>OX454265.1:4316730-6716730 GCA_949715065.1 Periphyllus acericola | reverse complement strand
ATTTTACCAATTTAACCATTCTCATTTAAAACGAGGAGAAAATTTGATTTTGACGGATCCAATGTGGAATTGTTGAGATATTGGACCGCTTATTTGACATTTTGGTCATACAATATATATTATATGATACAATATGTGTAATAGAATATCCCATTTTTTTTCGTACCCTTTAATATTTAAAAAAATGAATTCTCCGATACTTCTCTATACATTAATTTAAATTTTCAAGTAAAAATTTGGTCTATAGAAAATTAATATAAATACATAAATATTTTACATAATGTATTCATGTTTTTTTTTTATAATTTTATAAGTCCGAAAAATGTAGTTAGTGATTAAAAACCTTATTTCATATCATTACGTTATTCCCTCTTCTAATATGACTACACGGCCTGAGTACAGGTTTACCGTTAAATAACACATAATATTATCTAATCAATTACAAATTTTCTATTAAAGTAAAAAAGAAAATTACAAAAGAAAAATTCACTCCTTAAACCTTTTTGCTATACGTATTACAATCACAGATTACACAAATACAATTCAAAACCGTACTTTACTACAATTTATAATATTACGCAGTTATAAAAATATATGTAATAAAATATTTGAGTATCATATACAGGGTGTCCCAGGTCTATTTGACTAATGCAATAACTTTTTTTCTATTCAATATTTTTAAGTTTTTTTTTTTTGTAATGATTTGTAGAGCCCTGCGCTATAAGTTGTATATCTTATACTTTATTTTATTTTTTTACAACAAAAATAAATAATTTAAATTTTGTATTTAATATTTTTCTAATAATCCAAGATAGCTATTTCATAAATAAGTATTTAAAAACCATTTTGGCGTTTAAAACTTTTAATTTGGTTAAGTCGTTAATTTTTAAACAATTTTCAAAGTGTGTTAAAATTCAAATTTATTTCTTGCTAATCACTGTTACTGCTGTAGTCGATTTTCAATTGTTTTCTTCCAAGAAACAATAAATTTGTTATCATTAAAAGGTTGATAATCAATATTAAATACATACACATACTATAATACGTATTTTATCATAATTTAACATAATATGATTATAATTTATAACATGATGTACCTATTATTACTTATTTTAAAATTTAAATCATCATCAATTCATCAATATTTTATTGTTCAATCATTTAAATACGTTTAAACAAATTTAGAACATTTTGATTTTGAATTATGAAACAAATGACATGTGGTTTGAATATTAATTATAGTTATTCTGTAAGTCCTTTTTAAATTTAAAGTTAGGTTAAGTTGATATTTTATGGATCAAACACATTTTGCAGTAATCACTATAAACCTTAAGACTTGTCTTCTCATATTTTAAGACAATTCTATTGTATTAAATTTATGAGAAATACCTAGTAATACTATGGAATTATCAGATTGAACATAATTCGTAGAAAATATTTTTGGAAATGCCTTTGAACACAGGTACATATTATCATTAGTTTGCAAGTTAAAATTATTTTATTTTAATATCTTTATAAACTTTTGGTAACTAGATACAAAAAAATCAAAAATTAAACATACATATAATAACATTTTAAATTCTCAACACTTCAAATTACTATTATCAAGAAAAATATTCAAAATTAAATATTATGTAGATTACCTATACACAGTACTACAATTGAAGATTTTAATTTAATTTGAATAGCAAAATAACATTTTTGTTAAAATGTGAGTATCATTTGTATTAAATTAATTTATACTTCAACCTAACCATTTTAATATTAATATTAACATTTATTAATTTATTAATAAAATTAATTAAAATATTCTCACTGTTAACGAAAATATTCTAGGTGGATGTCAACATTAAAAGTATACATATTTGGTGAGAGTTCAAACAATTTCATTTTCAATCACATGCAGTTAGTTGTATAATTAATGCTTTGTACCTTGCTGTTTTAATACTACATTTGTATACTTACAATAGTTATTATTGTAACTAGTTGTATAGGTACATACATAAAACCATCAGAAGTTCAATTGTAACCAGTTCATCTTAAGTATAAAACAACATAAATCAAATGTTTCATTTTATTAAAAAAAAAATGTAAATGGTAAAATTGTAGATCATAAAAAATATTGTTAGCTCTAAGTAGATGAGTAGATATATAATATTAGTGTTTTACATTTAGTCATTTAGTTCATCAGGAACTTTATGTATTCAATATTAACCATATTTATAACTCTCTGTTTATATAAAAAAAAAAAAATAATATTAATGTAAGAATTTAATAAGTACCTATAACAACTAACTTAACAGAAAAATAAGGGCATTCTGAATAGTTTTGATTGGCTTGAAAGTGTGTAGATAAATGTTATGGATAAACACGTTACTACCTATTTCTTTAGTATTTCTCTGAATATTTCATAGTGTGTTAGTATGTTTACATAATTACTAAGAATAAAAAATAACCCATGAAATAATTAAGTTAATGATTTGAAATTGTTAGAATAGGTATTAAATGTCAACTTGTCATGTACTTTTTAAGACTAGGGACTTCAACCTTTGAGAATTTCAGAATAAAAGATAACATAAATACTAATTTTCCTTAGTTTGTTATTCATTAATAAATAAAACATAAAAAAACATTTTCATACTATAAATTAAAAATATATCTAACATTATCTTGGTTTTAATATAAAATGTAAGTTGTAATTTATTATATCTATTTTTATTTTTACTATAAAAAATTATAGAAAAAATATAGTTGCAACACTTAATTGTTGTTTTATTGCAGATCTCTTTGTATTAGAAAATTAATACAAAGCTTAATTGAAATCCCTTTTAAGATTTATATATTGCCAGAGTTCATGTTAATAACAGATAAAATCAATAATTTTCTACATGGCATAATATGTGACATTTAATATCCTTCTGATGGTTAAATTGTTTGAAACACTTAAGAGTGTATTGTTTTATACATGAATACTCTGCTAGTTGCAAACCGTTGCGTAATATTATAATTATACTTTTAGTTGTTTTGAACATTTAGCCAACAAATTGTTAACTTATATTATAGGTGTCGGTTATTTTTTTTTTCTTCAGCTAGTGTCACTAGTGAAAGAACCTTATACATACATGTATAGCAGAGAATGTTATTGAATGACAATAAGTAAATAGCTGAAAGTAAGTTTTTTACTTAGACTGGAGATATGTAGGTAACAATTAAAAAATAACTCATCATTTTACTTTAATTCTTAATTATTTATATCATCATCAACTTCATCATCAGAAATAATATTTACTGCCAGTGGTATTATCGTTGAATTTTTTTTTGTATTGTACCCAGCAATTAGGAGGGGAAGAATCTTTGTCTACGCCCATTTTGCGGTCATACACACAACATTTAATATAAAACAATCATAATTAATAATATAGAGACTAAATATTTTAGCTACTTCAAATTTTTCTAGTTACTTGATTATCTTTACACCAGTATTTTTGGCGTTTTAGAGCCAAATCTATTTCTTTTTTTTCCTCCAGTGTCACAATAATCAGTTTTTTATGAATGGTGGCTAAGTCTGAATGCTTAGCACACCACCATGATTCACACTAGAAGAATAATTTTATGTAAATAACTTATCATAATTTATGTAAAGAAATATAGGGTTATGTTTACTTTTTTGTCATATATCTCTGATATACCTATAATTTTTTATGTCGGTCATCATATTCTCATTCACATTTTTTTCCAATTGAAGTTCTTGCTATACTAATATAATTATAAACAATTTCATAATTAATTCTTTGTTAGTAAATATTTTAATTTTAAGTTCTGTATTTGTATATATTTTTATAATTTGTTATTTATTAAGTTTACTAAAATTAAATAATGTAAATTGTATTTAAAAATGCAGTGTATGATTTTTGAAATATAAAATTCAATATTTTTTATTTTTATCTTTCTTAAATATGCCTACTATTTATAGTAATTTAGAGTACCGTGATATGTTAAAAGTTTTTTATGAAAGTGGAGGAAAAAGTACAGTAAAAGCTTCTCGTTTTGATAATAAATTTTTTATTATCAATAAAATTTCCTATAAAATTAATATAACAAATTATGTACCTAAAACCTAATACATACATGTATAATTCAGTTATTATTATACAAATTTTAAATTAAGATATACATTAAAAAATAGTCTTTAGGTTGTTTTCCAAATGGTTTCAAACCAAAAAAAATATATGTTATTGATGAAGAACATACAGTGAATGTCTTGGCAGCTTTCAGCAGTGATCCTCATGCATCTGTCAGGTCGGTAGCTAAAGAAATGGACATCAGTCGTAGCTCTATACATTGTATATTGAAGAAAAATGATTTCCATCCATACAAATTGCATTATGTACAAGGATTGAAACCCTCTGATCCAGATAGAAGGCTTCAATATATTTCAAAAATTATTTGCCTTCATGACCACAATAATATTTTGAAAAAAATATTATGGACCGATGAAAGCTGTTTTAATAATAATGGTATTGTCAATCGGCATAATTCTCATTACTGGAATGAATCAAATCCATTTTGGACATGTGAGTCCAATGCACAAGTTCGCTGGTCTACCAATGTGTGGTGTGGTATAATAAGTGGTTATTTGATTGGACCTTATTTCTATCATGGCACACTAACTGGCCAACGTTATTTAGACTTTTTGACTAATACATTACCAATGTTATTAGAAAATATTCCATTAAATCTCCGAGTAAATATGTGGATTCAGCAAGACGGTGCTCCACCACATAACTCGAATATAGTCCGTGATTATTTAAACACAAATTTTCAATCGAGATGGATAGGAACTAGAGGTCCACTAAATTGGCCACCACGATCTCCAGATCTAACACCACTCAATTTATTTTTGTGGGGTTACTTAAAGGACAAAGTATACTCCCAACAGTCAACGTCGTTAGATGATTTAAAACAACGCATAATTGATGTGTGTAACTCTCTTACTTTTGAAATGTTGGAATCCACGACAACTGGAATTCTGGAACGGTATGAAAAATGTATAATGAAACATGGCGCACACTTTGAAAATTATTCATAGTTACTACTTACTAGTTACTAGTTAGGTATATTGTTCCATAATATTTAATTTGTTATATTATTTAATGTTAAGAAATAAAACTGAACTTATAGTTGAAAAATTAAATTTACAGAGTTACATTTTACTATTTCTTACAATTTAGTATCAATTGTTTAGTATCAACATCCATGGTAAGCATCACGTGACCATGTTAAATAATGATAAAATACAATAATGTATAATAATATTATGTAATGACTAATGAGTAATGACCTACCTTTTAATGATAACAAATTTATTGTTTCTTGGAAGAAAACAATTGAAAATCGACTACAGCAGTAACAGTGATTAGCAAGAAATAAATTTGAATTTTAACACACTTTGAAAATTGTTTAAAAATTAACGACTTAACCAAATTAAAAGTTTTAAACGCCAAAATGGTTTTTAAATACTTATTTATGAAATAGCTATCTTGGATTATTAGAAAAATTTTAAATACAAAATTTAAATTATTTATTTTTGTTGTATAAAAATAAAATAAAGTATAAGATATAAAAATTATAGCGCAGGGCTCTACAAATCATTACAAAAAAAAAAAACTTAAAAATATTGAATAGAAAAAAAGTTATTGCATTAGTCAAATAGACCTGGGACACCCTGTATATTCTTTCCTCGATTGCTCAATAAAGGAAAAATAAATAAATTACAAGTCCATAATTTAACATAAAATATTAAGTTCTATCATTTTTTGGCTGTAATAATTCGGTCTTATGTAAAGCAAAATAAAAAAATTCTATCCTAATAATAGGTATTATGTAACTTATTATAATTTGTTCAGGTGATCATGGTAAATAATATTCACTCCGTAATAGTAATGTTATTACGTCGCTTACGTACTCGAAAACTCGAAATTAAAAAGTTATTGTATTTGGCATTCGTTTTTAATTTACGAGTAAAACATTCCTTGTCGAAAAATATTACTCAATCTGTTCAATTTATTCAATTTTGTTTGAAATATCAACATGAAAACTTCTACGAGTAATTTAATTTTTCTTTCTTTGGTGATTGGTATTATTTTTAAAAGTGCTTTTACATGTAAGTAAAATTATACACATAAATACAGAAATAAATAATTTCACTTAGTTAACTATATTTAACTTTTTGCTAAACGTTTTGAAACGTAAAAAGTTATAATTCTTAGGACTTAGAGAAATGATTTTGTATTTAAGTATTTTGGTTCAACTTTTTGAATACTGATAATACGAAGCTGCGAAGATATTTAATAGGTTACCAACCTCTGTAATCGGATCTCCAAAAATTGAGTTGAAAAAAGTTAACTTTTCCTTTGAAATACAATAAATACATATTTCTATCGCATAATCTGTAGAAACCATCACTATGTCACAATGCGGCGATGTATCTGTTTAATATTTTGTACTTGTACTGGCCGAATCAAATAAATCTACAAGGATCATCCAAATTAGCCAACCTTTGTTTTCATCGGATGTATAGGTATTTGTAACACTAAAATGAGAATTTCAACAATGAAATTTAAGTGATACAAACCTTTTTCATGGTCATTTTATAACACAAATTTTGTAATTTTTAGACTGCGGTACAAAATCTAGGGATGAAAAATATATAAAAATTAAAAATGTCAGTATTCTGTGGCAAAAATAAATTAACATTACTGATTCAAAAACATCCTTCATTTCAATAATTCATAGTATACCAAAAAATATTTTTTTAGTTTGTTTCTACTACATTTTATCATATATGACTTGTTTTCTATAATGTAGCTCATATCTACATATCATGTAGAAGTAAGTGTATAATTTTTTCTTTATTGTATAGTATTATGTTTATTTCGTAAATTTTTATTATAATATTATTATTAAACGTCTATTATTGCCTATTAGTAAGCCGACTTCCATTCATTTGAAAAGAATCTTTGGTTTTAGGTTTATAATAATGTATTGGTATTTATTTATACACATAGAATATAATATTTAGTTAATCTTTAATACACTTTTTAATCATTTGAAAAATATCTTACAGACGAAATACTAAACAATACATTTTTTAAGGGCATGCTTGGTATGTGTTTAATTATTTATAGATTAATAAGATTTTTGTCAAGTACAAAAATTCTTAGTTCTTTTCCTAACTGTCAATAAAATATCGTCGTTTGACGAATTTTTAATAACGCCAGTTAAATATTTATTAAAGAGTATCTGTACATTTATTTCATTACAACATTTAACTAACACAGTATTTTGTTTAACATGGTGAAGACAAAAATTTTAATCTTAGTAAGTAGAATTAAAAATTGTTGATAAAATTTGAATAACCGACTCAATTATTTTATTTTAAGACTTTTGAGAGAGACTATGGAAGTATCGAGTTTTATTATTGCAATTGATTGACATTAATTATCACTTGCAGTCGTGAATGCTATTATTGCTATTCAGATTTTTGTTTTTAAATTAACAAGGTTGTAGTTTTAATGAATGTCAACGGACAGGATGATTTTCAGTCTATTCAAGATCACTTATTTCGTAGTAATATTGGTTGGGATATAATTATAATTTTTTTTTATTATTATTCAAATAATGAATCAAATAGTTATAAATTAATGCACAGCATTTATTATAAAACCGTGTATGAAGGAAGCCAATTTTTGAAAATATTAATTTTTATTCATTGCAATTCAAAAAACAATGATTGTAGGGACTAGAAATATTTACCAAATATTTATTTGCTATTCTTTAGAAATGGGGTGAATTTCAAACGGTTTGGATTTTTTGTGTTATTATAGCCGTTTGAAATTTGAGAATTTTCTTAGTTTCATTCATCAAACGACAGTAAAAAAATATTGGTTTTTTTTCCAATTTTGAAATTTTCATACTTTTTTCTTACGTGCTTGAAAAAATCTCAAAAATCTGTTGTAATTATATTTAAAAATAAGCGTTTGAATTTGAAATATTAAAAAAAATCACGAAATCTGCCTAATTTTTGTAGTTAATAGTTGATAAACATTTAACTATCAATATTTAATACTCATAAAAATAATTTGAGTACCAAGCCACACTGATATCACAGGCAATTAAAATCACATAAGCTTGCTAAAGAGGTCATAGTGTCAGGAAATGTGATTCAATGTCAAATATGATCAATATCTGACATTAAACTGATCATTAAAAAAAAAAATCCAAAAACAATCTGGTGAAACGTATGGTATATCCTAATATGTACCAAATTAAATGAAATTAATAATCATATCCTTCTTTGGCCTAACTACACATTTACTAGTTAAGAAAAAGTGGCAATAACCAGGCTCAGAATAAGCTATACCAGATTAATGCAATATATTATCCTAATGCCAAAATATATGCCTATACATTTACATATATAGAAAGTATATTATATTATACATTATATATAATTATAAAGTACGAACCACAACGTAATAAGTACAATCTATCTCATCTAGCTGAAAATCTAAACACTGAATTCATTGATGTCTTCAAATATAACGTAATACGGCAATTTAGAAATGTATCCAGATTACAAATGTATTAAAAATGTTATATGAGTAAAATATAATTTAATGATATTAATTATATTAACTGTAGGTATCTGTTTCAATGACTTAGGTCATAAATCTCAATTTAATGAAAAAATGTATTCCCTTATGTAATAATTATGATAAACTCTTGTAGACAATGGCTCCACTAGCCGAGGCAGTTATTATCAATAACAAAAAATAAATAAATATAATTAAGACTTGAAAATATAGTATAATGTAGTAGAGAACTTTCTCATTCCAGCTAACTAAAAAAAAGTATCTTGGAGATAAGAAAAAGATTTTTTTTTGTAATTTTTTGTTTTTTTCACTACCATAAATTGCAACCTCCATAATTCGCCTCTGTGACGTTTAATGCGTTTTGAGTGAGATCAATAGCTTTAACTCTAAAGAAAATTTATATTAATTTAATATAAATATTCAAAACTTCTTGGCTATGTTTAATTGTACAGTTATTATTAAATATTATTGAAACCCGTTTTCTATATTAAAAAAAAATAATGATTTTTCATAATTATATAAAACTATAGGTGATTCCGAGGTTGAAAATATAAAGAAAACAGAACCTGGTATGTAAATATGAGTCACAAATGTTACAAATCACATTTAGGTGGAAATGTATTGATATAGATTATGTTATTTACTTATGATGCTGTTAAATATGATTACAAGAAACATTTTATACCATAAATTATTTCGTTTATATATTGTGGTGGAGAGTTTGAATGCGCATAAAAAGCATATACAACAATATAAATTATTCAAACACCATAACCGTAAACGAGAAGTAAAATTTTTCAAATAATGATACTTTTGTAACAATATTATGTACATAAGTTCTACATTTGTTGAACCCACCAAAAAGTAGTAATGTATTTCTATTTTTTATAATGGATAAAAAAAAACATATTTTGGCCAAAACTATTAAATGTGTAATTGAAAGTCAGTATGATTCATATTTGGCACTTGATAAAAAAAAATTAAAAACTTTTATATATTTATCAATCATTCAGGACTCATTCGAAGTCTTAAGTCTTTTGTGGCAATCCTTCTAAAAATTTTGATCATCGAAAATTAAAATTTCGTTGGATCGAATTTGATCTGAACTAAAATGTAAAAAGAATAAACTCATCTCACCCATAAAAATATTCACAAGTCAAATTTCTTTTATAACGACATTTTATCATACTTAGGTATATTATAATCGATAAAACATTGAAAATGATAAAGCATTCATGAAGTAATTAACTTAAATAATAAATATAATTTTTCAGGTGTTGTTTATAGATATGTAAAATATATTCGGCTTAATTCAAATGGTAATATCTTAATTGAATATTTTTTTTATTAAAACATCAGCTTTGTATTGATTAATTTGTATTGATGCCATTCGTTTTCCGCTGAATTGAATTCGTTTTTATTTCATTAACGAATTTTAATGGTTGTTTTCAATATTTAACTTTTCAAATCTCTACGCTACATAGTATGTATATAGACTATAAGTGTGGATTTCATAGTTAGATCAATATTATACTAATAAATATATATTAGTATGATTATTTGACATATTGTGTTAATAGTTGTACGATTTTTATTAAATTACTATCTAGTGCATACTGAAAGTATTCTAAAAAAGTGGTGCAATGAGAGTAAGTGAAAAAATATAGAACCGTATATATTTTTAAATAAATGTTCAACATACATCGATATTCTACGTACATATATAAATGTAGGTAGGCATACATTATATATTCCTATACATATATGTTGAATAATTTTTATTGTTACGTTATAATGTACTTTACCTCAGTAATGATAAAATGAAACTAAAGAGCTTTTTAAAAAATCTTGATTAATCAAAATTACTTTATTGAAATTTAACAAAAGTTTAGAGGATCCAAGTATTTCTAATATCTATAAATAACAAAGAAAGTCTAAACTCAAAATCTTTTTAAAATAATACCATCAATCATTTACAAGGTATTTTTCCGCTCTTATTACAAATAATTGATAAACTTCCATAGAAATACTAGAGAATAATAAAGGACAGTTTCCTATTTTTGCTTTATATATAGCTTCATACGTTGAGCTGTTGCTCGAACATTCTAATTTATATGGAAAATATTTTTCTCAAATGTATAAATGTGAATAAAAATGATTTTTATTATGTAGATGAACCAAAAACTTGTAAAGGTAAACATTGAGATTGTATTTCACCAAATAAAGTTAATTGAATTAATATTTGCAACTCAAAAACTACTTAAATAGTTTCAATATTCACCTTTTTAATGTGACATATTAAAATTTTGGAACATAAAGTTAATATTGAATACATAATGATTTCTATACAGGCGGACATTTTGTACTTGAAAGTCATCAAAAATAAGCAATTGAAAGAATAAAATATCATAATATTTATTATTTTTAAAATTATCGTTTACATTTAATTTAGTTAAAAAATGAATGTGTATTTCATAAATATAGTATACTCTGGTTACACATAAAATATTTTAATTTATGTCTACATTCACACAACAATGTCACTCTCTCGCCCTCACCCATCCATCAATTAACATTCTCATAAACCCGATGCCCATGTTTATATTGCTAGCTACAGTTATTTACTTATATGAAAATTATTTTTCTTCACCTAATATTATGAATTTCCCTGTTCGATCAAGATACATCTTTTAAGAAAAAATTATTAAATACATGTTCCCGATTATCATTTGATGATAATTTTCATGACTAAATGATCAACCATATTATATTTTTGTTCGAATACATTTTAATTGCAGTTAAAATATCTTTCAGATTCATTTGCTAATAATACTTTATTTGAAACATGTAAGCTCATAATTATGTAAATGCAATAATGTTTAAGAAAAATAAAGAGTTTTGTAGGTAAAATATTCCAACTAATCAACAATATAATCGTAATAATTTTATTATATAATTTATTTGAAGTATAGTACATAGTTAATCGTTAATGTTCATTAATATATTTATTGACACTCATGTAGATGATATAACAGTAAAAATTATTCAAACTATGAGATCTAGTAAGTTATATAAATATTATAATTTATTTTTATTATGAATGATAGGTATAACATTTGAAAGGCACTGTATTTTTCAATCAAAGTGATATTTTTTGGTTTTTTACATTGTTTAAAAAAATACAAAAGTAGAGTAAATAAAAAACAAAATAAAAATATTGCTTTTTTTAATTTGGGTATGCGATGAAACATAATATTGGAAAAATGTAATCATGTTTTTCCAGTTTTACAATATTTTTTAGTTTAAAATAACTTAAAAAAACTTAAAAAATTTAACTACCTATTACGTGAATAATAAGTTATTTAATTTCTTCATTTTAGATCCATCAATAATTTATTCAGCAAACAGTAAGAGCATTTATGTGCTAATAAAACAATTTAAGTGTGTATACGATTATAATGTTCGTATAATATGCTTAAGCCTTTTGGTGATATCAATATATCAATCTAAACATTTTAATAAGTTCATATAGTAAAAAACTTATCTTATTTGGCACTTCATACTTATTGTAAGCACAAATTGATAATGGTTGCACAGTTTACAAAAACGTATTCACATACGTTATTCTTACAGGCACCGTTTATTCATTATTAGTATCTGTTGGGGCCGGGTGCGTAAGATATTATTACGCGCGCACGGACACCGAATTGTGCGTGTTGTTCACTACCGACCGACCTTTTTGTGCTATGTGTAATGGTGTGAGTGTGTTCAGTGTGTATAAATGTTATGTGTATTGTGTGTACTTAAACTAGGTATAAAAGTGTAACTACAGTAAATATATGGTAAAGTAATGGTATATTATAACGGCCCTTCTGGCCCAACAATAATCCAATTAAATAATAAAAATAAATATATAAATAAAAAAAATACTGATTAACTGCCTGTTTGGTACAACAATTTTAATAGATATAAAAATAAAACTCGCAGTTCGTGGAGCGTACTGGCCAGCCGCTACCCGTACCTAAATTAAAATACAAATAAATATCACAGTGGCGATTAGCGCACACTAAAATATTAATAATAAAAATCACAGTGGCGATTAGCGCACAACTAATAATAAATAAAAAATAACGGCGATGAGTGCCTACAAAACAATATAATTCAAATAACAATAATTCTATAAAAGGCGATTCGCGACCACAAAAACAGTTTAATAATTTGGATGACGCCGCTCCGCGTACCTACGTCAACGGTTGACACACGACGATGGTTTTCGCACGATAAAATATATAATTCACACACGAACAATTACAATAATACACACTGGATTTTTCGGTTGTATAATAATTCACGACAGTAATTCACAATAAACGAATATTAAAATAAACTTAAATGATTACTTGATGTGCGTGCGTGCGTGCGTGTGTGTGTGTGTGTGTGTGTGTGTGTGTGTGTGTGTGTGTGTGTGTGTGTGTGTGTGTGTGTGTGTGTGTGTGTGTGTGTGTGTGTGTGTGTGTGTGTGTGTGTGTGTGTGTGTGTGTGTGTGTGTGTGTGTGTGTGTGTGTGTGTGTGTGTGTGTGTGTGTGTGTGTGTGTGTGTGTGTGTGTGTGTGTTTAATTGTGATTAACAATCGGTGGTGAATTTTGTCACAGTGACGTTCGTTTATCAAATTATTCTATATTCATTAGGTACGATGTTTACGTTGCCTGGGCGCAAACAGTATTCGATGTATCTTACAAAGTGGTTCATTAACAATGCTCACCCTGTTTTGTGCCCGTAAAACGGTTAAATTTGAATTTATTGAATTTCTGAGTTACTTTATAGAAAACATAGGTTTTATGGTATCTAATTTGAATGTTAAAAAATCCAAATTTTAAATTTAAGAACTTTACGGCTAAAAAAAGGGGGTAAGCATGTATAATTAAAAATCGTGTTCCCTATTAACCAATAAAAGAATAAATCTTTATTACCGATCACTAACGGAATAAGTAACTATTTTTGTTCCTCTCCCACTTTTTGGTTTCTCTAAATCACTTCAACTTATCGTTTCTGTGCCGTCCACCTATCATTGTTTATCGTCGTATTGTATGAATCCAGACTCTTTGTATCGAAAAAATTGATCTTTTTAAATGCTTTGTGTCTAGTACCTCATCTTATCGTCGACCCAATTTACAATCTTCGTATCTCAAGTCCTCAACATCTAGTGAAAGTTAGTTTTTATGTTGTGAGTGTTTAGTTTTAAGTATTGCATCGGATTAATATGCATCTTTACATCATAACGGATCGATCACAGGATACTCATCCACTCGGTAACTAAACAATTTTCTGATTTTTATGTTGTACTAATAATAGTGCTCGGATACTAATTTAAATATAGACTAGGAAGATACTTATCACTCAAAATCGTGTCAGCCATCTTCCCGTTGAATAATCTTTAAGTGTGACCTTCCTGGAAAAAGGAAAAGAAAAATACAATTTGTATGTTAAAATTTAAAGATGCAGTATGCAATTATCAATAATTACTTAAATTAATTGCTTAAGTAGTTTTTGGTTGTTCTAAATAGCAATTAGCAGCCGTATTAGATTGGTGGACAAAAGTTTCACAAAAATACAAATTTTATGATATGGAAAGTATTTATTATTTAGCAGAAGATGAAATACAATGTAGATAATATTGTTTTGTTGGAAAGTAGCACAAAAGTTTTTGAAACCAAGCTTCAACGGTGGGAAGAGATATTGCAGAAATACGGGTTAAAAATTAGAGAATGTATTGAGAGGAGAAACAATGAGATAGTCATCGAGATCGATAAGTTATATGTTGAGGAAAAAGAGTTTTCGAAGGATAAGTGGTAACGTTATAAAAAGAAGCTTGATACGATGAAATGTGAAGCAGGCGGATGTGAAAAGTTAAAAAAAGAGTATCTAACCCTACTTGCATGGACTGTAGAGAAAGAAAAAAAAAACTTAATGTTTTTGCATTCTTCTTAATTAATCCACACGACTTATCTACGCACTTAGAAGTATAACTGCTCTCACCAGTTGAGGTTTGATATTTAAAATTCAATTATTGTACGAATAAAGTACTATGTATTATAAACAAAACCACTACAAAAATGTCTTAGAAACAAGGAATTATAATACTGGAAACGATACAATAACGTGCAGTCCTTATGGGAGGTACCTTTTCAGGTGTATAAACTATAATTGCGCGTGGTATATTTTTTTATTTCTATGCAACTTTTTCAAATATGTGAATATCAAAAAATAATAAAAAATATTATTTTGTGTACACTTCTTGTTGTCGATACCAGAAAAACTTCCCATCATTTAGAAGTAATTGGTTATAACTTATGTTTTAGATCATTATTTTATATAAGATCAGAATCATTGACTTTAATGTAAATTCCTAAAATTGAAATATATATTTCTAATCATCTTGATGACGTGTTTTCCAATTTCTCGCAGAGTCGTACGATTGTAAAGGGTCAAAACTATGTGTATTGCTTTCCACCACCACTCGCAATCGTTTACCGAAAAAGGTAAAACGCGCGCTTGACATTATTTATTCGCATATTTGATAATTCATTAATAGTGTTTTATCAGTATTAAAACCTTTCACTACGTCAACAAAGATATTTAGTAATATTACCATCGTCATTGTTTTATAAAGAACGCTATAAACAATAATACATAATTGTCAATAGAAGTAGATATTAATTCACTTAAAGGTTTAAGAAATAGTTAATTTAGACTGCGCAATACGAGTATTTATCGACAGAAGTCAAGAGAACAATTTTTCGGCAATATATTACATATTATTAAACATAAAAAAACATAAATTTTCTAAATATGTATTATGAGCCAAAATATTTGTAAATATACCAAAATGTTATAATAATGTACATAATACATACACTATATATGAATATAAATAATTATAATAACTATATACGAGTATATATATGTATATCTAAAATTTAGATTGATGTGTTGAAATAAAATATAGAAGGATAATATGTATATTGTATAAATAAAAATAATAATTTTTACTGGTTTTTTTTTTTTTTTATTTTAGGTATTGTTCAAAGATACTGTGAATATGTTGTGTTAATGAATAACAGTAAACGTTAGTTTTTTGGAATCTAAGTGAAACGATGAAATATTGGTTTTACCATGACGTGTGCATTTTTTTATTTTTACTCGATAAAAATATATAGAATTTAAATCACGCTTATTTTTACGAAAAAAATTATTTTATCTAAATTCTACGATAAAGTCACGAAAACATGAACATTTCAAATATCTATAAATAAAAAAAAATCAAGATATTTTGAAAATTATATTATTCCTAAAGAACGATGCTGTTAGCTTTCGGTGAAAATGTCAAGTATCTAAGAATAACATACCTACTTAGAAGAACGACGAAAAAAAATTGATTTTGTCGACAACTGATATACCATATATATATATATATTATATATATTATATTTATATATGTATATATGTTACGGTCCAGGTGGACAAATCAGTCATTGTAATACAATGTCCGGACATTGTATACAATGTCTAAGACATTTGGGCAAAGTAAATAATACATATTTAATTCCTGTATAGACTAAGTCATTGTAATACAATGTCCAGCCATTGTATACAATGCTAAAACTGGTGTGGTCAATGTGAATATTAGAGTCATTTTAGAGTTTAATATTTGTTATTTCTTTTATGCAACTCTGCAACTTTTATTTAATATTATATATAATATAATATAATTTATTTAACTGTTATTTCCTTTATGCAACTTAATTTTATGCAACTCTAAATGCCATAATGGTAATACTTGTAAAAATAATAATAATATTCAATAAAAATTAATATAAATAAAATATTCTCAATTTTATTTGCTAATCAAATAACATATATACATACCACCGTAACATATAGATATATATATATATATATATATATATATATATATATATATATACGAGTATATGAGTATAAACATATATTTTTCTAAATGTTCGTAAGTTTTCCTTAATTATTTGGGAAGCTGTTAAGATATCCGAGAAAATAATTCCCAAGTGCACTAACAAAACCATATAGTTGTTAAAAAAAATCATATAGAATTAATGATCTGAACTATATTTGTGGTCGAAATCGCGTGGGCATGTAAGAAAAAATCTTACTATGGTAAAACCAACAAATGTATTGTTTCCCTTGGAATGTAAAATACTAAAAAAGTAATTTTATTTATAAAAATACGAGTATACATGTTTTATTTTTTATTTAACTTTTTTTTTATGAATGACTGTTAAAATTATTTATTCATTTTCGAAAAGTTCAACCAATATATTGGAGACAATGGTGTGAAAAAGGTGATTATTTTAGTTTAATTTAATTTTTAATGAATGACTACTGCCTTAAACGCTTGTCTTACCATTCATTGTTTTGGAAAAATGAATGACTCTTATTTGTTATATAATATCTGATACTCGGTTCCCTGAACTATATAAATCTTCTTATGGTATTAAAACATTATTTATTATTATGGACTACATTGATTTACCATAAGCTATGTTATAGAGTATAGACTATAATATTTTCATAGCATGTAACTGTTATATGCATCCATTTTATCTAATAAAATGCTTATATAATATTCATGATCTTCAGCTCATAAGCCTCTAACATTATATTGCATTACTAAATTCAATAGAATAAATTTATTTTTCATTTTAACAAATTTATATTAGACTACCAAATTTGGTAAATTTATGAAGTTATCCCGCAATACCAAACTTTGAGTATAATATATTTCGCGTCAAACTTTATCGATTTGATTATGAATAGTTATACCTAAGATAATTATAAAAGAGTAAAAATTTAAAATATAAAATTTGAAATCATAGATCAAATGTAAATAATATCTTTTAGAGAATATCATATTCTTCATACAAAAATGGTTTAAATTATTATAATATTAAAGATATTTTAAATTATGAAAAATTATTTTCCTACGTAGAATCTTCGAGATAAAATTATTGCAAATTAATATTTTTAAAGTTTATAATACGAGTATAATAATAAAAAAAATCAATGTACTTTTCGTTTGACCCAAAATCTGAACACTGGAATATAATTTTTAATAATAGTTATGATAATGAGGTAAATGGTATTTTACATGAAATGAATCAATGAATTATGAATGCTTATGGTTTGAAAATGTTTTCAATGGTATTTTACCATTTTTATTTTGGTTTTGTTGCAGTGGAAAAACAATGTATAGGTAAGCATACGGAAGTACTTATGATATATTTGATTTAAGAAGAAAAGTATTTATAAATACACAATAAATATAGAGTGAAACAAATGAATTCCACCAAAATACGTCCAATTCTAAATAACCTCTAATAGGTAACAACAAACCAGTAATCATAATAATTATATTTTATCAAAAGTCCAATAATATTTTATTTTATAGTATATTCAATAAATAAATGCTAATAAAAAATAGTTATATGTCTATGCTAATTGTTGAAATTTGAATTCGATATACTCAGGTCTTAGGTTTCAACACTTATTCTACTTGACGCTTGTTCTTATAAATATACGTCTTGTTGCATTTGAAATTAAACTATTATAGAATTCAAATGTATAAATGATTCAAAAAACCAGACAGTGTTTTTTCAATTTCATAACATTTTCAAAATTTTCCTTTTTATTTTTATTTTAAAAATTTTATTTAGATGTAATGTGTTATGAACCTATAATATTATAACTTATAAGCAATAATTACTTTAATCCTCTAGCTTAAATAAATATAAATGTATGCATTAATCAATGTCATATCACAATTAGTACTTTTATTTTGTTAATATATATATAATTGCCAAATAAAAATGTCGTTTTGTGCACAATAAGTAAGCTTCCTGATCCCTAAATAAATTATAAAACACTTTTAAGATAACAGTTGCCCTATATTCAATACTTTTACGTATATCTAGTATATTACAATCTACAGTTATTTTTTTATATTTAACTAAAGAAGCTAATAATTCATAACGAGTTATGAATTATATTATATGAAATATATATTAATATAGAATTGATTTGCGTCAACTAATTTAAAATATCGATTTTCAATAACAGAACCAATAAGAATGTTAGGATTTGAAGATGAGCATTGTGAGTATATTTTGAAAATAAAATATAATATATTTATATTATTTGAATAAAGTGTTCGACGTCTTATTCACTATGGCCCAAACTATAGCATCAACACTTAGTTTTCTTACGTATTCTTAAATTTAAAATAATCAAATTAATATTTATATAACAAATTAATAATTTATTTATTCAAGACCCTAGCCCCAAAATAGTTATAATGGTTAACGTAAGTCGATACTTAAAATCAAAAAAAAGTAAGTGAATTCGTTTATATCGTTTTAAAAATATCTGTTCTTAGAATGATGAATGTTTGGTTACAGATCGCACAGCTTTTCCTGACTATGGTCATTCTCCCC
Source organism: Periphyllus acericola (assembly GCA_949715065.1). Classification (NCBI taxonomy): domain Eukaryota; kingdom Metazoa; phylum Arthropoda; class Insecta; order Hemiptera; family Aphididae; genus Periphyllus; species Periphyllus acericola. The sequence continues at coordinate 6,697,553 of OX454265.1, read as the reverse complement.
AATAAATAAATAAATAGAGTTTTTGTCCAAGCATACTAACTCTTTTATATTTAATTCATGAACTTCTTCAAATTCTTATTTATTGAAAACTTGTAAAGTTATATTTTCCACTACAAAGATTTTTGGTACCTATAAAGGACTATCATGTGGCAACATGTTTTCATATAAGTACACAAATTGTTTTCACGCAAATTCATATTCAGTCTATATTTCTGCAATAAACAATGCACCATGACCATTGTTAAAGAATTTTTACTAAAAGTTATATTTTCCTTTTCTATTTTAAGCGTAACGTTATAAACATTTATATTAGATCCGGGCTTTCTTGAAATATTAGCTGGTATAGATTAAATAAAATAGCAAATTTTCCACTGACTATATTCGATTATAAAGTATAAATAAATGCATAACTATACAGTAATAGTATTTTATTTTGTTAAATTCTATTAAAATTAATAAAATAATGTTATTGTTTTGACAAAATAATACCAGGTTTTAATTTTTTTTAGAGAATAAGGATTTTATTGACCATATTAAAATGTTAAACAAAAGCCATCTTAATGATAACGTTTGTAAGTTATATTATATGACTTTTTGTATAATTCACATACCTATTATTATATAAGATCCATACGTTGTTAAAATAACATAGTAGGACATATATTTAAAGTACATTTCTCAATAATATTAAAAATAATGTATAATTACATTTAACGATTAATATAAATACATATTGGTAAGTTCTTATTGGACTGTAGTAACAACTGTTAAGCCAAAGTAATTTTTTCCTCAATAATGTGAGCTGTTAGAACTGCATAATACTCAGCTGTCAGCTGTCAGTTGTATAAAACATATGTATTTATTAAATTATTTTAGCGTTTACAAATTAATTACATATAATTTAAAATTTTGGAAACAAAGTCGACCAAAATATAATTTTCGTGATACTTAGTAAATGTACATACTTGGGGTTTTTTAAAGCTTATATTTTTATATACAAAATCATTAAACATATATTTGAACTCATTTAAATAGCTGAAACGGACATATCAGACAGTGATAGTAAGTCAATTATTGAATTATGTCCGCAAAGAATTAAATTTTATTTATATTTTGTAGAATCATGTTAACATTCAAAAAGACAAATAAAGACTAATTTAGACCATGCAGAGTCAATCATAGACATTGGAATTAAAGATTCCGTTAATTTTTTTCGTTATTAGTACTTTTATTGGAGTATATATTATTATATTATGAATTGACATTCTAGTAAATTTTACTACACATTATGAAAAAATGTATTTCTTTAATAATTTATTAAATTAACTTAATTGAATAAATAACAAGCAAATAGCAATGTCTTACTTTCAAAAATAGTAAAATAATGAAATGAAATAATGTTAACTTGATAAGCTCTTGTTTTTAATTTTTTATATAAGCACATTTAACGAATGAAATCATTTCATATATTCCAATTAAACACAAGAAAGAGCATACAATTTATAATAAAATAATAAAAGATAATGTCTTAACTACGATAATTAAGTAACCAATCAATCAAATCATTAACTTCTGTATTCATTGTTTTTAGTATATGTTAAAAATTATGTAGAACATCTTCGTTCGTGTAAGTTACTTATATTCATACTAAAACAGTAATAATAAAATTAAAAAAGTTATTTATATCCAAAAGCTAAGTGAAATAAATTTGAAACCACACAGTGATTTGGTAAAACCATTTAGTGTGATATTGAATTTAACAGTTTATTATACTACTACATAAATAAGTGTAAATAATTTTTTTTTTTATGCATTTTGAAAATGTAAAGTTGATATATACTAGTTTGTGCAATAAGTTTATATAATATTTTACATTTTAGCAAATGATAAAAGTGAGTAATGTAATATACACGTATTTTAAGTATGCTTACCCCTTTTTGGTGCTTTAATTATGACAAAATTTAAAGTATCTTCGCAAAGACTATATTTCCATAAACATAGAGTTTTGTACGTCTATTTACTCAATTTGTTTCTTTTTTAATCGATTTGAAATAAAAAATAACTCCCGTTGCTTCTTTATTCTAATCATTCAGCTTTCTCCACATACATTGTAAAGTTGACAGATTGTACAGTTCTTATCAATTTTAAAAATTAATAGGTTAAACCATCCTAACGAATGAAAAACAATAACATTTATTTATATATCAATTTCCAGATATATTATTGGATATAAAATCTTTCTGTGTCAAAAGTAAGCAAACAAAATTTAAATTTAAATACAAATTACACTCTTTTTTTCATAACTCATTGAACAGAATATTTAAAGTACCTGAAAGTTATTTAACCACGTACTTTGTAAGCGCTTTTCTTTGTATTGCATAAGATTAACTGGTTCTTATATCCAGAGACAAATGAGATTCCTTATAGGTCTCTATGTTTTTTTATTAATTGTCATGAATGATAATATAGGATTATATCTTAACAAAATTTAAAAATTGAAAATATAAATAACTAATAGTTAAGAAATTTGTATTTATGATAAACTTGAATATTAAATTTAATTGTTTATGCCATATTTAATAAAGACTGTGTTGGTAAGAATTTATAATACTATTTAACAACGCACTGCACAAAATGCACTATACACACTTAAGTTACAATTTAAATGATTATTTAAATTTAAATGATTAAACTTCTCAACAGAAAAAATGTGTACCGTCTCAGAAAATAAGAGTAGTAAGTTTAATATTAGTAATCGCTGTAAGCACCTTAATATTTATCTATGTATTTATTATAATTAATAATTAATATAGTTGTTAATTATAAATACTTGTAAAATAGCGCCAAGTGTGCTATAACATTTTATAATTATAATGAATTAAAAAATGTTTATAATAATTTTACAATTAACCTATTCGTATAGGGTAAAAAGTTTCCAAGCGTCAATACGACGGTATATTATTTGAACAAAGGATTTTGCATTAATGATAGTTCATGTAGTTCCAATTAATTTTACCCTTAATGACTTTAATATGAAATCCGACGTAAAAACTACAAAATTTCAAAAAATATCAAAGTTCATTTACTGACATTTTACCGAAAAAACTAAAAAAAACTTTAAAATTTACAAGTAAATCGTTTTAAATTAACACCATCTCTAAAAAAAATCATATAAATATTTTTCCTGAAAATTTCAAGTACCTGCAATCAATACTTTTGAATTATAATGAAAAACAAAAACAAAATTGGCATTGCGTAAATGTTGCCGTTTTTTTCGCAATTTTTCATCAGTTTTCTGCTGTTATAGGAAAAATTGTTTAAAAATCCAAAAAAATGAATTCTTTAATACAGTTATTACCCAATATTTAGAATCAAAAAACGCTAAACATTTAAGGAAACGGAAACGTACTTTACAGTTGTTGATAGAATTACGTTTTCTAGGAAAATGTTGATAACTTATACAAAAAATAAAAAAAAATTGTTAATCTAGTCACTCAGAATCTAAAATGAGGAAGTTGATTAGCTATCACTGTTTTCATGGATTCAAATGACCTTTATGAAATAAATATTTCAATTTGAAAAATGTATTTTTTATTCTTTATTTAGTTTTCGAATATATTATGTTTGAAAGTTTTATATTGTTCGTTAATAGGCCCACTTATAGAATATAATAGTATTACATGTATAGGGAACCCTACACCCGAAATCTAGATTACTAAATTGCATAGTATTCAGAAACAATTTTTAAAATGGGTGGAATATACTTAAGACAAATTCTATGGGTTCACATTTAATACTTAATTATCCTGCTACACGTCGTGTTTACAATGACTTTTCATTTATATATAAAATTCTAATAATATAGTTGACTGCCCTGAAATTTTAGCTAGAATTAACTTTGATGTCCTATACCACTTCTTTAAAACATTTTCCACTTTTTTAATAAATCACCACCGTCAAAATTTAAGTCAGAATGCCCCAATCAATTGAATTTTATCTTAATGAAAGTCTATTCATATTTTTGATTTCAATTTTTATAATTTAACTTTGTTAAAAAAAGAAACATTTTCATCAAAATAATAAACTCTTAAATTCTGATTCCTTATTATCATTTTTTTTTTTTTTTTTTATTTTGCCATTATCAGAGACATTACAGCAATACAATTATTATATACAATAAATTTACAAAATATTAACAATTATTAAATCAAATTAAGAAGCCAGCGGAAATTATGAAGGAAATGATGGAGTTGATGATAAGAGTGGAGCGAGAATTAAGGATAAGATTTGAATCGGGAGTGGGATAACCGCAGGTGGATAGGAATGAAAAAAGAAGTTGTCTGCTAGGAGAGAGAGAGGGGCAATGAAAAATGATGTGGTCGAAGTCGCAGACAGACTCATCGAGGTGACGGGTACATAGAGGAGAGGAGTTGAGAGAGAGTTTGAAGGAATGATGAGGGAGTAAATTGTGGCCGATTCGAAGGCGAGAGAATGAAACTATTAAATGTCTGGGAATCTTTAAATTTTTAAACCAGGGAGATTTAGGGATGGTGGGGGCGATATATCTGTGCCAAGCGGCATAATTTGACGGTAAGGAGGTCCATTTATTTTGCCAAGCGTTGTCTAAAATTTTTCGATGAATAGGGAGAAGGTCGGAAGCAGGAATTTTAAAGGTAGATATATTATTATGAAATTTAGTAGAGAAAGCAAGATCATCAGCTCGTTCGTTTCCCGCGATACCCACATGACTGGGGACCCATAAGAAATTTATTAATTTATTCTCGAGGCTGAGATGGTATACCAAGGATTTGATGATGAGAATAAGAGGGGATAGACATGAATTAAACGAATCTGAGGAAATAGCCTGTAGACATGATTGTGAATCAGAAACGATCAGAAAATTGTTGAAGTTAAGACAGAAAATAAATTGAAGGGAATTAATTATGGCGTAACATTCAGTAGTAAAAGACGAAGCAAGAGAGTTTAGTTTGTTAGAAAATGAAATATTGAGCGTAGGAATAAAAAAGGAAAACCCAGCTGAATTTGCAGACACTGATCCATCAGTGAAAACAAGAAGAGAGCTAGGAAAGTTAAGAAGAATATATTCATTGAATAAGGATTCGACTAATCTATGAGGTAAACGGTGTAATTCGCTAGGGGAATGACCAAGAAAACTAGGAATGATATTGATTCCCGGCTCAAATATTAGAGCGGCGTATGGGGAGTCATACAGTTGTAGTCGGTGGTTCGAACGGTAGATGATTGGAGAAAATGAAGAGAATGAATAGGCAACGGAGGCAAGGATGGGAAGTGTTTTGGAAACATATGACCAAGAAGTTTTGATGGAAGAGAACATTTGAAATATAGAGTGGTTAGGTGAAGATAGACATTTAAGTAAAAATTTACCAGCTAGGCGACGGCTTCTAAGTTCAATCGGAGGACAGGCACATTCGACCTCTAGGCTAGCTAGAGGGGAGGAGTGTAAGGATCCAATGATGGTACGAAGGCATGATGCTAAAATTGAGTTAATTTGTTTGCGATGAGTAAGAGAGGCAGAGGCAAATAGAAAGGAACCATAATCAGATTTCGCTTTAATGACGGCGTTAAAAATGTTTAAAAGGCATGATGGATGTGAACCCCAACTGGAGCCTGCAGTAGCTCGAAGAAAGTTGGACCAGCGAGAGAGTACGCCTTTAAGGTACTGAAAATGTGGGACCCATCTCAATTTAGGATCGAGCTTTAGACCTAAGTAAGTGACGGAGGAGGATGGAAGAACAGTTTGATTTTCAAGCACCAAATGAGGGTAAGTAGTAATTCGTTTCCGGGTGAAAATCATGAAGTTACTCTTCTCGGGAGCTATAGTAAAGAATGAAGTAGATAGATTGGTGGAGAGAGTTTGTAAGGCATTATTTAATATATTAACGGATCTGTCAAGAGATTTATCAGAAGAAAATAAGACGATATCATCAGCGTATAAAAGGACTTTGAAGTCCGGGGAGACTAATGACAAACAAATGTGAGCCATGTAAACATTAAAAAGCAGAGGACTAAGGCAACTACCTTGAGGTAGGCCTCTATACGTTAGACTGTTAGAGATGATGCCAGAAGGGGAAGAGAATTCGAGGGATCTCTGAGAGAATAGCAAGGAAATAAAGTTACAGACAGAGTTTGGTATTTGAAGAGAAACGAGGTGAGAGACTAGTGTAGGAATATGAACCGAATCGAATGCTCCTTTGATATCGACAAAAGCAGCACACAAAAATTCTTTGTTGCAGAAAGTCTCATACACCGGGCCTATGAGAGATGACAAGCATTCCATTGTACCCATACCGCGTCGGAAGCCGAATAAATTATTAGGAATAAATTTGTTTTTTTCTAAGAACCAATCAAGGCGTATTTTTAAGATATGTTCAACAATTTTACAAAGTGCGGAGGATAAAGCGATGGGTCTGAATGCCGTAGGACAAGTGTTGGGTTTAGGAATAGGAATGACGTGATATCGTTTCCAGGAATCAGGGATAACACCCGTCGCCCAAAGGTCGTTGAGGATACGTAAAAGACAGGAGATGGTGTTATTGGACATATTTTGGAGGACTATTACTGAAATGCCATCGAGACCCGATGCGATCGAGGAACGGGAAAATATCGCTGAGTTCAGCTCCTTGAGGCTAAAAGGAGCGGTGAGAAAGTGAGTACGAGGATCAGAATTGACTGGGATAGGTAGTGGCTGAGGGCAAGATTCTTGATAGGATGGAACATATGCAGGAGATACTTTATTACAAAATGATGGGAACCATTCTTCGTTAAGGGAGGGGGCAGACCGATTGACGCAACGTTTGTACTTTTTTGCGGTGGACCATAATTCTTGAATAGAAGTGGAGTGATTGAGGGTAGAGCAGAAATTGGTCCACGAGGTTTTTTTTGCTGTTTTAAGAATGCGTTTGGTCTTTGCGCAAGCGTTTTGAAAGGAAAAAAAGTCGCACGAGGAACCCGAATTTCTATATATTTTAAAAGCGGCGGAACGATTTTTGATGGCCTCGGAACAAGAAGGATTCCACCATTGCATAGTATTCAGAAACAATTTTTAAAATGGGTGGAATATACTTAAGACAAATTCTATGGGTTCGCATTTAATACTTAATTATCCTGCTACACGTCGTGTTTACAATGACTTTTCATTAATATATAAAATTCTAATAATATAGTTGACTGCCCTGAAATTTTAGCTAGAATTAACTTTGATGTCCTATACCACTTCTTTAAAACATTTTCCACTTTTTTAATAAATCACCACCGTCAAAATTTAAGTCAGAATGCCCCAATCAATTGAATTTTATCTTAATGAAAGTCTATTCATATTTTTGATTTCAATTTTTATAATTTAACTTTGTTAAAAAAAGAAACATTTTCATCAAAATAATAAACTCTTAAATTCTGATTCCTTATTATCATTATTATATATATATTTTATTTTTTCGTTAATTATGGTTTAGTTTTATTGTCGCAAGCTATTTTGTCATTTTCAATTTGTATTTTTAATGTATTCATTTAAATTTAATATTATATTTTAAACTGTACTCTTGCCCCACAGGGCGTAATTGAATTAAAAGTAATTGAATCTGACTACACTTCTTTATATTTTATAGTATTCACATTACCAAAAACATTCACCTTGGCTATACGCAGGACCTCAAGTTCCTCCGGTAAGTACCTGTCACATAATCTTTTTGGCAGTGTATGAGTTGATTCCCGGGTATCCGTTGAACTGCATACTACATTATGGCGAATTGATTCCTTACTTATTAAAATGTGAGTACGAGTCGATCGTCTTATTGCTGTTACGGCAATTATAAGTAGTTTTAGAAACTTATCGGCAATGGTTAATAACAGTTGATTTTACACACCATTTTCCTCGTGATTGATCACTAAAATAGAAACTACGACGATGATTACACAACATTTTATAAGTAAAAAAAGTAGTTTGGTTTTGATATTTTATAATAGAATGATTCGAAGTATGAAAAAATTAGAAAAATATAATTTGAAAAAGTGTTCATTCGTATTCAATGATTTCAACGTCCCACCAAAGGTACTCGGGAACCAATTTATTCGTAATTGAATATAACACGGCTATCAAGTAATATGATCCCCAATTGAACCCAATAATCAACCAATACGTAAAGTAAGTCTCGAGTCACCATCATGGATATTTTTATTTACAAAATACTAAATACTTAATCCCATACATATTGCTTGTGTTTGTATATTGTTTCAACATCTATGTGTTAGCAATATTCCTTTATTAAAATAAAATTACATATCATGTTATTCAATTTCAAGATATGCAGCCAAAGGGAAACAAAGGATTTTATAGTGAGTAAATGTGTGCCATTTATATCATTCCAGGGCGCGGGGGTATGACCTTACCGTAGAAGATGTACCTAGAATAATTATAAATTAGATATTTTTATTTACAAAATACTAAATACTAAATCCCATACATCTTGCTTGTGTTTGTATATTGTTTCAACATCTATGTGTTAGCAATAATCCTTTACTAAAATAAAATAACATATCATGTTATTCAATTTCAAGCTGTGCAGTCTAAAGTAGGATGACCAGACGTCCCGTTTAAAACGGGATTGTCCCGTTTTTGGTTATCATGTCCCGTTGTCCCGACAAACTTCGAACGGGACGCTTTTTATCCTGTTTTTAGAAGATGGTCCTGTTTTAATCCCGTTATTTCAATATTATTATATTATGTTTGTGAAAAAAATATCGATGTATGAAACAATTAATATAAAACAGTTTTACTCGTATATATGTTTAAAATTAGAAACCAAATTTATAAATAACAGACACTATGTTCTCTACAGTTGTGTGCATATGTGTTATTAATGTATATGGAAGAATTTTTTTTTTTGGGGAGGGGGGGTAGACGTTTCAGATGACCCGTTTTTTTATTTTCTTAATATGGTCACCCTAGTTAACCAACGGAGCCTAACTTGTTTTTGTACATTGTTTTAACAACTATGTGTTAGCAATTCCTTAATTAAAATCAAATTACATATCATGTTATTCAATTTTAAGCTGTGCAGTCTATGGGAAACATAGGATTTGATAGTAAGTATATGTGTGCCATTAATATCATTCCAAGGCCCGGGGGTATGACCTTACCGTAGAAGATGTACCTATAATAATTATATATTATTATTATGAAATATTCTTCATAGTACGTGTGGTTAATTCTGATCAAAACAAATTATTTATTTTTAAATTCTTGTTTTTTCAGGCTGCCTTACACAAATTGATGAATATAAAAGTAAAATAATTGAATGTGAGCATATTTTATATTTATACTTATAATTAATATATACAGTCTATAACACACAAATTATAACTTTAAATATCGCGCAAATACTATAAGTAGCAGTTCAAAATAGGTTTTTTACTTCACACTATGTATTCACTGATAATTTAACAGCTTGGATTGAAGTCAGTAATCAGTCATCAATTTAATATTGATATTCGAAATATTATAAAAGATTATCCTATAAAAATACGATATACTGGTTATATGTATGATCAAATCCATCTTGGTTGTTTTATTATGTATTCAAATCAATATGTATCGGAAATGTTCGAAAGTTAATATTAGTGTTTGAAAGTCGAAAGTACAATTTGAATTAGACGTAGTTATTATATGCTTAAAAAAAATACCTATAATTTAAAGAACGTTATTTTTACTCAGTTATTCATATATCTTTTTACGACTTTTTATTATTTTGTGAGTATATGCAGTACATAACAAATTTTTCATTTTAATTCTGTTTTTTTTTTCTGATCAAAAAAAATAATAAATAATTCAATATTCAAATCAATCGTTAGACCAATTAAACTTGTATATATGAAAAAAAAATATTCAATTCTGTAAGAAAGTATAAAAATCATTACAAATCTATAAGTTTAAAAAGTAAATTAAAAAAAAACAATAAATAATAAAATTAATATCATATATTTACGTGTATTGCTTATATATTAGAAGATTATTTTACTATATCATATTAGCGAAATCGCTGTAATTTCTTTTTATGAATAATATATATTTATTTTCACACTAATTATCTTTCAAACAAATATCCCTTGGTACCCACGACTTTCGAACGCATTCTTTTCGAACACGGGACAGTCTTCCAGTATAAACAGTTTTACTAACCATTTGCTTCTTTTACTTTTTAACCTAATAATATATAGGGAAGGGTAAGTGTTTTATTTTTTAAACAAATATAAAAGTATTATACAAGGAAATCATTTATATTTAATAATTTTTATTTATTGTTAGTAACGTTACCATAGTATTATGTAGTTCTAATATTTTTGAATCATGCCACCTAACACTACTTCAAATAGGGCTCTCCTTTGCAATCTCTGTCCAAACTATTCTTTTTTTTTTCAATAATTTAAAACATATTTCCACTTTATGCAATGAAAGTAAAATTAGTTATTTTTTTATTATGATCTATGTTAGTGTAATATTATAAGAACTACTTTTTCTTTAAGTTTTTGACTTGAATACAGTCCTAAAAGTTTTTATAAAGAACTTATTTACAAGTGCATCATCTTTTAAATTAATTGTATAAAATATTCCATAAATGTTCATAAAAATGAAAAAATAACTATATTAATCTTTTTGTAAGTTAAATTTAGCTTTTTAACAAATAAATTGTTTTCACTGTACTAATTACTTACGTTTCACTAACTAAACAATTTATTTATTTTAAATTTGTGACAAAGATATTTGTAAGTATGTAAATTGATCTATCTTACCAAATAGACAAATATTTCGTTTAAATCACTATATAAAGATATAATTGACTAAACATCAGTGCAATAAGTATAATTCACAATGTTTTGTGTTAATTAGAAATTGTTCCAAACAATTACAACACTGGATATGGCACTTGCTAAAACGTTATTCCACAGCACGTGGTTTACTGTTATTGCATAACTCTAGTTCATGTTATCGATATTTACGATTCATCTTCCAGTTATGCATCAGTAAAACAAAGAAGTTCTTAGATCGCGTATTCTATCTAGAGATTATTATATTATGAACATTTGTATGCTCTCTTTTCTTAAATATTCATATTTCTTCTAAAAACTGGATACCTTTTCTAATGAAGATCAACCGAACAAAGACGATTAAAGACAAAAGTTATATGTAAATGTATTTTTATTTGAATTTGACAATTTATTACTATAGTATATTCATATACAATAAGAAGATCGTTTATCTTTCTTTAATAAATTATGTAGTTAAACATTGATCGGCGTGATTTATTATCATATCAATAATCCAAATTTTTACATAGCTATATTAAGTATACATTTCATTAACTGATTTCGTTTTTATGGTTTATCTTTGTACATAGTAAAACGTAAGTATGAATTTAAAATTAAAAAAAAACGTTGATGATGTAATTAAATCAATACATTTTTTATAGAGCGGTACGCTGGATTACAAGATTTCTGCGTAAAACATTGTATATAACTATAGTAATAAAACTAATTCGTCACGAATAAACTATATTCAATGGAATTTTAAATAAAATGTTGCAATTAAATTTCCTAAAATTTAATTATTCCCTTAATCATGTTTATATAAACTGATAAATATTTTGTTTTGTCCATCTGAATTTTCAAATATGTATTATTTATTTAAATTAAACCAATAAATTTAACCAGAATTTAATTGTTCAATGTATAACCTAAGTGTCTATTTCTTGATCTATCTTATCTTTTAGCGGTGCCCTGGTGAGCCTGGGTGTCTTCAAAGGGACGCCGCATCGATCTTTGTCTGGTTATCTCAAATCATTTTTTATGATTTTATTCACTTTTATTTTAAAAAAGCGGTCTTCGGTTTGACCAAGGGTACCATGAGATCGGCGATTGTAAACTGCGCCCAACATACAGGTAAACACAAAATCACACATGTAAACTGCGCCCGAGTTTTTATCAAGAGTAAAAAGGTGACATGTAAACTGCGCCCGGGTAAAATTACAGGTAAAATACTTAATTCGTTATAGCCATATAATTTGAATAATTAAAAATAAAATATAATTTAAAAAATTAAAATAATTATTAATATTACAAATAATAACATACATATTCATCAATTGGAATTTGACTACTATTATATTTATTAATTAAATTTTCTAACTTTTCGCGTTTTTTTTTTGTTTTAGAGTTTTGGAATTTAAACGGTTCATTTATACTATTTAGTTTAATGTATACTTCTATTTGAATTTCTTTTAACGTTTCTATGAACATGAAAATATTTGGATGAGTTGTATAAAAGCTGGAATTAAAGTGAGAATGAAAAGACTCGCATGCATTTGTGGTTAAAGTTGGCTCTGCTGATGCTTGAGCCCATACTTCAGGTGGATACTAAGCTTCTTCACTTATATATACGTCTACCAAATAATCCAAATAATATAAGTTAATAAGTCGGGCGCAGTTTACATTATATCTTTTTAACATAGATAACATTTCGGACGCAGTTTACACTATACCTTTTCAACTAAGATAAAAATTCGGGCGCAGTTTACAAAAAAAAAGGTCATTTGGGCGCAGTTTACGTATGGCCCATGAGATAGCCTCAGTTCCAAAAGGGTGTCGCGTAGTGCTCTGCACGGTCCGTAATTTTAGAGACCGGACCGGACTGAAAATGTTACCAATGGACCGAAGTCGGACCGAACCGATTGCTAAATTAAATTTTAGACCGGACCGGACTGAAAATTTAAAATAATTTGTTAGAGTGGACCGAGACCGGACCGTGGACCTATTTAAATTTTTTTTAGATAGTAAACACAGCGCTAAGACAGTCGACAACGTAGTACAGAACACGAATGATAAATAATAAAGTTCACAATTTAAAACGGTAATAACAATATTAAAACTATAAGCAATGTATACGAAAATACGACACACATAATTCGTTTTTAAAAATAACGTGGATTAATAAAATTAATTAATATAAACCAAGATCATATTGTGCGAGTATTTCATTGGCAGTTGTATACATTTATATATTTGGACGGCGCGGCGTGGCACTTCCACAATTTCTCATTACCCGCACCATAACGATAATAATAATAATTGTTCTTGAAAATATGTACTGTAATAAATTATTAATAGCCAATAGGTACCATGAACAGCTTTGAGATAAATACAATATATACATGATAGTACATACAATTTATATAAAACAACGGTGCTGGGTAAAATATTGATTCCCATGTGCCATAATGATAATATTCGTGTTATTAATCAATAAATAATGTCTTTATAATTTTAAATCATTGTTCAATATATTTTAGATAAAAGATTTTAAACGAGCCGTATTATTAGACGTAAATTTTAAACTAATCGGGACATGATTATAGTTTAAACCAGGACCGGACCAAAATCTTTCAAAAAAATATTGAGTCGGACAGAACCGATCCTTCACCTATTTTTATACGAAAAGACCGGACTGATACAGACCGGACCATTACTGTTCAAGGGTATTCCTTGACGTGGCTCAAGCATTTGACCGTGTCTGGCACCCCGGATTACTCTACAAACTAAGATTCTTACCAACCCCTTACTACCTAATCATTCAATCCTTCTTATACAATAGACATTTCAGAGTCGCATGCGACGTTGCTTTTTCTGAATACCATACAATTAACGCTGGAGTTCCCCAAGGAAGCATTCTTGCTCCAACCCTCTACAATATATACACCTCAGACATCCCACACAACATTAACACTACCTTTGGAACCTTCGCAGATGATACTGGTATTATCGCCTCTGATACAAACCATGAAACCGCATCATTCCTACTACAAACCCACCTTAACCAACTCCAAGGGTGCTTTCTAAAGTGGAGAATTAAAATAAACGAATCAAAATCATCTCACATAACTTATGCTTTAATACCGACTCAACTAACATTAAAATATCTAGGGATGCATCTGGATAGACGTCTCACATGGACAACTCACATCAAAACAAAAAGAAAACTATTAAATCACAGACTACATCAACTGCGTCCCCTACTAAAATCCAACTTACCGATTCAGTAAAAAATACTAATATATAAACTACTCCTCAATCCTATAGCTACTTATGGAATCCACTTTTGAGGAGCTGCCAAAAATTCCAACTTCAAAAATCTACAAGCATTTCAATCAATATCCCTCAGAATAATAACCAATGCCCCCTGGTATGTAAGTAATTTAACTCTCCATAATGACCTTAACATATCACCCATCACTGACCAAGCCTCAAAATTATATAAATGTTTTCACAAAAAACTACATCATCACCCAAACCCCCTCATCGCCAATCTATCCACTATCGAGCTACCCGATACAACTCGTAGATTAAAAAGAAAATGGTCCAGAGACCTCTTATCCTAAGGTTTAACATCGGTTTATAAACTTGAACTCTGATTATTACCGTCTTATTTTTCTTTTCTCTTAATGTATTATGTTTTCCGTTCTACCTAGTCTTAACTGAAGAGTAATATCAATGGATATTTTCTCTTATCATGTGAACTCATGTCAAAAATTATATTACTCAAATTTACTTATTGTATTATATTAAATATAGATTGTAAATAAACATTTTTAATAAAAAAAAAAAATTGTATCTGTAAACGTAAAAACGTACTTTTAACATAATACGTATATGCTCGAGATACGAGAACACGTAAGTATTGTAGGTAAATCATTTTTTTTTTAATTATGACATGAGTGATTTGATTAAAATCAGTTACCCAGTAGTATCACTTTTGACTTGATTTAAAATTGTTTTATTTTATTTCCTCTCTCTATATCTATATTTTAATATTAATTTAGACTAAATTTCGATATAACTATATAATAATATTTCTTTTAACACGGGAGATATCACTCTGTGTAAATCCCGGTGGGACAGCTCATTTAAATGTGTATAAATATTATTTTTTAAAATCACGTAAATTGATTTAAGGAATTGAGTAAAAAAGTCTATCGGTACATAGTTTATTATATCATAACGATTTCAATCAGTTTAAAAATTTAGAAACATTCTGTTCCAATTATATGTATTTATAAATAAATATCTATCAATATATATGTGAAATAGACATTGTGTATACCTTATATTACCTAGATGTTATATTGCTGTAACGGCTTATTTACATGGATAGTCTATCCCGGATATTTATTCAACGAATCGTAAATTATATAACTCGTATAAGTGGTGCTACAGTACTAAATTGAACATAATTTATAGCCTGTGATTTGTTTTTGAAGCACGTGTGATTAACACGCACGAATAACCACAGTAACCAAGAAAAGTTGAATTAACTCACATATGACTACAACTTAAAATTAATAATACCTAATACCTAATATAATATTTTTGATTTACTATTAACTATAACATCAAATATAACTATATGTATTATACTCGTATATATATAAACAATTTTAATATTATTACCAATCACGTACATTTTCAAATAACATTATTGTAAAAACAAACAACTGCAGTTCAGAGACCAAAGTGATTCAGAACAGTCGAGAGAATCAAGAATTGTGGAGGAAACATTAAATTAATTATTTAGCATCAATCGAATAAAAACTGGAAATTAAATCACTTATTTTCAAACTTAGTCTGTAACAGACAAATTCGAATTCAAATTAAACATCAGAACGGCATTTACGGAAAAACGTTTTATATTTATTTTTGCAGTTTTATTGTTTTAATTGTATACATTGAACTGTTATTGTGCAACAGTTTTAAGTGTTTTAGTTAACTGTGTTGTAACTAGGCCAAAATTTAATTATTATAAAAATGGTCAAATAGACAATGTTTATTAGTAAGATAGGCCAGTGAAGCAAATGAGCTGAGGTAGCATATTGTAAATTAATATTTAAGACGGCCGGTCGGACGAGACCGGGGCAGAGTGTGTGTTTCGGTTGAAGCACGTATGTGTAGAGACTACGACGCCACGCTTTAATTTGTGTTTTATTAAAATATGCTTTTGGTGTGAATTATTGATTTATTTTGAAAAACCCATCAACTCTTAATAATTGAACTAATATCTATTAGTTTTGATTACTAAAGAGAGGATAGAGCGATACCCACGAAATTGCGGTATAAGACAGTTTTTTTTTCACACCAAAAGCCTATTTTAATAAAACACAAAATAAAGCGTGGTGTCGTAGTCTCTACTCATACGAGATCGTACGTGCTTCAACCGAAACACACACACTCTGCCCCGGTCTTGTCTGACCGGCCGTCTTAAATATAAATGTACAATATGCTACTGAGGCTCATTTGCTTCACTGGCCTTTCTTACTAATAAACTTTGTCTATTTGACCATTTTTATAATAATTAAATTTGGCCTAGTTGGCACATACAACAACTGTAAAGTCATACGAAAATATAAACTTGGCCGTTTGAAATAATAACAACTCGAAAAAACAGCCGTCCAGCGGTCCGAAAAGCGTTTCCATAGAAAAAGTATTTGTTATGTTTATTCAACTAGAGAGTATGATATTCAGTCGAATCATATAGCGTTACTGAATGTTGCTAATTGTGAAATTCGCGTCACTGGCAGATTATTCTTGTCGATTTATCATCAAACCGTGTTAGACAGTTTAGAAGACGAGATAATGTTTTTTAGAAAGTTATCCACCACCATGATGAAGTCGAAATTCATCTTACAGCAAAAGTAAGTATACTACAATTTAAAAACTAATGAAAACCGTGCAGTCAACAAATCATACATTTAACATGAAGTTTCTCATTTTACTGTGTGCACCTACCTTATAATGAATCCCATTAAGTTATGAGTAAAAATAATATTCCAGAATAGTGGCGGCCTACGGGCTATATTTTAGAGGCCTGGCCGACGAATCTCGGAAGCCACCGCCGTTCTTCGGTGCTCAGTACACGGCGTTGAAGGGAAAAGTGGCCGTGATCACCGGGGGCACAAGAGGTATCGGATTGGCCGTCGCCAAGGATCTCGTTCAGAACGACGTATCGCGCGTGATCGTGTCTGGCCGAAACATTCAGACGGGATTGAAAGCCGAGAAAATGTTAAGCAAGATGTGCGCCCCCCATCAACAGGCCGTCTTCGTACCGATGGACGTCACCGTGAAGGAGGAACTAAAAGGTGCGTACAGCGAATCGAAGTTCTCTCATCTCAACCGATTTAAATTGGTCAAAACTTGTCTTGTGCACAACCCGCTAAAAAGGTCTGAACACGTCCGCGAGATCGTGCCCGACGGGGCAATACATTATTATTATTATTATTATTTTTTTTTTATTTTTTTTTTTTTAAATATAAACAGGCTTGCGCCCAAGTAAAATGGTACATATAACATGAAAATATAACAATATTCTCAATAACAAATTATTAGATACAGTTTTAAATAATAATTATATACTAAAATAACTTATATACTAATGAAGTGGGGATCCTCATTTGCTATTCTTATCATGCGATTTATAGGTTCATTATACATGTAATTAGTTGAACAGAAAGGGACGTGAAATGGAATAGAGTTGCGAATAAAACGCGCAGGCACTCTAAAATTAATTAGTGAGAGAAGTGTTGGAGCGTCGATATCCGAAGAAATAAGTTTAGTGAGGAAGGAAATATTTTGAGAATATCGACGGCTAGCTAATGTGGATAGGTTGAGCTTAGATAGGACAGGGGAATAATCATGTGGAGGGCAAGGAATTTTCAATGAGTAACTTGCATAATTGAGAAATTTCCTTTGGACACCCTCAAGTTGACGACAAAGATCAGTACAATGCGGATCCCAAACCACTGAACCATATTCAAGAATCGGTCTGACGAGAGCGCAGTAGAGAGATTTGAGTGAGTTAGTAAATTTAAATTCACTTGAAACTCTTCTAATGAATCCAAGTAACTTATAGACGTTACATACAATGCTAGTTATATGTGAGCGCGGAGAAAGAGAAGGCGTACGGTTTTTCGCGGTCGACGACGAGACGCGCCAGGCGTTTAAGTCTTTTTCATTTTTCCATACCATGACGAGCTAAGTATTTTGCGTACGTATTGTTTCTTAGATCTGTTCGCCTACACGGTGGAAAACCACGATGGACTGGACATTTTGATGAACAGCGCCGGCATCCTCAACGAGTCGTCGATGTGGAGAAATATGGTCGACATCAATGTGGTAATAATATTATCAGTACCTATATATATAGCAATATAGCATGATAAGTGTGGCGCGGATAATGGTTTTATTTATTTTTTCATTCCGGACAATGCGTATGACGACAACGAACTGTACTTATTCGGTTTTCGTGCAGAGAGCCTTGATCGACAGCACGCGGCTCGGCATGGACCTGATGAAAAACCAAAATCGGCCGGGAGTCATCGTAAACATGTCCGCCGTTTGCGCCATCAAGCCCCTGCCTCAGCTGCCAATTTTCAGCGCTACCAAAGCGGCCGTGTTGAGCGCGACGCGTGCGTTTAGCGTAAGTATACACTACTGATCTAGCTGAGGGAAGGTGAACGAACGATTTCCGTGCGTAATAATAATAATTGTCCTGTGCACAAACATATTATAAACGCAATACCATGCAGCTGGGTCCACCAACCGAGACTGGTTTTTATTTTGTTTCTGTTTATGGAAACTATTTAGAGATTGTTCCCAGTTCGCGTCGGGAAAACATTATGTTCTATCTAGCAACACGGAATAATATTTTTTTCTAAAGTCAAAAATATTATAATTTTTATAATTAAATAGGCTTTTTATAAAAATCATTAATTTAAATCATGATTTACTTATCAATTATAATGTATAAATACGGCCATCAGTAACCGCACACGCTTTATAACAATCGGTGAAAAAATTTTCAACAATATGGTAGTTATTAACTAGGTTTCACTGCAAACAAAATAAGATCGACTAACTCGGCACACAGATAGTGCAATAGACAATGGTACTTTTAAAATGTCTATTCACTATTGTGAAGTATATTGAAAGTTGTGCATGCACGCGGGAAAATCACGGTTAAAAGAACAATATTATTATAATGTATTCATAAGATATGTACAAATGTACAACGTAAGAATTACGTTCCTACGAGTACTATGTGATGAGCTTGTAGTCGACACATTTGTAATTTTCCATTATAAAAACTATACAGCAGATAAACAACAGCAATGTACGATTTTTAATCGCGTGCATGGGTCCGACAAATACGCCGATGTTGCTGAACTTCGCTGAAAACGAAATCGGAGAATGGGCCAAAGATAGACAGGAACAACTTTTGAACGCGTTGAAAGCCAAACAAAAGTAAGTGTATACCTATGCGGTAATGTACTCCTTATTACAATATTATTATTCGTCTGTGGTGTACAGAATATCACATAGAACACACGCACTAAACATTTTATTTATTTTTCTCAAAAGTTAGTTACATTCGATTTCGTTTATTATACGTTTCCAGATCCGATTATATTTTTCAAATCGTGTATAACCACATCATGATTATACATAAATTATCAAATTAACTTTTAATGCAAAAGCTATAAAATTAAATCAAATTTAAAAAAAATTATTTTATGTTTTTGGTTTGCAATTTTAAAATCAAACCAGATGATAATTACGTGTTTTTTTTTACAAAATGTAGTGCGGACAAAGCAGCTAGATGCATTACATTGATGATGCAATATGCGAACAATGGTTCTGTACATTTGGTGTTCAATGGTCATTTACGGAAAAGAGAAAACGAACAAGCATTTTCTTACACAAAAAACTTGTATAATCATTTTCGTTAGATTCTCATAAACCTACGATTCTAAGAAGACCATCAAACGCAAAAATTCAACAATTATTACATTACCATAATAAATAAAAACAAATACAGTTACGTGTGCACTCTCGACCGAGCAACACGCTTATCGTATCGCAGCTCGTATTTTTAGTTTTCGAAGCATACTGTGTTTTCTACGTGTGTTCAGGTAATATGAATACTTATATAATTTATTCCTATTCTCATATGAACAGTTGATATTATTAATTCATCAAATAAAAATGGGGGACTCGTCCACCAAAGTTATAAGTCTTAAAGACAGACTTATTCACTCATCAAAAACATCGTCTAATAATCCCAACGTCCAATCAATTAACGGCGGTACCGCTGTTAGTCCAGCAGATATCACAACTAATGACCCTCTATCTACTTTTCAATATTCCGATAACGACACCAACGACGCAATGATATCTAAAGATAGTAATAACGCTAATGACGTTTCCATCAACACCACAAACCGCATACAGAGCGTTCCAAGTGTAAATTCTGCATCTTAACCAAACATGAATAGCCAAACCGATAAATACTCAGCCGGGAAAAAATCTTTTGCCGAGACCACTAGCAACACTTCACTACCCAAAAAAGAGCATGCAATCGTTTTTGAGTCAATCGATAATATTCCCCAGATCGAATACATCATTGCCATCAGTAAATTAACTTCTCCAAAAAACATTAAATTTGCTTCCCGCATATCCAATAACCGGTTCTGTTTTTTTTTCTGTCATTTTTCAATGACAAAAACACTGTGGATTTGCTAATAACAAATCATCCCAGCATTAAATTAAACGACCATACCATAATTAAAATTAGAAGATTAATAAACCCGGCCAAAAGAATCATAATTTCTAATGTTTCACCTGCTATACCAAACGACAGCATTATATCTCACCTAAAAGACTACAACATCCAAATAGTTTCACCGATCACACACGTCAATGCGGGATTCAGCATTCCAGAACTTGCTCACATCCTTAGTTTTAGACGCCAAGTGTACATAAATCCCGACGATTTTCAAAAACTTCCAAACTCCGTCCTGATCACTCAAGATAACACTCCTCACAGAATCTTTTTCTCCGACGATACGCTATCTTGTTATTTATGCAAACTCAAAGGCCACACCTCAAAACACTGTAAAAATCCCCCGACAGAAGCTTCAAAAATCAAGATAAACGAATCCCAAGAGATTTCCAACTATATAAGCAACTCCAATATCACCGATGATAATATTGCACACAATAAACCCATATGCCATACGCTCTCTGAACCAACGGTCCACTCTAATTCAAACAGCTCCTCCCCAACCACAATTCAACCAACTTTGATAGACAACCCGGTTCTTACGGAAATAACCCAAGATGACAGTATATTTATGACACCTATTACAACCAATCAGATAAAAAGACCAGCACTTTCATCGACATCATCAAGTTCTACACCTGATTCGTCTTCCATTAAATCCCCATCACAAGGTACCATCTCAAAAGAAATTCCCCCTACTATCTCAAACTCAAAACCTAATAAAACATCTCAACCGGCTTCAAAAAAAATAAAAATAAATAAATCCATAGAAAATCTTGTCTCACAGCTTGATGAAACACTTGAGCACATCAAAAGCCAATTTGATGAAATTCCGAACAAAAAAATAAATTTCGTACAATTCAAGTTCATAATTGAAAACACTCTTGGCGTATCCAATCCAGCCCCAGTACTTGAACCTTTCAACATTACAAGTTTGGAAATGATTGAAATCATAGAGTTAATCAAACCTAAAATCAATATTCCTAGCCTAAAAAACAGAATGACAAGACTTTGCAATTCACTGCTCGACAAAGCTCTAACCACTGAGCATTCCCAAACCGAATAAAAATGTGATACAAACCTAAAGCCTATCCTTCACGCGCCTTACATAATCCAATAAATTAATAATCTTCGCATTAAATCTGCTTCAAAAAATATCAATAAATCAAGATGAAATCAAAAAACATAAAAATTCTTCAATGGAATTTAAACAGTTTTTATAAATAACTGGACGAACTAAAATTACTAATTTCCGAACACAATCCAGAAATCATTTGTTTACAAGAAACTAACTTCAACAACTTAAACTCAGGCACTCTAAATAACTACATAGGATACAGATTTGATAGAACTGATTGTCTCCGTGCAAGCGGTGGTGTAGTTATATACATAAAATCTGATTTTCCTAGTACTCCAATTACAATAACTACACACTTGGAAGCTGTAGCAGCATCTGTTAAACTGAATGATATTGAACTAAACATTTGTAACATCTACCTCCCTAACCAGCTCAATTTTAACAAAAACGACATTGAAAACATAATACATCAATTACCCAAACCATTCATAATGTCAAGCGATTTTAATAGCCACAGCACTGAGTGGGGTTCAATAAAAACCGATAGTAGAGGAAAAGAAATTGAAAAAATGTTAGAAAATGATCATCTTGCACTCCTTAACAACCTTGAACCAACTCGTATCAATCCTACAAACGGTGAACTTTCGTGTATAGACCTGTCATTTTCCAACGTAGGCTTGGCACAACGTACTGAATGGAACGTATTGTCTAATCTCACCAGCAGCGATCATTTTCCCATTATGATACACATTATTTCTCGACACAATGATACTAGTACTCCTACTGAAAGATGGAATCTAAAAAACCCGAACTGGCCCCTTTTCACTGAATTTCTCGAAACAGAAATATCAAAAATAAAAAATCCTGAAACATTAAGTATAAACCAGTTAACAGATACCATTACAAGCCACATAATAAATACTGGAAACTTAACAGTTGGAAAATCCATAACAAAAAAGCAAAAACCTAAAGTTCCCTGGTGGAACCAAAACATTAAAGATGCTGTTTTAAAAAAAAAGGAAGCTTTAAAAACATTCAAAAAAACAAATAACCTGAATGATTTTATAATCCTTAAACAACTCAGAGCCAAATCAAAATACCTTATCAAAATAAGCAAAAAAACCTCCTGGGAAAAATTTACTGGCAGCATTAACGATAAAGTAGACAGTAAACTTGTATGGAATAAAATAAAATCCTTAAAAGGTCTCAGTAGAAGTAACAGAATAAATCTAGTAGACACAAACACAAATGAACTTATTAGTAATTTCGATTTAATCTCAAACAAACTCGGTGAAAATTTTTACAACAATAGCAGCAACAGCAATTTCAACACGCATTTCATATCATTCAAACAAAAAACTGAAAAGGCAATTATTGTAAACTCCGTTAATGAGAATCTAAATGATCAAATTCTATTAAACAATTCAATAACCTCACAAGAAATTGTTTATTTCTTAAAAAAATGTAAAAATAATAGTCCTGGTCCCGATCAAATTCCCTATGCATTCATTCACAATTTTGGAAGAAAAACATTTGATCTACTAGCAAGTCTTTACAACAAAATCTTATCAGAAGGAAGCTGGCCATCTACTTGGAAGTGTGGAATAGTAATCCCTATCCTTAAACCTAACAAAGACAAATTCCGCATAGAAGGATTTTTATTTTATTTCGTATGGCTGGTATACAAATCAACACATTTAAGGCCACAAAACATGAGTATAAAATAAAAAATAAGATAACTACAGTTAAAAATATAAATATAAAATGCGAATAGTTAAATAAATAAGTAATGATAGTAGGGGCACATGGTCATTGTTTACAGATAAAATCCATAGTCATAAGGCAATGTCCAGTTCTCGAATCCATTCTAATGCTTCATTATTTGCCGCATGAATTCCCTCAATGCCCCGGTTGAACCTCCTTTTCGGGCAATATTCCACAATATGGTGTATTGTTTGGTTATCGTGACGGCAATCACATGTAGGGCTGTCCTTAAGACCCCATTTGGACATCATGGAGCCGCACCGGCCGTGACCAGTTCGAATTCTGTTAAGTACGGACCATACATCTCGTGGTAAATCCATGCCTGCTACACCTTTATTAGGGTCTGGCACTATACCACTATTTTTTACATCAGTTGATGTCCAGTTTTCGCACCATTCTTTTGTACCCTCAAAGTTTGATAGTGCTAACTCCTTAGCTGTGCTCCACGGGGGCTTTCTTGATTTTAGCCTGAGGTTAGGTGTATTTATCAGCATTTGGTATAACAGGGACTTTTTCGTCTTATCAGCTTTGGTTGTTGTTCTAAGCAGTGCCTCCTTCCTGCGTAATGTTGGTGGCAGAATATTAGTTAAGACTGGTAACCATTGTGTCGGTGTGCTTTTTACTGTTCCACTAACTATTCTCATTGCGTTGTTGAGTTGTGTGTCTATTTTTTTCGTATGTGTACTGTTACACCATACTTGAGCACCGTATTCTGCGGTACTGTAAACTAGGGCCAACGTAGCTGTTCTTAGAGTCCTGCCATCTGCTCCCCAGCCCGTGCCGGCAAGTTGCTGTATTATGTTGATGCGCGAGTGTAGCTTCTTCGTTGTTTTCTCAATGTGTTCTTTAAAGGTAAGTGAGCGGTCGAGGGTAATTCCTAGGTACTTGGGTTTGAAACTGTGTTGAACTTGTACACCATTAAAAACCACCTCTAGTTCTTCATAAGCTTGTTTATTATTTAAATGGAATGCACACACCTCCGTTTTCGTGGGGTTGGGTTTTAGTCGCCATTTATAGAAATAATCGCCTAGTGTAGCAAGATCGTCGTTTAATGTGTTGCTCCCGTCTTTTAATTCCCTGCTCTGGTGTACGATAGCGATGTCGTCAGCATATTGGAACATAAGTCCTTTGGTTTTTGGTATATCATGCAGATAAAGGTTGAATAGGGTTGGTGCAAGTACTGAACCTTGCGGGAGACCATTGTTTGCTGTGCGCCATTTGCTTCCTTTGCAGCCCATAAAAACCTGGTAGCGACGATTAGTTAGCATATTTCCTAGGAGAGTTACAAGGTTTTTACAAGGTATAGCTTTGCTAAATTTATACATAAGTCCTTGTCTCCAAACCGTGTCATATGCAGCAGAAAGGTCGACAAATGCAGCACTGGATTTTAACTTGTTTTGGAATCCCGCTTCTATTAGGGTAGTAAGTGCAAGTACCTGTTCCTCACAACCCCTATTTTCTCGAAATCCTGCCTGTCCAACTGGAATTAGTTTGTCGATATGGGGTTGTATACGTTCTAAGATAATTCTCTCGAGTAACTTGAATGGAACACTCAGAAGTGAAATTGGACGGAAATCTGCAGCGTCAAGACCATCTTTCCCGGGTTTAAGCAAGGCGATGTCCTTAGCTCTCTTAAAAAGTTTTGGCAGCTGTCCACTTCTAAGTATTTCGCTATAGAAAGATGTTAACCATGCACGGGTTTTTGGTCCAGAGAATTTAAGAAATTCTGAGTAAATTTCGTCATACCCGGACGCATTATTTATTTTAGTTTTCCTTAAAGCATTATTTATTTCCTCGAGTGAGAAATCTGCTCCAAGTGAAGCATGAGGTTCTAATGTCTTTTTGCGGTGTCTTAATTCTGACTTAATTATTCGTGCGTGTTCCTTGTCCATTGCTAGTTTACTCATTCCCGTTAGTCTGGTAGCTACTTGATTCGGATTGATTGTGTGTTGTTTCATACTACCCTGGTTGACAGCCCCCATTCTCTTGAGAAGACCCCACGCCTTGTGGCTTGAGTGCTTAAAATCCATCTTCTCAGTAGTTTCCTGCCACCTTTGTTTTCTTTTTGTATTTAGAGCGTTTATAAGATTATCAGCATCATTGTTGGACTTTGTTTTTTGAAACTCTTCGAAAAGTTCGGAGCATGATTCATCCCAGCCCGGGATGAATTGTTTTCTAAACCCTCTTGGTACATGTTTAAACGCTGTTGCTTTGACTGCACCAATGAATCGTTCGTAGCAGTTTACTGTTGGTAGTATCCATTGAATTACATGGTCTAGTTCATTAGCATATTCGACCCATTTTGCCTTTCTAAAATTCCACCGTGGTTTTGGTAAAGAACGAATTAATGGTACTTTTAGGCCATATTCCAATAGTACAGGTCGGTGTTGGCTATGAGGGAAGTCTCCTAGTATATGTCTTGTCGCTATTGTAGGGCCGTCTAAGGTATTCCTTGATGTAATGCTAAGATCAGGGGTGTAGTCTGTGCGCCATCTGGCTGACCTAAAAGTTCCCATATCCTTAGCGTTATAGTTAAGTTCCAAATTGTGTAGAGCAATCCATTCTTGGAGCACTTCTCCGTTATCGTCATTTTGATCATAGCCCCAGTCACTGTTGTGGCTGTTAAAGTCACCTATATACACGGCTGGGTGATCGAAAAGTTTCACGGGCGGGTTTTCCCAATTGGCATTAGGTGGTTTATATACATTTATTATTGTGATGCTATCTATTATAGTTGCTAATATTTCTATGTTATTCAAATGGCTTCTGTAGATTACATTTGCTGTATCAATATCATTTTTGACATATGTTGCTATACCATATTGCTTATGATTGATGGCTCCAATTAATGTGTATCCAGCTATGTATCCTCGTTTTTGCAAATCGGCTTCGTCAGTTGTGTGTGTTTCCTGAAGGGCAATGACATCCACTTTATTGTTGGTCATAATTTTTGATAGTATCTCGCATTTGGCTTTAGAGATACCCTCAATATTGAGGTGACATATCTTAAGATAAGTACCAATATTTAGCGTCAGGTGGTCCTTAAAAGGACCATTTTTGTTAGGCATTGTTAGTGTTGATTTGTATTGCTGGGTATCAGCGCCTAGTTGATGGTATTAGTTATACTAGTATATTGTTTGTGCTTGTTAGCGTTAACGGATACTATTATATGCAGGGGAGGCCACGTGCAGGCTACCATCATCCCCCCCCGCATAGAAGGATACAGGCCCATCACGCTCCTCAACACAATGTGCAAGCTGCTCGAAAAAATTATAAACCACAGACTAAACTGGCTTTTAGAAAAACATGCCTTTTTCTCCCCACATCAAAACGGATTTAGAAAAAATCGAAGCACTATAGACAATCTGATCGAAATCAAAGAAGATATCACTCAAACATTAAACAACCACCAGATTATGGGCATGGTAAATCTTGATATCGCCAAAGCTTATGGCTCCACTTGGAGACATAACATAATAGTAAAACTCAACAAAATAGTAAGCAAAGGAAACTTCCTGAACTTAATCACCAATTTTCTAGAAAACCGGTCATTCAGGGTTAGAGCAAATAATTGTCTTTCTGAAGAGTTTATTCAAGAAAACGGAGTTCCTCAAGGCTCTGCTCTCTCTGTTTCTCTCTTCCTGATCGCTATCAACGACATTACCGTAAACTGTACATATCCCGTGAAATTCAACCTATACGCTGATGACTTCAACTTCTGGTGCATAAGTAAATCCAAAATCACAGTTCAAAGTCTTCTTCAAACAACTGCAAATAACTTAGATAATTGGGCAAAACAAACTGGTTACCAATTCTCTCCTGAAAAATCCAGCTGTACTATCTTCACAAAGAAAAAGAATGTCGAAGCTCTAAAAATAACAATTGACAAAGTAGAAGTTCCCCACTGTAACTCTGTAAAAATACTCGGCGTCATTTTTGACAGAAGGTTATCGTGGTCTTCATACATTAAACAGTTAAAAACCTCCACCAGTCACTCAGTCAAAATTCTAAAAATACTTTCTCATACCTCTTGGGGTGGGGAAACAAACACGCTAATTAAAATTCATAAAGTTTTAATCCAATCACAACGTAACTACGGTTCATCCCTTTACAGAACAGCATCCAAATCCCTTCTTACTGGCTAGATAGTGTTAATAACTGCGGCTTGAGACTGGCATTAGGACTTTTTCGCAGTTGTCCTGTATACAGCATTTATAACCTCGCCGGTGAAACTATCCCTGACATAAAAAGACTGGAATTTCATCTCAAATATTTAGCAAGATCTTCAAAATCAAATAACACCATCCATGAAAAAAACAACCCCCTCCTCATAAAAGAGATGAAAGACACAAACTTAGATATAACGCAAATTATAACCAAAGAAAAAATTGCCCAACCCCCTTGGGCCAGCTCATATCTAATTAATACAGAACTCAGCTGTCTTTACAAACAACAAACCTCTCCTCATATTTTCAAAAGCTTCTTTAAAAGCATTATTAGTTACTACAATGACTTCCAGGAAGTATACACTGACGGATCTAAAACTCAAGAAGGTGTAGGTTTCTCAATAATATTCCCAAATAAAATATTTTTACACAAACTACCTCCTTATTGCTCCATATTCACAGCTGAAGCTTTAGCCATCCTCATGGCCATTGAGACAATATTACAAGAAGCTCATTCGAATTTCATCATTCTCAGCGATTCATTAAGCACGATAAGAAGCCTGCAGAACCCTTTCAATCCCGGTGATATTGCATCCAAAATTCTGAACAACCTCACCATAGCGTCCGGTCTAGGTAAAAACATAGTCATCATGTGGATACCTGGTCACTCGGGAATAATAGGTAACGAAGTAGCCGACGAACACGCCTCAACAGCCATCAACAACAAAGATACCGTCTTAATTAATAAAATGTCATATGATGACGCAAAAAAAATCATAAATGAGCGCACAAAATATAAATGGCAAAAAATTTGGAACTTACAAAACACCAAATTAAACGAAATAAAAAGAGACATACATCGTTGGACAAACCCTAACATCAACCGTAAAGAAGATACTGTTCTCAATAGACTCCGTTCTGGTCACACCAGAATGACTCATGGCTTCCTGATGGCAAGAGCGGAATCTCCCATATGTCAAACCTGTGGAACCTTGTTTACCGCCAAACATATAATATCAGATTGTTTAATGTTCAACCAAGAGCGGACCACACATAAGATATCCCACAACCTAGACTCTTCACTCGGACCCAATCATGAAAAAAACATTGATTTAATAAAGTTTATGAAACAAACCAAATTGTTCAATCTTATATAAAAAAAAAAAAAATGTTCAATATTTAGTATTTAATTAATGTAACAATCCTTATTTGTAACTAATGGCCTTTGCTGTCGACGTTATTTTTTTGAGATCAATAAAAAAAAAAAAAAAACAAATAATTAAATAATAATAATAAATAAATAAAAAATAAATAATTACTAGCATAATGATACAACAAAAATGTGTTTGTGACTCTCCGTTCGCTAGTTACTGCGATTTTTAACAATGCGTGTGACGTCACGGATTCATTCGCCACGACGGCGACGTGGCGACGGTCGTATATTATACACGGCAATATTTATCCGTTTTTTGTTTAACGTTAAGTAACTTCTAATGAACTTTTTTTTTCGAGTGACCAAATTAATTATATTTAAGAGTACCTCATTAATCTTTCTATTTGTATTATTATAATATTAGATTTTGGTTTAGTATTATGGAAAAAAGTAACACTTAAATTATATTACAAATTTACCATACATTTACTGTGAACGTGTGTAATATTGTTGTATAATATAATTGTTATTATTTTATTAATACAAAACCGAAATGTGATATAATTATATGAAAAGGAAAATATTGAGGTACTCTTGAATACATTTTATTAGGTCATTCGAAAAAAATAAGTTCATTAGCAAATAGCAGTTACTTAACGTTAAACCAAAAACGGACAAATATTTACGTGCATAATATATGGCCGCCGCCGTGGAGAACGAATCCATAACGTCACTCGTAACATAAAAAATCACTGTAACTAACGAATTTATAGATATCCTTATTTTCAACATACATGTAATATGTATTATAATTTAGGCAAAAAAAATAAATAAAAAAATATTTGAATTGGATGGTCCTTGAATTTAATTTAACATGAAACAATTAAATCATCCTGATATCTAAATTAACTTCATCCGCAAATTTTGGTGGTGTTTTTGACAAAAAATTCTAGGTACCTCCTACTAATCAAGGTACCGTCGTAAGAATACGGACCTAGTAATCTATATACATATAGGAGACCGCCCCTATTCACTCATCAACGCCCAGAGCAAACCACTGGGTCTAGAGACTTGAAATTTTCTACAGAGGTTCCTTGAGCAATGTAGGGGCGCACTAAGAAAGGATTTTTCAAAATTCGAACTCTAAGGGGGTAAAAGGGGGTGTTTTTTAAAGATTGTATACATTTTATATAGCTATATATATGTATTTTTTTTCCCGATTGTTAATCGCTGTTTATCGGTGTATTGATTGTGCTAATAGTACGTGGAATTCACAATTCCACAATTACAATCAACTATATAACTGGTGGTAATAAAACCAGTCGCAGGTAATCGGTGACCCGCGATTGCAACACCGATTGAGTTTGGTTCGTTATTTTCGTGCGGTACACGAATAACAAACCGCGTAGAATATTATTAAGTGCTGTTTGTCGACCTACAGTTCTTGGTACTTCAATAACTCCTTCTAACATAGATTCTTCTGAATTAAAAAAATATTTGTTTAAACTCAACATCGGCATTTTCTCGAATTTCTTTAAATATTCGACATGCATCTGTTCCTCGCTCATAACAATATGAGTATATGACAAATCAATATTAACTTTTTGTAGTGCTATAGATAGTGGTAAAGTTAAAGAAAAAACTTCTCAATCACATGTAAAGCTTTGATAAACACTGAATTATGAATGGAATTTGGAAAATGGAAGCTGAAAAGCTGTATGTGATGTGTCTATACTTGAACACTCTCCTAATTTTTTTAAAGCATAATAAATAGTTTAATAAATTTATAATTATACGCGGGCAACGCCGTGTTGGGACAGCTCGTCTACTATATAAAGAGACTTGTCCTGGGTGATTCATCATCGCCTAGCCGCAACCGCTGAAGCTATGGATATGAAATTTTCAGTAAATGTACTTATTACTATGTATAGGCGCACTAAGAAAGGATTTTTCGAAATTCGCATTTTAAAGGGTAAAAAGAGCATAAAATAGTTAATTTTTAATTAACGGTGGGTGAGGTTCGCGGTACGGCAGCCGTCGACGCGTGGTGGCTAGACGTGGCCGCCCAAATTTCCCCTTCCGTGTCACCGCCGCCGACACCGCCGACACCGCGCCAACGACCAGCTTAATACCGATCGGCAAAGCAGATAATATATAGATATGTCTCGGATACTCAACACTTTATCTATAAGTTATAACACATTACAGTCGGGTCTCGATAATTTTTTTTAAGCCATAGGTAATCCGAACAAATCGCTAATCCGAACGACCCCTTTCCCGAATCATATATCGAGACCTGACCTTATATCATTAATTTCGATTTTAAAATAACACGGTGGCATGTGTCATTTATGATTCTATTATAAGTTATAACGCTTGCCATAATCGACGACGCACACGGGCTTTTCTAACAGGAGTAGTAGTGGGAGTAGGCATGCTGTCGTACCAGGGACGTACGCAGAAAAAAGTTTCGGGGGGTGTTTTTGAAAATCA
Organism: Periphyllus acericola; assembly: GCA_949715065.1. NCBI lineage: Eukaryota > Metazoa > Arthropoda > Insecta > Hemiptera > Aphididae > Periphyllus > Periphyllus acericola. The sequence goes on along the minus strand of OX454265.1, from coordinate 6,666,204 downwards.
GTTGCTGAAAAGTAGAACTTTTTTTTTAATAAACATACGAAATTTTTTTAAGAAAATTATCTTTACTTAGTACTTCCAATACTTTTTTATAATATAAACAAAAAAATTAAAATACTAAATCTAATTTTCGTGAAGTTTTAGCCATTATGTTAAGAATATCTTCACAATTAACTTCTATGTCTCTATGTACATTTAACAATGTTAAACATTCAATTTATATTTCTGCTGGTGCCTAAATAGCGCAACAATCAACATTAGAAAACAAGTTAAAATATTAATAAACAAAAAAATAAAAACTAATACGCACCTCATTATTCTCAAAACAAAAACATGAACGATAATGTCGATAACAAAATATAACAGAAACGTCATTATTCATTAATTTTAACACTCCAATTCGCAGTAATTGTCCCGTCTGTATAGCTTAGGTATTTCCCATGTCCTTATGCATCTTAGAATTTTTTTATACCCACGTCAATACACAGTAGGTACCATTTTATTTTATTTATAAATTTGTTAGTAACTTATATACCGCACTAATAACTACCGCACTTGGCAAAGAACTCACTTGCCAAGTGACAAAAGCCATCTTAACCTACTCACTAACTCCTTAAAAAATATTCTCCGGAAACACAACTCTGATCAATTTCAAAACTACTTAGAATCTCTCTCAAACACTGACAACTCACTTTGGAAAGCCACTAAAAATGTACTAAAGGAAAAAATTAAAATACCTCCTCTGCGGTATCCAGACAACTCTCTAGCATCATCCAACCTTGACAAAGCCAAATTATTCGCATCAGACCTCGAAAATAGATTCACACCACACCCAAATTTACCCAATAGAATCCACTACTCTATTATTGAAGCCTCTCTGTTAAACTCGCTCCCAATGTGTCTTCCCACAAAACATACCTCTCCTTCTGAAGTCTTAAATATCATAACAAAGTTAAAAAACAACAAATCTCCTGGCCATGACTTAATAACCAATACCATTGCTAAACATCTGCCTAAGAAAGCAATCTTACTTCTTACCTACATCTATAATAGTATTCTTCGCCTATCCTATATCCCTTCCACCTGGAAACATTCAGTTGTCATCCTAATCCACAAGTCAGGCAAACCTCCTGATCAACCCTCCTCATATAGGCCTATTAGCCTACTTCCCACTTTCTCAAAAATCTTAGAAAAAATCATTTTAAAAAGAATCTACCCAATTCTAAAAGATAAAAAAAATATACCAAATGACCAATTTGGTTTTAGGAGTAATCACTCCTCTCTTCACCAACTACACAGAATAGTTGACAATATCTCTTCATCCCTTGAACAAAAACAATTCTGCTCTGGTGTTTTTCTCGACGTTGCTCAGGCGTTTGATCGTGTCTGGCACGAAGGGCTATTATTCAAACTACTATTTTTACCCACTCCGTTATTTCTTTTACTCAAATCATTCCTATCTAACCGCACATTTTCAGCAAGATGTGAAGACGAAACTTCTGACCCACATCCTATAAAGGCAGGCGTCCCTCAAGGCAGTATCCTATCTCCGACTCTCTACAATATATTTACAGCAGACCTACCCTATTCTAACAACACCACTCTAGCTACTTTCGCTGACGACACGGCAATAATCTCAACGAACTCCGAAATAGACACCACTGTAAATAACCTCCAAGAACACCTAACTCAACTACAACATTGGTTCACTCTATGGAAAATCAAAATTAATGAAAACAAATCCACTCACATCACCTTTACCCTCAGGCCAAAAACAACCCCACCGGTCTACATAAATAATCAAATAATTCCTATAGACAAATCAGTCAAATATCTAGGACTCATTCTTGATCAAAGATTAACTTGGGCTGATCATATCAAAACCAAAAGAATTTCCCTTAACCTCAGGCTTCACAAATTACAACCACTTCTTCGTTCCAAAACCTCTCTCACAAACAAAATTTTAATTTATAAACAAATTTTACGTCCCGCAATGACATACGGAATTCAACTGTGGGGAACCTCGAAAAAATCAAACCTTATCAAATTCCAAGCGTTCCAATCAATAACTCTACGGGTCCTATCCAATGCCCCCTGGTATGTCAGCAACCACACTCTTCACCACGACCTCAATCTACCTTATTTATCCTCACTTGCCTCTCATCATTATAACAAATTCCATACAAATACCTTTAACCATTCCAATCCATTAATATCTAAACTCTCTTCTAGGGCAATACCTGACAACCCTCCCCGTCGTCTCAAACGCAATTGGCCGCGTGATTTGCTTAAAATTATTTAGTACCATAGTATTATATAAAAATTACCTCCCCCCATGTTCATAATCTGGAAGTAGTGTCACTGGACACTCCCTTCCCTCACGTTGTCATGTCTAGTAATCAGGTTATCTAATTTACTTATTGTTTCTTCTATGTACACAGATTGTAAATATATTAAATAAAAAATAAAAAAAAATAAAATTTGTTAGTATGTATTAAATTTTATTTTGCTTTAGTCGGTTTTTCACAAACACAACGTAATATTATATCTGTCTATTAAAGTATAATATAAAAATTAATTTAAAATTGAATAAATAAATAACCATACAAAAAACCAAATATTTCGGGGGGTGTTTGAACGCCCAAAACACCCCCCTGTATCGTACGCTCGCACCACTGACCACACACGCGTAGCGTTTATACTTTATATTTCATTTGTATGACGACACTCACGGCTTGCGATCTGGTTTACGTGTACTTCCAAATGTATACTATACAGGGTGTCCCAGGTCTATTTGACTAATGCAATAACTTTTTTTCTATTCAATATTTTTAAGTTTTTTTTTTTGTAATGATTTGTAGAGCCCTGCGCTATAATTTGTATATCTTATACTTTATTTTATTTTTTTACAACAAAAATAAATAATTTAAATTTTGTATTTAATATTTTTCTAATAATCCAAGATAGCTATTTCATAAATAAGTATTTAAAAACCATTTTGGCGTTTAAAACTTTTAATTTGGTTAAGTCGTTAATTTTTAAACAATTTTCAAAGTGTGTTAAAATTCAAATTTATTTCTTGCTAATCACTGTTACTGCTGTAGTCGATTTTCAATTGTTTTCTTCCAAGAAACAATAAATTTGTTATCATTAAAAGGTTGATAATCAATATTAAATACATACACATACTATAATACGTATTTTATCATAATTTAACATAATATGATTATAATTTATAACATGATGTACCTACTATTACTTATTTTAAAATTTAAATCATCATCATTCATCAATATTTTATTGTTCAATCATTTAAATACATTTAAACAAATTTAGAACATTTTGATTTTGAATTATGAAACAAATGACATGTGGTTTGAATATTAATTATAGTTATTCTGTAAGTCCTTTTTAAATTTAAAGTTTGGTTAAGTTGATATTTTATGGATCAAACACATTTTGCCGTAATCACTATAAACCTTAAGACTTGTCTTCTCATATTTTAAGACAATTCTATTGTATTAAATTTATGAGAAATACCTAGTAATACTATGGAATTTTCAGATTGAACATAATTCGTAGAAAATATTTTTGGAAATGCCTTTGAACACAGGTACATATTATCATTAGTTTGCAAGTTAAAATTATTTTATTTTAATATCTTTATAAACTTTTGGTAACTAGATACAAAAAAATCAAAAATTTAACATACATATAATAACATTTTAAATTCTCAACACTTCAAATTACTATTATCAAGAAAAATATTCAAAATTAAATATTATGTAGATTACCTATACATAGTACTACAATTGAAGATTTTAATTTAATTTGAATAGCAAAATAACATTTTTGTTAAAATGTGAGTATCATTTATATTAAATTAATTTATACTTCAACCTAACCTAACCATTTTAATATTAATATTAACATTTATTAATTTATGAATATTAATCTATGAATTAAAATATTCTCACTGTTAACGAAAATATTCTAGGTGGATGTCAACATTAAAAGTATACATATTTGGTGAGAGTTCAAACAATTTCATTTTCAATCACATGCAGTTAGTTGTATAATTAATGCTTTGTACCTTGCTGTTTTAATACTACATTTGTATACTTACAATAGTTACTATTGTAACTAGTTGTATGTACCTATACATAAAACCATCAGAAGTTCAATTGTAACCAGTTCATCTTAAGTATAAAACAACATAAATCAAATGTTTCATTTTATTAAAAAAAAAATGTAAATGGTAAAATTGTAGATCATAAAAAATATTGTTAGCTGTAAGTAGATGAGTAGATATATAATATAAGTCTTTTACATTTAGTCATTTAGTTCATCAGGAACTTTATGTATTCAATATTAACCATATTTATAGCTCTCTGTTTATAAAAAAAAAAAAAATAATATTAATGTAAGAATTTAATAAGTACCTATAACAACTAACTTAACAGAAAAATAAGGGCATTCTGAAATAGTTTTGATTGGCTTGAAAGTGTGTAGATAAATGTTATGGATAAACACGTTACTACCTATTTCTTTAGTATTTCTCTGAATATTTCATAGTGTGTTAGTATGTTTACATAATTACTAAGAATAAAAAATAACCCATGAAATAATTAAGTTAATGATTTGAAATTGTTAGAATAGGTATTAAATGTCAACTTGTCATGTACTTTTTAAGACTAGGGACTTCAACCTTTGAGAATTTCAGAATAAAAGATAAAATAAATACTAATTTTCCTTAGTTTGTTATTCATTAATAAATAAAACATAAAAAAACATTTTCATACTATAAATTAAAAATATATCTAACATTATCTTGGTTTTAATATAAAATGTAAGTTGTAATTTATTATATCTATTTTTATTTTTACTATAAAAAATTATAGAAAAAATATAGTTGCAACACTTAATTGTTGTTTTATTGCAGATCTCTTTGTATTAGAAAATTAATACAAAGCTTAATTGAAATCCCTTTTAAGATTTATATATTGCCAGAGTTCATGTTAATAACAGATAAAATCAATAATTTTCTACATGGAATAATATGTGACATTTAATATCCTTCTGATGGTTAAATTGTTTGAAACACTTAAGAGTGTATTGTTTTATACATGAATACTCTGCTAGTTGCAAACCGTTGCGTAATATTATAATTATACTTTTAGTTGTTTTGAACATTTAGCCAACAAATTGTTAACTTATATTATAAGTGTCGGTTATTTTTTTTTCTTCAGCTAGCGTCACTAGTGAAAGAACCTTATACATACATGTATAGCAGAGAATGTTATTGAATGACAATAAGTAAATAGCTGAAAGTAAGTTTTTTACTTAAACTGGAGATATGTTGGTAACAATTAAAAAATAACTCAACATTTTACTTTAATTCTTAATTATTTATATCATCATCAACTTCATCATCAGAAATAATATTCACTGACATATTTTTACTGCCAGTGGTATTATCGTTGAATTTTTTTTTGTATTGTACCCAGCAATTAGGAGGGGAAGAATTTTTGTCTACGCCCATCTTGCGGTCATACACACAACATTTAATATAAAACAATTATAATTAATAATATAGAGACTAAATATTTTAGCTACTTCAAATTTTTCTAGTTACTTGATTATCTTTACACCAGTATTTTTGGCGTTTTAGAGCCAAATCTATTTCTTTTTTTTCCTCCAGTGTCACAATAATCAGTTTTTTATGAATGGTGGCTAAGTCTGAATGCTTAGCACACCACCATGATTCACACTAGAAGAATAATTTTATGTAAATAACTTATCATAATTTATGTAAAGAAATATAGGGTTATGTTTACTTTTTTGTCATATATCTCTTTGATATACCTATAATTTTTTATGTCGGTCATCATATTCTCATTCACATTTTTTTCCAATTGAAGTTCTTGCTATACTAATATAATTATAAACAATTTCATAATTAATTCTTTGTTAGTAAATATTTTAATTTTAAGTTCTGTATTTGTATATATTTTTATAATTTGTTATTTATTAAGTTTACTAAAATTAAATAATGTAAATTGTATTTAAAAATGCAGTGTATGATTTTTCAAATATAAAATTCAATATTTTTTATTTTTATCTTTCTTAAATATGCCTACTATTTATAGTAATTTAGAGTACCGTGATATGTTAAAGTTTTTTATGAAAGTGGAGGAAAAAGAACAGTAAAAGCTTCTCATCTGTATTTACAAAAATTTCCAAAAAGGAAACAGCCATCTAAAAACACATTTTGTAATATAGAAACAAAATTACGTAATACAGGTAAATTTTTTATTATCAATAGAATTTCCTATAAAATTAATATAACAAATTATGTACCTAAAACCTAATACATACATGTATAATTCAGTTATTATTATACAAATTTTAAATTAAGATATACATTAAAAAATAGTCTTTTTAGGTCGTTTTCCAAATGGTTTCAAACCAAAAAAAATATATGTTATTGATGAAGAACATACAGTGAATGTCTTGGCAGCTTTCAGCAGTGATCCTAATGCATCTGTCAGGTCGGTAGCTAAAGAAATGGGCATCAGTTGTAGCTCTATACATCGTATATTGAAGAAAAATGATTTCCATCCATACAAATTGCATTATGTACAAGGATTGAAACCCTCTGATCCAGATAGAAGGCTTCAATATATTTCAAAAATTATTTGCCTTCATGACCACAATAATATTTTGAAAAAAATATTATGGACCGATTAAAAGCTGTTTTAATAATAATGGTATTGTCAATCGGCATAATTCTCATTACTGGAATGAATCAAATCCATTTTGGACATGTGAGTCCAATGCACAAGTTCGCTGGTCTACCAATGTGTGGTGTGGTATAATAAGTGGTTATTTGATTGGACCTTATTTCTATCATGGCACACTAACTGGCCAACGTTATTTAGACTTTTTGACTAATACACTAATAATGTTATTAGAAAATATTCCATTAAATCTCCGAGTAAATATGTGGATTCAGCAAGACGGTGCTCCACCACATAACTCGAATATAGTCCGTGATTATTTAAACACAAATTTTCAATCGAGATGGATAGGAACTAGAGGTCCACTAAATTGGCCACCACGATCTCCAGATCTAACACCACTCAATTTCTTTTTGTGGGGTTACTTAAAGGACAAAGTATACTCCTAACAGTCAACGTCGTTAGATGATTTAAAACAACGCATAATTGATGTGTGTAACTCTCTTACTTTTGAAATGTTGGAATTCTGTTACGGTATGAAAAATGTATAATGAAACATGGCGCCCACTTTAAAAATTATTCATAGTTACTACTTACTAGTTAGGTATATTGTTCCATAATATTTAATTTGTTATATTATTTAATGTTAAGAAATAAAACTGAACTTATAGTTGAAAAATTAAATTTACAGAGTTACATTTTACTATTTCTTACAATTTAGTATCAATTGTTTAGTATCAACATCCATGGTAAGCATCACGTGACCATGTTAAGTAATGATAAAATACAATAATGTATAATAATATTATGTAATGACTAATGACCTACCTTTTAATGATAACAAATTTATTGTTTCTTGGAAGAAAACAATTGAAAATCGACTACAGCAGTAACAGACAACAGTGATTAGCAAGAAATAAATTTGAATTTTAACACACTTTGAAAATTGTTTAAAAATTAACGACTTAATCAAATTAAAAGTTTTAAACGCCAAAATGGTTTTTAAATACTTATTTATGAAATAGCTATCTTGGATTATTAGAAAAATATTAAATACAAAATTTAAATTATTTATTTTTGTTGTAAAAAAATAAAATAAAGTATAAGATATACAAATTATAGCGCAGGGCTCTACAAATCATTACAAAAAAAAAAAAACTTAAAAATATTGAATAGAAAAAAAGTTATTGCATTAGTCAAATAGACCTGGGACACCCTGTATAGTAAATAAACACGTACACTTATTAGTCAAGTGTTTTACTTATTATTGTAGTATTGCTGTGAAGTTGTGATATGTCTTTAGCGTTTACGCATACACAAGGTGTTTTACATTTTCGAATATTAATGCGTCATCGTATACGCACCCCAGTTTATGTACCGTTATTTTTAAACATTGAAGTGTATTGAAATAAAATTTTTTACATTTAATTAATATGGTTGTCGAATTATTGAACATAAATGGCACAATGATGCCCCACACTATCATTCCAATTATTGGTGACGGAGCTTGCCTGTTTAGGACAATATATTTTATGTTATATGACACTCAAGATAAGGCCCAAGAAGTACGTAAAAAGATTGTAACCTATGTGATAAATCATTGGGAAGATTATTCAATAATGTCACATGATAGTGATAGAAATAATTATCGTAGTTCTGCTGACTACTTTACTGATATGTTAAAATTTAATACTTATGGAGGTTTATGTGAGCTGGTGGCAGCCGGACAATTATTTTTGGTATTTATTGAGGTGTAGGTACTTAATTGGTATTTATTGAGGATTTTTATAACACCATAATGTATAAAATAATGTTACAATAATAATAAGAAGTAAAAATAGTAATAAGAATAATACTAATAATAGTAATAATAATTACAATTTGTCTAAAAATATTAAAATAAAGTAATTTTTTGCTGACTTCTGATTGTTACAATACATGGGCAACCTAGGATAAACTTATCTAAAAGGAGCCTGTAATAAATATAAAAACTGATAAAATAAAAGTTATAGTAGGTTACACAAAAAAACTGTACACGGGCGAAGCCGGGTTATTCAGCTAGTTTCCCATATAGAATTGTGTGGCGGGTGCGATATCTTGAAAGATATGGTTCAGCCTTGTTGCGTTACGTCAATTTTGAAAACATTCTCAAAAAATTAATACCATACCGATTTTTTCGGATAGTTTGATTGTCTTTGTTTAATAATTAATATAAATCATCAAAATGAAAAAAATAAATTATAATTTTATTAGATTTTATCCAATGATGAATAAATTATAATACGAGTACTAATAAGCTATAAATTAATGATAAAGATTCATTAATGGCTGGAGAAATAGTAAGTAAAATTATTTCTGTTTATGACAGCACACCTTGGTTTGTAACAGCAAATACATATGGAAATAAGCTAAATCATAGACGGTAGACTATAAAAAAGGTGAATTACCTAATGCGAAACTTAAAACTATCCTAGAAATATAAATTTGAATGATATAAAAAAATGTTATGAAACAAAATTGCCTAGAAAAAAAAAATAATAATAATAAATAAATAATAAATAATTAATGTAGTCTCCAAAATAGTGGTTCCAATTCAAAAAATATTTTTGGGCAGATAAAAAGGTAATTTTTTTATTTATTTATTTTTTTGAATTTGCTGTATTTTAATGACCTCTGTCAAATGAAAAAATCCTAATTAAAATACCGTGCCATTTAGCCGAAATATTTCGTATACGTAAAACGACGACGGTCGTCGTAAACACCTGAAGAATAAACTTTTTATTCCAGAATAATCATCAACATTTTGTAAAATATTAATTGTAATTAAACCTTTTGGGGTGAGCTCAATGCAGTAAGTGTTATGAGTTACCTATGTCATTTATTTTAGCAGTGGTTTTCAACCTGGGGGTCGCAAAATATAGTTTGAGAGTCGCTAAAAACAATGAACAAACCATTTTTCAATATCAAAATATATTATTTTAAAAATAAATGTAATCACCTATTTGTTTTTGACTCAAATATACTGGATGTACTTTTATAACTTGATGACCAACGGTTGACACTATAGTCGTTAAACATGACACTTTATAAACACTTTCAGCATTATATAGATATTATACTTTTATATTTTTTTATTTTTTGCATAAAAGTATAACTTTTTTTTAAAACAATTTATTACTAAACATTTTTATAATTTTATATTGTCTAATTTATATTTATGATACTACGTCATATCGAATAGAATTTTTATAAAAAATTATTTATGTTCTATTATTAATTCTTTGAAAGGGTCTCATTACAAATAAAAAATAAAAACAGGATATTCGAAAATGGTTGAAAACCGCTAGAGTGCTAGATTATAGAATAAAATGTAATATAGAAGAATAATTATTCTATATAATCAATGCCTATGGCGTATCTGTTTGGAGGACATGGCTTTGGTACGAATCTACATCAAACTCTGAATGAAATATCCCAGTTAAAAAAATTGTCTTATATAATATACGCGAGATGGGTTATCGCATGTGCGTTGTGGACGACGCAACGTTCGTAACGAGACTTACTCAGTATCTAAAAATTAAATTGCATATTTCGATAAATACAAAATGTAGGTATTATACTACATAATCCCAAACCTAATAATTAAACACAAAAATAATTAAAAATAAAATATTGAGTTCTATTGTTTTTTGGCTGTAATAATTAGGTCTTAGATAGTGAAAAATAAAAAATTAATAAAAAAAAACTGTATTCTATTAATAGGTATTATCTAACTTGTTACAATTTGCTCAGGTGAGCATGGTAAAATAATTATTTACTCCGCACAAGTAGCGTTGTTACGTAGTTTACATGCTCAAAGGTAAAAAATTATTGAAATTCGCATTCGATGTTATTTGACACCATTCCTCGTAAAACAATATTACTCGATCTGTTCAATTTAATCAATTTTGTTTGAAATATAAAAATGATATATTTTTCGAGTATTTTAGCTTTTCTTTCTTTGGGAATTGGTATTAATTTTAAAAGTGCTTTAGCATGTAAGTAATATTATACACATTTATATACATATAAATAATTTTAAAATAATAATTATATAGGTATAACAATTTGTTATACGTTTTGTAACGTAAAAAGTTATAACTCATACACTTAAAGAAATTATATTGCATTTAAATAATTACATTAAGCTATTTATAAACTGAAAATACAAAGCTGCGAATATTTTTTACTAACAAATTTCAATAATCGAATCTAAAAAATGGAGTTTAAGTAAGTAAACTATTCATACATTTTTTCTATAATACAGATCGATCATGTAAAGGTAAGTGTATACACTTTTCTCTTTTCTATAATAATATAATGTATATTTTGTCGTTTTTTTTTAATTATATTATTATTTAACATCTATTTTTGCCTATTGGTAAAGAGATACCTTCAAAAGAGTCTTTGGTTATCGATTTATTCTAATTCATTGGTATTTCTACATAGATAACAATATTTTGTTACTCTTGAAAACACTAACTAATCTTTTAAATACATCTTACAGATGAAATAATTACTAATGAAGTTTTCCGCGGTATCATTAATAGTATGTGTTGAATTAATTATCGATTTATAAGATTTCTGTCAAGTACATCATCGTTTGACGGATTTTTAAACACTTCTATTAAATGTTTATTAAAGAGTATTTGTACTTTTATTTCATTACAAAATATAACTAATATAATTTTTTGTTTTAGACACAAATGAAGAAACTCTTTATAATCTAAGTAAGCAGAAAAACTAATTTTTTTTTATACTTTTCGTAAAATAAAAGTTACTCTTACCAGTGAACTATGAAAAAAATTACTAGAGAAGCGCTTGGTAATTTCTTTTTCATTTGGTCGTTTATTTCTCTAACACAAACTGCAACCTCTATAATTCTACTCTGTCCTATTTAATGCCTCTCTAAGCGAGATCTTCAGATTTTAATTTTGAGAATTTTCATATGAATTTTATTTAATCATAATTGGTTTCTTAGTGAAACGAGGGATATATTAGATTTACCATATAAAAAACGTTAGAAAAGTTGCTTTTTCCAGTGAATTAAAAATATCACTAGATTCAAATCTAGAGAAAACTGATATTCACGTTATATAAATGTTCACATCTTCGTGACAATGTTTAATTGTACAATTGTTATTATATATTATTGAAACCCGTCGTTTATATTTATAAACAAATAATGATTTTTCATAATTATATAAATCTATAGGTGATTTCGAGGTTGAAAATATAAAGAAAACAGAACCTGGTATGTTAATGTGGGTCACAAGCGTTACAAATAATATTTAGGAGGAATTTATTGATATAAATTATGTTATTTACTTATAATGCTGTTAAATATTATTATATGAAATATTTTATACCATTAATTATTTCGTACATATCGTGGTGGGGAGTTTGGATGCGCATAAAAAGCATATACAACAATACAAACTATAAATTATTTAAACACTGTAACCGTAAACGAGAGTTAAAATTTTTCAAATAATGATACATTTGTTACAATATTATGTACATAAGTTCTACATTTGTTGAACCCATCAAAAACTAGTGATTTATTTCTATTTTTTATAATGGATAAAAAAAACATATTTTTGTCAGAACTATAAAATGTGTAATTGAAAGTCAGTATGATTCATATTTGGCACTTGATAAAAAAAAATTAAAAACTTTTATATGTTTATCAATCATTCAGGACTCATTCGAAGTCTTAAGTATTTTGTGGAAATTCCTACTAAAAATTTTGATCATCGAAAATTAAAATTTCGTTGGAAATATATAATACATTTGATCTGAACTAAAATGTAAAAAGAATAAACTCATCTCACCCATAAAAATATTCACAAGTCAAATTTCTTTTATAACGACATTTTATCATACTTAGGTATATTATAATCGATAAAACATTGAAAATGATAAAGCATTCATGAAGCAATTAACTTTAAGTAAATAAATATAATTTTTCAGGTGTTGTTTATAGATATGTAAAATATCTTCGGTTTTACGAATATGGTAAAATATGAATAAAATATTTAATTTAATTTAACATCGCTTGTTTAATTTGTATTGATGCCATTCGTTTCCACTAAATTTTAAACGTTTTTTTTTCATTAACGAATTTAAATGTTTGTTTTCAAAGTTTTACTATGAGTTTTTTATTTTATGTCTATACTCTATAGCAGGGGTGGCAAAATTGAAGCTCACGTCTTATCGTTAGACGTAAAACATTTTTAGTAGTCAGCTTTTTAAAAACATATAGTATTTTTGATATAATAGAATAAGTTTATTTTATAAAGCTCCTTACAATTATATTGAAAACGTTTGCTGCATCTACATAATACAAACATTTCACATGTATTATGAATGTTAAAATACTAAACTGCTATAATTCTCTACGTAAATATACTTTAATGTTGCGTTGAAAAAAATAAAAATACTCTTAATCGTTCTGAAGCAAAAATAATATTTAAAAGTTGAATTAATGGAGAGACAATCGTGTATACGTGTTTATGATGATTGATAATATTCAAAACCGCTGTATCCGTTAATATAGATTTTAATACTCGGCATCCATATTTGACAATATCAACTACAAAAGACATTTCTAAAAATCTAAACGACTGTTTTAGTTATTTTTATCCTATTAATCTATCTATTAAAATCAACTCTGGGCTCTTACATATTTGTCTTTAAATTTTGTGGCTCACGACTCTCTTATCGCTGGCCACCCATGCTCTACAGGTTATAACTGTGAATTTCAATATTAGATCAATATAAAATACCCATAAGTAAATATTAATATGATTATTCAACATACAGTGTTAATTGTAGTACGATATTTTTTGAATTACTACGTAGTGCATGCAGAAACTACTCTAAATAAATGGTGTGATGAAAGTAAGTGAAATAATATAGAATAATATTATCTTTTTAAACAATTGTTCATCATTCATCAATATTCTATGAATATAATAGGAGGTAGGTATTTTATGTATTCCTATGTATTGGTATGTGTTAAATACTTTTTATTGTTGTATTATAATGTAATCAAAATCTTTTTAATATATTTCCATCGACCACATACAATGAGAAATCCGTTCTTATTTCAAATGATTGATTAACTTTTATAGGATTGAACTACTATAGAATGATATAGGACAGATACGTGTTTGGCTTTATATAGCCTCAGACTCAAATGTTTAAAAGTGAATGACAATATTTTTTTTATGTAGATGAACCGATGACTTGCACAGGTAAAAATTGAGATAAATATATTTCCCCAAATACATTAAATTGAACTATTTTGTGCAACGCAATAACTACATAGCTTCAATATTCACATTTTTAATGAACATTATACTTTTTGGTAGACCTACGATTGGTACCAACATTTGGTACCTACAATTATAACATTATCTAGAGTTATTTACTTATAATAAAATAATTTTTATTTACCCGTATCAATTGGTTTTTGTTCAATAAAGATACATGCTTAGAGTAAACAAATATAAAAAACTAATTCCAGATTACTATTAATTGATAATGTACATGACAAAATTTTAACAATATGACATTTCTGTTCGAGTACAATTAAATTGTAATTAAAATATCTCAACAGATTCATTTGTAAATACCAAATTATTTTCAACATGTAAGTATATAATAAATGTAAATACAATGACGATTAAAACAAATAAAGTGTTTATTAAAGAAAAAGGTAAAATATTCCAACTAATCGACTACCTTATCCAGTATCCTACCTATATTAATAATTGTATTGTATAAATAAATTGCAGTATAGTACACAGCTTATCTTTTATGCTAATTAAATAATTTACAGGCACTCACCCAGTTAGCATAAAAAAGGTTGTTAGTTTACTTATGAGAAATAGTAAGTTATTAAATATGATATTTCTATTTAGAATGATAGGTATAACAATTCAAGAGGCAATGTAATTTTATATCGAAGTTATATTTTTTGGGTTTTTACATTATTTGAAAAAATGCAAAAGTGAAGTGAATTAAAAAATAATAAAAGATTACATTTTTTTTAACCCGGGTATGCGATGAAATAAAATATTCGAAAAATGTAACCATGTATTTCCAGTATTACAATATTATTAATTTTAATATAATTTTAAGTACCTCTTACGTGAAAAATGAGTATTTTAATTTCTTCATTTTAGGCCCGTCACTAATTTCTTCAGCGTACGGTAAGTGCATTTTTGTGCTAATAAAATAATTTAAGTGTGTATATAATATTCTTAAGACTTTTGGTGATATCAATATGTCAATCTTCAAAGAAAAAAAAAGGTATAGAAAACATAAGTTTTGTGATATGTAGCTTGAAATATCCCAATTTTAATTTTAAGGATTTTTCAGCTAAAAAAATGGATAATCATGGTTAATATAAAATCCTGTTCCCACCACTAACGAATTGAACAACCATTTTATTATCCTCTCTTTGGTTTCCATGAATCACTTCGACTTATCATTTTCATGTCATCTATCTATATTCGTATATCGTGGTATTATATGAATCCAGCCTCGTTGTTTTGAAAAGTGGGATCTGTTTAAATGCTGTGTGTCCAATTTCTCATCTCATCGTCGTGCCAATCTACCATATTTGTACATCAGTCTCTTAATATTGAATATATGGTCCATTATACAAAAGAATAATGTAACAAATAAATTGACAGTTTTAAAAAAATATTAAATAAGAATAGACTGATTTGATGCGACACAGCGACACATTTTATTGAAACGTGTATAACGCAATTAATACATTAGTATTAATTGCATTATACATACATACTGATAGCACATTCAAAGTGAATACGATTCTACAATTTAGCTTTATGTGTTGATATAAAGGATAATATGAAAATATAAATTAAAATAATCTTACTGACTTGTTTTTTTTTTAGGTGTTATTCAAAGATACTGTGATTATGTTTTATTAATGAAGAAGAATAATCGTTAGTTTTTTGGAATCTAAATGAAACGATGAAGTATTGGTTTTACCATGATGTGTGCATTTTTTTTATTTTCTCTATTTTAATTTGTACTCGATAAAAATTATAAAACAAGCTTTTTTTTAAAACAAAATTATTTTATCCAATTTTTACGATAAAGTTACGAAAACCTGAGCATTTTAAATATCTATGAATAACAAAAAAAACGTAGCATGAACCTTTATTTTGGTCCTTTCAACTTCGAAATAACAAATTCGACTGTACGTATATTATTTAGTATTTTGTAAATTGTTGTCAGTTTTTCTTAATTCTTTAGAAGATTGTTGAAAAAAATTTCCTCGAGTGCATTAAAAAGACCATAAAGTTCAGAAAATATATCAAATTAATGAGCTGACTTATCTATCTGGTCAAAAATAGTGTGGACATCGAGAAAAAAAATCTCATCATGTTCAAACCAAAACATTCATTGTTTTTTGAATAAAAAATAAAATAAATTTATTTTTTTGTTTCACTCACTATTTTTGTGGAATGACTATTAATATTTTTTTAACCATTTTAAAAAGTTCAACCGTTATATTGGAAACAATGGTGTGAAAAGGGTAATTATTTTAGTTAGATTTACTTTTTATGATTACCACCTCTGTCTTCCAAACATTCTTCATTTTAAAAAAATGAATGACGTTTAATATTTATATATTATCTGATACTCGATTCCTTGAAATGTGCAAACCTTCTTATGGGTTATATTATACTCGTATTATAAATTAGACTATAATTTTCGTGGCCTGTCGCTATTAAATGTATCGAATTTATCAAATAAAAAGAATATACAATTTTTCATTATCTTCAGATCATAAAATGACTTTAACCCTATATTGCATTACTTAGTTCAAAACTTCCTATTTCATTTTAACAAATTTAAGTTTAACTATCAGATTAAGTAAATTCATAAATCATATTAAACAATACCAAACTCGGAGTTTATTGAATTACTTTTGAAAAGTTATAGGATAAATAATAAAATAATAAAATATAAAATAAAAAAATTAAAACCATACATCAAATGCAAATAATACCTTTTAGAGATAATCATATTCTATATTTTAAATTATTTAAAGTACTAAAATAAATATTTAAATAAAAAATTAAATAATGTAGAATCTTTGAGATAAAATGATTGCAAATTCATATTTTTAAAGTCGCAAACATTTTTTTAACGAATGAAAATACCATAGAATAAACAAAAACAACGTTCTTGAACACTTTAACATAATTTTTAAAAATAGTGTTGATAATGAGGTAAATGGTATTTTACATAAAATTAATCAATGAACAAATGAAATATGAATGCTTATGGTGTGAAAAATGTTTTTAATGGTCCTTTACTATTTTTTTTTTTTTTTGTTTTGTTCGAATGTAGTGGAAAAACAATGTGTAGGTAAGAATTCGGATGTACTTATGTTATATTTGATTATTGAGGAAAAGTACACAAAAATACAATATATGTATATTATATTACCGTTAAAACCCGAAATTCGTCAAAACTAGTTTTAACTGGCCAAAACTAATTTTCACAAATCAATTTCGTCAAAACTAATTTTGACTATATAAAACTAGAATTAACCAGGATTTAAATGTTGATGTTACAGTTAAAACCCGAAATATGTCAAAATTAGTTTTAACTAATTAAATTGGAGAATTAAACAGAACTTCAATATATTAATCGTATTTTTAAAGTACAATTTTAACAAAAACCAAATTCAATTTAAAATAATTATTATTTGTTTTATTTATTTTGACAAGGCAAACTGTCGTGGTATTTTGAATTACATAATATATATTTTTTTTTACAAAAACAGCGATTTGTCCGACACAACTTTTTACAAGTAAACCTTATAAATCCTTGCCCTGATCCCGTTGATGATTTTGTTGCGGCTGCGCGAAGAGTAATTTGACTGTCAGGAACTTGTTTGACAGTAATAAATACTTCTTTAAAACAACTAAATTCAGACCTGAAATTATTTTATTATTTACTACCAAATTACTTATTTTACAATATTTAGTGGATGAGGAGGTGATAATAAACGGCTGTAATGAAAATACAAGTAATAATCAAGGTGTGAAACAAATCGCTAATTGTGTAAAGAAAAAGTACAAATGCTACATAACTCTTAATACCACGATAGTTTGGCATGTCAAACAATTAATACAAATATACTAGTATCGACATTGAAATCCTGGTTAATTCTAGTTTTAACTAGTCAAAATTAGTTTTGACGAAATTGATTTGTGAAAACTAGTTTTGACTAGTTAAAACCAGTTTTGACGAATTTCGGGTTTTAACTGTAACATATATAGTGAAAAACATGAATTCCACCACAATATTTCCAATACTGCATAAACTCTATTAGTAACAACAAACCAGTTATTTATTAAATTTTTAAAATTAAATTTTTAATCATTATATTTTATAAAATTTCCAATAATATTTTATCTCATACTATATTCAATATATAGGCTAACAAAAAATAATAATATGTGTGTGTCATTGTTGAAATTTAAATTAGATTAACTCAGGTCTTAGGTTTTTAAATTTATTCTACTTGACTCTTTTTCTTATAACTATACGTCGAGTCGTGTTGAATTTGGAATTAAATTTATTATACTCTATAATTATTAGACAGTGTTTTTTCAATTTTTTAAAATTTTTTAAATTGTCCTTTTTAATTTAATTTTAAGTATTTTTTAGATGTAATGTGTTATAAACCTATAATATTATAAGCAATAATTACTTTGATCCTCAAGATAAAAGAAATATAAATTTATGAATTAATTGATGTCATATCAGAATTAGTACTTTTATTTTGTTAATATATATAATTGTCCAGTAAAAATGTCGTTTTGTGCACAATAACTAAGCTTCCTGATCCCTAAATAAATCATAAAACACTTTTAAGATAACAGTTTCCCTATATTAAATACTTTTACGTATATCAAGTTTATTAGAAATTACAGTTATTTTTTCTATATTTAACTAAAGGAGCGAATAAAATATAACACATACTCGTATATTAATCACCAATATCTGTATATATGTATCTTATTAATCTAATGGTCGAGCTAAATAGTATTACTAAAGGCTAAATAAAGAAAAAAAAAAAATATATAACACGCTACCTAATATGGAATTGATTTGGGTCAATTAATTTGAAATGTCAATTTTCAATAACAGAGCCAATAAGAATGTTAGGATTTGAAGATGAACATTGTAAGTATATCTTTAAAATAAAATATAATCTATTTATATTCTTCGAATAAAGTGTTCGAAAATTTATTTCATTATGGTCCAAATTATAGCGTCAACACATAGTTTTCTTGCATGTTGTTACATTAATAATTAAATTGGGGAAATTGTGCTTCCTTGCACACCAAAAAAATGCAAATTGTACAAAACAAAGTCCTAAGAATAATTGCAAATGCCCCATGGTTTGTCAGAAATTCAAATCTCCACAAATACTTTGAAATCCAAGAAATCGAAGATCATATAAAATTATTAACAAAAAACTTCCACTGCTCTCTTCCAAACTCATCAGGTGCAATTAACTACGACCTTCTCACTCACCCAACTCATCGCCGTTTAAAAAGAGGTCTTCCCCACGACCTCCTACACTAAGACACTTCTCAACATTCAAATCATCACCACACATGCGCTTCTTCCAGATCTGTTACTTATAGTCATTAAATTATTGTATTTATCATGTTAATACCTGTTAAAAAAAAAAAATATTAGTAAAATGTCAAATATCCATAGATGTTGATAGCCTTTGGCTAGGAATGTCTTAATTAAAATAATAAAAAAAAAAAATTAATTTAAAACTATCAAATCGGTGTTAAGGAACAAATTATTTATTTTTATTCCTAGACCCTAGCACCAAAGCCCGAGGAAATAGAAATAGAAATTTAAAATCAAAAGAAAGTAAGTAAATTCGTTAAAAATTGTTTTAATGAGAATAAATTCTCATTGCTTCAAATGCGTACACAAATTCAACTAACACGACAAAACACCCTAGTTTTACAAAAGAAGTATATCTTATTATAAGATGTGCAGTATTGAGCTGGAGGAATAAGGCAGCGAAAACGTAAATTAAATTCCCCCCCCTCATAGGTTCTATAGGTTTAAAACAACTAACATTGTAAAATAATTATAAATAATCTTAAAAGCAATTTTGTAAATTCCCAGGAAACTCGGAAAATTAAAATTGAATTATTATAACATATTATACATTTATACTATTACTATTTATTATATATCATTCATAAAGTAATAATTAATATTATAATTTCCATTTAATAGTAATATTATATCTTTTAAATCAGTGAGCTTAGTTAGTTCATGCTTATACGAGTAGTTGGCAAATGTTACCAATTTTGATATAATTATTAGCAAATCATTAATTTTTTTAGACAACACCTAAATATTTATGCTAAATTTGTAGTATCCATTAGAAAGTTGTTATTTATAAATTCCAAACAGCTGTTTTCTTCTATTAAAATTAATAATAAATTAAACATAATTGTTACCTTATACCTTCAAATATAATCAGTTCAAAATTCAAAAAGGCTATTAAGTCTACACGTAAAATACCTGTATTTTGTATGGTGAATATTTGGTTACGTATTGTACGGCATTTCCTAACTATGACCATTATTTTCAAGCCCAGTCCTAGATACATACTTATTTGAATAACTCCTAAAGTGTTGTTCCAAAATTCTACAATTTTACATCACAAATACCAAATAATTTACCAAGAAAAATCATTTTTTGCGGAAAAAAGATGATATTTTAATTTAAAAAAACTTCTTGTCTTCCTATCTTTAATCCAATGGTACGATTAATTTTCCACTAACTATATTCAATTATAAAGTATAAATGAATCCATTATAATACAGTAATTTTATTTTATTTTGTCAAGTACTATTAAAATCAATAAATTAATGTTATTGTATTTACATAATAATACCAGGTTTTAATTTTTTTTAGAGAAAAAGGAATTAATTAACGGTATTAAACTCATAAACAAAAGCCATCTTGATAATAACGTTAGTAAGTTATTTTATCTGACATTTTGTTTAATTTACATAATATTATATAAGATCCATACGTCATTAAAATAACAAGACGTGATATTTAGTTTGTATATAAAATCATTACTTACATATTTTTAAACATTTTAATAGCTGTAAAGGACATATTAGACAGTGGCAGTAAGTAAATTATTGATTTAAGTCCGCTTAGTATAACGCAGTGAATCAAATTTTATTTATTTTTTGTAAAAATGTATTAATATACAAAAAAACAAATTGTATATCGACCTTAAAGAGATGATCTTGAACGATGTACATAAAAATTTCTTTTAATCTTTTCGTCATTAGAAGTCTTATTGAAGTATATTAATATATTATTATTAAATGATATTTTGGCAAATTTTTCTGCACATAATGCAAAAATAAATGTATTAAATGATTTATTAAATCTAATTAATTCAATAAATATTAAGCAATGACTTACACTCAAAATTAGTAAAACAGATAAAATTCCAAAAAGTTAACTCGTTTCTCGGGTTATTCTTATTTCTTATTATAATAAAATAAAATGTGTTAACTATAACCATGTAGGTTAGGTTAAATAAGGTAAAAATAATTAAGTGACTAATCAAAAAAATGATTATTCTATATTCAATGTTTTTAGTAAATGTTCAAAATTATATAGCACATCTTCGTTCGTGTAAGTTACTTATTTTTATACTAAAACATTAATAACAAAATGAAAAATGTAATTTATCTCTAAAAGCTAACGATAGTGAAACTTGAAACCACACACTGATTTGATATAACCATTTAGTGTGATATTGAATTTAACAGTGTCTTATACTACTGCACAAATAGGTGTTAATAATTTTTTTTATTTATGCATTTTGAAAATGTAAAGTTGATATATACAAGTTTGTACAATAAGTTTATATTATATTTTACATTTTAGCAAATGATATAAGTGAGTAATGTAATAAACACATATACATATTAAAGTATGCTTACCCCTTTTTGGTGATTTCATTATGGCAAAATTTAAAGTATCTTCTCGAATACTATATTTCTATAAACATAGATTTTTGTACATGTAAAGTATATTCAGTATCTTTATTAAATTTTTTTGGAATTTTCGTTTTAATCATTCAACTCTCTCCTTATAAATTTAAAAAAAAATAGTTTACAGGTTGTATGGTTCTGTTAAATTATAATAAATAAAAAGGTTGAACCCCTTATGAATGAAAAACAATAACATTTTTTTATTTATTTATTTCAAGATGTATTATTGGATATAAAAACTTTTTGTGTCAAAAGTAAGCATACTAAATTAAAAATTAAGTACAAATTAGAGTATTTTCTCATAACTCATGTAACTGAGTTTCTAAAGCATCAGAAAGTTTATTTACAATGTACTTTGTAAGCGCTTTACCCAGTATTGTAAAAGATTCACTGGTTTTTATGTCCATAGACAAAGAGGTTCCCTAATGGTTTCTTTATTTTTTATTAATTGTCACGAGTGGGATATGATTATATCTATACAGAATTGAATATTCCGAAAAATCAATAATTAATTAATAAGAAATTTGAATATATGATAAGTTTAAATTTATGATAAGTTTAAATTTAACTGCCTCTAAATTACATTTTTTTGTTATATTTAATAAAGAATGTGTTGGTAAGAATATATAATACTATTAAATAAAGCACCGCACAATATGCACAATACACACACTCTTAATTTAAATGATTAAACGTCTCAACAGAAGAAATGAGTTCCGTACCAAAAAATATGAATTGTAAGTTCAATATAAGTGAATATTAGTTAAAAGTTTCCTAGCGTTAATACGACGATATTTTATTTGAACAATGGATATTGACGATGGTTCATGTACCTAATTCCAAATATTTTTCGCTCTCAATGACTATAATATGGAACCCAACGTCAAACTTCAACGCTCTTTATTTCACAACTATGTTTATGTATATTAGATCTTGTGTAAAACGCAGGCGAAATTGATATACATTTGTATATATCAGGTATATAAGAAACATATAAACTTAATATATCTCATACATTTCTCTCAGCTATCATTTTTTACGGTGTAGGCTTTTTTCTTTTTGTAATCTTATTTAATTTGTAGACAAGTTCCACACTATGTATGGTAACAGAAAATATATTGCATATAAAATTCCAACAATATATTCATGAATTAATTAAGTTAATATATTGTGTGTTAAGTTAAAGTATAATAAAGGCGAGACATCTAGGTGGGTGAGACTGCATGGTAGAGTGAGTTACAGGAATGGTGTATTTATAAAGCTTTTTTGATCTAATATATTTGAAATAGTTGCTTTCGAAAACACGGTTCTTTAGTGAAAGAACTGTGGTGGATCAGTTTATAATGTATTTTTTTTTAAATAAAACAGAAAGAAACTTTTTTTTACTAGAATCCCAAAAAAAGAGTTTTAGTTTTGATTGACATTTCATCAATTATATCTAAATTTAAAATATCTTTAAATATCATAATTGGTTGGATGAAAACTAAAAACTCTAGCGCTTATTAATAAAAATAGTGACATCAATTTTCGAGAATTTTTCAAACGATAAAGAACAATGTAAGAATAACAAAGTATTACAATTTCAAAATTTCAAAAAATATCAAAATTAAAGATACTGACATTTCATGGAAAAACTAAAAAAAACTGTCAAATTGAAAATGTCTACGAATAAATCGTTTGAAATTAACACCGTCTCTAAAAAAAAGTAATATTAAAATTTTTATCTGAAAATCTCAAGGCCCTACGATCAATACTTTTTGAAAAACAATAAAAAAAAAATTAGTTTTCTGCTGTAATAGGAAAAAACTTTTTAAAATTAAAAAACGACCACTTTAATGCAGTTATAACACATCATTTAGATTTAAAAAACGTTAAAATTTAAGAAACGAAAATATTTTTTACAGTTTCACAACTGTTGTTGATAGAATTACGTTTTCTAGGAAAAAGTTGATAGCTAAAACAAAAAATAAAAAACCATTGTAAACCTTGTACATTTCTCGATTCACTCGGAATCTAAAATGAGAAAGTTGATAAGTTATCAGTAAATTGAAATAACCTTTATGGAATAAATATTTTAAGTTTGAAAATGTATTTTTTATTCATTATTTTAAAAAAATAGGTAAAATTACATATATTTAAAAAAAATTATATCTGTCTACACTTCTTTATACTTTATAGTATTCACAATCCCAAACCCGTTCTGCATGGCTATTAACTGTAACACAAGTTCCTTCCGTAAGTACATGTTACATAATATTTTTGTCAGCAGATGAGTTGATTCCCGGGTATCTGTTTACCAGCATATGTACCAGTGAACTGTCAACTGAAATATTAGAAAAAATATATTTTGATGAGATTGAAGTTTTCAATCAATTTAAACGATTTCAACGTCCCACCAAAGGTACTCGGGAACCAATTAATTCGTCCTTTAATAGAACACGGCTATGTTTAAATAGTTATTTATAAGAACATATTTCCACGTGGACGAGGTAGTAGATTAACCCATGTAATTTAATCATTTATATTACAAATATTATAAAACATAAACCAATAAATAGACATACCTATCCAATCGGGCCTTCGGTCACACTATCACTGACAGATTTCAGCCATGTCCACGTTCGATACTGGAATCCAATCGTTGCTTGTCCAACGGAGCATAACTTGTTTTTGTACATTGTTTTAACAACTATGTGTTAGCAATTCCTTAATTAAAATCAAATTACATATAATGTTATTCAATTTCAAGCTATGCAGCCAAAGGGAAACAAAGGATTTGATAGTGAGTAAATGTGTGCCATTAATATCATTCCAGGGCGCGGGGGTATGACCTTGCCGTAGGAGATGTACCTAGAATAATTATAAATTAGATATTTTTTTTTACAAAATACTAAATACTAAATCCCATACATCTTGCTTGTGTTTGTATATTGTTTCAACATCTATGTGTTAGCAATATTCCTTTACTAAAATAAAATAACATATTCAATTTTAAGCTGTGCAGTCTGAAGGAAACAAAGGATTTGATAGTAAGTAAATGTGTGCAATTAATATCATTCCAGGGCCCGGACATATGACATAACCGTAGAAGATGAACCTATAATTATTATATATATATCGCATTATAATAAAGTATTCTTCATAGTACATGTGGTCAATTATGATCAAAACCAACATTTGTTTTTACATTTTTGTTTTTTTCAGACTGCCTTAGAGAAATTGATGAATATAAAAGTAAAGGATTTGAATGTGAGCATATTTTTATATTAATACTTATAATTAATCTGTGCAATCTAAAACACACAAATTATAACTTTAAATACCGCTCAAATACTATAAGAGGCAGTTGAAAATAGATTTTTTGCTTCACACTATGTATTTACTAATAAATTAACAGCTTGGATTGAAGTCAGTCATCAGTATTTAATATTGATATTCGAAATATTATAAAAGATTATCATATAAAAATACGATATACTGGTTATATGTATGATCAAATCCAATTCGGTTGTTTTATTATGTATTCGAAACAATATGTGTCGGAAATGTTCGAACGTTGATATTAGTGTTTGAAAGTAGAAAGTACAATTTAAATTAGATGTAGTTATCATATGCTAAAAAAAAAAATACCTAAAATGTAAAGAACGTTATTTGTACCCAGTTAATAATATATTTATTTACGACTTTTTATTATTTTGTGATCATATGCTGTACATAACGAATTTTTCATTTAATTTTTGTTTTTTTTTCTCATCAAAATAAATAATAAATAATTCAATATTCTGATCAATAGTTCGACTAATTAAACGTGTAAAAATATGAAATATAAATTATTCAATTCTCAAATTATGTATAAAAATAACTACAAATGTATAAATATAAATAGTAAATTAATAAAGTGCAATAAATGATAAAATTAATATCATATATTTACGTGTATTGCTTACATATTAAAATACTTTTTTTTCTATATCATATTAGCAGAATCGAAGAACTATATTTTTTTGAATAATATACATTTGTTTTCCTAAAAAATATCTTTCAAACAATTTACCCTTGGTACACACGACTTTCGAACGCATTATTTTCGAACACGGAACAGGCTTCCAGTATAAACAGTTTTACTAACCATTTGCTTCTTTTATTTTTGGACCTTATAATATATAGGGAGGAGTAAGTGTTTTTTTTTTTTTAAACAAATATAAAAGTATTATTCAAGAAAATTATTTATATTTAATAATTGTTATTTATTGTTAGTAACATTACCGTAGTATTATCATTGATTAAGTATACTTAATCAATGGTATTATGTAGTTCTAATATTTTTAAATAATGACACCTAACATTACTTTAAGTAGTGCTCTCCTTTGTAATCTCTGTCCAAAGAATTCATTTTTTTTTCTATAATTTAAAACATATTTTCAATACATACAATTAAAATAAAATTAGACATTTTTTTTTATTATGATCTATGTAAGGGAAATATTATAAGAACTATTTTTTCTTTAAGTTTTCGACTTAAACACGGTTCTAAAAGTAATTTTAAAGAGTTTACAATTGCATCATCTTTTTAATAAATTTTAAACAATATTTCATAAATATTCATAAAAATGAAAAAATAAATATATTTAAAGCTTTATATATTAAATTTAGCATTATAACAAAAAATTTGTTATCACTTTCGTTTCACTAACTAAATTGTTTATTTTAAATTTGTTTTAAAGATTTATGTAAGTATATGAATTGATATATCTTACCAAATGGACAAATATTTTGTTTGTTAAAATGTTTTTATAGATTTTTATTTAATATATATTTGCATGCTATCTGTTCTTAACTATGGATATGTTTTCTAAAAATGGATACATTTTCTAATGAAGATCAATAAAAAAAAAAACGATTAAAGGCAACCGCTATATGTTAATGCATTTTTATTTAAATTCCATAATATATTAATGTAGTATACTCATATATGATTAGAATATCGTTTACCTTTCCTCAATTAAATTATGTAGTCAGACATTGATCGGCGTAATTCAATAATCCAATTTTTTACCTAGCTATATTAAATATACATTTCATTAACCATTTTCGTTTTTATTGTTTACCTTTGTACATAGTTAAACGTAAGTATGAATTTCAAATTAAAAAAACATTGATGATATAATTAGATCAATACATTTTTTATAGAGCGGTACGCTGGATTACAAGATTTCTGCGAAAAAGAATGTGTATAACTATAATAATAAAACTAATTTTTCCATAACACATCCTGAAGCAAACAATCTCTATAAAATTGCTCCTTTCTCCACATATACACTGCAGAAACTTTCGCCATACTCGAAGCTATTACCATCTCACACTCCACAAACAATGACAAAGTCCTCATATTAAGTGACTCGTTGAGCGCAATCAACTCAATAACCAACATATATACAAAATGTAACCTTGCCCGAAACATACAAAATATAACCCTCGCAAACCCTAAAATTATCAAACTCATGTGGGTTCCATCTCACATCGGCATTCCAAGTAACGAACATGCTGATCAATTGGCAATCGAAGCAGCAAGATCTCCAGACACTAAATTATACCCTCACGTAACATATGAGGATGTAATCCATGCCCTAAAAGTCAAATGCTCTATGGCAGAATCAATGGGAAAAACAAACGAACGACACCAACAAATTCAATAAAATAAAATAAACAACAAAAGAATGGCCCGAACCACTAATCATACTTACACGCCTCGAGGAGATCATGTTTACCCGGGTACGTATGGGACACACCAAACTCACACATTCCCATCTGATGTGTATGGAGCCTGTACCCAGGTGCGAAACGTGCCTCAGCAAACTTACCATCAAACACATATTCTTAGAATGCCCAAACCAGCAGAACGCTAGATCCAAATCCAACATAAATACTACCTCACTCAAAGAAACATCCAGCTACGGACAAGAAAAAAAAAATAATAGACTTCATCAAGATAGCAGATCTCACAGCAAACATCTAGAACAACGGATCAACAAAACATCACACAAACACAATTAATCAAATTTAAAAAAAAAAAAACGGTAAATCCGAAATGTAACCCAATTTTGTAAATAATCGTAGACTAATAAACTAAGTATTTGAAGCCTGAAATAAAAAATAATAATTCGTCATGAATTAACTATTTTCAATGGAATTTGAAATCAAATGTCACAATTAAATTTACTAAAATATAATTATTTCCTTGATCATGTTTAATATACTGATAAATATTTTATTTTGTCCATCTTAATTTTCAAATGTTCATTACTTATTTAAATTAAATCAATCAATTTAACCAGCATTTTATTGTTCAATTTATAACCTATGTTATTCTTATTATACTCTATTCCTTCATCTGTCTTATCTTTCAGCAGTTCTCAAAGTGTGCGCCGCTTTGCCCAGATGAGCCTCGGTGTCTTCATAGGGGCACCGCATCGTCGATCGTTATCTTGTTATCTAAAATCATTTTTAATGATTTTGTTCACATTTATCTTAAAATTCGGTCTTCAGTTTGATTGAGGATGCCGTGAGATAGCCGCAGTTCCAAAAGTGCACCGCGAGGTGAAAAAGTTTGAGAACTGCCAATAATATAGGATATTTAGGTACTTGAAATGTTGTGATTTTATGAAAAATTACAGATATTCTTAATTCTTTCTTATTACTTTCTTATTTTTTGTTACACCTAAACGAATGCGATTACATTTATACAATAGTCGCATTTAATGATCAAGAATTTCCATCAAGCTATAATACAAAAATACACCCGAAACTTATAGTAAGCATATAAATTAGTTTGAGTTTTCGAATTTAAAAGACTATAAATATTTACCCGAGGTCAGTTTTAAATATAAGTAAATAGGTATTGTTGACGTTCAATAACGGCAACATAGGCTTCGCAAATGCCTGCTCTGTCCACCCGCCCTCGCACCATAGTAGTTACACGGTCACCGACTTATTTTGGTTCGCAACCAATTATCGCTGACCGACGCACACGCACATTTTACTGTCATTAATTATAATATTTGAATTTTAATCTTAATGTTTCTATATGTGTGTGAATTATGTAATCGTAAAATCCCATTGCCTGCGATAATATAAATTGTCTTTTGTTCTGTGTGTTTTTCGTTCTGGCCACGTACAGACACTTCATTCTCATCTTCGTAGAATCTTCGTAGAATAGAACATCTTCACTACACTATGGTACCTTTTATCGTACGTCTGCAGCCATTTTTTGTAGAACCACGTTTTGTCCGTATTTCGTTTTTGTACGCCGTCTGGTTAGTGTCGTTCTGCGCATTTACATTGCCATTTTTATTGTATTCACCACTTTTCAGAGTGGTCACTTACCAGCGGCTATTGTGAATCACGTGGTTCATTTCATTGTCGATGTCTTGAGCTGTAGACGGTGTGAATTCGTCGTTGGCAACTGTGACTTGGTGGTCGCACACACGCGGGGACTGTTACTTTTTATTGCATTAAAACTATTCTTATAATTACGCTCCCCGGTGTGGTAGCGCGGGATTAAATCCGCCACCGAACTCGGTTACATGTGAGTATTGGTCGACCATTTTCGTGTGAATAGGTTATTATTTATTTAGTATTTAATAGGTCGACGGGCCTAGCCGGTCGGGCAAACCATTTTTATTAGAATTTGTATAATTCATTAATATTATACCGCCGTCATAGGCAAATAATTGTTATTTGTATTGTACCGCCGTCATAGGCAAATAATTGTTATTCATTTGTATTCTACCGTCGCCATAGACAAAACATTATTTGTATCTTTTATTATTGTTAGTTCCTATTTTTCTATTTGTCTCTAGTTTTAACGTACACAAGACACACGACAAATATACACACACTACACACATTTTGCAATACATAGTCTACTCACTAGTCTCTGCGCGGCGAACCTAACCAATTCTAGTTGAGCTATTACACCACTACACAAACAAACGGTCGGTTAGTGGTGAAAGGCGCAGTTGCGCGAAGTAGTCGGTGTCCGGGTAAACTACTTTAATACTTAGTACTCACGGCCCATACAGGTATGGTTATATGCCTAAAACTAACCTATATATACCTATATATTATAAATAGTATAATGACTGTTGTATAAATTAGTCATAATTAGATATCCGTTTCATTAACAGAAGCTATTGTACAGTTGAAAACTGTATTTTACGACAGTATAAAATACTACGCCGTATTATAAGAACGTTTATAAACAAATATTTGAGTATCTTTTATGTTATTTCGTCTATCGATCTATAAAGGAAAAGCAAATAAACTATTAGTTCATAATATAATATAAAATATTAAGTTCTATCGTTTTTTGACTGTAATAATTCGGTGTTAGAAAATAAATAAATAAAAAAATTGTATTCTTAAAATAGGTATTGTGAAACTTGTTATAATTTGTTCAGGTGATCATGGTAAAATAATTATTTACTCCGCAGTAGTAACGTCGGTTACGTGCTCCAAAGTATAAATTTATTGTAATTCGCATTCGATGTTATTTGACACCATTCCTCGTAGAAAAATATTACTCTTTCTATTCAATTTAATCAATTTTGTGTGAAATATCAACATGATAATATCTTCTTCGAGTAATTTAGCTTTTCTTTCTTTGGTGATTTGTATTACTTGTAAAGGTGCTTTTGCGTGTAAGTAATATTTTACACATTAATACAGATATAAATCATTTTAAAATAATAATTATTAGGATATAACAATTAGCCATACTTTTTGTTACGTAATTATGTATATCACTTCGACATAGAGAAATTATATTGCATTTAAATAATTCGCTTAAGCTATTTTAATACTGAAAATACAAAGCTGTGAATATTTTATACTAACAAATTTCAATAATCAAATTTAAAAAATTGAGTTTAAAAAAGTAAACTCATCATACATTTTTTCTGTAATGCAGATCAATCATGTAAAGGTAAGTGTATACACTTTTCTATTTTCCATATTAATTTTATATTTATTTTGTCTTTTTTTTAATTATATTATTATTCAACATCAATATTTGCCTAATTGGTAAAGAGATTCCTATAAATTTCAAAAGAATCTTTGGTTATCGATTTATTCTTATTTATTGGTATTTCTACATAGATAACAACATTTTGTTAATCTTGAAAACACTAACTAATTTATTTTTTTTTTTTTTTTTTTAATTATATATAAGATGTTCCTAGCCTGTGTGGCTATCTACATCTAGTGATATTAATGGTACATTTTTAACAGTTGAACATGATAGTTTAAGTAATAATAATAATAATAGTAATAACAATAAAATAATAAAATAATAATAATAATAATATAGCAGTAACAATATTTAAATAATAATTACAATATGAAGCATAACAGATACTGATTACAAATTGTATAGCTTAATATTGGTTCTACAAGTAGCAACAGCTACTGTATAATGTGGAGCTGTTACACCAGAAGGTCATGCGGACGTCCCCGTTTCAATCTACGTTGAGGCGGATGTACGTGGAGTTGATAGTGAAGTGAGCCAGAAGAATTGAGCAGTGAGGTATGGAAGTTTTTTGATGAGGTTTTGATATGGTCTGCGATTTCCTGAATCTGAAGGTCTTTGTGTAGGTTTACATTCCTTATAAACCAAGGTGCGTTGGCAATAATACGTAGCACTTTATTTTGAAAAATTTGAATTTTATTGATGTGAGTGGACGCGCATTTTCCCCAGACCGGACACGCATAAGTGAGAAGTGGACGTAGAATTTGTTTAAATATTAGAAGAGAGCATTTTTTCTGTATTGGAGATTTTTTATTGAGAATAGGGTATAACATAGAGAGGCGCTGATAAGCCTGTTGAAGTTTGGATGAGATATGGGGCTGCCATGTTAGGCGTTTATCCAATGTCAAGCCGAGGTATTTTACTGACGAGCTCCAAGGTATATTTACGTTGTTAAAAGTTAGTTGTGCAGGGGAGCGGTAAGGACGAAGACTGAAGATAACTCCTGTGCTTTTAGACGCATTTATTTGAATACGCCATTTTTTACACCAGTAGGATATTTCGTGAAGATGTGCTTGCAGATTTGTGGTTACCGCTTCAATGTTACGTGATTCTGTGAATATTGTAGTATCGTCTGCGAATAGGGCAATATTCGTACGAGGTGACTGGGGAATATCATAAACATAGATGTTAAAAAGTATGGGACCAAGCTTAGAGCCCTGAGGTACACCAGCAGATATAGGCATAAGGGCTGAGGTGTTATCATTTATTTTAACAGCGAACTGCCTGTTAAGTAGAAATGAATTGATAATATTGAACAAGTAAATTGGAGTATTAATAGATTTTAGTTTAAACAGTAGGCCCTCGTGCCAGACTTTATCGAATGCTTTTGAAATATCAATAAATACAGCTCCAGTATGGCAGTGTTTTTCGAATGCAGTATTAATATGTTCAGTTATTCTAAGTAATTGTTGAACCGTAGAATGATTTGATCTGAACCCGAATTGGAATTTAGGTATAATATCTATGGCATTTAAATAGAAAAGAAGTCTAGTGTGTATGATTTTTTCAAACAATTTTGAAATTGAAGATAAGAGGCTGATTGGCCTGTAGCTGTCTGGATTGGATTTGTCCTTTCCTGGTTTGCTTATTAGTATTATGTTTGCAACTTTCCATTTGGGTGGAAAGTAACCAAGACGCAATAAAGAGTTAAATAATGTGGTCATAAACACTAGTCCTTTCGGTGGTAATTTTTTTAACATAAGATTTGTAATTTTGTCGTGGCCCGGTGATTTTTTGTTAGGGAGATTTTTAATAATTTGTTTGATTTCATTTGGCGTTACGTAATTTAAGGAATTTTGGACTTCATAATTTGGTAGTTCTAAGGTGCGTTTTACTCTTAGGTCATTGCTTGGATTACAGATATGATTGGGATGAAAGGTATTGTACAGCATATTTGAAAAAACATCGCATTTTTCTTGGTCGGATATGATAAGTTTTGCATCAGTGCGAAGAGGGGGAATGGTGTTGATGTCTTGGTTTAAAAGTCTTTTTGTTGCTTTCCACAAATTTGATTCACCCGGTCGCATGTTTGACAGGTAACTATTGTATGAGGATACACGGTAGTTTTGTAAGGCTGCTTGGACTTCTTTGGTGAGTAGGTTTAGTATTTTTTTATCTGCCGGGTTCCTATGGTTTTGCCAGGTGCGCCTGACTAAATGTTTACGACGAATAAGTGAAGATATGGAGTGTGGCAAGATAACAGGACTGTGTATATTTTGCAGTACGGAATTTGAACAGGACTGAGCGGCTTCTGTTATGACGTCTGTCAGATGGTCGGCTGTTTGCTCTGCTATTTGAGTGGTAGGTACACTTGTAGGTATTTTCAGATTAGATTGTACATGATTAGCGAATCTATTCCAGTCTGGTTTGCCTTTAATTAATGAGTTGTTTGTACAGCGGATAAAAGTAATTTATTAAATACATCTTACAGATCAAATAATTAAAAGCAAAGTTTTCTGCAGTATTATTAATAGTAAGTGTTGAATTATTTATAGATTTATAAGATTTTTGTCAAGTACATCATCGCTTGACGGATTTTATTAAAAACGGATTTGTTTTATTAAATGTTTATTATAGAGTATATTTGCACTTTTATTTCATTACAAAATTTAACTAATACAGTTTTTTGTTTAAGACGCTAATAAAAAAACCATTTTTAATCTAAGTAAGTATTGCAACATTTCAATAAAAAAAAAAATCTAAGGAAGTAGAATAACAAATTTCTTTTTTTACTTTTCGTAAAATAAAAGTTACTCTTACCAGCGTACTATAAAAAAAATTACTAGAGAAGCGCATAATAATTTATTTTTTATTTGGTCGCTTCTTTCTCCAACCTCTATAATTCTCCTCTGTCCTATTTAATGTGTCTCTAAGCGAGGTCTTCGGATTTTAATTTTGAGAACTTTTATATGAATTTCATTTAATCATTTTTGGATTCTGAGTGAACGAGGAAAATATTAGATTTACCATAAAATGAGTTAGAAAAGTTGCTCTTTCCAGTGAATTAAAAATATCACCAGCTTCAAATCTAGATAAAATTGATATACACATTATATAAATGTTCACATATTCCTAACTATGTTTAATTGTACAATTATTATTATATATTATTGAAACCCGTGTTATATATTAAAAAAAAATTAATGATTTTTCATAATTATATAAATTTATAGGAGACTCCGATGTTGAAAATATAAAGGAAACAGAACCTGGTATGTTAATATTGCTCACAATTGTTACAAATCATATTTCGGAGGAAATTTACTGATATAGATTATATTATTTACTTATAATGCTGTTAAATATGATTATATGAAATATTTTATGCCATTAATTATTTCGTACATATCGTGGTGGAGAGTTTGGATGCGCATAAAAAGCATATACAACAATATAAACTTTCATACCTTCCATTAATATATCGTTCTCTTCCAACCTCCATCCTTCGGCATCATCATTTACTGCAGAAGCTTACGCCATCATTCACGCCCTTCAATTCATTTCCTCTCTAAACTCTCAAAAATTTCTTATTGTTTCCGATTCCCAATCATGCCTGCTCTCTATCCAATCTAACCCCTTCAATTCTCCTACTTCTCCTCTCATTTTCTTAATAAAATCTTTAATAATTAATCTTTTCTCATCCCAAAAATCTGTTGAATTTCTCTGGGTGCCTAGCCACGTCGGCATACTTGGCAACGAGACAGCTGACCGGTTAGCCACCTCCTCCAAAAACACAATTGTTCCTTCCCCGTTAAAAATTCCCATATCTGATTTCCTTCCTATCCTAAACAAATCTCTGAAAGAAGCATGGTCCTTCCTATGGTCTTCTCTTCCCCCGAACTTCGCCTCCTGGCACAGATCCATCTCTTCTTCCAT
This sequence comes from Periphyllus acericola, assembly GCA_949715065.1. Classification (NCBI taxonomy): domain Eukaryota; kingdom Metazoa; phylum Arthropoda; class Insecta; order Hemiptera; family Aphididae; genus Periphyllus; species Periphyllus acericola. The sequence continues at coordinate 6,631,339 of OX454265.1, read as the reverse complement.
CCCCAACTCCCCCTGGTTTCTGGATCTAGACCTTCCCCGTTCCTCAATAGTATCCTTTTCTCGCCTTCGCCTCGGTCATAATCTTCTCCCTCCCCATTCATTTCTCCTTTCTCTTAATTCCTCTCCCCTTTGTACACTTCAAAACTCCGAAGCCATCTGCGACCTCCAGCACATTCTTTTCTCTTGTCCTTCTCTTATGTATCTTCGCATTCCATTTCTATCCAAACTCTCTTCCCTTGGTTACACCTCTCCGGACTTAATCCTTCTCCTCAATTCTCGCTCTCCCTCCGTAATTTCCCTCATCATCTCTTTTATTTCTAACGCTGGTTTCCGCATTTAATAATTTTATATATTGTCCTTAAATTTTATTTATGTATTTATTTATTTTCTTTTCTTCTGTTTTTCTGTTTTCTTCTCTTCATCTCTTTTTTTTTTTTTTTTTTTTCTTCTTTTTTGTATCATATTTAATTGTCATGCTATAATGTTTTTATAAGACAAAAGCAATAAAAAAAAAAAAAAAAAAAAAAAAAAAAAAAAAAAAAAAAAAAAAAAACAATATAAACAATAAATTATTCGAACACCGTCACCGTAAACGAGAAGTAAATTTTTTCAAATAATAATGCATTTGTTACAATATTATGTTCATAAGTTCTACATTTGTTGAACCCACCAAAAACTAGTAATATATTTATTTTTTTTTAAATGGATAAAAAAAACATATTTTTGTCAGTACTGTAAAATGTATAACTGAAAGTCAGTATAATTCATATTCAGCACTGGATAAAAAAAATTACGAAGTTTTGTATATTTCTCAATCATTCAGGCCTCACTTAAAGCCCTAAGTCTTTTGTGGCAATTCACTTCTAAAAATGTTGATCGTCAAAAATTAAAATTTCGTTAGAAATATAGAATACATTTGATCTGAACTAAAATGTAAGAACAATAAACTCATCTCACCCATAGAAATATTCATACGTCAAATTTCTTTTATAACGACATTCTATCATTTTTAGGTATATTATCATCGATTAAACATAAAAATGATAAAGGATTTATGAAGTAATTAACTTTAAGTAAATAAATATAATTTTTCAGGTGTTGTTTATAGATATATAAAATATCTTCGGTTAAAAGGATATGGTAAAATATGAATAATATATTTTTTTTAATTAAACATCAGCTTGTTTAATTTGTATTGATGCCATTCGTTTCCCACTAAATTTAATTCGTTTTTATTTCATTAACGAATTTTAATGGTTTTTTTCAAAGTTTTACTCTGAGTTTTTTATTTCATGTCTATACTCTATAGCAGGGGTGGCAAAATTGAAGCTCACGTCTTATCGTTAGACGTAAATCATTTTTAGTAGCCAGCTTTTTAAAAACCTATAGTTTTTTTGATATAATAGAATAAGTTTAATTTATAAAGCTCCTTACAACTATATTGAAAACGTTTGCTGCATCTACATTATACAAACATTTCACATGTATTATGAATGTTAAAATACTAAACTGCTATAATTTTCTATGTAAATATACTTTAATGATGCGTTGAAAAAAAAAATACTCTTAATCGTTCTAAAGCAAAAATAATATTTAAAAGTTGAATTAATGGAGTGACAATCGTGTATACATGTTTATGATGATTGATAATATTCAAAACTGCTGTATCCGTTAATATAGATTTTAATACTCGGCATCCATATTTGACAATTTCAACTACAAAAGAAATTTCTAAAAATCTAAACGACTGTTTTAGTTATTTTTAGCCTATTAATCTATCTATTAAAATCAACTCTGGGCTCTTACATTATGTGTCTTTAAATTTTGTGGCTCACGACTCTCTTATCGCTGGCCACCCATGCTCTACAGGTTATAACTGTGAATTTCAATGTTAGATCAATATACTCGTATAATACCCATAAGTAAATACTAATATGATTATTCAACATACTGTGTTAATAGTAGTACGATATTTTTTGAATTACTACGTAGTGCATGCAGAACCTACTCTAAATAAATGGTGTGATGAATGTAAGTGAAATAATATAGAATAATATTATCTTTTTAAACAACTGTTCATCATTCATCAATATTCTATGAATATAATAGGAGGTAGGTATTTTATGTATTCCTATGTATTGGTATGTGTTAAATACTTTTTATTGTTGTATTATAATGTAATCAAAATCTTTTTAATATATTTCCATCGACCACATACAATGAGAAATCCGTTCTTATTTCAAATGATTGATTAACTTTTATAGGATTGAACTACTATAGAATGATATAGGACAGATACGTGTTTGGCTTTATATAGCCTCAGACTCAAATGTTTAAAAGTGAATGACAATATTTTTTTTATGTAGATGAACCGATGACTTGCACAGGTAAAAATTGAGATAAATATATTTCCCCAAATAAATTAAATTGATATATTTTGTGCAACGCAATAATTACATACCTTCAATATTCACATTTTTAATGATCATTATACTTTTTGGTATACCTACAATTGGTACCTACAATTATAACATTAGCTAGAGTTATTTACTTATAATAAAATAATTTTTATTTACTTGTATCAATTGTTTTTTGTTCAATAAAGATACATGCTTCGAGTAAACAATTAAAAAAAACTAATTCCAGATTACTATTTATTGATAATGTACATCACGAAATTTTAACAATATGATATTTCTGTTCGAGTACAATTAAATTGTAATTAAAATATCTCAACAGATTCATTTGCAAATAACAAATTATTTTCAACATGTAAGTATATAATAAATGTAAATACAATGACGATTAAAACAAATAAAGTGTTTTTTAAAGAAAAAGGTAAAATATTCCTACAAATCAGTGACTACCTTATGCTACCTATATTAATAATTGTATTATATAAATGAATTACAGCTTATCTTTTATACTAATTATATAATTTCCAGGCACTCATTTGGATACTGTAGTAAAACTTATAAATGTTCTTTCGATAAATAGTAATTAATATAAGTTTAATAATTTTATTGAGAATATTAGGTATTCAAATTCAAAAATGCAAAAGTAGAGTCAATTTAGATATAAAAGTTTACAGTTTATTATTTGGTCTTGCGGTAAAATAAAATGCTTGAAAAATGTTACCATGTATTTCCAGTATTAATATAATATTTATTTTAAAATAATTTTAACTACTTATTACGTGATAATTAGGTTATTTAATTTCTTCATTTTAGATCCGGTAATAATTTCTTCAGCGAGCAGTTAGTGCATTAATGTGCTAATTAAATAATTTCAGTGTGTATATAATGTTCTTAAGCCTTTTGGTGATATCAATATGTCAATCTACAATTGTATATTTCTTCATATAGAAAAAAACTCTTTGTATTGTTGCTGGTATACTTACTGGAAGCACAAATGTATTCAAAAATTATGCTTTATGTGTTGATATAAACTGTTATATAAAAATATAAATTAAATTAACAATTTTTACTCGTTTTTTTTTTTTTAGGTGTTATTCGAAGATACAGTGATTATGTTTTATATATGAAGAAGAAGAAACGTTAGTTTTATTGGAATCTAAGTGAAACGATGAAGTATTTGTTTTATCATGATGTGTTCCTTTTTTATTTTCTTTTTTTTAATTTTTAATCGGTTAAAAATATAAAAAAAATATCATCAAGTTTTTTTAAAACAAAATTATTTTATCGAATTTTACGATAAAATCACTAAAAAAAGCATTATAAATATTTATAAATACCAAAGAAACCGTCGAAATATTTTGAAAATGGTATTATTTCTAAAGAGCTGAAAAATGTTAAGTTTCTACGAATGGTTTACCTACTAAGATGAAAAAAAAAAATTTTGTGGGGAATTAGTATTCCTTGTACAGTTGAACTTTAATACCTCGAATTATTTTCCCAGGTCCTTAGACTTTCCTATTTAAACAATGCGAAAAAACTAGTACAACCCGAATTTTCTATGTACAAGGTCATACGATGATGTAAAAGAATAATCATGTAAATAACCCACAATTTCCATGAATAAACAAGCACAGTTGCATTCAAATTTGAAGACATTTATCTAAATCAAACCCCTCTGGTTTCATCAGTGATGAACTTTTCGAAGCTTTAAATGAATTAATATTATAATTAATACGATTGATTATAAATGCTATGATTCACTTCAAGACACAAACAAAAATAAATTCCTTTAAATAATTTTCTACTCTCATTTTTTTTATACATACTTTTTTAAAATTATACATATTATATGAACAGTAAATAATTTGTATTACCTATTATTATAAATACATAGTCATTAATATATTGAACTGTTTTAAAAAATACCAATTTTGATATTATACCCATATTTGAATTACTTAAATTCTTGGATAATTTGAAACTTTTTTTCCATCCTCTCTACTTCGAAATAATAAGTTCGACTGTATATATAGTTTTTTTATAAATTGTTGTCAGTTTTTCTTAATTATTTAGAAAATGTATGAGAAATTCAAAAACATTTCTCTAGTGCATTAACAAGACCATAAATATGCTATCAGAAAATATATCAAATTAATGACCTGACCTATCTTTTTGGTCAAAAATAGTGTAGGGATCTAGACAAAAAACCTCATCATGGTAAAACCAACAAATGCATTGCTTAGCTTTGAACGTTAAATATTGAAAAAAAAGTATTTCGAATAAAAAAGGAACATGCTTAATTTTTTGTTTTATCCTCTATTTTTCTTGAATCACTGTTAAAATTATATATACATTTTTTAAAAGTTCAACCGTTGTTTTGGAAAGAATGGTGTGAAAAAGGTAATTATTTTTGTTCAGTTTACTTTTTAATGATTATAACCTCTGTCTTATAATAATGCATTTTAAAAAAATGAATGACTCTATGTAAACCTTCTGATGGTTGTATTTTATTATTAGTTATTAATTATTATAAACTACATTTTACCATTAACTACTCGTATGTTATAGAGCAGTGGTTCTCAACCTATTTTGGTTTACGGCACACTAATAAATATCACTAGTTTTCGGATGTATGTAAAGACAGAACATCCTGTAATAGCAAATGAAGCAATCAACATTTTGTTAAACTATTCAATCACCTACTTATGCGAGTTTGGCTTTTCGGCACTAAAAAACATAAAAAACAAAAAATGAGAGAGGCTTCCATCAGGAAATGCGTATGTACTTATCTTCAATTCAACCACATATCGAACTTTCATATACCAAACGACTACTCAATTATCTCACTAATAATTTAAAATATATTCTCTTAACGATATAATTTTATTTTGTTTGAATAATTTAGTTCTAAAAATATTATATTTATGCTATATTATTCAAGAGTAAATGTAATGAAATAAAATACTGTTTTCAATATGTTTTTACCAGCATAATCACAAAAATTAAAATTTTTTCGCGGCATACTGGTTGAGACTTGAGAACCACTGTATAGACCATATATTTCATGGCATGTCACTATTATATGCATCCATTTTATCAAATAAAATTAATATACAATATTGTACAATATTATACAATATCTTCACCTCATAAGCTTTTAACTCTCTAAAGTTCAAAAATTCCTATTTTATTATAACAAATTTAAACTATCAGATTTAGTTATTTCATAACAAATATCCTCGCAATGTCAAATTTGGAGTATAATTACACCACAAAAAACTTTATTGAGTTAATTATGAAAAGTTATGAGATAATTAATAAAAGAATAAAATATAAAATAAAAAAATTAAAAACTATACATCAAATGAACATAATACCTTTTAGAAAAGTTTACATTCTACATTTTAAATGGTTTACACTACTATATTTTTTTTTTTTATTAGAAATAAGCCTCGGCAGCGGTGGCCATTGGCTGACATTGATTACATTAATTACATTGTTTTTCCTAATTTAGATTTTTTACATAATTTTTACATAGGTGTTTTGATTCTACATAATATTATATATTACTTGAATTACAAAAAATTTTCGATTTCTGTTTCTTTTATGAAGTTTAGCGTCTGTTTGATGGCTGATACGTCTGGACCTAGTGATTGGAATATAAATTCTGGGATGTTGTGTTTGTTTCTTGCAGCCTCTGTTTTACACTACTATAATATGACATATTATTCAAATAATCAAAAATTTAAAATATTTATTTTTCAAGTGTAAAAACTTCGAGATAAAATTATTGAAAATTCATATTTAAGTCCCAATAGTTTTTTTTAACTAATGAAAATATCATTGAATAAAAAAAAAACCATGTTCTTTTTGTTCCACTCAAAAACAGAACACTTGAGTATAATTTTTAAAAATATTTATGATAATGATGTAAATGGCATTTTACATAAAATAATCAATGAACAAATGAAATATGAACACTTATGGTTTGAAAAATGTTTTTAATGGACTTTTACCACTTTTTTTTGGTTTTGTTCGAATACAGTGGAACAACAATGTGTAGGTAAGAATACGGAAGTACATACTTATGTTGTTATATTACCTCTTAATTACAGAGGAAAAGTATTTACAAATACACAATAAATATATAGTGAAACTCAAATTAATTCGACTACAATACGTCCAGTAACTAAAATAATTATATTTTATCAAATTTCCAATAAAATTATATCTTATAGTACACTTAATAAATATATGCTAACAAAAAATAATAATATGTGTGGGCTAATTTTTTAAATTTAAATTAGATTTACTCAGGTCTTAGGTTTCAACACTTTTTATATTTGACACTTTCTTTTAACTATACGTTGTGTTGCATTTAGAATCAAGCGATTTAGTTATTCAAACTCTTATATAATTAACCAAACGGGGTTTTATCAATTTCTTTAAAATTTCAAAATAGTCCTTTTTAATATTCTTTTACTCATTTTTTCTAAATGTAAAGTGTTATAAACCTATAATGTCATAACCAATAATTACTTTGATCCTCAAGCTAAAATAATTATAAATTTACGCATAAATCGATGTCATATCAGAATCATTATTTTTCATTTGTCGTTTTCATATAATTGGCCAATAAAAACATCGTTTTGTACCCAATATGGAAATTTTTAAGATAGCAATTATCTCCATACTTAATACTTCTACGTGTATGTATATACAATTGTTTTCTATATCTATCTTAAGAAACCAATAATTTATAACACTTTACCTAATATGGAATTGATTTTGTTCAACTAATTTAAAATGTCAATTTGCAATTACAGAACCAATAAGAATGTTAGGATTTGAAGATGAACATTGTAAGTATATTTTTAAAATAAAATATAATCTATTTATATTCTTCGAATAAAGTGTTCGAAAATTTATTTCATTATGGCCCAAATTATAGCGTCAACACATAGTTTTCTTGCATGTTGTTACATTTATAATTACCAAATCGATGTTTATAAATTAATTAATAATTATTTTTTCTAGACCCTAGCATTAAAATCCAGGGTATGGTATCCGTGAAAGAAGATTTAAAAGCAGAAGAAGGTAAGTGAATTCGTTAATTGCGTACAGAAATTCAACTCACATGATAAAACACCAACATTTTAATAAATAAGTAATATGTATATTTTATATATTATACGCACTATTGAGCCGAAGGACTAAGGCCGCAGAAACGTATATGAACTCCCCCTCCCAAATAAGTCCTAGTTGGTTAAACTTGAATTTCTATAAAAAAGATTAAGTCTTTATGTTCAGATCTATTTTATCTAAATTGTTATACCTATAAATTTAATAGCATATGAAGTGTTGAAATTATTGAAATTTACATTATCATTAGGAAATGTTTATATAAGAGTTCTGTAAAAATGTCAACTTCTCTTATACATTATACTACATTTTCACGTCTAAAGTATTGATATTGAAATGTTTATCAACTTTTAAATACAAAAAAAAGGCAAACTTTGTGATTTACATTGATTTTTTTCAAAAGTTCAAATTCAAACCCTTATTTATAAAAATAGAAACTGGATTTTTGATAAATTTAAGATTAGAAAATAAATAAATATAATATTTTTTATTAACATTATACAAAAAACGAATAAGAGAACCATCACATTTCAGCTATAAATAGCTCAAGAAAATACTAAATCAAAATGGGTGGAGCTACGTGAATTTGCCAACATAACCATTTTTGTTTTGATTTAATGTGTTTTCCAGGAATTAACAAATTTAAAAATTGCATTTTCAATTATTTGTATTATGTGTACAGTAGAAAAGGCTATTAAGTCTACACGTAAAATACCTGTTATTTGTATAGTGAATGTTTGGTTACGTATCGTACAGCATTTCCTGACTATGACAATTATTTTCATGCCCAGTCCAGTAGATCCATACATACTTATTGGAATAACTCCGAAAGTGTTGTTCCGAAATTCTACAATTGTACATCACGAATACCAAATAATTTACCTAGCAAAATCATTTTTTGCGGAAAAAAGATGATATTTTAATTTAAAAAAACTTCTTGTCTTCCTATCTTTAATCCAATGGTATGATTAATTTTCTACTAACTATATTCAATTATAAAATATAAATGAATCCATTACAATACAGTTATTTTATTTTATATTGTCAAGTACTATTAAAATCAATAAAATGATGTTATTGTTTTTACATAATAATACCAGGTTTTAATTTTTTTTTAGAGGAAATGGAATTTATTAACAGTATTAAACTCATAAACAAAGAGCATCTTGATAATAAAGTTAGTAAGTTATTTTATCTGACATTTTGTTTCATTCACATATTGTTATATAAGATCCATACGTCAATAAAATATCTAAGAAGACATGATATTTAGTTTGTATATAAAATCATTACTTACGTATTTGTAAACATTTGAATAGCTGTAAAGGACATATTAGACAGTGGCAGTAAGTAAATTATTGAATTAAGTCCGCTTAGTATAACGCAGTGAATCATATTTTATTTATTTTTGTAAAAATGTATTAAAATACAAAAAGACAAATCGTATATCGACCTTAAAGAGTCGATCATGGACGATGTACATAAAAATTCCTTATATTTTTTTTCGTCATTAGAATTCTTATTGAAGTATATTAATATATTATTATTATATGATATTTTGGCAAATTCTTCTGCACATTACGCAAAAATAAATTTATCCAATGATTTATTAAATTAAAATTATTCAATAAATATCAAGCAATGACTTACACTCAAAATTAGTAAAACAGATAAAATTCCAATAAGTTAACTTGTTTCTCGGGTTATTCTTATGTAGGTACATATATCGAATGAAATCGTTTCATATTTTCGTATGATGTACAAAAAAAAAAAAAATAAAATATTTATAGTAATATAATAAAAGAAAATGTCTTTACCAAGTAGTGTAGTTTAGGCTAAGTAGGATAGTTGACGATAAGTGACGAATCAAACAAATGATTTACTTCTTATTCATTGTTTTTAGTAAATGTCAAAAATTATGTAGAACATCTTCGTTCATGTAAGTTACTTATATTCATACTAAAACAGTAATAATAAAATGAAAAAAGTTATTCATATCCAAAAGCTAAGTGAAATTTGAAGCCACACAGTGATTTGGTAAAACCATTTAGTGTGATATTGAATTTAACAGTTTATATATACTACTACATAAATAAGTGTTAATAATTTTTTTTTTATGCATTTTGAAAATGTAAAGTTGATATATACTAGTTTGTGCAATAAGTATATATATAATTTTACATTTTAGCAAATGATAAAAGTGAGTAATGTAATATACACGTATTTTAAAGTATGCTTACCCCTTTTTGGTGCTTTAATTTTGGCAAAATTTAAGCTGTCTTTAGAAAGACATAGAGTTTTGTACGTCTTTTTTCTCAATTTGTTTATTTTTTAATCGATTTGAAATAAAAGATAACTCCCGTTGCTTTTTTCTTCTAATGAAATAGCTTTCTCCATATACATTGTAAAGTATTTACAGATTGTACAGTTCTTATCAATTATAAAAATTAATAGGTTTTTTTTTTTATTTATTTAAACTTTGTTTAACAATTAGTTTCGACAAATTAATAGGTTAAACCATCCTAACGAATGAAAAACAATAACATTTATTTGTATATAAATTTTTAGAAGTATTATTGGATATAAAATCTTTCTGTGTCAAAAGTAAGCAAATAAAATTAAAAATTAAATATAAATTAGACTCTTTTTAATAACTCATTGAATTGAATATTTAAAGTATCTGAAAGTTATTTAACCATGTACTTTTTAAGCGCTTTTCTTTGTATTGTATGAGATTAACTGTTTCTTATATCCAGAGATAAATGAGGTTCCTTATAGGGTTCTGTATTTTTTATTAATTGTCATGAGTGAGATAAGATTATATCTATATAAAATTGAAAAATGCATAAAAAACCGTAATAAAAAGTTAAGAAAAGTATATTTATGATGATCTAAAATATAACTGGCACTAACTTTAATTGTTTTATTATATTTTTTAAAGACTGTGTTGGTAAGAATTTATAATACTATTTAATAACATACTGCACAGTATTCACCACAAACACACACGCACACACACACAATTAATTTATTAAAATTATTAAAATGATTAAACGTCTCAACAGAAGAGATGAGTTTTGATTCAAAAAATGAGAAAAGTAAGTTTAATATTAATAATAGCCGTAAGCACATTAGTATTTATCTATGTGTGGACACTAATTATTAGTGTTAGGGCTTCAATTATGGCATAGCACTCAGCTGTGAAGGTGGAAGACGAAGGAGGAAGATTATTGGTTAAAGAGATATGTAACTCCAAATATAGAATACATAGCTATCAGAAAGGGGAGAAACTGATCCATCTGTATAAACTATAATGAAATTTGAAACATTTTCGAAGAAGCTGCATTAACCACGGAGTAAGACATTGCTTTATAACCTTAGATGACAAACATGAAAATTGATTTTCAGAACGAACATTAGGAGAATAAAGAAGAGAATCGTATGATTGTTCGTAGAAAAGGAGTTTAGCTGAGTTCATTAATTCATTATATATTAGTAGATATCTGAGAGACAATAAGCTATAATGGATAATATTGGCATGGATTTAGATACAAAGAGTAATAGATAGCAAAGATTTGATGATTACTGTGGGATAGCGATTTCAAAAGAAATTTGACAGCAAGCAATCGGTATCTAATATTAAATGGTGGAAAAACTTCTATGGCAGGACAGGGAGTAGATCTTACGTATCTCAAAATTTTTCTAAGGCACAATGTTTGAAGTATTTTGGTTTTTTTCCTATTTGAAAAGGAAGCTGAGCTAAATAAGAATCATCTATAATCAAGTTTAGAGCGTATAATATAAAATTATGTACATAGATAAAAGGCTTGAAGGATGAGAGCCCCATCAAGTACCAGTTATAGTTCTGATGAAGCTAGATCACCATGAAAAAAAAGCTTTAAGTGATGTAATATGTGGTAGCCAGCGACGTTTAAGGGTCTAGAATCTAGAGTGATACTTAAATAAGTAATATTTATTAAAAATTGGATAATAATATTAATAAGATATATACTTAGATGATTTAAGTATCTACGTCGGGTGAAAATGACAGATTTAGATTTTTTGTGGGCAACGTCTAAAGATACATTGATAAGTATATCACTTAGACCCTTGTGGCCAGAATTGCGACTATCAATATCAAGGTTAAGACACTTATTTGAAGAAAAAATAACTTGATCATCAGCATAAAGAAGACATTTGTGACCGAACAAAGAGAGATGCTTTTCAAAAATACTCATTTACACATTGAAAAATTTTGAGCCAAGACAGCTGACCTGAAGAAGACGAGTAAAAATGGAACGTATGTAGTTTGATCCGAAGGAGGAGGAGAAAACAAATTATCTAAAATTAAAGTGGGCAGACAAAACGTTACAAAAATTAGAGGGAATTATTTACAATGAAAGGAGGTGAGTAATGAGAATAGGAATGTTGACAGAATCAAAAGCACCCCGTATATTGACGAAGGTGGCAACAAGAAAATCCTTATTATTAAAGGAATAGTAAAATTTTCGGATGGAAATAGAGAAAAATTTTATGGTAGCCATGCCTTTCCTAATTGCAAATAAGTTTTCGATTAATTTGGAGTTGGATTCCAACCACCAATCAAGTCTAGTTTTTAGAATATATTTTGAATACTTTGCAGAGAAATGAAGAGAGTGCAATTGGACGAAGAGAAGTGTTAGAATTAGGTTTAGGAATGGGGATAACTCCATAAGAAATTCATGAGACAGGGACCTGTTGAGTTGCTAAAATGTTGTTTAGAATAGATAAAAGAGAGACTACAGTATTTGAATGGACGTGTCTTAGCATAATTGGTGAAATATTGTCTAGAGTCTAGACCAGAGGCGTTAGATTTGCACAAATTCAAATGAACCAAATTGAATAAATATTCTAGTTTGACAAAATGTTTTTATTCATTATTCAAAAAGTGTGCTTATACATTCATTAAATAAAAAATAATTCCAAACACACTTTTTTGTATTTTATAGTATTCACAATCCTAGGAAGACTATTCAGTCGCATTGGCAGGAGAAAAAGCTCCCCCCGTAAGTACCTGTTACATAATATGTTTGGCTGCATATTAGTTGATTTCGGTTATCTGTATACCTGAATCGATACCGGTGAATTGATTCCGTGGTTATTGAGAGATATGTACGAGTTGTTGTTACGAAAGTTGTAGGTAATTTTTAGAATGTTATCGGCAATGAGTATTGAAGTTGATTTTAGACACCATTTTTCTTAGGATTGAACAAAAAAATGACAAACTACGACGATACGTACCTAAAATATTCTAAAAAAAGTTGTAAGGCTTAAATATTTGATTGTACCAGGATTCATTATATGAAAAAATTAGAAAATAAGTAATCTGGGAAGACTAAAGTGTTCTACATATTCAACGATTTCAACATCTCACCAAAGGTACCCAGGAAATAATTTATACCTACCTTAAATATACCTGGGAATCAATAAATACGTCCCCCAATTGAACCCGAGAATAAATTAATACTTTAAGTCTTGAGAATCAACTCACCAAGATCGATATTTTTTTTACAAAACACAAAATATTTTAATAGTTTTCGATTTGATTTTGTACATTTTTCCACATACGAGTAGATGGTTATAAAACAATGCCATTGAATTATTAATAACATAAATATTATATAACCTATTTTTTAAATGGTTGTATGATCGAGCCCTCTGTTTCGCTATCACTGACGGGTTTGAGTCACAGCCACACTCTATACCGGACATCCAAATATCCAATCATTGCTTGTACTACAGAGCCTCCCTAAATCCCGTTCATCTTGTGTTTACATATTGTTTTAACAACTATGTGATAGCAGTTCCTTCAATAAAATAAAATTACATATTATGTTATTCAATTTTAAGCTGTGCAGACTGAGGGAGAAAAAGGATTTGATAGTAAGTAAACGTATGCCACAAATATCACTCCAGGGGTATGTCATAACCGCAGAAAATGTACCAACAATTATTCTATAAATCGCATAATACTTCATAGTACATGTTGTACGGTGATTTCGATTAAAACCAACGATTCATGTTTTTTTTTTTCAGGCTGCCTTGAAGAACTTACGACTTATAAAAGTAAAGGATGTAAATGTAACCATATTTTTATATTTATACTTATATTAAATGATTACAATGTATTATACCTACACAAATTATAACTATAAATATCCCTCAAATACTATTAGGGGCAATGAAAATATGTTTTACACTTTGTATTCACTGATATTTTAACGGCTTGAATTTTACCCAGTTATTATTTATCAGGTTAGGTAATAGTGATATTCGAAATATAGTTAAAGATAATACAATAATAAATGACACTGGTATTATGTATGATAAAATCCAACCAGGTTGTTTTTATTATGTGTTCGATTAAATTGTATCGTAAATATTCGAAAGTTAATATTAGTGTTCGAAAGTCTTCTGTACGACAGAACGAAAGGATAATGTTTATTTTAATATTTTGTTCGAAAAAATGCGTTTTTCGTACCCATTTATTTGTATACTTAATGAGTATATGCACTACGTAACAATTTTTCATTTTATTTAAGTTTCTTATTTTTTTTTTTAAATATAAAATGTTGAGAAATAGTTAATATTCTAATCAATCAACTAATGAAACACATATAAATATGAAATATAAATTATTCAATTCTCCAATTAGATATAAAACTTATTACAAATGTATGAATATAAAAGTAAACTGTAGAGGCAACCAACAATATATTTAACAAAATATATTCACGTGTATTGCTAAAATAATAAAAATGTTTATTTTACTATATCATATTAGCACACTTGTAATAATTTATTTTTATGAATAATACATTATATTAAATGTTTCCACACAAATGATCTTTCGAACAAAAATCGATTCGTACATAAGACTTTCGAAGGTTGCTTTTCGAACACGTGACACGCTATCAGTAGAGATACTTTACTAACCATATGCTTTTTTTTATTTTTAACCCAATAATATATAGTGACTGGTAATTATTTTTTTTAAACAAGTATAAAAATATAATTTAGAGAAATAATTTAGATATAATTATTTTTATTTATAGTTAATTACATAACCATAGTATTATGCAGTTCTAATAGTTGTTATTCATTCCACCTAAACTACTTAAATTAGGACTTCCTTTTTCAACTTTAGTCCAATCAATTCATTTTTTTTTTCAATAATATAATAAATATATTTTCTTTATAAAATGAAAGTATGATGAGTTATTTTATTATTATGATCTACATTGGGGATATATTATTAGAACTACTTTTACTTAGAGTTTTACCAATAAGTGATTACATTTGATTCTCATATCCATAATAATAGTGAAAAGTTCTTGACCTGAACAAAGTTCAAATGTTCTAGTTAAGTACTTACAAGTGCATAATCTTTTTAATTGTTTACGTTTCACTAACTAAATTATTTGTTTATTTTAAAATTGTTGTTAAGAAATATGTAAGTATATTTATTTTATTGTCTTACTAAATAGAAAAATATGTTGTTTTAATCACTATAGAAAAATATATTAATGACTAAACGTGTATACAATAAGTGTATACGTACCTATGTAATAGACGATGTTTGGTGTTACTTCAAAATTGTTCCAAACAATTATAATACTCGATATTTCACTTACTATAACGTTATTCCGTATCACGTGATTTACTGTTATTGCATAACTCTTGATAATTTTAGCGGTACTTACGAATTATGATTCATCTTCCAATTAACCGTACAATAAAGACATTTTTAGATCGCGTTCACCTAGAAACTATGTATTATTTAATGTACATTTGTATGCCCTCTTTACTTAAATGTGGATATGTCTTCTAAATAATGTATAACTTTTCTAATGAAGATCAATCGAAAAAAGACGATTAAAGAGAACAGCTTTATTATGCAAATGCATTTTCATATAAATTTTACAATATATTACTATGATACGAATATGGTTTATCTTTCTTCGATTAAATGATCTAGTTAGACAGTTAGTAGACATTAATTGGCATAATTTGTTATCATATCAATAATATAAATTTTATCTAGCTATAAGAAGTACACGTTTTATTAACCCAATTCGTTTTTGTTGTTTACCTTTATAAATAGTCAAGCGTAAGTATGATTTAAAAAAAAAACGTTGACGAGATAATTATATCAATACATTATATTTTATAGGGCGATACACCGGATTAAATGATTTTTGCGTGAAACAATGTATTTAACTACTCGTATAATACTAACATTCATCACAAGTTAACTATTTTAAATGTAATTTCAAATAAAGGGTTGAAAATTAATTCCCTAAAATATAAATATTTTCCGCAACAATGTTGAATAAACTCATAAATATTTTATTTTGTCAATCTATATTTCAAATGTATATTATTTATTTAAAATTAATTAATCAGTCTAACTGGAATTTAATTGATTAATGAATTACCTTTTTTCTCTATTTCTTCTACAATCTTAAGCCTCGGTTACACAGTGCGAGCTAGACGACCGAGTTCGCATGTCAGTTACTGCAGTGCAGCCACTCGCATCGTGTGACCACATTATACGAGTTACTGTTACCTGAAATACGGCCAGTGACTCGCATGACAGTAACTATAACATTTTTTGTTTTTACTCGCCTGCTCGCATTCCCCCACCACACCACAAGCAGTAGCTTGAAGGTATAGCAGCCCTCATGTGCGTATCTTCACGTTGAATTTGTGTTGGTGTCATTCTCATAACTGCTTTATACTCTAGGCCTCTAGGGGATCTTCATTATATAGCTAATTAAATATTGTATGCGTTGCCCCTTTCCTTTGCATCCAATTCCTGACCCAAATCGTTCTTTTATTCTTCTTTTTTTCTACAGTTTGAAGTACTTCAGCGCAAAGTATTTTTGTAACCGCTTTTATTACGGTATTAACTGTAATCAGTTTTGTATTTTGCGACAACATTGCAAGAGACATTGCTGCGACACTGCTGCAACATGCACTACATTAGCCCTCGTATTCAGTCTTGTCATCAACTCGCACTTGTGTAACCGGATGAGGCGAGTTGAACCACTGTCATGCAAGTACACTAGTACAATAGCTGTCCACTGTCAGGTCAGCAACTCGTATTGTGTAACCGAGCCTTTAGTCAAAGATAATATTGGACATCAGTTACTTGAATTGTTATGAATAGTTATAGATATTCTTAATTGTATAATTGACGAATACTACCTACCTTATTTTTAATTCAACTAAATGACTGTGAGTAATCACACAAATCGTATCAAATGACCAATAATTTTCATCAAATTATGATATAAATATGCATCTCAAACAGATATCATAGAAAAAAAAATGTCTTGAGCTATTCCGACTGCAGGTCCAACTGAATGGGCGTAAATAGCATTGTTTTATATTTTTTATTTTATATTCTTTGCATTTTTTTTTTATTTCCATATATGACTTAAATTGTGTGTATTTGAACGATTTTTTGTTTATTTAGGGCTATTTTTTTGTATCAAATGTATAGTATTTACTTATTTCAATATTATCTCAAAATAAAAACTTAAATCTGATGATGATCTAAATTACTTCTAGTCTACTGATATTGAAAAAGTAATGTAAAATAACCAACTTCCGATTTTTCAGATTAAATTTAAATATTGAACGTACTCAAATCCACATTGTTAATTAGTAGTTATAGACTTAAGTATATAATTTTTAAAAATTAGTTAAAATTAGTCAACTGTAACCGTTTACGCTTTAAAGTAAATTTTTAGTTCATTTTTAGAGTTTTTAGGTCATTTTTCCATTTTTTTTAATTGTAATATTGTGTTTTTTTAGATTATTAAAATTTAAGAAGTATCTAAAGTGTAACGCTATGTATAACATCTAAAAATACTAAGGTTATCTGAATTTGTTCAGGTGAATCTAAGACATGACTATTCGTTGTGCAGCTGGCAAACATACGTAGGTACTATACATTCTGCACTCCGAATATGTTGAATATCACCATTACATGCTTTAAATTCTGCGTGAAATGATAGCTGTTGGTGTTCTATATAATATTATATTATTTTTGATTAAGTGATTTTTTTTTAACGATTTAGTTTGAAAAAATTAACATTATGTCTTCGAAAAGTAAAATAATTGTATTTCTTATGGTAATTTGTGCTATTGATAATGCGCGTGCAAGTAAGTTTATTATAATATTATAACATGTAACAATATTAAATACATTGATATCCTTGATTATGATTTCTGAGTGTAAATATTTTATTATATTATCTAATGATGTACTTAATTGTTCAACAGTTAATAATGTTTTTAAAAATAATTACTGGTTTTACAAAAATAAAATGTGATTTTACAAAAAAATCAACGTTGTAAATATAACATAAGCCAATTATACAAGTATTACATTCCTGGCTAGAAAACTCAGGGTTTTAGAACTTTGTCCATAAAAGGTACGTAGATATACCATACAAACATATTGTGGTGTAATATGACATGAGTGCGGTTTAAAACCTATTCTAAATCATATCAATTGTATGTGCTGCTATTTAAGAAACTATAACATTCATGCCTAACAAAATATGTTATAATAATAGTCAAAAAAAAAATTCTAAAATATTAAATGTATTACAGAGATTTCATTTTGGAATCAATTCTATATATATTTTTAATTAAAATGATTATATCATTGTGATTAGCTATAAATATTAAATTTAATAATATGGCATACAAATGCATGTTAAAATCAACATAAAACAATAATTCGTTTTGTACATTACCTAATTAATAACTATATATTTTTTAAATTTGCTAGCGCAAAAATCGTGTCAAGGTATTATGAACATTTTAATTTTTTTTTTTTTAAATATTAATCATTGTTTTTACTAGCAATCCAAACATTTTTTATTACTCTTTATGTGGGTAATAATAAATATCTGAATTTCACTACTCTGCCAGTATAAATTCCTTATAGTTTCCATTTATTTCCTCTCCAAATTATTATAATTGTAGATATATCTTTGTGAGTTTTATTCATATACAATTCATGTATAAATGATTATTCTTTTGAACTAAATAAATATAATTGTTCTTGCTTAAATAATTTATCGTTTTTTAAATTATTGTAAAATCATTGTGCTATGGTCCTAGTTGTGAGTCACATCGGCATAAACACATCCGTTGTTTATTTGTCGTTTTTGCTTTTTTGTGCCCATGACGGCTATAACATGATTATTATTTATCTATTACGCAATTTAATCCTTTTTTCGTTATTATTATTATTATTATCAATGTGATAAAATGTACATTTTTTGTATTTGTCGAATTATTACTATTATTATTCTTTAAATACAAATAAAAAACGTTAAGAACCACTTACCACAGCGTTAATTATTTAATTAATGCAAAATCGATGTTCATGTGAATAATTATTCGTCCTCTGGTTTATCGTTTGTGTCATTGTGCGGTCAACTCCACGCTTGCGAGAGTTTTGGTCCCACCAATTGCTTAAGTCCACCAACATTTATAGTACGTCCGATTTCATGTGAGAACCCTGTGTGTCATTTTGCCATACCGGATCGACCACAGGCCATCCAAGTATCCAAAGCCCCCCCCCCCTCCTCCTTACACATTCGATCAAATAACTTCTCTTTCCTTTATCCTTTGTATTTTAAGCTGTAACTATCACTGTATCATGTTTGTTTCATGTGCATGAATTCTAACGCACATTCGGCTATTTCCGATATTTCCTACCATGTGGATCGTAGGTCATACATGATAAATCAAATGTTACATGCTTTATATGTCCTTGTGTCAATGAGACTGGTCTTTCACCTTCGTCATTACCCAGCAAACATAATATTATCTTCTATTGTCCTCTAGATATGTACTTATCAGGTTGGCTTTATCGATATTGGTTATGGCTAGAGAATTATCACTATTTCTTAATGGAGGCATAATTTGACGGTGATTTAATATTTTTTTAGTACTTTTCCAGATAGAGTTTTTATTGTTTGAGAGAGACTCAATATATGACTGATATTTGTCTGAGTTGTATTTTTTTAGAATGTTTTTGAGGGAATTAGATAATTGATTAAGTGTTTTTTTGTCACTCGGCATTCTAGTTCTTTGACATCGGTTACGGGCTTGTCTTTTTTCCGAGAGGAGTTGTTGAATATGGTGGGGGAGGTTAATTTTATATGGCTTAGTGGTGGAAAGTTCTGGGGATGAGTCTAATGCTGCTTTTTGGATTAATTTTGTGAATGATTCAATTGCATTATCAATTTCTATGCTGGATTTGAGAGATATAGATAGGTTAATTTTTGTTTCCATTGTATGTTGGAATTCATTCCAGTTTGTTGGGCCAGGTGTTAGAGTGGGAATTTTTTTCAATGAGATTGATTTATTGAGTTTATTGTTAGAAGTAAAAAATAACTTAAAACTAAAAAAAGAAAAGTGGTTGATTTTTAAATAAATATTAATAGTTATAATTATTAAATATTATAGAAATGACAGCACAAGATTGGTGTAAGAATTGTGAGTATAAGTTAAATTACTATGAGATAACAAATCTTAAATTGATTAATCCTCAATTAAAATGTCCAGTGTTCAAATTTAAGAACTATTTTGGTTCCGATTTGAAATACTTTCGGAATACGTACAAAAGTATTAAATAATTCATTTTCGTAATTTCCCAGTTTCCTAAACCCAGTTCACCAATACCCAGCTTACCAAAACCTATTTTTAGGTAATTAAATTTCAAAACTGACGATTCTCCTAGGTCGGGATGAATCTTATATACTTGAAACCAATGTAATATATTGCTCTCGAAAAAACAATTATGAGTGAAAGGCGTTGGGTGGATCAGTTTATATTCCTAAAGACGGTCGAAATAATAGTAAAAGCAAATTTCTTTAAAAGGTTGGTTGAATTTTTAATGTTCTAACTTTTGCAAAAAAAATAATGTTTCGAAAACTATTATTGTTTTTTTTTTTTTCATTAAGAAAATCAAACATATTTTTACAAAATAGATATTATTAAATTACAATATATGATTAACCAATCTCATTTAAGCTTAGCTTGTGTTGAAAATAAGGAGTTATTAATTACTAATTAATGATTAGATATTAAAATAATGAATAAAATGTAAACAATATAAACAAATACATGAACATCAAATAAGGTATAGAATAAATGACATAAAAAATATGAGAGATGAAACAGAAAACCGAATAAATTCAGACATTTATATGATACAAACGATATTTCTATAAAATTCTTATATCGATAATACGTATATGTACGTTTTGAGTAGCTATGGCCTACGATTAATATTTATAGAATAACAACCAAATGAGGAAAAATCTTATGAAAAATAAACAAGTTGATAATGTGTAACTGAGGATCTAAAAAATGAAAAACTAAATAAATAAATAAAAAAGAACACATTGCATGATAAAACCATTACATTCCTCGTTTCGCTCAAAATCTTAAAAGTAAAAGCTAAGTAGAAAATGTATAATAAAAATTACAAATATATACATCAAACTTCAAAGTAAGACAATATTTAACCAAAACGAAGAATTTATTTTACTGCATTAATGTATTCAAAAATATTAAATAATATCTTATGCAATCTATGAATATAACGATATAATACAAGTGACACTTGATTTTTTTGGAATTATCTTTGAGTTTGCCGACAGCTAATTTTATTTTTAGGTTCACCCGCTCATACGTTTGACTCATACTTGTTTAGTTTTAGTTTTTAGTTTTATCCTGAAGTACAATTTTTTTTGAAACAACTTTTGTTTTCATGTCAACGGTCAATGTATTTATCTCATGATACATTTTACAAAATACTATATAATAATTTGAAATAAGTCATAAATTCTTAATAATTACCTTAACATAGCATAATAGGTCGGTGAAAAGGAAATTAAAAAAAAAAAATTTTTACTTTTTTTGGCAAGCTTGGTATCGGCAAACTGGGCGTAAACCATTTTAAAATGTTGGTTAATATTGTTTTTGGAACTTTTAGTTTCACCGCTTTGTTTCTCTTTTTCCAAACGTTTAATGAATTTTTGTTTGGCATAAAAACTTTATAACAAAAACTTGAAAGTAATAAAATTAATTTTGGAGGGTATTTTAACATTGAAATCAATATCATTTAATAAGTAAGTGTGTCTTATTGATATAATGATCGTAAGTGATCCTTAATGAATAGCATTTTTATTTAAATACATTTTAGAAAAAATTAAAATATAAGTATTTCAATAAAATATTTTAAATACTCTGATCACGATGTATAGTATCAATATTTATATACATAACGATAACAATAAGATTATATTGCATACAAGAAATTCATGAAAAAGAACAATACAAATGATAATCTACAATTTATAACTAAAAATTACCATAAAGTATTATTAATGTTTTTTTTCTAATGAATAAATTACTTCTGTACATCATTCGAGTCTATCGAGTTATTAATTATTATATTAAGTGTTATAATACAAGCCTGGGCAAGTTAATGACATATTTTAACTTGGTTGAGTTAACTGGTTTTTATTCAATATAGTTAATTCATACGAGAATCGTATCAATTAACTTTCAAATAAATTTTACGAATATCGTTAAATTAACTTGAAATAATATTTTGCATTGAGCGTAGAAGTAAGTGATAAATAATCACAATAATTTTTAATATAGATGAGTTATGTACTTGCGCAAGTAAGCATAAAGTCAATTTTTCTTCGATCGAATTATATTTTACGAGCTTTAACTATCATAACTGCAGCGTCAGCGCTTATTGAAAATTGTATAGTAAAATATTAAATACACATGTATATGAGAAAATGAAAAACGGATTATAAATCGCGAATAGTTAATGATGAGCAACTCGTCTTCATTTATGGAATTTGAAGTGCTCTACTTCCTCAACGGTGCCATTGTTCACGCGATTATGCAATACAATTAGGGCTATCGCTATTGTGCAATATTGGTACACTATTGAGGTCCATCGCGTGCATGCCTCCGGTGCACTGTCGTCATGTGTATTCTTGTTCGTTTTCTTGATCGACTTTTGGTCAACTTTGGGGTAATGCAAAAAAAAACTAATTTAAATAAAATTCAAACTGTTCAAAATAAAAGTCTACGCAAAGTCACTAATGCCCCACCTTACATTTCTAATCAAACTCTCCATTCCGATCTAAAAATAAAAACCACTAAAGAAGAAGCTAAAACTTACTTCAAAATATACCATGCTAAACTATTCTCACATCCAAACTCCCTTATATCTAACTTATCCTCGCTCTCAATTCCTGGTAATCCCCCAAGATGTTTAAAAAGAAAATGGTGCAGAGATCTACTAAGCTAAAAAAATCTTAAATTTTAAAATAAAACTAATCAACTGGTAGTGTCACCACTGGATGACTTCTTCCTTCAAATTTTCATACCATATTCTATTAGCACATATTCTTATTGTACCTAAGGGTACGGATTGTATATATCTTGTAAAAATGAAAAAAATAAAAAAACTTTTGGTCAACGTCTGTCGTCTGTCGAACTGGTAGTGCATCTGTGTGTCGGGATTGCAGTGTTGGCGTTCGGCGGATGACTGGGCGTCGTCCATTGTTTTTGTCGTGTGTATTACATCGGATAATATTGGTGACATGCCCCAAGTCGTCCGGACCGAGTGTCCCCGTTGGCCACCATCGTCATTCGTCGTCTCAAACGGACAGTTGGACATTACAGGCCGCCGCGCTGCTTGCCGTCCTAACTCCTAAGACATCGTTGGTCTTGCACGCCGTATCGGGTAGACGTATTATGGTTATAGGATAATATTAAGGCTCGGATTTAAATGCCCTAAAAATATCAAAAAAATTACTTTTCAAAAAATGCATTTATGACCTCAAAATTCTAAAAAATGCCCTAAAAATATCAAAAAATTCATTATTTACTAAATATATTCAAATAATTACCAAAAAATGGGTAAAAAATGAAACTGTATTTACATAACATTACAAAAAAAGAAATTGAAATCAAAAAATGAATTAAAAATCAAATTACATATTTGAATTGCACTGTACGATTAGTATTTCTTTTAAGTTTTTAAATTTGAATGATCCATTGTTTCTTGTAATATATCATAAATTATTTTAATTATACGAGTTAAATTGTGGGTTCTATCATCGTAAATTAGAAGTTCCTAATGAAGGTATAGCAAAAACTATTAAAACCACTTACAAAAGTATTTCCTAAACTGTTGTTTGTAAGTATTGCGTATTCATATTGCATTTGTTTTCAAGCACAAACATTTAAAATCTTCTTATCCTAACAGATGTATTCAAAACCTATTTTTTATTCAAAGACTGTGAGTATAATATAGTTGTTGGTTTGTAGACAAATAATTTAAACAAGTTTAAATAAATTACTATTCAGAATACGAAAAATGAGCATGGACTGTAATTTCTAGTCATTTATTAAATTTAACTAAATTTTTCTACGAGACTATCTATTATAATGTTACGGTTTTAGATTCTCACCAAAATTTGTTATCTCTAAGACTTAAGTTTATCATTCTTTAGTATCATTTCTTATTTTAAATTAAATATATCATTAAATATGTCTTGAATTTTCATTGACGGTTCTAAATGCATTATTTGCAATCATATGTTATGTATTATATAATGTGTATGTCATATTAAAGTACTTTTTGGATTTAACCTCGTATAAAATTATAAGGAATAATATTAAAACTAATTTTTTTTAAGGCATTACAATGGAATGTATATTTTTCCAAATAAGTATAGTTAGTAAGTTGCTTTAAGTAAATTTTATCATTCAAATCACATAATGCCCTAATACGTAGACGCCCTATAACTTAAACCTACAAAAATCACATTGAAAAAATACAGAAATATCCTTAAGAATCCTTAAGTATAGAGTATGAATTATAAACTAGTTAAAACCTTTTGATAAAATATTAATATAGAAATTAAATAAATATGTGTGGTTTATTCTGTGTTATTTAGGATATGAAGACATTCCATATATACCTAGTAAGTACATATTTTCTGACTGTATATCTAGGGTATGAGTATATATTTTATGTTTTAAATTACATTGAAGTTCTTATATCCGATCTTAAAATTTGCTTATTTTAATCATACAGTTAAAGATATTACAGGGGACTATGAATTTCATATTAATAAAAACGATCGACAATAGAATATCGATTGTTTGTCCAACAAAAGTATTGAATATTAATTAAATTTATGGTTGTTGAAATAATACCTAATGACTATATTAAAGCCATGATTTCTAAATAATTATTAGATAGCTAAATTCTCCAATAGAATCACCGACATTTTTGTAGGTGGTATACATTGAAAACCTTTTTTTTTTCATTCTAATTTATCATACATATATATAATAATTAATAAATATATATGAATCATTGAGAAGACCCTGGGATTCTTATCGATAGTTGCTATCATTTATTACGAGGTAAATCTGTGATAACTATTTCTCACTTTCTCAAACTCTTTCTTTTTCTCCAATAATTTAGAAATCACGTATGTGCGTTAAAATGTCGTACATTTAAAATGATTGACTAGTCAATGAATTTAAAATTTACCCAAGCCCTTGTGCGACGGATCACCGACAAGGTGTTGAAAATCAGTTTCACTAATATGTACCAAATACTCTCAACAGAGTTAGGCTAGCTCTTATATTATGTAGTATATTATATATATTATTATACACGTATTCGAAAACAAAACTGATATATTTATTTTCAAACAAATTAGGTGTCATTCAGAGATACATACAATATATAAAAATTGGAAAACAACACCAGTGTAAGTTAAAAACTGTCTTTTATAGTTATGGTAAAATAAAGGTACAATTTTTAAAATATATAAAATACATTTTAATGAATGATGGGATCCCTTTTACGAACCTAATTTGCAAATATTTTAACCAGTTTTTTTGTTGTCGTATAAAAAGTGTTATCTTAAAATAACGCATTTAAGAATCAAAAACTACTTGATGTTTACTGAATAATTTGTACAATGTAAATTGCCTATATACGAAAAATTTGACATACAACATTTCTGCCTTTCGAAAAAGTAAAATCCGGAATGAAAGCAAAACTTAAGGGGTTGTGATTAACAATACTGATAAAACTTACAATTTAAAAATGGAAAAAATAAAACCTAAGAATTTGTAGCGACTTGCTCACTACCACCACTGTATTTTAACTATTGTTAAGTTACCGACGTGACGAAGCAGCGATCGTTCCTACCTCCACCTCCATGGTAATGACCTAGCTCCGCTTTTCGTATGTCTTCAGGTGAAGTTTCAGAAACATTCCTGGTTTCTTCTTTACACCGACCGTTTTTTATCATTGTGTCTCATCTGTAACCTGTAGGTGACTTCTCTTGATTATTATATTGATTAATTTTACATTTCATACATTTTCTCTTCATGTTCAAAATTGACAATATTGTTTCTTTTACTACCTATGGGTTTTATCTGACATAGCTTTTTCTTCGATGTGTTATATTTTTGGGTCATCATTTTTCTTTTTGACTTGATGAATTATTAGTTTCTGTGCATTAATTTTAGTTAATATGTAAAATGGGTGAAATTATTGTGATAAACTGTTCTTGCCTGATCCCCGGTTAAACAGGAGAACAAAAACTTAAATAATTTACATAACATAATTGTTTAATTCATATAAACTTATGCATTTTATACTTTATATTTGTAATTTCATACAAAGTAAATTAATTTCCTTTTTTAACAATACGTATACATAATAACATTAGTGTAAATAGCAATATATTTATTTATCTATTCATTTTCTAGTAACTAATCTACTGTTTTGGAGTGATTGGTGTATAAAAAGTAAGTTTGTCATAAATTAATATTAACTCTTGTTGGTGTTATTCTAAAAAGTATTAGTATATTTACCTACTATTATCATCATTTTTCTTATAAAAATATTTAACTCGTACAGTTTTTTCACTTTTCTACAACACCCACTAATCGGTTAAATGCATTGCACGTTAGTTAACCAAATTAGCCTACATGTCACAAGCCTACAGCTTGATATTACTAGTAATTGATATTTACATAAGTTACATTATTATTATTTCGCTGTTATGAGCACTTCTTAATCTTTGTTTTATTATAATTAACTACTTACCAGTTTTGTTAAAAGTTCCATTTTGATTGCTATATTTGCTATAATGATATAGAAGTATATAGCTATATTTTCACACCATTATAATATTCTTAGCATCATTCTAAATTTAATAAGTCAAACTCCAAGGTGTTTATTATAGTGAGACATTTAATTATTATTATGGATATTGGCTGTTTTGCATTCATAACAAATTATAATTTATAAAGTATAATGTATAATAAATAAATGTTAATCATCCGAAAAAAAATTAATTTTCAATTTTCGTTATGGTATTTTGCGGATGCAGTCAAAAATCAGTGTATGGGTAAGCATAAAATAATGATCTTTCATCAGTTCTAAGACTAATCACAACCATTCATCAAATAAAATCATACTGACCAAACGGTTACAGCCATAATCTGTGTGAGCCTGAGTTAGAATTACAATTGGAATTTATAGATGGTCTACGTCTCTGCGGCCTATAATTATTGTTTGGTCAAATACATTTATTTCAGGAAGTGGAATTATCAGAAGATAATGAGACATTATCTCGACTTTTTCTCAAATTTATCGACATGCTTATAGCTATTGTTTGGAACGTGTGAGATTGTAATCGGAAATTTTAGATCTTATGATCTTTTTTTAACGCTACGATTCAGCGTTATTTTTGAAAAAACCTGTATAATTTTGTTTATCACTTAAATTTTGTTATAAGCACTTTCATTTGATTTGCCGTATGATTTAAAAAAGTAGTATATAGGTACCAATATTATGATCAATGTATCTTGCAGTTGGTAATATGGTATAGACCAATTGCGTTAGTAACTCTGAGTGGGAGAGTGGAGTTACAAGACAGTTAACGTAAGCCGTACTGATATTGAAATAGAAGACAGTCAAAATATGAATCGAGTCAATCGAATAGGAATGCAAAAATAATATTATCTAGAAGCCTCCCAATAACTAATACAATTATGTGTAAAAAATAGTAACTCTAATAAAGACCACTTCCGAGTTGATAATGTCCAATTCCTTTCTCATTTCCCATTCGTGCTATAAATTACCTTCATACAACATAATTATTTATTATAACATGTCCCTTTTCATCTTACCACATATGATAATAACTATTATTTACGTATAATGCACCATTTACTTATATGACCTTGTATATCCTCCTATTTTCTCACTCCATTCTATATATTTTGCCACCTCTATATAGCAACCCTCCACAAACACATTCTTATTACTACATTATTATAACTAATCGCATATTTATGTCAAATTGTATAAACAGAAAAAATACGACTGTTAGGATTTAAAATTGAAGTTTGTAAGTACATTTATCAAAGGAGCAACGAAATATTTGTACATTCCTTGGTATTTTCAACATGATTATTTGATTAGCACTTAAGTCATTTTATTGTCTTTGTCTTTTTATTTAAGACGCTGTCAAGAGATATTATAATGATCAAACTGCAAAACGTGAGTATGGGAGAAACTGATATCGAATAATTGTCGATGTTAAGGATATTGGTATATCGGACACAGGTTTTATTTTAAAACAGCTTTTGACCCGATGTTATCGGAAAAGAAACGTCCAAAATCTTTGGATTTCATTAATAAAGTGTGCAAAGGCTAACATATTTTTTGCTATATCAATAGAACAATATCGGTAAATATCTGCTATTGAATTTTCAACCAATTTATCGGTCATTTTTAACATTGGCTTATGGTTTGTAATTTCAAATATCGGATCAGTTTTACAACAGTTAAAAATATCGGTTTATCGGATATCTGAAGAATATCATATCGGCTAACCTCTAATTATAAGCATAACATGGGATAATAAATAATAATATAAGTAAATGATTTAAATCAAATAATATTCAAATAATCAGTATATAAATTAGATACATTTCAACTAAATATATAACCGTGTAATAAAAAGTCCTAGTTTGTTGTTAATTGATAAGGGACTTTGCTTCACGAAAATATTATAATTTATAACAAATAACATTATAGTGTTAGAACTAGTAATTATATGGTGATTGGAGAAATTCGCACTTTATTATTGATTGGTGTTGCTGGAGTAGATTTATACAATTATAAATTATAATAAAAAATAAAAATATCAGATAAAAATAAAAAAATAGTTTTAAAAGAATACCTACACTCTTATAACAAAAATACTGAATTTACACTACAATCCAAACTGTATACGCAAATACTCGTATTATGAAATAAAAATTTCTTATACGGACGTCTAAGAATATTGTTATTAAATTTTTTTTCAGCAAATCCGATAAATGAACTTGTAATGGATAATAAGAAATATATTGAAAAACTGCGTAAGTAATTTAAATTGAATTTTTTTTAAAGATATATGTGTCTATACGTAATGCTACATTTGTAATCTATAAATGTAACTTTTCCTAAATGATAAATTTTATATACATTTGAACCTATTGATTAGAATAATATTAAAAATAACATAAATATACAATATGGTTTCTTTAATTTAAATTTTGTAGCTAAAAGTGACGTATATAAATATGGTGGTAAGTTAATCAACTAACTGCATAACTTAAATTAACACGACCATTTTTCATATTCAACTTATGACTGAGTTTTTTGAAACCTTGTTATCGATTGTGAATATATCATTGCATTTGCATATTACCTGATGTTTATATATATTTATATATGTATATTGTATATGTATTAATAACATTTCTTGAGTCCTGAATGGAACATCATCGCACAGCACAAACTATTAGACGGATCGAGCTGAAATTTGGAGCACTGATAGATATTATGTCGTAGGCATACGACAAGAAACTTTTTTTTGAAAATCACATTCCCAAACAGTTTTCATCTATGGGCTTGACGTATAAATTTGTTCACCATTTGGTTACCTAGGAAACATTTTATTTGTTGATTTTAAAAATATTACCGATTGAGGTATAAATTATATGTAAATTAATATAATATAGTTCTATATAAAAATACATTTCATTGGGTCATGATGATCCGCTTTTTCAATATAAAATTGTTAGTAAGTATGCAGAAGTAGTTTCGTTTTATGATGTAGTGACGTAGGAAGAAAGGATTTTTCAAAATTAAACACCTAAAGTGGTAAAGAGAAGGTTCAAAGTCAGAAGCACCTTGTTTCTATACACACGCATATCTCAATAAATACTCAACGGGCTTAAGTACGGTTTTCACCAGTGGATACATACGAGTATAGTCCCTGGAAAGGTTTTGTATGTATAATCTGTCTTGGATAAATAATTAGATTATCAAATAAAATAAAACGCGACTGACAGATCCATCAACGCACAGCTCAAAGCATTTGATGGATCGTGCTAAAATTACAAGGGGGTTAAAAGGGGTTAAAATGTGATATGAAGGGAGAATATTAATTTTTGATTAGATTTTGAAGAAATTTACTGCCCATATTTACTATAAACCTATGGGAAGGTTATGAGAACATGCCATACTTCCCCCGGAAAACGACCAATTTGCTGCTATCAACAATACACTGATGATGTTTCTTGTGAGGGAAAAAATGATTTAAACTTCGATATACACGGTGATCAACATAAATGACGCTATTAATTATCCTGTTGAATTTCCAAATTCATTATAACCACCGGGTCTGGCATGTCACAGACTTATTCTAAGTATAGGTATTCATATTATGTTGTTGCGAAATTTGAAATCCCGAAAACTGTGCAACGGGACTAGGCTCAGAGTCAAAGCCATAGTTTTTACTGAGTGTGCACAAAGCATGGGCGCCCATTGGGGGGGGCAAGACAGGGCACTTGCCCCCCCCCCCTGGAAAAAAATTATTAACTTGTAGCTCAATAAATATTACCACAATATTACCTTATTACCAAAGCAAATTATTTGTTGAAATCACTTTTAAGATATGAAATAAGTATAAAAATATACTCATTATTATCGTATATTATGATGATAAAAAGTAAAAACACCATATTAACACCATCATAGATAGGTCGTAGTCTGTAGTTCATATAGGTACCTATATGTAAAATTATTTATTGCAGATAATTTGTGGTAAATCCATAAAGATCACAATATAGGTACTACAAATATTTTATCAGACAACGTTGACTGCATTTTAGTCGTCCATTTTCTGTGTGACATTATATTTAGTGCTGATTGCTGAGTGTCATTAGTGATTATTCAATATTATTTTTTAAAATTTTCAATTTTTACTATGGATATTCGATTGTTTTTAATTAAAAAAAAATCTGATGAAGATAATGCATCTGCTGTGTTTTAGAAAAACTATCTCATAATAATGACTCAGATTTTAAAGTTAACACCACTACTCGCACAAAAGCACACCAACTATCATGTGCGCATCAACATCACAATTTATTATATCTTTAAATATTATATCCAAATACTCAGCTCAATCAGAACCAGTTACAATTAAATTGCAGGCAAAATCTATTGATTTATACTCGGTCCAAAATCATATTCAAGATTTATTAACTATATTTAATTATAATAGAAAACAATCAGATATCGTTTTTAATGATATTTTTAATAACTCCGTATTTATGGCAGAAAAAATTGGCGCAGAAATTAAAATTCCACGTATTACATCCAAACAAAAAAATAGATCAAATTACGAAACCGAATCTGCTGAACACTATTACAGACTTTCTATTTTTATTCCGTAATTAGATTCACTAATATCATCTCTTTCACGACGATTTTCAAGTACAAATAAAATAGCATTCTCAATAAGTCTACTGCATCCTACAAATATTAAAAAGTACACCATTAATGATTTCAAAGAAAAAATTAAGCTGATTAGTGATCATTTTGAAATTGAAAATATGATAGAGGAATCTAATATTTGATATCAGTATTGGATTGATAACAATTTGATTGACTCCCAGTGTGATGAAATTTACTGATACCGAATAATATACTTAATTATATTATTTAATTTCTATTTTTTATAATCTAATATAGGTAACATGCATGTATACATTTATATGTAAAAAATAACATTAATCTTTATTATCTTACATTCGAAATTTTTTTTATTTTGACCCCCCCCCCTAAAATGTTACCTATGGGCGCCCATGGCACAAAGGGAAACTGTATTTGTAGCACGAATCCCGTTTCCATGATCAAAGTAACATTCATTTACAGTAAAATATTTTTCTTATTTTTTCAAGTTTAATAATAATATACTCTATTCTAATGAGGTTGTTATATAACATTAGAGATAACCTAGTACTTAGAATTGATTGAAACGTATAAACAAAACAAATTAATTGTTTGATTTCAAATGCAAAAGTTAAATAACCACAAACTTTTGGTCAATATTCTTTAGGTAAAATTCTAGAATAAATAAAAACTTAAATACATCTTGGTTGAACTTTTTATTTTCACTTCGATCTTAAACAAACCGGATATAATATATTATGTTGATAGTTAATTCATTTTCTAATTTTTATGTTTCAATGCTTCATATCTTATGTAAGGAGTACACAAATATATTCAATGAAAAATTCTAAAAAATATCTAACAAAGAAATAATAAACCTTTTACAGAATCTTTAAAGAACTATATAAAAAATCTTAACCGCAGTAAGTAAGACTAATAATTAATAATGGTTCTGTAAAATAATTCCTTAGTGAATCCCACAATATGTACCTTTAAATACTTGATATTGTAGTTCTATACATCTACTCCGGAGGAACCGTATATGTATACAATTGAAATCAGTACATAAAAAAAATTATATAACTCAACAACAGTTTAATTTTCAATTTTTATCAATATTATCGGTTATTCGAGTTTTATCAAGAAGCTATTTTCAGACATAAGGAGACAAACAAACTTACTATTTACAATCGAAATTTTTAATTAAGTATTAATTTAATATTAAGTATCATGTATATAATAACTATGATAAAATATAATATAATAAATATTTGTCAGTAGTATAATATTATGATGGTATTGAATTCTAGTAAGATCAGCTCCTCCGGAAAAAAAAACTTTGAGTGCATATACTATAACTACCGGTTTAGTCATACATATCCCGATTGCAATTTTGGAATTTTCGATACCCAATAAATATGTTTGTCGTAATAAAACAATACAATCTCTTCCAGCTAATCCAAAAGATGTAGAAACCTATTGTGCGGAGGGTAAGTAAATGAATTCTACATATCTGAAACGTAAAAGAAATGACATTTAGTAATATTATATTTTTTATGTAATTTATCTAGAGTGCACTGGTGAGTATAATTTCTTAATTATCATGGAATTAAATAATGGCATAAAAGTCATAGCTGCATAATGTTTTATAAGATATTTTTACAATTATTTCATACCCATTGTTTTTTTGAGGGTCGGAATGTAACTCGTCAAATTTCTAAAACGCAAAAACATTATCGTTAAGTTTTATTAAGTGATTGTTATATTTTTCGAATTTCTTTATAGCAAAGGCATCTAATAATAATTTTACCGATGCGTGTAAGTATAAAACAACAATTTTCTGTAACGTACAACTAAATTTAAAACGTTAAAAATAAGTAATTACTCCTCGTATTATGGTTTACACTGCAATCTCATCGTGGAAATGAATCAAGCTACCTAACTACTTGATTCATTTGATTAACTCCAAAACGATGTATTATAAATATTATATTAAAAACATTTTTCCTACACTATACTGCCTAAGTATCAAATGTTATGGCCATTCAAGACTATCCACCACTCAACAATGTGTTCCTACTCACTAAACGCTCTGCCTTTGATATATTCTGACGACAATAAGACACCACCATTCTTAGGTCAGTGGTTCTCAACCTTTTTGTAGTGGCGACCTAAGATATTTTCCAAATTTTTCATGCGACCTTTTTTTAATTAATGTTTAATGGAGGAATAAAAAATAACTATTGGGTACTCTTCATTTAATAATTTTTTTTACTCATATAACTTACGCTAATAACAGGTCATAATATTAATTACATTATATTTAAAAATTAACATTTCTATTAATTATTGTACTGTACATCATTTTTTTAAAAAAAATAATGAAAAATGTAATGACTTCCTTGGTCTTGATGTTGTTTACTAATGAATCAATTCGAGCTTCTATGGAAATAGTAAGTGAAACACGCATCGTGGGTTCAACATTAAGTTTATTTCTTGGTTTGGTTTTGATTGCAGTTAATTTCGAAAATCCGGATTCACATAAATATGTTGTTGCAAAAGGAATTCATTTCTTTAATGCTTCTTCGTAAAAATTAGGATACTCATTTCTTAAAGATATCCAAAATTATTATGATATTATGGTGATCCAATAATAATAGTGTGATCCAAGCCTTAGTACCAATTATCAATATTGTGAACGACTCGTAATGGTTACTCTTAGAAAAATTTACGAAAACTGTTTCATTTATTATTTATAAGACTCAAAAATAAAATAAAAATATCTACGTTTTAAATTTTAGCCGACCCATTAAAAATTATTGGCGACCCACAATTGGGTCGCGATCCTAAGGTTGAGAATCGCTGCTTTAGGTGACTAGCTCACGGTTAAATCCCTTTTTTTTAAGTACAATTACATTGTTGGATAAAAATTGGCAACTGGAAATTAATTAGGTAGACGTCAAAGGAGTAAAGGTACCATATTATAGAACCTTTTTTTTTAGCATTTTTGCAAATGAAAAGAACAGCATCAATTGTAAAAAATGACAGTAAGTATTTTTTATAATATTGATAAAATTATAAAATGTTGATATATATTTTTTGGAAATTTTTTTATATTTCCAAAAATTTATAAATATATTTTATTCATTAAATTCATAGCGATTTTAATTTAATTATATTAAGTTATTGTAACTGTACAATATAAGTTGTGCATTTTTTGTAATTTTTCGTCAGTATTAGGAAAACTGTTGAGAAATTCAAAAGTGACCTCCCTAATACACCATATAGACAACATATACTTCTATTGATGATAGATACATTTTTTTCTAAAAACAACCATGATGCCTTATACAAAAATAAAAAATAAACCTGCATTATGGTAATACCAACGTTCCATTGCAATTTGTCTCAAAAAAGCAATTATAAGTGAAAGGGGTCGGGTGGATCAGTTTATACTTCTAAAGATATTTGATAAAGTAGTAGAACTGAATTTCTTATTATGGTTGGTTGAACTTTTAATCTTATAACTTTTACAAAAAACAAAATGTTTCGTAAATAATGAAATATATATTCAATTGTAAGTACCTACTCAGGTAGTGTTTCAAATTACTAAGATTAATTTTGTAGCTATGTTATATAACTATAAATAACTATAATAACATGATAAGCCTGAGTGTATGTTGAATTATTCGAATGATTTATAAGAGTCATATTTTGTATAAACAATGAATTTCTGAGTAAAAAAAATAATTTTTAATATTATAGATGAAGCTTAAATTTACTTTTATCTCATCTATGATATAGATAGCCTATACTCTATACGCAATATTGTAATGTGTAGGAGTTACAAGAAATACATGGATACCAGTACCTAATTAATTAGTATTAATTAGTTAATTAATTAATAAGTACCTACTTTAAAGTTATGAATTATTTTTACAATATTTTAATTCTTGATTGTTTCAAATAATATTGTTTGTTTCAATTAATACTCTTGCAATGATCTTTTTTTCTTTTTTTTTTGTATAATTTAACAATTTTCCAACTACTGGTAAGATACGAATGATGCCAAAAATATGTTTAAAATCTATTATATATAAAAATGGAGACAAAAATGTATAACATTTCATCAATTGAGAACGTCTGGGGCGATTTGGCTCAAATTTTTTTTTTAAATTGATCGTAATTGCCAGGAGAAGGTTTTTCCGAAAAAAAATTTTGGAAAAACTCTTAACACCCACACCACAAACCAGCGAATCATATTCATACGTTGATTGCGATCATCATAGCAACATGTCATCCATCGAACCCGATTGCATTGTGGGAGAAATACAAGGACGAGATGGTTGACGACATTTTGCACAGAGTTCGCATGAGAACTTCGAATTTTGATCTTGAAATTAACGACGAGATGTGTAACGAAGCATTAGTTCTGATTGAGGACATGTGCGTGCTCATGTGTGGCAGTCTTAACGTTCGACGCATGATGCATTCAGTCGTGAATTGCAGCGGGAGAAAGACCATGATCGAAATGTGCTGGCTGAAAGAGTCCGAACAAATGTGCCGCTGTTGAATGCCGAGCAGAAGAATGTATACGATTCGCTGGTGAAGGTAAATGGTGGAACGGGAGGCATTTACTTTCTCGATGCTCCTGGTGCGACAGGCAAAACGTTCTTAATTTCGTTGATTCTGGCAACAATTCGCTCAAGGTCTCAAATTGCGTTGGCTGTTGCAACCCCTGGCATTGCTGCCACATTGTTGGAAGGCGGTCGAACTGCACATTCCGCTTTGAAGCTGCCAATGAATCTTCTCACGGTTGACAAGCCTAACGTGAACAACGACCAACAATTCAGCGTCAGCAAAATTGATGCGAGAATGCAAAATCCTCATTTGGGATGAATGCACGATGGCGCATGAACTAGCTTTGGAGGCAGTTGACCGCACGATGAAGGATTTACGAGGCAATTTGAGACGATTTGGTGGGGCAATAATATTGCTCTCCGGAGTTTTTCGTCAAACACTTCCCGTCATCCCGAAGTATACTGCTGCCGATGAACTTAATGCATGCCTGTAATCGTCGTTTTGTGGCGGCATGTCAAGAAGTTGAAATTGACCACGAATATCAGAGTTACGTTGCAGAACGACCCATCGGCTTCTGAATACTCGAGACAACTGCTTGCGCTTGGCAATGGCCAAATTCCGGTTGATGTTTCGACAGGATTAATATATTTCCCGGAAAATTTTTGTGAGTTCACATCGTCGAAGGAGGAACTCATCACAAAATTATTCCCAAGCATTGAAGACAATAATAAACATCTTGATTGGATAAGTGAACGGGCAATACTAGCAGCGAAGAATAAGGACGTCGATAGCTTGAATTGTATTATTCAAAGTAAAATCGCTGGTGAATTGCGTTCGTACAAATCCGTTGACAATGTGACCGTCAAAAATGAAGCGACCAACTATCCGACGGAATTTTTTAACTCGCTTGATGTGCCAGGAACTCCGCCGCATAATTTACAGCTAAAGGTGGGATCGATCATTATTATGTTGCGGAATCTAAATCATCCTAAATTGTGCAACGGTACGCGATTGTCCGTCAAGAAACTGATGAACAATGTAATACAAGCAACGATCATCAAGGGCAAATTCAAAGGAGAAGAAGTCCTTATCCCACGAATTCCAATCATTCCATCAGATATTCCATTTAAATTCAAGCGGATTCAGTTTCCTGTTCGATTGGCTTTTGCGATGACAATCAACAAAATCGGCCAATCGTTGGAAGTCTGTGGGATCAATTTAGATTTTTCATGTTTTTCGCACGGTCAGCTGTATGTTGCCAGTTCGCGTGTTGGCAAACCGTCTTCGTTGTTTGTTTTTGCGCCAGAAAACAAAACGAAAAACATTGTTTATCATACTGCACTCAACTGATTTCTATTTCAATTCAAATAAATCAATAAATTGTTTTATTGTTTTTACTCTATACTACGTTTAACAATTTAACTATTTTAGTTTATACATTATACACACGTGTACAATTAATGTACAATTCTCCAAATAAATGTACAAAAACGGCTCTTTTTTATAGTAGGTACTATTTAATTAATATTTATAAGTATTCGTGTGATATTTGAATGCATTTGAGACTAGTTATTCTAAATACTATTTTCTCAGAATAGTCAAGTAGTATTTAAAATCTTATTTAAAAAGTACTCTCTACAACACTGCCTTTACAAAAACTAGAACCTGATGATTAATCACATTTCATGATAATAATAGCTTGAAGTATAAATATTGGATTACGAAAATAAGAAAAAAAAACAATATGTTGGATTCGATTAGGTTAGGTTAACCTAACGCTATGTCAATAATCTTATTCAATATAGTGGTTGAGAAAGTAATTAAATGAATATTGCACCGCAAAAAGGAGTTAAATTCCAGAAATCTCCATAGGACTTCTGGATTATGCAGATGATCTGGTTATCATCGAGGAATCACAAGATGGACTTAAATATTTATTTAACCTGCTGGAGAAAGCGTCACTGAAAGTTGGACTTCATATTAACGAGAAAAAAACGGAATATATGATATAGTAGGAAGACGAGACACCATAAGACTACATCGACAACCGAAATTTCAAAAGAATAAAACAATTAAAGTACCTAGTATCTATACTTTCAGAGAGAAATGAAATCGAAATAGAAATAGGAGCGAGATTTCAGTCAGGTAACAAATGTCTCCATGGTCTTGCGAAATTACTGGGTTCAAGATCACTTTCAAAGAATTTAAAAATACAATTATAAACTATATTAATACGACCTGTGATTATTTATAGAGCTGAGACATGGCCATTAAGGAAAAATGAAGAAAGAAAACTCTTAATTCTAGTAAAGGAAATTCTAAGTGGTGAATAGAGAATTCATTTCAATTGCTACGGGCTGGGCATGCATGGCGAAGGCAAAACCAACTCATACGCATAGTATTGAAGGAATACCCTACTAAAAAAAGACTGCTGGGAAGACTACGTCAGAGATGGGAAGACATAGTAAGGGATAATGTGAGAGCGTTGAGTTGGGGTATAAATTGGAGAGTACAAGCATCAGATAGGGAGAAGTGGAGGCCAGGATGTATGTAGAGATGGTCCTAGTGACCGGTTTACCGAAAGAAGAAGAAGAGGTAGTTTTTGAACAGAGAATCATATATAACATAAAAACTAATATTTTTAAACAGGTATAATATAAATCAGTATTAACAATCACGTACATTTTTTTTTTAATTATAATTCATACATAGGTGTTAAAAATTATGAGTACTGCATAATGGAATTCAATTATTTATTTTCGATTTCTAGCTATTAAAGAAAATAACGCAGCTAAGGGCACGTTAACATATTGTATTTTAAAAATTGTTAAGCGATTTAACGTTAACTAATAACTACACCCGGTAAATGTTTTGCACAACAATTTCTCTTCAGTTTTACGCGCGAAAGGTTAATATTATAAATAGTTAAGAAATATTAAACATAATTTTTATATAAATTAATAAAATATTATTTATAATATAATATACATGGATTTTATTACAAAATAATTACTTTTATATTATCCCATGAGTACCATTTCAAATAAGTGTTGTTTCATACCTGTAGTACTATGCAGACCAATTTCGTAGTCAAACACCAAGGTTTCCCCGGACGCTGAAATCAATCTAAATCGAATTAAAATATATATAATTACTAAATAGTATAGTGATAACTTATTACTTATTACTAAAAAGTATACATGAGTTAATTAAACATTTTTATTTTTAGCTTCATCTAATGATGTTAATCTGATTTGTAAGTATAATTATTGATAAGTTTATACAGTTATATATCAGAAGATGACGATATAATTGTTCTAAAACATTAGTACCCCTAATTAGATGATTGATATTCTAGAACGTATAGAAGAATATTATTAATTTATATTGAATACTTCAATCCTATAACACTTTAACATCATTTTTTAAGACTTCATCTTGAATCATGCATCGTACACATTAATGCATGATTTTTATTTTACGAATATACCACCCTAAGAGTGCATCTCAGTACCACGGTAGAAGCAGTGATGATAATAAATTCGACTGTAAAGTTCACGCCAATCGCAGCGTCCTAGCGCACTATTACTAACATATAATATAAGAAATCTCTTAAACTTATTGTGAGTTGAATAATACAATAGATTCCTACTCCCTAGGCATCTCAGGACATCCAACGATTGTACTATTATGTACACACCTTACGTTAAGAACTACCATAATGGTATGTCCAGAAAAGCTTAGGGATCTATTGTACGACTCAACTTATAATAAGTTTAAAATATATCGTCTGGGGGTTAAGACTGAAATTGAAATGTGTATACGTTATAACGCATGCAAAATAATCGCGGTTTATTGAACGCTTATATTTAATTATATACCTATATTAAGCATATATCACTGAATGTTGCGAATTATGACTGTTGATTAATCGACTAACCTACAACAAATCAATCATGGTAAAATAAACAAATAACAAATAATTATTTACATAACACTATTGCACGCTGCACTGCAATACCGATTGAACATTTCTGAGGGATTCGAATGCCTATAATATTTAATAAATAGATGTACACACAAACTACAATAATCTAATCAATACATTTGAATGTTTCTTTTCCATTTAAGTCAAAGATGAAATAAGTGGTAAGTTGAATTACGTGATTTATAATATTATACGTGTGTAAATATACGTGTGCAGTTCTTGTAGAAATAGTGTTACAATAATTTTAATGATAAACGTTTATTGATTCTAATTATCACCAAAGTAAATGGTACTAATTAGGTACTAGTTAGTAGTAGAGCTTTCCGCTCCATGATAAAATTAGATCTAGATAATTCCAGAATATGAATAGAAATACTTTACAAATATTTATAAGATGTATGTAAAAAACTAAAAAGTTAATAGATTTCTAAGTGCAACAGATTGGTACGTTACCAATTTTTTATAATTGTATTATTAATTGAAACCATTTTTACAAAATATTCTATATTTTATACCACATATTAAATATTTCAATTGCATTTAAAATGTTTAGAAGAAAATAAAAAGGAAGGATTTGATAGTAAGTTGACCAAATATAAAACCACTAAATGTGATCTACTATAAACGGTATATTATCAGCATCGACCTAGTGAGATGTTGATTCATTTAGTAATAATATACTTTCTGGAAGTTTAGGAAACTTTATATACTATTTTAACTGATTATGTTTCAGGATGTCTGCCTCGTCTACAAGTAGTTACTAAGTGTAAGTATTTTATACAAATCACTTGTACTCATGGTTATTCAATTTTTAACGAGAACATTTTATCATGAATTATTCCTCATTTAAATATTTAAAGGATTTTATAAATTGAAATATCTGAAAGATCCAAATAAAAAAACCAATATTTTTTTGTTACCTTAAACATAACAATACGTAACAGATGTGATAGAAAAAAAATGTATTCAATCCAAGCTAGTCGGATGTGCTTGAGTGCTAACTTCATGAATTCGATGTACATTTTATCTGAATATGTAGTATATACACATGATAGAATAAAAATGAACAGTTTAATATTATAAATTTTATTTTAAATTATAATTTTTATTTTTCAATATTCCACACATGATCGATAAAATATTAATAAAACATATTCTATTTCCAAACAATAAATAGAGTTAAATATTAAATTTAAATTTAAATAATGTTAAATGTTTTAATTTCAAATTGAATATGAAGCCTTCGGGTTTTTAGTAATAAATAACTACATATTACTAATCACAAACTGTATACATTTTAATTTGTA
This sequence comes from Periphyllus acericola, assembly GCA_949715065.1. Classification (NCBI taxonomy): domain Eukaryota; kingdom Metazoa; phylum Arthropoda; class Insecta; order Hemiptera; family Aphididae; genus Periphyllus; species Periphyllus acericola. The sequence goes on along the minus strand of OX454265.1, from coordinate 6,589,963 downwards.
TACATAGCGCTACCTCAACGTAAGTATATTTCTAAAAACTAAATAAATTAACCTAATAGATTTGTTGAAAGTCATTACTTATAAAAAATCATACAAACATTTTTAAGCTATTTAGTCGTTAATATTATTAGGATATCGTAATATTTCATAGGTCCAAATCCTAAGACCATTTGTCATTTTGTAGGTACTGAATACGTTTTTTTCTTATTATAATTTATAAATGGCTACCAACGAACTAAAAAATTTCGTATTTTTTCTTTTCTAATGCCCATCAGACCTAAACATTCTGATGCCTATCTTCTTTAGTCTTCGACTTCAAACGGAAAACAACAAAATGCATTTCTTTACATTAGGATGAAAAAAATTTCTCGAAAACGCCATTCATCACAATTTTTACAATTTACTAGCAAATCAATTAACTTTATAAATCATAATCATAACAGTCCAGATCGACATTAAAAAATGATTAATCCATCATTGAATTATCTTTTTCTTGGTACTTATACAAAAATGCATTTAAATATTTGTCTCAGCCTATGAATGAGTAGCCAAGACATAACAGATAGTTGTTCTAATAAAAATCAAACATGTAAAACAGATTTTTAATACCAAATTTTTTCACATAGAATTTTTTTGAGTGGTTTGTTATATTTTTTACAATATTTCGCATTTGATGCGATAGTTAATATTAAATTTATCAAAGTAAATCCATTAAATAAACATAATTTTAAATATTTTGAAGATATAAAAATACATTATGTAACTAATAATTGGCAATTTTTTTATTTTATTTTAATGACAGTCTATTTTCTCAGTCGTAAGTATTATTTGTCAATGTTCAATAAACACGATTGAACGATATTAAAAACCATGAATATTTTTTATAGAATATTACAAAAACATGAAAGATTTCTGTATAAAAGAATGTATATAAATCTAAGAATTTAATTTATCAATCGCAAATAATGTTTAATTCACTATACTCGTATTAAATATGATTCAAATAATATATATATATTTTTTTTTTCTTTAAATACTATAAATGTCAAAAATCATGTTAAAGCAAATAAAAATCATCGTTTATTTTTATTTTTATCAAATTATTAAAAAGTTTGAATTAATTTTTTTAAAACTTCAAATGTTTTATATTGTATTTAATTAATAAAAGTGTTATCGTTTGAATATTTTTTATTTATCTTTCCCTATTCCATATAAAGTTTTTATTTTATTGAAATATTTAATATTTCATTAAGCATATAACGTATTATATGAATAGCAAAAAAAAAAAATGTACTAGTTTGATTATAGACTTGATTTAGGACACTTAATGATATCACTTAAAATTATTATTATATTATGTATATAATACAAATATTATAATCAAGTTTATGTTTCAAATTCCTGATAGCAGAGGCATTTTCAGTAGTCGCTTCCACAAGTCTTGCACCGTCAATAAGATTCAATCTTCTTTGTATCTTAGCGTTACTCATGGACAAGCATTTTATCTCAATGGAAACAGATTCCAAAATGGTAGCAATACTTGATAATATATAGAGTTAACAAGAGTTGTCTTGCGACTCATTTAGATTTAAAGACACAGATAAATTCTGACTAAGTTTGACAGATTCAGGGATAGCAATCTTTAATATCATATCCACCAATGCAGTCAGCTTTCCACCACTTAGTCAGCTTCATAAGCTCAGATGAAAAGAGCTCAAAATCAGCTAAGGCCAATATAGGTGGTGACGGGTAAAAAATTATGAGAATCAAGTGAAATGAAAAAAAAATTCATGTAAATATAATTGGTCATGGGAGAATGAAGATAGGCAAAATAAATGCACGCCTCGAACAAGTGCAGATAGGCCAAATGATATGCACCCACTACGAATAAGTGGTGACCTTACACGTGCCGGTTTCTAATCGAGAATAGCAGTCACGGGAATCATTAAATGGATCGAACCAAAAATTAACTGATAATTAATATTATTTTGTTTTACCTTTTTACATTCATGTTGTAGAATTAAAACTATCGTTAAGTGAATAATTATTAAGCAGACAGACTCAACAACGACACCAGCCTACGCGCGCACTTTTTATGAACTTAATGAACTTAAAAATTAAGAAAATTCCAACGGACACAAAAAGCGAAGACTGAGAGTAATTGTGGTGACACACTCGTTTGATATATATATGATTAACTATAGATCGTTGTATGACAATTGTGTCTTCTTCTGTACTTAAATACTTGATGTGAATAAATCATGATTCATGAGTTAATGCATAATAACAAATAAAATATGACAATACGATTAAACATGAGAAAAATATTATGAACATATGCCTATGTGCACACTGAGTAAATTATAAATTAGTTGCCTTTGATTTCGTTACAATAACATTGATATATCATTATCTTATTGAGGTTACAGACTCTGCATCTAAGTAAATTGTCGTGACTTGGGTTTTTTTCGTGGACCAACCAATGGGAAGAAATCGAATAAATATTTTTTTTTTTTTTAAATATGGTCGATATACCTTTGCATACGAACCAAAAAAAAAATGTTTTAAAATTTTTAAATTTGTGTTAAATGCCAATTTAAGTACCCCGAATGTCTATAATATAAGTATGCTTCGAAAGCACTACAATTTAAATGTATAGAATAACAACTAAATCGATGAAAAATTAAGAAAAATCTTGTATCTTGTAATAATCTTGTATAAATAAATAATATTAAAACTAGACGGTGCCGATTCTCGATCTCGGTTTTAGTCTTTTGCAATTTTATCAGATTTTTTCAACTATTCGTAAAACTGATAATAAATCAAAAAATCATATGAGGTACAAATTTCTTGAAAAAAGTTCAAGTTTTGTTTACATTAGAGCAATATTTCTGGTCGTAATAGTGTACACAGACATAAAAAACACACGATTAGCATCAGAGCGATAAGCTTTTTAAAAATATGATGTACAACTAGTGAATTTTGATTACCAAGTGAGATTATAAATATATAATATATGTAATTAGTCTTGTGAATTACACCAAAAAAGCCATCTATAGGTTAACAAGAGGTTCGATGGAAACAAATTTTTCATATTATTCCAAATTCTTTATACTAAAAATTCAATTCCAAAATCTACTGAAACATTTTTTTCTTTCATTTCAATCAGTCTTCAGCATATCATTTCATTTTACTCAACTAGCAGCAGAACTAATAACGCTCATGGATCTGATTTTCACACTTATCACGGTTCGCCGTCGCCGCATTGGTAAACAATTTTTTCAAAATGACTTCACATTTCGGTTGGAACCCAACTCGATTCACTGATTTATTTCGTGATTTAATAAAGAGTTACAAAGGGTCAATCTCGCTAATCATTAATCAACCATCGAATTGTTCGCATTTCATTCTTGCCAATTGACTGACAATTCTTATCTTCTGATGTTCAGGTGCATTGATCGTCAGCAAATTAATCGGTCCAAATACTGCTGTGGCAGTACCCTTGAATCCTAAATTTTAAAGTGTATTCAACAATTGATGTTAAGTTGTGTTCTGTAAAACGCTCGGGTTAACTGAATTTGTTCAGGTGAATCTAAGACATAACTATTCGTTGTACAGCTGGCAAACATACGTAGGTACTATACGTACTGCACTCCGAATATGTTGAATCTCACCATTATATGCTTTATGTTCTGCGTAAAACAATAGCTGTTGGTGTTCAGCAAAATATTTTATTATTGTTGGTTAAGTGATTTTCTTTTTTCCGATTTAGTTTGAAAAGAATAACATAATGTCTTCAAAGCGTATAATAATTTTATTTCTTGTGGTAACTTGTATTATTGATAATACGTGTGCAAGTAAGTTATTTATAATATTATAACATGTAACAATATTAAAAATATTGATATCCTTGATTATGATTTCTGAGAATAAATATTTTATCATGTTACCTAATCATGTACTTAATTGTTCAAAAATTAATGTTATTTTTGAAAAAAATGTAATACTACAAAAAAAAACATCACTGTAAATATAATATAAGCCATTAATACATTCCTGAACAGAACACTCAGGGTGTTAGAACCTCACAAAATGCACGTAGATAAACCAAACAAATTTATTGTGTTGAATTATGACAAGAGTGCGTTAAGAATTTAATTTATTGGTGTATTGATACTTAATGAAAAGTCTTTTTATTTAAATACATTATAGAAAAACATTCAAATATAAGTATTTTAATAACTTTTTTTAAATAATCTGATCATGATGTATGGTATCAATATTAGTATACATATTAAAAAGATTATATCACATACAAGGAATTCATGAAAAACAACGATGAAAAGGATAATCTTCAATTTATAACTAAAATTAACAAACATTATACGAGTATATTCAGTTTCTGTTATAATACAAGCCTGGGCAAGTGAATGACATATTTTAACTTAGTGAAGTTAAGTTAAGTAGTTTTTATTCAATTAAGTTCATTCACTCAAGAATTTTATCAGTTTACTTTCAAATAAATTTTACAAATATCGTTAAATTAACTTAACTTAAATCAATAAATTAAGTTTAAAAAAAAATATTCTGCATTAAGCGTGGAAGTAAGTCATTCATAATCACAATTATTTTTAATATAGATGAGGAATTGACTTGTGCAGGTAAGAATAAAGTCAATATTTCTTGGATTTAATTATATTTCATAGAATTTTAAGTATCATAAATGCAGCATCAGCATTTATTGAAAATTGTATAGTAAAATATTAACTACATATGTATATGAGAAAGTGAATAATGAATGATAAATCGCGAATAGTTAATGATGAACAACTCTTCTTCATTTATTGAATTAAAAATATTCTACTTCCTCAACAGTGTCATTATAAGTTATGATCCAGCTATTTTCACGCTATCATGCATTGAATCCGAGTAATATCAACGTTTTTAACTAACCGTCTAGAATCCAGATTATGCGTTAATTATTTCTTGTAAAATATCATAAATTCTTTTAATTATACGAGTTAAATTATTGGTTCTATCATCGTTGATTAGAAGTTTCTTATAAAGGTATAAAATAAACTATTAAAACCGCTTACAAAAGTAATTCCTAAATTGTTGTTGGTAAGTATTGCGTATTCATATAGCATTTGTTTTTAAAAACAGACATATAAATGTATGCAACTTATAATCCTAACAGGTGCATTCAAAAACTTTTTTATTTTCAAAGACTGTGAGTATAATATAGTTGTTGGTTTGTAAACAAATAATTTAAAAAAGTTTAAATTACTATTCACAATACGAAAAAATAGGCATGGACTGTCATTTTATGTCATTAATTAAATTTAACTAAATTTTTCTACAAGACCATTTTATTATTTTACTGTTACAGATTCTTAGCAAAATCTCTAAGACTTAAATTTATAATTCTTTAGTATCATTTCTTATTTTAAAAATCTATCAGGTTAGGTTCCCCAGAAATAGTTTCTTCATAAAATTTATTTGAAATTTGACATACTGTGACAATTAATTAAACAATTTTATTTTGTTCATGGTGTAAATATAAAAACTCTATGTCTGACTTTAATATCTATATCATATCATCTGCTTCGCATTTATGAAATTTTTTATAGGAACAAACTATTACGTTAAATTTTATTGATATCACTCTGTATCCATCCCAGTTTTCTTACAAAACATATTGCTTTTTATATTTCCATATGTACGCTTATCACACAGGCCACAGCCGTTTCTTTTTGATGATACATTATTAAATATGTCTTCACCAATTTTCATTTTTTCTATTTTCATTCACCAATTCTGAATGCAGTAATTGCAATCATATGTTATAAAAAAAGGCGTGTAATATTAACGTAATTTAGAATTAAACGTCATATAAAATTAGGAGAAATAATATTAAAACTAATTTTTTTTTAAGGCACTCAAATAGGATGTGTCAAGCACCAAGTTAGTGTAATTTGTAAGTTGCTTTAAGTAAATAATATTTTTAAAATCACATTGGGCTCTTATGCGCAGATGCCCTATAACATGAATTTACAAAAATCACGTTGAAAAAATACAGAGATATCCTTAAAAGTCCTTAAGTATAGAATATGAATTATAAACTAGTTAAAACCTTTTGATAAAATATTAATAAGTAATAAATATAAATAACTGTGGCTTCTTTTGGATTATTCAGCAGAAGATGATATTTTATTGGCACCTAGTAAGTACATATTTGTTGAATGTGTGTATAAGTTATAATATATATTTTATGTGGTTTTAAGTTACAATGATAATATGATATCGATTCTAATATGTTATCCAAATATTCGATCAAAAAATTTGCTTATTTCAATCATACAGTTAAAAATATTACAGGGGACTATGAATTTCATATTAATAAAAACGATCGACAATAGAATATCGATTGTTCGTCCAACAAAAGTATTGAATATTAATTAAATTTATGGTTGTTGAAATAATACCTAATGACTATGTTAAAGCCGTGATTTCCAAATAATTATTAGATAACTAAATTCTCCAATAGAATCACCGAAATTTTTGTGATGGTATACATTGAAAATCATTTTTTTTTCATTCGAATTTATCATACATATATATAATAATTAATAAATATATATGAAACATTGAAAAGACCCTGGGATTCTTATCGATAGTTACTATCATTTATTACGAGGTAAATCTGTGATTACTCTTTCTCACTTTCTCAAACTCTCTCTTTTTCTCCAATAATTTAGAAATCATTTATGTGCGTTAAAATGCCGTACATTTAAAATGATTGACTAGTCAATGAATTTAAAATTTACCCAAGCCCCTGTGCGACGGATCACCGACTAGGTTTTGAAAATCAGTTTTACTATTATGTATCAAATACTCTCAACAGAGTTAGGCTAGCTCACATATTGTGTAGTATTTACATTATACACGTATTCGAAAACAAAACTGATGTATTTATTTTCAAACAAATTAGGTGTCATTCAGAGATACATACAATATATAAAAATTGGAAAACAACACAAGTGTAAGTTAAAAACTGTGTTTTATAGTTATGGTAAAATATAGGTGCAATTTTTAAATATATTTAATAAATTATAATGTATAAGGTGATCCTTTTTATGAACCTAAATTGCAGATATTTTAACCAGTTTTTTTGTTGTTGAATAAAAATTTTTACCTTAAAATAACACATTTGAGAATCAAAACCTACTCGAAGTTTACTGAGTAAATGATACAATGTAAATAGCCTGGAGACGACCAATTTGACATATTTTTGACTATCGAAAAATAACAATGCGGTATAAAAGCAATACCTAAGTGATTGTGATCAACTATACTGATATAACTTACAATTTAAAAAAAAAAAACAATAAAACCTAAGAATTAAAATTTCACTTCCATCAGTTTAACCTATCATCGCTTATAAAGAGTCATGTTATCAGAATAATCAATGTTTCCTTATTACGACATTAAATAGCGTAACTATTATTATTAATATTTCCTTTTTCGTATGTCTTCAGGGGAAGTTTTAGACCATATCCAGGTTTTTTCTTTACACTGACCATTTTTATCTTTGTGACTCATCTGTAACCCGTAGGTAACTTCTCTTGATTATTATATTGAGTCATTTTACATTTCATAGATTTTCTCATATTATTCAAAATTGACAATTGTTTCTTTTACTATGGTTTTTGTCGGGCGTAACATTTTCTTCAATGGGTTTTTTTCGTCTATTAATTCTATTTTTTTTTTCCGACTTGATGAATAATTAGTTTCCGTGCGTTACTTTTAGTTAATATTTGAAATGGGTGAAAGTATTGTGATTAACTGTTCTCATCTAAACCCGGTTAAACAATAGAAAAAAACAATTAATAATTTATATAACATAATTATTTAATTCACATAAGCTTGTGCATTTTATAATTTAATACATTATTATTTGTAGTAATATACAAAGTAAAATTAATTTCGTTTTTTAACAATACGTATACATAATAACATTAGTGTAAATAGCAATCTATTTATTTATCTATTAATTTTCTAGTAACTAATCTACTGTTTTGGAGTGATTGGTGTATAAAAAGTAAGTTTGTCATAAATTAATATTAATTTGACGATAAACTCTTGTTGGTGTTATTCTTAAAAGTATTAGTATATTTACCTATTATTATCATCATTTTTTTTATAAAAATATTCAACTCGTACAGTATTTCCACTTTTCTACAACACCCACTAATCGGTTAAATGCATTGCGCGTTAGGTAACCAGATTAACCTACATGCCACATGGCTACATTTTTAAATTGATTGATATTTACATATGTTACATTATTATTATTTCGCTGTTATGAATCACTTCTTATACTTTGTTTTATTAAAATTTTTCTATTTATCAGTTTTGAAACTTCCGTTCTGATGGACATATTTGCTATTATTATATAGGAATATCAAGCTATATTTTCACACCATTGTAATATTGATAAATCAATAGTATAATATTTATATTTCTTAATACCATTTGAAATTTCAAATGTCAAACTTCAAGGTTTTCTTGTAAGACCTTGAATGATTCTTATGGTTGTTGATTGCAATTATGTTGATAACATGTTATAATTTTTAAAGTTCTGTATAATAAATATATGTTAATCATCAAAAAAAAATTAATGTTCAATTTTAATTTTGTTATTGTGCGGATGCAGTCAAAAATCAGTGTATGGGTAAGCATACAATAGTTAATGATCTTTTATAACATCTAAGACTAATCGGAAATTATAGATCTTATGATCTTTTTTAACGTTACGATTCAACGTTATTTTTGAAAAAACTTGTATAATTTTGTTTGTTATCACTTATAATTTGTCATAAGCACTTTCATTTTATTTACCGTATAATTTTAAACAGTAGTATATTGGTACCAATATTACGATCAATGTATCTTACAGTCGGTATAGACCAATATTGCATTGATTACTCTGAGTGGAGTTACAAAACAATTAACGTAAACCGTACCTATATTGAAATAGCAGACAGTAAAAATCTCAATTAATGATGAATCGAGTTAATCGAATAGGTATGCAAAAATAAAATTTTCCAGTAGCCTCACAACAAATAAAAAAGTTATGTGTAAAAAATAATTACTCCATCGTCTGGGCAACCATAATTTATAAACAACAGTATCTAAATATCATTATCAATAAATACATTCTTTTGACAATATTAAAACATCGCCTAACTATGTTTTAATGTAAGAATATGCAGATTAAGATTGATTTATGAATTAAAATTGAAAAAAAAAATTGTTAAGCTTTAAACTTTAATAAGATAACACAAATATCTTCAAAATTTCATATACTAAATACTTTTAACAACCAAAAAGAGTTGTTTATTTTCTCTCAACTGATATAATTTTCTAATTTTTTGGTTTAATTAATACAAAATAAATTATTATAATATTTCGACTCATCGTCAAATACGGAATGATTTTATGACATCCTTACGTCGCAAAAAAAACCACCTCCGGGTTGAAAGTCCCAAAACCGAATCCTATCCTTTGTCACCTTCTTGCTAAAAATTCCCTGCTAATTACATTATTATTCATTGATAAAGAACTTCAATTACATTTCATTCTTCCCGCCGTCGTGATGAGGGTCTTTCTTTCATAACCTCTCTTCTTAATGGTTCCACCGTTCTTTTTGATCTTGTGTCCACAATCAATTTCCGTGTTCCTCTATTTTCTACTCGTTCTCACTCAATAGTCACTATTATATATCCCTTCCTTCCAACCAACTATGATTAAAACCATAATTTACATATAATACACCATTTACTTAATACCTTGTATGTCCTTCTATTTTCTCACTCCATTCTATATATATTTTGCCACCTTCATCCAGAAATCCACCAAAACACTTTATAATTACTACTACCTTTATATTGTTACTAATTGCATGTTTATATCACATTGTGTAAACAGAGATAATACGAATGTTAGGATTTAAAATTGAAGTTTGTAAGTACATGTATCAAAAAAGTACACTAAATCTTTGTACAATCCTTGGTATTTTCAACATTATAGTTTGCTTAGTATATGTATTTTTGTTTAAGACGCTATCAAGAAATGTAAAGACAAAAATAAAAAAGGTGAGTATGGGAGTGACCGATATCGAATATTGGTTGATGTAAAGGATATCGGAATATCGCACACAGGTTTCATTTTTAAACAGCTTTTGAACCGATATTCTCGACGAAGAAACGTTCAGAATCTTTGGAATTCATTAATAAAATGTGTAGAGGCTAACATGTTTTTTAAAAAATGTATGTTTTGACACATCAATAGAAGAATATCGGTTAATATCTGGTATTGGGTTTTCAACCGATTTATCGGTTATTTTTAATATTGGCTTATGGTTTTCAATTTTAAATATCGAATCAGGTTTTACATCAGTTTATCGAATATCGGAAAAATTTCATATCGACTAACCTATAATTATCGGCATAACTTGGGATGGAAATATATGTAAATGATTTAAATTAAATAATATTCAAATTCTCGATATATAAATTAGGTGCGTTTCAACTAGATGTATAACGACAAAATAATAAGGTCTATTGTGATATTATTAATTGATAAGTGTGCTTTGCTTCACGGAAATAAATATAATTTATAACATTATAGTGATAGAACTCGGGATCATAAGGTTATTCAAAAAATTCGCACTTTATTATTGAATGGCACTGCTGGAGTAGTCTTATTCAGTTATATATCGTAAGAAGAAATAAAAACATCAGATACAAATAAAACAACAGTTTTGAAACATATATACACTCTTATCACAAAAATAACTGAATTTACACTACAATCTAAACTGTATATGCACATATTATGAAATAAAAATTTCTTATACGGACGTCGAAGAATATTGTTATTAAATTTTTTTTCAGCAAACTTGTTAAAGCTTATATTGGAAAATAAGAAACATAGTGAATCCCTGTGTAAGTAATTAAAATTGAATAATTATTTAAGCCAGATGTGTCTGTACAAACGGGTTTTAATGAACTGCGCAATAATTATTATTCACTATAATAGCATATTTTGTAAGGATTTTATTTTTCATCCAGATCGATATCGGTAAATTAAAAACTAATAATCACACCAGCTGAAAATAATAAAATCGTTTCCATGAATATATTTTTTATGTTCTGTTTTTTCTGTTTTGACAATCGTGATCATAGAATATTTTCTGATTCCCCTCGAAAAAAATTATATACTCGTATACTCCTGACGTGAACCATGCACCTTGTAATCATAATTAATGAACTTTTCCTGAATGAAAAATTTTTTATACATTTGAACCCATTGATTACAATATTTTTAAAAATAACATAAAATATATATACATATATACAATAAGATTTTTTAATTTGAATTTCGTAAGACAGGCATACTAGAAAATGATGGTAAGTTTTCTTAACTTTCAACTAACTGCATATTTTCAATTAATACAAGCATTTTTTACATTCAACTTGTGACTTTATTTGTTGATACCCTTCTATCGATTATGAATATATCACTGCATTTGTATATTACCTTATCTTCATATAAATACGTATATATGTATAAATAATATTTCTTGAGTCCTGAATGGTTCCTGAATGATTCCAAATTTCAGCTCGATCCGTCCAATGGTATCGAGCTGAAATTTGGAGTACAGATAGCTATTATGTCACAGGCAATTGATAAGAAACTATTTTTCGAAAATCAAATTTCTAAGGGTCCAAACAATTTGTATATCTGGGCTTGACGTATACATTCTTCACATTTTGGATACCGAGGAAACATTTTTTGTTAATTTTAATAATATTACCGACTAGCTGACCCGACATACGTTAAAAAAATATAAAAACATACGTTATAAATATTGAATTCGAATTGGTATAATAAATAAAAAAAATATTTAAAAAAAAAGTATTTATTATTCTAATGCTTTATGATGTACAACATTCTTAGTTTTTTTTTCTTGCGTGTATATAAATAGTATTGTTGGTATTCCAACACGGGAACAAGCGACATATTTTTGGCCATGTGAAAAACATGGATTTTCTAGATTGATGCCACAAACACTTATAATAATGTTCTTTATTTATATATTGGTTTATTTATTTATTTGGTATTAATCGAGTAAGGCCCTGTTACAATTAACAACAACGTTAAAATCATTGTTTGGAACCCTCACCAAGCCAATTTGATAACAAATATTGAGCGTATTCAGAACAGGTTACTACGGGTACTTCCATATAAAACAAATAAAATAAACTTATCTCTAGAACAGTTATCACTGGAATTTGATATTGAGTCCCTTGATAAACGCAGAAAGTTGACTGATGTACTTTGGATTCATACAGTGGAGGCCCTTGGGTGCTGGTGGTGGGGGTGCGACTTTAAATATAATACCGCTAGTCACAGGTATAAAAAATAGTCAAATTAAATATAATAAAATGAAAAACCTTACACATATTATTATTAAGCTTAATATTTTATTCTTAAAATTATCACGGTGTACTATAGCATGTCGTGTATGTATGTATGATTTAAAAAATAACTAACTTATGGAGTATTGAGCAGTTGCGTGCACATTCATTCAAGTACTCACTGAAACCAAACTTGCGGTTTTCGGTCGAGAATGAAATATTTCGTGCAACGCTTGGTAACTGATTTTTTTTATTTATTAAATTTTACAATGTGTCAACATATTACATGTTCTTACAAGGTATTAATTATAATAATGATACGGTTAAAAGAAAGTAATAGTCATCATAATAATATATAAATTCTAGATTAACAATATATAGTCGGTTGGTCGTAGAATAGTTTCTATAAAATTTAAGATAAAAGTAATGAGGATAGGTCTGAGAAAAGATAAGATTATGTAGGTATTATGAGACAGTGTGCGATAGTATTATGGGGAGATAATGCCTTTAGCTATTAGTGTGTTTAAGACTGAGGTAAGGAGGGAAATTAATGGATTAATTAAAGAGCTTAAATTGGATATGAGTTTTGAAAAGGTATTTGATATATTTTGTTCTGTGATTTTATTTTGGTTGTTGGTGGCTTCTGCTGCGTGTGATTTGGTTTTGGTTCTGGGTTGAGACTGTTGAAAGTGAGGGTCAGGATCTTTGACTGGTTGAAACTTTTGAGCAGATTTTTTAACTATTGACTCGAATGCTGGGCATCCTTTGAAGTTTGCGGTGTGGTCTTTAGCGCATAGGGCGCATTTGGCTGGACTATTTCGGTCTTTGGTGCACTCGATTGTCAGGTAGTTTTCACCACATTTGACACATCGAGCTTCATGGTTGCAGTAATTCTTTGTATGCCCATAGTCTTGGCAATTATGGCATTGCGGTGGGCCACGTCTTTTTTTTATTGGTTTTTCAATTTTCACTATTGTGTTGAGAAGAGATGTAATATCATGGATATCGTTGTTATTATCTTGCTGATGGATATTCACGAAGAATACTGGAAGTGAGCAGTTGTTCCTGTTTTTGGCATTGTAAATGCTCTTGACCGAATGTCCCAGTTCAGTAAGAGCAGAAGTAATATCGGTGTGTAAGGTGGAACTATGTAAATTTTTGATGACGACTCTGTATGTGCGAAGGCTTGGGGGGGTAAACGAATGAAAACTAGCGCTTGTTTCGTGTAAATGATCTATTATTGCATTGTAAGTTCGTTTATCGGTGGGTTGTACAATGAGGTATGACGGAGTTGACTTACAGGTGAAACCATTGGGTCCGGTGATATTTTTTAAGACGGTGTTGAATGCTGAAAAGTTGGATATGTTTTTGATGTGGATAGGAGGGGCCACGGGTTTAGCGTTGTGAACTTTGTGAGGTAGACTGTCCGGATCTTCCGTGGTGCTAGTTGAAGGTGTGGTGAGTACATTGTCTTCATCGGTGTTGAGTACGGCGTAACGGTTCGGGGTGATAAAAACTTTTGTGTTTTTGTCGACTTGACTGGGCGAACTGTTAGATAGGTTTCGCTTCGTTGTTTTAGGTGTATGCGGCATGATAATGACGTAATGTTATTGTGACAAATTATATAATAGCGATATGATAACGGAGCGCGGACGATTACGACGCGCGTGTGTTCATGTTGAACGTTGCGGCCGAACTGATTGGTAACTGATAATTGGTTTGAACGTCTATATCGATGTTTGACAAGCGTCAGTGGCCGTTATATAATTTTATTGTGTTTATTTAAAATTGTATAGTACATTTAAGGTGACGAATTTTTTTTTTTTTTTACTTTTTCTTACTCTTACTTTTTTAAGTGCTAACTAAAATATTAATATTTATCATTATTATTATTATTATTATTAGTAGTAATTTTAACAATACAATAATTAGTATGGCGAATAAAAATGACAGTCAGAGGATTCTGGACATTATTTACGTACATACAAAAACGTACTGACTACTGTGTTTGCATAATCAATCATTTATGACAAAATAGTTGTTATGCAAAAATTGTTTGATCGTGCATGGGGCCTTTACAAGACGAATAAGTGGTATGACACTATGACGACAATATACTTCCCGCAGGTCGCAGTAGAAAATAGATATGAAAATAATAATAATAGCGATTATAGCAACCGATAATGACGGTCGACGAGCGTACGCAAAGTTAATCTTAAAAATAAAATACCCAAAATTGTTATCTACTAATATTTTAACGTATTGACGACGCTGCCGGTCGTCCAATACCGTACATAAGATCGCAGCTTAAAATGTACCCGCACGCACACGATTTCCGCGCCTTCGCTTACAAGTACGAATTTAGAATTATTTCTCGGACGACGCTGCCGGTCGTCCAAACACTGCTCGTGTGTGCATGCATACCCGCATAAGCTCCTGGTATCTGAAGGAAATAACTTAAATGTTTGCAGTTTTGCACACAACAATGTATTATACATCATACTATATTAAAATTTGCATTTTTAATTTTTTTTATAAGAAATATTTTTTAAAAATGTAGAATTAAGAATATAAAATTAATTTTCTTCTTTTAGTTGATTATAGTAGGGGGTGCGATCGTCCCGTCGTCCAAGCCACGAGCCGCCACTGGATTCATAAATTATTAAACTCCCAAATCAACTGCCCTGAACTGCTAACCTCATACCCTTAAATGTCCCTTGTGTTAACACGCGTGTATCACACACATTTTACTTTCCTACTCACCGTCAAAATTACAGTCTTTACGCTCCCATCAATATAATGCTGACAACAGCTAACACGTTAAAAAATTTCGATTTTTTCAACGATAACTCAACCAGGTTAAAACGTCTATTCTTAAGTTAATTCAACACTAAATACACTATATTGTAAACTTTTATTATTTTATCACCATGTTCATTCTAATCTATGTAAATTTAATAAGTATTAGTCATATATTTTGTTTATTCATATTATGTACTGTACTGAGCCCCACAGGGCGTATATATATTATCAACAAATATATCACTTGCCATTATGTTAAACATATTGAACAAGTGGAGATAATCATATTTATAATAATAATAATCATAATAGTATTATAATAGCAGTAATAGTATACAATGACAATAATTATATTATAATATAAACATAGTGTAATTATGAGTTAAGAATTAAAAAATTACAAAACAATTTAAATGACTATACATTTGGTGAGCTGAACATATCAATTTTAATTTATCTACAGTTCGCATAACTCTATTGCAATGAGAGTTATTTGCATATTTGGTAACTTGTAGACTTAAACGAAAAGTATTTGTTGATCGTGTGTTAAAAATGGGTGTATATAGAGGTTAAACGGCTAAAAAATCTGGGCTTTTAACATTACCAGCCAAAAGCTTATATAGTTATATAGGAAACATAAGTCAAGACATGTAAGTCTATGGTCCAACGTCTAAAGGTTTATTATAGATAGTAATGGATTGTAAGAAGTGTGAGGTTCTTTAGGTATGGAGCATTTAATTGAGATGAAGCGTAAGAATTTTTTTTGAATTTTTTCCATATTAAAATAAACACCATTGGGTCATAGATGATCCACTATTTTCAACCAAGCATTGTTAGTAAGTACAAGGAGTTTTGTTTTATGATTAAGTGACCTAGCGAGGAAGGATTTTTCAAAAATCAACCCCTAAAGAGGTGAAGAGAGGGTTCAAAGTTATATGCCCCTTGATTCTATGAACTCACATATCTCAACAATTACTCAACGGATTTTACTACGGCTTACACTAGTGGATTGATTTAGTCTCTGGAATGGTTTTGTATGTGTAATCCATCCAGGAATCGGCCGAAAAAAAACGGAACTAATTGATATATCAACGCCCAGCTCAAACTACTGGATGGATCAGGCTAACAATTTAAGATGGTTAAAATGTGATAAAAATGAACAACGTTAAATTTTATTGCATTTTTGTGAAATTGATTGCCCATATTTACTTTAAACCTATGGAACGATTATGGGAACGTGCCATACTTAACCCGGAAAACGACCAAGCAGTGGCTATCAAAAATACACTGATGATGTCTCTTGAGGGAGAAGAAATGATATAGACTTCGACATAGACGGTGGTGAACATAGACGTCGCTATTAATAATACTTTTGAATTTCCGAATTTGTAAATACAACCAGATCTGCCATATCATAGACTTATTTTGCGTGTGGGTTCATATTATGTTATTGCGAAATATGAAACCCCCAAAACTTTGCAACGGGACTAGGCTAAAAATCAAAGCCATAATTGAAATTGAGTGTGCGTAAAGGGAAATTGTATTTGTACCACAAATCCGGTTTCCATGATCAAATTAACTAAATATTTTTCATATTTTTTCGAGTTTAATAAAATATACCCTATCTATTATATATAGGTTGTAAAATTAGAGATAACTTAGTACTTACAATTGATTGAAAAGAATAAATAATATAAACTAATGATTTGATATCAAATGCTATCGTTAAAAATTCATCACTAAAAAACTATAAGACCACAAAGTTTAGGTCTCATTCTTTAACTAAAAACTAGAATAAATAAAAAATAAAATAGAGCTCGGTTGATTTTTATATTTTCACTTCTGTTTTAAACAAACTGGATGAATGTTGATAGTCAACTCATATTCTGCTTTTTATGTTTCAATGCTTCATATTTTATGTAATGAGTACACAAATATATTAGATAATAATAATATATTATATTTATAATAATAAATTTCAAAATATATCCAAAAAAGTCGAGTATCGTATCTAACAAAGAAATAATAAACCTTTTACAGAATCTGTAAAGAACTATGTACAAAATCTTAACAGTAGTAAGTAAGACTAATAATTAATAATGGTTCTGTAAAATAATTCCTTAGTGAATCCCACAATATGTACCTTTAAATACTTGATATTGTAGTTCTATACATCCACTCCGGAGGAATCGTATAGGTATACTATTGAAATCAGTACATAAAAAAAATTATATAACTCCACAACAATTCAATTTTCAATTTCTATCAATATTATCGATTACTCAAGTTGTATCAAGAAGCTATTTCCAGAAAGAACGAGAAAAACAAACTCATTCTTTACAATCGAAAATAAATACATTTCATTAATTATCATGTATAACTCATGTTTAACTATGATAAAATATAACATAATAAATATTGTTTAGTAGCATAATTATGTTTATGAAGTTTATTATGATCAGCTCCTCCGGAAAAAAAACATTGAGTGCATTTAATATACCTACCGACTTTGTCATACATTTCCCGATTGCAATTTCTATATGGAACGTTCGGTACCCAATAAATATGTTTGTCGTAATAAAATAATACAATATCTTCCAGAAAATCCAAAGGATGTAGAAACCTATTGTGTAGAGGGTAAGTAAATGAATCTTACATGTCTGAAATGTAAAAGAAATTACATTTAGTAATATTAAATTCTTTATGTAATTTCATCTAGAGTGCACTGGTGAGTATTGTAATTTCTTAATTATTATGGAATTAAATAATTGCATAAAAGTTTTAGCTGCATTATGTTTTGATAAGATATTTTTACAATTTTTTCATACCCATTCTTCTTTTGACGGTCGGAATGTAACTCGTTAAATTTCTATAACGCAAAAACAATATCGTTATGTTTTATAAATTAATTGTTATACTTTTCGAATTTTTTTTTAGCAAAGGCATCTAATTATAATTTCACCGATGAGTGTAAGTATAAAACAATAATAATCTGTAACGTACAATTAGATTTAAAAAGTTAAAAATAAGTAATTAATCCACGTATTATGTTTTATACTGCAATCTCATCGTGGAAATGAATCAAACTACCTAACTACTTGATTCATTTGATTAAGTCCAAAACGATGTATTGTACATTTTGTACTAAAAACTGTTTTCCTACACCATACTTATATTAGTTATCAAATTGTATGGCCATTCAAGACTATCCAACACTCTACAATGTGTACTCATTAGATACCTACTCACTAAATGCTCTGCCTTTGATATATTCTGACAGTAAGACACCACCATTATTAAGGGTGGAACCCACGATTAAATCCCTTTCATCTTAAATACAATTACATTTTTGGATAAAAATTGGAAATAAGTGAGGTAGGCAACAAAGGAGTAACAGTATCATATTATAGAAGCTTTTTTTTTTAGCATTTTCCTTTATGTCAAGAGCATTATCATTTGGAAAAACTAATAGTAAGTATTTTTATAATACATATTGATAAAATTATAAAATGTTGAAATGGAATTTGTCGGATTTTTTTTTTATTTCCGAAAATGAATAAATACATTTTATTTATTAAACTCATGGTGATTTTAATTTTAAACATTTTAAGTTAATATAACTATACAATATAAGACGTGCATTTTATGTAATTTTTTTTAGTATTCCACCATTATTAGGAAAACTGCTGAGAAATTCAAAAACTGATATATTTCATACACCAAATAGACAACATTTGGAATCTGAAACATGTCGATACTACTGTTAATAATAGGATGATTTTTTCTAGAAATAATCGTAATGCCACACACAAAAATAAAAATAAATCACTCATCATGGTAAAACCAACGTACCATTGGTCTCGAAAAAACAATTATAAGTGAAAGGGGTCTGAGTTTATATTTCTAAAGATCAGTGATACTGTAGTACAGCGATTCCCAAACTTTTTCAGCCTCGGAACCTTTTTTTAAGGAGAAATTTCTCATGGAGCCCCAAGAAACTTTTAACGTTAATTTGCATTTGCCTGTGCTGGGCGTGTATTAAACATTATTAACACGAACTGTATACATATGGGGGTAAAAATAAAATTATATTTATGAATAAAGGAAACAATAGTCTTAAAAGAACTGGAGAAAACATTGTCTATTATTGAAATCTACAAAATTATTAAATTTTTGTGGTGTAACGAACGGAGCTCTTGAGAAACCATTGTGGAGCACAGTTTAGGAACCGCTGCAATAGTAGAATGGAATTACTTATTATAGTTGGTTGAACTTTTAATGTTATAACTTTTATAAAAAACAAGAAGGTTTCAAAAATTATGAAATATGTATTCGAATTTAAGTTCATACTAAGTTCATACTCAGTTAATGTTTTGAATTACTACGATTAAGACTAATATAACCAAATAACTAATATCGTGCAATTAATAATCGTTGGAATATACAAATATACCCAATTTCGTTAACATTTCATTTTCTAACGTTTATAAAATTTGTTTGAAACTATCCGGAAAAAATATTTTGGATTTGCTACAGTGAATATCGTATGAACAATTTTGTATCCATGAAACAAAAACAAGTGCGTGTCAAAAATACTAGACAGTGCAGGTTTAGTTCCTCGATGAAGATTGACGTTCTTTTTTAATTTTATCTCTGTTTTTTTCAATTATCCGAGAATCTGTTGAAAAATTAAATGAAAAATCCTTCCCAATATTACATGTCAATAACACTAAATTTTTTATCAGAAATTAACTAGGATTTTATGGATAAGAATAACCCTTCAGGTCAAAATAATTTACAATGGGCAAAAAAAACACCAACCCACATCATGTCACACATATAATTTAGCAATATATTCACCATATCGCTCAGAATCTAATATTGCATATTCGAACTTAAAAAATAAAAATTTAAAACATTAATAATAACATTAAATGTTATAATGTTTTTTTTTTAATTTCAAGTATAATTAATACTATGACTAATAATTTTAATTTATTTACCAGTGGATAATGTTAAAAAAAATTTACCACGTGAGTATTTTTACATAATTTATACTATTCACAACCAAAATGAGTTATTGGAAATGATTACGTCATTAATAACTTACAAAAAAATATGTTTTTAACAAGAAACTTCACTTTATAATATATGTACTCGCTTAAAAATATAGTAGTAAATTTAATAATACATGACAAAGTGGAATCCAGAGTCCAGTCTTCGATTAAATTTGGTTAATCCAAATGTGTACAAAATGCACCTATATTTTATGTTAATATTTTTCAAGGCCAATAAAATAATATTAAAATTTTATGTTCAAGGAACTAATTTGAGTTGTATCCGAATATTTCAAAAGTCGTGATAATTTTTTATGAATTACGGGTACCTTAAATTTAAAAAACAATTAAAATATTTACACTTTAATCATTGTTTGAATGTCATAAATTCATAATTATTGCTTCCGTTCTAACATACACTAGCTCAATTATTATTATTCCATAATAATCATTGATCAATATCAAATTATAGTGAGACTACCTAATTGTACTCTACAGGATCAAATCTTAAAATCGAATTTGATCCCGATATTATTGTTTGCTGTAATATTTAAAAAAAAATCTTAAAACTAATTGATTATTCCTATATGAGCATATTCAAATCATAAAATATCTATCTAGGCAATATTATTATTGGTTTCAAATTATTAAATAAGAAACGTAAATAAATAATTTATATTGATTCATTGTTAAACACTTAAATATTTTTTTTTTTTTTTAAATTTTAAATATACAATCTGTTCAAGTATCTGAACAATAAGAATATGTGATGAAGGCAATTTTTTTAGAACATGAGAGAGTGAAGGGAGGAGTTACCCAGTGGTAACACTGCCCTAAGTTAATTTTAGATTATAATTAGTTTAGAAGATCACGGCACCATTCTCTTCTGAGCCTCCTGGGGGGGGGGTTTCCAGGAATTGTGAGGATGGAAAGGTTGGAGATGAGAGGATTAATATGGAGAGGAATTTTGGAATTGAAGCGTTTGTAGAACGTGACCGCTTTTTCATGGACTGATTTTATTTTTAGGTCATTGTGTTAAGTTAAGTTTGAGATGTACTGAACACTTAAATATAATGGTTAAAAAGACGCGAATTTACATGAAAAATTCACATTGAACAAATTTTGGGAATATTGATGTTCTTCAAAATGTTTAAATGTTCTTTAAATAGACTTCACTTATTAATTATGTCAGTTAGTTATTTGACAGACTTAAAAGAAAATGTAGAAAAACTTAAAATATCGTTACGTTCTGTTCAGCAATATTTCACGACTACACGAGTGTAAATAAATACATTTTTCTTATTAAATGTGTACATTTATGTTATTAATATTATTTAAATAATATGTCGTACTATAATAGTAAATTATTAATTTAATGTTTTAATGTTAAAACAGAAAATCCTGGCGGTAAGTCTGGTAGTATATCTATTTTTTTTTTGGAGAAAGTGCACCTTCTAAAAAACGGGTCTCTAATAAACCATTAAAAAAATAAATCAGTATAGTTAATCAGACGTTAATAATATTAATTATACATGAACTTTATTGTTGTGGAGCTTCCAAATAAATAAATATTTTATATCACTTAATAAACAAGATAAAAGTTTTAATATCTAATACGTTTAATTATTAATATAAGCAGTACTAAAAATATTATAATATTTCTATTATTTTATCAAAAAATTAGGACTTTTGAGAGGATTAAGTAGTTTAAAAAAGTCAAAAGCCAGTAAGTATTAAACAAATGATCAATTTTAATTATTAAATATTTTTGATTTAATTGGAACACACATTTTTGGAATAATCACTAATGTAGTGAGCCAGACTTTGTAAGTCTCATCACGATTTAACGACGAAGTCCACCTTTGTACAAAAACCATAGAATGTTAATTGTATTGTTTAAGAAAATAAATGATTCTCACTTAATGAAGATACAAGATTAACATTTATTTACTAAGACAAAATAAATAATAGAATGTTGCATCCAAATGATTTGTTTCTTCACTTAACTCAACTACCATAAATTTAAATTTTGATTACATTGCCAAGTATAAAATAAGCCACTATAGATAAAAATGAACTACAAAGTAGAATGTATAAGTTTAATTATGCTGTGATACTATGTGGAAAAGCAGATGATATAAAACGTTAAAATTAATGCATAAGTATACCTGTACGCTGGAAAACTATAATTATAATCAAAAATGTCATAAAAAATGTCCATGAATAGTTTTTGGAGATGCAATTCTAGTACTAAAAACATTTAAAACCGTTTACTTTTATTTTTTAGCCGAAGAAGATAAGAAAGATTCTACGTGTAAGTTGAATGATGTATTGATTCATTAGCTATTTGCTTTTTTATAATTTAATATGAAATTAAAATGTCACTGACATTTATATTATTAAAAACTTAAACTATCTATAAAACGTTAAAATTAATGCATAAGTATACCTGTACGCTGGAAAACTATAATTATAATCAAAAATGTCATAAAAAATGTCCATGAATAGTTTTTGGAAATGCAACTTTAGTACTAAAAAAATTTAAAACCGTTTACTTTTATTTTTTAGCCGACGAAGATAAGAAAGATTCTACGTGTAAGTTGAATGATGTACTGATTCATTAGCTATTTGCTTTTTTATAATTTAATATGAAATTAAAATGTCACCGACATTTATATTATTAAAAACTTTAACTATCTATAAGACAACTAATAATTATAATTCAAAATCGTGTTCGAAGATAAATTGTATTGTATTCAATGCTGGGCTATAAAACTGAAATTTACTTGAGCAGTTTTTGATCGTATCATAATATTCTATGAAAAAAATTTTTTTTAAATGTATATGAAATTATATATTGTTGAAACGTCTATTTAAATTTTGTAGCTATTGAAGATAACGGTAAAACTGAGCGTAAGTTGAATTATGCGATTGATGTTTATATGTTTATAAGAGTTATATTTTGTATAAACAATTCATTTCTGGATAAAAAATATAATTTATTATATTATAGATCTAGCTTTAAGTTGCTTTTATCTTGTCTATAATATAGACAGTCTATAATTTATATGCAGTGTTGTAAATTGTTGGAGTTAAAAGAAATACATGGATACCAGTACCTATTTAATTAGTATTAATAAGTTAATTTATTAATAAGTACCTACTTCAAAGTACTTAATAATTTTTACAATATTTTAATTCTTGATTATTTCAAATATAATTTTTTTGTTTTGATTTAATTCTTTTGAAATGATCTTTTTTCTTGTTTTTTGTACAATTTGACAATTTTCCAACTACTGGTAATGTAAGGATGACGCCGAAAATATGTTTTAAATAAAATATGAATAAAATTATATATATTTCGAAAACAATTTTTTTTATTGGTTTTACTATATGCTATAATCTAAATTTAATTAATATACGTAATTTGATATATAGGTATACATAAGTTTATAATTTTTTTTTTTTTTAGCTTCAACCAATGCTATTGATCTGGATTGTAAGTATAATGATTGATAAGTTTATACGGTTGCATTGCAGAAGCTGACGATATAATTGTTTTAACACATTGTTCCAACCCCTAGTTAGATGCTTGATGTTCTACAAACATTTGTAAAACTAAAAAATAAAAACGATAAAATCTTTTTTGATAATAGCTTCAATAACACTATTTCACGTATAAGATACCTGTAATTTCGAACACACAAACATAATAATGATATGGATAAATTGATATATTAATATCATCAAAATGAACATATCATAAGCCTCATCAAATAATTTTACTGTGGAAAATTTGTAGGATTTTGAAAGGGTCTCAGATAGAACGTTTAGTAAAATATTATGAATTTATATTAAATACTTATATACTGTAACCGTTTCACATAATTTTTTATGACTTCACCTTGAATCATGCATCGCACACATTAATGCAGGCTTTCTATTTCACAAATATATTACCCGAAGAGTGCATCTCAGTACCACGGACAACATTGATAATAATAAATTCAACCGTATAGTTCGCGCAACGCGCAGCGTACTAGTGCACTGTTACAAATATGTAATATAATTATACATCATTTTATTTAAATTTCGATTTCAATCCCCTGAAGAAATCCTTTAAACTTATTGTGAGTTGAATCATACAAGAGATCCCTACTCCCTAGGCATCTCTGGACATACCACGATTGTAGTATTATGTGTACACCTTACGTTAGCGGTTAGGGACTACCATAACGGTACGTCCAGAAAAGCTTAGGGATCTATTGTACGACTCAACTCACAATAAGTTTAAAAGATATCTTCAGCGGGTTAAGATTTAAATTGAAATGTGTATACGTTATAACGCATGTGAAATAATTGAGGTTTATTGAACGCTTATATTGAAATATATACTCTTATTAAGCATATAACACTGAATGTTGCGAATGTGAATAATGACTGTTGCGTAATCGACTAACCTATTACAAATCAATCATAGTGAAATAAACAAATAGTTATTTACTTTACAATATTACACACTGCACTGCAATGTCGATTGAACATTTCTGACGGAGTCGAATGCCTTTGTTATGTAATAATTTGATGTACAACACAAACTACTCGTACAATTATCTAATCTTTAAATTTGAATGTTTCTTTTCCGCTTAAGTCAAAGATGAAATAAATGGTAAGTTGAATTACATGATTTATAATATTATACGTGTGTAGATATACGTGTTCTGCCCTTGTATAAACGTTTATTGATTCTAATTATCTCCAATGTAAATGGTTCTAGTTAGGTACTAGTTAGTAGTAGAGCATTCCGCTCCATGATAGAAATATATATAGATCATTTTGGGTTATGAAAAAAAATGTTCAACAGATATTTATAAGACTTCTTGTTTTGTCATGCTCGCGAATCATGATCAACAGTACAATAACCGTATGTTTCTATGATATGTTATCTCCCAAACAATCTCGATGAATAGGCAAACTATTATAGGTAGTAAAAACATTTCCAAGGGTGGATGGTTTGTACTTTGTACTACTGTAGGTAGGTAGTATTTGGGTGAAAGTACAGTGATAAACTGTTCTCGCCTGATCCCCGGTTCAAACAGGGGAAAAAAAATGTAGTATTAGAACATTTCATAATTATAGCGGTCACTATACGGTTGTACAAACATACATATATAGTAAGAGCATTTATACAGAGTGATATTTTATCGTGCTCATCCGCTTTATTCGGTGCAAGGCGTTTGCGCACATTTAAAATATTGATTGATTTCAAATCGACAACTCATTTGCGCACATTGAAATTTTTAGAATTGTTGTTTTTAAAACGTTCATGATGAACACTTGAATTTCACTAAATTCATTCTGATCAGTTGGTCAAAAGAGTTGATCAAAATCGTATCAATCGCTATTATCAAATTAAGAAATTCTCACCATATATTATTAACATTTATTTGTACTTATCGTAGTGTCTACGTTCAATTATCGCTAAATAGGTAGTATAATGAAAAATAATTTTTTTTTTCTTAATGAAATAGTTCTAAACATTTTGAAAAGTATTATAATGACATGTCTGGGTCAATCGACCAGCAACCATTCGACCGAATGGACAATCAGCCGACATGGTTATTTTTTTTTTATATAAAAACTTAAATTATATGTAACATGTATTATGCACATAAAGTATTTAATCATAAGAGGGAATTATGTGTGTTACCATACCAAATATATTGTGTAAAAATTAAAAAGTTAATGAATTTAAAAGTGCAATATATTGGTACCAAAGCAATTTCCTATTGTTGTATTGTTAATTGAAACAATATTTTATACCACATAAAGAATATTTCAATTGTATTTAAAAATTTTAGAGGAAAATAAAAAGAGAGGATTTGATAGTAAGTAATTTTAAATGACTAAATACAAAACCACTAAATGTGAACTATTATAAACGGTGTAGGTATTAATAAATTATCAACATCAACCTACTGAGATGTTGCTTCATTTAGTTATAATTTACTATCTGGAAGTTTAGGAAACTTTATATACTACTTAAACTGTTCATGTTTCAGGATGTCTGCCTCGTCTACAAGTAGTTACTAAGTGTAAGTATTTTATACAAAACACTTGAACTCGTGATTATTTAATTTTTAACGAGAACATTTTTATCATGAATATTCCTCATTTAAATATTTAAAGGATTTTATAAATTGAAAAATTTGAAAGATCCAAATAAAAAAAACAATATTTTTTTGTTACCTTAAATATTATAACAATACGTAACAGTAGTTATAGAAAAAAAATGTACTGATTTATTCAATCCAAGCTAGAAGGGAGTGCTTGAGTGCAAACTTCATGAATTCGATGTACATTTTATCTGAATAGTATGTACACATGATTTTAAAAAAAAATAGGTTGTTTAATATTATAAGTGTTATTATAAATTATAATTTTTATTGTTCAATATTCTACACATGATTGATAAAATAGTAATAAAACATATTCTGTATCCAAACAATAAACAGAGTTTAATGTTTAATTTCAATTTGAATATGAAACCCTTTGGGTTTTAAATAATAAAAACCTACATATTACTAACCACAAACTGCATACATTTTAATTTGTATACGTAGCGTTACCTCAACGTAAGTATAATTCTTAACATTAATAAATAGATTTGTTGAAAGTCATTACTTATATTAAATCATACAAACATTTTTGAGATATTTAGTCGTCCAACGTTTTTGTATTGTTTGTCGTTATATTCTCAATAATGTTGTTGTATGATTATTGATATTAAGATATGACATAAAGAATAATGTTTCGACATTGTTGTACGTCTCCGATATTACATGATATTATTTTAATATTATTAGGGTATGGTAATTGGTAATATTTCATAAGTCCCAGTCCTAAGACCATTTGTCATTTTGTAGACACTAAATACATTTTTTTCTTATTATAATTTATAAATGGCTACCAACAAACCAAATAATTTCGTATTTTCTCTTTTTTTTATGCCCATCAGACCTAACCATTCTGATGCCTATCTTCTCTAATCTTATTTTTTTCATTTTTATTTAAATTAATATCAAAAGATTAATGGGCCTCACTGAGGAAAACTCGTGTGGAGGCCCATGGGTTATCTTAGATTACAAATAATTCTTATTGTTTTAAGGTACATTTTTAGAAGACAAATAATGAGTTTTTCATAAATAAATCACATAAATTATTCCAGTAACTATTACAAGCGTTAAATTAGTGTGTTACATACAATTTTAAGTTTTACATACATATTCATATCGTAGCCAGTGGTTAATTTTTTTTTTGAAAATGGGTAGCGGTAAATTAACCATATCATTGGGCATCAAGTTAATTATCTGTGTTCCCAAAAAATAGTAAACTTTTCGGCAACTAGTTTTAGAGGGCCAATCTAAGGAAAATTTACTAGCTGCATACCTAGTGTTGACTCCATGGTTTATAGAATCCAACTGATTTTGTTTTTTCAGATATATGGTGATTGTCTTTAGGTATAAGAGTTCTATATTTAGGACATTAAATTCTTCAAATAGTTTTTTGGTTTGATATCTCCAATTTTTTTTGTTTGCGACCCCGAGTATGGTGTTTTGGCATTTCTGGAGTGGTAGAAGGGCGTTGGTGTAGGCACCACCCCATCCGATTATGCCATACGATATTATTGACTCAAATAGTGTTAGGTATATCGTTCTGATGTCTTTGATAGGCAATATTTCACGCAATTCTTTCATTATGTATATCATTTTTTTTAGTTTATTTGTGACGGATGTAATCTGATTTATCCATTTCATATCAGAGCACATTTCTATGCCTAAATACTTACAGTTTTTATCAATACTAACCGAGTTACAAACACAGCTTTCCAATGCATTACAGTTGGATTCGTGGATTTTTATATTGTGTATGGGTGGTAAAGTTTGTTCAGACAGTGAGTGGAGTAAGATGGTTGATTTATTGAGATTTAGAAATAAACTGTTATCGCTCAGCCAATTATGGATAGATTTAAGATCGACTTCAATGTTTTGGAATACTTCATCCCAAGAACTACCAATACAGATCAGTACGGTGTCGTCTGCATAACACACTATTTTGCTATTTAGCTTAAGTAATTTTATATCGTTTAAATGGATGTTAAAAAGAACCGGAGATAGTGTAGTACCTTGAGGTACTCCGCATTTAATAATATTTTCATTAGAGATAGTACTGTTTATTTTTACCCTCTGTTTTCTGTTTTCTAGATAGGATTTAATGAGAAGACTTACTTAGAAGTTTATCGTGATTCACTGTATCGAATGCTTTAGCCAGATCTAAATAAATTGTAGCACATTTTTTTTCTTCATCGAGTGCAGTATAGATAAGTTTTGTGACATTAGCTATTGCTTGGTCCGTGATTCTATGAGGTCTAAAACCGAATTGATATTCAAAAAGAAGATTGTTTGATTCTAAGAAGAATATAAGTTTTTTTTTTATGATTTTTTCAAATGTTTTAGCTATGTTTGAGATGACTGATATCGGACGAAAGTTTTCGAGAGCTGAGATAGGACCTTTCTTATGTACGGGGGTTATTATAGCTACTTTAAAGGCATCTGGTACTTTATTTTGTGATATGCATAGATTAAAAATATGACTTAATGGTTTACAAAATGTTAAACTATGTTTTTTTAGTAAATCGGAGGATCAAGACCGGGAGAAAATCCGTTTTTTAATTTAGAGATTGCTTCAAAAATTTCAGTATGAGTGATTGGGTCGAATTTATTAAAGCAAACCTTGTTTCGCGAATTATTGTCGAAGTTTGTAGTGTAATTGTAGGTATTTTTACGGTTTTTTAGTGACATAATTAAATCGGTAGCCACATTTGTAAAGTACTTATTGAATTTTTCAGCCAAAACATATTCGGGGTTTTCATCAGTATAATCGTTTTTGTTTTTAGAGTTATTTAATAATTCTTTAAGGTTACTTGATTTCTTATTTTTTGCTAAGATATTGTTAATAGTCTGCCATTTAAGTTTTGTATTATTTCCAGATATATTCCAGATTATTATACTTCAAACGGAATAACAACAAAATGCATTTCTTTGCATTTTGATGTATACTCACATGATCGGTTATGATGAAAAACATTTCTTGAAAACCCTATTCATCACAATTTCTATAATTTATTAATAAATCAATTAGCTTTATAAATCATAATCATAACAGCCCAGATCGACATTAAAAAATGATTAATCCATCATTGAATCATCTTTTTCTTGGTACTTATACAAAAATGCATTTAAATATTTGTCTCAGCCTATGAATGAGTTGCCAAGACATAACAGATAGTTGTTCTAATAAAAATCAAACATGTAAAACAGATTTTTAATACCAAATTTTTTCACATAGAATTTTTTTGAGTAGTTTGTTATATTTTTTACAATATTTCGCATTTGATGCGATAGTTAAAATTAAATTTATCAAAGTAAATCCATTAAATAAACATAATTTTAAATATTTTGAAGATATAAAAATACATTATGTAACTAATAATTGGCAATTTTTTTATTTTATTTTAATGACAGTCAATCTTCTCAAACGTAAGTATTATTTGTCAATGTTCAATAAACACAATTGAAAGATATTAAAAACCATGAATATTTTTATAGAATATTACAAAAACATGAGTGATTTCTGTAGAAAAGAATGTATATAAATCTAAGAATTTAATTTATCAATCGCATATAATGTTTAATTAACTATATAAAATATGATTCAAATAATATATTTTAGTTTTTTTTCTTTAAATACTATAACTGTCAATAATCATGTTAAATCATATAAAAATCAACTATATTTGTTTGTTTCAAATTATTAAAAATTGTGAATTAATTTTTTTAAACTTCAAATGCGTTATATTGAATTTAATTAATAAAAGTGTTTTATCATTTATATATTTTTTATTTATCTTTCCCTAATCCATATGATGTTTTATTGTATTGAAATATTTAATTTTTCATTATGAATCTAACGTATAAAATTAATAATATAAAAAAAAAATTTACAAGTTTAATTATGGAGTTGACTTAAGATATTAATGATAACGATTAAAATGATTATTTTAATATTTATATAATACAAATATGATTATCCAGTTTATATTTCAAATTTTTCAATCTTATATTTTTGGACTACAAAATAATTAACTTGATTTAAGCTGTTTAAAATAGTTATAGATACAACTATGTATATGAAATTCTCGAGTATTTAGTCCCTCGATCGCTTTTATATTAATAATTATAGTTTTTTGTTTGGTATTATACATGTGTCTTCTGAACTTGAATAAATCATGATTCATGAGTAGTTATATTACTGCCTAATAATAAATAAAATATAACAATACGATTGAACATGACAAAAAATAGTATAAGCTTACGCCCATATGCTTATTGAGTATACTATAAATTAGTTGTCTTTGATTTCGTTACAATAACACTTCGGATATACCATAGTCTTATTGAGGTTACAGACTCTGCATTAATTCAATTGTCGTGACTGGAGTTTTTTCATGGACCAACCAGTGAGAAGGATTCAAAGTTTGAAAGCGATTGAGTTTATTTTTAAAAATGCCAAACCAGATGATTCCGATGACAACGCATAGAAGTGATTCAATATAATAGCCGTCTATTATTACCTCGCAATCGTCTTCAGTTGCTCCATTTATCTAAATTAATTGAATAAACAGTATAACGTTAAAATTCATATTTAAAAAATGCGCACATGATGAATCAAAATTATTTTCGTTATAAATACATTGCATATTACGTCCAATCAAAATAAAAACAACCAAACTCCTAGGTCGAATGAGATAATATGGGGATGAGACTTTCCAACTTGTAACTAATGTACAATTGTACTTGAAAAACGATTCTTAGCGAAAGAAGTCGAGTGGATCAGTATTTGTTTTTAGATATAGTCGATATGAACTTTTAATGTCAAGACCTTTGCAAACAAGACAAAAGAAAAAAAAAATGTTTTAAAAATTTTTAAATTTGTGTTTAATGCCAATTAAAGTACTCGATATGTCTATCATACAAGTATCGGTAACGGTTGAAGTTTTTTGTAATTTTATCAAATTTTCTAAATTATTCGGCAAATTGTTTATAAATCAAAAAAATAATATGAGGTACAATTTTCTTCAGAAAATAACAAGCTTTGTTTACATTGGAGCTATACTTTTGGTCGTAATAGTGTACACAGACACAAAAAAAACACACGCAATATGATAAAACCAATATATTAATCGTTTCGCTCAGAGTCTAAAAAATGATAAATGATAATTGAATAATTTAATTTCAAATAATTAATTCATTATGACTTTATCAAATAGCAAAATGTATGATTCATTTTTAATGAACAATGGATAACGGATGTGTTATGTACTTCAACGAGCAATCAGCTTTTTAAAAATGTTATGGTCAACCAGCGAATTTTGATTACCAAGTGAGATCATAAATAAGTAGATGTTATTAGTCTTGTGAGTTACACCAAAAAAGCCATTTATAGGTTAACAAGCAGTTCGATGGAAACAAATTCTTCATATTTAACCAAATTCTGGTCAATCTCGCTAATCCTTATTCAACCGTCGAATGGTTCGCATTTCATTCATGTCAATTGATTGACAATTCTTACCTTCTGACGTTCAGGTGAACATTGTTTGATCGTCAGCAAATTAACCAGTCCAAATGCTGCTGTGGCGGTCCACTTGAATCCTAAATTTGCAAGTGTATTCAACAACGTCATGTAGGTTCCGCCAAAACGAGGATCGCTTATCCGATTGAAAAAAGATAATATAGCTACAAACATGATGTACATCAATGTCTAAAAAAAAAAAATGTTTAGATACATAATTCGTTAACATTTTGTAACCAGTACAATTATTTGTTCAGTAATTTATTATTTCGAAATTTAAGTTACTGTTAAACAGTAAATTTTCATTTTAGTCTAAGCATTGTTTTTAAACTTCGAAAAATCACTTTTTCTACTAGAAAATATTAAAAAATCTAACATGTAATTATTCAAAGTATCAGTATTCAATTTGCACATAAATGACCTACTTGATTTAATAATGTTAATAATACTAAAAGCACGTAGTAATAAACCGGAACATATATTTCTTCATCTTTTTGAATCATTGCCGGTGTAAAATAAACAAACACAGGAATTATCAAGGTCAATAATAATCTGAAATCGTATAAGAACAAACATTTATTTTATAGATTCTTATCACTTATCCTTTTTGATATTTTTTGTTGAAATCATATTTTTAAACAACTTTGACTATTCCCATGTCGATGTATTAACACACATTAAAAGAAACATAAGTCCTAAACAGTTTAGCATATTACCAAAATGTGCATTTTTATACTCTACTGAAGAAATCGACCGTTCCTAATCATTTCGATCTGGTTTCACTCGTTCTCCCGGCAGCCTTCAACTCTAAAGAAATAACCTTAGCCATAGGATGTCAATCTTTCGCAAACTCTGAACTACATGACGCCTGTACTAACTTTAAAATACATTTCCAATAAAATTCTGAACTTTTACTACATACGAGTAAGTACAAAACAGTATTCTTCCTGACTCCTAGCAAAAAATCTCATCCACCCAAAACCAACACACGTTCAACAAACCCTAACATTGACAATAAAATAACAGTTAATCAAAATGGTTGAACATTATATCGAAGTTTAATATTCTGGTTAATAGATGTTGTATTTACTCTTTGATTTTGGGTAAATAATATTTCTATGAGTAAACAATGTTTATTTTGAGATTGAAATGTTATGTGTCATAAAAACTGTTAGATTTATTTACCTGTAGGGTATTAATTTTAGATATACACTTATTGCTTTTGGACCTGACGTGTATTTCGCCACAATTAACGGAACTATAATATTTAATCCGGGTACCACAGATTGTAAAATCGTAATATCCTCTTTTGATATACCTGCATCCATAAGTTTGAAATCTGATACAGAACCAGCCGTAGCAAATCCTACCTTTTTTTTTACAAAAAAAAAAATTATTATTATTATATAAAACAATGAGAAAAGTACAAATTGAATGTAAATTTTTTTTATTTTCTTAATATGTTTTAGTTTTCAGTATATTATTAAATTTTTATAAGCAATGACGTTGTTAAGCCAAAATTTATAAAATAATAAGTTATCAACCACAATCAAATTATTTTCTTACCTTAACTGTTAATAACGCTACTGCCAGTATTTGAAGATTGCGTATTTTGAAAATATTCCACAACAGTGAATAGTTTTGGACAACATTAAGTTCTAAATAATCATCATCAGAGTTGCTAACTTTTTCTTTTTTCAATAGCGCAATCAACATAGTTAACAAAATAAATGTAATGCCCCAACCAAATAGCAAACCTGTATACATTAAAAGAAGAAAATTGAAATCTTAAATCTGTTTTTACGATGCTTGAAATATAATAGCAATAATACATGATCTTCCAGCTTGAAATAATAACTTATCTATAACATAATGTTAGTATATTTATAAGACACTACTAATTATTATAATATGACCTATTTTCGAAGAGTTCCCAATATGTAATTTACATTTATTGAAAAATGATTATATATTATACCTTGACTCTTTTATAACGAAAAAGTAACTATAATTATAATAATAATTATAGTATTTATTTACTTAAAATCTGAAGGCGTTAAGTATAGTAAAATACAAATATAACGAATATCATAGAAATGGTGGGAAATTATAACCAGATATTGAGATATGACTCATCTTATAGTTAGTAACATACAAATAAACAATAATTAAATAAGTTTTATTGAATAATAAATTAAGACAATTATGATTATTTTATCTAAGTGTTTAATATGTGATTTTATTTTTTATTTAAATAAGCAATTAGCTCGAAAATATTTTATTAATTATTTTTACACAAATACAACATTTCAAACAATATAAATCTACACAAACTTAAAAGGACAAGAAAAAAGTTCAGTGATTTGTATAGTTGAAAGGATTTGCTAATAATTCAAATTCTTACAATATATATATATATATATATATATATATATATATGTGATTGTGAATGATATATATTTGTTCATAGAAATGTATAATTATAACACAGCTGTCTTGAGTGAAGATAAAAATTGATAAAGGTGTTAATCTCTACCAAAGAAGAATATTATGGGATGCGGAAATCGATAAAACTGCAAAGCCAAAATTCAGAAAAAAACGCATTCATATCAATATTGTTTTAATTTCTTGATAATATTCTAAAAATGTAAGAGATTAAATTTCGGTCGTTCAAATCGTCAATATTGAGAATTATTATCAATACCTATATTGACCCTACTTTTGTTCGTGGGTGATTTGAAAAATAATTATCTGGACGATAAAGCCTGCTTTCTGAAATGTGCGCTTACAAGTAAAAATGTGTCCCTTCCAAGTCCATCAAGAGTTCATTTGACACAACGCTAAGGTACTCACTTACTATTAAACGACACTATTCCTTCGACGGCAGGCGCATTTCGCAGATACTTGTTACAAAACTCTTTCGAAGTCAACAAAATGGTTAAGTTGTTTCCCAATATCATGCCTAACGCTTGGCCCGTCGAATTGCAAGTAGACGCGTACCCCACGTTGTTCCTGTAAGAGATTCGTTGCTCGTAAAGGCGTACGGCGCACAAAGGTTCTGTAACGAAACATTGCTGCACGCGTGCAGAGCGCACACGCACAAGTACACACATTGTTATACCGACTTTTTCAGCATCGTCAAGGCCCAACCGTCAACAGCTATGTCTTGCGTGGCGGACAGAAAGCATAGGGCCGTGAACACTCCGATCAGTCCGACGATATTTGGTTTTCCAGTTTCGGGTAGGTACACGTCGATGACGCTGGCGGCGTAAATTAAAATCATTCCTGAACAACATTGAATGCGAACAAAATGATAACGGGTTTCAATGTTTTAAAAATAAAATTAATCTTAAAACATGAAAATATTTTCTTTATTTTTTAAAACTTCGGCCACTGGCGTTTTACCGATGACAAATCTGTCGGCAAGTTTACGAATAGACCAACCTCCGCTAGAGTCTTTAAAACGAATAATGTCCACCTTTTGTTTTAAGTTTAAAGCTTTACACGGCACGGGAGGTGGCATTGCTAAGGAAAAGATGCACTTACAACAGTTTACACTTACAAGAGTTGTTTACACTTACAAGAGTTGTATGAACAACTTGTATATACAACTCTGACTGCGAACCGATAGAAACTGAATAAAAACGTTTGATACTCATGGTTATCATTTATACGTATATTTATACGTAATTTATATCTGGATATACTTCTGTTAAATTGTATTAACCTAAATTGCGTTCCTTATCGACGCTGTTTCGTAGTATGTATTTTTGTCCGTTATGAAATTGTCGGGTTAAATATTAGTGTCCGTGTCCGAAATAGAAGGAGTCCGTTATAGACAGGACGTACAGACGTACATTACAGTGGTAGAGATCGAGTGTTATCTACTATTCGTCCGTCGACTCGCGCAACCACTGTTTTTTACGGAGAATTTATTTATTTTGAATATTGTTTCGCGTATAATTTGCAACGTTTACCTAACCCGAAGTGATTTGAACACAAAGTTCAATGAACTATAAAATAACTGTTTATAAGTCAACACGTGGTAAATTAACTTGATATAATTTCTCCTTGCACTTGTGATCCGCACTGAACATGCAGAATAGTAAACGTAACCACTGGAGTACCTACAAAGCAACGAATGACACACGATCGGGGTGTTCCCATTGCGCGATTGAAGTTCCCGGGCTTATAGTTATTTTCCTATAGCCTCGCTTAAAATGGAATAATGTGCAACGAGCCCGGTGTTATTTTGATCGAAGTGATACGCGGAATGATATACGTACCGATCGATAGTTGAGCCGGTACAAGCCAAGACTTTCGCCTTCCGATCTTGTGCACATAGAAAGCGTCTACCAGCGGAGCCCACAACAGCTTCAAGCTGAACGGATAACCTGAAAGACTGTACAGAGCCTGAAACGAAACACACAAAACCAATATTGTACGGCGTTCACGGTGTGGACCGTGAAATTGTCCACGGCCAGAATCAAGCCCGTATCCAGGGGGGTAGGGGTTCAAACCCCCCCCAATTTTAAAGTAGGTATGTATTTATAATATAACTAAGACTAACTACAAACTTTATGTACAGTTTGTACAATATAATCATTTATTTTTAATTCAAGTATTAATAATATTTAAAACCCCCCCCCCCCACAAGAAAATTGATCCTGAATACGTGCTTGGCAAGAATTCTCAAAGGCGCCTTTCGGCGGTACCTGTTCGTCGTAAGTCCCGTCGGGCCTGCTCTTCAACAATATCGGTATGGCGTGGATCAGGCCTATACACACGCCTTGCATCGCGTACATCAGTGTCAGCAGGAAGAAGTTCGTCCAGTCGCCTTTCAGATTCGTATCGGCGAGCACCACGTCCTCCGTTACAGGAGTTTTCTGTTTTTCCGTCTTTTCCCGCGATACCATGGTGGACATGTTCGTCAGTGTTCGACTCGACCGTGACCGTAAAAACAACCGTGACACGGGAAACGCGAAATTATACTAGACAATTTTTCGTGAAAACTAATTGCTGCGCGCGTTCAATTGTAATTTCTTATCGTAATATTCTGACCTTTTGCTTCCTTGTGGTACGTCCACTGTTTACTGTGCTTGAGCGCACTCGATTAAAACTGACACGACTCCCAATAATATTATAAAGCAGTGGTAAACACGGTAAGCGATGTTAAACATTAAATAACAGTATAGGCGTTAATTTTTCGTACAATAATGTGCGGTGTGATAAAATCGAATTGAAATTATTATTTGAACTGAATAAATATAGCTTGATAAATGCATCTCGTGATAATTAGTCAATTATTATTCAATTTTAGTGCTTCGTTTCTGTCGATCTTATTAAACTTAGTCATGAAAGTGGGACTGTATTATTTAAACTTCTAAAGAGTCCGTCCGGCTATTACAGCGGTACCCACTAGTCACTACGCGGCCCCTTTAACAAATTTCGTGCGGACCGTACTAACACTAAATTTACATTCTAAAATTCAAAATTAAATACATATTTGTTGGTTTTGGTGTTATATGTATAAATATGTTTTAACTTTTATTTATCTTATTTTATTATTCTTGTCTATTGATCTTTTCTATTTCTATTGAAAGATAATTCCCACATTGATTACTTATTTCCACCAAGTGGCGTAACATTGCCCCGTAGTCTTGTACCTGTACTGTAGTTCGTCCTTGTTGTTCAACAATAAATTATTAAGTTATAATTAATTAATACATAATATATGTATATATATTTTAATCATTACCATTCAAAATGTATGCGACCAGCGAGTAATTTTCAAAGTTATTATTTGGCCCTTTCTAAAATCCTAGTGGGGACCGCTGGGTTATACTATAAAATACGTGATAATAACAGTTCAAACTTCATATGTACCACTAATTGAATGTCTGATTTTATACAGATAGATATAAATTGATAAGACATATTTATATTTTTATACAATATGTATTAGAAAATATTTAAGATATTTCATAAAAACTTATTAAATTAATTAACTTAATTAATAACATCACTATTTCACATCATAGCACTAGCGTATACAAGGGGGGACCGATAAGGGAAATCGCTCCCCCCCTGGATATTTATTTCACTTATACTTATGACTAACTTACTTTATTATTTTTAATAATAATGAAATGATTATCAAAAACCTCTTTTCAATCAAAAAAAGACTTCGCAGTACTTGCGGTAGCAGTTCGCACCGAATGTGCCGTGAAGCGTCAGTCTCCAATTTCGAATAAATCTTATTAAATAATTATATTGTTTGATTTCAATTCCAATATTTATTCCCTGAAGATATCGTTGAAACTTATAGTGAGTCGAATCTTATAAACATTTTTAAACGTTTTTCGACATACCACTGATCAGTGACGGTTATCCTATGGTGCATGTGTTGCTTGAGCAACAGTGCAACACATACAACATTTGGTGGGTGGGTGGGTTCCTGGGTAGGTGGTTGGATGGATGTTGGATACTTGGGTAATTTTTATAATTATATGACTTATAATTAAATCAAAACAATACTAAATACAAGTTCTGGAATAAATCGGACAATAATAAATGCTATAAAACTGCATCGGACTGTTATAGCTTGTATTATTAAATATATTTCCTGATTATGTACGTAACTCAAAGTAATAGGTTATAAATATAATTAATTTTGTAACTAATTTATAAAATAGAGGGAAATTAAGGGTTATATATATTTTTAAATTATTACGCAGTTATAATGTTGATAACAATAATAACACCAAAACATTGGAAAAATATGTGAACCATTAGTACTCACTAATTGAATATTGGTAATTTGTATTTGCTAATAAATATTTGAAGGTGGGTGGGTCCTCAGAAATATTTTCAGCAACACATATTATTTTGAAGATAGCCGCCACTGCCACTGATGAAGTAGCTGTACCCGTGTAATATACTTATAATCATTATAATAGTATAATAGTATAATGGAATAACGCATGCGTAATAATGGCTTATTTAATGCTAATTGAATTATTGATAACAACATAAAGTATCTATTAATAATTTTTTTCGAGGCCTTGTGGGTGAATAAGGATTGTTGAACATAATCGACTTATCAATCGCGAAACAATCACAATCAAAAGATGGTTTAATAAGTAAATTATTAAACACTGTCACACACTGTGCAATTTCAATTGAAAATTGTTGACAGAATTGAAAATTTAAATCATATCTATATTATTAAATAATGAGATATAATCACATAATAAAATTTAAACATTTTTATCATGAACGTATTAAAATGTAGTGGGCGTTTCATAAATTGTTTGGTGGATGCAAATTCCAAATTAATATAAAACCTTATAATTAAAATTAATATAAAACCTTATAATTAAAATTGTTTTTAATTAAAATTCTAATTAAAAAAAAATATATATATATAAAACCAGTATTCTTCAACCGTCTAAAAATAATACATTTCAGTCATTTACGAGAAAAACAAATAAATTGCTATATTCAATTTAACAAAGGAGTGTGCGATTGAAAGCCAAGATTCTGAATTCAATTTATATTATTTATATTTTATCTGAATAATACACATGTTCTCTAATTAAAATATAACGTCAAATACTATTATTATCAATAATATTTTTAATACTCAATGTTCAATATTCCACACATGATCGATAAAAAATTTTATAATGCGTTTGTTTCAAACTATGAACGGTTTTTAATCACAAATTAAATATACAGCATTCCGTTTTTTGCTAGTAAATACGTATTATTATCACTAACAATTAGTAGCGCCGAGGATTTTAAAGCTTCTTGTAAGCTTTTTAATATTTTTATAAACATTTCTATAATGAGATGCGGAGGAAACTAATCATTATAATCCATCGACTTGTGATGACAGTGAACCTTCTCCCAGTGTCCGGTCACGGACTAGTATATTAATTGCATTCCAATGTTTTAAAAATCTTTCTCGTAATAATATGCAAAAGTAAAATATACATTTTTATTTAAAACTATCAGTATTGTTGTTAGTAACAATACAAGTGTTATGGCATTTTTATTTTATATAATTTTTTTCCCTGAGTGCTATGAAATGCGGCCAAAGTATTCTATCCTTCGCACACACGTCAAAAGTTTCACATTTTTTTGTTATCCTTTGAAAATGTGTCATTAGAGAAAATCATTTGAGTACCTATTATTAGTAATCCCCGAAAAATATAATTTTTATATTTCATTCAAAATATAAACACCAATTGTTAATCTATACAAAATATTTCAAAGCTATGATCCGTTTCAAATATTCAATAATATTGTTTCGAGTTTATAGTAAACGTATTTAAATATTTAAAAGGTATACATAAACATATTTGCTTTCCTTCTTTCAAAATTGTACAATAGCTACGATTAAGAAATCCGCAATTATTTAAATTTAAATTGTAATTATTTAAAATTTTCCTGACAAAATGCAATTCCGCAATTTTATAGAAACGAAAAATTTTAAATATTTCTCCTAAGACTAACTAAAAATATGAAGTAAATATCACGTTATACATATAACACCCTTCAGTTAAATTATACCAAAGCATAAAAATTGGAAGTCACGGATATATTTCCATCGGAAAAAAATAGTTGGCCACACCGTATTATTATACAATTACCATACGAATTAAATTGAATAATCTTAAGTCTTAGAGCATGACGTGACCATAGTTTCAATTCATATGGTGGGAAAATTATTTATTATTAAGTTATACAAAAACCAAATAAAAACATCTAAAATATTGAATATTAACTATGTTACAATAGAAGAATCGTCGGATATGTAACACGAATGAATCATAAATAATATACACTATGATAAAATAATAAATTTTTTATTACAATGCAATACAATATAACACAGGATCTTAGTACGTGCGTAAATATACGAGTAGTTACAAACCTAAACGGCTGTGCATAAGTTACCGCTGCCATCGTCCCAATAACCATTCGGACATTTTATCGTGGAGTTAGATAGCATGCACCATTGTCAATTGCTGTAACTGAGGATTTACCATGGACTAACCAGTGTGAAGGACTCGAAGATTGAAAACGTTTGAGTTTATTTCTAAAAATCCAAATCCAGATGATTGCAATGATAGTGCATACAACCTGTTCTACGTAATAGCCGTCTACTCTTATAACGCAATCATCTTCATTCACTGCATTTATCTAAGTAAATTTAATTAATAGTATTATTAACAAATTTGAGTTTTGTAAAAAGTGATTGTTAATATGATCAATTAACATATTAATTGAATTTGACAGTCG
Source organism: Periphyllus acericola (assembly GCA_949715065.1). NCBI lineage: Eukaryota > Metazoa > Arthropoda > Insecta > Hemiptera > Aphididae > Periphyllus > Periphyllus acericola. The sequence goes on along the minus strand of OX454265.1, from coordinate 6,548,619 downwards.
GAAACGTTATAAGCCGTTCAACTCACTGATTTATCTCATGACGTAATACACACTATCAAAGATTCGCTCTCGCTAGTAATTATTCGACCATCAAATTAATCGCACTTTATTCATTTTTTCCTCGCCCTGCATTACTGTTATTATGTTATGAGTTTAAAATGTTGGTTAGAAAAATGTTTGAAGTAAGATTTATTTTTTAAAATTTTAAGTTGAGCTAAATTCATGCATTTAAAAACTGTAGTATATGATATGCAGGTTTGTTCGTTACACGTATATAAAAAAAAAAAAATCGTAACATTATTAAAATAACATGCAGTGCAGTATACAGTGTACACTTAAGCAGATCAACTTGTCGAAATAGTAGGTGGCCAGAGACGAGTTACGAAATGATCTAACTGATTCAATAAGCTCCATTAAATTAAACGTTAAACAATTCTTACGTTCAAATGGTGTGGTGAACATTTTTTAATAGTTAGGACATTGACTAGTCCAAATGACGCAGTAGTTGACCACACGTCTCCTATATTTCCAAGTGTATTGAATAACGTCATGTAGGTTCCGCCAAAACGAGGATCGCTAATCCGAGCGATAAATGCTAACATAGCTACAATCAAGGTGGTAATAACAAACTAAATAGAATAAAAACAAATTATTCGTTAAGTTGTGTAACTATAACTAGTAATATATAAGTAATATTTTATTTTGAGCTCTGTATTGCTTTGAACTTTCAAAAAATCAATTTTTCTATCAACACGCCTAAAATATTATTACATTTAATTATATAATTACAACGCTAAATGTAACAGTGTTCATTTATATAATAGGTAACTTACTTTATGTAATACTGTTAATATGCCTAAAAGCACGTAGTAATAAACCGGAATATTGATAACTCCGTCTTTTTTAATCATTCCCGGGGTAAAATAAATAAATAAAATATATGCCATGTTCAGTAATAATCTGAAATTTTTAAAAAAAATTAATTTTTTAGTATTCTTAGATAAAACTATATACATTTAAAACCGTAGACTATTCCAATTTCAAAGTTTAAAACATTATATTTATAAAATGTATAAACCATTTGAAACAGGCAAAATGTTTAGGTCGGGTGAGACGTCACGATAATGTGAGATACAAGGATGGGTTTATTGCTGTATTTGTCATTTAAACTTGAAACCAATGTACCATTGCTCTCGAAAAAAAACAATTCTGATTTCTGAGTGAAAGAAGTCGGGTAGCATATGTTACAATTTTGAAGTATAGTTGATATAGTAGTAGAACCAAATATCGATACATATATTTACCGATAATACTTATATGTATGTTTCAAGTCGCAACGATTAATTGTTATAGCATATCAACCAAATATCTTGTATCTATGAAAAATCAACAAGTGGATAGTGCGTAACGAAAATAGTAGAAGCTCTTGCACTTTTTTCCAACCTAGACAGCGTTATAATACATATCTAATATACTATAATATGTATAAAAGAGTGATACTCCTAGGTAGAGTGAGACTTAACATTTCTCTGTGTTTCTTTATTAATCTTAAAATTGTAGAGAAGTTAAAAAAAGAACCTTATCAGAGTACCAACTAGACAAAAAAAATGTTCAGAAAAGTACCTGGTTAGTATAAATTCCAATTTTCTGGTAGAATTTTTGGATACGGACATAAAAAAGAGCACATCTTTGTAAAACCAATACATTCTTCGTTTTACTCAGAATCTTAAACGATTAAACACAAATAAGACGATAGGACTAAACAGTCGAGAACATGGCCGTATTTGAGGGGTGCTTCGGGATGGGGCAATGACCCCCCAGGCATATGTTAGGGGGCGATATAATTTTAACGGTGACAATAAAAAAGTTTTCAGAAAAATTTTAAATTATATAAATAATATAATTTATTTATTATAAAAATGAATTGTGTAATATTGGTACCCAATCTACAACCGTGGAATATATGTATTTGTATATTAGTTTTATATTATATACGAATACTGTTATTTTTTATTATAATATTATTTACCCTTCACTGCAATTGCCTGGTTTTTTTTATATTTAAATGATTTGTTTTTTATCCAAATATTAAATTGGTTATTACAAAGCCTTAAAATTAGTATGACATACTAAGTAGTAATAAAATTAATCATAAGTAAAGTCGGAGGTGCCAAAATATGTTTGCTCACGGGCGCCGAAATCTAAAAATATGGCCCGGGTCGAAAATCTTATAAGAGTGTCATACTATCTTGTCATTTAGGTAAGCAAACGACCATTCTTAATCATTCCGTTCTAAATTCACTCATTCTCGCGGCACCTTTCAACTCCAAAGAATTAAACTTAGACATAGGGTATCAATCATTCCCTGCATGTGTACTACATAACGTCTAACCTTTGAAGACATTTCCGATAAATGCAACATCTCTTAAACACACCATAACTACACTGTCGTCCGTATATTTTCAACTAACTAAATACTGACTTAGGACTATAATTAAATCCTAAACATAGATGGCATTCCCCACGGAAATCTTCTCAAGAGTATATTATCTTGAAGGTCCGTCTTTCGTGCTTTACGATTTATTTTAGCTAAAGCTAGCTGCACACATGGTCATATGCTTTTTTGTATATTTTAGTGTTATAATTGCTATTGATGTACCTACAGAGTTGATTACCAATCCATAACGTATTAAAGGAATTCTGCATAAAGTCTGTTTTATAGATTTTAATCAAGGTATTTTATGGACTATAGTCGATTGTATTTCAAATAAAATAATATATACTCAAAGTACTTAAACGGTATTAAATTGAAAGTATAGGATTTGTACATTGATTTTGAAAAAATAATATTCCCGGAGACAATCAATGATTATTTTGAGATTAAAATATTACATTAGCTACGATAACTTTACTGTAAGATATAGTAAATAATGTTTCTATGAGTAAACAATGTTTATTTTGAGATTGAAATGTTATGTGTCATAAAAACTGTTAGATTTATTTACCTACAAGGTATCAATTTTAGAATTGCACTTATTGCTTTTGGACCTGACACGTATTTCGCAACAATTAATGGAACTATCATACTTATTCCGGGCACCACAGACTTTAAAATCGTTATGTCCTCTTTTGATATACCTGCATCCATAAGTTTGAAATGCGATACATTATCTGTAGCAGCGAATCCGATCTTTAATAAAAAAAAAAAGTAAAAAAAAAAACCGTTAACTTTAATAAAAATAAGATCAATGGAAAATTATTGTAATACAATTTAATTTTTTGTATGTATTTATGTGTTGTCATTAGAGTCCGAAACGTCTGGGCCCATGGCAGATTCGTCACTTAAAACGTGTGTTGACAGTGTCACTGATGTAAACTAAAGGTAACGATAACACGTGTATCACACGAATCGTGTACACATGAACTTCGCGGGTACCCGTGTTTTAACCAAGACGGGGTTAAGTTGCGTGTAATAAAAATACCCGTGTTTACACGTGCATTTAAATATCCATGTATCTTAATACGCGTTTATCATAATAACCGAGTATCTATATACGGTCGAGAGTCATAAATTACTCATCAATAATTATTGGAATTTAACATGACATTATATTATCGTCAATTTATATTTATTTTTAATGTAAATATATATAAAACTTTAAATTTAAAGTATACCTGAATTCTGAATTAATATGCTATATGCAATATACACGGATAATGATAAATAAACACGCGGGTATACGCGGTAATAAGATTCAATACCCGTGTATTCTAAGACCCGTTCACGACCACGACCTCTAAATTGTAAACATACAGACTAACTTATTATTTTGCCATATACTAATTATTTCACCGCTTATGGTCGGTTTAAATTTATTGAGTTCCACTGTTTATGTAATTTCTTGGCATTTTTTCAATTTCAAATTCTTCGTTTATCGTCTAATTAAGTACTCATAACTGATTTGAAAACTTGCTGCGAACCGCCAGGACACTACTGACAACATGGACTTATCCAAAGCATATTGTGAGGTTTTAAATATATTTACATTCATTTAATTTTTAAACATAAATGGAGGAGTTGCTCCTCTGCAATTTGTAACACAATAACGTTTCAACCGTGAAATAACATATTTATTTGATTTTATTTACCTTTGCTGTTAGTAACGCTAATGCCAGTATTTGAACGTTGCGTATTTTGAAAATATTCAACAATAGTGAATAACTTTGAACAACATTAAGTTCTAAAGGTTCATCATCTAAGGTACTATCTTTTTCTTTTTTGAATATTGCAATTAACGCTGTTAAAAAGACATATGTGACGCCCCAACCATATAACAAACCTGCAAACATTGAAAGTAGAAAATTGAAATATAAAAACTCTTATCACGACTCTACCCTAATCGTATTATTTCTCCGAAATTATAATGTGAAATATTATGTGCATATTGTTTACTCGCGGTATGATAATTTCAATCATAATTTAGTCCATTCGTGCTGACTTAGTCCGTCTTCAACAAAAAAAATCTCAATACGATATTTGATAACACTATAAATATAAGTTTAATCCTAGATAGGAATGATGAAAAAGTTCCAAATCAATTTACATTAATTCAAAACTGAGCGCCATAAAATCGGTTATACTGAAATACTCGTAAATTACTAATACAGTAGTATATGAAAACCTATATAATAACTTCAAAAGTGATAGTTAAACGAGAGCATTTATTTGCTGAAATACCAAAAATCACTTACTACTTAAAGACAATATTCCTCCTGTGTCAGGTGCATTTCGCAGGTATTCATTACAAAATTCATTCGACGTTAACATAATGGTTACGATGTTACCAATTAATATACCTAATGATTGTCCCGTTAGATTGCAAGTCGATGAATATCCTACATTATTTCTGTCCAAAATCAAGATGCGTTGTTGTAAGACATATTATAACACATTGTGCACAAACACATTATACTACCGACTTTTTCAGCATCGTCAAGGCCCAACCATCGACAGCTATGTCTTGCGTGGCGGACAGAAAGTTGATTGAAAAGAAAATTACCAACAGCGCTATGACATTTGGATTTCCATTTTCCGGTAGAAATGTGTCGATGTCTCTGGCAGCGTAAAGTAAAACTGCTCCTGTTCAACATAAAACATTCGTCGTGTTTACATAGATATGATATAAATAAAATTACAATACAAAACAATTTAGTACAATATTTTCAATTACATCATTGATATAATGATATATAAGTGAACTTTTCATACAAATTCGATAAATAGGTATACCAATTAAATTTCTTAAAAAGGTGAACATTCTTAGTGTGTCAATCATAATCTCAAAACTCGGTTTTTCCAACGCATTTTCTTTAAACACGATCTTAAACAGTGCGACGGCAGTTACAAGTTTACAACGATAGTGTGTAAATAGATACAATAATTAATTTCAGTGGAATAACAGGATTTTGGTGCATATTGACAATTTATGTTCCACTTTATTAGTCAGGCATTAATTAAGTATTTAATCTCTGGAGCACAGCGATAAAAAGGCATGCACTAGATATTTACGCAGCACGATTGAAGCTTCTGGTTTTTATTTTATTTTTCCTTAATAACTTCGAAGGAAAAAAAATCGGTAACAATATACTGAGTGCTCTTAGTTAATATTGTAGCATGGTGCTATGTAATACGTACCAATCAAAAATTGAGTTGTTACAATCCAACACTTTCGCCTTCCAAGCTTTTGTACATAGAAAGAGTCCACCAACGGGGCCCATAACAGTTTCAAGCTAAAGGGATATCTTGTAAAGCTGAATATAGCCTGAAACGAAACGCAATCGATTTAACGGTATAGACCTAACCAGTGGCACGTGAAATTGTCATCGACAATTATTTTCATATTCGAATTTCGCGGCGTTGACGTTTAGATGGTACCTGTTCGTGGTACGTCCCGTCGTGCCGGCTTTTCAATAATATCGATACAGCTATAGATACACCCAAGCACAAGCCTTGCATCGTGTACATTAATGTCAACAGGAAAAAGTTCGTCCAGTCACCTTTCAGATTCGTGTCGGTGAACACCACGTCCTCCGTCACAGGAGTTATCGGTGTATCCGCCGGTTTCGATAACGTCATGGTTTATTCCGGTAATTTTTAGCGTTCGTCCCGAGCGTGATGGATAGTAAAACAGTAACGCAGCAAAGGTGCAATCGTACTACCTAGCAGAGTTATTGTGGAAACGAATTGATACTAGTGTACAATGATAATAAGGTTATGACCTTTTGGTTCGTTGTACCTACGCTTGTACCTACGCTTGCTGTTTGCAAAATATGTACCTTCGATTTCAATCAACAAGACTCCCAACTATACTAGAGTAGTGGTAATACCTCAATTAATGCTATTCAACAATTAATGACCTCCAGTGATTATTAATCGTAGTTGTATGTCATACTCTTAGATAATTCTCGCGGTGCACTGGTGCCGGCACCTAAAATAATTAACACAAATATCTGCAGTCAAAGAAAGAGAAAAAACCAAAAGAAAAAAAATATTATATATTATTATGGTAAATCACTTCAATTTCACGATCAATTTTGTTCGTGATCTGTGATAAATGACTTTCCGATTTCGAATATGCAACACTGAAACACGAGGGTTAAGGGAGGAGGAATGATGGTAAAATTCTCTACGTGAACAAATATTTTCTTGCATGAACCTAACAAAACCCAATAACATTCGATCACGATTAAGTGATGATCAGATGAACTCACTTTTAAGAATTGGTACGACGAAAATCAAACCAGATTTCGCATCACTGGCTTACAAAACTCTACGAAAAATTTCACATTAAATTGTACAATCGTTAGGTTATTATATATATATATATATATGGCTTTTATTAATACTTTTTAAATCACGAAATTATTTTTAGAACATGTCTATTAAAAGTGTTTTTAAAAAAAATTAAAAAATTCTAATTTTTTTTTAGTAAAAAAACAGCCCATAGGCCACTTCTAAGGTTATGGAGGGACACATGTGGCCACGGGGCAGGCATCGTTGCTCTACGGCATAAATATAATTATGCAAGTTGTATATATGTTTTATACATGATATTTGAAGAATTGTGAGGGAAGAAGAGTTGTTTTTGCCGATATACTGATTTCCGACGCCAATATAATTGGCCCCGGATCCATTCGGGTAAGTCGCGCGCTCTATTGGTAATTGTAGCTATGTCCCAACAGTGTGAGCTGTTATATCACGACTGCTACTACCAGATGGCGAGACCTAAATGTATGAGCCGCAACTATTCATATAAAATAAATATATATATATTTTTGTATTATGAATTATAAATAATATAATATTATATACGTTTTATATATTTTATATATAATATATAAACAAGTATCCCGTTTTGTGAAATTATTCAATTGCAAAAACTGTGCAAGGATTTTGAACGGGTCTTATAGAAATAGAACGTTTAGTCCAAACATTCCTGAAAAATGTTAAAATCGAATAACCGTTATCGTAAAAATCTCAAAAGTCAAGAAACGTATTACTTTCGATATCATTATTTAAAAAAAAATATAGGTAATTTTGATCTCGATCATACAAATTATTTCATTATTTTTCCGTTAGGTTCATCTTTAAATTTACGTTTGTTACCAAGGGAATCACGTAAATAATGCTCAGAAGATAATCTGATGTGTAATATTGATCTAAATAATTTTTGAATCTTGGTCATGACCAACATTTTTGTTTCCAATAAAAAAGAATCGGCGTGATAGTGTAATTATAATATCTAGTATTATTCATGTATTCTGTGTTGTTTTGCGTTGATAAGAAAGTACATGGTAGTGTACTGTACTAATTGTATAGAAATTGCATTTTTAATAACGAATATAATTTAAATAGTGTTCACAAATTCTGATTGTCTTTACATAACATAAAGCTAATCGTAAAGACGAACCATGGCGTACGGCCGCGACGGTCTACTGAACATCCGAACTCGCTATACAAATTATAGCCCAGACAGATCGTTAAAAGTTAAAACTATAATGTTATCATAAATAATCTTTTTAACAATATATTATAATCTATTGCTGAGCTGGAATGTTAATAGGCAATAGCCCTTTAAAATTAAATTAAAAAAGAAAAAAGTAGCGTTTAACGATAAAAATCATTCGATAGTTTGCATAAATTTGTTATCTTCTATTCCAATCAGAAACCTAAAATAAAAATAGAATTTCATATTAATCTTCATTCAATATGTTCAATTTATTTTCACTAAAAATGTGTTATTATGTATTTTAATTTGTGTTAAGTTTAATATTTGTTCAATGGTTGATTTATTGTATCTATTTCAGAAGGTTAAATCTGTGTAACATTAAGATTTTTTTAGTATGATATTTTGAAAAAAATATTGTTTTTAAATGTAATATATTTTAACGATTAATGCAGTGGTTCTTCTTACGTTCACGGCACATATTTTTCAAACAATACATTTTAACCGCAGAACACTATATAGCAATATAGAATTTAAAAAATTACAATGTTTGTTTAAAAACTAAAATATATTTATTTTTATAATTTACAGTTTATATAGTACTATAAGTTATTAAATAATTACAAATATAATGTGGTATTTGGCTTTGCTTGTTTTTTGTAAATCGACTGATACAGAAACGCAGGCCCGTGCGCAAAGGGGGGTTTAGGGGGTTCAAACCTCCCCCACGACCGAAAAAATCGTGTTTTTCATTTTTGATGTATTATATGTAAAATGTTATAATCGTATTTGTAATAATGCATAACATAAGAAAATCAAGATTTGGCTGAGTCTGTTAAGTTAGCAGATGCAGCAAAACACGAACTTCAGCAAAGAAGACAATATTCCACAGATAACTTCAACAATATTTTTGTGACTACAGAAAATATTTGTAAGAAGTACAATATACCTGTGACTAAACCGAGACTTGCCTCACGTCAAACTAACCATTCTAACATTATAACAGACTCCGTAGCTGATGTATTTATTTTATACAGTTTTTTCAAACCCCCCCCCCACCATTATGAAATCCTGCGCACGGGCCTGCAGGACGAATCAATGGCTGCAGTGTGACTCTCATTTCTTCTTATAGTCCTAGGAATGTTTCTCCGTTTTTTTTTTTTAATGTTTGTAATCTTAACTCGCTTACGGCTTAAGAACTGGGAAATTTCTGTTCTTAATAATAATATGTACAATACGCGGTCACCACGGCTGTCGCGGCACACCTACAGCCACCTCGCTGATCACCGGTTGGGATCCACTGGATTAACGTTTATGGTATTATGTAATACAACCGCCATGCCTCGTGTTCTCATGTGGGATCCACCCGTGCACACTTCAGACAACACACGGTCCGGAAAATCAAATGGCGAAAACTGGTTTAACTCGTATGCTTTTTAGTCGATACGTTCTGCGTGATCGCCGTAAAATGTTGATGATATGTTTCGATTAACGATTATAGGATTTTATCGTGCACATCAAACACCCATCTTGGTTGTTCAAATAATAAACATATACTACTGTAACGTGGTCGGGGATGACCCGTTAAATATAAGATATTCAGGGAAGAATTTAGGTTCTTTTGAATATAATTAACCGTAGCTCGGGAGCATAAATGGTATATAAGATCTTAATGTTACAAATAAATGCGTATTGGTAAAGATAATTATTAATCTATAATGGTTTATTAAGACTTACTGACATACTTAACAATTATATGGCTGTTTCGTAGTTGCACGGAGTTCCAGTTAGCATGATGGTAATCTTACATATCGATAGTAGACCATAGGCCTTACAATATAAACTGTGAGTGGGGGGGGACTTAATGTATAGTTAGCTTATATTATGTTTCTATAATAGTAATACTAAAAGTAATATATTACAGAGCCGCATTTAGGACGGGGCCAGCGGGGCCATGGCCCCAGGGTCCCCACCAATTGAGGGCCTCCACCAATTCGGATAAAATAGAAAAATTACTGGTTTTTTTTTAATTTATCCCAAACTCGATAGAAACTATAAAAAAGGTTTTCTAGTGCACTTGTTAGCAAGAGTTATTTATAAATCATATTCAAATTTCCCGCGCAAAATAAGTTAGTTGAACTATGTGTTTTGAAACTCACATTGTGTGTAAAATTTCAATTTTCATAAGCAGCATTCAATTTTCCCGCGTGAAGTCAATGAGTGGAGTGCGTTCTAATATAACTCACTCAAATTAAAGTACGAGTGTTGTGAGTGTGTCATTCACTTTTAACGCAGATGATTGTTTTGGACCGATTGTATATTTTTAAAAGTTGACAGTTTGGAATAAAAATATTGCGAAATTCTTGATGATAATTTAGTCACACAGGGGTCAAAGAAAAAACAGCTATCATCGTACGTCCAACGAAAATCTGATTTAGATCATCGATGAGTATTTTGTACGTAAACAAAAATCGTCAGTCTTTATCAACACCGAGAAAGACATTATTCGTCATAGATTATCAATTTAAAGGAACAGATATTGAGATTAAATGATAAACAATAGAAAATTTCTTACAATCGCCGATAGTCTTAATCGTGATGTTTCTGTTTATCTTTACTTTGAAAACATTCACAATTCTTAATTGTTTGCTTATTGTAATTTTGAGGTTAGATCTGAAAGAATGTTTCTACATGCCGTATCAGCTGTATTGATAGAAATTCTGAATTGTCTTCCTATAGATTTTTCTGTTTTTTGTACTTTGTAACATAATTTCTAGCCTCTAAAATACGAAAAATTACCATGTCGGATAGACAAGAAGATAGGCGAAAATCTTGTATATCATTACCCTGATGATTTAGACTTGAATTTAGCTAATGAATTGATTCATCTCGCCACTTTTGAAAAAGCGTACGAAAAGAAAAAGGGTGAATCGAATAAAATTTTTCTTTACCGTATAATTTTGCAAAATAACGTGCAATCTACTTTCTGTAATGCAGAAGTGGCACTTCGTATTTATTTATCGATGATGGTAACGAATTGCAGTGGGGAAAGGTCATTTTCAAAACTAAAGATTGTAAAGAACAGATTGCGAACGTCGATGACTCAAGAACGCTTGTCGAATCTCATGCTTCTCAGTTTGGAAAGCGACATTCTCCGTGATATGAATTTTGATGATATTGTCAACACTTTTGCTAATAAGAAATCGCGCAAAGTTTTTATATAATTAGAAATATTAAACGATTGTCAATGTGCAAAAAAAAAATACAAGAATAAACTTATTCATATGCTGTACGTAATTATATTATTTTACTTCAGAATACGCTATTATACACGAAAAAATTTAGGGGCCTCCACCAAATTTTGGCCCCAGGGCCTCCGAATTCTAAATGCGGCCCTATATATATATATATAGTAGTAAACGTAGTATATGTAACAATTGTTACACTACCTATAACTTTTTATCATAATTCATGAGTATAAAATTCAAGTACCACTCACTCAAGCACTGATCGCAATTCGCTGCGTCTCGAAAATCACAAAACGTATATGAACTTGAAATCGCACACAGCGGTTCCTCTAATGCTGTAGACGTGCAATAAGAAAGAATTTTAAAAATACCAAGACTGTCCCGTTGGGAGCAGGGTAATTCAACCAATACCAAAACTACAATTCCGATTCATTTGAAATTTTGAAAAAATGTACATACATCAGTATGTATAGGAACAATACGAAAGGATTTTTCGAAAATCACACCTTTAAGGATCGAGACAATTTTGGTCTCCGGGCTAGACGTATACATTTTTTCACTTTTTGGTTACCTAGGAATTGTTTTATTTTGTCTAATTGATTGATTTCTATAATATTACTGATTCGGGTATATGTAAATTAGTATGGTGTAATTCAATAAAAATATACGATGAAGGTGTGGTCTTTAAACCAACTTTTTTTTTACATCGAAATTGCTCTAACCTAAAATAGTAAAATGTCTCCCGGGCGAGGCCAGGTAATTGAGCTAGTATTTATAGGCTATAAGAGAAATTCATATTTTCAAAAATTAGTTCACTTCTTTTTTTTAGGTTCATTAAGTTTGTCTCTTAGTATTTCTTTAAGTCAGGCTCCGACCTAGTAAGTTTTGATTATAGCTTGGCCACCTCAGGTCCGAACACCAATAACAATGACACAACAATAAAATGTCTCCTGTCCGTCAGATAGTACTTCAGATACGTCAGATACCCTTGACTCATAGGAAATGGTCCTGTTAGGTTGATGAATACATTTCGAAATATTTTGAAATGTATCAAATGTTTGTAGTTCACTTTTTGTATAGTTACGTGTTTTTGATCGTCTCTTGTATGATAGGTATAAAATTACATATTCTTCCTTAAGATACTACTTACTAACTTAAATGTTCGTTGAGTTTTTAAGAATCAAATTATTCTTGATTTTAATTGAACTTCTAACCTACTGTGACCTTCTTATAGAATTTTATTTAAACATAATAGATTAGAAAAATAATGAAATTTCATACTTCTTATTATCAAATATTCAACAGTCATTTTTTTTTTCCAAATCAAATTAAAGATTAGTTTATAAATTTAAAACCTAGTAAAAAACTAAAATTTAAAAACGAATTGTCTGCACTTGTGCTCAAAATATTGCAAAAATATACATAAATCATTCAAACAGTCACTGGCAATATCTTCCGCATAATCAATCATTACATATTTATATAACATTTGTATAGTTATTAGTCCTCTTTTGCCAGGCGTTGAACGAAAATATTTATTGTTAAAGACTTCTGATACTAGCAAAGTGAAACCAACTAAACTCTCTAGACATTCCAAATATCACTCCTACTGTAATGCACGTTGATGCATAACTGACGAAAAAAAAAACAGTATAAATCAAACTTATATTATCAAAACATACAATACAAAAATATTTGGGTGTCACTGACCTTTCTAACATCGCCAATGACCAACCATCAACGGCAATATCTTGTGTTGCCGATAAAAAGTCGATGGTTAAAAGTGCTAATGCTAACAGTTTAAGATTGGGTTTTCCGGTTTCAGACAACCAATCGTCCAAATAGGATCTGGCATACTTGCCATGTACAACAACAATAGTCCTATTCAAAAGTAAAATAATCAAAATTGAAATCAAATATACCCAGCGTGTTCCATAGCTATTTCGGTACAATGTAGATTTACACCGGTGTTCAAGTACACAAGAGTTCGTTAAAAAACAATAATATTCAATATACCCATCATTATTTGAACAGTAACTAGCTAACTTTTTCTCCTACCAATCCATTGAATATAGAACGAGTCTATTATTGGTGGACATAAAAGTTTTATCCAATACGGCCACATTGCAATACTTAATATAGCCTAAAATATTATTGACAACATTAGGTACACACTAATTACAATATATTACATACTATATGCATTTTTTTTAAACCAAATCGTACATGATCAGTCAATCTACTAAACTCCCTTCTACATCCCATTTCACTCCACTTCCTATGGCGGTAAACACCTCTTGGACAGTGTCGCAACACTTGGGTGTGCAAAGTATGCAATGCACTCGGGCCTCCGGTTCAAAGGGGCCTCCAAAACCAAGAACTAAAATTTAAAATTATGTGTTTCAACTATTATTTACTTCCTCGAAGCTCGAATATTTTTTATTTTATGCAGTTGCTTTTTTTTTTATTTTTTTTTATCTATAATAATTGAAACTGGCTATTAAAATCGCTTATGTAAATAAGTAATAAATGGGAAATTGATATTAAAGTTCATTCTTCAAGGAAAAATTTTCATAAAAAAGTATTAGGAGAGGCTATCGAAGATGTGTTATTTCTCAAGGTACATTTAGAATTAAAGTATGTTTACCAGTTTTAGATTGTACGAGAATAATATTTATACAAAAATAACGGTTTAATTTAATGAAATGTGTTTCAGATCGTTTCACATTTTTAGACTCTGAATAAATTTTGTGTTATGAAGAGTAATACCTAATTATACCTACTTATAGTTTCACTGCATTTTACAAAGACGATATTGTTTCAGATTTCACGTTTATGTTTGTGTTAAAATAAATTCTCATTTATTATTATATTTATCATATCTTATAATTTTATTAAGGTTATAATCTCAATAAAAAAAATGTATAAATTATGTATTGATACTCGTATTAGTGATAACATTATTAAAATTAGTATTGGATATGAAGTTAGGTAGACTTAAGAATGTAATAGATTAGCTATACAATTTATAAGGTAAGTTTCTTAAGTTATAATCCTAAAATATATATCTGTAGTATTACAAAGATAAGGTAAAAAATATAATATTAATTTGGGGCCTTAAAATAACACAATTAAATGCACACGGGCCTCAGAGTTTTGCTCTTAGACCCAATTTTACGTAACTTTTATAAATCTGTATTAATGTATCCTTAATTCGTAGACCAACATATATTTATGTAATATGCTAATTATGCCTAGATATAAGTAACTATGTTTAGTTCTGTAACAGTTTCGTCCTCTATTTCAGTTTTTAATTCTGTATCAACTGTATGTAAATTCTCCGATCGGGCGTGTTGCGCAAAATGAATTAGAATAAAATAAAATAATATAAAACTATATTATGACATTATATTCCAATAACTCTCATAATATGTTCCTATCTCGTTTACGTATTTTATAATATATTCCATCTAACGTATAAATATTTCACGCTACGTCTTCCACTACATAGACATCTATGTTATAAGGACATAGTAAAAAGAAGACAGTCCGGTTTTCAAATAGATATTATAATAATTTTATACTACGCACCGAATATTTAAAGGATGAGTGGTAAATTAATCTCATAGTACTTTTTAAGCTGGTAAGTGTAAAGTATTATGTATGTTTTATCACAGATTGTTGTGGCTAGATCGAAAAATACATCAGTCATTGAATAATTAATTAATATAACTTGACATATTTTATTTAAGCAACTGACACCATCGGCCTATTCATTTATTTTCCTTGATAAAATAATATCAAAAACATTACTGGCTAAAGAAACTCGTTTTCTTGGCTTACAAATATTCTTAGTAATATAAATTTAAAGTTAAATCAACATAACAATTTAAACTTTTAACTTGTAACTACAAGTCTTGAAAAATGTAATTTGTTTATTTCTGCAAACACATTATAATTGGTCGGTGGTGAAATCGTAAATAGTATGCGCACGAAGTAGTAGGTTTCCGGTATATAATAATATAATATTATTTTACGCTATCGGCCCCAACAAAGATTATATTATTTTCCATAAATTTGATTTAAACGCTTATCTAGGTGTAAAATTGATGCATATTATACTACAGGGATAATTTTTTATTATTTATTTTTAAAAAAACTTTTTCTGATTTTGAAACATTGTACATGCATATTGATTAGTATACTATTACAACACATTGGTACACTATATATGTTAACAATCTCAATTGAATAAACAATGTTAATCAAATTTATTGGTAAAAAAAAAATGCCATAAAATACGTACATTTATGCATTATTTATTATATACAATTTATATCACACGTACAGTCGAGGAGTAGTGTGGTGCAGTGGTCACACAGTTGGCTACGACGCGCGCAGTCTTCAGTTCGTCTCAGTGCAAAAAATATTCTGCAGAATTAATTTTGTAGTCTCTCCCCCTGCCACCGTTCTGATTGCTCTACACTGCTCCTCACCGGACTCACTCCACTGGGAGTGAAGTCTACACACATGCAAATTCTCTTCTTAGAGAAGGGGATACCAAGTGCTACACTGCACTCTATCCCTCCCAAGTGACAAGTGATTGACAAAGACCTAACGGTCGTTTCGATGAAAAAACAATTACGAAAAAAAAAACACGTACAGTCGGTTATCTGTTATTGTATTGTTCAAATTGGTAAGAATATCGTTTTTTTTTAATGGATAAAAATATAAATGTCTGTGATTTATTTTGTTGTTTTTATTGGTAACACTTTTTCGGTAGAAGTTCCTTTTTTTTTTTTTTAATTAAATTCTAATTAAATTTTAAATTAACTAATACAAATCTGGTATATTTCCTAGCATAATTATCCGATCCTTAGTTCTATGTTTAATAAAATATTTATAATAATAAAAGAATATTATATTGATTATATAGACAATCGTTTAAACTGTAAAACGTATTTATAACAAAGTCCTTACAAGTATACGAGTCAATCCAGGAGAAATTATTCTCGACGCATATTCACTACAAGAATATTTGCACGACTAGACCTATTTTGTTAGATACAACGATTAACTGAAACATAAAGTTGCAGGGCTCTTAAACTGAAATATGGTGTTAATCGTATCGTCGACGTGGAGCTAATGTAATACGAAAACAGCCATGGATCATCGCGTATAAATTATAACCCCCACTTAATTCTGGTTTCCGTTTATTGTGCAAACCAAACCAAAAAATCAGGAATCGAGATAAATTTTAATCTATTTTTAGGCTGCATAGTATTATGTATAACCTAATCTACATAGCTGAGTATTTTAGATGATCCAACATATTAGTAGAGAATTTAAATATCTTTGATTTGTATTCCTTTCTATGTCCCTGGCCACAAGACTGAAGATTTCAAAATTTTCTTAAATTTTGATTTTGTACTTATTTTTCTGTTGTTTATATAATACATAATAGGAAATTTATAATGCACAAACGTGTGTTGTAGTTTTTAATTATAATAATACTTTTATCTTATCTTTTTATTTATTATTTAATTACGCTATGATTTACAATACATAATCTGATGTAAGAGTACTGAATATTTTATGAGAAAACAATTATTCAGGTTTTGATTCCAACGACTTCAGCTCTGTTATTTCATTCGATCGAAGTAAATCACGTAGAACGAAGCAAGCAGAGTTGTGATTAAATGCGAGGCATAAGGCGCCACAAACGCCTAAAGCCATACGACTTAGTTTAAGTGACTTAGGCTAAGGAAAGGAGCCATCTCATTGGAGGTACAACCCCATACATGTCTTGTATAATATATATTTAATTAATCGTGATTATCATAGATTATTATATTGTACTCACCCCCAACGTATTGTCTTTATAAAGACCTTTGATCGTTTAAATAAAGATGCCACAGGCAATTAAGAAAAAAAAAGAAAAATAGTTGTGATTAAAAATAAATGTTATCACTTAGATTACTAAGATTATTGAAACAAAATTATTTTCATAACACGCACGTACGGCGCAGTGTCCCATTAGTCGCGTCGTAAATAATTACAGGAATATGCTTTTTACGAATACGAAAAACTAGCTTTGTCCGGCAGATATTTTAGTATTTGAGATTAACGCAATTACAATGTCGGTGTGAAAAATTGGTAGAAAAAGCTTACAATCGTCGTCATATATTCTGATGATGTGTATTATTGTTTATTTATACTACATTAAGTTAAGTAACACGCATACTTCAATCGGTCACTAAGATTAAAGTGAACGTATGAAACAAAATAAAATAAGTAACCAAAAATCGAGATTGTGTATGCATCCAGCTTAGAGCCCAAAACCGTTTCGACCCTTAAAAAAATGCGATTTTCAAAAAATGTATTTATTTATTTTATTGTAAATAAACTGTACAAGATACAGTATAAATTTTGACCGAAACAAAGAAGCAGTTGTATAATATAAGCACGTAACACTAAAATATTGAAGAAAAACAATAATGATAATAAGAAATAGGCACGTTACAGTAATAGTAGTTGAACAATAATAATGGTTAAACAATGACTACAAAACATAATAAAATACCAATATTATTTAAATAATAATAATTATTATAATGATATTTATTAATGATTTAGAACAAATTTGGCAGACAATAACAGTGAACAAACCAAATAACACCTGTGCTCAAAGCAGACATAAAAAGGAGATCAACATGATCGGCAATAAGGTTAGCAAACGATAAGGCTCTTTTTTTGCACCTATAAAGTATATGGTGATAAGTGCGTTCCCTAAACGTTTCAAATGAACCGGCAGTTTTGGCTGTAGGCACGCTGGTGGTCAGCGAGTGACCGAGTTGTAATTTGCAGAATTGTTTATAGTATTATGCAGGTATTAATTTCTGCAGTAGTTGGAGGATCACATTCCAAGTCTCGCATAACGTGCTCTGGTTATCTAAGGTGCATTTTATTTTAATATGCATGTTTTGTTTGCTATAAATTACAGCCACGTCATCGTTATTTATCAGCCGGACATTCTTGTACAGTTATACGTTATTCCTATGAAGAACATTAATTTTTTTTTTGTTTTCTCGAAGACTGGTATTACATAACTCGGAATAAATTACCCGACGAACCAACGGCCATCCACCATAAAACTATTTCTGCGGTACGCGGTATATGTCGATAAATTACAATTTTTATTTCACCCCATACGTTCTACTTGCTTGAGGTTATGCAATATGCAATTTACCCATTCATTTTATACGTAGGCGACTTTACTGTGATCCGCTTTATGAAAAACTTATTATGTTCACTTTTTTTTATCTGTCGATAACCTTTTGCCGTTCAGCACTCCGGGAAGTAGTCAAATACTATTGACTGATTTAATGGTTTACTTACTTTTATAAAATTCTTCGAAAATAATTGGTAAACGTAGTTTTTTTTTTATTTGCAAAACGTAATATATTATAAAGGAACACGAACGAAATGCAATACAATCTTAGAGTGTGAAAAATGTTAAAAGTATATTATATACTATATAACTCAGCATTAAAATGTTAAAAATAATCTTTCATCAAATTTTCAGGCGATGAAATATCTGCATAAATAAACTTCTATGATTAATTTCAGTTTTTGGTAAAATTCATTATTGTAGAAAAAAAATTGCTCAATTGTATGTTTAAATACTTGTGACCTTGAATTTAAGGAGATTTATAATAATTACATTAATAATGATTATCAATATATAAGGTACAGTATGTAAATTAATTGGAAAGTCAATGGCCATAACTAATGACCCAATACGAATATTTAAGTGAAATTTTTACTAACGTAATAAATGAATGGGTGCCCCCTTCCGCCAATCCGTTTATCAGGGAAATTATTGTTTAACCAATTCCTAGCATTCCGAGAATAATGTGTCACTGTCATAAAAAATAATTGTACTAATATTAAATTACAAATATTAATATTATATCAAATTTGTTTTTTACATTATTTTAATTTCAGAAATATTGACTTAATAAAATAATTATTTTTTTTATTATTATGAAAATTGTGAGATTTATCATAATATACCAAAATTTTACCAAATAACGTCATGACCGATAAAATATAAATCTGAATTTAAAATGATTTTTTTCACAACATTTACCTACATAATTAATTCATTGTGGTAAAAAATGTCTTTTCTCAATGATCATCGTTCACCGTGACATTTATACATATATATATATATATATATTAAATAAATATGATATTTTAAATCGTTATTTATAATAATGTAAAAGAGGCGTAAATTTTATATTATCACGGTGATCAAATATTTATAATATTAATTTCAAATTCTATAAAACAAAATAAATAATAAGAAAGCACTCGTCTAAATCGTCATTTTTATGATGTCTATAAATTGTTTCGTATTACGAGTGAAGAGTGATAACTAATACTTGAGGCCAATACAAAAAATAATACACATATAACGTGACTACTGAGACGAATTTGGTGAAAATATCACAACCAGCCGGCTCTCACACACAGCCACGCAGATACTTTTAAACTAGAATCGTAAAAATACTTTTAAATTATTATATTTTACTGGATCCAACAAAAACCTTTAATCAACATACGCGTTCCTATCGTATAATATCTTTTGATTTGATATTCAACGTCGAAGTTCTGGTTCTGTCATCTTTCGTTCAAACATAATTTAATTTACACTAGTCTAGATTTTCGTGTCACTCCAGCCTTTCGTCTAATAAATTCGAAGCTCTGAGGAAGTTGCCTCAGAGACGATTTCAATACTGTTTTCAAAGTCAATATCATATTAACCGATTTATCAGTTTGTCGGAGAATACCAATAATACGTAATAAATGTATTTAACTTAATTTAATAATGGTGATGAGATATAGATAGATGGAGAAACAATATCAAAATTCAGTTTTCAATATTTTCAACTCTTATGTGCATTTTATTTAAATTTATATTCATACTCTCAATATAAAACACGACAGATTATTTCACAATTAAAAAAAAAAAACACCTAATGTCTCCGCAAAAAAGGAATGTATCAATGCTATTTTATCTTAAAACATTTTCAAACGGACATATCATGACCTTCAAACATTTATAAAAAAAAAATACTTGAGGCAATTGCCTTTTTTCTATAAATACTTAAATACATGGTCGGTAAGCGATTTGTTTGTTGTTAATTGCGTGATTATTATACACATAATCAAAATATCAGCTCATGATTTCTAAAAAATTATATAACATATAAAAAAATAAAAGTTTGTTTATTTTACATAGTAAATATAGTAATAAATAATAATTCAACAAGAGCAAATTAAATAAATAAATAACGATATACATATAAATTAATGACTGATAGTTCAAAATTCATTTATCGCTGTAGTATTATATAGTTTTTCACTCACCAACCAATGAGAAAGACTCAATGATTGATAACCTTTTATTATATTTTTAAAGACACTGTACCAAATAAATCCAATGACCATACCGAGAACAACTGCTACATAATAACCATTAATATATACTTCACAATGTCCTCCATTTGTTTCACACATCTACAAAAAAATACATAAAAAACGTATTTTTATAAGGTACATTAAAGCGTTATCTATTTATAAGAATTTACGCACATAACTGATGGGTTATAAGAAATACAGAGTGCCCTACCAGGATATCTTCCGTGTAAATAGAGATAATAGAATTCTGTTTTGGTTTTATGAGAGTTCCTGGATAAAGTGCAATTATGTTGAAAACAGTTTGAGAAATATAAGTGTATTACTAAACAAGTTAAAATTAACTTTTTATTTTGTGATTTTCGTGAAATAGCCATTTTATAGGGCATCTTTTTCTGAAAGTTTCGACGGTTTAACTTTCAGTTTCATAGGATTCATATGGTTTTTAATAATTTTTTATTTTACAAAGAAATATTGTAAATTATTATCACCACATTATTTTTCCGATGAGCTTTGCTGATCATGTTTTTATTAATTCAAATTGTGTAAATAGTACATTATTTTCTTGTAAACTAGATTATTAAAAATTTAAGAAGTGGAAGAAAATTTGAAATTGAACCGTCATCATTTTTAGAAAAATAAGCCCTTCTAAAATGGGTATCTTCGAGATTGATAAAAAGTTATTAAATAGAAAGTACATTTTTTAATTTCCTTAATAATACACTTGTATTTACCAAACTATTGTCAGCAAAATTGCCTTTGCCTTACCCTAGGATGCTCATAAAAATAACATAATTTGACTATCTTTATTACACTTGAGACATCGCTCTGTGTAAATCCCGGTGGGCCACCCTGTACACCATTAATTGACGATAAAAGTTAATTTTTAATAAGCTATTTCATAACGTGTTTTAAAAATTTTACAACAATAATTATTATTAAATGTTAATTATTCATAACAAGAGTGAAATACGTAAAATGGATGTCTTACACTTTTCAAGTTCGGGGTGGAACAACTCTCAATCATATCATTTGAACATTTTCTTAAGGTTAACATATCAACTATTTTCAAGACTAATGTATTCGACACAAGGAATCCCAAGAAAAAGAATGTGTTATATAATGTCATGTACGTTCCACCAAAACGTGGATCACTTAATCGATAAAAAAATGCAAATAATGTTAACAGCATGAAGATGCTCATAACCTAAAACAGAATATAGAATGTATTATTTTTATAGCAAGTATTATATAATATATTAGTTTGAACTCAGCTAAAGTGTATTCAAATATTTTTGCATTTAACTTGATTGTATTTAAACAGAATATATAATCGATTTTTATTAATTAATTTTTAATATATTCCTTCGAAAATCTACTTTCTTACAACGGCAAACAAGTAAAATATAGACAATAACTCTATAGTAAATTACATATACCAATGTAGGAATATTAATTTGTTTGACTGATTACTTATATTTTCGATATGGATAACGCAACTTTCATGAAACAAAATGTTGATGGTGAAATAACAAACATGTGAGAACAAAGTTTATTAATATATATAATAAAATAGTGATTTTTAATCGTTGTAAATATTTGAATTAATTATCGGTCGGAAATTAAAAAAACACAAACCTGTTATTATTTGATCTTGCTAAACATGAATAATCTTTTAATCTCATGATTATTCACATATGGTTATGAGTATATAATAAAATATGTAACTAGTAGTATTATTTTTAAATACTAGTTATACATTTTATATAATTATCAGGGTTAAAAATTACTTAACAACAAATATTCAGTTCGCATGGAAAATTACGTCAAAGATTTTCGACATTCCTCCAGCGTATACTTGAACTTATAACTTGTTTCGGTATTCAATAAAAAGCAATTAAAAAAAATTAAGTCTACGCTACAAGATAACTGAATATAATATATTGAATATTTAATAACTTACCTCGTTAACAGAAACAACCAATCCTAATATAAAATAATAATATATTGGCACACGAGTATCATTATTTTTATGAATTAAGCTAGGAGTATAATAAATCAACACAGCGTATGCAATAGCCCAGAGTAATCTAGAAAAAAAAAACAAATTTTACACAACGGTATTAAATTAAACGCATCGGTGTTTATAATATTTGACAAAACCTCAGAAGCTTAGTGGACAACCCTAAGGTTTGAAAAAATACGCAAATAATATTTCAAATTAGGTGCTTAAGAATTGAGTTTAAGTTTATGAATGATTGGTGTATTGATTTAGGTACCATAAACAAATTCAATTTAGAAAGAAATTAAATTTTAAATGTCTATAATATAGATTAAATTTCATAGAGATATAATTTTTTAGTTTAACTATTTATAATTCCGTATGAATTTAAGATAACGATGCACATTTTTCTATATTATAAACAACATAAACTTACAATTTATTTATTATACCTGATTGGTGTGATTTTCATATAGTAACTCATTGGTTTTGAACTCGTGATATATTTTGACACTAAGAAGGGCATAGAAAACTGTAAAATATATACCCCTGTTGTTATGATCATAATATCATCTTTTGATACGCCTGCATCGATCAGCATTAAATGAGATACACTATTATCCATTGCAGTGAACCCAATCTAAAATACAAGCGCTGTTATTCTCAATTAATCAATATTTTAAAAATATATTATTCTTTAATACTTGATTACGATATTTTTTTAAAAGTATTTTAAATATTCACGAACCAATTTGTTTTCTTCTAATATAAGAAATTAAGAAAAAAAAAATGGTTTTAGTTTATCGCTCTAATTCAAAAGTATATATATGTTACGGTGAATGATGTAAACGTGGTAAAAGACGTCATTTACCTAAAAATTGGTAAACGTTGTAAATTCAGACATTTCCCGGTTATTGTCGTCAATCACAGGTTTAAACTTTAATTGGAGAATGATGTTCAATACTTTTATGTCGGTGACGGAAGTAGATAGATAAACGAAAATCCCAAATAGCAATAACGTCGATAACCCGAGTAATAATATGAGATCATCTTTTCGTTTATTAGTTAGTATCTACGGGCATATTATAGCGAGTTATATACGCGACGTGAACAAAATATAGTAAAGATTAAATTATTGTGTTATAGTTGTATTTAATTTTATTATTAAAGTATGGAGAACAAATTTAAAGCAGCAATTGACAAAATTGTCAGCAGTAAAAAGAGAGGTGACTACATATTTTATTTTAGTTCTGAAGAATATAACAACAAAATTAAAAAAATTAAAAAATTAAAAATTGGAACACTGAAAAAAACAGTAACGAATAATAGACTTATACGTAAATATGATGTTTGGGCGATGTTTGGTTGTTCAGCGAGAACAGGGTTAGCTTCTGCAGGGATACCTTACGATGAAATAGAAAAACTTAAACTTGCAATGCATCGGAAATGTTGTGCAGTTCAAAATGTCATGGCAACCAAAATTGTACAAATATATTTGTAATATGCACGTATTTAATTATTTTTAATTAACATATTATCCCATTCAAATAAATTCATAGTACCTAAAGTAAAAAAATCAGTGTATTATTTGAGATTTATCATCATTTACCGCTAATTTTGGTAAATGACATCAATGACCGGTGAAAGATGTACATTTGAATTTAAAATCTGATTTTATACATCATTTACTTACATATTCGAATCATTTTAGTAAAATACGTCATTCACCGGAGAATGACGACATTGACCAATATCCATCTTTCACCGTAACATATACGTATAATATTGTTTTAATAGTATAAAAGTATAATAATGTATTATTTTAAATAGATGAAAATAGTTTTTAAGAATGAAAATGTAATCAATTATTCTCAAATACTAATATAGATAAGTTAAAATGAATAAAGGATAGTACTTAATACTTTTCCTGATCTATATTTACCCTCATTGTCAGCAATGCTACCGCCAATATTTTAATACGAGGTAAGTTTAATACATCCCATAGTAGCTTATAATTTTGAAATACATTGGTCTTTACAAAGCCATCTTCCAATCGGTTGTCTTTTTCTTTTTTTAACAGTCCAACTAGTATTGATATTGATATAACAATGATAGCACAAATATACAAATAAGCTGGAAAATAAATAATTGTGTAGTGAGTTACGTTAATAGGTTTGAGTATCTCGAATCAGTAATATGGAAGAATATGGTGGTTTTGAGAATGACGTGAAAAAAGAGACACTATGGCTGGACGGAGTGAAGAAAAACATCAAAGTTATTGCGTGGTAAGTGGATGCCAATAGGATGAAAGGTTATAACATTGTAGCGCAACCGACAATATTTAATGGTTATGCACGTTGGGTAACGGGCAAAATAACGGAACATATTATGAGTGCAGTGAATATGAGAATACTAAGAAAGATTCATGTTTCCTTGAAATGGTTAGGGAAGAATAAGGAATATATAGAGTGAGAAAAAAGGAGGATAATTTAAGGACAAAGGAATGACACCAATTGTAGCAAAATATATGACGAATAGGTTGAAATGATCGAGCAGGTTATGAGGGGTGATGAGGTGGACAGTAGAGGTAGTGATGATGAGAGGTGTTATGAAAATTAATGTGGAAGGAAATAGAGGGAGAAATGGTTAGATGGAATTGAGGTGTGTACACGAAAGATAGGACACATGACCATATGGAGGTAGAGATCGTGGTTTAGTTGTAAGCCAATTTAGTTTGGAGTGTGGGACAGGACAAAGTAGGTTCAAATGCCTATATTTTGTCTTATTTGTATAAATATAAAAGTGGAATATTTACAGGTAGATTTACTTCAAGAAAAGTGATTAAAAGAAAAATAAAACATTGTAAAATAATAGGAAAGACGTTAAGACCTCTAAATATTAATTATTCCACGCGTTAAACATAACTTAATAAATTAATTTTAATTTGTCATACTTTTTATATTAATTAATCCTCCTTTTCCGGGTATAGCTCGAAAATATTGATTGTTAAATTCTTCTGACACTAGCAGAGTGAAACAAACTGAACCAATGAACATTCCAAATGGCACTCCAACAGTATTACACGTTGAAGCATAACTAACGTTATTTCTGTAAAAAAAAAAGTTATTTAAAATAATATTGTTTAAGAATGTGTTTATTAAAGGGCAATTACTTTTTCAACATTGTCAATGACCAACCATCAACTACAATATCTTGAGTTGCCGACAAAAAGTTGATGCTTAAAATAACATAACCTAACATTTTGAGATTTGGTTTCCCTGACTCTGGCAACCAATCTTCTATATTACTAGCCAAGAAGAGTAAAAACAACCCTGTTCGAAATTAAAAAATTCACGATGTTTTAAAATAATATTCGTATCGTCATACGATTAACTAAAAATTAAAGTAAATTTTAATTTGAAATAACATCAATGTCTTTCGAGAAACGAAAGATTCATTATTTATTCACCAATTAATAGTTGAAGAGGCAATAGCCAACTTTTGCGCCTGCCAATCTTCTGGACATAGAATGCATCTATGATTGGAGCCCATAAGAGTTTCATCCAATGTGGCCATAGTGCAATGCTAAATATAGCCTGAAATATAAAACACGATATTTAAATTATTATTTTTATAACTTTAATCAGCTATGTTTAATATCAAGTTTATTTTATGATGCATAATTAGTTTGATAAAAGTTTAGTTAAATCAGATTAGGTGAAACACTTTTCGTCAAATAACCTTTTCCGTTCTTTCAAATCTTATTTAAGTTTGTTTATCTTATTTTAACCTATTAAATGTTTTTATCAGTGAATATTCAAATGAACAAAGTTGACTTAAATTTTATATTTAATCGATTTTACAAACAACTTTTAAAGTTACAACAACCCAAACCAATATTATTCAATGGCATATTACAGATATTCGTGTAATTTTCGAAATTAAACTTTTGAAAATATTATGAAATGCCTATACAGGTAGTTAGCAAATGTTTCGAGTTACTACGATTCCTTTTTATAGAATAATAACCATATATATTAAGTAACTAATATTTTACACATTACGTGTAGGTAATCAAAATTCAATGAAATACCCAATTTCGTCAATATTTTCAAGTTTGCTACTCCCCGTTTAAACATTAAAGATTAATATTTAAAAAAAACTTGATCGGCTACAGAGAAAATCTTATGAAAGATCTTGTATCTATGAAACATAAACAAGTGGATAGTGCGCGACAAAATATACTAGATGGCGGAAGGTTTGATTCTTAACCTAGGTTGAAGTTTGCAATTTTTTCTTCGGTTTCTCAATTATCCCTTCTGATCGAAATTGTGTGCACAGAGAAACACAACAAATATCGATGATTGTGTTTTTAAAATAATTAAATAATTTTAATAATATGATGTACACTTAAATATTTGTTGAACGAGAAGATTTCTTAAAGATTTGTAAAATTATTTAACCTCGTTACGATACACTTAGGTTGCAATTTTATAACGTATTACACTCGAAGTAATAAAAAATATAATACGATTAAAAATAATAGGATTAAAGTGACAACGAATTCATTCGGAACCAGTTATTCTAACATTTTATTATTACTATTATTATTAATTTTTTTATTAAATCACGTAAGTATTGTTTTTCGTTAATTTTTTTTTTTTAATAAAATACATATCGAATTTGGGTGATTAAAATTGTATAGCCCTATGTAATATGATGCAAACACATCGATGAGTTGTATGACACGTAATATATTTTAACTAAAATTTTATCAGTTGATAAATTCAAAAAATAAATTACACATTGATCGAAATCGTTTTTAAAAAAATCAAATGCAATGTTTTTAATTGCATAGAAACAATCTGCCTACATTTTGAAACTAATACATTTAAATTGTCAGTTTATATTGATTAATTATTGAAACGATTTTTCGAGAAATTAATTTAATAATTTGTTTACCTTGTTTACCTTGTTAAACCGTCATTCAATTCATACTGATTACTACGTGCTATTGATAAAATGCCTGTTATGAATTTATGTTATATTATAACGTGCACATATTATTGAACTACAATAGAGGAATCAAAAATTACAATTGAATACTTAGGTGACATTTGATATCATGAAATGTACGATAAGTTATGGAATCAAAAATATAAAGTGATTTCATCATAGATAATGCGTCAAGGACGAAATCCCACTAAAATATTATTCGTACGACACACACACACACACACACACACACACACACACACACACACACACACACACACACACGCGCGCGCGGCTCGATTTATTTAATTTGGGGGAATTTTTTTATTGCGTCAGTTGATGTAAAACGTTCGTTCAATCAGTGAAAACTATTTTACAACCAAACCGTAGCCTATTTACATGTCCAATTTTTTTTAATCACTTTAAGCGTAAGTGAATATTAAATAGTTTCAATAATTAGATAGCACAATATTGTGCAGACAACAAATACTTGGTTACCCATTGTTCTATTTTTTTTTTCTTTTTTATCATATTATTTTATTAAAAATAGGAACATATCCAAATTTTTTCTTATACGATAATACCCGTTCCTCGATAACGACTGTTAACAAGTGTGAACCGCAGTTCATGTTTTGTCGAATAACGCTGAGGGCTACCGCGAATAGTTTTACACACGACATTTTAGATATAATTGCAACTCACTTGATCTTCGTAGGTAACCGTTTTTTTACTCTGTAAAATATTTGAAATAGCAAGGGCAAAACCAATAGGAAAACCTTGTATTATGTAGAGTATTAGCAGTAGACAAAAGTTCAACCGGTCTCCATCTAAATTTGGTTTTTCTTCGTAGGCCACTGCGCACTCATCCGTGTCACTGTTTCTGTTTTTTGATATCGTCATCGTATTCGGTTGTAATCAACTATTTCATTTAAATACACGGTGTAAAACTGTAATTCATTAACAATGCGTTATTTGGTGTTAGAACAACACAAGTACATGTGTCTTTAAAAATCAATTCGCCGCATCGAATTGTATTATTCCACCCAAAAAATACTATTCTAGAAACTAAAAGATAATGCACACACTTGTTGCTTTGAATTATATTTAACATTAGTCCATAGGTAATATTTTATTTATTTTCGAGATTTAGAATACAAATTCAAACAAAGTTTATAAACCGTAATACATAATATTTTTTTGTATAGGTATTTAATGAATAAGCAAAATTCTACGAATTGTGTAAATAACCTGCGTAAATTAATTAATAACACCTAATGTAAAAAAACTATAAACACTGATTCACTATAATAATGCATAAATATAATAAAATATGACATAACTCTCTCCGAAACTTTAATGAAAAATGCAAATTGTATGTCTTACTAAGTTGTAAATAACTTGTTAATGTCTAGGTTTTCCGCATAATCTGCATCAGCAAACTATTTTAAAAAAAAATGTATACATATTTATACATATATTATTTATTAAACTTATATAATATTTCCTATTGGTTTGTTTATTTTTATAATTTTAACATGCCTAAATAAATAAGCATTTAATGTAATTTAAGTCCATGCATATATAGAAACTGTAATTAGAATATAAGCAAATGTCAAAGTTATAATTATAAGAGTCCCCTGCAATAATTTATTTGAAAGCATATTTATATCACGTTTACTTACAGTTATATTATAAATGCATGATGAGTAATTGCTTCTACATATCCACAGCCGAATAGTTTCGCACTTTTACGTCACAAATAAAGTATACAGTTTAGCCTCATCGTTCCGTCTAGAGGCTCTAAATTAGACTGAAAACTACTTTCATCTAAACTCAGTAGACCCTCTGTAGCACTGCAGCAGAACCGGTAGAAATGCTGTTACAAAGCAATCCGCTAGTGGTTTTAACACACCTCCCACTTTATTTGTTTGTAAAGGGGATTCAGTTATGTATGAAAATTATATTTTTTACGACTATATAAGCATTCAACGTACCGAAAATGCGTTTAATAGTTCCTACCACACTAGTTAGTGAATCAGAATGCGAATATATATTTAAACTGATTGTTCAATATGTTAAGATAATGATTTAAATTTTCATTTCCGCAACCTGTTGCAATACCGCAAATTAAGCTTCGTTGATAAATCGTGAAATAATAACAGGAAAAACATACCGAAGAAACCTCCCAACGGAGGTATTTCATCGAGGTATAGGTTATTATTATTTAATTATTATAGATATTAAATTATTAAAATTATTAATAGCAATTGTTGTTATGACATAATTGTTTTAATTTAAATTTTCCGCTATTTCAAACTGAATCTTAACAACATTCGTACTTAGATCTTTATTTAAAAAACATTCAATATGTACGTATAGTTTTTAAAGAATAAAACTTACAAAAATTTAAAATAATTTGAAAGTGTCTGTTTATCATATAATACGGTCCTAAGCGTTATATGGCATTCATGTCTAGTTAAAAGTTGGTTACTTATACGTCATAAATTATAACGTGATATTAATAATAAAGTATTATTTAATATGCGAATAATTTTATTAAAAATTATGATATATTTCTAATTCTTTATTATTATTTAAGTAGTATGGGCCACAAAACAGTTTTATTTTTATTTTTTATATACTCGTTATATGATTTTGACTTAATTAAATGAGAAATTATTTAATTTTTTTAATTAACTTACAAGCTATATATAGGTATTAACTTCAAAGGCTAAAAGCAATAAGCTGCTCATATAATACTGATTTACCTTTACATTTTTAAACACAAATTAGTTTATTTATTAAAGACTGTGTGTAAGTGAAATAGTCAAGTTGTAGTTGTTTTTTCTTTTTTTTTGGTGGGTAGTACCCTCTGTTAAATACTCGTATATTTGATAATGGTACTTTTTTAGAGTTCAGTGAGACTGGACAAAATTAATATACAAAACTATCGTCCGGTACCAAAAATATAAATTATTCCCTAAATATTTGAAGTTATTATAACTAAGAAATGTAAAACCCTACTAATTGATTACATAAACCCTTTCCGGCACTGTTTTTTACCAAAACATTAAATTCTAACGAATTTGTTAACCTCTATCGATCATATAATATTACAATCGTATGATCAGAACCGTCAGGTTGATACAATTTATAGTATTTCTAAAAAGCATTCGATAAACTAAATGATACTGTTTTATTAGAAAAGTTTAGATATTTCAGGCTTATTGAGTTATTTTTCTTCTTGGAATGCTTCTTACTTAAATTCTTTGTTTTTTTCCCATGCAGTTCATATTTCTTACTATTTTCAAGTATTATCAGGAGTTCTACAAAGCTTGCCTTTGCAACTAGGGCCTTTGCTCTTTCTACCTTTTATTAATGATTTACCTCAGTTGATCGATAATATTGTAAAAATATTACCATTATCAGATGATGCGAAAAATAAAACAAAATAATTCAACAGTAAAAAAAACAAATATATAAAGAGAGTCGAAAGCGATCTGATTTCATTAGAAAAACTACCTCACGGGTAAAAAGCTTACACATCGTAAAGTTCTAAAATTTCGTGATTATAGATTATGTGTGAAACGAGAAATGTATCCTATGTGATCATGATGTACGTTTCTTAACGATTTTACCAGAAGGATTGCTCCTATATATACAAACCAGGTACTTTTCTGAAAGTGAATTTCATCTAGTTGGTACTGTGGAAAGATTATTTTTTGAATTTCTCAACGGTTTTTCGAATAAAGGTCGATTCACACTATACGGAACGTTAACGTCACGTTACAGACCGGCAACGTCACGTCAAATGTGTTATACATTCACATCAAAACGTCAAACGTAAGCGTCAAATTGTAGGAATCATTGCAGTTTACCGAGGTTGCGTCTACGGAAGTGTACCACCCTAAAGTGTTTTGAAACAATTGTTATCTACTATTTTAGTTGTCTTGTGGTTTTAAATTAAAATATAGATTATCAATTTATTATATAAGTATTTCATCATGCCAAAGTTTAACAAAAAAATGTTAGCAATGATGGCAATTATTTTGGACGAGGAAGAAGAGGATTGTCACCAAAAACATAGAACATCATATAGACGAACTTTTTCTGTTACATTTTCATCATCCATGATAAAATAATGAAAAAATAACTAAAATATAATTATTTAAATTAACTTAAATTTGACGGAAACGTTCAGTTGTCACATTCATACTATCCGAACGGACAAGAACGGACCGGTTGCGTCACGTCAAAATATAGTTTTCGATAAACGTTGCCGTTCCGTGACGGTGACGTTACGTATTGATGACGGTGTATGTGAACATTGCGATATAAATACATAGTAACATATTTTGACGTGACGTTGCCGGTCTGTAACGTGACGTTGACGTTCCGTACAGTGTGAATCGACCTTAATTGAGAAAAACAGAGCAATATGGTGCAAAAGAGATCGTGAATCGAAACATACACCATCTAGCATTTTTGTCACGCACTATGAACTTGTTTATTTTTCACGGATAAAAGATTTTTCATAATATTCTCTTTATTTGGTTGTTATTCTATAAATATCAATCTTAGCATACATAGAAACATGTATCTTGATATATCGATTTCATATCGATATTAGCATTTATTAGAAATCTCATAACATTCAAAACATTTATTTTTTGCAAACTTTAGAAAATCTTCAGAAATATAAACTGATCTAATTGACCTCCAATAATTTTTTTTTTTTATTTGAACGAGAAAGACTCGTAACAAAATGCAATAAATGCTACAGTTGTCTTAACAGTTCCAAATATAGGTATTTTTAAAAATGTGTGTTCTAACGTTGTACGTATCAAAAACTGGAGTCCAACGCGACCAGTAAAATGTAATCCTCATCCAATTATAAAATAAAAAAAAAATCGAATTCCGAGAATACTACGGGACGTGACGGATTTCGCAGGAGGACGTTTTTGCTCATCGATTTTGTGATTCTAGTTTCCCATACGGACGCGATGCACGCGATCTGACATGTGTACTCGCCTACGTTGGCACACGCGTTTGTTTTATCCTATCCGTAAACTGGTTTTAGATAGCGCATAACTGTCGTCATACCGAGAGTTGCTTGATTTTACCACGAAAAATGCGACTATTTATAATGAGGCTAATAGTGTGTGACAGGGGTGGCGAACACATAGCAAACATGCCAAATTTAAAAAAAAATGTAAAACTCATTATCGTTGATTTAAATTAATTCACTAAAGAATACCATGACAACAAACTCCTCACATAACTTATTGGCCGCGTACGAACTGAAACAAAAAAAATATGTCAATGAATAAAAATAAAAAACAGAAAAAGTTAACATTTTTTTTTATTTTTTCCTGTTTATTTTGAGAAGTAATAAATTTAAAATAATAATTCAAATAACACTGAATATTCGTCAATATCATTGATTTTAATTTTAATGTTTTTATACTGATAAAAACTCCGTAGATAAATATTGTAAGTATTCAAATTTTGATATTTCTGTTGTTTCTAGCTTTTTTCATTTTACTTCATTTCCTTTGGGTGTTGTATTATTTAATAGTATTTATGCATTCTTATGTAAATACCTCATTACGTATCCAACAAAAAACCTATAAACTGATAGATTCAGAGTTTAATATAATATTTACATATTTTAAGACTCGTAAAATACACGGACTCAATTGATTTTTTTTTTTTTAATTTATATTTCAGTGATGCCCAACTTTTTTCTCTTCGGCGGTCCACCTTGGTAAACAATTATTATCTTTGAGTGGGCCACCAAATAAAAGCATGAATAATCTCATTCTTAATCTAATAACATCATTTTTTTTTATACATAATAGGTATACAATATATACTCGTATATATGTAGTTGAACTTGTTTTCTAATATTTTGACCATGTCACGGATCGAAGTATACATTATAGATACGCATTACCTTGATCAATATCGTCTTTGAAGTGCACGGGTGATGTCGATATTAAAATGTAAAATTTCCGTTACGTAAACAAATATTTTCACATCTTCATTCAATTTTTGATTTGATCTTCGGTCAAGTTTTACATTAAAAATAACTGTAGAACATTTTTTTTCTTTTTATAATTATTATTACTATTATTGTTGTAATTTTGGATTTCATATTTAAAAGAATTCATAAGTTCATAAAAAAAATATTGCACTTTACTTTTCTTGAATATTCTGTTTTTTTTTTAAAAATTTGTAACGGGTCACATAGAACACCTTCGCGGGCCAAATACCTCGGACTCAATAATTATCCATTTTTTTCTCGTTCAGGTATGAACTCAAATAGCATACAGTGAACATTTTATCTACTAAGAAACAACAACAAAATAAATAATCACGAAACTCAATACAAGTACATATAACATCTAATTTAAGGATATTGTTTCATATTATATTATTTAATAAGTAAAACAAACATGTTCTCTATAAAAATATACATTATAATATAAAAGGACATGATATAAATAACTTTATTTTTATTGTGTGGAAATAGAAATTTTTTTTCGGGCACGTAAACTATTTTCAATACCTTGATTAAAAAAATTTGGCAGTGACCCGAGGAGAAAAGTTCGCCATAACTGCAACGCAAGTATATATTGTTGCAAGTGTTGCAATAATCTAATGAAATCCGTAGGTGTACTGACGTATTGTAAAGATGCGATTACATAACGGTGCGAACGAGAACGAGTACGAACTCGAAATTTATCAAAATGTGAACATTCAAATGCTTATAAAAAAAATGTGTGCATTTTTTATTTGGATTTATTAGCATTAGAGATAAAGTAACGAAACCAATTTTATTTCATCTAACACAACGGTTCTATTTAAATGTTATTCGTAAACATTTTAACTTTCAAAATGACAGTACTTAAGTGGTAAAATTCATTTTCTATGCATTTGGCAATTCGTTCACGAACATATTTACATAAATAAGATAGGATAAACTGGTTTGTTGCCAGATTAGATTTCAGGATTCCAGCAATATGGTGCAACAAGCCATTACCACGCGTACTTCAATAGCTGTTTCTTTAGGAGAATGTTTCCGAATCATGTGATTTCGCGCAATTTTATTGAGTTACTGATTTATTTTTTTGGGTTTTTTAATCTAAAGTGGTCAACAATAAGCCGCAAACATTATTAGAGTTGGAAGAAAACATTTTTTTTTTTTTTTAATATAGAAAATTATACAATCTGTACGCTTATGGTAAAATTAGCATAAGTGATTGAAAGAAATAAACAAACAACTGTATATACAATAATATTATTTTACATGAAAACTTCTAAAAGTTTCAGCTTTGTCAGTGTTATTTATCGTCCATCTTGCTTTTTTACTGGAGAAATAGTTGATTTGTGTTTAAGTATTTTCCGTGTGGCTCTCCATAGTGAGCCGTATTTTTCTGATAATGAGGATGTGTATTTGTTAAAATCATCTGAATGTTGCTTACATACTTCTCTTTTTAGTGTAGTGCATAGATTGTTAAAAATTATTTTATCCGAGGGATATCTGGTCCTTCGCCCTTCTTTTTTGAACAATCAGGTGTGTGTATGGAAATTGTAAACTGGTTTTGGTTTGAGGTAGGGTTTGGTGTGCAAAAACTCCGGGCAGCTGATTGAATAGAAGTTGTGAGATTGTTAACAACTTCATCAATATTTTTATCTATTTTAAGGCGAATTTTTCAATTAATTTCATTGTATAGGCTTGATTGGAACGTATCCCAATTAATTAAACCATTAGTTAATGAAGGTCTAGTGAGTTTGATGGGGACACAGTATTTATAATAAAAAATGTTGGTGAGTGATCTGACATTGGGTTTTAGAGATTTTTAACTTTAAAATTTGGCCTATTTGGTTTTTAGTGATAAAAATGTCCAAAATATAAGGGCGTTTTCCGGGTAAAACTGGCCAGTAAGTAGAAATTTAAGAGGACTGGATTTTATAATCTTTATTGTTAGTTATCTGACGAAGAGAGTTACCACGGGGTGAATTTGAGTGACAGCTCTATTGTATTTCTTTTGCGTTCATACCTCCGCTTACGATAAAAACATTGTCTAAGAAATTAAAATTAAACGTAAGATGGAAAATTACAGCCACCGATGTGAATATGGTACAGAGAGTTATGAACAGTATGCGTAAATGTATATCCGACTGTGCAGAAAATGAAGATGGCCACTTAAGTAATGCAATTTTTAAAAATTAAGATTTTTATTAATTAATAATAATTAAATGTCATCTTTGTAGTAAATAAAATAAAATTTGTATTTTCGATAGCAATGGTACATTGGTTTCAAATTTAAAAGACCAATATAGCTGTATAATTCAACCACCCATGTAACTCAACCTACCGTGGAGTCTCACCCTTTTTGTTTTCATTGATTATTTTTTTGTCTTATGATTCATTTAAGATTCTGAGCAAAGTGTCTTGGGCTTAATTTTTTTCACTATGGAATCCCAATTAACTTCGAACCAAAGTTGTGCTCCGGTGTATATAAACATGAAACTTTTCCGAAAGGGATTTTCATCTAGTTGGTAGTTTAGGTCAGCTTTTTTAAATTTATCAACAGTTTTCTGATGAATTGAGCAAAACAGAGTAAAGAAGTGCAAAAAACTTCAAAAACGATCGAGAATCAAAACCTGCACCGTCTAGTATTTTCTTCACCACGCACTAGCCACTTACTTATCATTCATGGATACAAGAAATTTTGTTGTTATGCGAGAAAAATGAATTTTAGCTACTGGAAACATACATGGCTATATTATCAATGTATCGTAATTATATAGATTTTAGTATTTAATAGAAATCTCATAATTGTTGATGCATTAATGCATTAATGAACACGATTGTCTACGAAATATCATAAGATTTTTCCCAGGTTGAATATGCCCACATATATTATAATATTAAATCAAACACATTTTAGACCAATAGATTCGTGTGGTAATTTGTTAAAATTTGTATAAAATTACCTTGAGACGCCACATAATACTATTCGTTTTTCGAACCGAACTACAATTTAGATGCAGACTTTTAAAAAAAGGGAGACTAACAGCGTTCAGATATCTGTAACTCACCCGACCTAGGAGTATCACCCTTTTATACATTTATAAATACATGTGAGGTATGTATTATAGTTTATAACACAGTCTTAATCCGTAATTATAATTGTAAATCTATTATAAATTAACTTTATTTTAATAATTATGAAAATTAGAGTTGATAAATTAAATTAAAAGACAAAATAATAAAAGTACAATACCACATATTACGTAGATATTTTTATTAATTTTCCTGGTTTTAAATAGTTACTTATAAAACTAATTAACCTATCTCATGAACATATTTTGTTCTACTTCTATATCAACGAACTTTCAAAATTTAAACTGATGCACCAAACCATTTCACTCGAAATCGTTTTTTTAAATTTATCCATTATTTGTACAAATGTTTTTGAAGATATCAACCAGCCTCCAACCTACGTACCGAACATAATTTATTCATCGTAAACATATATTATCGAAATATTGGGTGTTGACATATCAACGAAAACAAAAAAATAGTGTTTTACACTTTTACTTTGCCCATACTGGCCAAACACGTTCTAGTATCAACTGCTTAAACCTACAGGTAAGATTAAAAATGTTTTTTAAAATGTAAGACTACAAGAAAAGTATTTTTATGATTGACCTTCTATACTTGAAAACAGTTTTTTTGTCATAAGAAAATGGTTAGGTTATTATATATTATAGTATATTATTTTGGTTGTCAAATACTAATTAGACGACGTTTCCTTTAGGATACCTCCCACGATCGGAGGAATCTTTCTGGTGATAATCGTGTAAGCAGAAACAAAGAAAATAAATAAA
The DNA here is from genome assembly GCA_949715065.1 of Periphyllus acericola. NCBI lineage: Eukaryota > Metazoa > Arthropoda > Insecta > Hemiptera > Aphididae > Periphyllus > Periphyllus acericola. The sequence continues at coordinate 6,510,982 of OX454265.1, read as the reverse complement.
AAACACATCTTGGTAAAACCAAAAGCTTCCTCGTTTCACTCAGAATCTAAATTTATAATTTATGTTATTTACAATGCTTTTGTTTAAATTGTGTTCATTTGTATTTATCACACGCTATTGTTGTCTCACGCGCAGACTGTATTCAGGGTGAAGTGTATCAGGCGCCGACATGTAGATTACGTAACTACATGCCTAAGCGATACTAACGTAAACACCACCACCCCCTCACGCAACACAAGCCATCACGGTGGACACTTGCACATAAACTTCTAAAAAAAAAAAAATTTATGGTTTTAGCTGTTTTAAATGCAGATATTTATTCATAATATGGACCTTTGGTATAATAACTTTTGATGTCATACACGCGGCTCTTAAAATCTTAAATGATCTCTTGTTAAACCTTAATTATGATTAACCTATATGCTGATGGCCGTGCATGATTTGAATGTATATTTTCTAACCATATCCCTTTAAGCGTGTATAAAGAAATTACAGTTTCTGTATTAATAAAACTGTATTCGTTAAATTTGACACATGGTTTTATGACCGAATACCGACTGCAATACAAACATACAATGGACAAAAAAAAGAATCGCAAACTGAATGTTTGTCGAGAATATGTTTTTGATGCCTTTTATAAGTTCCATACACATTACCAGGGTCGACTGCGGTCCCAAGAGTTCGACTTAAAAACTCGAAAAGACAAAACGAGTGAGCCGGAGGTCTAAAATTCCACAGTTTAAGTATTAGAAATAGAAAGCCTTAAAAAGGAAATGTTATGCAATCAAATCGAGGGTCACTTGGTCGCTTGTCTGTTAAACTGACGCTAATATTCATGTTAACAACATAAAAACACGCATCGTTAAAAATTGACTTAAGTCTCTATTGGTCAAGAACCCCCGTAATTATCTAAGATAAAAATCATATGAGATACTACTATTATTTCTTAGTTCATATTATGCAATAGACATGTTACCAAACCGAAGATCAAACCGTACGCACTACACGTATAGAACGAGTTGCTATCGTTAATTATTACGTGTAAATATAAACCTAATTAATTTAATTGAAATAATAAACAACACTTGAAACAAATGAAAATCAATCGAATTTACAACATTATTTTTATTTGAATATGAATAATATGTTAATTAGGTCCTTGAGCATATTTTTTTTAAATGTATACGTGATTTGCGTCTTGCATCTCAACACATATCCAGTATTATTGTTATGGTATTCGTGGTGTTCGCACGAGTTAATTTTACTATAGTTCATATTTTGTTTTCGAATGAACTTGAAAGTCTGTGTTTAAAACTCAAGAAAGATTTTTTTACAGACGTGGAACATGATAAAATATGTTAAACGATCCAATACGTACTGCTGGTTGTTACTACTAACTTGAGTACAAAATCTACCACAATCTACCATTTTTTTTTTTTTTTTTAATTATAAGTTAGTACCTTTTACACGGTACGAACGACTTATTGTATCGTCAATCATTTTATTTTCACAAATTAAATTGTACTTTTACACTCGATTTAGATGTGCCGACTTACTGATGCGTAAAAAGTTCACAGAAATCTAGTGTTGCTGGGAACCCGGACACAAAATCATTCTGACAAACATGGTGAGTCTGTTGGGCCATCTAATAATCCTGAAATAAGTCGATAACCGAGAGTCAGACGTCTAGACCAGAGGTTCCCAACCCGTGGTACGTGGAAAGATCGTAGGTGGTACGCGAAGAAATTTTTTGGTATAATTTTTTATAAAATGTATAATATGTAAATGTAAAATGTTATATCTTATATTATATTAATTAATTAGTATTATATTACGAGTATATATTCATTTATGTATACGTCGTAATGTCTTATGTGCTATGTGGATGGTTTTCCCATACGTCGTTATCGACTACTTATTTGTGTGAGAGTGGATTTTCTGAATTGCTGTATTTGAAAAATAAAATAAGTACAGAAGTAGGCTCGATATTCAAAATGACTTAAGAGTGAAAATAAGTTCCATTCAGCCTGATATTGATGTTATTGTACAAAATAAACAACAACAAATATCACATTAAATTTAAAAATTGTAATAAACTTAAACATTAAGATTTAATTAAAAATTAAGATTTTTTTACTTTCATAAATATCTAATAAGAAAATATGTTAAGAAATTAATAAATAATAAAAATATACGTTAAAAAAAATTTGACCTTTCACTCCTAATTTAGTTTTAGAATTGAAGTGGTACGCGAACTGATTATAAAATTATCTGGTGGTACTTGATGATAAAAAGGTTGGGAACCCCTGGTCTAGACTATAATGACTCGAGACCAAATACCTCAATAATTATAGGCCGACAACCATGGGGTGGATGATCTACATTTAAACCGTACCTTGCATGACTCGGTATCCGCGGTTCTTCACTTTGTCGACTAAAACCGGAGCGCCGAATACTCCAATTACGCCCGTACAATGGCAGAGCAAAAGACCGCACAGAAAGACATTTGGAAGATTTGATATCAACACTAGTCGTTTGACAAAAACCAAGTGCACGCGTACAGCTTTACCAAATTTGTGATCGATGTGAGATCGAATGATCAATCATTTTATTTTCACTTTTTGTCCGCCGTTGTATAATAATTCGTTGTAACAGTTTTCGCTGCATTAAGGTGTCGAGATCTTAACGGGTACACGTCAGTTGCGCCGAAAGTCGCGGATGAGGAAAAAAAACACCATGTGATTCAAAAAGATTATACATCAATCGCACCGGACGACATTGAAGTACAAAAATGCTGTCATTTAGTTCGGAGTAAAAGTTGAAAAATTAACGATATTGATAGGTATATTATATGATGTCGTATACACTCGTATACATCGTTTGCGCATACACGTTTTCTATTTACACGCGATAAAAACAAATATAAATGAGTAGATATAAAATCATAAAAATGTATAGTTGCTAATTGTTTAAAAAATGTAATACTCTTATATGATGTGAGGTCGGTAAGACACTATAACTGCAAAAACATTAAACTACAATCACATTTTTCACCATTTATTCTATAAAATGTTTGAATTGACAAGTTGGTTTACGGTTTTTGAAATAACAATTTATTTTGTATGATGTTAATATTCTATAATATCTTTGCTTGTATTTAAGTCTTAATAACATGCAATTCTCATCAAGTTATTTTACGGTTTTTGACTGTGACTTATAAAGTTAACGCATACATTATAAGTTATAACTGATTACGATTTATTTATTATTTTAATTTTATGTGTTTAAATTTTTATTTTTATTATCAAAACAAATAGTTCCTAGCTTTCGCTATCTACAATTATGATATAAATAATTTACATTTTTTTTTTTTGTAATATGCGAGGTCGGTACATGTTACCAGTCACAGTTTTTTTTTTTTTTCACAATATAAAGTATAAGCTAAAATACATAGAGTTTAGCGAACATAGATATTTACAGTTTTATTTTATATACATTTTTTTTTTAAATCAAATCATGAGGGCGACCTCTCTTAATCCTTCGCTGAAGTGGTAGACCGATATGTAGTTGGTAGTGTCGTGCTCCAGATGAGTATTTTAATTTGTTGTGGAAGTTCTTGGCCGTATTTTTAATAGAATTATTGATAAGTGGGATTTGGAGATCTTAGTGTAAGTAGCTATTTCTGACGAACTAAAGTGCATTTGTTATGATGCGAAGTATTTTATTTTGAAAAATTTAAATTTTGTTGAGATGAGTTTGAGCACATTTACCCCATATTGGGCATGCGTATGTAATTAGGGGACGAAGCATTTGTTTATATATATTAGTAGCGAGTATTTTTTTTTCTATGGTAGATTTTTTGTTGATTATTGGATGTAGCGTGGCTAAACGTTGGTACGCTTGTTGTATCTTCGAAGCTATTTGGGGTCCCCAGTGTGTTTAAATAAAATATAATATTTTCGTTGTAATACCTACCTGGTGCGACCGATGTATACTTATGTAATTTGTGATGAATTCACTGGCCCGGTGTATACTCGTATGTGTATCACCGGTTCAAAAGGTGTATAGATTTCAGGTAGTCTAGAAAGAAAAGTCGGCTCTATTTACGAACACCCATATAAACTTAGTGCTCCAGTATCGCATAAATCTAAACATCCTCGGTTATGATACTATAATTAATTAACTAATTGTTACTGGTTCCCACATATTGCAGTATATTTCAACATACGTCTCATCTATTACTGACGCATTACTAACGGACCCACGAACAAAATAATTGACAGGTGCATATAATTGTAGATCGGGAGATTGGTGAATGCAGAATGCTGCACGAGCGACAAGTGAAAGTCAAATTATATACTCAAACGAAAAAAAAAACATCATATTATTATTAGTTATCGACGTGCTATAGAAATATGCCATTGATAATATAATGCCAGATAATAATTTCTACAACGGTGGAATAAGCTAAGACTTACATTTATTTTTATATATGATGTCAATAAATATAAATTTTTCTTTTTCACGATCGGATATTATTAAACATGAAAGATGAACATGTCGATTTAAACACACAAATCGATAAACAGGAAAACTTTTTGAAATAATAATTCGTCCAGTTGGTACACTTTGACGAGGTCGTTTCTTGCATTTGTCATCTAGCATTTTAGTCACGCACTATCCACTAGTTTATTTTCCATGGATAAAATATTTCTTATAAGATTTACTTATTTGGTTGCTATTCAATAAATATTAATCGTAACGATTCGAAACATACTTACATAAACATTTAAAAGATATTTCATAATTTTCGGAACTTGTATTATTTTTTTTTTTTGCTTAAGTTACAACATTAAAAGTTCAACATACCATATTAAGAAATTTGGTTCTATTATTATGATGGGGCTGATGGTTCGACTATCCTTTAGAAATATAAGCTGATCCACCCGATATCTTTCACTCAGAATCGTTTTTTCTTTTTTCGTGAACAAAGATGAACATAGATGAACAAAGATGAACATCGGTTTCAAGTTTGAAAAGCCCATTCCCATATCTCACCTGATCTAGGAGTTTCGTCAGTTTTTTTTTTTTTTATTCTAACTGTAAATTCTGAAGTTCCATCAATGGATGGCATATACCCGCACGTGATCCATTGCCAATTATTTTCGTAATAAATAAACTTCTTAATGTTTCACATGCATATTTGTACAGACTATTTATTTTTCAATTAATAAAAAAAAAACTGTAAATTGATTAAGCTTAATAAAACATTATGTTAATAAACAACGTTGTATAAAATGTAAATATTCACTTAAAATTATAAATTAGCAAACCCATTACCTAATGGGTCTGAATCAACCAGCTATTCTACAGACATATATCAATTCAAATCTACTAGCCAATGGGAATAACTTTTTGATTCGAGATTCTTGAGACGACTCTTAAATACACTATACCAAGCGAGTCCGATGACTAGACATATGACAGCTTCTACATAATAACCGTCCACATAAATCCCACTGCAGTTTTCAACATTCTTAATGCACGTCTAAACAAATTTAAAAATCAATTATTTTCAGCAATAATCATTCGCGGTCGTATGATAACACAGCTATCTTATTTAAATATAATTCGTTTTATTATTACGTAATAAAGGAAATTTCTTACATCTTTTACGTTTGTTTCATATTTTGTATGATTTGAACACTTATTAAACGTTAAGATATCGACCATTTCAAGAAGTAACATATTTGATATAAGAAATCCAACACTACGAACAGTATTAAATAATGTCATGTAAGTGCTTCCAAAACGAGGATCACTGATTTGAGCAAAAAAAGCCGTCATTGCGGTTGTCGAGATGTTGTTCAGAATCTAACGTAAAAAAATCATTAGTTTCTTAAAAAAAAAAAATTATTAAATACAGTAATTTATTTTATTTTATTATGAAAACTTATTACTAATATTTATTTATAACTTTCCTAATAAAAATCAGAACTAACCATAGACCATAGCGATGAATGATAAGCTGTAACAAACCGATGGTCATATGTTTTTCTAATTTTAATACATTTTAAAGGTGTTATTTTAACATATGCGAGGAAAATGATTCATTTTTTATTACAATATTTCTCTATTTCTCGGTTCACTGAAACTCAATCCATGATGATTTGATCTATAAGTAAATAAATCACAATAACATAGTTTTTCTAACTTTCCAAACTCGTGACATTTGAGGCTCATTTTTATTTTACTACCGGGATAAAATCATTATTTTCCCATTCATGCTACAATTGAAAAATCAATTCCTATCGAATGCCATGCTCAAATGTTATGTTTTGATTAAGATAAATTATTAATCATTAGATTCGGAAATAATAGCCAGCGTTTTGAATAATCGGAAAGTATAAATGAAAATATAACGGTGAGGGGGCGACAGAGAATTTACAATATTTATAATTACTTATAGCCAGGGCCGTCTTAAGGTTTTACGGGGCCCCGGGCCCAACATATTTCGGGGGCCGTATGATACTAAATGATGATATATACATTTTTTAACACATAATGTATTATTATTTATTAAATGTTCTATTTTATTAGTAAAAAATGAATTATTGTTTTAATCTCTAATACTTTAATGTTTATTATAATTTTAAAAAAATACTTAAATACAACCCTACCAATTAAAATGTTAACATATTAATTATTTATACATTAATATGTTTATAGTTAAAAATAAATGTAATTCATAAAACAAAAACTAAAAAACAATAAAAAAACATTGTGATATAAATTTGTCAATTTTTAAATACTCTTTAATGGTTTCTTCATAGCTTTTTCATTTGCAAAGTCTTCTATAATATTTTCATAATCTAAACTTGATAGAAATTCATGTTCAATACTCATTGAACATAAGGAGTTTCTGGCTCATGGCACTTCTAAGCTCTTCTTTAATTAAATTTAACTTGGAAAATGAACGTTCCCCACTACAGTTGGTAATCATCATTGATAAAAAAATTCGGAAAGATATCATTATGTTTGGAAATGTTTCTTCTAGTACATTTGATTTTAAACATTTGTATGTACTAGAAATACTGAACTCAGAACTATCAAGTTCTGATAGATATGTTCTTAAATGTATACATTCTAAAATTAATTCATTTTCATTAATGTCTACATGATAAAATTCTGCAAATGTTTAACAATGGACTTGTATTTCTTTTGTTTCTAATTTTTTTAAATTTGAGAAAAATCCAAACAGTTTATTTATTGATTTGTATGATTTATCACGAATTTTTAACTGAGTTATTAATGTATCTATTATTGGGAAATAAGTTTCTATTTTGAATACTTCTATGTAAAACAAATTGAAATAATTACAATAACACAGCGCACGTCAAATAATGTACGAGTGTACCAGGAATAAATTTAAAATTTAGTAAATTTATCAAATATTGTATTATTTTGATACAAAACTAATTTTAATATTTTTTCGTTTTATAAAATTTATATTTTATATTAAAAACATTAAAAAGAAAATGTAAAATTAATATGATAAAATGTAATACATGTGAATTTGGGGGGCCCTTAAAATGTCGGGGCCCCAAGCCCGGGCCCTTCGGGCCCATGCCTTAAGACGGCACTGCTTATAGCTGTAATAAGTATAAATACATACCTCTTGTTTTGCAAATATGATTCCAACGATGAAATAATAATATGTTGGTACATTCAAGATTCCATTATTCTTTATTATGTATGGCGTAAAAAATAATAGCAAAGGGTATGACGTGAAACCCCAGAGAAGCCTGTAAAAATATTTATTTTGTTTGAAATAATACTCACATTAATTTACTTCCAGAAAAAAATTAGCCAAATACAAATTTTTGATTATTATTTAGGCATGAACTACCCTATACATTTTCCAAGGAAACTTGTTTTTTTTAGTGCCTACATCTATGGTCCTATTCACTTGATTATCCTTATTATGTAACTCGCACAATTGCCTTGATCTGCGAACATGTTTAAGAGTTATAGCCGGCGCGGCGCTTTGAAAATGGTTTTTTTTCGCAATTTTAGAAGTCCTCAACTGATAGAACTACGATACAAGATAACTAGTACAAGAACGGGTTTTTTTTTTCTTTTTGGTGGCCTCGACTTAAAGATCGAAAACTCGACGAAAATATTAGAGACTTATGAATGTATTTAGAAAATAAGAAAAAGTCTTTACCTAGCCCACACCAATTATATATTTTTTCCGCTATTTTGCATTCGCTTTTTATCGTAAAACTGAGAAATCAATAAGCGTGAAATATAGAGTTACATAAACTGGACAATACGTTGTTTTTTTTTACCTAGTTGGCATCCATCTCAGGTAAAAGCTGATAGGCTTCAAGCCCGCAGCATACTTTGATGCAACAAGAGGTAAACAAATTTTTAGAATAAACGTGCTTGAAGTTATCATCATGATGTCATCTTTTGATAAACCAGCATCAATCAGCTTAAAGTTTGTCAACGAGTCGGTGAAAGTAATCCCAATCTTAAATTTAAACAGCAAGTAATCAAAATGTATTTGTATTAATTTCAAGTTTCAAAAATACTGGGGATTATTTAATACCTACGTAGATAACATTGAAAAATTTAAATACAATTGTACCAATTCCGTAAAAATGAATTAAGTAATATTTTTTTGCTTAAGATACTGAGAACGCAAGTGATTGTTTTAAATTAAAATAATAGTTGAAAACATTTCGCTCACAAATGATTGTATTATGAACTATATTTATATTGAAATGATAAATTTATCTTACTGAAAAATGTTTAGCATTTATATCTTAATCTCCCACGAATTACTTCATTGGAATGACTAATTAATAATGCTTTTTCTTCAAATGAATTAAATTTATACGTACACCCAGAGGTCGAATTAAAGAATACATTATTAGTCCGTAAACATAATTACCGTTGATGTTAACACAGTTATTAAAAACAGTTTCATATGTTTTATTTTAAAAATTTTCCACAACAGTTTGTAACTCTGAAAAACATTGATATTCATGTAACCATCTTCTAATCTGTGGTCATTTTCTTTTTTAAATATGCCGACCAGTGTTGTAACCAATAAGAACATAATACTCCAAAAGTATAAAAAATCTGTGAAACGGCATTTGATATAATAAATGATATGCTTACAAGTTAATAAGTTATATATTTTCTAACACAAGTCTAAAAATAAATATTATACATTCATTTTACCTGAACGCGTATAAGTCATAACCATAATTCAAATATGCTTGAAAGGCATTTATTTTTGTTTAACAAAGCGTACCATTTAACAAATTTTAAAAATGTTTGTATCATTTAATTTGTATGCTCCACTAAATTAGGATTTACAATTACTTAAAACAAAGGCGACGGTATAAAACAGGATTCGGGAGAATACAACGAGACAGATGAGCTAAAAGAACGGGTAACTGAAATAAAACTGCAATTGTTCTTATACATTTTAAATCCAATTGCACGGGTAGAATAGGTGAATTGTTATTATACATTTAAAGTCAACGTAATTTATACAGTTACATGACGGGGTTTCGATGAATAGAATTTTTTTCTTTCAAAACTCAAAAAATAATAATTGTAATATACGTTTATTAAAACTCGACAAAATCACAAAAATATGCATCATTTTTTAACTAACAAAACTTTTAATTTTAATACTTAAAATTTTAAAATTGAATAAAAAAATACTCTACACGAATTGTTTTCTAGTTCAAGAAAAAAAAAATAACGGGAAAGTCATAAAAGTTTCTTAAAACATATGAAGATTGAATTTTGTTGAATTAAGATTTTTCAACAATTTTCGATGGAACGCCATTTATTATTATGTTACTTTCCTTGAAATATTAACCGTAGACACGTAAAACAATTATGGGATACTAATATTAGCATTATATACGTAATACGTTGTATGATAATAACTCTAACTGTACTTGTTAAGTTAATAAAATCAAAGATTACCTACATCATTTAACATTTGTTTTGGTTTTTTTTCTTGAAAAAGTTGATTGAACTGATTACGAAATCAGGTACCTACGAAATACAGGAGTTGTCCTTTTAAAAATTTCCCTTCACCGATTTACAGTCTTAGGATAAACAACAAAATTAAACTGTTGGCTTGGTTAACCCCTTGTTATATTTTGTTATAAAATAATGATTTACAGTAAAAACATTACCAAGCCTATGTCATGTACTTATATTCTTAAATAATGCACTGTGCAGTGTACTAATGTCATGATATGAGACAATTTTTAACCAAGCCAACAATTTAATTTTGCTGTCCGTCCTAAGCCGGTAAAATTGGAAAGAAAAATGTTTGATAGGGTAATACATTAATTTTATGGAGCGCAATCGTGTGGCGCTTTTTTCGTGTAAATAGGTATACAGGCGCAATCGTGTCACATAGCCATATGCATCATTAAATGCGAAATTTCAAAAAATACATGAACATATTATACACGTACAAGAGAAAATGATTTTCAGTATTTTTACGTACTTTTAATACTTATTATTCCTCCTGTGCCAGGTGTACCACGTAGGTATCTGTTGCAGAACTCCTCGGATGAAAAAAGTATTGGGCAAACGTTACCAATGAACATTCCAATGTAAACACCTGAAAAATTGCAAGAAGATGCATAACCCACATTATTTCTGTAAAAAATAAAAAATCATGAACTCAACGGAAAGTCACATTTGAAATAGTTCAAGTACCAACTTTTTCAGCATGGTTAGTGCCCACCCGTCTACTACAACGTCTTGTGCTGCAGTCAACACGTTGGTTGCCAATAGAACGTAAAGAATCATCTTCAAATTTGGTATTTCAGACTCCGGCAACCAATCGTCAATATTGTATGCGAAACAAATCAGTAGCACGCCTGATAAATAATGATTTATATCGTTAACAAACAAATTGTATAATTTCTTATAAAAATTGATTTAGGAAAGATCAAAGATTATTTGTTTGTTAACCTGAGCAATACGATTTAGTACAAAATATGATCGTTTTACGCCTTACCAATCCAATGACTAAGATTATTAATTTGTTTTCATTAAAATATAAACAAAAGTGTGGGTGTAATTGGTGGAAAAATGAATGTAATCTGTATTATTTTAAATGAAACAAAAAATGACATAATTTATACTTCGGTTTAAAATATATTTATCTATTAACCGCATTTTTTTTTTTTTGTTCAACCAATGATTCCGTAAAGCCATTTACTATTAATTAATTTAAGTGTATCAGCTGTTCGTTTCACGTACTCATCGAATACTGAAGAGGTAAAAGCCATGATTTCCGTCGGCCAAAACATCGTAAATATAGTGCATCTGCCATTGGCGCCCATAAAAGTTTCATACTATATGGCCATTGCACAACACTAAATAAAGCCTACAATACAAAATATAATATATTTTATTACGTACAAATAATAAGCTCAATATTCGTAGGCCAGCACATTACCATTTTAAGTAGAGACTTTTTTTATAATAATTTTGATATAATTTAAATTAATCATATTGTAAAAAGTTTATCTTTTACCCAAAACTACAAACGCTGTAAACACAAATCTATAAGTAATGCCTTTGTAATGATAATTTGATTTAAAATCATATTTTTAGTTTTTTTAAGAAAATTATTATTTAAAATATAGTTATACATCTTCACGTCATTTCTCTATAGGCTTTTACGTTTTTTTTTAACTTTAGTTATATTCTTAGTGAATAAGATAATCTTAGAAATAAATAATAATAGTTACCTTAGTATTTATTTTATAATATTTACTATTTATTATACAATTAAACTATATAACAAGATTAATCGTACAACCGTATCAATATTGTAATAGTTTCATATAACAATTGAGTCTTATTCGTATTTCTTATTTTGCTGTTTGTCTACTGCGAAATATAGTGTACCCGCTTTGACATAACCTTTTACTTTATAGGTACTTCACTCATCGTGAAAAAAATAACAATCATTATGAAAACACATTTTGAGGAAACGGGCAAAAACTTATTTTCCTCATATAGATACAAAAGAAGGAACGGAAGGACCAAGATCCAAGAATAATTGTTTGTATTGATCTCAGGAGTACCACAACGAAATTATAGAAATATAAATAGTAGAATAGAGTTTAAGCACCGTTCTGGTCTACGTAACGGAGCAGCTCTTCTAGAGCTGGTTACACTGGTTGGGTAAAACTAAGTTAATTTTCCGACATGATAATTTAAGACTTAATATTTTATGCGCGCGATCAGTTTTAAAATACAAGATTAAAAAAATTGGTCTTACTCAAAATGGCTATTTTTTATTACACACTTAGGTTACAGGCACATGATAATCACCTAATAAGAAAATAATTAATAATCACATCAACTATACTTACTAGATCACTATAAGTTACCATTTTTTTACTTTGAAGGATTATGGGCAAGGCCAAAGAAAATCCGTGTATCAAACCTTGCATTATGTAAAGCAGTATTAACAGTAAAACATTTAGCCAGTCTTCCATCATATTAGGTTTATCGACCACCGAACCCTGTGGCGTTGGTGAATTTTCATCTACATCATCATCTTCATCAATTGTTGGTAATTTTATCATGTTCAACTTTTCTACGAAACAATATCTTTCATATATTTCTTTACGTTTTGCTATATTTTCAAAGCTAAACAATTAACATAATGTGAACATTTTTACACTGATTTAATTTGATCATTGCTGTTTTACTTTTATCACAATCTGAAGAGGATGGCCATCGTCACGAAAAAAAAAAGAAACGTATGAAACACTCCAGAGATATCGTTGTTTATTTTGCCGTATCAGTTAGTATTCTCCCACCAAAAAAATAATTCACCACTGTCTAAAATTAACGATACTCGAAAACAGTTGATTTCCGAAACAGCGAGTCATTTCTAATACATAATTTATATGGCACTTTAACTATACACTTATGCCTTATACCATGGGAAAGTGAGTTACATTCATAATATTAAGTCTCCAGTGATCGACATCGATTACATAGATTTTAGGAATATTATTTAAGTCTTTACATCTATATTCAAGATAGATAGACACGTGTATGCAAATTATATGAAATATATTTAAATCCGATGATTCTTTTCTGATAGGAAATTTCATCTAGTTGCTACTCAGTGAGGGTAATTTTTTTAATTTCTCAATGGTTGTCCGAATAATGATAAAAACAGAGAAAAAATTGCAAAAATAACTTAATCGAGATCGAGAATCGAACAATGCACCGTCTAGTATATTTCGTCACGCACTATCCACTTGTTTATATTTCAAGGATACAAAACTTTACATTATACAATTTTCTTTGTTGCCAACCAAAAGAAGTTTATTGGAAAGCCACAAACAAATTTTATTAGCATAAGAAAATTAAATATTGACGAAATCGGGCATTTCGAAGAATTCTGATTACACGATATTATGTAATTCAAAAAACTTATTCGGTTGTTATTCTATATAAATTAATTGTAGGGACTAGGAGAGTTTTCATAGTACTCACATAAGCGTTTAACAGATAGTTCATAATTTTTGAAACATTTTCTTTTTTTTAACATGTCAAGGTTACAAGTATGTTATAACATTAACTACCTTAATAAGAAAGTTGGTTACCATCTTTAGGTTTATTATATAATCCACACGACCTCTTTCACTCGGAATCGTTTTTTTCAAGAGCAATGGACAGTGGTAAATTGGTTTCAAGTTCAATAGACTAGTACAGCAATATCATTCACCCATCCCTGTATCACCTGACCATGAAGTCTGACGCGACCTAGGAGTTTCGCACGTAATTACAGTTGATCTGTAAACATTTTGTATAACAATAAGCACGAGCATGAAAAGTGATTTTCAGATAATATGTAAAAATAGAATGCATTCATAGAATGCATGTAGACGCTACACATATGAAAAACGTTAAACGTCTGATACTTTACTGAAACCTTCTGAAAAACTGATATAGAAACAAGAGAGTATAATGAAGATGAACAATGAAAGGAACACATAAGAAAAACTTTATCATTAATCCTTAATAACCATACTATATATATTATAACTTAAAACGCAGGTACAAACTGTTAACCTAACGGGAGGAACATATCTTAGTGGTTACTAAAATTTCATGATATATACGTACTAGAATATAATAATATGTAAAAAAGTTCAAATTCAAAAGATTTAATCGTATTTACAATGTACTTACGTCAAAACTAAACGAAAAGATTTTCTCGCCCGTGTAAGACTGCAAAAATCAGGCACTGATTAAATTTCTGAGATAACTGAACTTCAAGTCGTACTTCAGGTTATACTTATATTATATTTTTATTTTGTAAAATTCTATTTGACGATCCTGATTAAGAAATGATTATGTTCTTATACTAATATCAAAATATATTAACTATATTTTAAATATATATATAGATAATCTATTTGATCTCTAAACAGTTTTTTGAAAACGCAATGGTACATTGATTTCAATTTAATAAAAACTATTTACCTGTATTAGTCATCATTCTGTATATCTTCCTTTTTTTGATGTCTTGGCGATCACTTTATAAAAAGTGGTACTTTAAATAGTGTACAGGTGCACAAAAATAATAATCAAAGAAAAAGCATTCAACACAAATTACAAATAGTGTATATTATTGTACAATACGAAAAAATTTCAAGTCCCTCCGGTTATTAAATTTTGAATTACGATGAAATAACCAACACCGTTTAATCGATACCGCGGAAATACCCGGTTTCATCAAAATATAATTTTCTAATGCTTGTAAATATTTTTAGGCTTCTCCGGTAAATATTTTGTTTTGGTTCGCTCGCTGGAAAGAGCAACTTCCCTTGTACATTATACTACATTTTCAAGTCTTGTAAGTACCGATATGGAAATATTGTTATAACTTATAAACTTTTAACCGCGAAAAATTTGGCAGATTTCGTGGCGATTTATCTTTAAACAATTATTATAAAATTCATACGTGATTAATTATTCGAGTGACTGCACTTCATGAATTATGAATACGTACATTGCAAGTGTGGAACTGCTTTCAAATTGTTCGCTTTGCGCAAAACCCAAAACGTACACATTATGTTTACAGCGTGAACCGTAAATTCCATACGTTCCGAAATAATAATTAAACTCTTAAATAGGTTCGACGAAATGTACCGACATATTCCGGTAGATAACCAGTTTCCCCGAAACATTTACAAAATCCGACTCGCATACCTACCGAAACAGTCGGTATCATCTGACAACAGTATCTCCACGCTCTGGCGAAAAACAATTGACATGAATTTTCCATAGTTGCGCAAGATTAATTATGCACGATTGCCCAGGTTCAACCGATTCACCAAATACGCCATACATGTAATGCACGCATTATTGTGGACGAAACGTGAGTGATAAAACGGTATTTAAAATAGGTAACTAACCAGATGACTACCGTAGTAAACCGATAGAAATTTCAAATCCTAATATGATAATTTTAAATATTTTACATACCACATGCCACGGTTGTAACCTGCTCCGGATTCGTTTTTAAGTGTGAAGGACTGGCATTAAGTGTGTTCTACAGTAAATCTTATACGAAACTATTAGTGTTACGTAACATCATATTTTGAATACCCAATTACCGGTTTAAAATTCCTCGCTGTACACTTACATTTTGTCGATAGTATTATTTTATTTTAACGAGGTGCAAATAATAATATTAAGATCGAATGACAGAACAAAAATAAACGCATTTTTATTGAAATTCATGTGAAGATTACGCCATACCTACGATCTTCAATGGTGAAAACATGTCTACGCATAACAAAAAAAGGCATAAAAAAGTTATTTAAAACTTAAAAAATACCAACTATCAAAGTCATAGAGAGAGGTCAATATTCAGGAGACAACCTCATTAGTATTTTTCTTAAAAAAGTTACAGTTTTAAAAATGTATGAAAAAATTATCTTTGTTTACCGATAGCAAACTGTACATTTAAAAAATTATAAAACCCCGATGAGGTTGTCTTTGAAAGTCCAAAATGTTGGCAACTACAAATATTATAATTTATGTTGTTTCTCTACTGTAACCTCTGTAAAATGCCCTTTCGCTTGTTTACGTAAACGTGTTTTTCCGTCATTAAATCATCCTTGTATCTTCTTAAGAATACTTTCTGTTTAACTATTTATAAGCTTTAATCGCCCTAGGATTGTTATGCAATGCTTGTCGAATAATATGACTAATAGACACAGACTGGAATAAAAAAAACGCATGGGATATGTAATGGATGCGTAATGGACAAAAATTTTAAGTTTTTTGACTGGAAAATTTTACACAGCTATAAAACGTACAGATTAATAAAATACTTTTAAATTAATATGGTTTGTAACATTTAAGTTTATTTTAGAAAAATTAACTTATTATTGTTTGCTTTAGGTAATATAAAAATTATAATAATAATAGTAATCATTTTGTTTACAGAAATAAATTCCAACTACATAAGACACAGTTGACATTAGTATATACTTGTGTAAACACTAACATATAAATAATCATAACGTTCAGATGTAAGGGGTAGAGTATGTAACATAAAGTACAAAGACTATACCGAGTGATATAATAATGATATAATAATAATTTTGAAATTGTTTGAAAGTTAGCCTTTTCTAAATTTTCAATTGTTAAAACTATCGGTTTTGTTGACTTCTCTAAGAATAGAGAACAATACACTATCGAGGATTTATGTAAATTGTTTGGCATACTTCCTATGCGATCATATTGGAAAAACGAAAAATTAAAAAAAAAAAAAATTGTATTTCTTACAAAAAACGTAACTTTCATGCAATAATTTAGAAATATACAATTTATAGTCATTTTTTCTCGAATATGCTAAACTATGCCAAAAAAAATTACTTTAGAGTACTCCACACCCGCATGCGTTGTCACTGTCTTACAAACATAGAAAATCTGTGTTCAGTAGAACCAATTTTGTGTGGTCAGATTTAATGTTAGAGTGAACTCACCTACTATCAAACTCAAAAGGAAGAAGTAAGAACTTTAGCTGTGTCTTCTCATAGGTTTTTGTCTTTTTTATGATGATTTTACTTATAGGCGAGTTATAATTATGTGCGGAAAAAGCGGAAACTTTGGAACTTAAATGTTTCTGATTTGTTATTTTTAATTTCTAGAGGTTTTTGTGGTTTTTGTGGTTTTTGAGGTTTTTATAATGAATATGAATCGAACAACCATGTTTTCTGAAAAACCAGTTAATTATATTATTATCGACTCACTTCGCACATGTTTGTCCTGTGTGTCGCATTATCGAGGTCATATATTATACCAGTGGCACATGGGTGGCTGAATTGGTTTTATAAAATTTTCATCGACAAGACAACTTATAATATATTACACATGATGTATGTATAACTATATAAGTATAATAAATCAGCCATGTAAAGTATGCTTCATTTTAGTAAGAAAGATGCGCAAGTATTCATGCATTATGTATACTTAATATTATAAGGTTCCCAGGAAATGAATGTATGTTGTATAATGAATCCATAGTAACCACGTCATGTAAGTCCTACACATTTTCTTTTGAATCTTAAGTAAAACATTTGATAAATACTATAAGGTCTCCTCGTCTTACAGGTACAATTTCATCAGTTAACATATGCAGATTACACCTCCTCCGTCCTCTCATCGCTTTCAAACACCTGGACTCTGTAATTCAATTTTAATGCATGGGACAACTCTCTTGAGTGCGATTAGGCTTAAGTCAATATTACAAGCGTAGTAATTTCCAAACGATTGCACACGCTCCTTGTGCCGTATCTAACCTTGCTCGATACATAATGGCAATAGTTAAAAACCACTTCAGTATTGTCCCAAATAATACATAATCATTTCCACAACCCGTATTATTAGTAATATAATTTACTCATTATATGTCTTACATCACTCTCCTAAAAAATCCCACCTCGCAAACAAAAACATTAATGGTGTAGACTCGTCGAGACTTATACGTTTTAAGGGGGCTGCAGCACTACATTTTTTCCATACATTTAGACCAATAAGCGAAAGAAAATTAAACATACTTCCAGTAGCTCGATTTCAATTTTAAAAACGGAATTCGATTTGCTTTCCTCTTTTCTAAGTTTACTCGGAAGTGGATTTTTATATATTTAATTTCGTCCCTATCTACAACTAAGTTAAGTATAAGTTTATTTTGAGAAAAATGTAAACTTATTATGCATTATATTATACTAACTAAAAATAAAATCATAAATCTACTTCCGAGCAAACCTAGAAAATAGACTAACGAATATAATCATCTTTTCAAAATCAATATAAGTCGATCAAAACAAGCTGAATTTTCATTTCTCTTTTGGTACTGTTTGCATAAAATTGCTGTCCTAGAGCAGGAGCAAAAGTATTTACTTCGTGTTCATTGACTTGTGCATGCGCGTATGGGCGTTAGAACATTTCTAAGAATCTTAGTAGCCATAGCCACAGTAGTACCCTCATTCCGAACGATTATAAATCAATTAGAGCTAATGACTACGGAAATGAAATAATAATACTACAAAACAAAACTATTTACACTATTTACTATACACCAAATGCCGCCACGGCGCCACATTAAAAAAATATTACTTTTTGGTTGATTCCAACTATAGGTACTAACTAGTAACCACATTTGGTATTCTATAGCCGCCAAGTGCCAAGTGGTTATCGATTCCAGTAATATCGAGATTTATTTAATTTATTTATGTTCAAATGAGTGAGTGCAGGTGTAAAAAGTTTTGATCAAAGTTGTCTACGCGGCGGAAAAAACCTCACAATATAAAAAAATGAAAAAAATCGGTTATCAATGAGGTCCCTTCACATGACGTTATTAAACATACATAAATAGATCAACTAAAAATTTATCTGCCGGACCCGATGAAGAATATGGAAATGTAATGAATGATCACGATCCATTGTTGAATTTATCGAATACAGAGTACTCTCAATTAGAAACCACTTTTTTAAATATAATATATTGGAATATCTGTTAAAAGAATTAATAAAAGACAAATTCAAATAAAAAATATTGGTTAACACAAATTGTTGGGTCTTGTTTAATTCTAAAATTCTATTTATATCTATTGTCTCAATATTTATTATATAGTTTGTTTTTATTTATGATATAACTTTAGTTATAGTACCTACTATATTATATTTTTTTTTTTTTATTAAATTTAAGTCCGCGGCAGCTATGGCCATTGGACTGATATGGGTTGCATATTATATTATTGAATCGTGAAAACGAATGATACCATACGAGGTCGTGCAAATTAATATAATCATATTATAAATAAAATGTTCATTTTGATTATTATCGTAGTTCCGAGAATTCGTATTTTAGTCGATTAGCGATGGCGCGATAAACACGATAATGGATTACACACACTAATGTTCGTTTATTACTCACACATTGACACAACCCAAATATCAATGCTATATGAAATGCCTAAATATTACTCCTTAAAACATGCTACGCTCCAGCCCCCTTAATGAAGAGCAGTTTCCAACGGGTGATTTCATGTTACTATGTATAAATTATAGTAACAGAGCTATCAAATTTACTGAAAGTTATTAGTAGTGCACAGGGCTTCTATTTATTCAAACCAAGCCCTGGAGGCTGGACATGGGTCAAAATATACAATGATGTTATGTTCTGATTGTCGAAGAAAATTTGAACGCGAGGCTTATTATTTTCCGTTAGTAACCATTTAAGATACATTTAAATTATTAATTCTACTTATAACTTCTACTAACTACTTATTAGTTATTACTTGTACTAATTAGTTATTACTTCTGCTTATTACTTGTTAGTTACTACTTGTGCCAGTGCTTGTACTTGTAATTTTCATAACAACACGGCAAGACCCAAACGATTTCCATTATGTAATGTTACTTGTCCGAAGAACCTAAAATGCTAAATTATTTTAAATTCTGAGTGAAACGAGGAATGTATTGGTTTAATCATGATGTGTGATTTATAAGAACCTGCGAATTTTCCAAAAGGTAATTGCTTCTAGTTGGTACTTTAAGGAGGTAATTGTTTGCATTTCTCAATAGTTTTCCGGATGAATTGAGAAAACCAGAGATAAAAAGTGCAAAAACTTCAACCGAAATCGATCATCGAATCCTGCACCGTCTAGTATTTTCGTTACTAGGCACTATCCATTTGTTTTTTTTTTTTATAAATACAAAATACTTGGTTGTAATGTTATAAAAAAAAAATCGTAGCGACTCGAAACGTATACCAATTAAGCATTTAATAGAAATCTCATAATTTTTTATTTTTTGTGTGTGTCATAAACTTTTTTCAAAAAAGTCATAATAAAATTATATAAATGTATAGCAATTATGAACTTAAGAAAATATAATAAAAGGTGTTGGACATAATGCTGTGTCCACACAGAGTCTGGTTTGTGTTTAGTTTTTAATATTTATAAAAACTATTTAGATTGTCCCGTTCATGTTGGGAAAAGTTGTGCTAACGTTTTGTCTCCATGACATGCTTGGACTTGACATAAGTGAGTCAAATTAAGAGTGTTATTAATCATAATCATAAATGCAAGAGAACTCAAATACAAAATGCTATTAATATTTAATACCCATATAAGTTACTTAAATAATGGATGTCATATATCACAAATCAATGTCACTCTACTGTTAGACGAGTAAGAAAAGCTACAAGGCAAGATAAATATAAAATTGTATACATATTGTACACAATTATTCTTGTTGATCAATGAAATAATAAACACTTGACAATCTTTGAAGTGCTTAAAGTTGATCAATTTTTCATCAAATACACACGTTATATATACATCCATTTTATAAATTTTACTAGAAAAATTCGACATTAAATTGTTTTTTAAAACAATTTTTTTATTTTATCTCCTCGTTCCAGAGATATGTTACAATATTAATAACATTGTTTTTTAACCTTATTCAATAATGTACCCATTGTATGCAGTTATGCGGCCTTCGTTGAAAGATTCACGTTGTACACGATCGTAACACATTACACACATTTATGATTTATGATTATGTATATTTTAAGTCTAAAGACCTAATATAGTCAATAGGCTACGCATTAAATGTACCATGAAATATATTAAATTGTATGCGTCAATTACATAATACCTTACATTGGTGTCATAACTAATTAGTAATTATTAACGTGACATAATTTATATAATTTAAAATTGTTCATTTCATTGCAAATTTCTCTGTAACATCCCTGGTGACAATTTATGTATTCTAATTTTTAACAGTTAATGATGACTAAATCACAAGTAGTATGTAATAGACAGTTCCTGAACCCCCGCGCCCCGCCCCGCCCTGCCCGTCCGCCGCCGTGCTAACCCAGTCTAATCTAAACCCGCCCTGCCCTCCGCCGCCTTGCTAACCCAGTCTAATCTAACCCCGCCCTGCCCTCCGCCGCCTTGCTAACCTAAGTGAATCTAATCCCCCGCCCCTCCCGACCCACTGCCGACGCTCTAACCTAGTCCAATCTAACCTCGTCGCGATGCCCCGCTCTGCGCTATACTTGTCTACCTTATCTTATCATACTTAACTCGTGCCACCATTGCTATACCGCCGCCGTGTTAACCTGTCTTGATCTAACGTACCTTATCTCCCGCCTCTTATCAGACTTCTTATCATAGGATATGTTATCATGCACTTAACTCGCGAGTCGTGCCCGTCCTACTCCTATACAATACCCCCCCCCCCAACCCGATAACCCATACCATACCCATATATTTATAAATTTTTTTTTCTATTATTTACATTAATACATGTAAATTAAGAAAATGAGATATTACTGCATAAATGTGATTAACTTTATAACACTGTGTAGCTGCTACATGGATAGGTTCAACTAATGAGCCATGTAAAACATGTATGTGTTATTTTGTAATACATGTATTGTGCTAACCTAACTCAAGCCATGGCCACCGCCTTGTAATTAACTTGTAATCATAAGGCGGTTTATGGTTTTAGAAAATATGTGACATCGATTTTAAAATATAAAATGTGGTAAACAGCTTATAATATCTTTAATGATTTTAACTATGTTAATATAGCTATACATGTATTGTCTCGCGTATATATGAGACTTAAATTCACGATAATATTTCACTCCACTTCTGTCCTATTGCCCCGACACACTCCTTTACCGGACTCAATCGTGCAAAAGAACAGCAAGTGTGAGATTTTTCCTTCCGTGTTACTACAGTCGTGTTAATTGTTTTTTATACAAATATTATGAATATGTTTAACTGTGTTGTGTGCAATCAATCTTTAGCCTGCGCTGACACCTTTGCGGCACATGAGAGGTCTCATGCCGACCAACTCTTGGCCTGCGACATTTGCGCGAAAGCGGAACAGGCGAAAAATGATTTGGTACCGGCTGCCGCTCTCGCGAGCACGAGCCGGGTTGATAATTCGCCGAACGATGATCAAGGTAAGATTTATTTTAATATTATTCTAAGGGTATCATCGTAGTTGGATTCTAAAACCATTTTTTTTTTCTTCGTTTTTAGGATTAAAACGTTTTAATTCGGAGAACAGTGGTAATGTCAGTAGACAAAAGAAGGCTAGATTGAACTTTGTTAACTCTACCGGCTTTGTAGAGTTAAAATCGGCATTTAACCGAAAAATCGTCTGGTATTATAGGAAGAATATGGAGAGCTTAACTAGTTACCCCGATTTTTTAGAGCTAATAAAATTGGAGTTAATTCAAAAACTACGGGAATGTTCGGTAGAAAATCCTATTAAGTTTAATTTAAAACTCGAGGCGACGTATAATATCCCTAATGTTGAGAAATCATCGCAAAATAGAGCCTTCAAGACCTCGGCTAAGGAACTATTTTTTATCAGCGATATCGAGGGTATGGTGGTCGATGACTTTAAGAAGCTTATCGAAGAAGAGGATGTGTACGCTGGGAAAGGTAGTGGGTATGCATTGCAACACATAGATGGGCTTCTTTTGGGTGTGTATATGTATACCCCTATGGGCGGCTCTTCCTACATTGAACTCCCTGCCATCATACGGGTTAAAAATGCTGTTACTAACCCGCAAAATATCGATGCTATGTGTTTTAAATGGGCCATTTTGGCCAAACATGTAACGGGGGCGAATAAGCATAGAGTTGGTGTAAATTACACCTCGCACGAGGATAAATATGATTTCACAAGACTAACTTTCCCCACACCGCTGTCAGAGATTCGGATTTTCGAGAAGAATAATTTGAACGTTTCAATTAATATCTACGGGGTGAGAGAAAGCGTGGAAAAAAATGATAAGTGTATTGTATTTCCACTGAGAGTGGCGGATGTGGAAAAACCCGATCATATGGATATACTTTTCGTTACACAAGGGGATAGATCTCATTATGCCTTTATTCGGGATTTATCACGGTTGGTGGGTGCACAAAAAAATAATCATGATGGAAAGATATTTTTTTGTAAAAGATGTTTTACATCGTTTGACAATCAAGTAAAAAAATTTAAACTACGTGGCCAGGAGGCTTTAGATGAGCACAAGAAGGTTTGCGGTACACACAAACCCATTTTGCCACAGATGCCGGAATATGGGACAATATTAAAGTTTGAGGGGTGGGGTAAGACGCAGTGCCATCCAATCGTCATCTATGCCGATTTCGAGGCGCTGTTGGAAAAATGTGCGGAGCAGAAGGGTGAAAATATCACTATTACGCACACTCATCGTCCAATGAGTTATGGTATTTATGTCAAAGCCGCCGATCACGTGCCCGTAGATTTGCTCGTCAAACATACTATACCATGCGAACCGGTGATTTACCGTGGGTCGGGAACACGACAAGACGTAGCTAAGCGGTTCCTCGAAGAGCTAGTCGTAATCGGTACCCATGTTCAGGAGCTGTTAAAAACCAATGTAGTGATAATTATGAGTGACGAGGAAAATCGTGCACACTCGGCCGCCGTAAAATGTAATTTATGTGGTAGCCGTTACACGGTCGCTAATTGCAAAGTAGCCGACCACTGTCACCTGTCATGTAAATACCGACAGGCGTTATGTAACGGCTGCAATTTGAAGTTACAAACGCCGAAATTTCTCCCGTGCTACATGCATAATTTATCAAACTATGACGCACACTTCATTATCACTGAATTGGGGTATGATGCTCGGAAAATCAATGTTATACCAAACAACGAGGAAAAATTCATATCTTTTTCCAAATACGTCTCCCGTGATTTTTCAATCCGCTTCATAGATACCTTTAAGTTTATGGCCTCCGGTCTCTCTACATTAGCATCGAACATCGTGACGCCCGATTTTAGTCTGTTCACCGAGATGTCGAAAATATTCGCCACCGTCGATATGCCTCTAGTCACTCGGAAGGGCGTATACCCCTACGAGTATACAGATAGTTGGGGGAAATTGGAAGAGACAACTCTTCCAACAAAGGCCCAATTTTACAATGCCCTTGCTGAGGAGGAGGTCGAAGTTGATGATTACCGGCACGCCGAGATTGTATGGGCTTATTTCAACTGTCAAAACCTCGGTCAATACAGTGATTTGTACCTTAAAATCGACGTACTATTATTGGCCGATGTGTTTGAGAATTTCCGTCGCATCTGTCTCAAAACATATAATTTAGATCCGGCCTTCTATTACACGGCGCCCGGATTCAGCTTCGACTGTATGCTCAAACACACGGGGGTAAAATTGGAGTTGCTCACAGATTATGATATGCTGCTCATGTTCGAGAAAGGTAAATTAAAATCAATAATTATTATTATTAATGTGGTATTAATTGTGTAATTATATTATTACAGGTATACGCGGTGGACTGGTGCAGGCGAGCATGCGGTATGCGAGGGCCAATAATTGTAAGACACCGGGTTACAACCCCGAAGAGGCCGACTCGTGGATTGTATACCAGGACTGTGAGTATAAATATTATCAGTCATATAATATGCGCGTATAATTATAAATATTTTTAATTATAAATATTTTTATATGTAATAGGTAACAACTTGTACGGGTGGGCAATGTCCCAGTTTATGCCATATGGAGGATTTAAATGGGTCGAGCCGTCACTCGACGGGCTTTCCGGTGTTAGCGATGCATCTGAGATAGGGAGAGTGTACGAGGTTGATATCTCGTACCCCGAGAATTTACACGAATTACATAATGATCTCCCCTTCTTGCCCGAAAATAGTATACCACCCGGATCTAAAGTAGTTAAGCTGATGGCCACTCTGGGGCCTCGGAAGAACTATGTGGTCCATTATAGGAGTCTCAAACAGGCTATGACCAACGGGTTGAAAGTGGACAAGGTTTATATATATATATATATATATATATATATAAATAATGTATTAAATATATTATGTATGAATTATTTACAAAACTTTAAATGTATAGGTGCACAGAGTATTAGAATTCCGACAATCGGCTTGGTTGGCCGAATATATAAATTTGAATACCGGGATGCGGCAAAAAGCGTGTAATGAGTTTGAAAAAGATTTTTACAAACTCATGAACAATAGTGTATTCGGTATGTTATTACTTATTATATATATATATTCATAATATATTTAATACAATATATTTTCCATAGGTAAAACAATGGAATCTGTTCGCAAACGTGTAAATATAGAATTAGTCTCGTGCGATAAGCGGCTGCAAAAATTATTGAACAAGTCCACGTTTAAAAATTGCACGCGATACAACGATAATTTAGCGGCTATTACATTACATACAAAAATTGTTAAATTCGATAAACCAATATATATCGGGTTCTCCGTATTGGATGTCAGCAAGACGCTAATGTATGATTATCATTATGGCGTCCTGAAGAGTCATTACAATGCCGACGTGACCCTAATGTATACAGATACAGGTAACTATAATGGCTATTTGAATATGTTACATTTTTTTTTTTCCATGCACTGTAATAATGAGTATTAAATAATAATATATCTATAATAATAATAATATATAGTATATTATTATGTATAATCATATATTTTTTTTTCTCTCAGACTCACTCGTTTACCACGTCATGACCCGAGACTTCTACGATGATCTTGCCAACAGCCCCCATCTCATCGGAAGGATGGACACGGCTAACCTGCCAAGAGATCACCCTTGCTACACGTCTTTGCGGAAAAAAGTACCTGGTTTTTTTTCCGACGAGACAGACGGTGACATAATAACCGAATTTATAGCACTCCGGGCGAAATCCTATTCTTATAAGATTAATAGAGTTACCGATAATATTAGGATTAAAGCAAAGGGGGTTAGAGGACATGTGGATAAACATCGCATGTCTTTTGAAGAGCATAAGAGGTGTCTTTTCGCGACCGAGGCCGATGTGGTGGATGGAGACGAATTTGATCCGTACAGAGCGAATATTTCTATACGGTCTTTCGGTCATCAAATCAAGACAATCAAGACTCATAAGCTATCGTACAATCGGCGGGACGATAAGCGAGTGGTCTTGAATTGCCAAGTCCACACCCGTGCACATCGGTCTCTGTGATGTGTTATTATAATATTAGAGTGATGTGTATGAAAAATCTGTGAATGTACTCGATAAATAATCATATGTATATTGTATATAGTATAATAATAATAATAATAAGATGTATATAATACTAATTTTAATAAAATGTATATATTAGATTTTAGTATTTATATATATTTACTGAATTTAATATTATGTCTACTGTTGCACTTGTAGTTATAAAATATAAGTCATTTAATAAATAGCTTGTAAATAGTATACTTGGTGTTTTTGCTCTCGTTAATATAATCTAATGGGCTAGCAGTCGAAATAGAAAGTTAGTGGTGTCAATTTACCAGGTGCGATATTATTTTCATCGATGATCTATCCTATGTCCCAAGTAGACGTTTTACTTGCAATTAAGCAAATTATGGAAAGTGCGGAAATAGATTGGTATACTGTATCGCTTAGCTCGATCACCTTCCTCGTATCTACGAGTCGACCAAATACTCTAATAATGATTCTCATAATGAGTAGAAAAAAAAAAAATAATAATAATAATAAAAGAAATATTACACACAGTGTTATATGGATATGATAATTATCTTTATTAATGAGAAATAAATAAGTGTAGTATACATAAACAAGTATTAGGAGTTATCAATAAGCCATTTGCGTAATGCCAACACTCTGTGCAGTGTGCATTGAGTGCGATTTAGGTTTTTGTGGTAAATACAGCACGGTAATATTTGCTCATCGGCGGTGGCACGGCATAATTGATCGAGTCGTGGACATCCAAACTGTTCCATATTGATAACGTGTCGCGGTGGAGAAACGATAAATTTATCGATAATTTGCCGTTTTTGCTCGCCTTTCACGTAAATACGGTCGAATTGAAGCGGGTTTAAAATCCGATCTATTTCCCCGTACGGCACATCACCGTATTCCACCGGTATCTGATGGTAGTTACGTTCCAGCCACCTGTTCACTCCGCGACTTTTCCCATCTTGACCAATTGCAGGCTGCGTGAATATCCAATGTTGCATTGACCACGTGTCCTCGTCTATCACGGACATCTCTTTGACGAAATACACATTATTTGCTCCGATAATGCACTGAATTAGTCTAGCACGGCCGAAGTCATTATAATAATAATAATGTAAAAGTCGTGCGTTAACGAAGATGAAGAGTAGACTAACTATGGCGACCGTTGGTCTAGGCTTTTTTATACGAGGTGAGCACCGTACGTGGATTAATTTGACAAACTACTACTTCGCCTCTAGATTTTCAATACGTGTATTATACGATGTCAATGCTACATTAATTTCCAAATCAATTGTTTTGGTAATGGTTTTCAGATTTTCCTCTAGTTTTTCCACACTGTTGTCCAATTTATTCAGCCGAACCTCTAGCGCCCCAAGACGAACATCTAATTTATACGATACATCTGAGATGGCTATTAGTCGGGATTTAAGCACAGCATTAGCCTCTTGAATAGCAGCGATTGTCGCTTTTTTAGACGATCCCGCAGAGTTATTAAATACATCCATGTTGATACTATCGCTTCTGCTACTGATGCTGTATAAGACAGTACTGACATCATGCTCGGAGATCACTCGCTTTTATCCAGCTGTTGTGCGTGCCGTCAAATCCCAACCATTTGACAAATATTCTATCACCTTTTCTTCGCACCACCGCCTCGACCAGATAATCGTTTGGGTGCACCGTTTTGGATATTTCCTCGGGGTAAAAACAGCCGGCAATAGCGTTGCCCGTGTAATCTTTAAGAATATACGTCTCCGGACGTGTACCGTTTCTGCTAACGATTGTAAATATTTCAGCTGACCAATTGGGTAGATATCCTTTTGTAAACACACCTTTGTGCGTGCTAACACGTACTTTATCGCCAACATCGAATTTGGTTTTTCGCGTCTGAATATCACGACGTTGTTTCAATCGTATGCATTCAGGTCTTGCGTCGGCCTGTACGGGGGTCATGCCGATGGTTCGGTGTTTCGAATTGTTATATTTATCAATTAGCACGGGCAGCATAGAAATCCAATTACGAGTACCGCGAGCGGTAAACTCTTTAAACATTAGTGTCTTTAGTGTGCGATTAAACCTTTCGACGATGCACGCTTTCATAGTGCTAAAGGTCGAATACATCCTAATGTTATGTCTCGTCATTAGAGCGTTAAACGACTTGTTGTAAAATTCTTTCCCATTATCGACTTGTAATAATTTCGGCGGCGATCGGCCGGCGATTAATAATATATTAGCAAAAGCCTTGGTCACCTCGGCACCGGTTTTCGACTTGAGCGGTGCGGCCCATGCGAACTTAGTATAACAGTCGATAACACATAGTATATATTTGAAACCTCTGTTCACCCGCGAATACGGTATCATTTCCACCAAGTCGGCCTGCCATAAATGGTTTTTACCATAAACATTAACTACCCGTCTCTCATAGTTCCGCCTCGCCGGTCTGTGCAGCTCCACGGCGATTTCACGTTTAGACATTATCGGGGGATTCGTTTTATCAACGCCGCTTCCAGCAACTCTTCGAAAATCCGCAATATCTCGTTGGAAACACCGGTATTGCCAGCCGCTCGGGACGATAGAAGTAACCGCAACCGG
Source organism: Periphyllus acericola (assembly GCA_949715065.1). Lineage (NCBI taxonomy): Eukaryota > Metazoa > Arthropoda > Insecta > Hemiptera > Aphididae > Periphyllus > Periphyllus acericola. The sequence goes on along the minus strand of OX454265.1, from coordinate 6,481,721 downwards.
TCGACCAGCTCATTCGGATCGTCCCAGTAGACTAAATTATGTTTTTGCAACTTTACCGATAGTCCACTACCGGAGGTAGTAGCTGTGACGGCGGTGTCTTGCAAATTAAATAGTTTTACGATTATATTCCTATACTTGTCCCCACCGATTTTAATCTTTGACCCGTTCGCGTTTAAATGCGCCGAGGTTTGAATCAGCAGCCGCTTGTACAAGTCCAAATCAGTCACGGTATATTTTTCGGCGGTAGGATGCTTTAAAAACAATAGATCAACAAACCCCGGCGTGAGTGGATATATATTTTATCTTCGACAATCAACGTGTCTTGTGCGAATTTCACTTGTTTATCGCCCAGCGCGACACTGCCGTTCGAATATTTTCTCGGTCCGTACGTCTTGTCCAAATCGGGGGATTGAAACAAATTTCCGTCGTACCGTTGCAGGCGATATCTATCGATATCAACAGCTTCACGCTTTAGCGATGGTGGTGGTACAGGTGAATCTATATTTTTATAGTCCGATACCGGTACATTGGTTATATTCTCACCGCTAACGGCTGCCGCTGCACGCGATACTCCTGCTAATTCCGTTAACGGGTCTATAATAGGTCTAAATGTTTGAGACATTAATTTCTGAATATTAGCCTCGCCACTTTTTAACGCGATATATTTACGCCTGATACTCTCCTTGGCCTTGACCAATTCGTTTAACACATCGCTCTCGTCGTCGTCGTCGTCGTCGTCTTCGATCACCCTCTTATTCGCCGCCGCCGCCCCTGCCGCCATCTTTACGATATCACACTACAAGCGATTCTGACCCTATTACCGATGCACGCCCACTCTTATATAACCACAAACGTGTCGAATCCTAACCGATAGCGTCCGTTATCACGCTCGCTGTCTTTGCATATGACGACGAACGAGAAACGGTCGCGGTTCCAACACGTCACGCAGAAATGTTTGAACTCCACGAATGACATATCGCTCGAACAATGATCGTTATATACATGTTTTAAATTCGTCTCATCTTGTTTGAATAGCACAATCAAATTAGCATTATCACGTATTAGCTGCTTGGGCACTTTTGAGTAGCTTTGAGCCAGGTAGAATATGTCTACATTATTGTGTCTCCCTCGGGAGAAATAATCTCTTATAACGCCCTGCTGCTCGCCAATAACGTCGTCCATTATGAACACAGAGTTGGCTCGCACTTTCTCAGGCGGTACGACCTTATCGTTTTCGAAAAACGTGAATATATTGATACCGTCTATTTCACTTACGATACGTTTTAACAGCCGGTATTTAGGTTGCTCCAACGTTTTCGAATATATGTAAACGTTTTCGAAACGTAGACCGTTCTCGTTGACCAGAAGGAAGTACATCAAATTCGTTTTACCGCACCCAGTTTTACTGCCCAGTACGAGGGATCTGACCGTGTTGGGAAAAAGATCACCGTGCCTAGATTTTATCGTAGCACTGCCCGTGTCGATGTTATATATCGGAAGTTTTAACCGCTGCTCGACGAACCGCATGACGAGTGTTGTATAAATAACGTGGTATCACATAAATCTTTATCACACGATGTATCGCGTTCAGAGGACGCGCACGAATAAAGGAAGTGGCCTTATCAACTCGGTTATAAATAGTCTACCTGTGGAGTTGCACCTACCGGGATATAGGTTGGTACCGAAGAGCGCCCATTTGAAATAAAAGTAAGACGGGCATAAGTTATATATGACGTATTTTTCAATTATAGATTTTGCGGACCGGGGACTCGACTGCGAGAGCGATTAGCACGTGGCGAGCACGGGGTGAACGATCTTGACGAAGTTTGTAGGACACACGATATTGCGTATGATAAAAGTAATTTGTTGGCCGATAGACACAGAGCTGACGCGGTGTTGGAAGATCAGGCTTGGGAGGTTTTCAAATCGAAAAATAGCGGTATTGGTGAGAAGGCGGCAGCTTAGGGAGTTACCACAGCCATGAAGCTGAAACGCAAGATTGGCGGTGGCGCCACAAGTGGAAAATGCGGTTGTGGCTTTACAGCCGGCGTTAGAGCGGTCAAGGCGGTGTTGACGAAGAAGAAGATGAAAGGATTGAGAAAAAAAAATAATAATAGTGAAAGCAGTTTAATCAAATTAGCTAAAAATTGTGTTGCGGTAGCGAAAAAAGCTGTTGCGAGAAATAAGAATTCTAAAACACCTAGAATCATCCGTATACCGAAAAAAGGTGGGGTGCTGCCATTACTACCAATTTTCGCCGGTCTGTCCGCACTAGGCGCGCTTACAGGTGGCGTTGCAAGTGTAATCAAGACTGTGAGAGAGATGAGCGGTGCGAGTAAAAGCGGGGAACCCGTGCATTTGGGTCGAGGTCTATATCTGACCCCGCACAAAGGCGGATCGTATAGATTGTCGCGAGGTGACGGGTTATATCTCACCCCGTATAAAACGGGGGCGGGGACGGCGGCTACTAAAAAGAGGAAAACAAAAAACTAATATCCACGTTACCCGATAGAGCGCTATACGACTACGAACTCGTTAAATACGCACGCATGTTCTGAATGCGCACGAGATCGTCTTATGGGTGTTAACCATTAAGGTGTGATTTTCTCTCTATCGCTGACTTTGATCACGGGCACCCGCCATAGTATTTTGCTAACCTTTATCTTCACATCTTTCAACTGCAACAGTTTAGCTGCATCCGTCTCCAACACGTTATCGGATTTAAATAATTTAATAGCGTTTAGGTCCGACGACGCTCGGTTCATAATCATCTGCTGATTGCAATTGATCAAAACGTGCTTATAATCTTCGCAAAAACCGAACAAGTCTTTCAGTTCGATGCAACCGTTGAACGAATCTGTCGCCACGAATTCGTGGTCTATTTTCCCCGGGTCGACCGTCCAAGCGGAGTTATGTTTCGAATTAATTTCCGCATTATTATACGAACAATAGCCCTTCAGCGTGGTAGTTATCCCGGGGTTCAGAAGTTTTTGAATCTGAGCGCCGTTTATCTCGTACCTCATCTCGGAAAAGGCCAAGCCGTTGTTTATAAAGCCGATATTTCCACTCATACCCTGGGGCTTTTCAATCGTTCCCTCCACGTGGATATAACTTTCGCACGGCAACGTATACGACTCGGTATTATGCAATTCAATGCGCACCTTATCGTTGTTGGAAAGCGCGGACGTGGAATATGGTAGAAACGAATGATATTCGATTTGAGTTATCCTACAATCGTCCACATATCCGGCCGCCACATCCAGGTATACGTTATCCATGATTAAATAGCGTTTAGTGTGCGGAGAAACTTCAAATTTTGTTTAGTTAATTTCTTTCTGAATTGTCCACCACGATGCAGGAGGCGACGACGACGGCGGCGTTTGATTTTATTCGTTGCACTTATCTTCTCAATGCTTCTAGCATAACTGCCTCGCTGTCCGCCCCTACCGCCATTGATATTATAAAGTTGTAAGGCCATATTTCGACACGACGCGCGCTCCTCGTCAATCGCGGATTAATAGACGGATTGAAACGGGCTCGCCACGCAAATCGATCAAATCGCCGTTTTGATCTTTTAACGTCACACTTACCCGACTTATTTCCGAACAGTTAAGCGGGTATAGAACTAAATGTCTTGGAATTTCGATAATTTTATAACCGGGCGGTACGTTCGGATAGAACTCGTGTATTGTATGGCACTGCCTGCCGTTGTTGAATGAACCGGCTATCAGATCCGATTCGATATATATACAATTTATTTTGCATATATTGACCAACGCTTGGGAGTGGTGTTTCACATTAGCCTCGTATATCCTGTTCTGAAACCCCAGCATCGAGGCTATGCTGTTAGGCGCAGATAAATCTATTCCGATATTACACATCATCTCGCACTTCAGCGTATTATTGTTCGCCTTCAACTCGAACAATGTTACGTAAGCCGATAATAATTGTTTAATCGCACATTCCAATTCGTTCAATTCGTACGAACCCGTGGGTATGGCGAAAGTACTATAGAGAGTAACATCATGGTTGTTCTCGTCCTTATCGTTATACACAAGGCCTATCTGATTGCACCCCTCGTTTATATTGGGTATTGAATTATTCGTCTGCAACCCTAGCAGGCAGATTCGGGCATTTTTACCGACATCTATGGGCGGAAAAAAGTCGCAAGACAGCTCTGATGAATTTCCGTTTAACGTTATAGAATACATGTTAAAAACTTCAGACACAGGTGCCCGCAATTCGTTGTATTATACCGCTGTCGCCTGTCGTAATTATACTCGACTTCACATCCGTTGAAATATCTCTGCAGTTCCAGCGGTGGTGGCAAATTTCCAAGTAAGTGCAAATTTTTCTTTTATTTATAATGCGTACATCAATTATGCCTAATATACCTAATGTATAAAACAATAATGATACTATATTATTATTATTATTTCGGTATCCAAAACATTTCGGAAACAGCCGTGTCGAAATCCATAACCGATGATATGGGCTGATAACGATCGAGAAAAAAATCAGGTCCATCGTTTACATCTACAGCTTTATCCCAGGTAGACGAGCAGTCCACCGATGGAGAATAACAGGGTAGGGATGGTGGAGAATAATGCGGTGGTGTCATTGCCGAATATCCACCAGAGTGTGGTTCCTCCACCTCCTCGCTAACTGCTAATGATTGCTCCACTAATGACACTCGATCTCCATTGTGCTCGTTACACGGCTAAAATAACAATATTTAAAAATATATATATATAACAATGTATTTGATTTGTAATGTACATTTTTATATGTACCTTAATCAAAACACCTCCACTTCTACTCCGCCTAAGCAAATCCCACTGTTCTGCCAACTGTCTGGTCGCATATATTCGAAGTGGTGTGGTGAAATCTATGCCGCAGCGCGCGGAAATCACTGATCTGATTCTCTCATCTCGGAGATTTTCAATAACCACCATCAATGCATCGATGTTCTCCGGCAATGAATTGTCCCCGCTGAATCGATCGTCGATACTCGCCACTAATCTATCGAATTGATCGATTACTTCAGGTCTGATAATCTCACTGTTCCTTGTAACGGCTTCGGTAATCGTTCGCTCTAAACGTTGCAAGACTACGAGATCATCTCGATTGAGAAATACTCGCCAACCTGCATGCAGACTCGATTGGATGCAGAGTATGGTTTTACCGCGTTGCACCATACAACGTATAGACGTATTCGCAGTGGACAGGAAAATAGTGTGCCGGCACTTTATCGGGTTTTCAGATAAAAATTGTTCGATATTAGCCAACAATGGAAATAGCCCTATAATTAGCTCGGCTGAGACGCGGATAAATTGCTTCAACATAATGATGTCGATCACGACATTAAAAGTATCAGTAGGATCGAGTCCTATGTGTAGAAACTTGCGCGTGGTGAAGTCGATCGTGATCGATGTAGAGTTGATAAGCTGATTAAGCGCTGGTGATGCAGGTACGGTATATTGGATCTTTTTATAGTTACTCTCGTCATCGTTCATCGAGCCGGCCATCTTACTGATCACTAAATGCACTGATACTAACTATATTCACACTTAACGACTGAGTTAACGCGATAAGGCCTCGTGACAAAAGTTAGAAACAGACTGAAATCTAGTAACGCTTTTCAGTCTTATATATTTTCTAGAAGACATCCTATGTTTATTAATTATAAGGCTATTAAGTCAATAACATTTATTTGTCTCAAAAACAGAATCGTTAAACTTTCTAAAATCATACATACATGTATTTACAAGACTCATCAGCTAATGAGCCTACCTATGTAGCAACACAGTGTTATTATAATATTTATGCAATGCATAACAGAGTATCTCATTTTCTTGATTCACATGTATTTATATAGTTATAGAAAATAAATAAATAGATATATATACGGTAGGGCATAGATTATCAGGGGGGGGGTATTGTATAGGAGTAGGACGGGCACGACTCGCGAGTTAAGTGCATGATAACATATCCTATGATAAGAAGTCTGATAAGAGGCGGGAGATAAGGTACGTTAGATCAAGACAGGTTAACACGGCGGCGGTATAGCAATGGTGGCACGAGTTAAGTATGATAAGATAAGGTAGACAAGTATAGCGCAGAGCGGGGCATCGCGACGAGGTTAGATTGGACTAGGTTAGAGCGTCGGCAGTGGGTCGGGAGGGGCGGGGGATTAGATTCACTTAGGTTAGCAAGGCGGCGGAGGGCAGGGCGGGGTTAGATTAGAGTGGGTTAGCAAGGTGGCGGAGGGCAGGGCGGGGTTAGATTAGACTGGGTTAGCACGGCGGCGGACGGGCAGGGCGGGGCGGGGCGCGGGGGTTCAGGAACTGTCTATTATATACTACTATCACATCTAACTATTAAGTATTAATTAAAATAATAATAACTCTGAAGGAATACATTTTAATTTAGATCCTTACCAGTGAACTCTATATAGTCCTTTAACGGGTAGGTGATGGACAGTTATTACGGTGGTTCATAATACGACCATGGTATATTATATTTGACAGTTATACGTTTTTATTATAATGGTAATGTGGAAATGGGGATTATTATTATTTATAAATATTAGGTTTATTGATATTATGATTTATTATAAGTAGTTCACTTGTTTAATAGGTTTGAACTTTTAATAATAATATACCTATGATAGGTGCACTTGACTAAAATTCACGGGGAGGGGCACAACCCTTGGCAAATTTGAAAAGTAAAATAATTTAATTTTAATTTTAAATGGAATCCACTATCTGTACCCCTAGAGCACAATGAGTAAATATGATACAAGTAAAAAAAATGATATCCAAATTATTAAAAACACATAACTGCCCATTTCCCTCCTCCACCTATTGGTTGATTATACAGACTTTTACGAAAGTCTAGTGAAGAGTTAGGATCTACAAAGAATGTACCTATGTGTATGAAACGCAACGTGCTATTTGATATTTTTTCTAAAATCTATAAATCTTATATATATTTTTTCTTGTAGGGGAGGGGGCATGAATAGTTTTATTACGTGAAGTCAAACTAACTATGTATACTTTATTATTGTAAAATTATATATGTATTAATATAGTTTTCTTGTATTTTATTTTTAAGACTGATTTCTAATTAAATTAGATTAATTGTATACGGAACAATAATATTATTATCAACTATTACGGTGTACACCACACGTTACCTGGTGACCCATGAATACTTACATAATTATAAAATCGATTACGTAAAATCGGAAAACAAAAGTTATATCCATCCAGAAAACGTGTTTATGTTCAAAAAAAAATCACGTATAACCTTTGGACTTGATGTCATTAATTTAATAATGACAGTTGAATAATTATTATTGGGTATATAATACTAGGTTAACTAGTAACTAGTCTTAACAATTTATTGAACAACCTTTTTTTTAGCCATTAATTATATAACTATATTTTGTATTATAAATGCAATGCTTTAACAATTTTTGATTCAATTTGTTTTTTCTGTTAATTATACGTGAAAAAGCGGGTACGCGAACTGCACTAGATAAACATACATTTGGTTCAATTTTAAATATTTACTAATTATATTTATATTATTCTACTAATTATAATAAATAGTATATAATAAATAAATAATAATTATAATAAATAAGACCGCTATTCTAAAGAAAAATACTAATTTATAAATATTTTTTTGAATTTGATGTAAATAAAAAAAACCGTTATGTTTAGGCGTTTCCTATTGTAGAGCCACAGATTACTCACTAAAGTGCCGCAGGTTGCCGAACGGTTTTATTTTTAGACAACAAAATAACTTAAATAGAATAATCAAAGTTCGTATAAATATCCGATTTCATCAAAATGTAATATTATAAATTATAATAACTATAATAAAAATAAACTATAATATAATACTTATACAATTTTCTTGCAAATTTTCGTTAAACTTTTCTATTTATTATTAACTATAAAGAAAATGTTTTGAAGTTTTTACTACAAAATGATGCAGATTCTCACGATTTCCATCGAGTTTTGTAAACGTTTGGTAATTTTAAATTTTTTTACATTTAACCGAGACCAAATTACGAAGCGTCTTAGCGCCTTGTATAACACGTATAATACTGATAAATCTACTGACAATAATGTGATTGGTATGACTTTTTAATTACGATTTTATAGGCGCTGAAGCCATCCCACTCTCATGATAATAATTTATTTTGCCACTGCGGTGAAACGTAAGTCCGTCCGACTATTTTACGATTAACCGCTGATTGTAGAATAAATTTATTCGATAGTGTATAAACAATGGATTGACATTTTGAATATTAGCATTATCGTCTGTTCTAGGTACGTGATAAAATAAGACTTTACAGCTACGATTTATGTCAGGATGACTGCTAAGCAAATTAAGTGGTTATACCTTTTAATTTAGTCGTGTTGTTTTGATCATGTGAATGTTTGAATTATTGCATCGCTAATAATATTATGGTATAAGGCGAGTGCTGCAATAATAATTATTACATTCAGTGTTTACTCTTTTATAGCAGTATTAATGTTCGAGAGTGATAAATATTATAACAAACTGTACTAATCAACGTGCAGATAAGTCCTACTGTAATATCTTAATTTTAGCTCGTAAACAACAAATTTACTGTAACTCGTTAATTCGGCAGCGTGGCTCGTGGTACACAATATGTTGTGGTCATTATATCACAAGGATAGGATAAGGTACGGTTTGTTCGACGGAAAAGTAGTTTCGCAGAGCGGATAGCCCTAAGGCAATGATGTCACGTACGAATAATAATTACAGAGCTACAGCTATAGGTACATATTTTCAGGATTGAAAAAAAACAAACAAAATAAATCCATAGAAACCATCCTGTGCGCGGGAAAACATTGAACCATATTGTACACCTACGTATGTTTTTGGAGCGTTCTTAGAGCGATTACAATTAATTACAAATTATATCATAATATAACAAGACCATGTTCTCCTTCGTACTTAAATTTGGATTGTTCAAAAACTACTCGTTCGGGTTTTGATTTCGATCAGGGACGTACGCAGAAAAAAGTTTCGGGGGGTGTTTTTGAAAATCAGTTTCTGAAAAGTTTTTTTTTAATAAACATACGAAATTTTTTTAAGAAAATTATCTTTACTTAGTACTTACGAGTACAATACTTTTTTATAATATAAACAAAAAAATTACAGTACTAAATTTAATTTTCGTGAAGTTTTAGCCATTATGTTAAGAATATCTTCACAATTAACTTCTATGTCTCTATGTACATTTAACAATGTTAAACATTCAATTTATATTTCTGCTGGTGCCTAAATAGCGCAACAATCAACATTAGAAAACAAGTTAAAATATTAATAAACAAAAAAATAAAAACTAATACACACCTCATTATTCTCAGTTCGGTTTTTATTTGTTGAGAAATAAGAAAGTAGATTGTTTCTTTTTTTTTCGATTCCATACTTTGTATTAGTATAATATTATACACCAACTTGAGAGTTAAGAAATAAAACAGTATAATATTGTCACTTTTCGTGCCTCGTTTCAGATACAAAACAAAAACATGAACGATAATGTCGATAACAAAATATAACAGAAACGTCATTTTATTAATTATTCATTAATTTTAACACTCCAATTCGCAGTAATTGTCCCGTCTGTATAGCTTAGGTATTTCCCATGTCCGTGTACATTTTAGAATTCTTTTATACCCACGTCAATACACAGTAGGCATCATTTTATTTTATTTATAAATTTGTTAGTATACATATATTCTATTTTATTTTGCTTTAATCGGTTTTTCACAAACACAACATAATATTATATCTGTCTATTAAAGTATAATATAAAAATTAATTTTAAAATTGAATAAATAAATAACCATACAAAAAACCAAATATTTTGGGGGGTGTTTGAACACCCAAAACACCCCCCTGTGTACGTCCCTGATTTCGATACATTAAAGTTCGCAGAAAAATTAGCTCAATGAAAAGACGTAGTGGAAATGGTTGTTTCCAATTTGAAGAACAGTATGCATCGCCACGTCACACTCTTAAATGGCATGAAAAAAAAAGTTATGGAAAACATAGTTCTTATGGTAACTTGATCATTAATGAAAAATCTTACTTTAAATAATTTTACATCCAAAATCACCCTGTTGAAACTTGTTTTTATTGTTCAAAATGTGTTTTTTGTTGTTTTAAATAAATGTATACACATTTATTTTCTATGTCATTTAAAACAGTTTAAAACAATTTCAAACATTTTGAAAACTAATTTATTGTTTGAATTCGAAAAAATGTATTAGTTATTACTTATTACTCAATATATTACAATATTGACTAAAGTCAGTTTGGATACAGTTGGGTTGATGACAGTTCCCAATATTTATGAACATCAAACTTTTTACCTTTTTGATGAAAAAATGTTTTGAGAAAGACGAAAACACGTATACCAAGTTATTTCAATGATTTAAAAAATCAACACAAAGTGTATTTACATTTGAGGTCAGAATATTATAAAAATCGTAAAGAAATTAAAATGTCGCTAGGGTGTACCCTTGTTTATTTTTTCTTAAACATTTATTTCTTGGAGTTTTTTGTTAATTAATTTTTTGAATAAATAAATAAAAAATGTTTTAAACAAAACAATTCCGCGTGTTTACCACCAAATCATTTAACGTTTCACAACTAATTTGGTATTTAAAAACTAGATTTCATGAAACACAAATATTTTTAAAAAATTCCCTATTTAAATTTTAAGCTGTTACATATTTTAACATCGGGTGATGCCTATACGTGGTTCGATAACTAAACAAAATCTTGTAAATAATGTACATATGTATGTGTATTGTTTGTGACAGACGATGTTAGTAAAACTTCAGAGAGGACCAGTTATCTTTTTATCGAGAGAACTTATATTATGATCACTGTAGTAATTATTGTTACGTAGTAAATTACAGACTACAGTCGCAAGTCACTGCAAAACATCGTTTGAGGGCACGGCTTTATACGGATGTTTACAATATTATTGTCGTATAATACTCTGAATCGCTTAGACAGCGAAAACATCTTAACATTATGCTATACTTATTTTTAGGACTTTGGAGGATATTGCAAGACGTCATTTTCAAACGATTTTAAGTGAAATATTATAGATATTGTTGTCAACGGGAAATGTTTAACATCAGTACATTATTCATTCGCGCTCAGTTGATTATACGCAATACTTACTAGTTCTCAGTGGCGCCTGGCCAGGATCACTTAATCTATCTATAATACATGTCACTGTAGGTTTTGTGAGTGAGAGGCCGATTTGAGAATTTTTAATATTATTGTCCACGTAGTATTTTTGTATTTATTATGTTATACCATTGTCTCTATTAGGAATATTTAAATATAATTATAACTAATACTCGATTTACCTATTATTGTTTATAAAAACGGGTCTTACTTATTTACGATGAACCAAAGCAAAAACAGCGTTTAAATATTTCTTCAGCTAAACGTTAAAATAAAAGGATTATAAACATCCCTTATATGGGGCTGCTTTGATTTACATCAAATTGTAAAATTGAACAAAAAATTGGCGGATGTTGTGATAGGGGGGGGAGGGACTTTGATGTTGTTCGATGTCATAGTATATTTTAAACATTTCGACGCTACTGCCTGATGGTTCTTATTTTCGCGGGTAAAAAATTTAAAAGAATCTCAATAACAACATATTACAGATACCGGTGAAAGGGTGTTGACAGTCGAAAATAACAAAATATGAATTCATATCAACATTGGAAATTGTTTTTGTTTTTATTTTTATCTTAGGCCACGCTCACTTCGATTGATAGGTTAAGTTACCATTTATAGATAAATGAAGTCTAAAATTAGATTATTACCAACGTTCGATGTACCTATTTTTAAACTATGGTTATCATAAAAAAAAATAATAATAAGCTACGCTAATAAATAATTATGCATACTATTATAAGAATTACATAATTATCAAGGTATCATGTTAATAAGTCATAAGAATGATATATTATTGCTTATGGTAAATCGTTACCGGAATAATTTTTATATCAAATCTTTAAACAGCTAATTACTTAACATGTGTCCTTTTGTGTAATAGTGCACGTCGATTATAATAATAATGTCGTAATAATTGTGTATACACCATAAGCTGATAAACGTACTGCGATTTAAACAGTACATAAATACATAATTATACCAACTATAAACCAATTCATGTTGTACGAGCGCGCTTCGTACGGGACTCACGATTTTTTTTTCAATGGAGAATAAATAATAGCATTGCTCTTGCATTCTACGCGCGTAATAATTAATAATATCACTAATATTATTATCGATCCGTATTAACTTATCGGGTACGCGGTTTCAAATGATATTTTTATAAGTGAAAATTAGTTAGCGGGCCATTAAAATATTAATACAAGACTTTTACCACCGATTAAGTAATTATAATAATTAGCGACAATTACGATACGACCAATTATTTAAGATAACGGTATGACACGTTCGAGGGGCACTCGCGTATCTCAACATCGCGTACAAGCATACTAATAATAAGTATTCGACGGCGCAAAGTCATAACATTTCATTCAAAAAAAATCATATATACGAGTGTAATATTGTAATGATAATAATAGTAACACAGCAATTATTATTGTTGGTAAAAAAATAATTACGAATTATATAACGCCAGCGTCATTATTTTGATCCGACGACTAAACGACTGCATAAGTTATTATTACAATATCGGTGTCCGCCTCGTTTTATTTTCTATTTACAGTAATAATTTGTTATTACACTAGAACACGTACGTGGTGTCGAAGTATGAACGTAATACGTTATATTCATGAATAATGTTCATCGAAGCAATTATTGCACTTTTTGACGCAAGTTCGCATCGTTTCCCGACCGCGACTTACTCGCGATGGACCATCCATTATTACGATTTACATTGGACGTCCGTCAAGTCGTCGCAGTAACAGCATATTATCACATTATCATTCGTCACGGACGGGGGCAATCGTTTGAAGTTTACGAGATTGTACTTAAAGTACAGCACGGTAGAGTGTAATTATTTAGCACGAGTTCTTTACATGTCGAAACGCACGGTACTGCAATTAAATGGAAAAAACATTGGCTACGTATAGCACGGTCAATTTGAAAAATCATACAAACGCAAACCGTGCCTGTATAAAAGGTTGGGAATGATTGTTTTCCTGTGACCAAATTCAACCAACCATTTCGCTGCGATTTATCAGTGCGTTCTTGTTGCCGATAGCCTGCGCCCGAAACCACGACAAAACCGTGCAGCACTAGTAGCAGAATGACGAGAAACGTGAAAATAAAAAAATCTTCAAAAGTACATTCCGTTACAGTGAACAAAAATAAAAAAATTGAAAACTACGGTTTCTTTCTTTTTCGTTTCCTCCTCCAATTTCTATATTCATTACAAGTTGCCTAACCACGCATAACATATTATGCGGCACAAACTAATATCGTACTCGGAGTAACATTCGAGTAAACAAGTGTTAAAAAGTAAATATTTTGCGCCTTTAAACTTTGAAAATGTTCTTGAAGAATATGAACAACACGTCTTTGCGTCACGATAATAATGATGTAGTAGTGACGAGCAATCGCGTTATAGTCTATAGATAAGGGGCAATCATGAGAATTATAACACACGTTGTTTGGTCATTCGCTTTACGGTTGAACTAAAACAATAAATAAAACGTTTTCCACACATTGTCTTACCCGTCAATGTAATATATAATATTAAAATACCACCCACTCGCTGATCGCTACATCTCAAAAACGACGAAAAACGTGTGAACTTGACATGTATTACTCTACAGATGTGCTGCAATGACAAGGGGTTTTGGCCCCGGCCAAGACTGTTCCTTGAACTTATGAGGGAGAGTGCACTTCTTGCTGTGCACGCGTGCGCTACTACGAAAGGATTTTTCGAAAATCGCATTTACAAGGGTCGAAACCGTTTTGAGCTCTGGGCTTTACATTTTTTTACTTTTTGATTCTCCAGGAAATGTTTGCTTAATTCATTGATTTTTATATTATTACCGATTATGGTAGAAGTAAAAAAAAAAAAATAAATACCTTAACATCATTAGAAAATACGACAAACGCGCGCTTTTTTCGATCAACATTTTTTCCCCTACATCAGACCGGGTAATTGCTCCAATCTAAAATATGTAGTAAGATATCTCCCGGGTGAGGCCGGGTTATTCGGCTGGTATGATTATAATACAAATAAGTATCTACACATCTCGTACATCACGGATACACATTTGACTTTCGGATTGACTATGAAGTGTTTCCTACAGTCAGTCCTAATATTCTGTGCACCGAATACCGCGGGTAAACACTTCGTCACCTTAGCCGGGTCTTTTTAAAATAAAAAAAACCTTCCCACGCGACCGCGAACATCACGTGGTACCGAACGCAAAATTGCTGCGCGACCATATAGGTCACACCACGGATACGAGAACAATTAAATCTCACAAATTACCGCTTTACGTACTTATAATTGGTGAACGTTGTTCGACGGGTCGAAGACGAGAACGGTCTTGTGCAGGTAATGGAAACACCTAACTATCTAGTAGTGAACACACGCGGTGGTGTAACAATCGTTACTACTATACATACATATTACTATTATAGAAACATAATATAAGCTGACTATACATTAAGTTCCCCCCCCCACTCACAGTTTATATTGAAAGGCCTATGGTCGACAATCGGCATGTAAGAGAACGCCAGTTCTCCGCGATACCATCACGCTAACTAGAACTCCGTGTAACTACGAAACAGCCCTATGATTGTTAAGTATGTCAGTAAGCCTTAATAGACCTTTATATATTAATAATTATTTCTACCAATACGCATTTATTTGTAATATTAAGATCCTATATACCATTTATGCTCCAGAGCTACGGTTAATTATATTCAAAAGAACCTAAATTCTTCCCTGAATATCTTATATTTAACGGGTCATCCCCGACCACGTTACAGTGGTTTTCGATGAAAAATCTGCGGGAGCATGTGCCCTCACGAAAAATACCAGTTTACACAGGTTTAACAATTATAAATACGAAAAAAAAAATTCAAATTGTGAAATCTAATCATTCATCGAGAGTAATCACAAACTTTTATGTATAATCCTTCACTGCAGCTACAATTTGGTTCATAATTACGCACGGTTGAAGTTACGTGATTCAGCTAGTGTTATAAAAAAAAAACAATTACTCAAGCGGTAATTATGATAATGATCTTGGCCTTAAAGACACAGCTGTTAATATACAAAGAAAAATTTCACGTGGAATTATTATTATTATTATTATTATTATTATTACCTCTTACGTACATCGACAATTTATAAATTATTAAATGACGGGAAAAAAATTGTGTTTATAATTTGTTTAAAACTATTTTAACGTAATAAAATTCTTCCATTACATTGCGCTGCAAAATAATTTCGGTTTTTATCAATTTTATCAGTTAACAATTTCTTGCAACATTATGCAATTGACGAATCGGAAAAAACTGTGTTCCATAATTACACAAATTATACAGGATATCATGATAAACGTATAACGGTATAATCGATTTTCAAGAATACTTAAACAACAGACGTGATCTTAAGAACAAGTCTTTAGTATTTATTTCCTATTCGGAAAACCGTGCTTCTCAAAATACGTAAACACGAAAACAGTTTGGGGCCGCTAATTTTAAAAATGGGGGGGGGGTGTGCTAACCACCCTAATTGCACCTATGACACGCGGTCAGGTGGCTACTGTTCGGTTTTTAACGTTGAACCGTTCGGTGGGCACCGACGCGTTTATAAAATGAATTATTATTGTTCAAAACGTGTGTTTGCCGATGTACCTACGCGGTACACGACGCACGTCCTCCGGTTTGTGCGCAGTACGGTAGTGTCGACTGATATCACGAACGGACGCGCGCCAGGTTCGAGGGGAACACGTGCGAAAAGTTTGCACGTCATAGAAAACACGTGGGCCACACGATTCTCGTCGTCACATGGAGAGCTAAACGCCTACAGCGGTGTGTATGCTCGCTCTCGTTCTCCGGGCTTTCGACGAACGCGTGAAAAGAAGACGCATTATCGTTTTTCCGTACGCACAAGAGCACAACGCACGTTGCGTATTGTCTTCGGGGCGAACGGGACGGATGTGGTGACGGGAGGGGGGAAAAAACGAACACAACACGCGGTATATATATTTGTTTATAATTTATTTAATTATTTGCCTAATCGGTTATATTATCTTACACATTATTATACTAATTACGTTTTTAATTTAAATTTAAATCATTCATAAGACGGGTAACTTCAAACAACACTTCTCCTGCTCACGTAATAATATAATATTAAACACGAGCGACGGACGCTTATCCAGGGTCTTACGAGCTAGAGAACGACACCGGTTTACACAGAATGTAAAAACACTAAATGAATCGCAATAATATTTGCTATTGAAAAAAAAATTACAATATTAAAACAGACGTATCGGTAAAATAAGGTTATTGCATTATGAACACACCGGCTTTACTTATGTAATTCTTACGTTATTCCTTTAACTTCTAGTTTTTTTTTTTTTTTTTATAGTCTTAAAACAGTTATTACACATATAATACGCACACACAGACACACACGCACACACATAATCACTCTTAAACATTTACTAATATAATATAGCGTTGTTTACAACATATACATAGGTATTTAACTATGATTTAAATAACATAAGTTTTGATTAAAAAAAAAAAAATATACATATATTCAAGGAATTTATATTTTCATACACAATTAAACTACTATTGTAAGGGTTACTGGGCATATTAGGTTAATTTATTTAACAATTGAAAAGGAGGTATAATAATATGTAATTTAATAAGATAACAGTATTTTGGAGTTTGTGTGAGTGTGTGTTTTAACAATTTTTTTAGGAACTAATTTGATTAGTTAATATTATTTATTTTAAAAATTAACTAGAATTAATCTTCATCTAAATCGATCTAAGTATTATTAATTTTCTTTAATATGAATACGTTCAATAAATATATCACAGTAAATACTGCATACATGCAATTAATGTGTTTAGAATAGTGAGTGTTCTCAAAAGATACAACGAAACAAGTTTCTATAAACGTTACCATAGAGGACAAGGGTATGGATTAATTATACATATAAATATATATTAACATTAAAACAAATACATAAAAAATAATAAATTATAAAATCATAGTACTTTTTCTTTCTCAAAAATAGTTATAGAAATGGTGCGAATAAATTAATTATTTTTTTTTTTTTCAAATAAAATGCACAAGATAATTATCAAAAATTTAAAATATTTAAATAACGGGTTTTAAGAACTTATGTTTTGATGATTAACGGAATTAAAAGTTTTAAAAGAGAAAACTATACTTATAACAACTGAACTGACAGAACATTATTCTAGTTTAACATTAAAAAAAATGAAATAAAACAAACAAATAAATTATAAAGGCACAACCAATCAATCCTGAGAAAGAAAAAAAAATAATATTAAAAATAAATAATTATTCTAAAAGTTTTATCGATCAAGCACAGCCTGTTCTAGGGGCAAGGGGCAGTGTCACCAGCCATATTTTTTAAATTATAATTATTTAATAAATTACTTAACCTTAAATATTATTTTGTATTATACACATGATTTCTTTGTTTAATGCTAAGTTAAAATTTACTTTAAATTAAAATGTAATATCACAGACATATTTGCAGATCATTTTCATTAAAACAAAATACTGCAACAATATATTAACTATCAACTAAAAAATGAAATAATTATTGTTATCAACATGGGTTTTTTTTAATTAAAAAGAAAAAAATAGTTTAGTTAAAATTATACTAAAAACAGTCACCGAACAACGGTTTTGTTAAGCGCATGTTGTATTCGAGACACCATACGTGTTAACTCTCATTTCTTCAATTGCTTTACACCATTCTAATGCAAATCCTTCAGGATCTTCTAGATAATAAGTCCGGTTTGGCTGTAAAACAATAAAAAAATTATTACAACTGTAAAAATAAATCGTAATATTTATACATAATAGGAAAATATAATAATAATCTTTTCAAAAGACAAAAATAAATAGATGTTGTGTAATTACCGTGTGCACAAAAAATATTCTGAAGTTTTTAGGTTCTACGCGTAATTGTGGACTCCAGGGTATTTCTCCTTTGAGAGTCATAGTTACTGGGTCAGCATAGTACAAATGTGGACCCATCGTTAACATCAACATACGTCTTCTGGCAAATAGACCCTAAAAATAGAAAGACAATAAAATAAAAATCATAAAACTTAAAGTTATTAACATTTAAAAACTCACTTTTCGCTTGTCAACCAATCCTTGTTTAACAATTAAATTGCCCTCTACCAAAGTATGCCATTTACTGTTACATCTCTGTTGGTTTAGTTGGTGTTGCTTTTCTTCATCGTTCATGTGAAGAATTCCAGAACGTTTGCGCGGTCTAGGTACTGGTGCTGGAGTTGTTGTGGAACTACTTTGGCCATCGAGACCTAGTAACCTAGTCAATTGTTTATCATCAAGACCCGGTTCCAAATTATCAGGAACTCGGTAGTGACTACGAAGCTCTTGTCCTTCACTATTTCCAGGCAAGTATGGGTATATAGGTGGAGGATTTGTCGTATGTAATGTATCAAAATCCAAACCCTCGTAGAACGGATGAGAACGAATAGATGTATATCGTTCTGTGTCCTTTGAACCAAGGCGTTCATTCGGATCAAGCACTAACAATTTCTGTACCAAATCTTTGGCATCTGCATTGAATCCATCCGGATAAACATAATCGAGGTTAAGAATTTTTCTAAATAACATGTATTCACTCCTGTGCAACAACAATCAATTAAAACACAATTAGTAAATAATTAAACACACAATCATTATTCATGATGATTGATAGCACATCATGACAATGCTCATAATAGCAATCATGCGTATTACATACATACCTAGATCGAAAAGGTGGTAAGCCGGCTATCATTTGGTATATAATACAGCCAAGAGCCCAGAGGTCTGAACTGGGTGAAATGGTCTTCTCGGTTAACAGTTCAGGACTAACATACTGGGCAGTGCCAACAAAACTGTTACTGCGCGGTCTAGGATCGTTTTCATTCAAAATGGACTTGTCCACAGCGTCCGGTTCAAGTATTTTTGAACACCCAAAATCCGCAACTTTGATGTGCAAATTGTGATCAAGTAATATGTTCTCAGGCTTAAGATCTCTATGCATGATGTTCAGATCGTGCAAGTGCTCAAGAGCGCGTAGGATTTCACCAGAGTAGAAACGAGTGCAAGCCACATCAAATGATCCTACTTTGTTAATGTATGGCAACATGTCACCGTTTTTGGCATAAGACATTACAAAGTCTGCAAGTGAACGTTAAGGAAAAAACCACAATAAAAACGCACATGTGTGCCACTACACTGTCAATTAATATAACATGATTAAATAATTACGAAATTGCACATAGTAATAAAAGGATACAGAGTCTCTCGGTGTCTTGGAAAGTGCAGTATAACTTGACGAAAAAGCTGGAACCAGAATTGCTCAAGACATTCAGAGCGTCCTTTTCTCGTTTTACTTGATCACGTTTGTTTTCCCTGATGATTTGTTGTTTTTGGCAAACTTTGACTGTAAACAAAATCAAGTAAATGTTCTCATTAGTCAAACTTAAAGCAATTTACTGTCTATAGATACAATACACGTAAGAGGCCACGTTTTAGTAATACGCAAAA
The DNA here is from genome assembly GCA_949715065.1 of Periphyllus acericola. Lineage (NCBI taxonomy): Eukaryota > Metazoa > Arthropoda > Insecta > Hemiptera > Aphididae > Periphyllus > Periphyllus acericola. The sequence continues at coordinate 6,461,849 of OX454265.1, read as the reverse complement.
CAATACGAAGCTCTTATCAATATTAAAAATTATTTTGATGCAAGACGACAAACATTATAAAGGCGTCCAGCCAACGAGAACGCCGGCTTTAGCCTAAAGAGAATATCACAGTAATTAGAGGCGTTTTCTATGCGCTATTGAGCGGTGTAGTCGGATTTAAACGGTAATTTTAAACAATAGGTAGTTAATAATTTATAATTATACTACGCCACCGGTGCCTCATTACGACGAGATGCCGAAATAGAATTATTAGTGAAAATACTGGCTTTAACCAAAGAAAAATTTACATAATTTCGGATTCATCTACCGTCATCTGAAACGGAAAAACGTCGGGGCACAACGACTTCAGAGATAATAGTGGCGATGAAGCCGATGACCGAATTAACACGGGTGTAACGCCTTACCTAACCGGTACTAATTAAGCACGAAAAAGAAGTCGTATAAATATTAATGTCCCAACAAATGAGAACGTTATCGTAATCGTTGGTTCAATGGTAATGCGCACGTGTCCGAAAAAAATGGACACCACTCGTCGCCACTGAAGGTTGACACGTGAAAAAGTCACAGCAGTAGTTGTTTTGTTGACCAAAAAACACAATGGTAACGGAGTTTTCAGGTCATTACAGAAATGTTAATAAAACGTACACGAGCTCGCAGTGGCGACAATTAAATAATTATTACGTCCGAATAGCAATGTTTTGTTTTGCGGAGATTTCAAGAAAACCCTAGTTGTAATACTACACGTGTAAAAAGTAACATAGACTCACTTGCATGTTCACGACTTGTGTGAATGTCTTTGGCCAGGTACACCTGGAAAATTCAAAAAGTAGCATTTGAGTACACAACGTCGACATGACGATAAAACGTTAAAAATACATTATTTTAATTTGAAAATGAAATGCGCGGAGCGCGTACGAGAGTGCGCGCGCGCACGTGTGTGCGTGTGATGATAACGTCGGTCACTGAACCGATCTAAAAACAGTCACTACCAAGGTCAACAGTTTATACACACGTCGAGGCGGCGGCGCGGCGCGCATTGTAATAATATAATATTATAATGTTATGATACGAGTTAAAGGTCTTTTTAAGGACACCCGGGTCGGTCACCGTCGTCGTTTCTGCGCCGGGGCGCGCGTATTTTCTTACCAACGCGCGTCACCCGTGCGTTCGGCCGGAATTCCGTTCTCCCGGAGGGGATGGAAAAACGCGTGCGAGACCACGTAAGCTGACGGTGCGAAGGCGCGCGCGAGCGTCCGGGCCGCACAGGGTGCGACAGTGGGGGCGCGATAATGGGTTTTCGCGAAGGACGACCGATGGCCGATGATGATGGTATCGCGACGACAAGTGCGAGAGAGAACGAGAGACCGGAAACGCGCGAAACGTTTCGAGTGATAATAGTATGAAAATAATACGCGATGATATTTTGCACGGACGACGATACGGTGCGACAAAGTTGTGCGGGAAGAAAGACGGTAAACGAAAGATTATGCCGCAGACGATGTGATAACGTGACGTGTTATATTAGCGATCGGAATACGCGCAATACATGTGTATACGTACTGTCGAGTAACTGCCCTCGCCGATGACCTTTCCGAAAATGTAGTCTTTCGGACTGCGTTTCGTCACCGGCATCATGACGTTGTTGGCCGTATTGTCCGCGGTCAAAGACTGACCACCGTTGACCTGTGCCACCTGGGACGTCTGGGTGGCCTGCGTCGTCGACGGTGCCGGCGGCAGAGGCGATGCCGGTTGCATGGTCGGAGGTGGCGGCATGACGACGGTTTGCTGCGGCGTCTGCGGTGGTGGTGGCGGCGGCGGCGGCGGCGGCGGCGGCGGCTGGTGGTGGTACGCGGTGGCGGACGATTTAGCTGCTGCTATCTGTGAAAAGAAAAGAAGTTTAAGTGTGCGGCAAGGGGGAAAAAAAAATAAAAAAAAAAAGTAAAAACGAATAAATAAATTGCAAGTCGCAGCGCAGCACACACGCGTGCGGAAGGACAGATAGCTACGGAGAGACCTGGAGACGGGGAGAGAGACGGAGACGGAGACCGAGTCGTCGAGGAAATCGAACACCCGCCGTCGCGGCCTCGGCACGACACACAAGCGAGCGCGCGAGCGGAGAGGAGCGTAAAACATTGCACCGGCGACCGAGGCCGCTGACGTCATTTGGCTCATCGCCCAACTCGAGCGTTTCCTCCCGCCCGGCGGCTGTAGCGGCGGCGGCGACGACCGAAATATTAAACGTTAAATTAAAAAATAAAAAGACATAACCGTAAAACATGCGTAATACTTAAAACATTTTGCCATCGCGACCGCCGTGTCGTCATCATCGTCGTCAATAAGCTTTATTTGTTTTTCGCGTTTACAATATACGTATATACCTTTACCGGCGTCAACGAGAGACGTGTAAAAAAAAAACACGCTGCAGTGTTGCAACAGCAGACTTTTATTTGGAAATCGTGATCTATGTATATTACATAAATGGTTTACGTAATAATAAAATACGCGACGCGACCTCCTCCATAGTAGTGCATTCGGCACATAGTTTGCAAGGCCGAATAAAGTACATAATGTAAAATTATAATATGTGTTTCCGGATACCGGTGGGCGGTGAGGAATCTAAACGGAAAATACGCGGGTTTATTTTGTTATTCTCTTCGATGATTCATTTCAATATCATCCTACGGACACGCGGGGCAAACATATTGCATATTCACACGCGAAATTACAACTTGTAAGATTCGCAGCGATGCGGAATATTTGTACGATTTCGCCGCTGCCGTTAGAACAACGCGTCGATGTAACACGCACACATCGCGTACGGACAGTGTTCGTGTGATAAACGTTTAACGACAAGACCGTGGACGCCGACGTCACGTCAGTCGGACTCGGAAATTCTATCGAGTCGAAATGTGAGTAAAGCGTATACCAGTAGTTGTATTATATTCACTGTTTAGCGCACTCCGGAGGGCGCTAGTTTTTTGGACGACGGTCAGACGGCGCGCGACCCTGTGACCCGAGCCAGACGGAGTGCCGTGCCAAGAACACGCTCGGCCCGGCTACCGCCGTATCGCCCAGACACGCCGCGTGCGTCCCGCGCGACCGCAAAGGCGCGCACGTCGTCTCTATTTCAGAACGATAAAAATGTTATGTACGACGAAAGTCTGAGGAGGCGCGCCACCCGCGAGTGTATACGACCACAAAGATACACACACACACACATGATACAATGTATATATATATATTATACGAATTAGGCGCACAAACGTAGTGGCGATGTCCTGTGCGGAATGCGGCACGGGTATAAAAACCGTAGATGATGAAGTACCGTACACGGGTACGAACGCAAAAATCGGAATGAAGATAATTTTTCTACGATATAACCCGTTGTGCGCAGAAAGTCAGACACAGGTACGGTTATCGATCGAGAGGAAAGCAATATTAACATATTATTATACGTACGACCGGCGGAAGAAATCGACGAGGAAAACGTGCGGACCTGCGACGAAGACGGCTTTTCGCAACAGCACGCAATACCATACTGCTGCCGCGACGGCGGCGAGACGACACAACATCGGTGTCAGTGTGTCGCGGGCGTTTTCGTCGGTGCGTTACACGCCCGTGACGTAATTGCGTGGGATCCGGCGGCGTGCAATGCGCCGCCGCCGCCGCCACCGCCGACGTCGCGAGTGGGTGTTAATAAAACAACCCTATCTTCCGTAAGCCTGCATACATGCGGCAATGGTTATGACGTGTACGAAAATACGACACGCTTCCGCGTGTCGGCAGAAAACGAACTGTACGAAATTAAATAATATAAATTATATTATATTATTGTACACTTTTAATACATCGTCCAAAACCGTATACGCCCTCGGCGAGTGGCGACGGGTGAGGGAGGGGTAGGTAAACGACAAGGCCGTAACTGGAAATTAATTTCGGGGGGGGGGGTTGTAAGCCAAAAATGTGTGTTCTAATTGTATTATAATATTGTGTAGGTAATTTAAGTTTATAACGTAGACCATAGCTGTCATTCGTATATGCACGTATATAATATATCAATGGTTTATCGATTATTCTAGACTGAAATAGTTATTTTACTACGACATAAAACAACGCAAAAAATTTCGGGGGGGGTTGAACCCTAACCCCCCTCCCCTCCGCCAGGTACAGCAGTGGTAAACGATATCTTCGAGTCCTCGAGACGACGGTGTGCAGACGGATGGACGCTATATCGGAATTCTTCGTTGCGACGCCGCCACACACGCATGAAAGAGAGCGCAGTTTACTGGCAGATGCAAAAAAAAAAAAACCCGTTATCACGGACACACGATTTTGTTTGCAACAGAGTTACCAACACCGGGAATAAGTTAGATACCCTAAGGCGAAACTATAATAATACCATAGGTAAGGAGACAATGACCTCAAGGATAAAAGTACCTTCCCCCTCTTGAACATATACCTGTCTTTGAGAAACGTTTTCGGAAATATTTGGAGGTTTCCGCAACACAATTTTTGTTCGTGCTCCTTTACACGTTTTCATGAACGTAGGTCGTTGGAGGAAAACAAAACAAAAAAGAATAAAAATGATATTTTATTACGAGACACAAAGCCACCACCGTCTAGCCGCTCCGTCTAGGTATATATATATTATATATGTCGAGTATGGTATTCGAAGATTATTATTATTATTATTATGCGTTTTGGTGGACGGCCAAAAGGCGGTTTGTTTGGCGCGCCGTCGCTAATATAACTTATATACGCTTACAATATATCAATTGGGCCTTTCACGTGCCGACCATTACAATAATATTATTACACGATACGTGCTATATACCTGCGCGTGTGTACACTAAGAGGTTTTTTACGGCTGGCGTTTATTTTTTTTTACTTCGAAACGTCTCCCCTTGCTGCGCCCGCAGTCGTAAAACCAACAGTTTTAACAGTTTTTGCGCCCGCTCGTAACGACAAACACGCGGTATAACGACGACACGCGTGCACATAAAACGTATACTTAAAATATAGGCCGTTTTGTATTATGACGACGGCGGCGGCGATGACCTATATTTCCCGAGCGTTCGAAATCCGGCGGCGGCGACCCGACGTAAACAACCACACACAAACACCATGTGTTCAACTGCAGCGGCGTTTTGCGCAACTTAGGAGTGAAAATTCGACCTAGTTTTTTCTCCTACTACGCGTTCCCCCGCCCGCGGTCCGCACCCTTCTGATTTCAAAAAAATAAAACGCACGCTACACAAGCTCTATCGCGATATGGCTATATGTATACATATATGAAGTACGCACGCGCATATGTAATTATAAAATAGTATTTCGTACACACAAAACACCGTATCGACGGCGATGGCAACCTTCACCCACATAACGTGTGCGGAGCGTGCGCGACACAGACTTTGTCAGTAGTATTTTCATTATTATTGTAATTCGTTGTTTTTGTGTCGCGGTTTACACACTATATATATACTCCGTACAGTATACGCCATACGGTTATACATCGAACGAATCGATACAGTCTTTTCGATATAGAGTTCGGAGGGGGTGGGGGGGGAGGAGGAGCCGCGGCTAGCAGATTGTTAAAATGCTATACTTGATGCCGATAATACATGACGACCTATACATAGTGTATCTTTTCCAAAGCGAAATGTGACGTCGAAAACGCAAAGCTTAGTCCGACAACAATGAAGAGAAAGAATAGAAATGGTTTACTAAAAAAGATTCGTTTGAAAAATAAATGGACTGAACGTAACGTTAAACGCGGCCCGAGAAATAAGACTTTTATACGTACCATCGTAACGTCCCTAAAGTCATGCAGTCGTTGTCACCTCGATTTTTTTTCCCCCCGCTGAACGGCATACGATGTACACGATGTACCGGTAAACACTAAACGCGGTATTGTTTTCGTCATGAACGTCAGGTCCATGGTAAATAGCAATCGAAAAATCGATAAAAAAAAAAAAGTGCGCGACAATAATCAAAATATTCGGCGGCACCGAAAGCACCTCCACTACCGTGTCACTGTACGTACATAATATAGGTGTACGCGCGTATGTGTGTAGTGTATACCGCGTGTGTGTACGTGTATGCTGGCGTGTGTGTGCGTGTGTGTCGCGCGCGCATTATTTGTTATCGCAGACGGCAGCGACGCATTTCATTCAAACATTGACGCGATCGGATACCACCGCGCGCACACAACGTTATTGTCGAGTGTATTGTACACGTACACAAACGCCCGCACGCGCCATGCCGGTCGGCCGTATGCATCCCGAATTGCGTCATTCAACAATTTCTCGCGCGCACGTTATCTCTCTCATGGGGGGATCCGGTGGCGACGCGCGTGTGACGTAATAATAATAATAATATCGTCTCGAGCCGGACGCGAGGCACGTAGTGCCCATTATTATCATCATTATTATTATTATTATTATTATCGTTATTATTATCATTATCATTATTATTATCATCATCATCGTGGCGTGCGATGATGACTGGTGACGGGTGCCGCACCGGTGGTAAATCACAGGACCGCGCGATAAACGACGTTGAAAAATTCAAAAATATGACGTTATTATTATTGTTATCATAACGTATTACACGGCTCCGATACATTGTATTATTGTGTATGTTTAAAACGTAGATCTAATCGGGGAGAAGAAATTTACGAAAATATAAAAAAAAGGAAACGATAACAAGACACAACGGTTGTGTCGTCCGGTTATCGATAAAAAATGTTCTTCGACTTTGGATTATTATAATTTTGTTTTCCGGATGTTCGAAGAACGGCAGCGGCGACCTTGCCAACGCCCAAGGCAGTCTCGTCTACAGCAGTGTTGTCGTCGTCGTTGTTGTTGTTGTTCCGTTGTTTACGGTTTGTTTACAAGTCGACGAGGTCGACTTTCACGGACCAATTTGCGGACATGGAATATCCAAAATGGGATTTTTCACTTTCCCGCCGGCCATCCGACCAGCAGGGTTCATCAATCAATTTACATAAGCTCGCCTGCACTTTTTCTCCTCGCCCAACTCCAAATTTTTAATCCCGCCATATAGTTAGTTATTATCGTTCCGTTTCGTTCTTCAATCGCGCACGCACCGTTTTCTCGCACAAAAACATGTCTCGTACAATAACACCGGATCCATGTGCGGTTCGTGTACGCGGTGCGTCAAGGACACCAGAGGCGGCGGGGCACCTACCGGGAGTCGTCGTCGCTTGTTTCCCCCCCACCGGAGCGGCGGCAGCAACTGCGGCTATTAACCCTGCGACGAAGCACGCAAGGACATGTGGCAACGGCGGTGTGAACGGCCCTGCGAGGGCGGCGGGGCGGGTGTGGGGAGGCGACGATGAGGAGGAGGGCCACCGGGGTCGACGACAAGTTCAATGCCATCTTCACGGACGCGCGCGCACGCAGGTTTCTTGCGTGTATAATGCGTATGTATACGTATATAATTGTCTAGTTGTAGTACACACACACACACAAACAGCCCGCGTTTTTCCCCTCTCTTATTCTAGTAGTAGTAGTATTAGTAGTAGTAGTAGTATAGTAGTAGTAGTAGTAGTAGTAGTAATAGTAGTAGTAATAGTAGTAGTGTAATAATATTAAAATAATAATAATAATATATTTACGCGGTAATAATAATACGCACGCACGCGGAGGCGGCGGCGACGACTGATGGATTTTCCCACCATAAATAGATTGTTATTGTTTTTATCAGCGTCGATGGCGGCAACCGTGATGCAATGTTTATGGTTTGCAAAAACTCAAATGCAATGTTATAATTTTTAAGTATCATGCTCGCTGCTTCGGTAACTGGTAAGTGAAAGCGTGTGCGCTGCCGCCCGGTGAAAGCAGGTGTAAAACCGCGCCGTTCGTCGGGCTTGGAGCTAGTCTGTCTGGCCGTCTGGGACGGCAGCCGTCTTACCTACCTCTTGCACCTGGCCTAGGGATCTGTGTTCTGCGGCGGAGAAAAAAAAAACACGCAGTACACGGGGGCCCCTATTGTTATTGTTGTCCGCCACCGTATCCGTTAACCGATGTTCGAGGCGGCGGCCTCCTCGCGGGTTCGGCACCTTTGCGGTCGTCGGTTCGCTCTACGTTTTTAACGCCAACAGCGGTCACTCGGTTTCCATGTAGGTTATATAATATCTCACCAAAACCTAACCTCGTAGAAAAATCACACAGCGCTTCCCATCACACTTTCACAGACTTGGAGAGTACACGGAACACCACCACCGGTGGCTAAACGTTATTTGCTCGTCATTCAACATTTTTTTTAAAATCGGATACCTTGAAATTTTAATAATATAGTTAAATTGTAAAAAACGATAATCGTAATAATAAATTCCAATTTTCGATTATGTTCTAAAATCGTACGTGTGATTTTAAAAAAATGAAACCGCATTTTGCAGTAATAAATGCGACGAGTGAACAGTTTTACCGATGCACAACACTGGCTACAGAAATAGGTTTAAGCTTTATTACATAAAAATCGAGTGTCCGCAAATGGCCCTAAAAAGGTAGTGACCACTTGTGAATCGATCGTATCGGTGCCGACACCTCCTCGCGCTGTCTATGCACCGGGCCGCCGCTTGCACCTGGCCAGCCGTCTGCGCCCGATGTCTGTAAATTGTGATACACAAACGAACAACATCTCCCACCACAGGATCCACGACATTATCAAAACGGTTGTAGATAATACTTTACATTATTATCTAAAACCATGGTGTCGAGTAACGACGATTATTCGCAACATAATGCGAAATCACTCTCACACGCACTTGCTTTCCTCTTTCTCTTTCGCCACTCCTCTCTCTCTCATACTCTTTCTCAGAAGCAGACACAACACGACCTATTTTATTTCCAGCGAAATTGTTACACCGGAGGCGCGCGTCGGGCCAGACACGTACCGTTATTCGACAGTGTATAGAGCAAAAAAAAAAAGAAGACAAACACCCTTCGATAACAACAATGACGCGGCGTTAGGGTGTTATGGAAAAACTCAGGAACCTCTACTGCAGACTACGGTCTACGAATCACGTTACGTATAGGAGCGAAACGAATTCGAAAAAAACGGCTGCCGTCGCATTTCTCATTCGTAACTTCTAAGGTATGTGGGTCATTGTCCACGACTGCGACGGCGTTATATACACATGCACGCGCGCGCGGCTCGTTACATTATTATTATTATTATTTATTACACAACGCGCGCGGCGCATTCCTCGCACGGTGTTGCACGAGAGACACGCGCGCGAGGCGACGGAGCCGCCAAACACGACTGTCGCCTTCGTCGCGGGGACGAGACGAGCGCGAGGGAAATCGATAAGCCCCGCACGAGCCAAAAAGGGATTTTTACGAGGGAAGCAGACACGTTCGTCCGCCGTAAATGGGCCAGTAGGTCAGACCGCATCCCTGAGAGAGACGGGTGTGTCCACTAAACGAATTCACCTCGTAGCCGCGCGCCGAAAACCGAGTGGACGCGAACGGTACAAGTATTCGGTTTCCGGGACCAGTTGTAGCCGGTCAGCATCCGGTCATGTACATGACACACGCGTGCACACGTCACGAGTGTATCTCGGTGACGTAGTATGGTGTAAACGCGGCGGGCGTCACGCGCAAGCGCTACACACCCGCACTCGGCGTCGGGGCCGCGGCGCGCACCGAGTCCTCGGAGGGCGGCAAAAGGGAAGCGAGAAAAAAAAAACGAGACCGGGCGCGGGAAAATCCACCCGCCCGCTCGCTCGCCCGCCCTACTAGGTACACGTGCGCGCGGGAGGAATATAATATCGTCACGTATCAAGTGCGTACGGGGGAGGGAATGTACAACGCATAGTCGGAAGGACACGGCCAAGTAGCTAGGTAGAAGTGTATGTAATGTACCTTTTATTTATTTTTTTTATTTCACTATTGACGAGTAATGTACCTTGTTGGCGGCTTTTTTCGATATCTTCTCTTTACGGCCGATACGGAACACCCGGGCCAACGTCTGCGCGAATTGCACGGGACGCGATCTCACGATGACCGCGGCGGCTGAAGTCTGTTTTTTCGTCTGTTGGTGTAGATGGTGATGGTGGTGATGATACGTAGACGTCTTGGTATCCATCACGCGGTGCGACGCTGGCTAAGAGCGGCGAAACGAATCGACGTCGTCGGGTTAGCGACGACGACGTCTCGACATGGCGCGACGGCGAAGTAGTAAATCCGAAGCCGCGGTGTCGTCGAGATTTTCGTTACTTCGCGCGGCAATCAATTTTATAATTCCACGTTGCGATAAACGCGCGTCGAGTAAACCGAACGAACTGGACGTGTAATGAATTGCCGCACGATAACTCCAGGGGTCTGGACTTGAACGTGTATAAAAACGATAGAGCGAAAGCAATAACGTAGTGGATTGTTGAATAAAAATACGGGAACGGGGTCTCGATGGGTTCGGAAGAAAATTAATATAGAACGAAAATTTCACTAAAACGAGCGCGTACGCACAACAGCACTCGGACGCTGACTGTAGTAGACTGCCGTCTGCCGGTGGTCGTGGTCGGTCGCGTCGTCGTCGTCGTCGTCGTCGTCGCCTCCGATCGAGCTCAACGCACTCTCGTCGGCTTCGGCGAACGCTGCGGGGAGTGGGAGGAGGGACAATCGTCGTCGTCGTCGTCGTCCCCACCTCGCCGCCGCGCCGGGCCGGTCGACCGCGTAAAACACGCACGCGCACGCGCAATAAACTCTTCACCTCCGCCGCCGCAGCCGCCGCCAACACTACCGCCGCCGCCGCCGCCGCCGCCACCGCGTACCGCCGCCCTCCGCCGCATCCTTCGTCCGTGAGGATCCTCTGTACAAAGTGCCCGCCAAAACGGTCGTGTTCTCTTTTGTACGACACGCATTCCATTCTACTGTACGGTTTCTATTTGCTGTTTTTTTTCCCCTATTCTCCGTATTCCTCCGGTTCGGTTTCTTCGCTCTCCGCCTGTCTCGTTCTCCCGCCGCCGCCGCCGCCACCTCCGTATCCTTGGCGTTTCGTGTGTACCGCCGCCGACTCGAAGGAAAAATTGTCTCAGGCCTCGTCGCGTAGGTAATACCACGCGGCGTGCAATCGAAGATTTTTTTACCCCCCCGCCCGTCCGGCCGCTCGGCAAACGCCGGTTTTCTTTTCCCGCCATCGTCGGAAAATGAATTGTTGTTTATCAATGAACGGGCGGATGAGGAGCGCGCTTGGTAAAATTATTACACCACTCGTGTACGCGGCACGGATTCCGAACTCGTGCGTGGGCGCAGGACTGTCGGATATTCGGAATTCGTTATTTTACAACACCGATTTCGATTTGTACGGATAACGTTTTTGTTTCGGTGTCTTATCGTCGACCGCATACGCGTCTTATTATTACATTATTAACCCTGCAGATCAGAGTTCTGAAAACCAGAATTTGTCACACCAACAATGCCGTGTTCCATATAGAAATTACTCAGAACGATGACAAATTTAGTAGAAAATTATTTATTTAAAACGTCTTGGATATATACGATTCTCTATACACTGGTTTTACTGTTAAAACATAATACGATGTATAGCAAAGATAAAATACAAACGTATTTACGCCATGTGGTTTTTAAATTGATTTTTTAATAATTTATTGACTTATAAGTTAGTTATTGTATTTGGTCACGTTCGGTATCCTTGTTCGCCGAACGTTGAGCAAAAACATGTGTGATAATTTGATCAGAATTCTGGTGAGAAAACATTGATTACTGTAATCGTAAGTCCCTAAAATATTTTTAGGTGTACTCGTCCAACTAAAGCAAGGGTTGGCAACCTTTTCGTAGCAGAGAGCAATTTTTTTAAAAAGTTACAAAACCATGGTGTCCAAAAAGCCAAATGTTAACTGGTTTTAACAATTGAACGACCTTTTTTTTTAGTCATACAGTATAACTATATGATACATTTAGCCTGACTTTGATTATTTTTAATTCGATTTATTTTTACTATAAATTATACATGAAAAAACGTATTCAAATGTACCAGATAAACGTATATTTGATAACATTATAAATTTCCGGGTTATTATCGAATCAATATTATCAATTAACCAGAAATAAACATCACTAGGTATACAGATTTATACGTTTGTAATATAATATGTAATTCATATTATAAAAACCGTGTGTCCGAAGAAATATGTTAATTTATACATTTCGAATTTTTTACACAAAGAAAAAAATTATGTTGTTGAGGCGTATCCTAAAGAGCCGCATATTACAAGCTAAAGATCCGTAGTAGGTTACCAACCCCTGTACTATAGGACTTTTAACGTCAGGGGAAAATGTTAAAATTCCAGCCCATCATAATCCAAGAATGAAAAACACTTCCCTACCATTTTTTTCTAATGATTAGAATACAAGCATATTTATTAAGTTCTTATATTATAAATATGTATGATGATCATTAGGAACCAAACATTACTATTTACTTAACGTAATCTAAACGTTTAAAACTTTATTCTTCCGGCATTTATAAAGGTGATTTTGTTTTCAATAGACTGCAATAATGTAAGATCTGCAGTTAGTTTTATTTGATATCTTGTGGAGCGTAAATGAGTTTTAATTAATTTCAGTTTGCTGAAACTCCGTTCACATATGTAACTAAAAAAAACCAACAAACCCAAGAATCAATGCCCGTATTTACCCCTCTAATTCCGCCCCATATACAGTAGTATAGTAGTAGTAGCTAGTAGGTAATAATAGTAGAAGTTTGCAAAAACGAGATTGGTTATTTATAAGTTACGACTTATGAGTGTATGACTTATAACAACTCATAAACAAACACTATATAGGCTACTATATTATATTAATAATAATTACATCATGCGTAAACAGAAAGGAGTATTCGTCAGACCGTTCGTTTTGACAATGATTCACGAACGTACAGTCCCGAAGGTCGTCGTGACTTGTTGATTTTTAACACGAGAGTTTATGTACTTATCAAGCGAAATTTCCCGCGGGAAAAATACCTCATCAAATTCCCCCCGAGCCGCACACACACGCGCACAGTTAGGCTGTAACCTAACCTAACCTAACCTAACCGCGCCCACTATATTTATTGTGTCTGGAACGGGTACGCTCGCTTGTGTGCAGGTACAGTCACCACGATTTTCCGCATGAGATATTCTCATCGAACACGTCACGTGAGCATAGATAGTTTTCCATTAATGCGACCGCACCATGCTGCGGACTGGACGGAATCGGAACAAAAATCCGGCCGAGAGCACGTCTAGGCGATCGACTTCGCCATATTTTACGATGTGCGTACGTCACTGAGAGTTTTCGGAATAGCAATAATTAGGAACGATGTTTTTCGAAAATAATTTTCCTGATTGCGCACCACGTGCGTGAGTCACTGCTTGCGCCGCGCCGCCGAAGTACTGCTATACGGTTGTGCCGCGTGTGACTCACGGGAGCAGAGCGGATATTGACCTCGGCGGCGGCGGCGGCGCCTGTAAACACGTCGCACTATATGTACGCGTTATACGTACTAGCTGAATACTACCCGACTTCGCTTTAAAGTCAAAGATCTATATATTTTATAAATATAAGCGTGTTTGCTGTCAATACGAAATCAGTTGGCAAACGTGCCGATTTTCGAGGATCAATTAAGTACAGAATTAGTATTGATAGGCCAAAAAAATGTACCTTCCTATCATCCGGCTGAATAATTAATTAATCTTAGTAGTATAATCGTGAGGTGTATACATTAGAATTTAAGTTCTACATAATAAACCGAATACAAAACTACTAAGGATAAGCAAGGCGGGAAAGTAGGTGTAAAAAAAGAACGTTCTAAATGCGTACTGTACATCCCTTATCCATTAAATGAATAAGAGACCTCGAGTTGAATAATTCACCTCAACGAAAAGAATCGTGAAGTTGTTCGATAAAAGTGGTACAGGAGTATGTACGTAAAGTCACGCTCCCCTTCCCCTCGTATGACCAATAATACTTATAACTTATAACCTATGAGTTGTACGACACTCGAAGGGTTCCAATGAAACTATATCGATGTAAATCATTGTGTATACCGCGATCGGCCGAGGACGTATAACCTGTTGCGGGTTAATCCTGCAGATGATAAAAGCTGAAACGTAGGTGTTCACGTGTACAACGCCACATAGTGTATGGAACATAATACGCGAAGGACGTAAAGAAATATTATATCGTGATCCAGCTCTGGACCACAGCCTTACTAGCCACCGCGTGGTGCGTGCGACGTTTGCGCCGGACCAGACGGATCGCCTCGCGCACGCATAACTGGTACACTGCGGCAGGTACGGCGGCGCAGACTACTCGTCCATTGTTAAAACAGTGCGCGATGGTGGCGGAATAGCGGTGGTAGTGTCCGACTTTCAACGAAGAATTTCCGCTCTTATAACACTACGGAATGCGAAATTCTCTCTCTCTCTCTCTGCTCTCCCTCTCACTCGCTCTCTCTCTCTAACGATATATTGGTATACACGCATATTATCATGCGACGGAGAAAAAGTGGACAGGAATGCGAGGCGGCGGCAACGAGAGCGAGTGAATGAAAACACGCACAGCATTCCCGCGATCGTTGTCATCGCCGCCGCCGTCGAAAGGGCACATGCGGCGGCCGGACGGATAATAATAATATATATACGCGCACGCCGGTCGTCATCGAGCTAGCATATAATACGTCGTACACACCGTCGTCGAAGGTGACGAGGGGGAGACTACAGGGTCGTTGCACTCCGTAACTCCGAGGGGTTAGCGCAGTTATATAGCGCGCGCGCGCCTCTCTTGGTACGTATATACAATATATAATATATATATATATATATATAATGTTTGGATATATAATATAATATATATATATAGGTATCGTGTGCTGCGCAAACTAGAGAGGGGGTGGATGGGTGCAAAGAAAAAAAAAGAGGGCGCGCGCTCCGTTCACGCGGCGGGCATATAATGATAAATGGTCACCCTCAGCTCCCTATCCATCACCCCTACCCTCTGAAGCGGCGCGGTAATTTTCTTCCGACGCTTTTTTCTTCCCCCTCTCGGCCTCTCCCTGTACCGTTGACGATTATAGGGGTCGGGGGAACCGCGAATAGTGTTATTCAATGCGTATACATATATATAGTGCGCGCGCATTTGTGTGTGTGTGTGTGTCTGCACGCGCGCACGTGTGTGCGTCAATATGGTATTTCCGTTTGTTTTTCTACCCAAAAAAAAAAAAAAAAAAGAGAGACCCGCAGTCCGCAGACGTATTAAGCTGCAGTTATGTAACCGTCGCCGTCTGAAAATCCACCTATACATTGCATATACAACGACGGTAACTCGCGGAGTAGCGACGGCTACCATTTGCATCTGTACACAAATCCCACTCGGTACGATCCGGGTGGAAAAAATTTAAGATTTTTATTTTTTCCCCTCGCAAACCAGTCGGGAACGACGGACGCACATTCGAAGGGGAAATAAATACACACACATACAATACACAACAATCAGATTACGTGGTTATATTAATATTTCCTCGTGAGTTCATTGCACTCGCCGATAAATGCTGTACAAACTCGCGTCGTCGGAGCAATAACGTACTGTACCTACATCGGCGCACACCGCTTTACTTTTCGGATAGTTCTTACCGCTCACGTGTCGTCGTACTCTAATATTTAAACAGCAGTTTGAAAACAGAATTATTTCACGTTTTGGCCCGTTTATAGGAGCACTCAAACACATTATACATTATACAGAGTAGCTTTAGTTTTACCCATTTCTTCTGCTTCGTGTGAGTGCATTTTCTCAGGGGCGTATGCACCTCCATGATTTAATGACAATTCGCGCGTATGTATTGAGAATAATATCAGAGGAATGTTTTAGAAGTTTAAATGTTGAATCGAGTAGACAGTCCTTCAGAGACCGCAGGCCACCAGGGGGTCAAACCGATCTCCCCTGTAATACGCCACTGATTTCAGAAGTGTTACATTTTATGAGCTGAATCAACGAATACTTTTTTCAAATACTACAATACACGTCTAAAGTGAACATAAATTATCCAGGTGAAATACATTTTATTAATTAGAGCGTACATGAAGACTTTCTAAAAGTCGAATAACAATGCATACATGATGCATGTGCACTGATGTATGGCGTCAGTGAGCTGAAGAAAAAAATAGACATCGTAGCGACTAGCGACGCAAATAGTCATAAATCTAAATTGAGTACTTCTAAAATATCATGAAATTATTTCTGGTACAAGTAAATTTATAACAACCTTTTTTTCATTTTTTCGTCCGCATATAGTGTAGTTCGGCGACCACCCCTAAAGAAAGATTTTTTTTTTTTCAAGAATTTCAGTCATTCTCTAACGATTTCTGTTAAGCCTCTTTCGTCGTTTTATTGCATCTAACGAGTCTCGCACTCTCGTGGATACAGACGTCGGATAAAAACGCTCCGTCATCTGAGTAGCCCCACACAGGGATAACTGCAGTGACACAGTAGCGGGAGAAACAAAAGTTAAACGGAAAACCAATGACTATACGGTAAAACAATTATCACATATTCCACACGGTTAAAAACAGGATAGTTAACATGATTTCGAAAAATAAATCAACAATAGTATTTACATACCATACATATAATACAAAGTATTCAAAACCTGCAGTACACGCGTACTTATATGGCTATATGTGTTATGTATAATATAATACAAATTCAAGGGTCTCGTGGAATTGTTTTTCGCTCAGACATCCGACAAGTGAATATCGTTATACGCCGCCGTAAATTAATTTTGCTTGCGTGTTTGTTGTGTGTGTGTGTGTATAATGTATATAATATATTAAACATGGTACATTTCAAGAATTCCGTTTTTATCGATAAAACACATCTTTCACATACTTGCAGGCCGTTATAATACATAAACGCGGACTACTGGAATGCCAAACACGAGGAAAACATGCCATGGCACACTTTAAAACGTACAAGTCATTGATATAATGACTTGTAGTCGCTTGCACGATTATTCAATGAACTAACTACGACCGATAGAAACCATCACAATGCTGCGCTACATCATAACGTAGGTGGTACTCGATCTCGTTATAAATATTACACTAACTAATTATATGTATAATATGTATTATCAAGAGACCCGTTCTGTATTTTGCGTTTAAGAGTTAGGTTTTTAGTGCCCTTTAGCATCACCATTATGTCCAATTTCCATATGGCGGTTTCGTAATGCAAGGAACATTGACGCAGCGCGATGGAAATGCATCAAATCGTTTTTCGTTAAAAACGTCCAAAAGACGCGGAAACCAATTTTCCCAATTCGTGTATTGGAGGAATACCTGAATACTAGACGAGAGTAAATTAATTTTGTTTGTTGATACTTGATACTGTACCTTATAAAAGAGACTGTAGAGCCGGACAAGAGAAAAGAAGATACGCATAATATAAGCTGCAGTGGTTAAAGTCGAGGCGGTCGGAAGGAAAAAGGTGTGAGGGAGTCCCCGCGCATTTAAACTTTAAAAACTTAAGTAGATCGTAGATACAAGTCATGTACTCATGTGAACAATATATTATCGAAGTATGATAGACCTATTACGAGAGGGTGAATCGATAAGCATCCAGATTACATGTAGGTACTCAGTGGGCTATTTCAAACTTTTTGTGGGGGTTTTTAAATTTTTTTATACTTAAACCCGGCAACGACGGGTAATTCAGATAGTATATAATATTACGTAGGTAATATTTAATAATTATCGTTATCGTCGGACATCGGGGGGGATCGAGACCAGAAACTTTTATTTATTCAGTGTAGAGAAGAATCTACACCGTGGCTTAACGTTTTCTCCCATCATTGTTATTTCTTATTTATAATCAAATTATTTTAAATTATTCTAAGAAGCGTGGGTCAAGACTCAAGAAAAACCATTTTTAGCTGGTTTTATATTTTCCGGGGAGGGAACAATGTACCCCTCTCGCCAAAACGGGTGCACACTGCCCATGACTCTGAACAAATATTGGAAGATTCTAAGGTGGAAACGCTCCAAAACAACTCATTCCGGCAAACGGACGTAGCCAAGAGCGTTAATCGGGCTATTAAACGCGACGCGCGAAGACACGTTTCCGGTCAACATTTTCGGACATTAATCCGTTTTTAACGACGGTATGTACACCGCATGCATCGTGCGTAGGCGATAATTGGATTTCCCACGAGACGTTTCTATCGTCCGGCACGTCACGTATTTGCTAAGCGCATATTCAAGAAATGATGCAGCCTCTACACGTTAGAGCCTTATTATATGTGAATATATCATATGAAAAACACCTAAAATGCCTGAAATATAGCTTTGATGAGACACACGGAAGAAGCCAAATGGTCCGTCGTCTTGCGTACGCGAGCACAGCAATATATAATGGCAATTATAACTACATTCCAATATCACTTGCTCTCGACTAAATTGTTAAAGAAAAATATCCTTAGCACATTATTTTAGTCTCGCGAGCAAACGATACATCGGACCGTAAGCGTGACTAGACTTGACCCGCAGTGGCTGTCCAGCCAAATAACTACGTTAACGACGTGTTTGGTGGCCATTAGTTGTGTGAAACTAGTAATTTTCAAAAATATTTCGATTTTTAAGAGCCCATTTCATCAGTATTCACTATTAGTGCGTAATTAACGCTCGCACATATTTATTGTCTTTTAGCGCACTCACAGCCCTGGTACTCATAACCCATCCCGCCTTAAAACACGGTTGACCGGCGCTTCTCGAAAACCGCAGCGGTAACCCAGGGCCCTTGACCGCCACCGTGCACAAGCTTACACGTCTCACGGTTTTTATACAATACGTACAGGGCCTGTAAAAATTTTCGTAATTTTTTAAATATAATTTCATTTTTAAATTTTAATAGACAAAATAATAATAAAATTAATTTATAATAAAAAAAAACAGTTTTTAATAATAGGGAATAAATCAATGGGAGCATTGGCTTTGTATGTCTTTTGAAAGTTCTTTTAAATTTGGCTTATAACTTTTTGTTTTAAGTTTCAAGCACGACTCTAGATTTTTATTTGTTAGTTGGCTTCTTACTTTATTTTCTATTGTATTGATGCAAGAGAACGCTTGCTCACACGCACTGCCGTACCTGGGGGGGTTTGGGGGTTCAACCCCCCCCCCCGAAATTGTTTGCGTTATTTTATGTCGTAGTAAAATAACTATTTCAGTCTAGAATAATCGATAAACCATTGATATATTATATACGTGCATATACGAATGACAGCTATGGTCTACGTTATAAACTTAAAAATAACAATTTGTACCAGATAAATACGATTCGGCCTTCGGGTGTATCAGGTATATAAGTTTAATAATCTAATTAATATTAAGTCTAAAAATGTTTAAATGTAAATTTCATTAATAAATACTATTTATCATTCTACAGTATTATGAATTTTAAACCATATTTAATTACTTACACGATATAATACAATTAGAACACACATTTTTGGCTTATAAACCCCCCCCCCCGAAATTAATTTCCAGTTACGGCCTTGCTCACACGAATATGTTGACCCAAAAATTGCCAGTACTCCAAATGCCAACTTTTTCACCTAAAAGCATCCTGGAAGACTATTCCATGCGTCGAATATAAATTCCTCTACTCTCGGCATTTCTTTTAGAACTGTCGACTTGTTCTGCGCGACGTGCATGCATTTCTGAACCTCCAATTCTTCCAACTTAATCTTGAGTTCTATGAACTTGTCACTCCACAGGTCTTTGTTTTTTAAATCCATCAATTGCATTTGAAACGATCCAGCATTAATTTTTGTGCGTGTGTTGCTGGAAAGCCGCAACTTTAGACCGAAAGAGCCATACGTGGCTCGCGAGCCGCAGGTTGCCGACCCCTGGATTATAGGCACATAGATGAGGTATACGACGGTGATTGTCTCTGATCAGTGGTGTAATTCGGCCGAGGCAAACGACGGTGTAACGCGGAAAACGCAAACGACACCACGTCATAACATAATAATAATATTATATCGCCCGGGTCATCCAATAGCCAATAGTCGTCTGCAGTAAAAATCGTTTCAACACCGGTGCAACATGCGCGCGCACGCACCGTCGCGGATCGAGTGAGTCACGTGGAATACCGAAAAGTCTAAAAGTGTAAAATACGATTTTTTCGGTTATTCGATTATTTATTTACACGTATGGGATTATTGTACAGACTGCTGCTGCTGCTGAGTGCTGGATATTTAGTGCGCGCGCGTATTGTAATTATGTGAAATCGCATTTTCATTTCTCGGTACGCCGCCCGCCGCCCGCCGCCATACCCGCTCCGTCTCGACATCGACGGCGACGGCGACGACGAGGTGTTTTCGGTACTCCGAAACTGCAGTTGCGTGTAATATTATTATTATTATAATAATATATAAAATATACTCTGACGTAATCCGAGCCACAAGTAATAGTAATAAAAAGACAACGTTTTCGCGGAAACGCCGCCGATTGGCGGAGAGCGAAAAACGGTAAAAAAAAGAAAAAATTAAAATTAAATACATAATAAACACCGAGACCAGCAGCGCGCGCGCGTATAAGCTTTTACGCTGTCCCCGGCCCGTCGTCGGTTGAGACGCGTGGAAACAATCATAATAACAATTATTATTATTATTGCAGTACAATCGTATCGCCGCGACCGGCCTTGGCCAACAACGCGACTTGTACCGCGACGATGCGTGTTTTCATATTTATTATTATTTGCCACGTAACGGAATTATATTATTATTATTATTATTGTGCTTATGAGCTTATTGCGAGGCGGCGGGCCGCGCGTGCACCATCATCGAGTGCGCGTATACGACACGACTGGAATTTCACTCGTAAATAATATTTAAAAATACATTTCAATATTTTCAACGATTCAAGGCTGCGGCGGCGAACGCAGCGTATCGCACTACTCTTGCGCTAATGATTTATGCTCAATAATAAGACATATTTTTCGTAGCGCACATTTTTATTTGAATACATCTTTCGTTACCCGGCGTCACCCGGGACTTGGCGATATGAATGCAAATAAGATTAAAAAAAAAAAATAATGTCAGGTTGAAAGTGCTAAGTAATCAACATACGCTGTACCTACTACCTATACGCAGTGTGTTGGTGTGTGCGCGCAAGTACTAAACTTACCGATCTACTCGCGCTTTAATACGGTAAACCTGAAATAGTATTGAATTCGTCCAAGTGATTTTTTTTTACAATATTTCTTTATACACGACGTTCTTTACCATTTCAGAACGCGGTGTCAGCACACGACTAGTCGCGGGGTGTGCTCACACGCGATCACGCTGCGTAAAACTGCCGACCACGGGAGAAACAGTTCTGTCTCGCGAGTCAACTCCAGCGAGTTTTCGAGTTTGACCCCGTGACAACTGTGGTCGCAGTCGGTTGCGCTATAGGCGATTGCTGCATCCAAATAACTAATTATGGTATAATTAGTGTAGGTATTGAAAAGCTGTGATACCATTTGTTGTGCTGAGTCCTAAAATTTCCGATTTACTTTAAACGTTTATCCATGTACAGGGTGGGGCACTGAAACGGCCGATTTTCAAAGATAAATTATAAATTAAAAAAAAAACGAATAAAAATTAATTATTATTTAGTATAATGAAGTATATAACTTGCCATTTATTTTTTAAGTTCATCAATATTTCGAAGTTTCTGTGCATAGACTTTACTTTTTAAATACCTCCCACAAAAAGAAGTTACATACTGATAAATCAGGTGATCAAGGTGGCCAATGCACCTTATATGGGTGAAAGTTTAGGTCACTGTGTAAAATCCGACGTAGACTTCTACTGGTTAAGTTAAACGACAACGCATGTTTTCGTGCAGAACGTTTTGGGCTCTTTATGAGAGCAGCGCTGACAGCAGCGATGTTTTCAGGTGTGCGAATGGATTTTATTCGTGCGTGCTTCTTTTTTAACGCTGAACCCGTTTCTTCAAAGTTGGTCATCCATATTTGAATAGCCCTAGCCGATGGTACCGAATCATGGCGTCCAAGATTAAAAAATGAAGACGATATGAACGCTGAACGGCTACGTAACTGTCATTATTTTTGTAAAACGATTTTATCGCATAAGCACGTTGTTCACCACTCCACTGTTCCATAATAATTACTAAATGGCATGTTGTCTTTGAACCAATAATATCTAGCGGAAATTCTTATATTAAAATATAAAATATGAAAATCTATTTTTAAAATCGGTTGTTTCAGTGCCCCACCCTGTATAAATCGAAAATTTTACCGCAAAAATTTTTCTTTTTTGGAAACTCCATTTCACCACCTAAGGGGATGAATTTTAAAAAAATGCATTCGGAGTTGAATTTTAATAAACCCTTTCTTCGTGATCGCTTACGTTGTATAAAAAAGAACCTCTGTGCAAAATGTCAAGTCTTTACACCCAATGGTTTGGGTAGTGCGTTGATACATCAGTTTATCCTTCTATATGTATAGATATATAGATAGATAGATAGATAGATGATATTTACGCAACGCGTCACTCACTCACTCACGAGGAAAAACGACAAAATATCCTCCTTTTATCTTGGTTCCTGTCGTTGGACCATGATAATATTGGGGGATTTACCCGTCCGACGCCGGAAATTCGAAGATAACTTGTGACGCACAGTTGTGGCCGCTTGGTATAACGTACTGAAATATATTGTATTAATAAATAAAACGCATTACAACATTAAACGCAGTGGCAAGCTCGGCTTGAAAAAAAAATACATTTATACATTTCAGTAAACTCAAGAGGACGTCATACACAACAGGACAAACCGGCGTTCAGCAGAACCGATTTTGTTTTGTTGGCTTCATCATATAAAAGTATAAGCTGACCAACTACCAAGCTTAAAGGGAATAACATTATCTGTGCAATGTCGTAGTTTTTTATGATATTTTAATACATTTTAAGCAAGTTTTTTCAAACTGTAATATTTCACATGATCATGTATCTGCGACTGTAAAACGGATACAACACCTATTAAACTTAAATTTAATCTAAGCTGCTGTGGTAGATCGAAATAAAATAGTGCACAATTTATATACCTGCAGTTATCGAATTTCTAAGTCAATATTTCAAATATTTGTACTCTTCATAACACGAAAAATATCGTCTCAGCTGGTGGTGTTGTTTGTATAGTCGTAGGTACGCAGTACGTGTGGCCGCGGAAATTCAATTTTTATTAATTTTATCAATTTACAATTCTAAAAATTGACTTTAGGCAAGCTAAATAATTAAGTGATTCGGTCCACTGCTGTTGGGAACATGGGCGTGAATCGCAAGTGAAATGATGAGACATGAGGAAATATTATAAAATAATAAAAATATATTTTTGTTTTTCATCTGTATACGTCGTAATTATTGAGCAATTCTAACCGATATTGTTCATTATAAGTCATAATAAACATAACTAAAATTATGTTTACTATTTTATTTCTACAATTATGGTTCTTTTACTTTTACCTATTACTACTTATAAAACGGTTAAACCAGTACGTATCGAAGCAATGATGCAATTATTCGATTTATTACCCATATACATACAGTTGTTCACCGTGTTTACAAACCTTTTTTTGCGAGTAAGTTGCAACACTACATTATATATACTGTATTTTATTACAATTTAGTGCTTAATATTGGGATAATTATTATCAGTACCCAAATTATAAGTATAATTGTACGTGTTACATACATGTATTCAGTATTACGAATAAACGACTATTGATTATTTGCAATTAGTAATTATGCGACAATTACATAAGACGATGTAGATTGGAAAACTTTCATATATAGGGTTTTGATTAGTATTATTAATTAATTACTGAATATTTATTAACCAATTTACGATATACGACGCTATTACAATTTGCGATTTAGATTTAATTGATTTTAATATGCTCGTGAGTTGATCGCACGTACATAATAACTAGGTAATAATAGTCTAAATACGTAACATAATAATATACATAAGTGACATGTTTAAATCTTCAAAGTGATTGAATGCAGCAAATTTACGCATTAAAAGAAATATTATGATTGCGATTGAACCAGTGGCTATAAATTGTAAATGGGTAAAATTTTCTTTCCAAAAATGTTTAAATTGGATATTGTTTTAAAATTAGTATTGGCCTAGTGAATAATTTAAAATAGTATAAATACTCGTATTTTTAAACACATCATATTTCATATAAACAAACGACAGTCCTCAGTGAGCAGTGGTGCAACTATGATATTCGGGCCGCGATGAAAAAGTGAATATGGGGCCCTAAACTTCACGACTATCCGGAACAAAATTGTATTTTGATCGGAAGAAGGGGTAGGTTGTTCATTCGTAATAACATAAGGAAAATGCTCTTTTCCATTTGAAATATACTTTATGAGTTACTTATCTTACCCTCCCTCAAATCGTAATATTATCAATTAAATTAGTATAATTTAATTGATTAAAATAAGATAAGTTACCATTTAATTAAATTAGCATTATACAAATAAGATGAGTACAATGTTTTTACTTTACACAACAAAAAAATATGTTGATACTATGAAGTATGAAGGTTATTATAATTATAAAAATGTGTTATTATCATAAATTAAAATATTTGAAATAATTAAAAATAAAAACTATAAAAACTTTAGAAATATAAACTGATCCAGTCGGCCGCTTTCAACTCAGGGTCATTCATCACTCGCTTCAAGTTTAAAAGACCCATACCTATATCACACATGACCTAGAAGTTTCGTCGGTTTTTTATACTATTTTCGTATAAAAATCTCATTATTCTCATCACGCAGTAAGAAGCCTTTGAATTTTTAGACATATTGGGGGTTGATCGCGAAGGGGCCCTACTTGAACCCCGAGGCCCCGATGTTTGGCATCGTCATCCACCTAGGTTTTTGTGCCACTGCAGTCAGTGAGTAAATGTGGAACGGAAAATACGTGATTTTCAATGATAACGGGGACGTAAATCGGACTTGTCGTTATAAGACCACGCACCCAATTCAAACACGTTGTCGAGAACCCACGGAGCACGGACGCAACTCGGGCTAAATATCATTTTTGGGCGCAACTGGAGTCCAAGAATATCGAAGGATATGACGGAGCTGACTAAAATGTCGAATTTAATGATGTACGAAAGCATATCCAAGATACATACATCCAATGGCGTTACACTATTACATTGTAGTTCACAATGTTTAAATTTAAGCATTACGTTTAGTTGCAAAGTTACTTAGGGTAGTATAATACTATAATTATAATATGATAAATCTTTAATGTTACACCCCATTTGGAAGTAATTATTAAACAAAGAATGTAACTGACGCAAATATAAGATCATCACCTGAAGACGAACGTTGCTATTTATTATTTTCCATCGACTGGTAGTGTGGTCGCAGGATTTTTTGTAACGAGTGATAGGACGTGTCGGAAAAATAGCATTTCCATACATAATATAATATAGATACATGCACGATTCCTGGACCACGGCGACGGTAAAATAAATAGATTCTTACGCAGTTACGCGGTCTGCAAAACGATAACGCGTCATCGTCCGACGCAAGGTTATAATTATAGGTATTAAGTGCGGAAAAAATTTTAATCGCTCTCATTAAATCGCCGATTAATTGAATTCTCCGAGACTGTTATTAAACATTTAAAGTTAAATGTTTAATTTCGACGTATAGAGGTGACGGCAGTTAAATAAGGGCACGATGATAATTTATTACGTTCGCGTTACTGCTGTAATGGTGCATAATATTATAATATTATTATTATAATTGATAATTATAGTATATATTATTATAGCACACATAGTATAAGTCGGTCATTGAGCTAGGGTCGAGATCCACGGAACGTTTGACGAAAACGCGCGTACGACGACGGTATTATTTTTTTTTATACTTATACTTGTATATTCTCATAATCGACGATAAGAAACCTACTACGGGCACAGAAGGTCAAATGTTTACCCACGGAAAACAACAATATTATTGTAAAGGTAAAAAAAAACAACGAAACAGAACGACACCCTCGTCCACGAGATCCACTACGAAACGTGTAATAGTAATAATAATAATAATATGGTGGCCGTGAGAAGCAGTGTTATTATCGTATAATAATACACCGGTACATCATCAGCAGCAGCAGCAGTAAGTTGTCGATGCATAATAATATTATAACGATCGTAATAAAATATTATGATGATGTCGTAGTCTTCGGTATAATAATATAATTTTTATCTGTAGATCGGCATTTGTGCGCCGACGACGGACAGTCATCGCCGGTGAACCGTGGTCGCCCCGCGGACCGTCCCGTCGGGTCGGTGATAGGAGGGGAGGGGGGAAGAAAAAAAGAAACTCGGGCGGGAAACCACCGACCGCGTAGCGTACTACTGCGGCGCGTACCCACGCGGCGGTCACACACGCGCCGTGCACACTCCGGTCACGGTTACACACGTCTCTCTCATCCCCTCACCCCCACCTAGCTTCGTCCTCCTACCACTTTGCCACCCCCGACATACACCGTAGGTACCGCCACCGCTCATCGTATCCGACCGACATCGCCGCGAACGGTCGTACCGTTTTCCCGCACGCTTGGTGACTCTGCGGAGACGCGCCCTTCTCAGGCTCACGGAAAACCGTACCGGACCGTAGTGGTCGCGGGGTACCTGTGCAATACGCTTGCTACGTGACACGTCGTGTTATCACGTCCGAGTGGAATACAAATATTACGTAGTACGAGCGAGGCACGTGTAACGTTTATAGCGCGCGTATTGATTTTCGACCGCCGCCGGGGTGTGTCTGCGGCGCGGCATTACAAAACTGACCCGGGTACGACCGCGCCCTTTTCACCCTTGCCGCGCGTTTTGGCGGCAAACACGCCGCCGCCGTATGCGTGCGCGTATACCGCCGCCGCCGCCGCCGCCGTCCAGCAGACACGACAGCGACGGCGGCGGGTCGGAGGGATGTGCAGTGCGTGCGCACAACGTGTACCGCGCGCGCCGACGACGACGGACGAGGGGACGACCGAGCGGAACGAACGCCGCCGCCGCCGCCAGACAGAGTTCACTGAACCTTTCCCTCGGTCGCCGTACAAACGCACGTGTAGAGGACGGTGGTGCCGCGCCGCAGCCGCCGCCGCCGAGGGGGGAAGGGGCGCCGCCGCCGCAGCCGCCGTCTGGGACGATATTGTATTATGCGGCGGCAAATACTACTCGGCTACGTGGTCGCGTGTAGAGAGCCATTCAAATTTTCAAATTATTATTATTATTACGAAACGGCGCATCGTGAACGAGTACACGCAAGTGCGTCGGTGCGCGCGCCTCGCCGTAAGGACGGCAATATAATAATAATAACACATTACTATGCAATTATTATTCGACCCGATCACATGTACATTTCTGTAACGTTCGCTTACACACGACCTGTACAGATCTTCCCCGTTGGTGAGCGCATAATAGAAGGCACATTAAACACAATAAAAAACAATATTCAAGTATGGCAAGACCCAGGTCTAAACGGAAAATATGAAACCATTTTAAATCGACTACGAATCGGGCACACCTTTGCAACACACCTCATGGCTAGTAAAGACCCTCCTATATGTGAATCATGCAGTGAAAAATTCACCGTCAAACACATAATAACTCAATGTTTAAAGTACGCGGACTCAAGAACCAAACATCATATTCCATACCAATCAAGTGAAGCCTTACAACCCGATCTACAATCAAATAACAATATCATCAACTTCCTGAAGGATATTAATCTATATAATTTAATTTAAGCCACAACAAATGTAAAACCAATTCTTATGTATAATAATAACTAATGGCCTAGTAGCCGGTGTTTTTAGATTATTTTCAAAAAAAAAAAAATAGAAGGCACTGCGTCGGACCAACTCGATTATACTCAATCCTCTCATACACGGATGAACCCGGTATTCAGCCGAAGACCGTGCGGATATAAGGACGTTCCGTTTACCAATACATTTTCCGACGGAACATTTCGACGCTATACAACCCTCGAAACCTTTCAATGATTAGCTTTTAACGTTGAAAATATTATGAAACCTACCTGTCACAGCATATTGTTGCTCGTTTATTTGTTAAACGTGCAATTATATAACATTGGAAGACCATTTTCTTGTCTTACATTGTGAACACGAGTTCTGCGTTCAAGTATCCACTAAATAAAATTAAACCTACATAGCAACTATTTAATGCACAAGACAAATGGACTAGTTAAAATTAAAGAAAGAAAAATCCACTGACTTTCAAATATTACATTATCGGAGGACGCCGCACACCCGCGTGGCACGTCGTCTCCGCCTAGCATACGTATAACATGTATAGCAAAATATCTGCGTTAACTAGAATTGATTTCGCGTGGTTAGCTTTTAGTACTAGAGTAGGCCGATTGTAAACATTGTCAAGCGAAAAGAGAAAAACATCATCATCTGCGTACACACTCTTAGGTTTTTTACGATATTTTAAGTTTTAAGCGAGTAATAATTTATACGTTATTATAGCTCGATTAAAAATATTGAAATACCGTAAAAAACCTACGACGAGGCACGTATAACATTCTTCCCTTAAAGTTAGATAGTAGGTCACTAGGTTAATAAAGCTAACGACACAAAATCGGTCCTTCGAAGATTCGCAGTGTTCAGTCGCACGTTCGTGGGGCGGATAATCGAAGCATGCGGGTGTCCTCTTGTAATTAAGCACGGAAACACTAGAAAAATACGCGTACGAAAAAAGTAGAGCACGATATTGTTTTTTATCATTTTATTTTGTTTACGCAACGCGCAGTAGCGCTTACGCCATCGCGGAGGAAACGGTAAAAACAATATAATAAAGTACTTATCTGCGCGTTCGTATTCAATAATCAATGGTACACAGTACTATATAGGGCACTATTCTCTAGTGCAGCGGTTCCCAAACTGTGCTCCGCGGAGCCCTTGTGTTCTCGAGGGCTCCGTTAGTAACACCACAAAAATTTAATAATTTTAGTAGATTTCAATAATAGACAATGTTTTCTCCAGTTCTTTTAAGACTATTGTTTCCTTTATTCATAAATATAATTTTATTTCGACCCCCGTATGTATACAGTTCGTGTGAATTATGTTTCATACACGCCCAGCACATGGCAAATGCAAATTAACGTTAAATGTTTCTTGGGGCTCCACGAGAAATTTCTCCTTAAAAGAAGACTCCGAGGCTGAAAAAGTTTGGGAACCGCTGGGTCTAGTGCCTTAAGTAGTACAGCGTTCGAATTTCTAGGAAACTTATTATTATTATTTCCCGCGCAGTAATTAAGGGCCCGATACTCCGAACGATCGTCCGAAATCGACGGACCGTGTTTTCACGGAATCGCAAACGTCGAAGAGTACGTATATAACACTATTATGACACGTGGATACAATAATATGGTCGCTGCGATTTCGGAAAACTAAATTTCCCCGCGCGTTTGTTTGCGTACCAAATTTAATAATAATAGTAAAAATGTATATATAATGTACCTTTACGAAAATTAGTTTTGAGTGTTTTGACGAAACCCAAATGCAAGCCGTACGACGAAAACCGGCGATTCGTTTTTCCCCATATTTTTCGTCGTACTCTTATACGGTGAACACATCGCGCTCGTATGTACACTGTACAAGATATTGGATTTCAGTTCGGTACAATATTAGATTTATTTGTAACAAGTACCACGTGCCGTCGTCGAAGTTGTGCTAGGTTGTGCGTTAAAGTTTACACACTAAAGTTGTTGTACTCGCGCATAACGTAGAACACGCGACGGCGGTGATCCCTGTTGATTATTATCTTAGTGTCGTTTACGGTTTACTCGAAGAGAAAAAACAAAACCTCAAGAAGTGTACGCTTAGTCTTCGATTCGATTATTACCGCTGTACCGTAAAAGGGTAGCACGTGACATTTTTTCTCACTGCTCGCCCACGCGGACCGGTGAGCGCGTTTCGGCGAGAATTCAATGTTTCAGCTACCATCGTGTCTAGGACTACAACTGCAGTAATCGGGGCTGGTAGATCATTTCACCGATCGTTATACTGTTGGAGCGATGCGCTGGTGTACCCCACGCGTGTTGCAGAGATTTTAGATTTTCACCGCATCACACATAGTCGTCTCACGTGTAGAAACCGTAGGAAGACAATGGTGATTTTTCTCTCCAGCGAACACTTTTTCGAGAAATAAAAACGGTTTAAGGGTTGTGTAAAATATCTTATTTTTTTTCCCATTGTGATTAGAGAATATCGGTCATCGTTTGAGTTTTAAGTAAATTAACACACCAATTCGTCGCACCCGATTATTGTATTGCGTACCGAAAAGCTTTTTATTACGTTTTACGTGTATATCGTAAATTACATTCGAATAAATGCATATTAAGTTTACACACGCACGTGTGTGATGTTGTTGTTGTTGTTGTCGATTTACATCATGAGCCAACTCTCCTGCATAGTCTCTATTACCGCAATGGTGAAAGCTTGGTGCGGTGGGGAGGGAGGGGAGGGGGCTCGTAAGAGTGCTAGTCATTTGTCGATAACAAAATCACATGGTAAAAATAATTCCGTTGTTTTGTAAATGTTTTCATATAACAGCAAAGCCAACCACTGCACATCATATATGTACCTATATACCTACTACACGGTATAAACCGGAGGCAGGAGGCTTCAGATTACACGGAAGCCCGCACGTACTTGTACCGCGCGCAGTCGATGACCGCTACATTTTACACTCGACAAACCGTGTCGGACCGCTGCAAAAATACCATGGTTTAGGGATACGAGTGCACGCGCGTGTTACGTACGTTGCCGAGCTGCTGGTCAAATTTGATTTTTCATTCGTACCGGTGTCATCGCGCACAGCTTAGCGGCCCGGGCGATTGTAAACTCGGCTCGAAGAAAAAAAATGTTCAAATGTCCATTGTAAACTCGGCCCGTGTTTTTTTCAGGTAAAAATGATTTAGGTGTAAATTCGGCCAGGGTCTTTTTCAGGTAAAAATTATTTAGGTGTAAACTCGGCCAAGGGTTTTTTCAGGTAAAAATGATTATCGGATTTTATTTGAGTATTCAGAGCAAAAATTATAAATAAAATGCATTTATGTAATATCGTAAGTATAAAGAAGGATACAAATATAAAATTGTTGTGTAATCATGTAAGATTATAATATAAATTAAATTTTTTAAGTAAAAAGCCACATTTTTGGCGTATTCACTCACCAATATTTCCTTATTTTTATATTTTTTAAGATTTTTTTCTAAGATTTCTTTTTAGTTTTTGTATTTTGAAGTTGAAATTGTGCATTTAGGCTGTTAATTTTTTAATTTTTAACAACAAAATGTTCATGATAAGATACAAAAATGATCGGGACGAGTTTACAACCGACCTTTTTTATTACCTTAATGTCCGGGCCGAGTTTACAATCTACCTATTTCATAACCTAAAATTTCCGGGCCAAGTTTACAACAAAAAGGTAACCGCGGGCCCAGTTTACATTTGCCCAGCGGCCCAGTCTCGAGCGGTGCCAAGCTTCGGGAGTGTACCGGAATCGACCGGACCAAGAAATTATTTATATAACCCGTGTTCCGATCGGTTGAAAATATTTTTCCCGAAGAAATGTGAAGCTTTAACGGTTTCCGAGACGATTTTCTCGCACAACGTTTTACATTACGCACCGACGGACAATGGCGTACGTAAACAAACGATTTGCCATTCAATAACGGTCATCCGTAAACTTATTTTTAATTGATTGCAATATTTTATATAAATATTCACGAAACTGCACGGCGTTCTCGCGTAGAAGGTGAGCAGGTCCGATCAAACGTCATTGCTCGGTTCGTTTTTTTTTTTTTTTTATTGAAGTTACGCCAAGACTATTGGTTCAAATTGTTTCTGAAAATACATATGTACGTAGATGTTTGCCGCCTTGCCGGGATCAACCTTCCAAGTTTTCTACGACATCACGAAGTACAATTTTGATAAAAAAAAATAAAATAACACTGCGCATATTTGTTTCAAAGACAACAGTAACGTATAAAATAAGTAATAAGTTATTACTTATTAGTTATTATATATTATCTACGTTTTTGTTTTATAGTTGGGTTTTTATTCGATCTACTGTGCAGTATTACACGATGGAAAAATTCTCCCAAAACATCTGAATTTTAAATGCTTATGAACAGCTAAATATAAATTTGATAATTAATCAGTTTTTATTTAGACTAACTGAATAACCCGGCTTCGCACGTGTGCAGTTATTGCTTTCTCTAAATGAAATTCTTAAATCAGATGTTTATTATTTACCTTCTTTCTTTTTTCCGTCCCCTAGTCACATTCCTTAAATAAACGACGTGAATTTTCAAACGAAAATAATAGCACGTACGTTGTACAGTTAGAGTTAGTTTTATAATAATTAATAGCCGGCCCCTGTGCGCTTCGCAGCACCAAAACAAATATGCAATAAAAATCATATAATTTTGCCTAGACAATCATTTTTTTTTCCAAATCCTTTATTATCAATCCAACACATTCGGGTAAACAATATTCTTTGTTTGTCCATTTGGGGCATACACAGATAAACAATTTGGAGTGCCCGTGCGAAAAACACGGCTCCTCCAAATTCAAACCGCATACTTAGAGCGTATGTCCTTGTGCCTTATTGATGGACATGGCGAATGATAGGCACACGGGGAATTGCAATCGTTTGATTTCAAACGGCCGCGGCATGTCTGTTGGTATCAGAGGAATACGAGGGATGAGTGCAACTTCCCCCTTCGCTTTGCCAGTCAATATTGTGGCTTCGATTAAATTCGGCATCAATCTCTTTTATGGTGTCACTGCACCAGGAAATTTTTCTTGGATGAGATAATTGATAGCATTGACTTGCACATTTTTTGGTGCCAGAATTGCGCGTTCACTTAACCAATTGTGATTCCTGTGATTCTGGACAATATTCGGAAACACTCGTTCAATCAATTCTTCTTTTGATTGGAGAATCGTACAAAAATTGTTTGGCAAACTAATTAAACCGTTTGTGTTATCGATTCGAACTTCACTATTATTTCATTGTCGTAATAAAATGCAGCAAATTCCATGGCTTGTGCACGACGCAAAATTCGTGACCATCGTTTTGATGCTGGATTTGTTGACGGACCTGCAGATGTAGTTCGACGTGCATTTCGTAATTGTTGAACAACATTTCGTTGTAATTGTGCCTCTTCACTTTGAGAACTCATATGAGACTGTTGGGCGACATAATTACATGATCCAATACATAAATCCATATAATTGAAATCGAATAAAAATCAATCTCATTTAATCTCAAACCAATTAATAGAAAATAGAATTGGTGTTGTCATATGTATGTGCAGCTAAATTCTTCACACTCAAAATTAAAAAATTAATTAATTAACTTCAAAATTCGAAAAGTGTTATTATTATTTGGGAAATGGAAACGCAATCATTTAAAAATTCTCAATTTTATTAAATTTTCTATACATTTATTATTATTTAATAATTATTTTCTTATTTTAGAATTTTTCTCAATCTTAATTTTATTCAATAAATGCTTTCAATGTACTGCAATGAGCCGAACGATTACTGCGCAATGCGATAGTGAAATTGAATGTGGCACACGATTTGATGGAAAAAAAACAAATGAATTAATTTCCATCGTAAAAAAAATAATATGAATTTTACAATCCAACGTATTAAAAAACACTGACAACAACAACAACAACAAAAATCACACATACCGATGGATTCAATAAAGCGAATGTCCAAATGCTTTCAATGTACCTACTGCAATGAGCCGTACTGCAATTTTAACTTTTTGTCACTAAAAAAACAATATGAATTTCACAATCGAATGTATTAAAATGAACTAAAAAACTTTTAACTTTTTTTTTAAACTTTTTGTTACTAAAAAAACAATATGAATTTCACAATCGTATTAAAATGCGACGAAAAAAACACACGAAAGACACCGCACTGAAAACAAATTTTCACAAATTTTATTTCACTGTAAAGAAAGAAAAAATTAAATTTTACATGTACGTAATTTTAATTTTAATGCCATAGACGCGCGTGCCACGGAAACAAATAATAAAAAATAACCACATAGAGTGTATCTATCCATGGCAACACAATAATTGTTGAATATCGTGCGTGCGTGTGTGATTAAAAAAACACTTATCGCACTGCGTATAAACTTCACAGAAACCATCTACATATCAATCCTAATATGCCTGAAGAAATTTTTATCGAAATCGGTTTGGTGGATCTTGAGTTTTAAAATTTATTCAAAATGTACACTTATTTTTATATATATAGATAGATATAATGAACAGCCATTTAATAAAATCAAAACACATTACAAACGATGACGATAAAGATATAATTTTTTTTAAAAAATTCTGAATTTATAAGATGCAAAGTGGGACCGCGACAAATCATAGCAGCTTAATAAATGCATGGTTAAAAATGAAATTACCATGCACTAGAATCACATTTTATACAATTTATGTATAATGTGTAATGTGTTGTACCTACTACGATATTAGTGCGGAAATACGGACACGGCGTATGCATTCCTAAGACGGAATTGAAACTATATTTATATCAATATATATATATATATATATATATATATATATATATATATATATATATGTATATATATAATAGTTGTTTTTCAATCATAATATTTGCAAGGTAGAAATGTTATTATCATGTGTGTTACGAGTCCATGACTAATACATAAGTAGGACATGACTATAAAGAAGTGTGCGGTACGCGTTGTTTATACTCGTACGGTTCGTACACTTCTATTTCCTTTAGCAGAACAAGTGACAGTGTATATATGTAAATTACTATCTAAGGGCTCCAAAAATAAAAATCCGTTACTGTCAGTTTGGCTAGGTTTCAGGTGACCTTTTATGGACGTACGGATGGTATGGTTACAGATTACAAAAACTCGACCGCGTTACATGGTGGCGAAATATTAACATATTTTGTTGTTGTTGTAAACATTGAATTAACTTTTCTCCAGCGCGCACACCACTAAACGGTCGTGAACAACAAATATGCACCAGTCAATATATATATATATATATATATATAGGTTATATACATAAGGCTATTACAATATCACCTTTCAAATGAAATAATCTATCCTACTGTACACCTCTAACCTATGCCTGCCCAATATAGGCAGCAGCATCACCAATTAAAATCAACAAAATCCAAATTCTACAAAACAAAGTCTCGAGGATATGCCTTAAAGCCCCATGGTTCATGAGGAATAGGAAAATCCACAATGAAACAGAAATCCCTCTCCTCCAAGACTCCAAGGATAAAAACACAATTTAAAAACTTCCACACGAACCTCAATGCATCCGATGGCACAAGATTCTACAACCTGGGGAAAAAAAACGAAAAATCGGTGATTAAAACCATGTCTACCGCAAGACCTTCTATTGACAGACTTGTAATAGCATACAATATGCTGATACATTTTAAAATTGAATAAATAAAAAAAATAATAATATCACCATCGAACGGATTAGGTGGTACTGCAATCAGTTAACGAATCGTAATGTGGCTGACAACTATACTTCGTCCAAGTAGGTTAAAATACATATAAGTACACCGCACGTAGCGTATACACCCATAATAATAAGTTTGCATGCGTGTCGCTTATGTCACGTACATATAGTACGACGTGCTGTGGCGTCGGAGACAGGGGGGACAGAGGGGGCAATTGACCCCTCAGATACAATCCAAGGGGGCAAAAGTAAAATGTTGTCCCCACCCCACCTACCACATTACAATTAAAAGGACTAATTAAAAACTACAATTTTGAAAAGATATAAAATACCGTGAATTTACATGCCGAAATATATGTGTATTAGAACCTACGACTAACGGAGCATATAAATGATGGATTTGAAAAAAAACTACACACAGGTGCGGCCTTCTTAGACGTAGCCCAAGCCTTTGATCGCGTATGGCATGATGGACTCTTATATAAATTAAAAACATTAAACACTCCTACTGCAATATATTATCTAATTAAATCCTACCTCACTGATCGCTACTTCAAAGTTCGAATCAATGATACTACTTCGGAAACAAAACAAATCAACGCAGGTGTACCACAAGGTTCAAAAATTTCACCATTACTTTTTAATCTATACGTTTCGGACTTCCCTACAACGAATAATACTGAAGTAGCACTATACGCTGATGATAGTGCTATATACTCAAGCGCTAAGGACGTTGAAACATTAACACAAAATATTCAAACCCACTTGGATGAAATCCAAAAATGGGGAGAAAAATGGAAAATTGCATTAAACCCTCAAAAGAGTACAGCGGTACTCTTCTCCAACCGGCGCCCCAAAACTCCTAAAAATTTGAAATTGAACGATAATAGTATTCCTTGGTCACCAAATATCAAATACCTCGGTGTAATATTGGACAGGAAATTAACCTGGAATCCTCATATCACCTCCAAACTACAACAAGGATACCAAAGACTAAAAGTTCTATACCCGTTGATTAACCGTCAAACTGCATTAAGCTGGAGATGCTCTCTTATGCTATATAAGCAAATACTACGACCATTACTTCTTTACGCATCCCCTGTGTGGGGAAATTGTGCAAAAACCCACATACATAAAATACAAATCTTTCAATCAAAAGTTCTGAGAACCATTTCTAATGCCCCATGGTTTGTACGCAACGATGCACTTCATCAAGACTTCCAGCTACCCACAATAGTTGAGTTCATAAAAAAATCAGCAATCAACTTCTTCGGCCACATCAACTCTGCTCACAGTGCGAAATTTTACAAACTAAGCGTCCCTCCTTCTGTACGCCGACTCAAGCGCGGACGCCCCCACGACTTGTTGCTATAACGACTATAACTAATTTATTTAATTTAATTTAATTTAATATGAAATTATAATATTATAATATTATTATTATATTACATATATGTAGCCGTTTGTATCTTATATCACTAATGTAGTTTTAATTTGTTATTTATTTTCTAAATGTCAAAAAAAAAAAAAAATAATGTTATTAACAATAAGTTAAGATGACATTCGTCAGTAAAACTTTATGAAAAAAAAAAAATAAAAAAAAAAAAAGAACCACTTGACGACACTACAGTCGCATCCAAAAAACACCAAAACGACTTCAATACACAAATAACCCTGCGACAAAATTATCACCAATATGTGAATTGAAGAAAGAAAGATATGTTTGAAATAATTGACTATTTGATAAATGAAATCGATAGACGTTTTAATCAACAAGGTGTAAAAAACTTAGTTAAATTAGAAGACATACGTGTAGTCGACGTATGTGCTTGCAGATGTGCACCGCGGTGGAGGTATACCCGTACCGCAGAGCGCGCGTTCCGAGTGAGACGTATTAAACGTATGTTATTTTCAAGGAATAAAAGAAAAATATCGTTTTAAAACAGCCCTGAAGTCTGCCCGCGTATGAACAGTCGATTCGTCCGATATTACATAACGTTTACAGCGCACGGTATTTCGTCGCGACAACGCCATTTTGGAAACAAAATAAATAATTATTGACAGCCCTCGGCGCACGTGGATCATTTTTTCCCCCTTCTATACCCACACGGTTAACTTAACAATAATAGAACCGTGGTATATCGTGGTATTATATCGTGTCTTCGACCAATGTTTCCGTAGACTTATCGAAATCGTAATGTTCGCGATTTACACCACGAGCACGCGCGTAACAACGTATACACCACACATGCGGAGGATACCAGGAAACAACATACCACGGTTCTGGTACGTCCGTACCGTAATGCAATAATAGCTATACGCCAATCGTACATGGGTGCACCACGTGTACGTGCGGAACGCCGCGAAGTCACTCGCATGACGGGGTCAATTTATCCTATGGTTTTCGTGAAAGACCGTACGTACAATCGTTATTTGTCTTTACCATGTTTAATGATTCGTTCCTACCGCTACAACGGCAATTTCTAAACTCTAAATTCTTCAAATTTGAACACGAAAAATATTGCAAGACTACGGGGGGGGGGGGGGGGATTTTTGGTGTGAATTTTATTTCATCTATTATTTCGACGGTGAAAATGTAAAATGCGAGCTACAGGTTTATTTCATTGCACGTCAAGCATACTATGAATACGATTGAAAACTGCGTACGACAAGAATTTGCATGCAAGTCACCTATATATCAGTGTTAAAACCTCCGCGGTGTACGTTGATTTGTTATAGATTTATTATTAAAGTAAGTCACGATTTCAGTTTCGTCTAAGCCGGCGTCAGGTCATTAATATTTTTAATGAGGCACTTATTGTAGTTGTACTACGAGTTATCCGCACGGAGACGTTAGTAGAAAATAGCTGATTCTGTGACGGTTCTCAAGTCGCTATGTTATAGTTGAGTTGTTTATTATACGTAGTAGTATCCTGTACACTACACCAGTGGTAGTATGCGAAATGCAGCGTCCCGGAAAGACTGTATGGTGAATATACCCGAGCGTTTGGTAGGTCTCCGAAAATTTCAACAAGTATGTTGATGTAAATAAGAAAACTAAATTGAAATTACAATAAACTTATCAACATGTAATTAGTTAATAATAATTGTTGTCTGACTTTTGGAAATGCACGTTTTGTAAGGTTTACTGCATAAACGGTAAAAAAAAATATGATATTAATCCTAACTCAGAGTTATAATTCCGTGTAAAATTCTGCACAGTGTATAAACTTTGAGTTAAATCCACGTGAATGTACGGACTTCAATTGTTCAATAACGCTAAAAAGTCGATTTTTAATTAAATCCAAAACAAAGTATTATTCTTGAACCTGGCGGGGCGACTTACGACTCTTTCGTCAACAAATACTAAACATCTATTTTTTTTTTTGCATCATGTGGTGTAACAGTAGGGCTAACCATAAATGGTGATCTTGTTTACACGTCGTAGTGAAGGTATCTTGGTACGTTAATGTAACACAACATTTTCTCTGGTTTTGTACGAGTTAATTATTTATGAACATATTTGGTGATCAAATTTTAACAACGTTTAAATAGAATCGAGCGAAGCGAGAACAATTTTTTCGCAGTTGATATGTAATTTTATTCACTCTGCTCCGGTAAGATGTAAATCATAAAATGTTCAAACTGCCTTAGAAGAGATCTAGGAAGTAATGATTTGGTTAACCATACGCAAGTCAGGTCGAAATCGAGTATAGGCAAAGATATAAATTACCTAATGAATACATTCATCGCTTCACTCAGAGTTAAAATTAACATTTTTGTGTTGATTCGTGTTGAGTATGTATCCCTTCTCCCAAGTCAAGTTCTCAATCCACTGCTGTTACTCTTTAAGTATCATAAAATTATAAATTAATGAAAAGTCATCGGTCGAAATATTTAAATGATACCGTAGAGCACTAGAGCTGGGATTTAAAATGTTTTATTCAAAATATATTGACACGGAGACAATATTCTAAAAAGAAAAACAACACATTAAAAATTATGGGTAGAACTTACATCTGTGAGTATATTTTTTTAATAAATGAAAATTGTCAAATCGAAAACCAAAACTCGGTTAGGTGACATTCGCCTAGAAAATTTGCATCGTCTCAAATTCAATCAAATTAGTTTCTGAAAAACAATGTCAGTATTATCACACTAAAAAGTAAAAATAAAATAAATAATTTATGAATCAAAATTGATATATGTTGTAATAATAATAGTTAATAATTTAAAATCTAATTATAAAAATTTTAACGGATAAACTGAATATTTTTACTACGTATGCGGCCCGCGAGATTTTTAGAAAATAATATGCGGTCCGTCGCATAAACAGGTTGAAGACCCAGGCACTAGAGCGTCAATGTATTATAATATAAACCTTATACAATATTATATATAGGTACACTGCATGCATGTAAATCGTATTTGAATGTACGAAAAATACGTCGCTATAATTGTAATATTATTCAGTTTATGAAGAAAAAAAAAATTTTACTCTCATCCGCATTTATACATGTAGTTGTATTCTTAATGCGATATAAAATATTCTGAAAGAATAATCCAATAATTATTTCAACGTAATTTCTACGCGCATGGTGTTCACTAACATAAGTCCTCTTTTCTGGTATCTGAATGACAATTTCCAACTGTATCCCTTATTGTACTGCGCAAACTAAACAAAAATTACACAGTTGAAACTTGCTACCTACATCCACGTTTGATTTTTTATACAGTGATATTGCCGAATTGACAGCGCCAAAGAGCGTATATAGAAACGACTGCCAAACCTCGAATAATAATTGGCGTGAGGCACCGATATTCTACTACGTAACGACTAAAACTGAGTGAATTATTGTAAATTTTTTTTTTTTAGGGGTGTGGGGGAGGTAATGATAACAATAGATGAAAACTATTTTTAAATTTTAAAACCGTAATATTTTTAGACGATATTTTCTTGGAAGAAGTTCACAGTGTAGTGCCGAGTAGGCGGATGTCCGCCTTCTTTGCACGTCAAGCCCACGGTTCGGACAGTAACATGTCTTTCGAACATTTCGGTGAAAACAACCATCGGATATGGTTCCAGCGGGTGGCGCGTAGAATAAGAAGAAAACAGTTCTCCCACTTGATTGAAGCGGAAAATAAATGTCACTTTTGAACTTTGCCACCCAATGAAATCGAGCACCCGAGTGTATGAAACATAATCAACACGAACTATACATACATACGGGGGTCAAAATAAAATTATTATTTATGAATAAAGGAAACAAATAGTCTTAAAAGAACTGGAGAAAACATTGTTTATTATTGAAATCTACTAAAATCATTAAATTTTTGTGGTGTAACGAACGGAGCCCTTGAGAAACCATTGCGGAGCACAGTTTGGGAACCGCTGGGTTAGCTCAAGCCGAATTTATGATATTATTATATTTATTATTTATGATCGATTTTATGGAATCGTTAAACGTGTAGCATACTTCGTAGTAGCTATACCGTTCCGTTCAACGAAACATTTCATGTGCTAAAAACGTTCCGATGAATAATATTTGCGCAATATGTGACTCGGCGCGGCAGTGTCAACGCGCAATAATAGCCGCATGGTGTTTATATATTGCCATATTACCGTGTACCAGGTATAATAATAATGGACGGAGCAAAACAAGGAAGTGAACAGGTGGAAAGGTGTTGGGTTCAACGGCTTTGCAACAAGGTTATAAGATATATAATTTCAAGGAAATTAGCGTTTTAGCGTGTGTGTGTGCGTTCGTGCGGTCGTGTGTGTGTGTGTGCACGCGCACGCGCGTGTGTATGTGTGTGCGTGTGAACCCTATATATTAATACATATGTGTGTGTACATACGTGCTGTACACATGCACGTTGCACAAGTTGTTCAGCGGACTTACGCGTACGAACCGTATTCTCATCACTTGATCGGCGTTGACGACGACCGTTGCGGTTAATCGAACAAGTCGATCTCGTAAACATGTTTTAAATAGCACGTCAATAAAGGATAATATCAAAAATAAAATGCACAAGGTTTAACCGGAAACGGTACTCTGAATACACAGGAAAACGATCAAGGTTAGGTTTTTGTCAATTCAGTACGATATTGTTTTGTTTGCCGATAACTTAACTGTCTTTTGTGAATCCGTGCAACAATGCTGCGTACGAGTACGTCGTATCGCCATTGTTTGATTTCAAAATGTAAACTTTTAACCGAACTCTTGTTATCCGGACGAATCAAAAATTCGACGATTCGAGCGTTTCATTGCAACACAAAGTTCAATATGCGGTGGCCATTATTCGATCGCTGGCGGAAGAGTGTAACAATTGATCGTCATCAGTACCATCACTGATATTAGAAAAATCAATAATCATAATCCGGCGGGTAATAATATTTCTCGCATTTATCTTTACACGAATACAATAATCTCTACGAACTTGATTAATTAAAATCGTTCAA
The DNA here is from genome assembly GCA_949715065.1 of Periphyllus acericola. Lineage (NCBI taxonomy): Eukaryota > Metazoa > Arthropoda > Insecta > Hemiptera > Aphididae > Periphyllus > Periphyllus acericola. The sequence continues at coordinate 6,419,739 of OX454265.1, read as the reverse complement.
GGACGTTGGAAACATTATTAACGGAAAACTACAATAATAATAAATAATTTTAATCTGCACACACCGACCACAGAATACAGACTGTTGCATAAATTCCGGGCTACAGATCATATTCGACATCGAACTAAAATATGTATTAAAAATAATAATCTGTTCCATTGATAAAATGTACAGAGTAGTTTTGAAACCGCGGGCGTCCTTTGAACGCACACACATTATTTTATTATCAAACCGACCGACAATTATTTTCATTAATCGGGCTAGAACCTAGGTTTTTTTTCTTTTTATCACTCGTACGCGATATCCTAATACCTGTACACTATTTTATTAACGTGTATGTATACGATAACAACTAATTGAATGCATTGTCCATAATAGTGTAGATAATAGATAATTGATTACGGAAACGAATTATTGCTTTTTATGGATTCGACTGATTAAACAATACTATCAATCCGGTTGGAACGATGTACTGTCTTGTACCTACGTGCGACGACAGATTGGGAGTTTTCACACACATTCGTGTTAATCGTTTCGTGATTTTCCGTGAGCAAATACACTTATGGAAGCGACGTTTAGCGGTCATACTTAAAATATTATAAGATAGCGTCAAGTTCTCGTTTTTAATTTCATTGCTTCTTGTAATAGCAGCTAGTAAAATATACCGTCAACAATATCGGACGAGTTATTTCGAGGGAACAAAAAGGGAGGCTCTCGTCCAGAAAGTGACTTGAGAATTTCCCTTTCTTTACATTCAATCCGATGTACGTACCGCGAAAAAATCTTCTACACACGCATATAGTTGAAGTAAATTAGATAACTGCGGCAATGGCGTGGTACACTTAAGATGACAGAGAGCCGACTCGACATTCAACCTACCACCCAACTACCGATCAAAAACCTCCGCCATAACTATGATTTTTGATGAATTTTACAACATATACTTTAGTTGTACGACACATGGTATATTTAATAATAAATATGGTTAAACGTGTTGTTTTATACTAGAAAAAATAGTTGAATTCAGCTTAGGCAACGACCCATCCACGCCCAAAAATCTCAGAGGCGACTGCCTCCCAAATATAAGCCTTCGGCTACGCCACCGAGCGACGGCACACGTGCACCCCCAACCCCCTGGACATTATTATAACTCGATCGAAGGATAGGTGATAAATTCGAGTGAACGTGAGCGAGAAACAGATGTTTTCCCGTAGCGTTCGAGAAAGGACCGCGGTGCGCCCATGCCGCACTTACCGCCGTCGGTGACGGACAAGGTGGATAAGGTGACAATGGATACTGAAGAGGCCTCGTCCAATCACCTTAGGTCGACTGATGTGTACGCAGGGCCTGATTTACCAATTTGTGGGCCCAGTACATTTTACAATTTTCGGCCCCAAATTTTCCATCTTTATTTTCTTCAATGCTAAAATAAAAATGTACGCATAATATATTTTTAAATTAATGCTGTATATAATTAGTACGAGTATATGAGTATTTGGATCATAGAATAAATATTAGGTATATTATATAAGTTATAAATATTATATAGGTATCAAATTAAATGTTTTTACGTTTAATGTTATAAATCTAATTTTATTTCAGTTTTCACAAACATTTCCTTGCTTTTTGCTTAGAAAAGTGGTCAATAACATCATCAAAATTTAGGTTTGCTGTGATATAACGTTCAATAGATAATATTCCCAGAGCGTCTATATTTTCTTGACTCAATGTAGATCGTAATCTATTTTTAATTCTTTTTAATGAAGAAAATGATCGTTTACTGGAACAATTTGTAACAGGTATTGTAAGAAAAATGTGTAGACACGTTTCCACGTTTTGAAATGCATGTGATATTTGCATATCTTTAATGAATTTAAGTTATCGTCAATGTTGATTAAAGCCATCGTTTTCGCGAAATCCTCATTATACTTTATACCCACAAAAATATCCAAGTAAAATTGTGTTTTCCAAAATTATGATAAAAATGGTATATAATTAATTTTATAAGGCTGAAGTCAGTGGGCCCAGTGCAAATGTCCCATTTGTCCTTGCATAAATATGGCCCTGTGTACGTGAGACCAGACATGCGGCCAACGATTACGAATTACATACATATATACGTACAGGTAGGTACGTCAATGGGGATGTGTAAAGATAGATTTATAAACGAACATTTAACGCGTGTGTGTAAAGACGTAAAGTGGGTGATTAAAATCTCGAATGTACAGTCGAACGGCGATAGGAGAATACCATTATTTATCTACGAACGCGTATTTACTACGATCGTCTCGGCCCTCACCTGGACGTTGTTCGACGCGATAGAAATATTATAGAATTAACAGCAGGCGGCTGCGGGGACGTAAGTGCAGCGTGCGCGTGTCGTCTTTGAAGCAAGTGTTTTCACGTCGTACCACAAAGTCACACGATATTTATACCACACGTCGAATACCGTATATTATTAATACCGTAGGTACCTACGTGAATACGTACACGCACAGACGCACAGTATCTCAACAGTCGCGCACTTGACAGAAATTATTTTATTTATGTTTTTTTTTCCCCCATTCCGCACTTTCCGAAAAACGCCGAGAATGTACAGAGTGTCCCGCCGAGATAATGATATTTTTTCTACAAGATTTACTTGAATTTTATGTTTTGGTAGAAAGTTAAGCGAGTTATTTTTTATTTTTGAAAAATTTTAAGATATAGCCAATTTACGGGGTTTATTTTTCTGAAAATTTTGACTTTTCAACCATTTTATCTTCATTAACCTTAATTTTTTTGATTTCCAAAAAACGTAAAACATTTTTCGAAAATACTAAAATAAAAATTATTTTTTCCAAGTCTTACAGGGACACGAGGACTACAAATTTAGTATATTTTAATTGAATGTTTTGGTAAAACAGTATGACTTTTTTTTAATCTTGAAAATTTTTCAAATTTTTCGGATATAAAAATAAAAAATTATTTTTTCAGCTAAAAAATTTTATCCCATATAATTTGAGTATCTTCATTATCTCAGGAGATATCGTAATGGTGAAATCCTCGGCAGGACACTCTGTATAGGTAATTCAAAAGTGTGCTATTTATAGATTAGCGAGGTATTAGCGAGACGTCGAGTGTATTGTAGAGATAAAAAACTGTTCGTGGTAAGATAAAACTATTAAAACAATGCTTAAATTATCGTCATATTATAATTTATATATAGTGTAATTTGTTACATCTTTGGTCGGTAGACAATAAACGTTGTACAAATCCCATTCATATGCGTGTATTACGCCGAATTCGTGGAAATCGCAGAACACGTGAATTCGGTGACCGGAAGTCAACATAAAACTGCCGATAGCATGGAATCGATGGGGCCGCAGTACAACACAATGACTGGTGACTGCCACGATGTAGAAACGCCGAATAAGATCTCGACGATCTCTGTCCATTGCTAACTAAGACAATTTTATTTATACAGTTGAAATTTGAAAATTGAGCCGATAACTTTACAGTCGTCGCGCTGACTGATAATTGAATTTATTAACAGCCATGTATAGCTATAGCGCACGCAATGTTGTAAATCTTTTGCGAAATTTCATAATATCAATTATACCATTTATACATATATTTTATGCCATTCTTAACCTTTATTGGATTACCTGTTTGGCAGAATATAGTAAGACTTGAACACAGTGAACACACGCATCTAAAGATTATTCAACCCGCATTCGGCGCATTCATTAGTTTACCACGACACGCCGATAATAATGGACGAATATTGTACAAGTATTACTTTATCGCATTGCTACAATGTTTAACGACGAAAGCGAAAAAAAATTTAAATAAAAAAAAATAAAAAATATTTTACAAGTATCGCGGTTGTATACTCTAAAGTCTAAATGGTGTTCCGTCTCGCGACAATCGTCGACCAAAATAATATGACCGCACCACCAATGGACAATATACGATGTACCGGTGGATAATGCATTTGTTAAAGCTATACTCCACAGCTACTGATTATGCTACTTCCTCACCAAACCGAAAAATAGGAATCATTATACCAGACCATAATATGGAAGGAGTACTAAGCACTTGATGATTGCGGGCACTATAATGGTGGAGAATGAAATGGGTTAATGCCCTAAGTACCTTCTTCAATTAAATGTTTACTCTCATCATATAGACTGAGTTTGCCCACGCTCGAAACGGCCGTTTTCGGAATTGCTTAATCCTTCATCTTGTCGCTCATATTACTTCCTCCGACAAATTGCGTGCGTGGACGTAAGAATTTATACAAAGTGCGAACCCAGTAAATATTTGCGTGAAAAAATTTGCGAAAATATTGTACTGTCCCTCGGGTATGGACTGGAGAAACGTTTAGAATTTAATTTTCCAGGTAAACGGTTGGCGTACAAATTTCGTGCGCCGGCTTACAAATTCATACACAAATTGCGCATTAAATATTTGCATAAGAAAATTTGCAAAAATCTAAATGGGTGGGAGAAGTACGGTGAAATATCTAGTGGTACCAAATGGCGCAGACACACTGTATACCATGTATTATAAAATATGTCTGCCGACAGTATTTACGACTAATTTTAACGTCGTCGCTTGTATAGATTCGTCAATGCTTTCAGTCGCGTCATTGCACGTTTCACGAGGTCTTGACTACTAGGTCAATAATATAGTATTCCACAAGGCCCTCCTATTGGATTAATGCACGTCAAAAATAAAATCCAAGAAATCCTCGGCAACTTGAACTTTCTTATCCCTTCCTCTTAAGTAAAACAGGATAACGTTTTTTTTTTTTTAAAAGAATTGATCGATAATAAATGTTAATGATTAAACAAGAATAACTACTATTCGCGTCAATCGCATTGATCTATACATCAAAATATAACTATAATTTGTATTAATGTAGAATACAAAATATAAATATACATATATAGGTTAGATACTCGTGTTTTGAATAGGCTATTTCGCGGATATCGATTTGCTACAAAACGTTCAGGGCTCGAGGTCCTCCTGTCTCGGCCTTGAATCCCACGCTGATCGCTCGAAAACCTTATTCTCCAACACCGATCGGTACAATATTATATGACGTATGTTTGGTGTTTATTAAGTTTGAACGCGGCTGCAACGATAATAATATCGCATTGTTCGATTTAAACCGCGGCTGCGTACTCGATGCAGTTGTGCGAAGCTTCTTGATCCCGGTGCAAACGACCAAAATAGTCGAAAATAGAGACGCACGAATAAACTACGTCCCGGAGATTGGCTCTTGTACAGCGATATCATTGTTTGACACGCGGTAATATGTTGGAATATCTCGCTTTAACGAATTCGAGCGGATATTATGGCCAATCAGCGCGCAATTATTTTCCGTTGGCGAGGAACGCGCGTGTTGTTACTGTGTCACGGAATGCTGAATCACGAGTATAAAAATAAGCACGAAAAACTGAATACTTTAAATATCCACGCAATTGTTGTGAGAACCTACGTTAAACTGCGATAGAATTATATGAAATTTAGTGCCCGATATATTATAATATTAGGTGCGCAAAATACGTGATGATTCACATGCCGGCATTGTTATCGCTTACGTAAACACAACAGTAGTGTACGTGTCTCACACTCTCGCGTCAAATGAATCACTCTGGAAAATGATTCATAACCGGGCTGAAGTTAGGGGAGGGGGGTCAAATAATCTGCAGCCCTCATGATTTTCGATTATTCAATGGATAGTATGAAAAAAAAAATCAAATTAAATTAAATTACACATAATACAAAAATGTACAGTGTAAGGCAGGGGTGTCCAACCGACGGCCCGTGGGAGATTTCAATGCGGCCCTTACGTCAATTTCAAAACCATCGATTAACTATACTCGTATATGAGAAAAAAATTATATATAGAAGGTGTACAACCTCAACATATTAAAAATTAAATTAAATTCACATTAATTAAATAGTATGGTATACATGAATGTGTTAGTGTTATTTTAAAATTATTTACTTATTTTAATTATAAGCAAACGTAATATTATAATAATAATTATTTTTCTACTCGCTATTCGCTACGGTAAAATGTATTATTACAGAAACGTACGTGGACCACGACAATTTATACTCGCATAATGTGACCCGGTCGTTCCAAAACGTTGGACACCCCCGGTGTAAGGGAAAAATAAATGACCATATTCCCAACTTATTCGGGATTCTCGCTAAATTCGTAACAAAATCCAGTTCTGTCCCGAGCACATTAATAGCGTATAATTTCTTGCGGAAATGACTCGACCCGTTGTATATTTAATAGTAATTGTACCTGTTATAATAAATTAATATGACATGATAACAATTGTATGCATGTGAATTCACGAATACGTCACATTGCATAAGCATAATAATCGTATACAATGCAAAAGTAGTGAGTACTATTTTACACACACGTTTAGGTTGAGAAAAATTATCTCTCCTTGGGAATGCACTATGCAGTCCAAGTACACTTTAACTGCTTCATGCTTGTAAACAAATATTAATTATAATAATAATAATAACCGTAGGTCATCTGTGGAACCGTGAGACGCGATCCCTTCGAGATTATTTTATTTTCATGTGAACGTCAGTTATTTACTTAACTACTCGTTCATCTAACTGTTCAGATTATGATTTGTTCGCTAAATTGATAACATCTTTTTTTTTTTTTTAGAAAAAACCAATAGTTTTAAAAAAAAACAGTCTTATACGTTTGTTGGTATAGTAATATTCAGACAGAGGTATCAGGATTTTTCGTCGTAATTGTTTGCACGACGTATATTATATTAATTATGACTGCAGTATAATACCGTAGATTATTAATATTCCGAATGGCGAATTGATTATTCATCATCGTTGATTAAAAAGGCTAGTAAAATATAAAATAAAACACGAATTAATTTATATAAACCTTCGTTAGCAAACTTTTGTGTTATTTTTTACGAACACTATAACAGAGCAGAACGTAAACATTGGCAAGCTCGTCGAACTTTCAACGATTTAAATATACTTGTATAAGACAGGGCTACATGGGTAAGCGTAGTAGGCAGGCATGCCTAATATGTATATTTACAGTAAAACTTTACAATATTTCTCATAACTTAGGTGTATAATCGGATTGTTCACAATATAAATCGCATAAACTTTGATCATACATCATATAAGAGAAGAGTACGATTAGCGTATTGTATTTTTCGAAATAAAGTATTAAAAACAACAATAACATATTCAATAATTTCAACATCAACTTCATAAATATTCCATTTCAATATCAACAATAACTGTAGCTCACAACTAAAACAAATTATACGCCGTTATTATCATGTTTTTGTTAGAATGTGCCATACACTCACACAGAACGAGTTAAAAATAATTCACCAAGTGCAAGAACTTTTAGAGCTTCCATTTTACGGAATGGATAAAATGTATCCATTATACAGGGTGATTTCTTTGACATGCTCACCCCCTTTCTTGGTAGTATAAATTATTGCATTTGAATTTCTTTTTTCAATCTTCAAGTTTCCATAAAAACTATGTCATCCACTATTTATTTTTTTATGCCATCGTAAGTATGTCCTGTGGCGATATAAACTTTTATTTTTCAAATGGGAACACCATCTTTTCACGACAGTATTTTATCGAGGGCATTTTCAAATTCGGACGAGTAGTTTTTAAATGATTCCAATTTAAGTATTAACGAAAATGGTATTATAATACCCAATATTATGATATGATTTGTAAGTATATGTTAATCGTTAATTTATACTAATTTGAGATAACACGAATTTACACTTTCCATACGCAATACTAAATTTGAATAACTCCGAACGCAATGGTCTGAATTTTGACTACGTTACATCAAAATTCTAGAAAAATTAACTAAATAATATTTTGCGTAAAAATATAGTGTTTCCATTTGAAAAAACAAAGTGTGTTTGGGTCTATCCACAGGAAACCCTTAAATTGGCATGAAAAAATAAGTGACTGAAAACATAGGTTTTATGGCAACTTGAATATTGAGTAAAAATTCAAATTTAAGCATTTTTACGGCCATAAAATGGAGTGTACATAAATGAATAATATGTTAGTATTAGTATACAATACGCAACATGATGCAAGACACGAGGCAATTTGTTCATTTTCTACAAATTTCATAAATTAGGTTATTGTTATTCATAACACTCTAATATAATTAGACTTAAATTTAATTCCAGAAATGTTTAAATTTATCTACTATTATGGTAGTTAAATCAAAAGTAAGTTGAGGAAAATAATATCATAACTAAGAATAAAAGTCACTTTCAAATGCAAATTTATGATACTATGATAAACTAGAATGTTTTAAAAATACTAAATAATATCTTATTTATGCATCTTACTATGATAAGTTTCAAATTCTGCAACTGGCCAAGTTATAAAAATTTACGAGAAGAACCAATCAACTATAGTTAGGTAAGAAATTAGTAACAATTAAACTAACTTCCAAACTATATTTTAATTTTCTAATATTAAGTGCATAGCTTATATAGTATAGATACAGTGTTCAAGAAACGTGTGTCATTTATCGAAAAGTTCGTCTTTATATAATCGGCAAAAGAATATATTATATTTATAAATTAAAACCGTTTGTATAAATAGTAAACAAATATTGCAGGCCGTACGAGACTTCAAAACGTTCCTTTGTATGAGGATTACGAAGACCTATGTACGGCTAAATATAATATTTTTATTAATATTAAGATTCGATCTTGGTGATTGAATACATTTTATAAGCGTATAAAACAAAATAATAATCAATTATTTGAAAAGAGTAATATAGATGTTATATTTGTATAGATCTTACCTACTGTAGTCATTTATTTTTATTATATAACTAGATATTGCAATGCTTAAAATAAAACAGTAATTTGGAATTTTTCTTTTTAACCCTAGGGCCATAGGCACTAATCATACACCTCCCTTTACTTCGATTTGGAAGTTTGAAATTGCATAAAATATTTTACAAATCGAACCTTTTTTCACATGTCTACTCGTATTATGTCTTTATGATCAAGTCAATCGTCGACTTACGCGTCATTTTGATCGAAACTTAGATTTTAATAAAAAAAAAAGTTTAGATTATTATACCTATATTCATGTAGTTTTTGATAATACAATTACAAGCACTTTGGACGTCACTTTAATAATGTTTGGAAATAGACGTTTTTGTATTCTTAACTTGCACTATTTTTACACGTGTAATAGCAACGCTACAAAACGATTAATAAGGCATGTGTTAAGCCCGTTATACCCGAACAATGAAATGATATACAATAACAGTCGTCGGTCATGTGTTGCCCTTTCGAATGGAACGTCACAAGATATGCGCACTGTTTATTTCTCCGATAATGTAGGTAATATTCTTCACCGACTTGTGCTATTAGAAGAGAAAAAAGCTCCAAATCTACGAAGGAAAATTGACCTGAGCCTTTTCCGCCAGGCACCAAGTATATTATATTTATGTTCATATATTATAACCGTATACACACAGCATATTGTACACAAACACGCGACACGCGCATATGCTTCGGCTTACTACCCGTGCAGTGACTGTACAGGACCTTTGAGGTAGGCGAGGCGACAGCTCAACGGGCTGCGGCTTATAATATTATGTAGTACGTAATTATGCATAAAACGCCGAGTGCGTTTGTAATAATAATAATAATAATAATGATAGAAAATGTTGTGCACCGAAATGTTCGTACACGGACTAATAATAACATAAATTTTAATACTCTGGACGGGAACGTATACAATGAGAGGGGGGGGTGGTTGAACATCCCCACCCGCGCCGCGGAATCGTAAGAAAATGCATATGTTTTTACCCGCCACGCTTAACAATCGGTACCTAGGTTCTGTAAAATATAATATTAGATCAATTTATAGCTGTTACCAAGGCCGTAGCCAAATGGGGGGGGGTTTCAGGGTTCAAACCACCCCCGAAATTTTTTTTTTAAAGCCTTATTATGATTTGTTAAGTTGCACAAACTTCGTTTAAATAACAATTTTTATTATTGAAATTATTATATCAATTTTATGTCAAACAGATTTTGTAGAGATTTTTTTCGTCATAATACATCTTTATAATTAAACCCCCCCCCCCAAATGTTTTGCTGGCTACGGTCTTGGCTGTTACCAAATCAAATTTTCCGTCGTTAAAAATTGTTGTCGGCACAACATACCGTTTGACAATATCCATCTTAGCCCGTGAGGACCGTAAGACCCTCGCCAAAATACTGGTGGTACGTGTTTATTTATTCGGGTACGCGCCTGCGCGCGAGTGGAGGCGGCGGCGGTGGCGTTGGGTGCGCGGACGACAACAACAGCAGCCGCGAACAGACGGATCGTATTTCGGCGGCATGCGTGCGCGTGGGCGATCCGGCAGACACGTTGTTTTCGTTCTCACGCGCCGCCCATGGCGTAACACTATTATGTCGCTGTTATTATTACGTTACGTGTTTACGAGCCGCCGCCGCCGCCGCCGCCGACGACACACACGTGCGACGTGCCCACAAGTGCAGTCAGCCCCGTGTTACGTATATGCCCACGTGTGACAACATCACATTGCCAGTGGTCCTTAACCTTATCCGAGTCATGGGCCCCTTCGGGACATAAAGCAGCACAGCCTCGGATCCCCTCGCCCCTTCGGAAAATTAAAAAAATTGGTTATCGTTTTATGTTAATTTTAAACGGCATTACTTAATTACATTACCATTAGGTTGCCTTTAGTTTCAATTACAGATTGTTTGCGGCCAAATAATTGTTTGTAAAATATAATTTTCAATGGTTATTCAATACGAATTTCACAACTATATCACGGACTCCCAAGCTTATCATCTACGCATCTCCTACCGGGTAGTCATCGTTTCCGCCAAATATATTTCTAATTATACTATTGAGATGGAGTTCGAGAGCCCTTTGCTGTCTACAAAATACAGTGCCATCACTGCTATCGATGATATGTTTAGATTTGGGATAAACTAATTGTAAAGCTTTTAAGTCCGTTGCACAAATGCGCATCATCTTGAACTTGTTCCTATGTAAATATGAAAATTAATTTTCTATTATTTATGATAGTAAAATTACAAAAAAATAGTCCAAAAGTAGGTATTTACAATTATATGAAATATAAGACAAAATCGACCTACTATATTATAGTTATTGTCATCTTTGATGGGTAGTTCTATTTCATCAGAATTTATTATAGTTCTAGAATATCAAAATCATACAACAAATGGGAACAAATCTTATACTATTATAGACAGCTAAGGGTTCTCAAACTCCATCTCAGTAGAAATATATTTGGCGGAAACGAAAATTGAACTTTTTTCGATTTGGCTGAAACGAAAATCAAGAACTTTGGCGGAAACAATTGACGCCTTCTCTAGGGGTCCGTGGACCACTGGTTAAGAGACCCCGGTGTACGGTGAGGCCCTACATACTACCATGCGGGAAGAGTACGAATGCTTTGCATCAAAATTTACCAAAAGTATAAACAACATGCGCGTAATTTGCACCAAAATTAAAATCAATTATTCTTTTTGGATATCAGATAATATAGTATAAGATATTATTTTTGGTAAAAATTAACTTAACCTATCATAGATACTCACATTTAAAAACCTCATATAAACAAAGTTAGTCGATTGAAAATAATTGTATAAAGTTTCAAAAAATAAACTAATTTTTGGTTGTCAGAAAAAATCAAATTCATAGTATAGTTATGTGTATCTATACTCATTATGCGGACGCGTCCATGTAGCGGACACAATATTCTAGTTAAATTATCCGGAAAAGTATATATATTACGAACTAATCAAAACAACTGCACGAAATCATTAATCATAGCATAACGCCATTACTTTCGCACACAAGATTTAACAGTTAAATATAGCGTATTGCCGTCCGAAAGTACACTGCAAATTTTCAATTCAATCTTCATTTACAATTGTCAGACCGGACCGAGTATTTATTATATTTTAATAGTCTCCCTGATGAATTTCACATACAAGTTAAACGGTTAAACCTCTCATACCATGGTTTCAAATTGTGATTAAAAATGTGACTATTGTTTCTACTCGTATAATCAATCAAATCAAATGCTTTTTTTTGTGATTAACCTAAAACTTAAATGGCATTTATTGTTCCAACATCCCGCCAGCTTGCTTACCTGTAGTCTACAATCTGAATAATATAATAGAGTTTGATTTTATGTTGTGCAACTGAGATAAATTGACCATTATGTATAAAAACATTGAAATATAAATAAAAAATGTATTTTTGTTCATAAATTAAAATAAACATTGGCTCATATTTTAAACTAAAACTTTTAATCGAAGAACGTAACTTTACACGATTCAATATTATAATATACTTTATTTACACACCTCAAATAGTTGTATCATAATTTATTATTGTTCACAAGTCTCGTCAAAAATGTAATTTCTTATTAGTGCATCACGGTATTTCTCAAGACAATATTTATTTACTCGAGGTCCCCCGTCATTATCTGATCTATAGTCGCGTTTTAATAATTGTATTACTCGATCGTGCATATAATATTATGTTTAATACGCTATAGAAGATTTTAATTTATTCATGAACATCCTTCTAAAGTCAAACGTCAAAGACTAGATTTCAATAATAATTGTCGGTCGAATCGTTTTGTACAATAATTATATACTATTTTCCGTTTAACTGTACTGTAATTTGCTTGAAAATGATTGCTATCAATATTGTTCTGGCCTCTAAAGGCCTTCATAAATATAATAACATTGTTTCGTGTAGACAAACATAACAATACATTGCGATCGATAAAACAGTACGACAACGATGCGCCCAAATTATATGTGCTGCGAACTATTATGATTTTTCCAATTTTTTCGGTTTTTTCATTATAGTTATAGGACGCGGGCACCCGATCAATAAATTCTTTATGACCGACAAACAACCCCTCTCGAGGGACATAATGCCATCCCGTGGCGCAAGCACACGTGATAATACAATGTCCGGCACGTGTTTTTCCCGGGAAGGACGAAATTAGGAAAGGACACTTCCGTTGTCGGCTGCAGATTGCGGGCATGAGCGATTTTGATCTTTTGGTGGCGGTACATCGTCGTTATATAACACGGTGCAACGAAGAGCCGTAGATATAATTTATACGATATCGACGCGTTGTGTACGCGGTGAAAACAGGAAATCGACAATATATTGTATGTACGTCGTACAACGATCGCTGTTATACGTCACATTGTTGTGCACGCGTATTACTTAGTAATAACAGCTCATTAAAACAAAAATGAAATTTTTATAATCAGAATAATTTATATACGCGTATGTTGTATTTCGATTGTATTATACACCAGTGATTTTCTCGGTTTCTCGTCGTAACCGAGCGGCGCGGCGGCGCCGTCACTGTATGCCAGGAAACCGTACAAAGTATATTGTGTTGTTCAGCGTATATTATAATATAGTGTTGTGCACGCACGCTGCGGCTGCTCGTGACATGTCCCGGACCCGGTAAGGCCTTTGATGGCAAAACCATCGGAAAAGGGTAGGAGAAGCTCAACAAAAAACCGGCGGTCTGGTTAAATAGTAGGTCTGAAAATTCAAAGCGATATACCTATTTAAATCTGCGGCAAATCAAACAGTTTACGTGCGGAGGAGAAAATGTCTATTGTCTTTTGTTCAAAGCTACTGCACATGGAAAAGGTCCAGAAAGTCTAGAAAGAGAGACAGAGGGAGAGGGAGACGGAGAGAGAGAGAGAGAGAGGGAGAGTGAGAGAGAGGAAGAGAAAATAAAGGGTATTGAACGTGCGTGAGCTCATCTATTTATACACACATATATTATACGTCATATACATTTTACGAGACTCTTTACACGTGCTACGGCGGGCACGCAGGGCGGCGAGCAGCACACAATAGAAGAAAATTGATATTAATTGGATTTTATATAATATATTGTACATGTACAAGTGAACAGTAGTTGTCGAGTGGTATATGTGTTCTCTCGCGGACGTGGTGATACCTCTATACAGCCGCGGCAGCTAACCGGCAACGCACATAAATTAAATATATTATTATATAATATAAATACACACTCGTGTATACGTCTCGGTCAGGAAAACAACAAATTAGGAAACCCGAACCGCGTCCCCGACACGCTCTAAACGACGGACGAACCGCCACGGCGCGCGCGTGCATGTAGTTATAATAAATTACGCTGCAGCGGAAAGCTCGATACAGTGTTTGGAAAGTTTGCATCGCATCGGTTTGTGCATCGAATTGTTACTATGTTGCATAAGAATTCCAGAAAAATGAACTGAATAATATTTCGCGTAAAAATATGGTGTTCCCAATTGAAAAAAAAAAATTTTGTTTGTCGCTATCCACAGGACAACCTTAAATTGGAATGAACAAATATGTTATTTAAAACATAAGTTTTATGGTAACTTGAATATTGAAAAAAAATTCAAATTTAAGCATTTTTTTAGGCCAAAAAAGAGAGTTAAACATCACCCTCAATATATATTCTTTGATTGTTTTTCTTGAATTTAGTAAATTCAGTATACTCGTATCATTAACAGGAAGAGAATACATAAAATGTATTAAGACCTAAGCGTTCAGTGGTTACTCTTAACCGAAATTCTTGTTTCCTAAATAAAAATTTGAGTACTAGTATTGTACTAAAGAATCTTAATTTCTTAATTTCTTAATTTCAATATCATGTTATACATAACATATAAGTATACACTATGTATTATACTTTTATATACCAATTAACAAATATCCGAAACAACTGACAGTTTGTCCGATGAACCTTATATTGTAATTTAGGCCACTATTAGAGAGGCTCATTTTTTATTCTATTGAAGAGTAACTGCATGGTTATTTATCCTCTGCGTATGATATTTAGTTTATACGTAATACGTATATAAATTATATTATTGCAACGAATGTTTATTGTAAATAGCGTACTCATTTTCTATATTGACATTTATTTCGTTTGTGTTACTGCCAAAAAGTCGACAGCAAAACATCCGAGAAATGACGAGACTTGGTAAACAAAATCGTTCATTTTCAAAACTTCAAACAATGATATTTTAAGTATATTGTTAATGCGCAAAGAAGTATTTTCTTTTTCGAGGGCATCGCAGGCAGCCCTCTCCCTAGAATTTTAACACCGCCCGCGCCTGGGGTAAAGTTGGTCCAAGATTTTTTCACCGGTTCTATTGACAACATGCGGCAATGTTGTTTTGAACATACAATCCGTTTGAGCCGATACTCGAGTTGGATACCGAGAATCACAACTATTTTCCGAAAGATTGTAACTTGTTTTTGGTGGTTAAAAAATGCCGGGTACTCTATTTTTTTAAGCAATAGCGTCCCCTTGAATTTTTTCCCAATTCGAGGACAGGTGTTAGCGGAAGACGATCAGTAAAAATCGAGACGTAAAAAAAGTTTTTTGAAAAATGTCATAGCGAAATTGAAAGACAATTAGCAATAGTGATGGTGCTAAGTTACATGATTTATAATATCATAAAAGCGTATTTAATCAATATAATAATTTACTATTCAAATCGTTTAATGACGCAAATAATGCATCTGGGAAATAGAAAAATTAAACAAAAACTGTGAAAACGCACGATGTATCAATATACTCGTATATATGTATAGTGTCGGTGCCTACACGAAAATGTATACATTGAGATAATGGGAATAATCAAATTTTGTTTTTCAAATAACTCACAGGGATAAGGACTTAAAATATTAATGTTTTGATTAGAACTAGAACAATGTTTTGGTAAAAATAAGTTAAACAATTAAATTTTCATTTTATTATTTTTGAAAAATTTCAAGGCCGTTTAAAAAAATGTTTATGCCTCTTAAAATCTTAACGATTTAAGATTTTTATTTTTATAAACATCTAGATTTTTAATATTATTTTTTTGTTGCAGAAATGGTGCGTCATACAAAACAGTGTTTTGATTTTACTATCTTATCTCGTTTACTGATAAAAAGTGATTTTAAAACACTATTATTGCAGTATATACACATTTTTCCTGTAAAAATACAAACAACATAACTAGTGGAAGTAATTTTTTTTTAAACTCATCACCACCAAAAAAAAAAAAACAGAAAATACGATCATTCGTAGTCCTCGTCACCCTGTAATTTGGTACACCTAACTCTCACTGGCCGCTGTAAAATATTGGGCAATCCTTATCAGTCATCGATAGGCGCGCGTCGCGTCTATATTATTATAAACAGGCCGTGTACGGTGTCTCGGCGAAAAAATACGATTCTCGAGCGATGACGGCATTAGTATCCGAAAACAACAATTATTATAATTCGTGCATAGTACGTTGTTATTTTTACGGTGAATTCAATAGAAAACATAAGAGCGCATAATATTATCGTAACATTATAAGCTAACTTCTCCGACCGACCATTGCACCGTTGCACGCGCACCAAACCCTGTCTCGGCTCGGCACAAGTCGGTCGGTACCTCTCAGGGCCGTCCTTAGGATTTGCGAGACCCAGGGCGAAAATACTTTAAACACCTTTTAGGTATTAAATCATCTATCTATAAACATATTATCTATACACACAAAAAATTTGGTAGGTACCTCAGACACCACGACGAAAATAAAACCAATTTTACTACTTTTTTCAAACGCAAGGTCCCAAATTTAAGCAAAAAGCACGAGGCCCAGGGCCTGGGCCCTGCTCGCCCCCCCCCCCCCCCCCCCCTAAGGACGGCCCTGGTACCTCTGCATACGTTTAAACGCACGCGGACTCAAAATGGCCGGCCAGGATCGCGATCGCGAGTCCGCGGTAAAAGTCGTTAAAGTCTCGTTCACCCGGCTGCGGCGACGTAAACTGCAATAATTCCCGCGACGCAGTACGTAGGTACACAATATCTCATAATCACTTTCTAACCGTGAGCGCACGTCATGTACTATACCTACACGGTGTACACGCGTACGTATATGGCGCATATGTTTTCACCGTTCGCAAAAACTGGGTCGTGACAGCGACAGCGAGGCATTTTCATTTAACCGCGTGTGTACATATTCATATATAAATATATATAAATAAATAGCTCATTATCATTATTACATTATTGTCATCGTCATCGGCGGTATTATTATTTTTACTATGTGCGTCGCACTTAAGTATTACACCGTGCACGCCGGCGTCGTCGGTTTTATATTGTTCCCTGCGCGTTATATTATTACGAGAATAACAACGATATTATACATACAAATGACGTAAAAAAACAGTAATAATATTCGCGACGCAGGCGGTCCGGAAGAAGCGCGTGCTTCTTCATTAATATACTATGTTATTATTTATTATAATTTATAATGCTAACAAACCGCGTGTGTACGTACGGGTTTCCGGTATTGTATCCATACGATAGTTTCCTTCGAATTTTTTTCTCACCATCCATCTATACCCGGGCAATATGTATATAATACGTTTATGCGATTCAAACGAGTGCAAACGAATGGTGAAAAACGCTACGTACAGTGTACACGTTTAAACAGGGTGATCAGATTCCGTGTCACTGCGGTTTTCTCGTAAAAACAAGCAAACCGCGGAAAAAAGGACATTTTTTTGAAATGGGATGATCTGATATTATTATTAACTGTGTTTTCACACGCGGTTCGTAAAATTAAACTCTGATCACCCTGTACATTTTGTTTGCGAGCACAATAATGTGTTTCTATAGAGTTTTCAAATCGATACCGTACACGACCGTTGAGCCCGCGCACGATTGAATCATCCCATTTAGCGAACATATAGTTTCAACGACGGGTCAGACTCCACGGTTGGGTGAATCTCACGCTGTATTGTTTGGTCTTTTGAACTTGCAACCCCGCGAAACGAAAAACGATTCTGAGCGAAAGAGATCAGCTGCGGTTCAGCTTAAAATATATTTCTGAATTCGGTTGATATAGTATTAGAACCAAACTAATAAGGTAGGTTGAACTTTTTTCGTTTGATATATTGGGATTCTTATCCCAGTAAGAGATATGTATGAAAAACTTTTTGTTGCATTTCCAAAGCTTTTCGTCAAACCAAAATAATTTTATCGACACTTTGCGATAAAAAGCTAAGAAAACACGCAATTTCCAAGTATCTATAAATTGCTCAAAAAAATCAAAACATTTTGAAGATTATATCATCCATAGCGAACGGTGATTTAAACGTTCAGTGAAATTGTCAAGTCCGTAGGATTATTATTTTTGGATTTGAGACGAATAACTATAAAACAGATTTTGTCGGAAACCGCGTGTGTTGTAATTTTTGCCGTTTCTTCTTTAGTTTTTGTCAACTTTTTTTGCAATTATTCAGAAACCTTTTGGGAATTTTGTTTAAGTACCGCCTTCCAAAGTACCAACTAGACAACATGGTTGTATCAAAAACCTTATAGGGCCTACCATGAACGTGATTATGATGGAAGCCAATCCTACTGGTCGAAACCGTACACAATAATGGACGAAAACAAACACGTGCGTGCATCATTGTTTCACTTGACTTCGTAGACCGTTTCTACAACGAAATAATTGTAAATCCTTTGTAAAATAAACGCCCGTGTACAGGCTTACACTGATAGTTACCCCAAAGACCGATTGTCCTGTTCAAATATATATTTGTTAAAAGTGCTGAAATTTGTTTCCCCCCTAAAAGAAGAACTCTCCACGCACAGGATACGCATTAACTAGTTTCGTCGACAATCTCAACAGCTAAAATGCGTGTTTCCACTGCCTATCGGTTGGAGCACGCATTAAGTAAGCTAAACATCAAAACATGTATGATATTACATAATCCAAAACCGTACGGGACGTCGAGAGATTAAAGAACGTTGTTGTTGTTGTTGTTGTTGCTGTTACACGAGGTCCATATATTAACATATATACATATAATATAAAGGTAGTGACGGCAAGTAAATAATACGAGAAGGACTAATTGTCGTCATATGCGCAGCGACTGCTATATTACTGCTGCGGAAATGCAGGAATGCGTCTTTAGACTTATGTGCGTTACAGTCGATTCGGAACGGTGCTCGAAGAGAGATAATCATATCATCATTTCCAATGAATGCTAAAAAATTGTGTCGTTTCGAATGATATTCAGTGCAGTGTACTCGCACCGAACGGTGTACACTACCTACATCGTACGCTTAAACGGCGATTTCTGTTTTTTTTCTTTTAACGCGTCTCTGTGGCGAATCAGGATCGACTCGGGGCAGAATTTGCTCGCGTAGCCACACATAAAAATATAGCGCACGTACGCGCCGAAAAAAACAAACAAACAAATCGTTTCGAAAGCCAACAATATGGTATGACGTTGCGAATAGATTTCGTAACCCGCACCGTTGTTGCGCGTTCTCTAACGCGTTCTCTAACGCGTAAAAAAGACGACAAAAACAAATGCGCGTCTTGTGAACTACGAACAGCGCCTCGTCTAAACAATATATCATGCAGTCATATTTTCAAAGGATTAATATGTTTATAAATAAAATTACACGTATGATTATTATACGTGTGCACGTGGATCGCGGCAGTGACGTGTCCCATATTGCATTTGAACGTAACAGTAAACTTTCGACGTGCGCATCGTAAAAATAATAATAATAATAATAATGTTACAACGTTAAACTCGTGTGCACATCATCTATGTACATGACGTACTTACGCTGCTGCTTACTTTATTATTATTATTATTATTATTTCCACAAGCCGCTGTACCGCGGCTGCGGCGCAGTTGAGGACAAATGTATATGTATACCCTTCCTACAAAAAATAATTTTACTTTCCAAAACAGTTATTGTACCGCGCACGCATTATTAATTATTATTGTATACCTACGTGCACACAACGATGACGATGTTCCACCGTAACGTTACACGCGTAGGTACCTACCTACCTGCCCGATAATAATAATAATAATAATTATTGTTATTTTTCCGTTTTAAATTGTTGTCGAGTCCTCTATTTTCGCGTATTATGTACTACGCGTAATAATGTGCGGTTCACACGCTATAATACGTATGTGCAAGTGCATTGTTCATTTTTCACAAAACGCGTACACGCAGTACATGATATACAGCTGCAGTTTTACGGTGCATATATAGCTTCACTAGACACCATCTACCACACGTGTGTGCATAATTAAACGCACCATTTATGACTTATGTTGACCGGTGACATTTCATTAATATTTTCCGTCGCCGGGTTATGTATAATATGTATATAAATATACACACCCAGGCTCGGTCTTAAGGGGGAGGCGATGGGGGTGGAACATTTCCCGGGGCGCCATGCTTGGGGGGAGAGGGATCATCTCGGAAAGTATGAATGAAAAATTTAATTTTTCTTTGAAAATAATTTACAACTTAGTTTTGTAATTCAATTAATTTTTTGAAATCTCAAATATTATGCAATTTATTTATATACGTTTTAATTCACTGTACATGGGTTTGAGTAGGATTTAATTGTTAGTGCCCAACAGTATTTCTACAAAATACAATGCACAATGAAATCCCAGTGCCATGCATTGGTGTGGCGTTACGGTCTCAGTACTTCTAGATGGGTGACCACACTACTCTAGCAGCGTTGTCCATGTCTGAACATACACTATACCCACGTGTTTAACCCCTTACAGATCGTATACAAATTGAAATAAACCTGCAAACAACCTGCATGGAAGGTTAATAGCCTCAGTTGCAGGGATCTCTTTAAACAAATAGATCAATTAAAAAAAAAATTGCAATACCGTGTTAATTTTTTAAATTTTAGTTTCTTTAATTTAAATGTGATTACGATTATATCACACGTTGTATAAAAGGACAAAAAAATCATCTATATTGTCTTCAATTTGTTTAATTTCGTCTGTATTTACCCTTCAAGTTTTCACATTTTTCACCTAAGGTTTGTGTATAAGGTTTTATTAAATTCTTCGTATCACTATCAGATATATATTGTAATAGACAGGTGTGGTCAAACCAAAGTTCGCCATAATTAATCATCCGGCCCTCTAAAGTATTTATGTCTTAAATATTTTCATTTAAATGAACTTTTTTCACAGGGGAAACATAAAAAATTAATTTTTTCCTATGACCGCTGGTGAAAATAAAGATCCCGATAGAATAGTGCATGTTTACATGTACAACTCAATCTCATCCGTGACGATGGATATGACATCAGCCAACATAACAAAGACCGGACTAATCTATCATACGCCTTGAACAGGGGTTGCGCAACTCAAAGTTATGCTAATTATTGCTTTCGGATTGTTGAAAACGTGCTATTACAATGCAGTATGCAGTATGAAATATTATACAGTTTTTCGTTTGGCTACCAACAGCCGATATTGAGTTTTTAAATGTTTTTAAATGTTTAGCCCAATTATTGAAATAACAAAGACATGTTTACTCTGCGGTGGTGCATTACGTTTTTAATTCTATCAAATAAATCACTAAATCAGAATACGAGACTGCAGCCTCATTTCGATTTGTGGCGTCCTTACGTGGAATTAAAACTAATTTGCGTGTTATGTGTCGAGTGCAAAACAGCAACATAAATTAGCATTGCGGCTTTCCGCAACATCCGCACATATTTCATAATTTGAATTTAACACTGCCACACTTCAGTACTCATATGCGGTATTCTTAAAAATAATTTCTATACATGCTGCAGTATAGCCACAACATCAATGAAGCAGCCTTCACTCGTGCAGCTAGCCTACGCCACTGGTCTAAATCATTTAGTTGTACTGGGTATCATTCATGATAGTAAAAAGTACCAATTAGCAAACGATGTTTATAGTATTTAAGGTTTTAATTAAAAGTACGTAGGTAAGGAACTCCGCATGATGTGCTATTTGATTCGAATTGCTTTTTCTCAAAACTATACATTTTGAGTTGTAACAGCCTTGTACTGAGCGCGCGATATTATATACCTACACCGTGTGGCTTATACACTTATACCAGAGGTATTCAAACTGTGCGTCGCGGCTCCCAGGGGCGTCGCGCGAGTTGTCGAAGGGAGCCGCGCCATATAATTGAAATCCAATAAATATTTTTACGAAAAACGTATATTATTATCATTGAGGCACACCGGTTGGGAAACGTTGAATTGTCTACAATAATCATTCGCTAAATATGGCTTTAATTAATATTGATGTATTATTTTATTGATTTATATTTACTAAGAGTAAACATAAAATATTGAATCACAATTTTTTCTACAATAACTACTTATTTATAATTTTTTTTTCATATATTTAATATGGTAAATAAATAATTAGTATAAAATATAAATCACGTTCATATAAACATTGACTTTTTTGTCATTTATAATTTGGGAGCCGTCAACATTTCGTGAAGACTCAAAGGAGCCGTAGGTTGACTTTGACGACGACCGCCGTAGCATATTGTGCGTATGATACGCAGTATGCACGACGTTCGCGCTGCAAACAAGTCTGAATTATACTGCGTGTTCACGATGGACTTTAACTTCCCAATTCGAGAAATAAAACGTAATCCACCGCGGCTGCTGTAGCGTAATAAATAAATAATAATCGTCGAGTGGCGTCCGAGTGCATTTATCAATTTATTAACGAGCCGCTTATGAAAAGTTTACGATTCCACTGATTTTAACGCCGTAATTGACGCGTGTTGTACACATAATTATAGTTGTATAAATACTTGACGGCGGCGGTGCACACACAATAAAATATATAAATACGCATATATTACGCGTGTAAAGTTTGTTTATCAGCCTTGCGGTTCTTAAGTGTGTTTCGAAAAAGATAAACAAGTAAAACTTTTTCCCGTCGTCTCCGTCTACCGATATGATTATTCATCAATGTATAGTATATAAATATAATAGCCTTTTCGGTGCGGAGAATATATTTTAGTATAGGTCTGTTCGATTATTTTATTTACCATTCGGTTATCGACGTTGCTTATTTAGCTCGGTTGTTCAGATAAATCGATTATCGTTTATTTGTTGTTGTTGTTGTTGTTGTTGTTGTTGTTGCATTAATCGATTGACATTATAATTAAATAACTAATCGATTTTTACGTAATACACTGCATTATCGGTAATATCAGTCATCACCAATTACCCATTAATTGGTTTTGTAAACTCATCTGAAACCGAACTGATCTGTACAAATGTTGCGCATAAATTAAAATGTATCATCACGGATGTGTAATTAATAACTGTAAGTTTAGAAGAACCACACACAGTCGGCAGCTATTACTACTACACGAAACAGAAACACGACAATAGGTTCACAAATGGTAAACAACCATCGAATGGGTGTATCAGTTGGTTTTGTTCACCGCGCGTCCAATTGAATAAATCGTCATAACTTAGAAAACGTTCGAAAATTAACTGATAAAAATGCTTTCACATTTTATGAGTTGAAAAAAAAGTATTTACAATTAATTTGATACGGCTTACATTCGGTCATTAATCTTTATAGCTTAGAGCTTACTGTGTATATTCTTATAAATGGTACAGTTCAAAGTTTAGTTAATACAGAGAGTGTATATATCATTTTTGTTTTGTCAAAAAAATATTGCGAGTTGCTTTAGAAATGAAAATAAAAACAAAATGTTAAAGATGTACTCCAAGCGGTTTCTAGACGATTATGTGTTAACTATTGTACACTATGTTCACAATCATCTAAGAATGTTCATAGAATATGTCCAAAATGATAAGATCCGAACGCTGTACAGTGTGTATTAAGACTTCAGCAGCACAGGATTAATTGAATTCCGACCGAGGAAACATTGCTGATTGTAGGCACTTTCGTTCAAGGTATTATAGGTATTAAAAAGTAACACCGATCGTAGAAAAATACGTCATTTTTTCGTTTTTTTTTCTCACCTTGAGTCGCGTGTATAAAAAGCCAAGGCAGCTGCAGTATACAACAGGTACACGCGTAAGTTTTATTATAATTTTTTATTTTATTTTTTAATTAGGACTGCAATAAATAACGATAATTACATTGCAGCTGTACACGAGTCGTATAAGGATGTAAACAATAATTTCGTGTGCACTTATTTTTTAAACGCGTTTGCAGGTATTGCACGTCACCGAGGACGCGGCGAGCAGACCTGAAGTTTGTTCGTTTTTTTTTTTTTTTCAGGAACGACATAACTTATGTACGCAATTAATTTATACACTCGTAATTAAACGGAAAGGCGGTTTCGCAACATGTGCCTATTAAAATTAAACGATGCAGGCGGGTTCTTTGGTATAGCGGTAAATGTATTATGGTAAAACGTCGCACCGTTGCAGACGTTGCACTTATATGCATTATTCGACTAACGGAATAATGTATAATATATTCGATTATAAGTTATAACTATAATATGTCTACGTTACACACAAAGTAAATGTATACTTATATTAATACAACAGTCGCGCTTATTATGGCGGTAACTTTATTGTATTTGTTTTGTATTAATAATACGTACTTAAAGTGTAACTGCTGCGGTTGTAAGAACATACATTTTCAAATTGCAGACCTTAGTTAATTTCATAAATAATGGATTTCTAGTGTTTACTCAAAATAAAATATGAAAAATCTCAAATTAAAAAACGAGTGCGAGACTCCACGGTCGGATTGGGTGAACGATATTGCTGTGCTGGTCTTTTAAACTTGAAACCATTGCATAGACTGCTTAGTGGATCAGTTTATATATAATTAAAGATAGTTGAAGGTATAGGCTTAAATTTTAATCGAAAATTTCAAGTGCCTATAGTCAGCACAAATGTTATTAGACTATGTATTTCGAAAATAATGAAATATCTAAAAATTGATATTACAAGTACCTATACAGTATACTCTAGAATCTAGATCAAGGGCCGGCAACCATTTCGTAGGAAATAGATTTCTTTTTTTAATAAGTTAAAAAACCATGATGTCCAAAGGCCGCACTAATCTGAACAATTGCTTGACCTTTTTTTATTTTTATCGTACAATTTTGCTTAACGATATATTATAAATTACATTAAGTCATACTTTAAACAATTTTTTTACAATTTACAATTTGTTTTTATCATTAATTATTATTAACAGAAAAACGTATACGAACTACAGTAACTATACAATAAACCTACTATTCGATAACATTTTAAACTGCATTATTGATTTTGAATACTATCATATTTTAACCAGAAATAAACATCACTATTATACAGATTTATACGTTTGTAATATAGTTTACGATTCATATTACACATAAAAACGGTATTCCGAAGACAAATGTTAGTTTAAAGGTACATATTTTTTTAATCTTATACATGAGTGAAGAAAAAAATATCTTGACATTGAGGCGTATCCTAAAGAGCCGCAGGTTGAGTACCCCTGCTCTATACAGTCTAATGGAATAGTGCGCGACAAAATGCTATAGGCTGTGCAGCCGAGTTCCAGACTCGATCTTTGTTGAAGTTTCTTTTAACATATGTTCCTTCTATTTTTCTCAATTTTTCGTCAATCGGTCAAGAAATTCAAATAATCACCAACTGAACAACATTTGCTATCAAAAACCACTCCAGGATTGCGATAAGCCTTCGAGTCGAAATCGTATAGTATACACATTCCTCGTTTCACTCAGAATCTAAAACCAATTCGTTTGATTTGCTGTTACTCACACAAACGAATTATTTAATCTCACTATTAAATTATAATAATATCCTGTGAATAAAGTATGATGTTTACAGTCTTGTTCTGCGTGCAGTAGACCTATATGTATGCACTATATGTAAGCAGGTATGTGTCTATGTAAGATAATATTTCATATTTGACAATGTAATAAAATGTTACAATCGTACACGTCGTACGCCGTACGGTGACACAAACAACAATAAAACAATGATTATACGTAGCGATTTTTTTTTTTTTTATCTTTAATCTTGGCACAGCATCGACAACTTAGGTTATTAGCTTAAAATAAAAATAATATTAGTTACATATAAATAAATACATTGCAATTGCTAGATTGATTAGCGCAATATCAATATGTTTGAGAAAAAAAATTATTCTATTGCTGATACCGTCAATTGGGCTCAGAGCTCAGCAAAAATGATTGTATATAGGTAAACATTGAATATTAACAATTATAATAATATTATACCGAAAACTCGATAATTTTGCGTACGTAACACATTTTTTATAAACTATTTTTTTACCGCGTATAACTTATAATAATTGAAATGCATGATTGATGATGGAAATAATAAATATCGGAAAGGCACCGACGAGTATTTTATTGCACGGCGGCGGCACAGGTGAAAGTGCTATACGAAGCGCGGTACATATGAAATAGGACTTTCATCCCGGGCACGGTGGCGGCGCGCGGCGGCGTTTAGATCGTTGAAAAAGCGTTAAAATATCGTATTGTTCATTTTAATACCGATGTATTACCACGGTATCGGTAGGTCGGTTTGCGACGAGCACCCAAGTGCCGTTACTACTGCGCTCACAGGTACTCGGCGACGGAATAATATAATGTATGCCGCGTACAGGGTGATTTTTTAATAATGTTCATTCCATATTTTGGCCGCAAAACTGCTTGAATTTGATTTTTTTTCGGTGAATGTACGAGTTACCATAAAACCTTTGTTTTTTTAATTTTTTTTTTTCACGTCGACTTAAGGGTATCCTGCGACGTCACACCCTTTTTTTTTCAAACAGAAACACTCTTTTTTACTGCGGTATATTTCGAGGTAATTTCTCTGCGATTTCTGATTCATCGAAATCAAACTTCGAACGAGTAGTTTTTTAATAATTCTAATTATTTTAAGTACCAAGAAAAATAGTTTTATGATATATACCTAATATATTTTTTAATGTAATTACACGTAATCGATACTTGCTACTGATTCGAGTGTTTTTTTACTTTTCATAAGGAATTTCAAACTTCAATAATTCCGAGAGTGTTTCGTTTCGAATTTTGATCTAAAATTCCAGGAAAATTAACTGAACAATATTTTGCGTTAAAAATGTGGGGTGTTCCCATTGGAGGAATAAAACATTGCATAGCCACAGGACACCCTTAGTTGCTACGACGGAAAACATAGGTTCTATAATATGTTAACATGTACATTAGAAAAAAAAAAATCCAAATAAAAGTATTTTCACGGACGAAAAAGGGGGTTGAGCACGATTGAAAAATCGCCCCGGCTATAGTTTATTGTATTGCGTATAGTGGCACGTGTGTTGTACTGTCGTTGGAATTTATATATCTATTTTCCTTCCCGTTATTATTATTACTATTATTATCATGTTCTATATTTTCTCCTCGTTCCGATCGCGAGAGAGAACGGAATGCAACGCTACGCGGCGAATACTGCATTTCGCGCAACATATTTTACACATCGCGACCATCGCGTCGATATATACTGTTACCGCTATAGGTATAACAGCGTGTACAATAATAACATTACTATGCCCAGTCGTAGTGCTGTATCGTCACGGACGCCGCATTTTTTATTTTTTTTTCTAATTTTTTTTATTGCGCTGTTGTTGCAGTTTTCCTACGGACACGTCGCCCGGTCGCCGCGTGTCTGCCACGAGGCGCCTCGGCTGATTATTACTATTACTATTATTATTATTATTATTATTCGATTTGTTTTAACAACGATAATAATATGAGTTTCCGTGTAATGCCCGCGCTGAAAGAAAAACAAGTTTGCAATGCAAAGCTATAAATAATTCATTCCGTAGGTAATGAAAAGGAATAAAAATAAGCAACGCGGTCGCGGGCGTCGCGTCGTTGACCTGCCCGCAGTACGGCGCGTTTTGAGAACGTTTTTTTTTTTTTTCTTCGGTAAAACCGATTTGTCAAGACGCGTCCCCCTCGTGCCCGTTCCTCCCCTCGCCGCCTAACGACGTCTATGACTGTAATTATTGTCATTACAGTTTTCGAGCTTCTACGCTCATTAGTCCTTGGAAAGTATACAAAAAAAGTAACCGCTTGAACATTCAATTCCCATCGTACGCGTAGGAACGTATTATAATATGGTACCTATTGCGGACAACGCCACTATAGACGCGTCGCGAGCGATTTTGTTTTTGCGGAAAAAAAATGCGTGGTGGCATATTTATTTAGTACGTCGTATACGTTGAAGAGTGGAAAAAGCGAAGGGATCGAAAAATGATACTTCAAAACTTCCAATGCTTCGGACAAGAGTACGTCTTATCGCCGGGGGTCATGTACTAACGTTTCGGCCGCACACGAGTCGCGTCCACAAATCCCTTCGCCACACGGATCGCGTCCCAGAAGTATTTTCCTGCCAATTTACTTCTAACCCTTACGCGAACCGGGTAAACCGACTGGCAGCGTTGGGGAATCTATAATATATAATATAGGAAGTCTACGATTATTACGACGGATCGAACCGTATGCAGTTTATGCTGGCTTGAGGACATTTACAGCTGGACCACGAATTAGCCGACGTCATAAGTAGCATAAGCCTAACCTATCCGATCATACTTGATTATACGGGGTGGTTTACGGCGAACGCCCGTTATGTAGGAAGGAGCTACCTCTACGAATTTATAGGACCGTACGTACGTAAATGTATTTTAGGTAATACGGACGCAACACGTGTTGTCGTTGAGAACATTTCGTGTGCAGCGAAAATCGACTACTCGTCGAGTGAAAACGAACACTGCGGACGAGTAAAACGCACGACAATCTTGTGCAGTAACAGTGATAAAGCTCGTGGTAAAATAATGGTACAACGGTTTGTGTAAACATTTCAATCGAAGCAGAATCGGTTGATACTATATGATCTTGACGACAACCAAATCGTTGTTACGGAAACGGTACATGTTACTCGTTTTTCCTGTGTGTATAAGACAATGCGCCGGTGTATCCCGGGGTGCAGACAACGACGACGAGTGCGACTCCTGCGTGAAATTTCGAAAAAAAAAAAAATGTTCGTCGAACCCCAGACGGCAAGAAGTCGGAAACGTTAAATTCGGCCTGTGCAGCCATATACAGGGTGTCGCACCGAGATTTACCCAGAGCTCTATATCTCCCGTGCGAATGGAAATACATCGTAAATCATCCGACGGCAAAAAAATAATAGCGATTCAGAATAATAATTAGAAAACGCGTAAGCACGTGCGCTTTGATCGCCGATAAGTCTTTCTTCTGTGACTTGGCCGCGGCGGTCTTTGTTACGCGCGCGTGAATATAATATGTACCGACGGGTTCGATTACACATATTATCGTACACGGGGACCTGCGGCCGGGCGATTTTTTCGAAGTCAGCAACAAACTTGTAACTTGGACGCAGGCGCACTTCAACCGTTGATTTATTTTGTTTGATATTTGTTCATGTAACTGCAAGTTTCTAACGAGCCACTTAAAACGCGCACTCACACACATTCAATAATGTGTTACGATGTAATCTGTAGTAGGTATATTTATAACGTAAAATATTCACATGTACCCGGGGTAATTTATGAACTACAAACGGGCGATTACCGCCGAAGGTTACAATACTATTTTATACACTAATAATAATTCATTATCATTTAAAAACTATGAATCATGTTTATTCGGTTTTCGTACACGCGCGCGTTGTTTTCGAGTTTTTATTTTTATGTTTGAAACGCTAGTCTTCGACGATGATAATATTTACACCAACCGATGGTTAAAATAATGATAATACGAACGTATAAAATCCAATAAACATATTATTATATCAATTAAGTGTAATCGGGGGCTTAAATAATATCGCGTCTGCATTATATATTTTTTTGCTAATCACAATGATTATTGATTAGCAATCGAAATCAGTTTCGAAGACATTAAAAACTGTTTGTCAACAGTTCAATTTTTCATTGACCTTTAAACTTTTCCAATTTCTACACGAGGTTGTACACGCGTATGCGAATGAAGAGGAAAATTCAAAAAGCGCAACAAAAGAACGGTCTGTGCGAACACATTTATCAATAAATTTTCTTTCGATAAGCTTGTTGACAGATTTTTAAAACTATGTATTTTCAAAATAGTGAGTCACGCACTATCGCTACACCTATCCGTTCCAAGCGAGGCGCGCGAACGTGATATGAATGCGAACTATTCTTGTATAATCAAATATTAGTATTTATCGAATGGTCTTATCGGACGGGTAAAAAAATTCAATGTTTACTGTTGAAAAAGAGTATTTTGATAAAAAAAAAAGAATTACACATTTACACCAAAATCGATGGTCTATATTTAGTCTAATCGAATAAAATGTATTCGAAACAAATATACAGCGTACACGCTGCCATTCAACACGAACTCGTTATTGCTTTATGATGGTCCGTGCCCTAAATACATCAATCATCAAAACTCAATTTCACCTTCAATCGATAAAAACATCATACTTAGTTACTACTATAAGAGAGGTTAATTAACATTTTTAGGTTTTATTCATCTGACTGAAAGTGGTAAGCTGCAATTAACGATAATAGATAGAATTTATATTTTTTCAATGATATATAAATATTATACATCATACACGATATTTTACAAACAAAATCCTTTTTGTTGTTTCTCATTGCCTATTTAGTTTATACTGTTCATAGAACTCGTTCTATTTCTGATGACCTGTTTAAAGGAAATGTTTTTTTTTTTTTTTTATAAATTTTAGAGAGTTAAAAATTCTTAGTTCTTAAAACTCCAATAACCTTATTATTGCAAATTGTTAGGAAATTTTCCATTAGTAGATAACTTGGTCGGTAATTATATTGTTTCCGTCATGCTGAACAAAACAAATTAAATGTACTAAAGATAATATTATAATATCCATATCACGGAGCCGCGCCAATCGAACGTTACATAAACATGACGAATAACACCCGGAATCCCGGTCCGACATTTAGTCATTTTTGTATTCGTTTCTGAAATCTGGAGCGTTGAAAACATTTTTTAAATTTAACCTTTTTAAATGAACCGTTAAAATTAAGTGATCCGTACCGAGAAAATCTATACTTTTGCCGCCCAGACATTGAAGTTTACGCGAATATTTTGGAAAATTACTCATGAATACATTTTACCGTTCAAATCGCTATGCTTGATTACACTACCCGCGGCAACCGAATACATAAAAACAGCGTCATAAACGTCGTCGACTGCGTCCGTATGATAGAATGATAACTTTATGTTTATCAATAATAAACAGTTTAAGGTAATCAGGATAGATCAAAATAATGGTACGGACGCGATGACTGCAGTACTAACGTGGTCTATTAATATGCATGACACTTGAGGCGCATAATTGTACACGTGCGCAGCGTAAGGAGGGGTGCATGACGACGATACGGGTGGAGGAGCAAAATAGTTACAAAAGTAGTAACGTAAAAATTCGTGGAAAACGTTTAAAACTGAACGAGATAAATATGAAACGCTTTTTTTACACGATATTTCTATTTGCAACGGTGCGGCGTATTAACACCGACATGTTATCGCATTCGATATTTTAAAACGTCGACATTTTCCGAATAGACCCACCCACCTTCAAATATTTATTAGCAAATACAAATTACCAATATTCAATTAGTGAGAACTGGTTCACATATTTTTCCAATTTTTGGGTGTTATCATCGTTATCAGCATTATAATTGCGTAATAATTTAAATATATATATATATAACTCTTCATTTCCCTCTATTTTATAAATTAGTTACAAAATTAATTATATTTATAACTTATTACTTTGAGTTACGTACCTAATCAGGAAATGTATTTAATAATGCAAGCTATAACAGTCCGATGCAGTTTTATAGCATTTATTATTGTCCGATTTATTCCAGAACTTTTTAGTTATTATTTTTAGTATTTAGTATTGTTTTGATTTAATTATAAGTCATATAACTATAAAAATTACCCAAGTACCCAACATCCATCCAACTACCTACCCAGGAACCCACCCACCCACCAAATGTTGTATGTGTTGCTCAAGCAACACATGCACCATAGGATAACCGCCACTGCTTGTTTGTAATGAAAATTAAAAAAAAAAGGTCCTCCACTCGGTTCAGAACCTAAAATGAAGAACGGGCGAAATACAGGCGTCTATATATTGATATATGTGCGAATTGTTTTTATAAATTCAAAATCGGTGTACTACCATTGGTTTTGAAGAAAGGTTTTGAGTAAAAAGAGACGGGTAGATCAACATCTACTTCATTACTATGTGAGGATAATTATCTTGGTAACAATTTCGTAATTCGTTGTAAGGATGGTTAAAAGTTTGAAACCAATCTTTACGAAAAACATTTTAAATATTAGCATAACCTTTGGAGTTTGACTAATAATTACTAAAATAGTTAAAAAAAAAATAATCAACAAATTAAATTAATTATTATTATATGTACAGGTATGCTCATATAAGTTATCCAGTCTTGTATTTCATGAACGTTCAGTACATATTTTTTGACAACAAAACCACTAAAATCGCTTAAACAAAATTCGTTTGAATATTAATAAAAATAAAATTTTCTAACGCCCATAAAAATATTTTGTGTCTCGATTGATTACATTTTTTTCATTAATTACAATGAGTAACTTTTGAAAAACGTTTCACTCAATTTTCAAGAATCAAGTATAAAAATGTAAAGTCTTATAAACTATAAAAATGTTTCAGATTTCCATGATTCTTGTCAAATTTTGTTAAAATTGAGAAACTCAAAAATTACCTCCTGAATGCCCTGACCTAGATACGATTTGGTATCAAAAACCATCCCTACCTTTGATGATTGAAATCGTTTAGGCAAACACATCATAGTATCACTCAGAATCTAAATAATTATGATTTATCAAGTCATCGAGAAAACAATAAGAGGATATAAATAAAAAGTAAACATAATATACATGTTTACAGGTTATCAATAATACGTTTTAAGTATGTTTGATTCCTTTTTATAACGAAAAAAAAATAATCCAATTTCACGTCGTTATTATAACATCACGCAATAAACAAAACTTATTCAAAAACCCTATTAGCTCGCCGTATCGGAACACAATAATAAAATGAGCATTATTATACGTAGTTGCCCTATCTCATGTAAGGACATCGGTGGCAATGCAAATGAAACACCATGTTATGTACCATATGTGCTATACACGCAGGAAAATGGACGAACAACTTAAATTTCTCTCATTAAATGTGTACTTTAAAAAGATAACAAAATATATTGTACGTTGTCGACAAAAGAATGTCGGTCGACGTGATCTCGATACGATTTCATGAATAATTTTTTTTTTTTTTTTATTGATCTATTACAACTTCGGCTGCTATGGCCATTAATTACATTTTTTTTTTTTAATTTTTGGTAATTTTAACAATTTTACATTTTTTTTTTTTTAATAAATTTATTTTAAATTAATTTGTCCAGTCCGGAGTCTTTGAGGAAATGGATGAAATTGTCCGTGATGTATGGTCCAATTGTTTCGTATAAATTTGATGGAATATTATGTTTGGCTTTTTTAGAGGAGAATGAGTGGCAGTCTGTTATGATGTGTTTTACTGTAAGTGTTTCGTTGCATGAAATGCAAATTGGAGGCTCTTTGTTGTCCATCAAATTCTTAGGCGGTTCATTGTTGTGTTTACTTTTCTTGAAGATTGCATTTGTGGCCAAGGTTTGATATTTTGTTTGATTATATTTAATTTAGTTGATTAATTATTTTTTTGTTCAGCAACATATAGAGGTACTTTTCACCATCGCTCTAATATATTTTCACAATATCGAATATATACGTACAAATACAATATACTGTATAGCTTTAAGTTTAAGTAAAGAAGAGCCAACACATAAGTCACAAGGGCTGTTGGTGTTCTGAGAATATAATACCTGCCGAACAACAATAAAACAATTCTTATACGTTCAACTATACAAGTGCATATAATACGAGTATGTACAGATTACAGATGTAAGTACAGGAATCAAATGATTACCGACAATGTAAATTGGCAGAATAACGCGTATTATTTACATGGAAATATGCCATTGTAGTAATATATCGAAAATTAGAATCGTATACTACTTAAGTGATCAGCCCGATAAAAGTCGACGTTCTACGTCTAACAATTATTATCACTGTAATCCACGAACGACGTTCCGAACGAGCTTTTTTTCTTAAAACTAGAGCGATTAAACGGCGAGTACAAACTATTCGTCGCCGTGAAACACACACACACAACCTATACAGTGTTTTTTGCAGTAAACGTTTGCAATGTTTTCCAGATGCGCAGTAGGTATACAGGGTGATTAATCGCCCGCTTTTTGGCCAGTAAAATTAATTCAATTTGGATTTATTTTTTAACGCTCATTACTTACCATAAAATCTATGTTTTACATAACTTTATTTCGCATCGGGTGTTCTGTGGCGATACAAACTTTTTATTTTCAAATGGAAACACCATTTTTTCACCGCGGTACTCCATTGAGGTAACTTTTTTGTGCATTTTGGTGTATTGAAATCGAAATTCGAACAAGTAGTTTTTGAATAATTCTAATAAGGAAAATAGTCGTATAACGTTATGATGTAATTTGTAATGTGATTACACGTAATCGCTAAATGCTTCTGATTCGAGATAACGCGAATTTTACGCTTTTCATACGCAATTTAAAATTTGAACTTCCAAAGTTTAGTCCAAATTCTGACTAGGTTACATCGAGAGTTCCAGAAAAATTAACTGAATAATATTTTGGATAAAAATACGGTGCTCTCGTTTGAAAAAAACTAAGTTTGTACAGCCACAGGACACCCTTAAGTTGGCGTGAAAGAAAAAAGTTATGGAGGAAAACATGGCTCTTATAGTAACGTGAACATTAAAAAACAGAAAAAAATCGAAACTTAAGCATTTTCACGGCCAAAAAAGGGGAAGAGCACGGTTTAAAAATCACGCTGTACACAGTTATGTTATCGGTCCGAGTGAAGTTTTTTTATTCGGTCCACGAAAAAGTGAGGCGTCTGTATGTCACTGCTCGAGTGACCAACGGGGCTTATGGTAGGTTATTTTTTAAGGTGAAAAAGAGCTTTTGCGCAGCGTTAACCCGGGGTGTACTGCAAAGCTTGTATCACAAAGATTACTCGCGGCGCGTGCGGATGGATGATTCCATCCGCGACACCGTGGCTTTCCACATAATGTAATATACAGTAGTCACTCGATAATTCGAAATTCAGAGGACCGAGCTAAAAATTCGATTTATAGAGGTTTTCGATTTAACGAGTGTTCGAATAGTCGAGGGAAAAATAATTAATTCGAATTAAAGAGAGGTGAAAAATTATATGTATGTATTTCATTTATCAATTGACATTTATTTATTAAACATATTATGTACTATATTTTACATTTATTTATTATATTATTATATTTTACATTTGAAATAAATCTGTAATTTTTTGTTGGCCACAATCTGATCCCATAGCGTAATCTAACTTACTGATGGCATTTAAAATTGTATCGCATCTTTTTTCGTCCATTTCAGATTGCTCGAAAAATGGACGCAATCCTGACATAAAAGATTTTGCTTCTTTATTAACTACGATAATATTTAATCGCCGTCGTTATTAGTTTCATTGCGACTACATCAGATCGTACATAATCTTTATTCATATGAACATAACCCCGTTTAAGGCAATTCGAATTATAGAGGTTCTGGAAAAAAAATCGAACTATTGAGTGCGTACCACTGACGGACATTTCGAATTATCGAGGGGACCGGAATACATGTGTTTTCTTCTAATTATAGAGGTTTTCTCAGGGTACCAAGCGTTAAGTTCGATTTATGGAGTTTTTCGATTTATCGAGGTTCGAATTACCGAGTATATATATCATACGCGTAGGAGGTAGGCGCTAAACGATAACATTGTTTGCAACAAATCACCGGCTCGTGCTACGCCAACGCCACACAACCGTCCAACACGGCGACACCGCGATACAGGGTACGCACCTACGCGGTACACACACGCACGTACCGGTCGTTTCGTAATTTCCTGCGGACCATCATTGTTCTGTGCCACGCGCAATAATAGTAAGTACATACCGTATCCGCGGTACAATCGCACGCGTTTCAGCTGTTGTTTACCACCGCACCGGTGTACATGTTTTTTCGGTGTACACGTGAACACTATTATATAACGCTATCGAACGTACAATGTATATTATAATACGCGCAAATCGTAATAATAACACTAATAACGGCAATGATAATGTAATAATGATCGTACGTACGTACCTCTACTCGTAAGACTTTGGACGTCCACGAGGCACGCGCGGCGTATAAAATACGTAATAATAATAATAATAATACGAATTCAGTGTTATAGTTATTGTTATTATTGTTTTTACTGTTAACACGACATTATTATACGTTCGCGCTACGAATTCCTCGGTCAGGAATTTGTTCCCCTCCGTTTACCGCCGGTACACATAGGGACCACGCGTGTTCCGTTGTTTTTTTCGCGCGCTACACAGTATACACATGTATAGCAATAATGATGCAAATTAAAGGTTAGGTTAGGTTAGGTTCTCGAACACATATCATTATGTACAGGCTGCGTGCGTAACATATTGTCAAACCGTGTCAGCGTGAAAACCGTCTGCTGTATACCACACGTGTCTATGTAATAATGTCATATTTACGTACCTAAATATATATATGTGCTGTATTATATAAGGTCCGATTCCATGATATGCGTGGACGCGTCTGCGCAAAGGAGGAGTGTTTAGCGGATAAGGACTCAAGGGCGTATTTATAGATGGGGAGGGGTGCTGCATCCTTCCTCCCCGAAATTTCAGAAAAAATTAAGTGTTTGGTATTGTCGTTAAAAAATAGAACTATACGATTTTTAACCTCAAAATTCAACGGTTCTTATCAATGATTAGTAGCCTGGGACGGAAAAATTGAATGAAAAATGAATTGTAAAAATATAGATGTTTCATCAACAGATGAAAATGTTTTAAAGAAGTTTGCAGCAATGGAGGACAACCAGGTGTCTTCTACTCATTGTTTAGTATTTGTTTTGTAATAAATATAAACAAAGTAATACATAATATTATACTAATAGTAAGTAATATTTTTATTTCATTTTGTGCCTCGTGACAAGGTATATTCTTATATTTCAAAAACCGTCACTCGGCGGCTAACTCGTTTTCAACCGCGGCGCGGTGACGTGAATCGCGTGAGAGTTTCGAGCAAATCCTTCAACCCCCGAAGTTTCGTAGACAAGCATTCGTTTGTCGGCCGGTTTCAAACGGTCTATAGTTTTCAAACGAAGCACTTGAGTGACCTGTTGACACGATTTATACGACCGTTTTCTTTTATTCAAATCATATTTTCTGCATGGAAATAATACCGTTGTAGCGTTGTACTACCTACTAAATTTAACGCGCATCAACAGCAAGTTAAATTTCAATTCGCAGGTGACGTATAATCACGGTTCGGGTCCATTTTAAATAAGTAATTCAAGACATTGAGTATTCCATCTTCTGTTCACTCTGTATTGTAGGATATATTGTAGTATATACCGGGTGCGACCGACGATGGTGCTGTGAAAATAGGAGGCTTTGTAGCCATACGAATTAAGTGCCAACGAAAGAAAAAACTTAAGGGGTGAGTGTAAGCCTTAGACCCCTGCTGAGTATCGATAAAATATCACTATCACTACTCACGGGCGTTCGGAAACAATATTATTACATTATTGTGTGTATAATTTTTGTTACGTTTTCAATATTTTTGGAAATTGGAGAATTTACGCTACGACATATTACGTAACTTTGCGTCAGACACAGATAATCACTGTTCATCGCATACTAATCAAATGCATTATTTAATCAATCAAAGTAAATAATAATAAATAATCATGGCATTAAACAACAGTTTTCCGATAAAATGTTTATACCATTCACAACCCATTAAATAGTTTCGTTTTTATACAATAATTAACTCATCGTCTCGTCACAGTAATATAGTCCAGTAAGTAGTAACTAACATTTTTCTATCGAAATATAGCGCTGTTAAAAAACGATTTTTACCACAGCTAAGTATACTAAAGAATACTTAAGTAAAACACTTAAAACCGTTTCTATAGCTCACGAAACGACACATTAAAACTTATAACTATACGCGTTACAGTGCCAAAGGCATGAGCTTTTGTAATCGATCCAAAGGAAATGTGTATTTATTTACTTGAAGAAAAAAACTCGTCACCAAACAGGTAAAAATCGATAATTCTCTCGCTCTATAGTGATGAACACTAGAAACATCAAACGCAATGAATACGATTTTATTATAATGTCATATGACGTTAAATCGTACGAACATGTTTACAGTTTATAACGCCACAACTGGTGTTCCGTTTATATATCGCTAAAACATTATAGCAATTATAATATATTTTGTGGAAAACGAATAACATTTACGAGTAATTTTTAAATACGACAAAGCTTTCAAGCCATGCCAAATACATGCCATTGGTGCCAGTTATCAAAACTCGTTACTTCCATTGAGACACCCACCCCTATTTTATTAAATCATACAACCGCGTGAATTAACGCTGCGACATATTACGTATCTTTGCGTCAGACAGATAATCACTGTTCATCGCATACAAATCAAATGCATTATTGAATCAATCAAAGTAAATAATAATAAATAATCATGGCATTAAACCACAGTTTTCCGATAAATTGTTTATATCATTCACAACCCATTAAATAGTTTAGTTTTTATACAATAATTTACTCATCGTCTCGTCCCTGTAATATAGTCCAGTATCTAAGATGTTTACTATTGAAAAATATCGCTGTTAAAAAACAATTTTTACCACAGCTAAGTATACTAAAATAATTTGATATTTTTTTTTAAAGCGATTTTACACTTCTTCACGATTATTTTGCCATTTTCGGTATTTTTCGTGTAGTTCAATTTGTTTTATTAAGTAAAACACTTCAATCCGTTTCTATAGCGCATGAAACGACACATTAAAACTTGGCATGAGCTTTTTTAATCGATCCAAAGGAAATGTGTATTTAATTGAGGAAAAAAAACTCGTCACCATACAGGTAAAAATCAATAATTCCCTCGCTCTATAGTGATGAACACTAGAAACATCAAACGCAATGAAGCACTGAATACGATTTTATCATAATGTATTAATGTCATATGACGTTTGATTGTACGAACATAATATGTTTACGGTTTATAACGCCACAACTGGTGTTCCGTTTATATATCGCTAAAAAATTATAGCAATTATAATATATTTTGTGGAAAACGAACAACATTTACGAGTAATTTGTTAAATGCGACAAAGCTTTTAAGTCATGCAATTCATGCTAAATACATGCCGGCAATAAGGTTTGTTTTTACAATATTATGCGTTTATTGCATAACATTATAAGAGACTATATAATGATTGTTTTGGCCGTTTATACACTGTTGTTTTCGTATATATGTAAATTACATAGTATCGCATTAAAATATTGTAAGCCAAATAAATACGGTTACAAAAAAAATATAGTAAATAACACGGGAAATATTTTATAATAAGCAACAAGTATAATAACATCATATTGCTTTCACTCGCGACTTTTACGGACACGCGCATTGGGTATATAATTGGAATTATATTATAATACAGGTTGATAGTTTATTCACTCAGCTCACCCTTCTTTTGTCCGGAAAAATACTTAAATTTTGAATTTTATTGTTTATGTTCCATTTACCATAAAACTTATGTTTCCTATAACTCTTTTTTTCGTGCCAACTGAACAGTGTCCTGTGTCTATACAAACTCTGTTTTTCAAACGGGAACGCTATATTTTTTATAAAAAATATTGTTCAGTTAACATTCCTGGAATTTTTGATGAGACGTAGTTAAAATTGCGTATGAAAAGCGTGAATTCGCGTGAATCTCAAATCAGTAGCATTTACCAATTACATGTAATTACATTAGAAATTACTTCGTAACGTTAATTATAATACCTTAAGTGTTTACCTTAGCACTTAAATTAGAATAACTTGAAAGCTACACGATGGAAATTTTATTTCAATACGTCGAAATGTACAGAAAATTAACCTTAATTAAGTACTGCGGTGAAAAAAGGGTGTTTCTGTTTGAACAATACGATTTTTTATCACTGCAGGACACCCTTAGTGGTGATACGAAAAAAAATTAATTGAAAACATAGCTTTTATGGTAACTTGAACATCAAAAAATTTAAAAATATCCAAATTTAAGCAATTTTACGGCCAAAAGAGAGGGTGAGCACGATTAAGAAATCTCCCTGTGCACTATCTATAGTTATATAAGAACAGCATATTATTATCTTGAATAATATTACACTCGTGCTTCAAAACATGCGTTAGCACCATTAACAATATAATGATGAGCTCACGTCGCACGTTCGCATCGTATAGCCACGTATAATTCACAACAACTAGATTTTTTATGATATTAACACGTGATATCGAAAACAGTTCATATAGTGGTGTTCAATTTTTGAACTTGCTGTAGAAGAAAATATTACCTCGAGCCGACGGTACGGGAGATCATATACTTCGTGTGCAGCGCGCGTGCGTTTATGCGGGGACGTGAAACGTATGCATCTACATACAGGCGGGATATGATATAGAAAGTTATTTATTTTTGATGAGTTTGAATGTAATTTTTTTTTTTTTTAGTTTAAAAGCAAAAAATCAATGTTTTTTCGGTGGTAGAGCAAATATCTGCTGGTGGATTTGCAGGGTACGGCGGTATGTGTTGCGTCACATATGTACAACGAGGAGTAAGTCATTTGTTCGCATTCACATATTATATATCCATTACGCGACTGCGTACAGACGTGAAACGACACCTGCAGTGGTGATTTTTTACTTTTGATTGCTCACAGCTATTTTTAACACCTTTACTAACCAACCCGCTAAGCTCACCGAAGTATTGTTCTTCGAATCATTTTTTACTACCTATCGTCGTACGGTATTTAAACGTTTCAAATTGAGCACTTGATGCCGGTTTTCTATTGGTACATTGAATTCG
The DNA here is from genome assembly GCA_949715065.1 of Periphyllus acericola. Classification (NCBI taxonomy): domain Eukaryota; kingdom Metazoa; phylum Arthropoda; class Insecta; order Hemiptera; family Aphididae; genus Periphyllus; species Periphyllus acericola. The sequence continues at coordinate 6,378,596 of OX454265.1, read as the reverse complement.
TCAAATTCGCTATGATGATGAGTGACACTGGTGTGAAAAACGTAAAATTGCTAAAGCAGTGTTTTCTTTACGGTAAAGTACATTGAGTGCTTACAACTTATACTTCTCGCTACGGACAATACGTATGTAAACTTGTTTTCACCTTTATCTGATATCACAGAAAAACAAGCGTGTATGATAGGTGGAAATCAGTAGCGAGACGGAACCGAGGAAGAAGCCGCCCATCGACGACCTTTCGCGGGTAAACTATTAAAGAAAAAAAATGAACTTTCACTGCGTCCTTGCAAAAGTACATTATTTTAACAATGGAACCAAAGTTAATGCATCTATAAAAACTCGAATTACTTCTTTGTGACTCTGTGCGATTTATAATAATTAGCATATTGTACTTCTGCTATAAACACACAATATAGATTTAGATAGTCTATCGATATAATATATAATAATAAATACCCAACAGTGCCCGAATCATTTCACGTAAATAATAGAAAATCGGGTACCATTGGTACCAGTTATCAAAACTCGTGACTTCCATTGAGACACCCAACCCTTATTTATTAATTTCATGCAACCGCGTGAGTACATAACTATACGTTCACACTGCGGGCGGCACGTAGCCATGAAAACCGAGAACAATCGCAAAGCAAATAATGACGTGATGAAAACAAAAATCGATGTACAGAAAAGAGAAATTGTTTTCGTTCAGATTCCTGGCTTCGTGAACGGCGGTGAGCTTAAACATCACCGAGATGAAAAACCTGTGGCCGGCGATCGCGGCCATATCGGCGTGTTGTGCAAAAATATTAACCGACCTGGGGGCGATGATAGGGGGTGTAGCCATTACACGGGGCTGTTTTCAATACCGGGTATGTGTAAAACATTCGAAAACCGCCGCGACGTTTCAGACGGTCATTTCGGCACGTTTCCATTTTTTTATTTATTTATTTTACGCGCACGCGTCGCATACTGTTCGTATACGGAATAAAACGGTCGTATAAATTACAACTGTACACATCATAGAGGTTGACGGTGGACGTCCGGTCGGGCGGCAATAAGGCAGCTTCTGCTACGGTAATTTGTTTCATTGCCACTCCACGCGCGCCGTAGCCGTCGGTAGAATGGCGATCGAGTCGCCGGGAAAGACATCGTGTCTCCGAGGGTAGTTGTAATATTGTTTACACAAAATAAATATACATAGCATGTGCAGTGCAATTGCGACGTTTTTTTTTTTATTTTTCCACATCAATTATTTTTATCGCGAATTCCTACGGTATAGCGGATCGCGGCGAGCGACAGAAACGCCATGGTGACGATTCGGACGTATAATGCAATGTAGCGATTTTCCAAAGTAGACGAACAACGATCAAGTCCAATATCCAGAGCCGGCGACGAACGTGCGAACGGTAACGACGATAAAGTGGTGGTGTTACGCAATATGAGTACATTACAAAGTGTTTTCGTACTCGTGTACGTATAATGTTTGTGTACGCACGCGTCGGCAAAACAACACCGGGAAAACGATTTTTATTGTTCCGCGGTGTGTATACACGTCCGAGTTTAAAAGCCGTCCAAAGCTGTTATTGTTGAAGTTTAATAAAGAAGAAAAAAAATTGTAATAATAATAATAACATGAAAAATCCGCTTGCGCAATATTCGCAACACGGAAATATCAATTTCCCCGGAAACAATATTGTTATTATCAGTAGTTCATGCAGACATGATTGTTTTCAATAGGAGATAGGCACCCGTACCGTTGGGTTTTTTTTATCGACCGATGATATTCGCAACCAATAATATGTTTTTATGCTGCGATGGTTGTTTATTTTGTTTCAACTGTGCCCGAAGCAAAAGTATTATAATTAGAGTATTAAATTACAATACCGAGAAATGTTACCGTACTCTAACCATTGTGTTCGTTCTAAAAATAAACGTGAAACAACATAGCGTTGAACGAGCATAAGTATAATAATTATATTGTGTTAAACGAAAAAAACAAACGTTTGATTTTCAACTTAACCTACTCCGGTTCAATGGTAAAATTAAATGATACACTTAATGTTGTTATTCAAAGCCTAAAATTAAAATATGTTTATTCGATAATATTCTGAAATCAATGCTGTACGTTTCCAATGACACGGTAAAATATGAATTATTTTTCTTTTAGTACACGGATTACATACAGTTTTAAAATATAGTAAACAACGAACAATGTGCTCAAACTCTTAGGTACAATAATTGCAAACATCAAAGATCAAATTTAATATGTACTTCATATAAATTATATAACAATTACCTTGTTCACACGCGTGCGCCGTAATCGTTAATCGACAAAATAATGTTTCATTGTTTTATACTTTTATCGTAGGTGTATATTCTAATTTCTAAGTTTGTCAAAAGTATTATGCTCGTACGACCGTTGGAATATGATATCGTAAGATATTATTTGAAGCGTGAAAAATAGAGAAATAACGGGAAATTAATTACATCAACGTGAATTCCCTATGACTCCGAAAATCTTCAAACAATACGATTATTTTTGAATTCTGATCAGTCGACGTGTTATTGCGCTGCACGCACTTACACTATTTTTTGGGAACGGAAAAATTACGAAGTAGTATAATAGTATAATCTAATATAACATAATATAATATGATATAATGTACTACAATTGGACGTTTCACTATAGTAATAATATGTTATTGTGTCTGTCGTGTCAACCGACAAACGCCGAGATTAAAGTGAAAGCATACGCAACAATATCGGGGAATGAATGTATAGAAAAAACGGGTGGGACTCAACGGTTGGGTGATATGTAGGGTCGAAGGATGAATGATATTGCTGTATTGGTCTTTTAAACTTGAAATCAATGTACCATATTGATCCAGAAAAAACTATTCTGAGTGAAAGAGATCGGAGTCGATCAGTCACTTAAATAGTTAATTAAAATTTAATAGTAGTTAACCTTTTAATCGAACATTTCAAGAGCCTATAAACAGCACAAATGTCATTAAAATATTTCGAAAATTATGAAATGACTATTTAAATGTTAAGAAAAGTACTCTAAAGTATTCTAACGGGATAGTGCGAGACAAAATACTAGGCGGTGCCGAGTTTGAAACTAGATTTTGGTTGAAGTATTATGTGATTTATCGTCTGTTTTTCCTCAATTGTTTGGACAACTCGTTCACTTAGAATCTAAAATTTAAAACGAGGCACAAATGAATGAAAGTCACTGCGAAAATATCGGGAAAAAAATTAATATTCGCAATGCTTTGATGCGGAAGGGAACATTGCGCTTTACGTATAGTTTTGAGGGACTCATATTTTAAAATTCAGTAACATAAAGCTGTTACTTTTGAAACGGACCTTGATAACAACTATAGCTTTAGATAAAATATAAACATCTGTAACGAACAATCTCACGTGATTTGTCAGCATGACGACGTGTTCACATAAATGCGTGTTGCGCGATTAATTCTACAACATTACAAAACCAGTTGCGGGTGGTATTGGGTGCTAGCACTTACCGTTCCGCGAATCGGAATTTTTTTTTTGTATCAAAAGTACAGTTATCACGTACACGTGCAGCTCAATGTATTTCATGTATTGAATTGCAGTCTATATTGGTCGATTAAAACAATGTCTGCTGTTAAAAGATAACCATGTGGCTGCCCAACGAGCCATGATGAGTTGACAATTTTTTCGCTAAATATCATCATGGGTATATTGGGGGTGGGGACCAAGGGTTGAAGGAGTTCATATCTTTCTAGATAGTAACCAAAATGCACATGCCACCACAACTGATTTTCCCGACCATTAAGACCTCGAATCATTAGTCTGTTTTTGCCTTGAATTCAATAGTATCTAATAGGAGCATTATTATAGTAAAACAGCACCCACCACATGTGAATATCCTAAGTCCCCGCCCGTGTACAAAACATTTTTAACAAGACCAATACAATAATAACATAAACGTTTAGAACGCTAAGAATAAAACGAATGATGGGACAAAATCGATAACGACTTCGATGCGCTGTAATATTATACACTTGTGTAAGTTGATACGGTGTTGAACAAAACGGAAGCAACGGTATACTCTTACGTACCAACGTGGTTAACTCGACGAGTGGTGTTTGAAGAGTGCGAGTGCCATTGACTCTATGTTTATTTTCATTCTACAGTTTTTTTTCCACGTGCATGTTATGAAGTTTAAAAAAAAAAAAAATGTCACGTCCGACGGTAATCACTTTGCACAAGACTCACAAAATGATAAAACATAGTAATAAGAGCGCGTCTTAGCTCATAAACGCAGAAGTCTAGACTCTATAGCAGCGGTTCCCAACCCATGGGCCGCGAGCAGCATGGTACTGGGCCGCGAGCCATAGGTATAATATTAAATATTATATATTATAAGTTTATGAAAACGTTAATAGGTATGCTATGGGTGAGCCTCAAATATTTTTTTACAAAATTAGTGGTCCGCGAAACTAAAAAGATTGGGAACCGCTGCTCTATAGTATTGGTCCACGCACAGGGCCGGTTACCGTTTGCGCGTCGTCTGCTTACCTGTACCAAAATACATCGCACGTCGTTTGCCCGCCAACATTAGTAGGTAGTCTCACCAGCAAGTAATACGGTTGTACTCAGTATTTCAATAGTATTCGAATGACGTGCATTTTTATTTAAAGTGAAGCGAATGAATGAAAAATAAAAACATCTACAAAAAAAAAAACAACGTACGCACAAGTTTAGGTACACTTCAGCTGCTGATCTCGTCGTAATATCGGGGCACCTATACCGATATATTTTTAAACGGAAATGACTACGCTGCGACATTTGAAAATTGAACATTAGTTACAAAACGTTAAGCTGGAAGTGATACGAAAATGAAATACAATACGGATTGCACTTTAGGGTAAATATGCTGAAGCGCATGTGATGCACGATAATCTAACGTAAGAGGAACTGTCTTATAAAAAAGGTCTAAATGAACGATGGCAATACGCAAACGATTTGCGGCCCTGTACAGAGGACTAAATAATAGTATTATGACTCACTTCTCGGATGGCGCGGCCGTATTTTCTCGATTTTCTGGAACAAATAAAAAGTGCGCACTGATCAGTACAGGAAAAATATTATATATTTTTGACCAATATAGTAACAACATTTAGTAATACCGCGTCAATCGCAGTTATCATAGCAAATTACAATTATTTATTTTAAGCATTCCACAACACGCCGGTGTCATATATTATGTTTCTCGAGACTTGAAACCGATTAGTGTTGTATGTACCTACACGCGGCACATAGTATGCGGTTGATTAAAACAAGTCTACACCCGGTGTGAACGCAGTAGGTATATCACGTCCAAGGTATCAAATAAACAATTTGTACAAGTGTAGTAAAAGCTCAACTATATGTTTTAACATATCATACAGTGTACGTGTACGACAAACACACTACATTATGCGTATAATCCTGTCATTCAAGAAACTGTCAACACTTGTTGTTAATTAACACATTTGGCTTGCAATACAAATAAATTGCCAACTACTAACGAATATTTCTTTCGTCCGAAATCTAACGTTTTCCCAATATTTTCAAAACGTTTCGTTACGTGATAAGCACACGCCCCACACTTGTACGCGGAACCTACCAGTTGAGACCTAACGTACTGTTACCGATGACTGTAGAATACACTATTCCAAAACCAATGTTATTACCTAATCATTTAGCGATACATACATCGAAAATATAACGAAACATAATACCTCGAGACTTTTGACATCCAATAATATTTGTTTACGTCACGTCGTCACTCAGAAAATGTTAAGACATGTTTTTCTTAGACAAACGTACGGAATGTCAATATTTTTCGGACGGAATAGAGATCGTAAAAATAACACCACAAATATGTTTGTATATTTAAATTATACAATAACAGAAATATGTTAATGAGGCGGATATAACCAAGTTGTCTCCAACGTAACGCACCCGAACTCAAACCACTTTACAGGTATCCTAAATCAATAACATATCTCTATCAATTAGAAAAAAACCTGATAAGAATAATTTTCGAATAAAGGGATTCGAATAAACTCGAAGAAATATTATTCTAAATCATATATATTATTTTATATTACCAAGTAAAGTAGGTAGTGTGAAATGATTAACATACGATATCGTAGGCTGCAGGTAGGACAATGAAATATTATCATATTAAAGAAGGACTGTCATCGGTTTTAAAATACAATTGCTTGTAATCGTGTTACGCGCGAAAATGGGAAGAAGACGGTTATAGAGTGGTGTTGGAATGGAAACCTTCGGGGTAAACACCTCGAGGGAGGCGTAGAAATAGATAATGTGGAAGAAAATCTGAGCACAAGAATGAAATATGCTAGAGCGGTACAGTGGTGAGGGAGATTGTGGTGGCGATAATAATCTTATGGAGAGTATATACTGAATGCCAGCAGAAGAAGAAGAATATGCAGTGGAATATTAAAAAAAGAGTGTGTAGAAGGGTGCAGTGTCCTTTCGACCACCCTAGTCAAATACAGGGTTATCTTGCGCGGAAAATGTATAAAAGAACTAGAGGCTGTTCTCTATTTTTCTTTTTGACAGACCATATACATTATAGTAGACCCCGGCGATGACATGAATAGTGACATAGAAATATATTATATCGCAAGCACTTATTCAGGATTTTAGGGGGGTTGTTAAAATATTTTTAATAAATGAACTAAAAATACATAAATTATATTATTATTTTAATGATAGTATTACACAGTACAAAATATAATATAATAATGTACACAAATTACTAATTATAAATAATGAAAAAAATGGTTAAAGACAATTTTAAATCATAAAACAAAGTCAACCTCGCGTGGCATTCTGTAAAATTTATTGACTATTTCTTCGTTATTTATTGGGATACTTTGCTGAACTGACAATAAAGCCGAACCTGTTAGACGATTTCACTGCATCAATTCCTCAAATAGGTTTTTAATCGTCTTAAAGTTTAAGAATAAAGTTCTGCTTGTCGACAGTGAAAGTGTTGCAATTATGGATATTAAACACCAAAAGTTTGGACAAAGGTCCTTCGACATAACGCCTATAGTTTCGATTGTAGATTTTGGAAGTTCATTATCAGGTACCGATTTCCATTTTTCTATCCACGCCTCCAATTCCGATTCAAAATTGTCAGAAGTCGGTAAATAGCTTTTGTAAAAATCATTGCATTTTAAAAGTCATCGCTACTTGGATTTAATTTAATTAGAAAACTTGAAAACAGGATTTGCAAACCAGAAGTAATGTAATTGTGTTTTATAAATCTTTCAATTAATTGATTTTTGAAGTAATTTACAAGTGGCAAAAAAAATTGATCTCTTATAGTAATTTTAATGAATGTTAATAGTAATGAATCTGCTGGAATATTATTACAATGGACAGATTGCACAATTAATCGTGGAACTTTAACCGGTTCATCTACTAAGCTTAATACGTTTTTTACTTCTAAAAATAATTTTTGAAATTCTTCTTCACTATTTTCACGAATTGAATGAATAACTTGCACACGGCTACTGACATATTCTCAATACTCGGATAAAAGTAAATTTTTTTTTTCTGTAGAGGTTTACATAAAGACAGTGTCATAGCAAATAGTTTTTCTGTAATGTACAATGAAATTACAATGGAGTTTGAGGTAATAGTTTTTGTAAGTTGAATTGCAAGTTGCGATGTTTCTAAATTATGATGATGTTCAAGGTTTACTCACTAATGAGCATCCACTTTTTGATTTGAACCTTTTCCGATGCATTCGTTAGAAAATAAAACACATATTTTACAAAATTCTCCTTATTATTTCTTCGAATAAAATGACTAAGAAGCCTTGTTAACCAAGATATTTGGAATTTTAATTTTATTTTTGACACAACCGGAAAATTGTAATTTGAAGAAGGAAACTATGGATTTTTTAATAAATCATACTTAAATTTATCTTCAGTTATTTTAATATCTACATACCGTCCAATATCTCGAAGTTATGATAAATCTATTATAGTACTTTCTACTACACCATTATCAGTAGTGGACGCACACTGTACTTCTTCTTCGGTAGTAATTAATTCTGAATCCAATTCAGATTGATTGTTTTTCTTATGATAACAATTAAATATTGAAGACTGAGATGGCATATTCCGTTTCATTTCTTATAAGAAATGTATATATAAAAATATAAAATGTAATGTAACAGTAAACAGATACACAGTTACCAAGAAACAGAATCAAATGAAATACACGTTATACATTTATATTATTACTGAATACTTATGAAAAACGGACTGAACTATACTGGCGAACAGTTGTAGTTATAAACCGATAAGTCCATCGTCCGACAAGATTGCGATAAAATATAAGTTTGTAATTTTCTAAAATCTAAGATTACGTGTGTTATGAGTTATGACTATGTAATGGGAAATGTACAAATACTTTAAATACACTGTAGTTGCACAATAATTATTCATAAAGTGTGTAGTTGGTTTTTGTTACATTATCAATGTATACCTACTTTAAACGTTTAGGGGTGGGGGTTGATTCCCAAAACCATTCCCCCTCCACCCCCTGTATACGGACTTGTTATATAGTATCATCGATGAAACGCGTATTCAGGATAAAAGCGCCGGGTTAATAATATAGAATATATGTAGATTGATAGATACGAGGTCTGTTCAAAAAGTACCAGGATTTTATTTTTAAGAATTACAAAAATGAAGTTGATTGAAAAAAATTAAGAAGATTAAAAAAAAAACTTGATGCACACTCGTTGTTCGTTAATTTCAGACATTTCGAAAACGGCACACGAAACAAACTAACTGAATTTAACCACGTGTAATTTCAAACAGATAAGATAGCGACTTCAGATTTTGTTTAAAATATTCACCAATATGTGGAGAATACATTCATCTACAATTGAAAATATCATCTTGAGTAGATTAGCCGTAATGACATTTGTCCTGGAACTTTTTGAACGGACCTCGTAAAATAATATGTGTCGTATTCCGGGTATTCTTCTTTTCCAGCCGAGGCTGTGTATTTTTTTTCTTCTTAATTTATAACGTTCTTTAGACACGTTAACGGTACGGCATGAGAAGCGGTCGTATAGGTTTATTATCGCGCCGCATCGTACACGATACTGTATCATTTGGTATATCGTAAACGAGTGTCGAGTGCGATGTACTTTGGTCGAATAACAGCGGGTGCGGTGACCATCGGCTCCGTAAATCATTACGGTCGGACGTTATTATTCAAAGCGACAGGGAAAAAACACCGACACGTATACTGCGGTAACAGCAATGGCGTAACGACCGCGTTGACGTCGGTAAACAATATTTTCTGTAAGTCGTTCCCCGAGAGACCGGAACATAATATTCGAAAAACGAAAAAAACAACACGTTTCGCCGGAAATACCGTGTGTTATATATAAACGTAATATTATCTCGTACACGTACAACTATAATTATTTATATGTGATGTGCGGCTACACAACGAAACGCGGTGATCATTACGCGCTCAGTACCGTCGCGGTACAACGCGTGATCAATACACAAAATCGGCTGTAAATACGGTTTTGCGAGAAATATTCAAATCGGTGACGTACAGAGTTCATTTCAAGCGGAATCGATTCGTTGGCTTCTTGCAGGGACGTTATTAATTGCTAGCATAACATACGGAGATATGAATAATTCTAAAACGTTCCCATCATCAGTGCGTGCCGTCCACCATCGACCGTTTCCGCTTTATATACATAATAATATATAATGTACACACCGTACGACCGAATATATAGTATAAGTCTGTAAACGTGCAATAACCGGGGCCTTTCCGAGTATCACCTCCCCAAACGAAAATACCAGTCGGCACCCCGCCAATCTGACTTATTTTGGTATTGATTCCCTTACACGCATATAGACTCTAATAATAACGAAGAATCAATGTACTTATTTACGGGAAATAAATGGTGTTCACCGTGTATAAGTATAAGTACAATAAGAATTCAAATAAGCAACACTGTAGTAACTACTCGCAATTCAAATGCGAATTCGGTACCTGGGACGACTGTAATCTTTAAGGGTTAATTTTCTCTACGTTTGTTCTAAAAAAAAAAAATGAAAATTTTACATTATTTTCTGATCAATGTTGATAATCGGCAAATCACGACAAGGCACGATAAAGGGACATTTTAATAGGTAGTTGCACAGCAGTCGGCTAGTAAATAAAATAGATAGTAATATAATTTTCACCAAATACTAGCACTGATAGACATAAGAAAATAACTAGCAACGAAAAATGTAATTATTAGTTGAGTAAAAATCCATTTGAATTCTAGGAAACAATTATTGAATAAATTATTTTGAGGAGCTTTGAACAGTTTGAGGGTTAGCCTACCTGCCTCCTCTATAGTTGCGTTTTTATTACATGGCTAAACAGTCAAAATTTTAAGTACAATTAGGGTTCAAGGGTCGGTTACCTCTTGCCGACCTAGCTCTTACTCTCAATAAGTAAAACGTTCGTAGAAAATAGAATAATTGCAGTAGGAATTTTTTAGACGACGACCCCCCACCTCTTACGATTATCATCTTCGTGGCGGCCCAGGCAATATAACGTGCGATCGAAAATCCTTAACGCATTCCGTTTAAAATTAAGTGTAAACACGACCGCGACCTGGCCGGCGGTACAGCGTCTATTAATATATATATATAGTGGGAAATATTTAAAACCAGACGGAATATTATATACGCCTGTAAGGTCGGTGCACTAATTTCGTTCGGAACAGCAACAACAACAACAAACAGCAACAACAACAACAACAACGAAAACAGCAATAACAATAAAAATGATAATAATAATAAATAATGTTGGACGCGGCGGCCCGAGCTACATGATATTATTTACGCTCCGGTGCAGCGGTCCTGAGGCTGCGCGTGCCCCCGACGATTGGACGCGTTTTTAGTGGGTCGGCCTCGATGTGTATTTTTTTCTCCGGCTATTTCCCGCGTTTCGACGGAAATCTAAAAATACGATCTCGCGGGAGACACGACCGACGACGAGCCAAACGCGACGATCCTTCCACTCCTGTGCACCGGTCGGTCGTAAAGATAGATAGGAGAGAGAGAAAAAAAACAACAACAACAAGCACCAAGTGTCCGCAGCATATTATCATCATCATCATCATTATTATTATTATTATTATTATTATTGCGTGCGTCTCCGTGTCGATATAAATAAATGCGTAGCGTAACGTAAATATACCCACGTCGGGTTCGGCGAGCGTACACGCGCAACGCGCCCACTCTCACCGAGGACCGGAGCGCATCGCGACGGGTGCACACACGAGATAGGGCCATGGCCGGGTGTCGCGACGACGGACGGAGGCGCGCGCAGGTGAACGAATCCGACGGATGGCGCGGCCTTGAGGAGGAACAATCATCGGGACCGACGAAGAAGTGGTGGTCTCGCGCGGTCCGTCCGCCGATGACTGTGCACGACGTTTTGTGCAACGAGAAACACGTGTCTCGCGCAGCGGCGAAAAATAATAATAACATATTATACTCCGTTCGCCGGAGGGGTAGATAGATCCCTCGCGCGTCACCTGGGGTCCGCCAGTCGCCACCGTTGTTTTGTTCAGAGGTTAAATCCGATCTACCATTTGTGTTGTTTATTTTTTATTTTCATCTTCGGACTCGTACCTACAAAAAAAAATTCAACGCACACGAGACCTGCTGCTAACGATCTTAACGTCACCGTCACTGTTCAGTACACGTAATACCGTGCGTATGCTGACTAGACGTAAAGTTCTTCCCGTCCACGTTTACCGTTGTTAGGGCCTTTGGCCGATAAACAGCCCGTACGGTCTTATGATCGTCAACTTCATCGGTAAGCCATGATGTTCATATTTACTGACGATCATCGGTACCGACGCGCATTAATTTGTAAGATCCCGTAAGCAATTCACGGTCCAGCGCTCTACGGGCAACTGTACTCGAAAGGACCTAACTTCTTCCCGGAACATCTTACATCTAACTGGTCATCCCCGACCGCGTTACACTGCGCACAATATACGTGCCAAATAAATGCACTCCGCATACGTGCGTGAATCGCCGACCGATTATATCCTGCACACTTTGTTATTTATCGCTTACGATTTCCAAACAGTCACAGCACGTGTACCAACGACACGATAATATTGTACAGCGGGCACAAGGCCCGTTCGGAGGGTTTTGGCCGTGCGTGTTATTGCGCGCGTTTGTCGAAACGTGTTTTTTCGCCACACGCAAAATTAACGGTGGTCATATGAAGCATAGCACGTCGGTGGTGGCGGTGCCATAGGTGATGAGAGCTTACGTACCGGCATTCTGCAACCACTCGGTTATTCTACCAATACATGTCGTAACAATTACTTTACTCGTTAACACGAAATACGTGTTGAATTCGATACAAGCGGTTTGTGGAGCAAACATTTTGCTTGCCAACTGCATGTTGGTATGATATTATGTTGATTGGAAAGTAATAATGTTCAAGATTTGAAGTACTAAAATACTTCAAACTGAATAAGAAAATTTCTGTACTTCGACATTATAAACAAATATTTTCCAATAAGACGAGGATACTATTCAATACTTCTACAAAGTTATTAGTAGTATACGATTGATACGTTATTGCTTAAAACAGCTCTGCAGGGTTTAGAAATACATTCTACTTCGGATCGCACGCATATGATTATATCCAAGTACATACTTAATATTGTACTGAATATAAATGTATACGTAATTTTATTGTTCGTATTCTTTGAAATATTGAAAATTAATTTCTACATTTCTTTTCCTGTATGTAAAGGAGATGAGTGTTTTATTCTCATTATTCCAACTGTCGATAGAAATAAATAATCATTATTAGTGCTAATGAAGTTTTTTTGTTTCTATTTGAATATTGTTGGATTTGGTCTCAGTATCAGAAGTCTGCATCACAGAAATCGTTTAGTGGTAAATATTAATAAGAATGAATTCAGTTCGTAAACCGTTAATTTTTGTTTTCTATCTAGTGATTTTAACCAATTGTTTACATCAGCTTTAGTCAAAAGATGCAGACCGCTCAATGATAAGAGCATTTACTGAGTAGAAACTATGACCCAAACAAAAAAACGGGGGTCTCGCGGTACCGGGCGGCCCTTTGAATCATTATAAAAATAAGTTTCGATAAATGTATCATAGCATGTACATAAGTATTTGATTGCATTCATAAACATGAGATACAAGTATTTTTCAACGTGGGGCGATCACATTTTTCGGTACGACACGTGCGTATTAGTAGGTGCGCAGCACACCTTTGAAACGCGTTCACGCCAGAACCGACCGCTACTATACCGCGAGTGCGCGTGGATCGTTCGCACCTCGACAAAAAAAAAAAAACAAAAAAAATACTTTCGTACGAAGACTGTACCGCAACACACGTGGCCGGTGCAGTTTTTTCGCATATTTGCGCATACAACGGTAAACTATTATGTACACATACGACTGGCTGTTGAAGTCCGGTGTACATAGTACGAGTAGTAAACACGCACCTGCTGCAAATATGCGCATTGTGGGTGAATGCAATAAACGTGAGTTAGACACGTGTACAACACGGTGGATTCGATCGACACGCGCCAGCACTGAAGGCATTATTTACAATTAAAACGCGTGTTATCTTTGGCGGCGCGCGCGGAAAACAACACGCATCCGGGAACAAAGGAAAACAAAAATGTAATAAAGTCGCGTAAGAAAATCTATTGTCTCGTCTCGTTTTCGCGCACGTCGTTTTTACTCCCGGTCGGTTTCGAGCTGTGCTGCCAGTCTGCTACTGCTGCGACGAGAACGGTACGAGTGTTGGACGAGCGAAACGAAAACGACGATAAACGGAGGGATAGAAATCGGGTGTTAAGAACGTTTTTGTTTTTATTCTTCTGATTCGCGTGGCGTGCGTTAAAGTTATTCCACGTTAAAGGCGACCGCGGCTCCATACTACGCAGCATCTATTTTTCGGGTGCGTGCGCGTCTGCAACCCCCCGGGTCCCTGTCACGCCGGGTGCACCGCCGCGACACGTCTCCTCCCCACGCGCTCGCTCGCATTGTGCGTTGTGTTTCTACACTATTATTATTATTACTATTATTGTGATTATTATTATTATTTTCTTCTGCTCCTTCCACAACCTCCGCTGTTCACGTCTCGCGGGGAAACAGAAACAGGTAAACGCATCGCCAGATGTCCGTCTGCGATCGAGAGAAACCATTATAAAACGTATAATGTGCATTTATATACATTCTAATATCATCTCTCGTCGCGCGCGCGTCTGGTACAGTCTGCTGCGTGCGCGCCGAACACCTGGTCGGGCCGAGCACCAAACGTCATCGTATGCCCACGACGATGGTGACGAATCGTCGTTGGCAGTCGGCAGCAGCCGGCTCGCTGCGCGCACGACGCACGGTGTAGTGCACCCTGGCCGCCGCGAATCCCCGACGAAAAAGTCGAAAGTAAACACACTGCGCTCGGCCGAATAATAACTATACCATTGTGTTACACGTCTCGTGCGTTGTAATTCTTAAGTCCCTATTTTCCTTTCATTTTTTTCACTCTCCGTGTAGGCTGCGGCCTATTCAACGGAGTACAACAAAAAAAAAAAAAATCAACGTCGAGAGCTCCAGTATTTACCTCCGGTTACGTATGAAAAATAATATCATTCGAATGACCTGTAATGCGGTTAAGAAAATTAGCAACAGCTGCCTCGCAGTTCTCCCTGGTGAGCTCCGCGATCGCACGCTTAATTTATTCTTTTAAATCGGTTGCGGTTAAATCTCGGTTTCCTTTCGTAAAACTGTGATCCAACATATCCTCAGAGAAAAAAATCACAAGACGTGAGATCACATGATCTTGCCGACCAATTCATGTTACCCCGAAATGCAATAAAGCGGATCAGAAACGTTTCACTCAGCAGTGCAAAACACACGCTTTTCAATTATTGACATACGGTTCACGATGACAATAAATCAACTTAAAAAAAACTCGTAAACAAAAATTTATTGCGCCAAAATAAACCGGGATGGTAGGAGATTATAAAAATGATAAAATTAAAAAAATGGCATTCAATTTATAAAAAGCGCTATTTATGGGACACTGTTTATATGCTTAATATGTAATTTGAATGCAGTACGTGGGTGGATATTTTTACAGGCATCGACGCCCACAGGAAAAGTATTAAGGAGGGGGGGGGGGGCTAAAATAATACTCAAAATATAAAGTAAGTAAAGTTTTATTATGTTACTTCATGAATTTTAACAAGGACAGAAAAAATAGGATGTAATCAAATTTATTACTCGGTATCTGCAAATAAGAACTGCAAATTTCCTTGTTTCATATATTTATATTAACAATAATCACGATGTCTATTAAATTAGAAGTTTATATTATTTTTCCAGGAGGTACCCTGTCTTTCCCCTCCCCACTTAATGGAACCCATGTGAACAGGTTCGACGACTACTACGTTTTGTTATTACTATTATCGAGATTATATACGAGATCATAAAAGGATATAAATATTTCAGCTTGCCTCGATCGTTTTCTGCAGGTCACGGGATATCGGAAAATGACCGCAAGTGATCAAAAATATGTAAGCGTCAAAAATTGTTTTGGAACAAACTACTCGAACAATAAAAACGACAAAATGTGATGCGCTCGTGGATGAAATATTTTCCATAAATTGTCAATATTCTTTAAAATAATCAGTTTTGACTTTATAAATATGGAAAAACATCAATCAAGAAAATTGGTCAAGTTGAATTTTTTGAACTTTTATCACTAGCTTAATGTTCGTGTCGCATATTTTCAGCCGCTAAGCATAAAATTATATGATCAAAAGTAATATAACAGGATAAAATCACATTATTTGTTAGTTTTTTTACTAAATTTTTCCTCCGTAATTGGAAAATATAGTTTTATTTTTATACGAATTTAGAGTTTTCAATAGAACTTTAAAAAAAAAAATTCAACGCGTTGTAGCTACTTGATGGAAATAACTAAATATGTGTTAGGTACAACCAATAATAGATATTGATTTTAGCAGTTACTTTCAAAAATTAAATGATACAATTATATATTTAGGGTAACCAATTTTAAACGTAAATAGGTACTTCTATAAAATAACTGTATTTATACACGCCATAAATACACTAATGTCCGGGTCTAAGATTAAAGGAAAGTATTCTGTTCAATGCAGGCCCGTGCGCAGAATTTCAGAATGGGGGGTGTTTTGAAAAAAAAATGTATAACACAGATACATCAATAATTAGCAAATAGTATTATAACATATTTATATTTATTATTAATTTTGTAAGTATCTATATTCAAAAATATTACATATAGGTGATAGATCAATAATGAAAAACACGATTTTTTCGACCACGGGGGGGGTTTGAACCCCCAAAACCCCCCCTTGCGCACGGGCCTGGTTCAATGACTCGTGAAAAAAAACTGTTTACCTTATAGGTTCAGTTTTTCTTAAAGTCATACACACCTTCTCGTAAATAGCCATCCGTTAGGGTAAATGGAAGAACTAAAAATCTCGTCTATGATAATCTACTAGCCGATTTAAAAGGTACACTAACCGTTTCGTTGATTCCATATATTGCTCATAAATAATCAAACAATAAAATGTAATATGAAAGACGACTCGGTCAAATATCTTGGAATGTTGTCGGACGAAAAACTGAAGAGGAAAACTTATACTTGAATAAAAATAACTATGGAAAAATGAGAACTCGCCCTAAGTAAGCTATAGTGAATCAACGCTTAAAATAATTTCTATTACTGTACATCCCGATATTTTGAGCACTTACGGTTACTAACCCCAGGCTTCACTCTGATTCAGCATCTCCTATAAAAGTACGAGTATATAAGATTCAAATCCTCCAGAACGAAGTCTTGATGATATGAGTAAAGGCCCCATGGTTCATGTGGAACGGAGAATCTTCATCGAAACGAGAACACCTCTCTTCCAAGACTGGATACAAAAACGATTTAAAAATTTTGAAACCAGCGGTCTCAGACATTGCGTGGAGCACGGTAATCAGGTGATTAAAACCACAACAGGACCTATTCGTATCAGATGACAGCGAAAAATGACAATGAACACAAAACAAAAAAAAAAAATAAAAAAATAGTTAAAATATTAAGGCCGAACATGTAAAATAACCAATGTCTTTTTTCCACTTTTCTTGTTACTAATTCAAGACATTTTACTACATCCTATGAAAAAACATAATTTTGTAATAATAATAATAATAATAATAAAAAACCATACACACGAGCACTACATATACGATTAGAGTTTGTGAAAACATTGTTTTGAAAGTCACGCCATTGATAACAATAATCATAACCACTTTACGATTTTCGGAGTCGCGTCTGATGTTCAATATTCCAAACTGACCATTATTTTACCACTTAACTATATATATTTATAATAGGATATTGAAATACACGTATGATATCGTGCTCATTAATAATTTATGCAAGTGAAAAATACAACTCCAAACAATCGTATAACAATGCCATTCCATTACAACCTGCACGCGGTTTGGCGCTAATGAACCACATTTATGTAACGAGGGTAAAATGTATAAAACCTTTAACCGGAAAAACAATAATATTTCAGAATGAGCGATAAATATTTAACGCTACTTAACTACGCATTTACAGAGTGTGTACGCGCAGTACACACAGCACCGACTGTACACGCTATTAGTGCGTTATTAGTTATTAGTTTATTACTATAGAACGTTGACGTAAAAGTGTACCGCGCACGCCAGGAGCATTAATAAAAATCGTAACTGCGCGCGATGTTTCGGCGTGAAAACAAACATAATTATAACGTAGAATATTATACACATACGTGCACTGCGGCACCGACGTGGGACGTGTCGAGAGCGGAACAAGTACGATTCGAGTGTAAATAAACAATCGCCGCACGATATTGCCGTGCCGCGAGAAAAGGACAAGACATCCTGTATAATAATATAGCACATTGATATCTACGAAGAGCACGCAGGGCAGAAACGTCGACGAAACTATGTAATATTATATATACGTACTGGCCCATAGGCGTGCGCACGGGTGGTGTCGGGTGTGCCCGGCCACCCCATCAGACGTGTAAATAAAGCCCTAAAATTTAAGCGTGACTCGTCAAAGAGCATAAGGGGCCCACGTTTCGACCGATTCTGCTCGAATTAAACGTGATTCGATCTAAAATATTTGGTAAAAACTAAATCACGTTTCGTAAAAAGAGGAAATGGAACGAAATGTTATGAATATCCGTGCAAAAACTTATTACGACACAACAGCTAGATGTTTTTGACTAAAAAAAGTACATATCATAAATAAAATTCGAAACTATCTTAGAAAAATATAACTATTCCTTGGAACTATAATGTAAAACAGTATTAAATTAAAATTAAAGTCATGTTTGTCCATAGATTATCATTCATTAAATGAATGTACCTAAATGTTTTGTTAAGATAGGGCCCAAAAATATTGTAGGCAACCCCTGAAATACTGCTGGTCCGCGTACCTACGCCTAATATGTATGCTGCAGGTTGTTTTGTTGAGGGGCCATAGGTGCAATTCCCTCTATCCCCGTTCACAAAAAAAGTGATTTAAAAGTTGATCAAAGTGCTTTTTTTATTATGGTATTGATTTCAATTTGAATTAAGATTTAAATTCAAATTTAGTAATTGGTGCATTCTAAAAGAATAAGACCCATCGCCAGTATTTCTGTCGACAGTACGACTGATTTCTGGACACAAGTAATTCTTAATGTCGATTAATAATATTCCTATGCCTATTCTTATTAATTGACATATATTGCCTCCTGCCTCCCGTTCAGGATCTCATCTGTATCCGCCCTTGTTGATAGGTACACACGCGTTTTTGTTTTAAATGGAATGGAACGTTATGAATATCAGCGCGGACGCGTTCCGAGAATACGAAAACATAAAATTTGCCGAGGATCGCGAGGTCTTGAACCGTTGACTTTGGGGCGAGGGATGTGCACGCATCGTGGCCACAGCGACCGCGGGGATGATAAAGCACCGCCGCGAGGGTGTAAAAGTGTAATAATAATATGCAATAACAATCGTCTTCGTCGTTCCCTCTCGCGTAAGCGCCCTTCCGCAGCACACACGCACGCGTAACGGTCACACCGAGCGTATCCGGATTTATCGACCACCGGCGGCGGCAGCGGCACGTGGGCGTCGAAGGCGAGTGACATTTTCACGTTTGTTTACGTTTATTGTTATCACGGTCGGCGGACGGGCCGTACCTGTTGTTGTATGTGCCAACTAGGCCAAAATGTAATTATTATAAAAATGGTCAAATAGACAAAGTTTATTAGTAAGATAGGCCAGTGAAGCAAACGAGCTGAGGTAGCATATTTTAATATTTAAGACAGCCGGCTGTCAATATCACGTACTAAAACTATGGAAGATTTATTCAATAACTTATTAGGGTCATCAGATCCATATATTTCCAGTTTGCGTAAAAAATATGTTAAAAAAAGTACTCCATTATCCGCAGAAGCAAAAGAGTTGCTAATATTACAAGAAAATTATTTTGGTGAACACGAAGAAGAATTCGAAAATGAAACTGAAGTAGAATCTGATGAAATTTAATACTAAATTATATTCAAAAACAAAAATGTTATGAATAAGTTGAAATTAATAATTTAAAAATAATTTTGTTTGTACACCTATATTTAATAACTCGATAAGCGTATTATGTTTAATTACTTAATAATAATAATAATAGAAAAACATTACATCTTTTTTTTTTAATTTATGAATTTTGTATTGTTTCAATAAAAAATGTATACCTAAATAATAAATGAACAAATTTGGACATTTTGTATTGATAAAATCATGAAATTAATTTTGTCCCATTTTTTTTAAATTCTGGCCCACCGTGCAGCCTGACGAGCGAGACCGGGGCGGAGTGCGTGTGTTTCGGTCGAAGCACGTATGTGTAGGGACCACGACGTCACGCTTTATTTTGTGTTTTATTAAAATATGCATTTGGTGTGAACTATCGTTTTATTTTGAAAACCCGTCAACTCTTAACAGTTGAACTAATATCTATTAGCTTTGATTACTAAAGCGAGGACAGAGCGATACCCACGAAAGTGCGGTATACGAGACCGTATACCGCGGCGACCGCGGCCGCGTGCCCGATGTTTTTTGACCTAGAAAAACGGCGGCAAATGTGCCAGAATCGCAAACATTCCGCGCGTTTGCGCCGCCCGAGCTCGACGCGTTACGCGCGGGTACCGTGTGTGTACGCATGTGCGCCGTGCGTTTACGCACACAATTACGCCCACGTCACGTACGCGAGGACCGGGGGACACACGCGCCTGTACGACGAATGTGCGCCCGCGTAGAGGTGTGTACCGCCGCAAGACGTACGTGTTATTGTTGCGCGTTTCGCACCGGACGGCGCGGCGGGTGGGCACGGCGCGCGTGTACGCGCGGTGCAGTGTAAACAAAATGTGTGCGGTTTTTTTATTTCATAAAAATGTTGTTTTTTTTTTCTTCTTCGAGCTTGACGCGCGCCCGCGAACGGAGCTGCGGTGGTGCGCGCACGACGAAACCGGCAATACGGGGACGATTCGTGAAAAAATCGCGCGATGACGCGCGACAACATCAAACAACAACAATAATAATAACATAACAGCACTACTATGCAGTGGTTCCTAATCGGTATGAAGCCACGGACCCCTAGCCATGATTTGAACTGGTCCGGGTGCGCAATTTTCAATTTGGTTTAAAACATGAAAATAAAAAAAAAACATTTTTCATGATTTATCTTTTGAACGTACCTTTTTGTAACAATACGAACGCCTTATTTCTCATAAGGTACAATATATAAAGTGCTTTATTCGATTTCACACTTTATTTCGCGTGCAACAGTGTTGCAATTACATTCTACAGCAGTATTCAACTTTGAGTTGCTGAAATTAGTCGTTGCATTGCTTTTCCAACTTCATGAGACGAGCGAAAGCTTTCTTTTTTGTTCACGATCTCGTCCGAGTTCGGCTGCATGCTTGATATTTTCACTCTTAAATCACCGTCAGTATTACTTCTATTACGTCTATTTGTTTCTCGTAGATCTTAAAGCTCTATCGGCCAGTTGCTCTTGAACAGTTGACCATCAATCAATCAGTTTTTTATCGTTCCGTTATTTACCAGACCTATCAACTCATCTCGCTCCTGTTCAGAGGGATTTTCTATTTTTTCGATATCACCGGAAAATGGATTTCTTATCCACGTATAGTTTGGGTCAGGCTGGTGAAAATCTTTTCGAAACATTTTTGAACGTGCATGTCGTCTTAAACTTCAACCACGGACCGACTAACATCAACACGCCGACCTCTGGGGGGGGGGGGGGTCCGCGGACCAACAATTGGGAACCACTGTAATATAACGTATAATGTATACCGCAATTCATAAATGGAATAATACGATTTGCACAAGTGAACCCTGCACAGCACTCGCGCTGTACAATTTTTCTTTTTTCTTCTTTCGCTCTCGTATACATAATATATAAATAACGCGTTTCGGAGAACAGAATATAAAACAGTCTATATACATACGTTTTTACTCTCCGATTAAAAGGTCAACGCTGTAATCGCCGTTATGTAGCTAAGTATAATATACTGTACGGTTCAAAGTCTCTTATTTATTCATGTTGATTTTGTTTTTCTCATACTGCTGCAGTTTGTTCGTTGATTGAGAAAACCGGATGTCCGGACTACAGTTTAAATAGCTTAATGATTAGAAGTAAAAAAAAAACAGTTTATTATGCGATGGCAATATGCCCACGATGCGATACGATCCAATGTTTTGTCCTGTTCCTATATATACAGCAGTTTTATTCCAAAAACGTTCAAACATTTTTTTTAATAAGCATTTGAACTTCTCTAGATTATGAAAAATATTATTAAAAACAAATAAATTAGTGATTTTTCTTTTCAATGGGCGCAAAATTATTATAAGTTACTCTCGAAAATCTTGAAAAATTTCATACAGTGTTATACAATTGCGGTGTATGTATTTTATTTATTGTTTATAATTATCTATGCTTTATTAAAGATATAATATAATATTAAAGATATAATATATAAATTTAAAAAATGTCTGTACACACTTATTAATAAAATATATATATCGTGCAAAACACAGTCGTATAAATAGCGATAATGGCATTTGTGAAAAAGCTATAAATCTTAATGCATTATCGGCTTTTTAATTTTGTAAGGTAAAAATAATAATAATAAAATTACGGAAAACTGAAAGCATATACCATTAGATAAACACTACATCGAAAGCGATTTTTTTTTATGAGTGATGAGTCATTGAGCGAATGGGTTGAAACATTATTTCACTATTTTCGGCTAAAAGTCTACAGATCAATTTATTAATAAAATTAATTTACCTCACTTCGCACTCTGAGTCTAAAATAAATTGTACCTAATAGGCAATGGTATAGCGTGCAAATTACTTTTTAGACAGAGTCAATATGATCGATGAAAAGACTCAGTTCAAAATCATCAGGTAGAAAGCAGAACACTGCGCAGTATCATATATTATAGTGGTCATTGGACTATACACTCCCTTTACCGTTTACGGGAATCTATTATTAACATTCGCTATAGTTATAGCCATTATTATGATATTATTATATTTAGGGGGTTGTCAAATATCAAGTCCACGGTCCCGCTAATACAACGTGTATTCATATATGGGTATGATGAGACAACCGATTTATTTGGGTATGATTGTTAATTATTTTCTTCCTTGTTAATTGGTTTCGCATCCTGGAAACCATTTTTATCTTTTTATAGGTAAATAAATAAAACAAAAAAATATCACGTTATTAATTTTAGGGAATTCGGAAGTTAAAAAGCAAATATATAAATCATAAATGTATATTGTAGTGCATACATTTCTTTATATATGCTGTGTACGTGTTCTACAGTTAAAGCCGAAAGTTTGTTTTATCATAAATTGGCACAGTACAATTTGTTGTTGGTAAATAAGTAAGGCAGCGTATAAACATTGAAACTATAAAATATTACAATCAAACATTCAGTTGAAATATCTACAAAAATATATTACAAAAAACGAAATTGAAAGATAGTTTAAGTAATTACTTAGTAGTTGTTAAGTTCCAATAAGGTTATTTGTTAATAACGAAAAATCTGTTACGGAAATAATTAATAAATACATTTTTCAGTAAAAAAAATGCTGAAATACAGTGCGTGATATAGACGGGTGAGTGATATTAGTCAATTATTATTCTTATAGGTACATTAAATCTTCAAATCTTTATAAATAAAAATTATGAGCAAAGCAGGTCAGGTGGATCGACCTCTATATCTTAAGATAGTTTACGTTACTATATTAGTAAACTGTAAAAGTCCTAAATAATTTCATAATCGGGTTGGTAAACAGACTATACGAAAAATAAATAATATCGTTAATAAGTATAATTATTGTTGGACTTTGATTCAATTAATTCAAAAAACAACTCTTAAGATTATTATTACAAATTACTATAGGGATATAAATATCCAGTTCATGTTTCAAGTGCCTACGGTTAATGTTTTTCTACAACAAAATAACTAATATCGAATAACTCAACAAAAGTCACTGTATACGATTTCGTTAACATCTATTAAAATGTACACTAAGACACATCATTGTATTTCGCATTGTAAATTTAAAATATAATATAATAATAATTGTATTATTTGAATGTGCTTTTTGTCGACAAGATGTGTACGTTATGGTGTAAAAATGATTTCTGTCATAAATTAGGCAAGTATAATTGAAATTTGAATTCCGTTATCTTTAACAATCTATTTATTTAACTCGCCTCATGGCGCATGACCAATAAATATTTACATTTTTTATACAGACTATTCGACTTAATTGGGTTGTTATATTTTCTCCTGTTCAAAATTATAATGTTAATAATCATACTATAATGTTTTTATGTGTAATTAAACTGTTATACTATGTTGAGCAACATTTTGTCTATGTAACTATACTATGCTTCTGTATTTTTAGGACTTGGCCAGCATGTTTAATAGAACTGAAATTTAAATTGAAATCACATAATCACCTTTATCATAGTTTATTAATGTATTCTTAGTAGATTGAAATGCTAAAATTACAATTATTATCAGTAGGCAAAATTTTAGAGTAGGTATTCGTAGTTTATTTTGGGATATCAGCAGTGATAATTTTAATGTAATAATTAGGTATGTGATAAGAGTAAGACCACCTGGTTATAAGATATGAATTATCTGTCTACATAAATATAAATTAATAATATTTTACATGTTGATCGTTTAGATTTCTTGGCATAAAAAGCTCTTAAAATATTTAATATATATTAATTTCAACAAATAATATAAAAGTTAAGCTGCAAAATATTAAAAATAAAGAACAGACCAAATTAATTTTTAAAATGTAACTAAAAACATAAATAAGTAATAATTAAGTAGGTAACTAAGTTACAATAAAAATTAATAATAAACAATAATAAATATCAAAAATAATTAGTTGAAAAAATGATCTTTTCGATTGGTATTTAATTATTTTATTGCTTTGTTTTGTTGCTAAACAATTACGTATTTATGTACAGCCCTGTGTCATAGAGAGATCCATTTAAGTGATTACACTTTACTGTCCTACTCGATCCATACATGTAAAGCGTAAACACTTACAGGGATCGACCAGTACATTACACAAATTGCAGAAGCGTGCAGCGACACGTACAAATATAATATACTAATATACTAGTACACGTTATGATCAGCTTTTTAATAACATTCAACTGTTTTTTTCGTAGAACATGAACAGCATATTATTAATAATATCGAAAAACAGTTTATTTTTATAACATTGCCAACAACAAATTAAAAATATATGAATCATCTTTATAACGTTAAGGTGATGAGTAGGTGTTCAAATAACTAAGGACAAAGTGAAATACTCTTTCTCGTAGGACAATTAAGTATTTGGTAATTCGTTCATGTAACGGCGTTTCGTTTGGTTTTATTTTCGTCGAAAGGTATTATACTATACCCTACAAAGTATGCATAGTATGTATTATAAAGTATTTTCCACAATAATAATTGACCAATAGAAATTTCAAAACTCGTGTAAAATAAATAAATGTGAATAAATTTTCAAAGATTAAAACAATTTGCCATGATAGAAAAAATTATTTTAAGTAGGTAGTATTTGAAAAAGCGAAATTAGAATTTGCAATAATATAGTGGTGTTTAAATTTAAAGTTTTATATTAATGTCTTGTATTCAACCAAAATGATTGAACAAATTATACTCAATATTTATATATACCTATTACATAATTATCTATCTTTATATTTAAAACACATACCATGTATATTATACTTAGGTAATTGATACTTGCTTATTTAAATATTGTACACTACACGGTTTTTAGTTTCTTATCTTCTTTCTTATCGTGTTAGACAAGGTAAGAAAGATTATTTTGAAAATTTTAAACTATTTATTCGATACTATAATCACAAATGTACTGAAATTAACTAATAAATGCGTAGCCGAGTAATGTAAGACCTGACTGATCAGATTATACAGTATCGGACTGGTCGAATGAAAATGTATACTGGAATCTGTACATAATATACTCTATACATATACAGGGATGACAGGTTAGATTAAAATTTTAAACGTCGTAAATTACGAGTAGAACGAATTTTGAATAAAAAATTAAGTGAAATAAGAAGATATTAATCTAATAGTACAGCTGACAGACACGTGAGCTATTCAATGAGATAACTATTATATACGTGTACAGTGGTATACGTATTATACGTATACACCTCATATAAGTATCTAAATACATATCTAATACATCTGATTTATTTTTTTTTACATACGAATTTGGTACATTTATATGATATAATATATTTGTAAATTTAATTTTAGAACTCCTTTTATCCCTGTTGTGTTCCGTCCATCTGCAGTTGGCTACCTGCAGTATATACAATATTGTTGATATTAAGAACTAACATATTAAATAATATTCATACTAGCCAGTATAAAGAAATACCAACAATGAGTAATAATAATAATAAATATATATAAGAATAATAATTCATACCATCTAATATTAAAAAACCTAAGTACAAAATATACTTTATTTAGAAATATTAGGACATTTAATTTGTATAGGTTGGTGCACATAAGCATGTGCATAAGTTACCGTATTCTTTTTAAATTGTACATGGAATTTTATAATTTACTCTTTAAAATACTTTTAGAAACCAACAATTTGGCACGCGCGCAAAGTTGGCTTTCCTAGCTTGTGTATATGGTATACAAATAATTATTATAATCAATCTCCTTTTACAAATTGTAACCAAATTATTTGTTATAAAAGAAGTATAAACACGTTGATACTAAAGTCTAAAACTGTACCTAAAAATATGCATTGATAATAAAAAAGTAAAATTATTTATACAAATAAATAAACTATTTTTTACATTATTTACAAGAAAAAAAAATATCGCTGGCCATAGTTTACAGCTGACCCAAACGCCATAAATACTTAATATTTGACAGTATTTTTAAATCCTTACAATCGATAGTTATTATTATTCAGTATTCCAATTTTAATTATGGTTAACGAGCGAGCCATAGAGCGTTTTCTTCGTAAATAATAGTTCATATTTGTATAAATAATTATACATTTTTTGTGAATGCATACTCCTAGGGTGTGGTTCACCTGTTCAAAAGTTATGTCCTCGAAAATATTAGTTCGAAATATTATGCGTTCGAAAATTAATTTCTTCGAAGTGATTACCTTTGGGTTTGAAAAGATATTTTTCAAAAATTATTATTACGAGAGCCTATAATGTTATAATTTATAACGTGTATGAGTTATTTTATTGTTTTCAAAAGTTATGGCTTACAACGTACTTCGGGTATAATGTATACTCCGTATCATCATTATATAAGCTATAAATTACGAATAAATTTAAATTTAATAAAAAACAGTTTATCATGTTTGGTTGTGTGAAACTGATTTCAAAAAGTCTAGTTTAGAATAACCAGAGTAATCATACATTCTTGGATGAACTCTCCATAGTCGACTTAATATTGTGTGCATCAAAGATACTTTTTATTTTTTTACTGTTCCTACCTCGGATGAGTAGTGCAATGGTTGACTCGGTTTCATTTTGAACTTTCTGAATGAATATTATGAATTTGAATGCACCTAAAACATTATACTAAGACTGGAAATATTTAATTTTTTTTATTTCAGAAAAAATATCGTCACGTACGTCATGGACAGTTGAGGCACCACACATAAGTATCCGAATTTCACAAAAAAATATATTTCGAAGACACCTGTTTCGAACAAATATAATTTTCGTAATAATTGCTATTTCGAATGGCTCCCGTATTAATGAATTTTAATGTCAAAATTTACTATTTTCATATTGTATAAAAGGAATGGTACTACGGTTATAGCTGCGGGTTACGTAAGCAGCGATCCAACTAACCATTTGTGTAGAAAAAAAACAAAAATTGATTTGAGAGTATGTTATACAATTTTTTCTTACTACGGAGCGAGACGTGTGTTTTATGTAAGGGTGACATAATACTAGTCTAAAACTTGGGCCTCTCGTTATCCCTTGTTGTGTTTTATAACGTAGATGCGGTTAACTGTAGTCATAATTCGTTTTAAAATATCTATTAAACAAACTACATAAAAATTTACCGCCCCTGGAGTTTTGATCAGGGGAGGAAATCGCTCACCTACTCTACTGGTGTTTTCACGTAAAATATTTTAATCTGATCGTATTGCGATAAAGGATACTAGACGTGTCATCGAACGCCGTCGGCGAGAGCGAAGAAAACGAGCGCAGGATTAATTCGCACAGACGGGTGCGGGCGAGACGTGTGAACACCGCATAGTACTCCGCACAAAACAAGCATAACTGTAATCGATTTTGCGAAAGATTTAACTAAATAGTTAAACTGACAGTTATTAAATGAAAAATAAATAACGGACGAAACTCCCAGGTCGGGTGAGACTCCACGGTCGGATGAGATGCAGGGACGGGTGCAGTATGATACTGACATTGCGCATCGTTGGTATTTAAAACTTGAAACCGCATTGCTCGTGAAAAAACGGTTCCGAGTGAAAGAGATTGGGGGGGGATCAGTTTAAGTTCTTAGAGATGGACGCAGATGTAGAAGTACAGAACTTAATTTCTCAATTAGGCGAGTTGTACTTTTAATGTTCTAACTTTTGCAAAAAAAAAAAAATCTTTATAAAATGCTAATACATACGTAGTGCTCAGTAAATTTTTCGACTAATATTCATAGAATAACAACCAAATAAATGATATAGTCAAAATTCGTTGAAATAACCGATTGTTTAAAAACGACGAAAAAATAAAATTGATTTTGTCGAAAACCGGTGTGCAGCAAACGTTTTTTACGACGTTTTTTACCGTCGCACATTTTCGCTCGTTTCTCTCAACCATTTGGAAAACCGTCGAGAAAGACGACGCGACGTTACGTAATATAATATCGATAGTTTAAAATTTCTCAGTCGTACATGTTCGTTCCGATCTTTTGACGTCCTGCCCGTGCTTGTTATTTACATCATATTTTTTGCGCATTTCATTTTAAGCAATCCTCACCGCCGGCGCACGCGTATACACGGCCATCACATCGTCGCTCGTAGAATCTCTGAATGAACATTATAGTAATAATAATGGCGACCTTGTGCGCAATCCGCGCGAAAGACGAAACGTACGGGAAGGACAACTTGGGGACAGTCATAACAACGATTAGCCGGCCGTTAATCGACGAGTCGTCGTCGCCATTATCAATACGACGTGGTGCAAATTGAACTTAAACGGTACACAACCGCGTCGTCGCCGTCGATTGAAACGCAGCGAGAAATTCGTACCGCGTGCGCATCGCACATAATGCATACGAGTATATACAATACGTATACGCGCGACGATAATGGTGTAATTAGTATGTAATAAGCGTGGACGTTGTACAATAATAAAATAACAACAGATAAAATAAACAAAACACCGTGAGTCAGACGTACGATCGTTTACGCGGTGCTTATTAAATATCCGAAATCAATTATAAACAGTTTTCTTTGACAATCGAACCGTAGCACAAATTATTATTATGCAACATGATGTAACAAAACGCAACGCGGCGTCAATAGTGTTTACATCGAATACGACGTTATTCCGCGTGCTGTAATACGTGTACGCCGATGGGGTTTGGTAAAAATCGAGCATTTTTTTTTGTTTTTTCTTCGTCCAGCAACGTTGTGGTTCGTTATACTATCGCAAACCGCTGACCGACTGCAACCCAAGTGGGCAGTCCGTTTTAATACGAGTCGAGCGCGGTACGGAAGAATTCGGCACACCAAGTGGAGCATATAAATATTGGATAAAGTAAAAATATTATTTCTAAAACCTTTATTTTGTACATTAACCGGGTTATTTGTACATTATGTACCTTTGAGTGGATAAAGTGGTTTGATATAATATCAATTGAACTTTGTAAGTAAAATATTTAAGTATATCATGACAAAACGTGCGCACTGATATTGTTTAATCTCTAACGCACAGTCCTTTTCCGGTGGTCGAGTTTTTCAAAAATATTTCAGTGTAAAAGTAAATGTTCAACAAATAAGCGTGAATGTAAATTAGGGAGGGTCCATTGCAACTCCTTTGAACTGTTAAAATAAATAACTGTATATTTAATTTTTTTTGTTCGGATAAATATAATTTTGTTTTTTTCTACTTCTTACTTTATCCACAGCACACTGGATAATGTGCACATTAGCTGGAAAATGTACACATTGTACATATTTGAGGTGGATAATGTACATATTATACTGTTCATATAGATAAGGTATACAATATACATTAACCGGGTAATGTATTCAGTACCCATTTTCGTACTCTACGCGTAACATATATACGTATACCAGCTGTGTCGGTGTAACACGATTAAGGGATAGCGGGCGTGCTCAAATTTTAAATTAGCACCTCCTAAATCTAAATCTTAACCCTAGTTTTAAAACTTATTGTTATTCATCTGTTGTATTTTACTGTCCATACAATATACACTCAGATGACATTCTTCGTTAAGACTTTTTTCTCAACATATTATCTAATCAACGGACAGTAATTGTTGTATAAAATATGGTAGGTATCCAGGCAATAAAATAAATAAATATGTTTTGTAAAATTACTTAGCAACGAAAAAAGTTGTTTTAATAGAGTAAATATTATATTGAAAATCATTTTTGAACTTTATAGACAAGTTGAATGTTAAAAGTTCAATAAAAATCCGAAAAAGAATCTCGAACCATACTGGGCGAACTAAATATAATTTACAATTTCAGACTTCGAAATTAAAATGTTTATTTAATATTTAATCACAATAATTACCCTCTACGATTTCATCAAAGTTAAATGATTAAACTATAGATATTTTGTCATATGACCCATTGGTCTAAATAGCCACACAAATTGTTAACGATATAATAACAAATGTTTAGAAAAATCAGCTTGTTTAAAAGAAAAAAGATGAAATTAGTATGTATATTATTATTTGAAAAACCCAAATGACGAAAACGAGAGGTATTAGGCTATGAGAATTTATGATTTTGTGTGGTGCGGACAATCGAGCTAATTTTATGCACGGATTTTGGGTTTGCTTTTTAGTGCAGTATCGGAATGTGTTTGAGCTCGAATACTCTGTACAAGAAAGCGGCGAGTCAAATACTCACGAGCAGTATTTTTTTTCTCGTAATTAATTTAGTTCAAGATTGAACTTTAACTTGATACACTTGCACGTCGGACATTTGCGGGGGTATGTATTATGTTTCCTACGACTTTTTTTTGGACACAGTTTAATCATAAAACTAATTTCGTCATTGAGAACCGAACAACAGTTAAATAACTTCCAGTGTATATACAGACCGACGATTTTCTGCTCATCTCTTTCGTCTTGACTGCGCTTAATCCACAAAAGTATGATAAATTATACTGTCTACGCTCGACGTCTGTGTAACGTTATATTTATCACAAAAACATTACGACATATTATACAACCTAGATTAGCGAAGGTTCACGAATAACGCTCATAAATGTCCATTATTCTTTCCACAAAGGATTTCAAACAAAAGTCACATTTTTTTGTACATTATGTTACATAATGGTGGTTTTTTTTTCGAAATAAAGCACTTACATTTTCCCAAACAAAATTAAATAACTTTTAGAAGTTTAGATTTTTAGTTTTCTCTTGACATGTTTTAATAATTCAAAATCGATGAATACTCTGAGCTGATTTCATTATTCAATAAATCACCCTTTGTGTACTACGGTACATCGATCGATATGCCATCATCTTTGACACGTCCTATTTTATTATTTTTTTTTACATCCGTACTATAATTGTACAATACAATCGTACTGCCGGCATTATTTAAATTTCAAAATATCCAATAAATTATATGTCTCATATTTTTTAATGCTACGCATTATATATGTGTGTGTGTACTATAATGTGTGATCGCCATTAAAACAAACACTGTTTTGGACAAATATTGCTCGCAAATGACAATATGTCGGAAGAACAGAACATTTTTTTTAATAATTTATGTATAATAATGTATACCGTATAGTAAACATATGAACTTAATTACATATTTTATGATTTCATGATTTCAGAAACCTATTGCTCATATACATTGTGGTAAAATTAACATATTGCCATTTCATTGGAAACTAGCTCTAAACAATAATACCACTATAAGACAAACGAATATCTACAACGTAACATGGATATAATAATTATATAATATTGTTTTTACATAAATATAATTTAATATATTTTACTATGATGTTACATAATATGTATGGGCGATTTATCTATGTATAATATGTAGAAAAAATGTATGGTATAATACAAATAGGAGAAAATCGAGTTACATAATTAGAGGGCTTAGTTTTTTTTTAATGTTATTTGTTTATATATCTTAAATATCCTCTAAAAATTATTCACTTATTATATCATCTTTAAAAGTTCGAATTTGTGGTAACATTTAAGATTATTAGTTGCTATAATATATCTCATAGGTGTCCGAAGATAGAAAAATTGCTTTATCATAGCGTATTCTGCAACTTTTTATTCGTTTATATACGTAAATATCGAATTAATCAATTACTTAGTTGAGCACGATCATTTAATATTTGATAGAATACCGTTTATGAATTTATAAACACTAATAGTTATTACATATCGTCGGGTAAAAAGTTACAATTTAAGTAAAACAACCTTTAAGTAGTATAATAAAAGAGACAGAAAATTTTGTCTAGTTGACGAACTCGAGAGGTCATTTTATGAATTTCTCAACTGTTTGTGAAAATATACGGTTTACCATGTATTTTTCGCACACAATTTGAAAATGTTGATAGTAACTACGGTGTTTTATTCTTAATATATTTTAAAGGTTCCACTAGATTTTTCTCTCAATTAAATATAACGTTACAGTCATCACGATTATGCGATAATTTCATACTGTTTATAGAACGAGGGAAAAATAATTTCATCTTTCCCAAGTTTAACAAGATTGATGCGAGTGAGGTTCAAGTGATTTTAGAATAGCTGCAGTATAGTATGGATGTAATTATGGACGGTAATGGATGCAGTAAGTTTCGCAATATTTCTGAAACGGGGGTACATCAAGAAAGCATTTTCGATTGATGAGATAGAACACGGATAACGGATGAAAAACAATAACGATTTATGCTGGTGTTTTAATAGTTATTTTAAGCAAACCGAAACTATAGACCGGAATCTCGATAAATGTTCATCGTTCGTAAAACGTATTCACAATATATTGGACGCATCTTCTCGAGGAAAATATCAAATATAATAACTATTAACTTGCACTAAGTTAATACGTATTTCACGTAATAATAATGCGTGCGCACATGACCGGGAATAACGTAGTATTTCGCTCGCATAAAATGTGATCATCGCGAAATGGAATGTTTTACAACCCTTAACTAGAATTGCTCCAAACGCACTAATTGCAATCGGGGAAATATACACCTAAATATATGTATTATGTGTGCGAATGCGAACGGAGACTTGACAACACTATAACGTCCCCCCCTTCCCCTCGACGTCTGTATAAATGCGATTACCCGCAGACGACATACTTTTACGGCCGACCTGCGCGAGAATAATAGTCGCGTATAGTGTACAATACCGGGGAAAACGCACATATGCAACTCAAATACGATAGCACGCACACGCACGCACAAGTATGTGTGTACACGCGCACACAACAAAGAGTTCAAAAAACGCAGACGGGCGAAGTGGTGCCGGTGGCGGCAGGGCGGGCGGCAGTCGAGACTCGAGAGGCGTGCCACAGACGGACGAGCTGCGATGGTCCCTTTTTATTATATTATGTTCCATCGGAATGTACACGCGTGCGCGCGCGCTCTCGATGATTGTGATAATAATAATAATAATAATAATAATAATACGAGAACATTAAAAACGGCACACGCGCGAAAAAGAAACGAAAATACCGAGTTACATGTTATACTACACTATGATGGGGGGAACTTCGTCGACTTCACCTCATACATAAATTGTGGGGAAAGGAGAGGAAAGATTTTGCGCCGCGCGATTTCTACACTGATTTAAAGATTCGTAATATTCAACTTTGATGACTATAATGAAATTACATGAAACACATTATATAATGGACATGCCCGATTTAAACTGTATAGCATGGGGCTATTTGAAAAACATAATATCGAATTCGTATTGTCGTCTCTTAACCAGATTCGCAAAACAACTTTTGAACTTTTTTAAAAAAATTGACAAATAGCCGAAAGAATTTGTTGCACATTCACATGAACCGTGACAATTTTAAAGTATCGCAATTGGTTTACCAGTTATAGCAAGTGTACATAATAGTTATGAAAAGAAGTACCGCGTATACCCGCGGTTATAGCTAATGGTATAATGACTATTGTAATAAATTAGTATAAATTATATAATTTTTATCGCTTCCTGGTCACGTTGATGGGTTCGTTTACTTTACACGTTAGTGCGACTTCAGCAGTGTATTTTACTATCGCGGTGACGGATAAAATGCCGGTACACCTGATTATATAGCTTCTGTTCTTGAAAAGGATATCTAATTTATACTATTTTATTAAAATATTTTTTATACCTAACCGTATCGTATACGCTTTCCTTCTTTCCGAAACTTTCATTACCTATAAAGATGCAATCAAGAATTCGATTTTCAATTGGGATATTTTCAAATTTCCAATATAACTTGTACCATAAAATGGCAATTTTGAAATCTTATTAGATCGTAAAAATGCAAAAGTTATTTATCCACGCCTGTATACTAGCTATCTCTGAAAGGATAAAAATACGAAATTGATATCATGTTTTTCAAAAGGTCACCATTATATTGGTACATAAATTTACACTAAAACAAAATAGTTGGAAAAATCATTTATATCTGCAATTTTACAGATGTTCACAGGGAAAGCACGCAGAATTGTTCACCCACAAACTTATCAATAAGGCCAAAAAAATTGGCTTTGCATACTAAAAATTATACTTAGTTGTTTATAAAGTATTTAATTAATTCACAAAAATCCACACACACTCGTGTACATATTATTATTAAATAGGTACTATATATTTATTATACATACAAATGTAATTAATCATAATGTTATGATTTATTTTTTGAACTTTCATATCCAAGTGAAGAGTCCAGAGTATATTACTGTTTTGATGTTTCAATTATGCTTCTAAGATTAATGTGCTCTAGGACTTTGAGTCTTTTCGTACTAAACCCGCACTATAAGTTTCACGCTCGAAATTTTTAGACGGGAAAACAGACACCGGTGATTCTTAATAAATGTCAATTCATCAGGAAAACCGAAAAAAACTTAGAATTTATGTTAAACTTTGTCCTGTAACCGTTTATGTTTATTGTATAATAAAGTAAGTACTTCTGTCTTATGTGGCATGAATCCGATTCGCAACATTTTGTGTAACTGTTAGGCTACACCGTTGGCAACAGATTATTTCACGAATATATTTACGGTAATACTTATTTAATATTTATCCGTTTTAATGCATGTTTTGGTTCTTATGTTTAAAACTATAACAGATTTTTAATTTATAATATAAAATGCTTTAAGGCCTAAATACAAACATAATGTTATATACTCATCTTAATTGAAGATTGTATTTCAAGTAGGACGAATAAATGATTTCGACTCAAGAACCAGAGTATACTCTAAGGATTTTCCATGTAAATAAAGCTAATTTGTATAAAGAGGAAGTACAATCAAATATGATGGAGTGACTACAGAGGTATTTAATAATATTTTAACGATACTATCGCTTGGAATCGTTTAACTTTTTTGCGTATATTTTATGTACACGATATGTTTCGTACAAACTTGATAATTTTATTGAACACACGTGACGAATGTATTTAATTTTCACTCTATACTATAATATTACAATAACTATTATAACACCGTATACAATACGTTGATACCTATACGACGAATGTGCATGACGGCAAAACCGACCGCGGTCTGTCTGCACAGGATAAACGCACCGCACAATCGCGTTTTCACGAGACGATTCATTGCGGTCAGCGCATCGCGGACGAACCCTCACGCTTTTCACTCTCCTCACTTCTATCACTCTCGCAATCGCCGAAGCCCGGTTCTGCGCTATATACCGGGTTGTGCAATTTTGAAAACGCGCGACACCAATTATACACACCACGAATGCGTTCTCCGGTAACTACCAATCAAATGTTGGTCGCGTAGTACATTATTTTATCGTATACGTAGGATCGACCAGAATCGCGGTAACCGCGCAAGTTCGCGAAAGCTAATCAACCTCGCGGTAGCGTACACCAATATTATTGCCCTGGTAACATGTGAAAAATTACATAGGTACACACATCGCGTGCATCAGTGGCGTACGCGGAATTCGTATACGGTCGCGGGGCGGGGGGGGGTTACCATAAATATAATACCTATTCACGTTGAAGTGTTTAACATACCGTTATGCAGCCATCGTCGATTATCACACATTTTATGTTCACGTCTTTATGTCGATACAGAAAATAACTATTTTTCGGTATAAATTTTCCATTACATAAACAGTTCTACAGAGTACTTCTGTAGTAACCCCTCCCCCCCAGTCAATCACCACTTGCATGGTATACGTGGTATACCTAAACCAACGTAACCCGGTCGTGGTGCAGCCAATCAAAGAGTGCAATTATTATTTTGCACGACACGGTGTGAACCCGGCTTCACTCGGTGCTTGTCTCTCTCCGTGCGCTACCGGAAACATTTCGTCGATACCGTTGAAGGCGCGGCGGCGGCGGCGGCAGTGGTGGTTGGGGTGGTAGCCGGGTGGCGGGAATGCGCGCGCACGCGAACGGCCTCGGCGGTTGTGTCGGGGCTGTCGGCGGCGGCGGCGGGTCAAACGATCGGCGGAGGGGTGTGCGCCAGACTCCCGTCGGCAGCGGTCCCGTCTGTCTAGACGCTCGCGGCTGTGGACCGGCCCGCGGGACCACCCGAGTTCGCCAAACACCGTTTCCCCCGCGCCCTATAACGCCACCCCTGCAGCCCGTTCGCCGAAGGTCGAAAAATCGCTTCTCGTCTCGTCGCGGGCCTACTATACCCGCGGGTGAACGCGACGCACCGCCACACGTATTGTTCGGACGGCGGCAAAAACCGTCGTCGGCACGTTGGCAAACCTGCGGCGGCGTCGACGATTTTAACACCACGCCGTTTTTAGGTCGGGTTCACGTGATATAATTTGTACACCATACCTATAATACACGTACTCGTATATCATATAGGCAAGCGACGGGCGGTGTTTGATTAGCCATTTTTGAATATATAGATACGCATAAAGTTTCAAATAAACTTGTTCACTTTGGTCTCGGTGTCGGATCCAATGGGAAAGGGGGGGGGTGAAGGAGAATGCCGTAAATACCACCATCTCTTAGAGATTTTTACGTTACATTTTACACGTGTACTTTCAGAATTTTTATTGAATTTTTTTTTATTTTCGCTGTGAAGCAAGTCGGTAAAATTAGTGTTTTTATTTAAGTATGAAAATCGGTTATAATAAAAAGTATTGGTTTAAGTAGTATATTACCTTTTTGAATACGTCATAACTACCCTCCACCCTTGACTGATTTGTCTTATACATCTACAGTAGTATAGTAAATTAAATAGGTATTCATTTTGTATTATAATTATACTCGTAATAGATTTTATTAAATTATAGTAGGATTATTTTGATAAATTACTTGTATTCATGTATCATCCTACAAAAAATATATTGACAATAGGGTTGTAAATTGTATTTACATATCTTCGAATTATTTATATCATTTTTACTTCGTTGGAATTGTTAACACAATTGTTTTTATGTTAAGAAAAATGTCAATTTTTAAGGTTTTTTATTTTTATTCATTTAAAAATACCTTTTGTGGGAAGTACCGGATTTGCTAATGTCATTGCTAAACGGCTGAACTGCAACTGTCGGTGACATTTTAGTAAATGAAATAATATCTTAAATATTATTAAAAATCGCTTGTGCATAGGTGAAAATAGGGGGGGAGCTTATAAATAGGGGTTTAGCCTCCCAAAATGTATTGTTTTCTACTTTTTCAATTTTTATGATGCAGGGTAAAGCATTTGTTTGTAGTCATATATTATAGCCAGTAAATTTACCATTGGTAAAAATATGAAATAAATGTCGTGAAAAACATGTTTAAAAAAGTCCATTACGAAAATATTAAAGAACGTAAAGATAAAGAAGTAATTCCTAATTTATTTAAATACCATATTTACAAGTGGCAATCATATTAACTGTAAGCTCGATCACGTGCGAAACGTCTTTCTCAAATCTCATCTACGAGAAGGATTAACACGTATTATGTCAGAAGCCCGAGCTATATAACATGACCAGGATAGCTTTACTAATTTAGCAATAATAAACATCGTAAAAGATTTTTCTGTAGACAATGAAATAATATTAGTCACATGTGCTAAAAGTAACCGAAGAATACAGCTTTACAATAATTTGGAAATATTTTTTCTATGCTCAGTGTTGGTGTGTATTTATAAGTTAAAGAGTAAATACAATATTTTTTGTATTAATATAGTTCTGTTGTTACTTTTTGCTCTAAAGCCAAACATAACAATCCTTATAATATGATATGTGGTGTATAATGTAAAAACATGTTTTATGATATTAATTATTATATAGTTTTGGCATATAGTTTATATTATTTTATTCTAATTGTATTGTACACTTAATTATGTAACCTGGGCTCACGCCCGTTTATTCTTTAAATAAATAAATAAATAAATAAATTACTATTAAAAATAGGTAAACTAATGCATAAGAAAAAATGTGTAGCAATAAGTTTTATTGTAATAAGGTAATTACGTATGGGTTTTACTGTAGGCCGAGCGTAAAGAGGATTATTTATAAGTGTTATTATTACTTCTATACAATTGCTTCATTGAGTAGCTATAGGGGGCTTCAGCCTTCCAAAATCTCAAACCCTATTTTCGCCTATGCGCTTTTGAATCTTAACACTTTAGTCTCCCGTCGCTGTCGCCTTTGGGCCTCACGCGGACGGATAACGATGATGCGCACGTCCGTCGGATACGTGTGTTAAGGACGTTGTGGAACTATAGATATGAATATATATCATCGTGCGTCCAGTTATGGTAAACTGTTATTTAAACAGTGGCATTTAAACTTACGGTTATCGAAATAGTGGTTAGTACACGATCTCAGTACAGCCGAAACATAAAAATATCATAAATACACGGTTACTGAACCAAACTATTTTCGTAGTCAAAGGTAATGGAATAAAATCAGCAGCTGTGTGTATACGCCTAATGTATTTTATCTATTAATCAGACTTCAAATGTTATAACTTTATAGTCAACTCAGCTGTTACCGCGCGAATTGTAACTGGCGGTAAGTGGAATCGCTAAACGCGTGCAGGGAATCAGTAACCCGGTAACCGGTCATAGTTAAGCGTATGCGTGAAAACAACATCGGAAATAAGTGCATGTCCCAGGCACCCCCATCCCAAAATGTTCATAGATTTTCGTTGCTTTTATAGGGTACAAACTAATAAGTGTACGGTACAAACCGGTACTAACGTGCAGCAGTACAAATGTTTGCCCTGCGTTTTTTCGCTAAAACTCGAGGTGGGGGTGTTCCCATGTCCCTGGATCATGACTTTTTAGTACTCGGGGTAAAAATGTAGGAGAAAACTTTAGTTGGAGGCGCCGGGCACTTGCACCTACAGTGAACAGTTCACCGCGCAAAGGACGTTGCTCCGCCGAAACCTGCAGCTCATTGCCGAATGTCTTCGCGTACGGGTAATAGTAATAATAACAATAACAACGATGATAATAGAAAAATAAAAAAAAAAAACGAAAACTCGAGTAAAAAAACGTATCGAGCAGAAAAATGAATGGAAATCGTTATTATGCGCGATAATAACATGGTAATCGGTGGGAATGGGTAGGGCGATGGCCGGGCACACGGTAAATAAACGGTTTTTATCCGTAAATTACGAGACGACTTCCGCTGCGGCGGTTACCGCGGCGCGTCTTCGGCCTGGGTCAATACACCCGTCGCCGACAGACGGTTCACGTCCGAAACAAACAAACAAACAAACAAACAACAACAACAACAACAACAACAGCAGCAGCAGCAGCAGCAGCAATAATAATAATAAAAACAGCATACGCCACAGTCCGTTTTTTAAATCGTACGCGATTCTGCTCGTCAGAAATGTGTTTCTTTTCTGCTCCTTAGAACCTAACCTCCGAGAGCGACACCGAAAGCCAACCCGGACGGGATATTTAAGTACGAAACGCGTGCCATAACTCACCGTTCACAACGTGCGACATTCCAATTCTAATATGCGCGCAGAGACGATTTTTTTTTTAAAAGTTTCGAGTACAACACGTTTTTGTTCCCGTTGCGCGCCGGCATTATCGTTAGAAAAATCAAAAAAATGTTGTAAATACAAATTGTGAGGATATACCAGATACTGCGTACCGGAGAAAACACTATTCAGACGTTGCCGATGGCGATTAATCGTTTATTTGAATGGTTGCAAAACGGTTCCCCGAAAATATTTGGTAAATAGTTGTACACGTTCTACGCGCACCGATTGCGACTCGTCGACATCGGACCATAACCTTCACAAACGCTTCGAGATTAATTTGTGAACGCATCATAAAAATTGGAAAAAAGTTAAAAATAAAGTGGGTCGGTGCATAGAACACGCCCGTGTTAATTTGCTACTCTTGTGTAAGTTATAATAGATTTTTTACGCACCGGGAAGGAAAAATAGAAACATTTTCAATTTTCCAGAAACGCTTGAAATGTTTTGAAAACAGCAACTAGGTAAAAAAGTTAAAGGTTACTCATTTTGGATAATGTGCGATAGTTACTACAAAAATGTTGGTGAAAATGTGAAATATTGATAAAAAATATTAAGTGAAAACGAGTTTTGTTCGTTAAAAATATCATTAATTGGATTTTTCTATAATTCATTAATTTATATAATGCATATGTTTTCCATTTCGACGAGACTCTGACAACACCAAGCGTCTATTTTTCATTCAAAACAATTTGCACTAAATAGTGTGTAACAGCTGCGGGTTCGCACGCGTTTGCAAAACATTTCCTATAAATTAAATCACATATATCATCATATACGTGAAAATATTTTTATATCAATACTGCAACATTAAAACAATGGCGTGTACCTATATTTTTTAAATGTTTTTGAAGTTTTTCTTCGACATATATTAAGTTTTGAAGTATTATTATAGTATTATAACAACATTTCAACAATGAACGCATGATTAGACAGTAAAAAATAAAAATATATACACTTCAGACTTCACACGGTTCACAGTCTATTATTAAAACCGTCAAGAGCTCGAACACAAGAAAAACACTTGAAACAATTTTATTTTGCAACCGTGGATCAATTATTACAACCATGTAAGATTAGTGATCACACAATATGACTGATTATAAATTTAAACGAGTGTTTAATAGTACACGAGACGGCCCTGATTATAATTATAATTGTTATTCAAATGACAATACAAAGCTGATCTTTTTTTTAAGAATTTCGTATGAAAACTATAAATACTCAGAAACGAATATGATTGTTATTTAAATGCCAAAAACCTTATTGAAATGTAAAAATACGCGCAACTGTAAATACAGTCGTTGATTATATGCACGTGCAAACGTGAAATACGTGTTCTCGTCATTCAGCGTTCCGTGCGAGTATAATGGTGACGGCCGGAACCACCGAAGAGTCGGTCGATGTAAGAAGTTGTAAAAACCCACGTATAACCGCTGATGATGGAAAATTATGACACGAATACATTTCTCGTGTACCCAGCTGTTTAATAAAATTGTTTATCTATAAACACGAGTACCTTGGACGAAATAACTGTTCATTTATGGAGTGGTCGAACAATAGTAGAAATCCAAAGGACGAATGTCTCCGCTGCAGCTGTGTCCTACTCGCAGGACACGTTATTTCTGGGTAAACACACTAGCAAGATAGAAAAGTAAGAAAATTATGTACATACATGGGTATTAGATTAACAGACGAGATGAATTATTTACTAAGTTTTTTTTTTTTTGCTCATGGAAGAAAACGGGCTTGAACCCAAAAACAATATAGAAATAGATTTTACAAGTAATTATGTCACCTTAATAATAGATAAAATGTGTACTAAAGCAACGAGTACATAATGTTAATGTGGAAATTATCATTTTATAATGGTAAGTATAGGTAAATGTACATTTTTATCCTTTTCTCTACAACCCTCATTTGTAGCCTGTTTGTAAAATGATCGATTTCGTTTGTAGAGATTCCACATAAAAAATAAAAAATATATTTTTCTTCGGCTTTTTGGCAAATAATTAACAAATCATTATCTGTGATTTGGCCATTTGCTACAATTTACCTTTATTCAAACAAAAAAAGTTCAATGTGACTCTCCCGAATTTTAAATATAGTCATCATTATCATTTGAATAGGATCAAGGATGCACCTATCTTTCATACCTAAAGATTTCGATGGTTCAATTGGCAAAGACGATGTAATTGCTAGTTTACAACCTACACTTTAAGTTGATCAGAAGTGTTATAAATTTAATGCAGTAGCAAATTGCAAAAATGCAAGAAAACCCTAGTCGTACAATGTCGGCGCGTTGAAGAAAACATGATTAGGATAAGAATTTTACTAAAATAGAAAATTTGACAACGCAATTTATGTAAATAAAATTATTGAATATTATAAATTGTTATAGTTGTACAATTGTAATAAACTAGGCATATAATTAAACAGTTTACTCGCATAAATTAATGTTAAAAAAAACGGTTCCACGGTATTTTTTAAATATAAAATAATATACATATCGATTATAAAACATCATTATTAACGTTAAATATTTATTATCTACAACATATAAATATGTAGATCGCGCATGTTTATTTTTTATCAGCTAATTAAATAGCCACTGTATATGGGACACAGATGTTTATATATAATTTATGTCTATGAAATGGGCTGTCGAAAATAAAATTCCTATCTGGAATTACTAGAATATGTACACAAAGATTAGGAAATATAGACATGAGCGAGTATAAGGATATTATTATTTCATCACTCACTCCTGGACTCGTGTTGGGTAGTATATTATCTAGATAAAAACTACTGCATCTATATCTAATGCGTATCTGATTATCATTATATTATTATCAATATATATACTCATATTTATACGAGATAGATAAATATATCAACATAAAAAATCATCTCGTTTTTATTTATTTTATGGTAGTGCCTACTTTTATTTGTGTAAAATGAACTTTGTTGTACCTAACAACAAAATTATATTCCTCTTTGACAGTTCTAAAAATAAATTTTCCTTCTCTGTTTCGTTATAAGCAATAATTCAATGGTTTTGATTGTTGGAAGCTGTGATTTCTGTCTCTATCGCTCACGCAACGCTGTATGGAAACACATATTTATCTATGTACTCCGCGTCTTGAATCTTCGTGGTGATCGAGATTCGAGACCGCTAGCTTCTGCTCGTTAGTTGTCACCACAACATATTATCGCTTTTATTGACGGGATGGAAAAAAATAAACCGATTGTATCACGTAAATACGAATATACATATGTATTATGAATTGTTGATTACAAACTGTTATTTCTGTATTTTTGTTTACTTTTTGACATACCTCGTTCCATAATTTCGGAATTTCAAATTTCAAAATCTCTCCAGAGGTATTTCTTCAGCCTCTCAATCACATTTTATTTAAATTTTTTTCGTGTTATCTTTACAAGCGAAACTGTTCACATAACAAACCTCTACGAACCGACTACAAACGAAGGGTACAAATAGAATTTCAAATTTCAAAATTTAGGGCGTTCCTGCAGCCCCTCATTGAAAATACTTCCGTTTTTTTATGGATAAATAATAAAAACGACCTAGTATGCTAATTCTTACGTTGGCACTTGAGTACACGACTATTATAAA
Organism: Periphyllus acericola; assembly: GCA_949715065.1. NCBI lineage: Eukaryota > Metazoa > Arthropoda > Insecta > Hemiptera > Aphididae > Periphyllus > Periphyllus acericola. The sequence continues at coordinate 6,334,694 of OX454265.1, read as the reverse complement.
CATATGTGTGCGTACGCCAATGTCAATTTTTCCCATCAAGCGCATCGTTTTAGAATGCGACAAATATAACAAATAAAAAATCGAAACAAGAATTCCTCATCACCTGGACTCTAAACTTGGACCTAATCATAGTGCGATGTAGATATAAATAGTCTTCAAAAGTAAATTTATTTATTCAGTGGAATTTAAAAAAAATATGTAACTGCGAAAAAAAATAACGCAATGTGGCTGTACGCTTATATTACATTGTACATACGACCAACCCGTAAACAATTATTCATAAACATTTCCTGTGAGTCAATAAAATATAACCATTGTAAGACATGACCTTAATTGTATCCGAAGTTATAAATTGTTCACGGGGGGAGGGGGACTATTCGAGTAGTATTGTTTCTTAAAAAATATTCTTAATTGTTTAGAAAACATAAATAATGATACTGAAGAAAAATCTGACGTAAGAAGAGAAGCAAAATCAATAATGGAAAAATTTCTTAAATTTGAAACGGCTTTTATGTGTGTCTTGTGGCAAACTATTTTAGAAAGATTGAATAAAGTTAGTGAAAAGTTACAGAAACCTGGGTTAGATTTATTGTCTGGTTGTGACCTAATTCGTTCTTTACGACAATGTATACACCACGAAAGAAATAACTATGAAAATTATGATAATTTGACTCAAACTGTAAGTACAAAAATTATAGAAAATTATGAAGACATTGGTAAAAGAAAACAAAGACGATGTGAAAATCAAACTATTTTATGTGGGAAAAAAAGTTTGAAGTCGATACTTTCTTTGTTATTATAGATAAATTGATTTCTGAACTTGACAGAAAATTAAATTCTTATAATCTTTTTCTTTCTCAATTCAAATTTTTAGTTAACTTTAAAACTGATAATGACCCAGATATTGATTCATTAAATAACTGTATTCAGTTTTACCATATTGATCTCGATGATAACTTGAAAACAGAAATATCACATTTTTATCATTATATCAAAACAGTTTCTTCAGATATTGACAATTGTGGTGCTATAATAAAACTTCTATATGAACGACAACTTATTGATGTTTTTCCAAATGTATATATTGCACTGAGATTATACCTGACAATACCGTTGACAAATTGTGAAGCAGAACGTTCATTCTCAAAGTTGGCTCTAATTAAAAATCGACTAAGACCTACATAGATTGAAAATAGGTTGAACGCATTAACAATTATGTCAATTGAAAATGACATATGTAAAAAACTTTCATTTGATGACGTTTTAGATACTTTTGCATCAAGTAAATCTAGAAAAAAATGTTTTAAATAATCATTTGTTTGTATTTTTGTGTTACTACCATATATTTTATATTTTAACATTTAACTAAATTGTATTTTTTAATAAATAAACTATGTAATGTAAATTTGCCGTCCGGGAAAAAATATTTTTCTTATTTAACTAATAAATATTAATTGGCATATTATTATAAAAATACTTTTTTTGTAAAATTAGCGCTCCCAAAAATAAATTAGCCCAGGGCCACTAATTTCATTAATCCGGCTCTGTCGAGTAAACGACAAAAAGCCATGACGAGTCCAGGAAAATCCGTACACCGTAAAGATGATAAACTTACACGCGCACCTGAACATTGTCAGCGAATCTTTACGAAAACGCGTGTATCCTTAACAGTTAACAGTTTATCAACCGGCCTGGGCACGAGAACCCGTTTCGTCGATTTTGTAACACGCTGTTTTTTCTATTTATTTTGTTCTCGATAATTAGGATCGAGTGCAAAGAACCGGCCGAATCCTCGTGCATAAAAGTCCAGGCGAATCGCGGTGAAACCATCGGCTGACGCACTAACAGCGAACGGATGATGGTCGATAAACGCGGCCATTAGCACGTTATTAACACGCCCGAATTAGTTACGCGTGTGTTTTTTAATTACGATGATAACAGTACATATATGTACGATTTCTAATCCGTCGTAAAACAGCCGTCTATTCGTAGACACGTAACGCGGATGCTAAGTTGTTTTTTACCAATCTAAGACCGTACATAATATTATTATGATGTTAAACCAACGACCGGCGCGGTGTTCCCGTGGTAACTATCGTTTCGTAGACGCGTTTTTCGCCATCCGAGTCTAATGACGGTTAATGACTAATAGGCGCGTGCACACAATAATACAGGACGCGATGCTCCAGTGTGTTTACGACTAACCCGAATGTTTCATTTTTCAGGTAACATTCAAACTTGTAACATCACGCCGACGCTCAAGATGGACCGTCAAGACCTTACGAAAAACGATTGTTGAAAAAGTACATCGATAGAACCATGTACGAATTGTGTGATTGTATTCAGGGGCGGATAGGCCCACCGGGACACAGGGACTTTGCCCGTGGGCCGCCACATATTTTGACCAAATACGGCCCGGACGGCGTTCATCATAGTGAAAAATGTTATTGTAGATTTAAAATATTTAATATGAAATATTGCATCAATACATTTTATTAATTTGAATACTACAAAGATATTACACAAGCTAAAAAGCCAACCAGTTTTGCCACTACAAACTGACATCCTTGAACATACGCCATTACGCCTTAAGTCTAGAGCTCCCATATGGCATACAGAAACTCAAAGCGAATCAGTTGAGCACCTATGGACGAGACGCTGGGAACAGTCAGAAACCCGTAATAGAGACCTGATCAAAGAACCTTTTAAAAAAGTCCCTGGCTAGGATAGCACAAGGGCTATATGGACAACGCTTAATCGAATAAAATCGGAACAAGGAAGATGCAACTACCTACTTCACAAATGGGGAATGGTAGACTCTCCACTTTGCGAATGTGGAGAAACGCAGACGATTAAACATATGGTTGAGTCGTGTCCCATTACAATGTTCAAAGAAGGATTAACAAAACTACACGAGGGAGGACCAACAGCTATAAAATGGCTTGAAGAACTAAATACTCGTCTGTGATTTCTATTGTTATTCTTATTAGTATTGGTGTTATTATAATTTATTATACCTACTATAACCTACCATACTAACATTTTATATATTTTATTACTTGTTTTTAAATTAGTTGACTAGTTATCTTAATTTTATTATCATATTTATTTATTTTGTTTTAATTTTACTAACTTTATCTATAACATTTTTTATCTAAAGTCGAATATGTCATATGCAAATAATAAAAAAAAAATAATTAATTTGAACGAATTATTGTGTATGAATGTATGTTCTACCAGTAGCCAACAATAATTCTGATTACAGTAACGTGAGTACTTGTCTGCTAATGTAAATTATTTTTTCTATCGGTGGTCTACACTTAGATCTAAGGGTTATCACAAAAAATACGAAAATGCAGGCAACGTAATTTTTTGCTGTGATATATTGTCACGTGGGCCGCTAGAATTTTTTCCTAAGACTCTAAATTTTTCCCCGGCCGGTCAGAACACACCTATCCGCCACCGATTGTATTGCGGGCCGGAAAATTTGTTTCGTCGTACGGCATTTTTGACCCGAACCGGATATGTTTTACACCTCGAACAATATCGGTTCCATGTACTATATTATATTACGCGTGAGCGTGAGGCGGCTATAATTCGAGTATGCCCTATGATAAATTCTAATCGAAAAATGGCGATGACCATGCGAGATTACACGGCGCGGCGGCCTAACTGCAACTCTGAACTCATGAATATTATAATGTTTTTGGCCGTACGCACGGCTGTTTCTAGTTCATCTAGATTCTTGACGATTCTATTTAAAAAAAAAAAAGTGCTCCGAGAGTTCAATGGTTTGAGCCAATAGTATCGGTATCCGCATCAGATTACGGTGTAGACATCGCAGGGGCGGTGTAACGTCAGACATGTGGTCCAAAAATATAACGTCATCGAATTATGAACGTATGACGAGTTTAAACATTGCAGAATCATCATTACAGACTACTGCAGGGATTACACCCGAGCAAATTTAATTATTTTAATCATTATCATATTTTTTACACGACAGTAGACATATTATTTATGATGTTTGATCGTTTTTCTTAATTACAATTGTTGCACGATAATGATCTATAGATCGTATCGGAACACACTTGAAGCAATGTCATCTTATTTATTCATTACGTTTTTTCAACAATACGCCGGGCGGACTGTAATCGTTTGTCCATTCAATATTGATTATCAAGAAAATAAGTATATGTTTCGTTGGATAATATTTAAGAAAAGTCTTACATTTCTACGTGAGGTGATCTCACACGTCTAAAAGGACATCCTGTACGTACGTCTATCGCATCGAAAAAAGTTAAAAATCTATAACTAAAAACCCTAACCCCGCAACACCGTCATGTTATAAGAATCATTGATTTGATACATTCTTAATGCGTTGCAAAAATATCCGAATGTTAATAGTAAGATCCATCATTTATAATCACGTGTTTCGGTAGTATTGAATTCCATACAGAAAGAAAAAGTTTGATGAAAATAATTATTTAATCAGGCCTGTTGTTACAATATATGGTGAGAGAAACTGTTTCCGAAGTTTCATATTCGCAAATACGATTTTCACAGCTATGGATAGCGTGAGATTTTAAGAAAACTATAAGCGGCGTTAAAATTGTATCAGCTGTATTTAAAGCAAGGAAAATCCCTCAGCAAGTTCATTAATAATTTTCAGTCATTAATAAAAATAATCTTATATTCGTTGTTTTTTTTTATTACTTCTTCACTCAAAACACATAACGAGGTACCTATGATTACTTAATTAAAATTGTTTTCCTTTATTTTATAACTATTTAACAGTTTCAAGCCAAAACCAGTTAAGGTGGATAATTAAAAGGAATATACTTATGTCGTTAATTAATGACACGTCACTTACAATCCAATACGCATGGGAAAACAAAAAAGAGATAATTATCATATATATATATATATATTGAAAATGTATGTTAGTTTCTAAAATATTTCATATTATGTGAAATCACTCATAATTTACTAAAAATAATTACTCGTTAAAAATATATTTTAATAAAATATAATTATACAAATAAAATACAAAAAACCTAATACGCCTCTTTCCGCGTAATTAATTTTCAAATAAAAATGATTAATGAACTTAAAATATTCATTATTGGATAAAACAATAATTAAGTTAAATTATTTCGAAGTACATTCAAATTTCTACACTACCAATTTATGACACATTACAGAAAATAAAACGAGTTTCAAATCCATGGTAAGAAAGATGAAAACTCGGACTTTTAATATCTCGCAGTTTATTACCGCTGCTAATATTCATTGAAATAACGTTCAAAAACGGGTGGCACAATTTTTTTTCTAGAAATATCGTTCGTGATTGTGCGCATGCATACATAATTGACAGGTCGTGGAAACGTCTTATATTATTGTAGATACCGCTTATTAGACTTAAAATCGCCCGGAACGTTCCGAATACGGTTAAAAAAAAATCCTGTTTTAAGACTCACCACTTCTGCAAGACTCAAATTTCGTGAGAAAAATAGGAGAAAATAAACTTTTGTTTTGATCATTACTTATGGCTGCAGCCTACAGTGTTCATGCCAAATTCATCGGAATCATTGATATCGCCACGACGGTACAGTTTTAGTTGCAGTCTAAAGACGGTACAATCTGCATGCAAGTTAATGTAATACGAGTATATGTACTGTTGTAATAATAACATGCTTAGTGACGTATTATAATATGTATTTCGATCATTATGCGATAATGTATGTAACAATAAAAGAAGTCCGTCAACCGTCTCAGAATCGGTCACACACACATAACACACTCACACCATATGAGAGGGGAAGACCCTACCATATGCGCGTGCTGGGGCCGGTTAATTGCTGGGGTCCACATTACCGTAAAACACATACCCACGGAATGCCGAACCTACGACACCGCAAGGCAAAAACACCAAATCGCCGACCACCTGACAAAGATCCTCAACCCAGAGCCCGACAACATCCGTAAAATCACAAAGTTTCTCGAAGACACACTACTTATTAATAACATATAATATAATAGAAAATATGTAATAATAATAACCATTTGAATATTGTAAATTGTTAACGACCAATGGCCTTGTTGCCGCGGATTATTTGTTTGATAAAAAAAAAAAAAAATAAAAGAAGGTTAATTCAGAGAGGGTTAAGATTATTGTTTGTCGTTTCCCCGCTTCGTCCGTATAAGATTCGTTTGGTCACAGGACTCGGGTCAGTATTTGCGCTGGTCCCAACGTGAATCCTACGAGTGGCGTCGACCTTACATCGTATCGTGCACGTACACGGCCCGCTACTTACGTACGTAATTTCACATGACCGTGTGCACGCGCATGTAATGTTCACGGCGAATAAATGTGCAAATTTCGTTCAAGCCATTCGATAACTTCGAGTGTATTGTCGACAGACACACGCCGTGCACACGTGCTCCACGATTGTTCGTTTCCAAGAATCCGCGCGACCGTCGGGTGAACAAGAACACGACGACCGCGACGTTTTTTACGCGAAATAAAGCAAACGGTCCGTCGCCATGACCAGAGCCGTCTTTGGCTATGCAGGGGCCAATGGGCACCAGGAGCTTAAGGGGCCTTTTTGTAGGTCCCTAAAAAAAGTTGAATAAAATTATAAAAAGCTTATTTATAATAATATGATGACTTTATTAGTTGTTAAAAATTATGTATATATATTACATTAGAAATGGTATATTACTGTTACAACTTACATCGATAAAACTTATCGTTTACCTACCTAGTGTAAAATAAAGTTTTAACATTGCCATTTACCTAAGTTTTTTTTTATCTAGAATTTAGAAATATTTTTGTACAGACGATCGTATTGTAACGTTACAGCTTACAATTTAAAGTTGTAATTTCTATTATTCGTGCCCCACGTGCCCATAGGGTAAAGATGGAACTGCCCATGATCGTCCTACACCGGTCATAACCTACGCACTGTACACGTACCTCGTCGATTGTTTTTCGGCAGTCAAATGAGAAAAAAAAAACGTTCGGTTGGACACGAGCTCGACGAACGAAATGTCTACCGTTTTCAAAAGCTCCGACCTGTGGATCCCGGTAAATACTTATCATACGGGCGCTACATGTTAATAATTTGTTGATTTACTCGATCGTCCCGGCGTCTAAGTTCCGGCCCACTCGATTTTATTACTTACTTTTCTCATTGACGATGATTTTCGTCAAAAGTACGATTTGCGCGCGACGATTGTTATTCATGATTTTATAGCTTCTAAATATCGAAATAATTCGTACAAACGATAAAAACGTTGTAAACGTTCCGGATAAATTATCAATAACACCGAACACAATATGTATACTACACTATTCGTTATAATATAGTATACGTTTTATACAGGGTGTTCCGCCGTCTTCGTTCCGGGCAATAATATTTCGATCCGATTCATGTTTTAGAAACATCATTTTTCAAACAACCGTTTAATCCACTAAAGTCTCGTTTTTCCAATAATTTGTTTCCAACTACGGTAAACGCAAGCAGTTTGATTTTGTTTCAACAATTTATGGTACTTAATGTTTCATTATCTATATATGTATTTGTAGATATTTATTATTTTTGTCAATCGTCGTATACATAAAAAAAAAACACGGCTCAATGCATCGATAATCCAAACGGCACCTCTCTTGATTAATTTATTTACATTTTGTCATGGATATGTTTTATGGCTCGCAATACGTTATTCCAAAAACCGAGAGTGTAATTCCGTTTTTTTTAATCTCAATATGGCTCGAATTTGCTTGTTTATTTCTACTATATATTACAGTTATATTATATATTATTATTTAGTTTTTAAACTCAACTAGCACTTTTCAAATAAACTTCTAAAATCAATTACAAGTGTCAATAACAACTTCAAATGTGCACCCTACAACTCTTACATAGTAACTATTACCGTCAGCAATGTTTTTTGATTATATAAATATTGCACTCATTCTGCGACCAACTTATTATTAGAGGATTAAGAGCACCAATAGAAATCCATTACAGAAGTTTCATCCTAGTGCGACATATTTTACACTCCACGGGGCACAATATAACATATATATCTACAGTCCAAAAATTCGTCTTGATTTTACAACACATAATCAAAAACCCGATCCAATTGCCATTTCTGCGCACCCGAGGGTTAAATACCGATTCATGTCACTGGAACAATACGCTACCCATTAGCTTGATAATACGAGAACTGTATTGATGTTCGTTAAGTTCCCCCCGCCATTTTATTATATTAATACCAAACATGCACCAATAACTTTCAACTAATTTGCAACTATTTGCAATGATGGTTTCGTCATTTGCAACTGAACAGTCTCAACACTGTTTAGTTTTTTAAGAAGGAGAGGCAACTTCACGTAGCCTCCGCAAATCGCAGGACATACGGGTGCCAATATTTTCCGGGTGATTTGCAACTATTTGCAACGATACTTTCAAAGTTTGCAACTCTATACACGTCTAAGTTCCCTAACACTCATTGCTTTGGCTTGTCCTAGGTGAGTTAAGTGTTGCCTATACTACGTATATGAAGTTGCCCCCCTTCCCACAACTATTGGTTTCAAACAAATTCCAATTAATTGTAAACGCAATTTTAGAATTTATAAATACCCTGGAAACACTGAAAATCAAATAAATTGTGGTCAGCAAACTTTCGTTTTCAAAGTTGGCAATAATCACCCAATATTTAATTATACATAATATTATTATTATCACTTGGGTGCAGAACTTATAATATTCATTAAAAGCACTTAAAAATATTGAAATGAGCAAAACAAAGCATGGCAAAAACTATAAGCACGATTTTTACAATCCGTATAGTCTGCAGTAAATACAATTAAATAAATCCATGTCAAAACAAACATGAAAGTACGCGAGTAGGATAACTACCGTATTAGTATTATAATATCCGATTCCAGTATATCATAGCACTGCGGGTAACCCTATGACGTCGATTAAGTTAGTTAATATTCAAGAGATCCCGATACCGGTGGCTTTTTAATCGAAGAGGAACACGTTCTGGAAAGGATTCGATGGCCAATACACGAATCGGACTGGAGACTTGGAGATTAGCTACTCGTTAGAAAAAAAAAATTGCAATAATAACGATAATTACTGTACATAATTGCGTGGGATAACTCATTATAGAAACAAGTAAAACGTACGACATTTCCGAGAAAACCTTGTCCACGCGGCCGCAGCTGACCGGTTAGGACAGTGATGGGCAAACTACGGCCCGCGGGCCAACTCCGGCCCGAGAAAGTATTTAATCCGGCCCGCCGAGGGTCCATCGACATGGATAGTATAAAATTATAGTATAAAAAAATTCCCGAAATATTCTGAAAATGAACGAAGAAAATAATTTTAAACATATAAATGGATTAGCGCGAATTGTGCACGGTCGTACCCTCACAGCTTGGTTTAGGTAGATACTAGAACTAGATAGTAGATACTATGATAATTTATCATAGGTTGACAATAGGCATATAATTTATATTTTTGTTCATATTAATATATTTCCTGGATCTCGGTTTGGTGCGTCCTTAACGGAGTTTTCGTATTATAATATGTATGATGCACTTATGTGTATAAGTTTAATTATAGTTTTTAAATTAATTATTATTATTTAAGGTAAAAGGTAATTTGTAACATTTGTGTGTAATGCTGTAATGTTTTTATAATAGTATGATTCAAAGCTTTAACACAAAATGCATTTTTTCTATAATTCTGGCCCTCCTCTAGAATTTTTTAAACTTTGTGGCCCCCCCATTTAAAAAGTTTGCCCACCACTGGGTTAGGATAACGTTTACGATGCACTGTCGACCAGTGTGTGCCTGCTGTTAGCGCGGTTTCTGTTCATTCTTCTCGATCATAAACCCATAGTAAAAAGCGTGGGCGCACTGTCTGTCATCGTCGCGGCGGTACGCGGTGACCCAGTGTGCTCGCGACTGTGACCTAAATACACGGTTTGTTTATGCACGTGGAAAACTAATAACATTGTACGAAAAAAAATTTCATAACGTCTACATTATTATTATCGTTGTTGTCGTCGTCGCTGCTGCTGCTGTTGTTGTTGCTGCTGCTGTCCAATAGAAAATAACACGATACTTTTTTATATCCCACTTCGCGTATCTTTACGAAGTTTATTACGTGTTCGTGTATACGTGATTAATGCGCAAGCCGGTGGTACGCGGCTCATTGTATCGTACTTATAAATAATACGCACGGTGTAATGATAATATCTTCGTTCGGAATTTTTTTTACAAACGGTTTTACCGTAAAAAAAAAGGAATAATTATAAAAATAAACGTATTCACCTCATCATAGGTGTGTCCCTATTTGTTCATTTATTTTCATAGAAACTGTTGTGTTATAGGTATTCAATTAATTTTTCTCTTATGAAAATACAGCAAACAGCTTAAAATAAATCGTACTTTTTTTATCGATTAAAAATGTTTATTAATACATTCCTTTAATGATTTATCGGAGTAAAATTTATTGTGTTAACCGTATACGATTACACCACGATATGGTTTTTTTGTTTCACGTGGAGTGCGATCAATGATTATCAAAAAAACCACGTGTTATCTTGTAAGCCTTTATTATACATTTATACGTACTTCAGTCGTATGACTATGTACAAACTTAACCGTGGATAGAACAGTAGTACTCTCCAGTAGTAAGTAAATCATTTACCTATAACATTTTTTATATTATGACATGTTATAAACCGAATTAAACGTATTTTGTAGCCAAGCGTTCGGCTCTCATAAGTCGGTGGTAAAATATAACCATAATATACAACCAAAGTGTAGAATAAGATAACTGAACATTAATTTACTTATTGATTGCAAATTGAACACATTTAAAACTATTATTTTACTACAAAATACTATCACCATCTTAAACGTTGCATAAAACAACTTGTAAATTATTAGATCACTGAATTGATTTACTCGATCACTAATGTTAAAAGGTCATAAATTATAATGGTATAATAATGATTAAATAGTACAATTATCTGTTGAATTAAATGATTATTTAAACTATAATTTTGCCATGCTATAACAATAAATAGTACCTATAATTAAAGGTTAGAATTCCATCGCTCATGTTATATACGTACATAAAATAAGCTCTAATTTGTAAGTTATTAGAATATATTACCATTACAACGATGTCAACCCCGTGAATGCGAGTGCTTATATTTTCGGTCAAAATCTTAAATAGGGAAATTAAATTTTGATAAATTTTCTGAAATAATTTTGTGAGTTATTTAATATTACTGTTTACTATAAATAATGAATTTTAAAATCAACGATAATACTTTAATTTTAAAAAGATATATTTTATTGAACAACCAAGAGAATTTTACAATTATATAATAAGACCGCAATGTTGCGCAACATTGGTAAATGATTTTGAGTAACCGCTATATGTAGGTATAGCTGGTTGGAAATATCTACAAATAATCCCATTCAAGGTAATATAATTAGTCTATTTTGTACTGCGGTCGGACCGAAATTCGAATAAAGACATTGCTGATTTTTAAACCATTATTTTACTCTATAATTTCGATAAACTCGACGTTGCCGAAAAGACAATAATTTACGAGCCATAAAAATATATACCACATGCTGTTCAGTGAACAATGATAAAAATATATAATATCGATTGCTAATCACCCGGTAAAATTGTATTTTTAAATACGCAAGTATAGCATGCAGGGCTATGTAATTATTATTTAATCGCAAGCAATTTATACACCTGGGTTATTGAGGAGATCCGCATCAAGAAAGAATATAAATAATACACGTAATTAATTAAATAATAATTTAATTAATTAATATTAATTAATAATAATTAATTCAATAACAAGTTGTAAAAAGTTCGAACACATTTAAAAGAAATACAGAGTGTGAAATAATAATTAATGTGAGTATATCCACCGCTAAACGATATGCATTCGCGTATTATAATACGTACAACTAGTGTCTAGTGATGGGCAATGGGTAAATACCCGATGGGTAAGAAATTTATTTCGGGTAAATACCCATGACATAAATACCTTTCCAAAATCGGGTATTTATTTATTTTTTATCGCACCGGCGGCCGTCACACTGCTGAAGTTGGTTTACCTATCTATTTTAATATTAATCAAAGGATTGCATTTTTTATTTTTACTAAGAGAATTTTGTAAATTGTTTATGTTTTATTCTTTTATACCATGATAATGTATGTTATAAAAATTATAATTTGTTTTTATTTTATTTTAAATAATTAAAGCTTTAACACTACATAAGTTTTTAGCATGATTTATCTTAATATTTAATTACAAATTGCAATTAACATTTTTTTAGTTACATTATATTGGTAAATGGTTTTACAATTTATTTAACATTGAAATAAAATAGAAAAACGCAATAAAAATAAATACCCAAAATACCGGGTATTTATTTTAAATACCGGGTAAATACCCTGGTTATTTACCCTAAATTTATTTATCGGGTATTTACCCATCACTACGTACAACTATACCATACTAGATACTTCACGGTGAACAGTTCGAAGTGACTTGCAGGAGAGTGAAGGATAAACTTATGCGCAGTAATACGACATATGGTTACGAGCAGAAAATAGGATATAGATGGACATGCTAGACGAGGGCAACATCCGGATGACCGCCTTTGATTCTTGCTGCCCATCCTGCGCATTAAAATAAAACACACAGTCACCGGTTCGTGTAGCCCGCGTGATCTTTTTTTTCTATTTTTACCTAACGTGTACCCGCCGTCAGTCATAGTAAGCGATCGTGGAGAAGGTGTGTGTGTGTGTGTGTGTGTGCGCGAGAGAGGGTGTAATCTCCTTCTCCGCCTTGAGCGATTTAATTCATCCTATATCTGTTCGGCGATCGAAGACACCGAAATAATATTATGACGCACGCGGGTGGGTAGGTTGTACGTTGCTCGTTATACATACGGTTGTTTCAAAATAATAATAACCAACGGCCATATATCGTAGCAGCAGCAGCGAACGGTTCGTTGGGGGATAAAAAAACAAGGCGGACGTGATGTAATCTCTGGAATGTCACCACTGACCGTCATTGATACGTAGCGTGTTTCATTTCATATTATATAAATAATCAGCGGCACCGCGATTCCGCCGCGGAAGCTCGACCAGGCGAGTGCGGTGTATACACGCCGGTGTGTACAATGTGCGCATAAGGACCAGGAGTATTGCGATGGTTGCGGTGTAACGGACGTGTTCTCGATTATTATGTACGGCGAGCCCTGCGGTTATAACAATATTGTAGATATTCTGTTCGTGTTTGCGTGTACACGTACGAACATTTTACGCGAATCCGTCGCGTTGACGTAAAGGTCTATTCACATAATATACAGACACGGCACAGACAGTAGCTGTCATCTAACCAGCGCATTTAGCAGTGATGTAGTGTGGTATTGTACGTGGAGTAAAACACACGTAATTATGTTTCGTAATTGTTCTGTGGAAGATTTGGTGGTAATCGTAATTGCACTACTTGATGAGGAAACGGAGATAGAAGATATAAAACAAAAAAAGAGACGATTCGCAGTACATCCGATGAATAAAAATCGAAAAACACAGGGCGAATTCTTCACTTTACATAAAGAACTCATAGACGATGAAGAAAGGTTTTTCAAATATTTTAGAATGAGTCGGTATGAATTTGAATTCATTCTTACTAAAATTAAACCGGTGATAACTAAACAAAATACGAAGTTTAAGTAGTCTATACAACCAAGAGTTATCGACTTTGTCGTTATCGTGTTCACAACAACCGCGGACACACGCGCCGACATGTACAGATCGGACAGACACGGACAAAATATTCTCCTCGAGCTTGTCGGTCTGTGCCGGCACTTGTCTGCACGTACACGCAACGTTGACAAACGCTAGAGGTGAAAATGTTCATAGATAATGCGTACTTAAATATCATTGTGTCTGACGCGATACGTGTCTGCCACGCGCGGTGTCTGTATATGTGAATAGACCTTAGAGGTGACTTAAATGTGAATAAACACATAATAACTCAATGTTTAAAGTACGCGGACTCAAGAACCAAACATCATATTCCATACCAATCAAGTGAAGCCTTACAACCCGATCTACAATCAAATAACAATATCATCAACTTCCTGAAGGAAATTCATCTATATAATTTAATTTAAGCCACAACAAATGTAAAACCAATTCTTATGTATAATAATAACTAATGGCCTAGTAGCCGATGTTTTTAGTTCAATAATAAAAAAAAAAAAATGTAAATAGACGTAAAATTGCATTTCGTAACTACTACCTGCTGTGGGTATACGTCGCGGGCCAAAGTTGACCGTGCGTAAGCGACACTCGCAGGAAACGGTAGAACATAATATTGTTACCAATTTCTACTTCTGCGTCTGGGTCGCTTTTGTCGCCGAACAGTCGATCTAGGTTGATTCGCGTACGTACTGGCACACGGAGTTCGATTAAAAGGATCGGTCGCCGCAGTTGATCGACCGATCGGGTTATTATGTATCGATACGATTATAAATAACATGCGTGCACGTACGTACGTAGGTAGGTACCTGCGAATAACGATTTCCTTCCGGTCACACGCGTTTCCGTTGCATTAACAGTATACGTGATTATTATTTAGCTCACGAGATAAAAGCATTTTTTTTCTCGCGAGAACGGAGGGTTAAATAATATATACACTTATCGCTTGAAATTAAAAAAAAGAAATAGTCGAGTTATTTAAACACTCATCTGGTGTACAAACTAGCGGTCAACGTGCAAGATTAAAAATGCGAATACAATTATTAATAAATTAATAACCAAACCGTTCGAGTATGTGGCAGTGGCAGATCCAGTAATATTTTACGGAGGAGGCGGCGGCAGGCGCATAGTCGTTTACATAAATAGAATAAGTATAAGTTGTAGCTTGAGGAACAAAGTCAAATTTCTTAATAATTATAGGAACACAATAAAATAATTTTATCTCTGTTTTTATAACAATGTTTTCACTATATAAAGACAAGATTTCTTTGTTTTTCTTTAGAAGATCTATCCATTATATTTGTAACGTTATTTTCACTGTCAATATATCTTTATGAATACGCATGAGAGCCAACCCTGTTGATCTTCCTACTCCAATTTTGTCAATAACCAAGTTTATGTAGCCTTGAAAATAAAAAAAACCTCATACTGATTTGAGGGGCGCCCCCTCCTTAGATCCGAAACTGGTATGGGGCATACAATCAGAACATATACATCACTAAAAAACTATAGTCCTCGATATTATTTCTCTGGGGGAGAGGAAATAATATCATCACGTACCTCTACTCCTACACGTCCTACGTCCGTACTTATGGCCATTATGTATATTATAATATTATTAGCTCGTATATTTCACAATTCAATTAAGACGCTGATACGAGAATCATTGCCCGCTTGATTAAATATTTTCATAGTAATAGAATTATATTCTCAATTGCGTAATACCATAATTGACAAAGTATACGCTTGATAGAAATGTTATGTTATTAAAAGTTAAATATCTCTATTATGCATACAATATTGAAATTTCTATTACATAACATAATACTCATTACTCATAACTAAAAGGGGATATTGATATGATAATTTGTTTGAAAATATAATATACTCCTCAATATTATTATATTTTATTGCAATACGTCTACGAAGTGTATAAATGTGAAAAACAAATGTATGCGTTATCTAATACAGTCGTGAATATGTATACCTAAAATCAATTCAAACGCTTTTTCCATTCTTGAAACTTATTTTTGTTGTACTTTCTAAGAGTTCTGAAGTATTTAATTGCGGAAAATAAAAACCAGATAAATTCAAAAACATGTTTATTACATATTTTAGATATTATTTATTATTATACTGCGAATGAAAGTTTAACTTTACACTTTAGTCATTGCTTATATTTAATATCTATATGTTCTTCAACACTAAAAGTAAGTATTAAGAACGAAATCCGACAACATTTTTTTTATTGTTCAATTCATTACAACATAAATATTTTTTCAATTAGATAAACAGATGTACTATTATAATATAGTAATACAGCAGTGTACAGAACGTTTCATTCATTAAAACGTAATAATTTGTTAGGATGTTATCGAGCTGAGATAAGTCGAGTCTATATAAAAGGCGTGAAATGAAGATTATAAAAAATGTGATGTCATTACAACACTAAAATGAGTTATGCAATATTATAACATGTGTATTGCATAATATGTCTACTCCACGGACAGTTTTTTTTTTTTACTTCCTGTTGAACATTTTTGAGGACTTTTCAAATCATAATAAGAAAATACTTCAAAATACACGTATACAGATTCCTTTTTTTACATTTCCGCTTCTTTTGTTTATTATTAGGTCAACTGATGAATATCTACCACGCAATTAAATCGCCAATAATACGTAGAACATTGCAAGTTGTAGAACATTATACTTGGAAAAAAAAATTATTTTTTATATGTCATGGTGAATTAGCTTGGAAAATATATTGAAATGAGGTCACATCGCATTCGGAGGAAGCCAATGTTGTGTTAAACTTTAGTGCCGTCATCAATATCGATCTAGATTTCGTTGCGTCCCATATACACATGGGGTAGGTAGTAGAGCTCGATAATTCTCAATACGTATGTATCAAACAATAATTTTGTTTCGACGTAAAACGTTGCAGACAAAACAACTGTTCGAAGGCAACAATAATGTGACGAATATTTATTTATTCGCTCGGCAACGACGAAGCAGCCGCTACTTAGAAAACAAATGAGGTTGTGTAATAGAGTCGAAGTGTTTTTTTTTTTATAGAACTTGAATTGTGCACGTAAAACGATCAATTTTCATAACGAAGAGGGAGTAGCCAGTAGCGTGTTATTCGCACGATGGGGTAAAATATTGGTAAAAAGCGTGTAGAGCGAGTATCGTCTGCAGTCGATCCATACGCATTTTTACCAGTCATGTGTCGAGTCGCAGCACTGCGGTAGGTCTCGAGGAAAAAAAAGAAAAAATTTAAATATTTAAAAAAAAAACAAAATTATTTCCCGGTTAGAAAAAAATGTGTACACGTAACGTGGTACCGGCGCGCAACAGTACAATATAATATTGTATACAGTATATTGTCATAACAGCGTTGTGCGTCACGATGACTGAACGCGCATGACACCCGGCAGTACGATGACAAAATATAATATAATATATTCGTGTCAGTCGAGGAATTTCAATAATGTTTTCCGTCCGAGCGAAAGACGATAAAACGATACGATTTGAAGCCTTGGTGGTGGTGGGGGGGGGGGGAGGGAGGCCTGCTGTTCACGACCGTTCAACCTGTGCGTTATCAGTGACTATCCGCAGGCGAAGTAACACGTGGCCGTTTCGCCGTACGGTATCGTGTCGCGTACCCCAAACGGACTGGTACGGGCCGAACCGGAAGCACCGGCGACTCGACTTATCGGCGGCGGCATGTGACGACGCCCATATTATCAATATCATACCGGTGCACCGTTACGTACAAGATCGGAGCGTCCATTTGGGGATGCGTTATTAAATAATATAAATGTTACCGTTAAAACCCGAAATTCGTCAAAACTAGTTTTAACCAGGATTTCAATGTTGATGTCACGGTTAAAACCCCAAATACGTCAAAACTAGTTTTAACTATATAGTTAAATTGGAGAATTAAACAAAACTTCAATATATTGATCCTATTTTTAAAGTACAATTTTAACAAAAACCAAATTTAATTTAAAATAAGTATTATTCGTTTTATTTATTTTGACAAGGCAAACTGTCGTGGCATTTTGAGTTACATAATATATTTTTTTTTTTACAAAAACAGCGATTTGTCCCACATGACTTTTTACAAGTACACCTTATAAATCCTTGCCCTGATCCCGTTCATGATTTTTTTACGGCTGCAGGAAGAGTAATTTGATTGTCAGGAACTTGTTTGACAGTAATAAATACTTCTTTACAACAACTAAATTCAGACCGGAAATAATTTTATTATTTACTACCAATTTACTTATTTTATAATATTTAGTGGATGAGGAGGTGATAATAGACGTACCTGCAATAAAGTTTGTCCAAAATGCCATCTTTGGTTCCAATCTTGTAAAGATCAACCTCTGTTTTTCCAACACTAGATTAGTCACTATTATATACATTATAACACTATTAGATTAGTCAAACAATCAATACAAATATACTAGTATCGACATTGAAATCCTGGTTAAAACTAGTTTTGACGAATTTCGGGTTTTAACTGTAACATATAATGTATAGTTGTAAATGTTGAGCTATCATAGTTTTTACTTATAGCTAATAAAAATAAAAAAAACTGTAACATATACACAAATGTGGACCGTTTACACGGTGTTATGCGTATAGTTGTAATGGTATATGTTATGCGTACATGGTGTCCCGCCGGCATTTTGCGTTTTTCATTCTAATGAGCATCCCTGGACGAGGGCAATTTTGTTGACAATAGTTTTCTAAATATAAGCGCGTGTAAGAAGTTAAAAAATCAACTTTTTATTTTATAATTTTTGTGAAATTCGAAGGTGGCCATTTTATATAGGCATTATTTTTCAGGGAACGTCGACGGTTCAACTTTCAGTTACCGTTGGATTCGTGATTTTAATAATTTTTTTTAGTTTACAAAAAAATAATGTAAATTATTATCATCACCTAGTCATTTTTCTGATAAGGTTTGCTGATAATGTTATAATTATTTAAAATTATGTAATCAGTACACTATTTTCTTGTAAGCTAGAAAAATTATTAAAAATCAAGAAGCTAATGAAAATTGGAAGTTGAACCGTCAACATTTTCGGAAAAATAAATCCCATGGCTAACTTCGATAATATCTATCTTCTGTGAAAAAGTTATTAATAAAATTACCGTCAACATAATTTCCTTTGCCAATAAACTAATAACTTACAGTAGACACTCAAGGCTGGTTTTTTTATTTTTTTTTTTTATATTTAGCATTTAGTATATACTGTTACAGATCAACAATTATACATATATGTTATACTTATACTCGTACACAACATAACTAGTTAAACAATAAACTATTAACATTGATTATATAATAGATTATCTATTATATAATCAATGCTATTAACGAGAAAAAGTACCAAACATTTTAAAAATAGACATTTTCTTAAAATTATATGATAAAACCAGTCTCCAAGATAAAGTTTTATATTGACGACGTAGTTAGAGTTGTGGATGGAGGAAGTATTGAGGGGGATATTGATGGATTTTAGGGAATCAAACAACATCACGCGTGCAGAGAAGGGCAATCGAAGAGAAGGTGAGGAAGATCGCAATCACTTTCGTTGGAATGTAGAGTACAGAGTGGGAAGTAATTTAGTCCTTGTTTGTAAACGTGGGCAGGTAATAATGTGTGACCTGTGCGTAGGCGATTGAATTTTTATAATAGCTGATCTTGGTAAATTCAGTTTATTGAACCCATGTTTTGTTTAGGATATTTGGTACAATGTTTTTTTATCTGGTGGCAAACTCCGCTGGGAGGTTAGACCAGTATGTAGACCAGACTCAAGGCTGGTTACGTTAACTAATTTTTAAGACCCCCCAGTGAAACGAGGAAGTTGTTACAGGTTATATCATGATAGTTTTTTTATTGTAGATTCTGAATGAATCGAGTACGTGTGTGTGTTTATCTTTTGTAAGTGCATATACACGGTTACGACCAGAATGATTGCTCCGATCATCACAATCATTAAAGGTTTATTACAGGAAATGGCGTCTTGGTAGTAAATTGTGAGAGGAAGGGTAATTTATTAATTTCTCAACAGTTTTCCGAAGAGTCATGAAAACGGAGAAAAACTTCCGCCGAGGTCGAGATTTGGACAGTGCACCAACTGGTATATTTTTTCACTCTCTATTCCATCAGACTAGATTAGGTATGCCTATAGGTATATTAACACTTTATAGACATTTAATAATTTTCGAAATATTTTATTGAAATTTGTGGCACTTGAAATTTTCGATTAAGAGTTAAATTTACCTCGATAAGAAATCTAGTTCTACTATTATATCAACCATCTTTAGAAATATTAACTGGAGATCCACCCGACCTCTTTCACTCAGGATAGTCTTTTCGAGAACAATGGTACATTGGTTTCAAGTTTAAAAGACTGGTATAATAATATCATTCAACCATCATAAGTAACATGGTTAAAAGTAACTGAACTTGTTAACTTAACTTTAAATTTTTAATTCGACAATGCCCAGCTTTGCAAATAATATACTATACTCCAGGAGTTTTCTTTGCGCACTGCAGTATTTTAATAGTAACTATATTTCATTAAACACTACAGGTACATACCAGTCCTTAGTTTAGATGTCTAGTTTTATTCAAACTACATGACTAAATATATACCGAATGATTAGTATACGTTGCCGACTTATCGAACGTTTAGGCAGAGACAGATATTTTTCAAACTGCCAGAGAAGAATATATCGGTATACAACATGGGATCTTTAGGATCTATATAGAACGAAAACCTACTCGTATTGCGAGTTTCATCTAAAAATAAGCTATTTTCATGAAAAAACAAAATCACACAAATCACATGATAAAATGCATGCGTTTGAAACTGAGAGTTAAGTAAACTGCAGGCAATCGAAAACGTAACATTATTTTTAGTACATCTTTCCAATAATTGATTTTTAAATAAAGTTTTTCGTAATTAAATAGCAAGTACAAAAATGTAGTATAATATTTTACCGATGAGAAAGCATAGAAAATAAAACTTTATGTTTACTGTCCTGTGAAATTTATAAAACAAGACATCATGCCTCATCTCAAAACATTCAAAACTCTCAGTACATAGGTATTACACTTTTACAACTCACGAATATCATTGACACACGGAAATTATTGCATTTTGTTTAATCAGCGTTTTGTTTGAGAAATTATTTATAATGCCTACCAAATGCAAAAACGTCTTGGAAACAAATACAAAATTACACCAACACTGATAATCAACAAATTTTACCGAATATTACACTCGACAACGGATTTCGTTTCATTATTTCAACACCGCCGTCATAATAATACATTGGTAAGTCAATATTTACCATTCGACACAACAGAAGTAGTTACATCCGTTGAGTAACAACATTGAAGTTCCAAGGGCATATTTTGCGCTTCTAGAGGTCTTTTAACACATTGAAGTGATATCAATAATAAAATTCCCTATTTGAAGGTCTAACTATTTGAAACAGAAACCTTTGCTCGAATCGCCACGTAAGCCGTATAATAAAAACCAACGATTAAAATACTCGCATTGAAAATATGAAGTGATCCATTTAAGACTTCCATAAACGTCAATTTTTATACACGTCTACATGCATATACAAATACTTAAATATATGTGTTATTATGCTACTAATTCTAGTTCTAAAACGGAACCTTTTTTTGAACCAATGTCTGTTACAAGTTGTACATGTTTACAGTAGCAGAATGGTGCACATAAATCCGTAAGTTATTCTCATGACTTTTGACATGACTATAACAATTTCTTCAAGTTTATAGATTACTGTTGAACTGCAATTTCTACGGTAGAAAAATATCTTCAGAAATATATTGAACTCCAAAATACTGAATGACAAATAGAGGTGTGGCCTTATTGCCTCAATAAAAAGAAACCTGAATACCTATGGTGACAAAACAAGTGGTAAAATTATTTATTATTCTCGGGTACTTATAAAACAAATGGCGCGTATATTCAACATAAATCAGGGAAGCATGTTAATTGGATAATAAGTATATAATTACTTACATGCTTATAAATTGTATTAGTGTGTCAACACTTTTATGACTCAGTCCAGCTTAAATATATGATAAGAATAATAATAATGTTTATAACGGTATCAGATTACAATTTACAGTATATAATATAATGTTACAGTTGTAATATCACGTAAGTAAAATATAAAATGCAAATTATAATAGTTTCAATTGATAACAGGTTAAAAACAGCTTACAAAATAATAAAAAAAAAAAAAAAAAGTAAAATAAATATTAAACGAATGTACAAAGATATATAACATAAATTATACCCATAATATATGAACATTTATATACATTTACAATAACCATAACATTGTCTATGATAGATAAGATCACCATGATATGTTCAATTTTTATTAAAAAATATTTGATAATATTACCAACGTTTTTATTTTTTTTAGAATAAATTATTCCGACTAGAGATGCCGGTTTAATTGAAGACCGAAAAAAAAAAAAACATTTCATAACTTTTTAGTGAACCTTTAAACTTGAATTTAGTTCTTATTGAATACAACGTTATATTATTATAATGCTTAAATTGATTTGATCTGGAAATACTATATAGTGATATCAATCCACGAGAGCTGTAATCAGTTCATAAATGTTTTGTCTAAACTTAATCACGGCCTGGTCTTGAATAAACTACTTAAATCTTAATGCTTCTCATTTTATTTTATTATCAGTTATGTATAGGAGAATAATAGAACCAAATAAGTTTTGTTTTTGAAACAGCGTAAGGGTATACCATTTCAGTGCCGTATTTAATAGATCTAAAGAATTCGTATCACATCTGAATAACACAATGTTTTTATTATTCCGCGCAATAACAACTATATGATGATTATAAAGGCCATTGTTATTTGTTTTTGATGATAGTCCAATTTTTCCTTACAATACAAGATGTTGAGGACAAAAAAATTAAATCTCACTACATAAACATTATAAAGTAAACAAGTTTATATGTCCTAAGAAAACTTTTAGTTTTATGTTTATATTATTGGACTACAATATTATATTCTAGTTATTATACTATATTATTTCATAGTTTATTAAATCAAAGGCGGGGCAAACAAATTATAAAAGTATTAATAATTAATGATTTACATGTTAGATAATCAATTAGTTCGATAATTCGATGATAAAAACAAGAAAATAAAATCAACCTATATAATGGCGTGATCGCATGATATACAGAGTTCCTACATAAACTATCAGTGTAATGGCTAGCGTAAAATAAATCTAGTATTACGCAATAAGTCATAACATTTGTTTCCAACTTTACCATAATATAATATTATTACTGCTCGTACACATATATTGTAGGTACGTTTATTGTGCATATAAGTAGGTAGTCAGTTTTTACTTTTTAGTTATTCCACAAAAGTTTCTCTTCGTCGAAAGTTCTAAATATCGACTGCACCCATTATTACTAATATAAAAATATTGTTCCTATAAATTGTAAACAATTGTGTCAACAAACTAATTACATATGCTAACAGCTGAGCGGAATAAATATGAATGCATAAATATAAATAATATTGTTTATATACATATATGTATTCGTGATTTTTGTCGAGTTTTGTCAACATTTAAAATTCAAACGCTTACGAAAAAAAAAAATCTGACAAAGGATTTTCGATAGATGTTTTCACAAATAGAGGTCATAACTCATAAGAACAATGTGTGAGGAACTTGCGTAACAATATTCAAAAATTGTTGAGAAACTAAAATAATAAAATAATTTTATGAAAACGAGAAAATGTTAAATATCTATAAATAGCACATAATGTTTCAAAAACTATATAATCTATAAAGAACTAATCTAGCGATATTAACACTCGGTGAAAATTTCAAGTCTTAGCGACTATTTTTTGAGTCACGGCGAAAAAAACCGGTACCATCAAAAACCGATTGCTATGCCATTTTTGTGATTTTTCGTTAAATCTTCTCAATTATCTGGAAAACTGTTACGAAAATTACCTCCATGAAATGCTCAAACCGTTTTCTATCAGAAAAAAAAGCACTTGACTATCGGGTACATTCATTGTGGTCGAAATCGTGTTATCGACGGAAAAAAACACACATCTCGCCTCACTCAGAATGTAAAATGATTAAAGTAAAATAAAAATCGACACAATGAAATGGAGAAAACAAAAAATCGGCTCTCTGTGATTAAAATACGGTAAAAAGACAGCGGCTTTATTATACCTATGTCAGTGTATCACGATAATATACTCTTAGATAACCGTGAACTGTAAAGTATAACCAAGAAGCCCGCTTGGATTGTTTTTTATTTGTTAACGTTGAAGCCCGCCAAAAAAAAAAGAAAGAAATCGGGCCTGAGACTTAAACTCAAGTACGATCGCGGTGACTTTAATTCATAGTCTGCCACCACCGAAGGCAATCGGTCAGGTGTCGGGCCAGATATGCCTGCTGTACGTGTAATATATATAATAGTGTATTATTCTTAGATACACGCTTCGGTACCTTGTAACATTTCTATAACCTCTTGTTGTGCCGCACACGCCAGGACAGTGAGCAGGTGAATGAGCCACGGCGCTTCATGGGAATCGCTCGGTTATTTTTTTTCTTGTTTTCCTCATCATCGTCCGTCAATTATAATCCACTCGTGTGTGTTTATAAATAATATATAACCACGTATAGGTATAAAAATATAAACAAATTTATGTTTCGTATATACATGTGTATGTATTTATATTTACGTCTGTTTGTTGTTTATATTTTTCCACGATACGCCGGCACTACCCGCCGAAACACAGCACACGCACATTATATATATATATATATAATTAAAAAACCCAAGGCCAGTGATTTACGAGAAACAGCTTAGGTGAAAGACACCCACTCTATACTGGATACCAACCACAACCGAGCAGATCGAAATAAAATCGGAACTCACAACTATCGCTAGAATATGAATGACATCAACGATGGTTATCGGAAAACAACAATAACAGCAGCTTCGAAACAACGAAAAGATTCAGACTTGGTGTAGCTCGATAAAAGAAGAAGAAGAAGATCAAAGAAGAGAAATGCATACACGGATAAAAAAGATGTAGCAGACGTGGTCAATCAAAGTCAGCTCCGGTAAAATTAGGGAAAAAGTAATAAAAAAAAAATCACTTCAGCCTGGACCCGATAAAGAGAAGACATGTGGGTTAATATTTAAAGTTTTTTAAGATAAAACTTCGAAGGAATTGCACCATAGCCGTTTGAAGATAGTAAAGACAAGATCTATTCCTATAACAAATAACTTATAAGTTATAAGATCTGGAAGTTATTGAGAAAAAAATGAGTTAAAACTTAACTTAACGGATAACAGTCGAAAATATATGCTACGCTTACTTTCCACTGTACCTACAATAAATAATATTATGTTCGATTCGGTCGAACAAAATTTCAATTAGCATTCCTCAGTCCTCACTATAAGAGACGGGGCGGCACGGCGGCTGGTTTCCGGGAATTCGTTAACAACTATGTCTCCGTCGTACTCAAAGGAACCAGCGAATGTTTTAATAATCAACGTAAAACCGGCGCAAGGTATTCGGCTGTCACGACGTCTGAACAATTACAACCTGATTTATTGGTGTCCCGTAAAAGGAAAATAAAACATCACCAGCAGACGAAACCAAACACATATTTCGTCGTTTATTCGCAGACCGACGCGCAGAGAAATGATAATAATAATAATAATAATAATGTACATTACATAAATGTATCTATTATAATATAATAATGATTACATTTAAAACACATTATGTAAATTTGTTTGTGTTCATTTTTTTTTTCAGATTCTGGGTGAAACGATGAATGTATTGGTGTTGCGTGTCGTGTGTGTGCGTTGTTTTTTTTCGTGTCTGTTTCGTGTCACGGTTTCGACCAGAAGGATTTTGCTCCGATCATCACAACCCTAAGAGGTTTCTAATAGGCAATGTCAGCTAGCTGATACTTCGAGGAGATTATTCTTTGAATCGTTCCACAGTTTTCCGAATAACTGAGTAAAACGGGGAAAAAAATTGCAAAAAAAACTTCAACCGAGCTTGAGTTTCTAACTCGGCACCACCCAGTATTTTGTCACGTACTATTCCATGAGACTCACATAATATGGAGTACTTACAATAAAGTTTTATAGGTATTTCATAATTTTCAAAATATTTTAATGACATTTTAGTTGTTTACAGGTATATTTGATCACTTTTAGGTTAATGAACTTAAGATATTTGGTTAAATAAAATAGAAAATAAAATAATTATAATATGATTAATCAGATATTTTAACTATATCTACATATGCGAAATACCAGTTTAAATTACAATAGGATAACTTCATAATAGACCATTAGTTTTAGTCCAAGACAAAAATCAATTGTCTAAATTCTTAAGTAAATAATATTGACTAGCTCAATTATACTGTTCAAAGTGCATGAGCTATAAAGATTACAAATGTAGTCAATTAATGTATTCTATGGAAAAAAAAAGGTAGAACTATTTTCAGTTTTTAGAAATAATTGTATATTTGAAAAGTATACTTAACTAAATTAATGTTTATAGGTGTTAACTATTTTATTTATACTGGTAGTTAATACGACCATACTAGGTACACATGAAAACTGAATACAATTATGGATATTATAATGAACGAGTCATAGTGCGTACATAAGTACCTAGAATATTATTCAAGCATTATGTGAAATTTATGTTATGAAGGCACTTTTTTATCCTGTGCACTGTACGATACCGTCTCATTAAGTCAACGACAATCAAAATCGACCAAGCATATGATAGAAAAAAAAAATTAGCCAACACTTTAATTCAATTATTGTTTATGGCTGAAGTCCAAACAGTACTATCTATATGTAAATTAAGACTGCTCAATTTTTGAATGTTCAAAAAATACTCAAATAATCGTATGCGCGTTTTAGTTGTTATGTATATTAGGTGAATAATATTGAATATAATAACATATTTTCGCGTTGAATATTATGTTGTTGAGAATGGAAGTTATAAAATATTATATATTTAAGATTCTTGAATAAAAAAAATAAAAATATCTGCATCTTTGAACATTATATTCTAGCAAATCATTGTGTGGCTTCGAACAACATCGTTTTTATTGTTCACGAGCTTTATTTACTACCCATACATTATTTTTTAATATTATTAATAACCTAACCTAACCTAACCTAACCAAATTACAAGATAATCTGTAAGGCGGAAGATAAAAAGAGAAAGGCCCCATGGGTGATATATCCCTAGACCCTAGTAGTTTTAAGATTTAACGACAATTAACAAACGTCATTACTAACTTAAATTCCTTCGGGAACTTATCTAAATAAAGTAATCAAGCGAATAACATCAATGAAATGATTATGTAATTAGAATGTGTTTGAACTGTTAATATTATGTAATATCATTATATAACTAGAAATATATGAACATCAATGAATAATTTCAAACCATCTCAAATTCTAAAGTATGTTGTTATAAATCGAAAACTGCAAATAAAGACGTATAAAATGGAGTTATGAATTATAAATGTATAACCGATATTTAAACAACTTTCAACACGTCAATTTGTTAATGATATAGTTCAATATGTATACCTATACAGACAAATAATATTAATTTGAATATTTACCATATAACGTTAAACATAAGTAACACTTTTATCTTCGTGACTTTAATCTTCTATAGTTGTACAAAATGCAGTACAAACTGAAATGTAATAAAGTGCAATCTACAATTTTCAAAGCATGCAGTGGTGACGCGACGAATCAAATGCAAGTGATATGGGGCGGCCGGGCGGACGTCAAGAATAGAACACATGGCCGCCGCGCCGGTGCATTTTGTTTCTCTCGAGAATATTTCGCAGGAAAATGACGTTCAGGACAATAATAGCCGTCGAGTAGTTTTAAATAACAATATATTTTATATGCCATATTATGTTTTCGGCCATGAATTATATGAACTCGACAAGGAGTATTTTTCTACACCGAACAAAGGAGTGGAATGGTATGTATCCATTGACCGCGATTGAAAATGATTCCTATCATATAATTGGTCATCGGCGAGTTATTCGGACTTAGCCTAACTACATGTATGGACATAGAGAAACACGGCAAAAGCAGATAATAAAAATAAAAATTATATATATTTGTATGTAATCCGTATTATACTAATATGAATAATGTATTAAAAGCGTACAATGGCTTCAATTCAGTAACTGAATTGTGTTACTCATTAAGTATTATGCTATGTAAATTGAAAAAATTAGAAAGAAACCACAAATTTTAAAGAAAACATAATAAAACAACTTTTCACATAAACAGGTTTACGTTTCCATGATTATATTTTTTATCCGCACCAATTACATATTTTTGTTACTTCAAATCCTGAGATTCGACAACTCGATCAGTCGATAAATAAAAGTTATGTATATTCGTTTCATACGGCTATTATATCGTATTTTACATGATTCCGCTGGCGAATAATTCGACCAGTACGACACCAACAATTTCATAAATATTTGAATATCTATAAAATATATACAGCTCAAATTTAAATGTTATTTAAATATAAGTTTTATTTTTTGGAATAATTTGAATGTAATGGAACTTATACAATTTGGACAACGGACCAGATGGTAGGTGAATAGGGATTCGGTTACCATATCTTTAATCCAACTCAAAAGATCTATACTTTTATATTTCTTACTATTATCCTGGACAGTACTATACAACAGTATAAATAAATACCTACAACAAGATACCTAATTAAAAAAAAAAATGTTTATAAATAAATAATAAATATTAGTTAATGATAGTCAACAAAACCACTAAACAAAAAAGGAAAATACTGCAGAATTACGTTATCTGAAAGAGAAAAATAATTTAAAGATAGGAAATCAATATCGTTCCGCACCGCTTATCCACAGAATAGATTAACCGTGTTAGGATCTTTTAACAATATAACCATCTAAATAAAGACAAGGACAACACAATTGCATTTCATCTAAACAAAGATATATTATTTTCTCAATTTTTTCGAGACACCGGCTAAATGATAAATTAAATTTGAATTATTAAAATTGCCACTAATATGTACACTATATGTTATATTGATACAAAAAACCCACTCAGGTTTTCGACATTCCTGTATCGGTACATCGTAATGAGAAGCTCAATTTTAAAAAATAATCAACAGGTTGAAAGCTGATATCACTTGTTTGCTCACCGGGGCGCGTCTGGGTTAATATATTCAACAGAATAACATGACTATAATTTGAATCCGAAATCAAGTATACATTTTGTATGTAATTCGAAGAAAATATAATACATCGTTTTGAACGATTGTCAATGCGTAGAATGAAATTTAACTTATTATTTAGAGCCGTCTATAATATATGTAAAAATGAAAACAAATAAATTATATTTTGTTCGTTTACGCGTCAGTGTTGTTTTTTTATGTTAGTGTTGACGTTTGCATATTAAACACCATACTTCAATACCATTCGCTATGACGATGTTCTATAATCTATTTGCTTATCGAACAATGTAAATGAAAAACATCTTTAAATTATACCTATATTTATGAAACAGATGGTAAGGGTTAAATTGTAAGAAACGTATGGAAAAAAAGTCATACTGCAGTAATTTTCATACATAATAGTAATTTTATGCATAATCAACGTCGAGAAATGTACTTAGTTTTTGCCATTATTCATTAAGTCGACTACGGTATCATGACGTCTATAAAAACTTTAAGACAATTCACAATTTTGAAAGTCACAATGAACATTAATTGGAGGAATGCTGTTTTTATCGCAGGAGTGGTCAACTAGCAGTTCACGTAATAGTCTCATTATGTCTAACACACTGCTCGGTTCTCGCTGTAATCCTGAAAATCGCCAAACACCATTGGATTTGCGAAAAATAAGATATAATCATCAAATTTGAATAATGTTTTTAAAATTAAACCGTTTTTAATTAAATATTCCTACTCACTTCCGTAGGGTTTATTATTATTAATATTTCCATTTTTTCTTCGGTACTCAATGACATTTTTTTTTTCACGCAATCCATGGGGTGGTTTGCGAGTCACTTTTTGTACGAAGCACTACTGATATTTATAAGGGGCTATAGTGTTGGGTTCAAGACATTTACCAACAACAATCGTACAAGTGTAAAAGTAAAATTGTACAAGCAATACGCGCAAATATATAAAATATGTGTGTCGTACTGAAACTTTGAAAAATTAAAAAAGCTGTTACCATCATTCCAGCATAGGCGAAAAAGTACGGTCAATATAACGATACATCGTCATGTTATGATCGTCAACATGCGGTTCTTAAATTATCATAACTACTCGACTGCACGGAATTATAATATGTTGTTACAATAATAATGCATACGAGTAGAACTTGGAATTTCAACCTATACAAACATTGTGATAATCGCGTCAACAAACACAGCGACGGGGGAATATAATAATATAATAATCTATTTATTATATATTTATATCTAATTTATACCTATAATATATATTTACGCGTATAACATAATAACAAGACTTTAAAGGTAACACTATGTGTATTTTTGAAACATGTAGCTCAATTGTTTGAAAATTGTTTATTTTCTATCGTTGTGTTGGTTTTCCGTTGTTTTTGAGACATTTTTTAAGCCATTTGTATAGTTATTATTACAATTTGATATTATTATTATTACTATTTTATATTATTATTATTATTATTGTTATTACTTTACGTACACACACATATACGTTATAAATGTATATATTTTTCTCTCTACATACAAACAATTGTGCACATTGTTTTTGTTAAAGGGCTTAGGCCGTCGATTATTCAAATAAATGAATAAGTAATATCAATTATTATAACCGTGTGTATATAACGAGAAACAATTTAACAATCGGCAACAACACATCGGTCACCCCGCGGTTAATTAGCTTTCGGTCCACTCATTGAACTCTTTCTTTCGTGTGCCAGCTATTTTGGGAATTCGATGACGAAAACAACAACAGTCAACAACAACAACAACAACGGCAAAAACAACAACACCAGCAGCAGCATCAGAAAAAACACCGTAATGACAACGAGATTACAACACTCAACGAATGCGAATCATGCGAAGACGACCCGATACCGGTACAAAGGGTATAAACCACTACGGTTTACATATACAGGGTGTCCCACGAGATTTTCGCATAGCGATATCTCTCGCGTTTGATAATCGAATTCGGTTTTTCAATGAGCATCCCCGGACATAGGCAATTTTGTTGACAATAGTTTGATAAATGTAAATGTATTATTAGAAGTTCAAAAATGATTAACATTTTGTTTTATAACTTTTATAAATTTCTTAGATGGCCATTTTATAGGACTTGTTTATCTGCAAATGTCGAGTGTTCAACTTTCAGTAATTCAGAAATAGCGTACTGATAACACGATTTTAAATAACGATAACCTTGTCGGAAAAATGACGATGTGATAATGTAATTAACATTGTTTCTTTGTAAACTGAAAACATTAGTAAAAATCATGAACCCTACGGTAACCGAAAGTTGAACCGTCGAAATATTCGGAAAAAAGAATCCCTAAAAAATGGCCGTATTCGTATTTCACAAGAAAACACCAAATAAAAAGTTAAGCTTTTAACTTCTTTGACAACGCACGTGTCACACTCGCCAAGCTAAGGTCGACAACATTTCCTTTGCCCGGGGGTAGATGCTCATTATAGAAAGAAAAAAAAAACCGAATTCGATTATAACTTCTAACGCGGCAGATGTCGTTCCGTGCAACGAATGCCGTCCTTCGGCGGGACACCCTGTACATCGGTGTATATTGGTGTAGTAATACGTGTTACGGGGCAATGGTCCCGGAGGTCTCGGTGTTATTCACCGCGCCGCACCCTCTCTCTCTCTCTCTGTGTGCATAAACGAGGCCGACGAGGACGCAATAAAAAAACAAAAAAAACAGTGCGTTTACGCGCACGCCCGTACACACCACGCCTATGGGCATTTTTATGTCTCTCTCTCTCTCTCCGCTCGGCGGTCGGTTCATCGACATTGCAGCCGCTGCGGCGGCGGGCGACAGACGGTATGCGCTATTTCCTCGGAATCCGCGGCGCAGTCGAAGATTAAATGTATCGTCGTCCACAATATTAAGCTCTTCCAGTTAGGTACTTGGTGTTCTTACTCTGAAACTAACATCGATTTCGTTGAACGGGTTCAAAATCGTTTTCTGCGATTTTAGCCTATAAACCCGATACGACGATATTAGCATACCCATGATTATTCACA
This sequence comes from Periphyllus acericola, assembly GCA_949715065.1. Classification (NCBI taxonomy): domain Eukaryota; kingdom Metazoa; phylum Arthropoda; class Insecta; order Hemiptera; family Aphididae; genus Periphyllus; species Periphyllus acericola. The sequence continues at coordinate 6,302,427 of OX454265.1, read as the reverse complement.
AATCGGATCCACCCTAAACATTCAAAGCATTCTAGCCGCCACTGGACGTGTCAACCAGCTGCACATATAGCTTTCACGTTTTTAAACTATTCAATGGTAACATTGATGCTCCCGACTTATAAAACCGTATCCCTTTTAACATCCCTGTTTACAGCAATCGCTCCACCACTTTATTTTTATGTCCCGACACACAGCACGGACCGTCTGAAAAACTCCCCCGTTCCCAAAGCGACTGCTCTCTGCAAGTAAGCTTCCAACAAATATGAACTTGCTTTTTTTTTCCACCTCCAGGGGAATTATTATTAAATATTTACATAAATAAAGATAAAAAGTTACGCCGAGTACGTGAAGCAATTCTAATTTTAAATACGTTACACTTATCACAGTACGTAACTTGGTATACTTTGAATATTGTTCCAAGTTCTACGTTTAACTGTACTACTGGGCTCCCGCCGCCCGTCTTTTCGACTGAATAAACCATTATTATTGTTGTTATTATACGAGATAATATTACACACGAACCCGGGCATACGAGCGGCCGAGGAATCGTAGCATAATAGGATAATAATACATAATTTTATGTATTATTATTTGTTACAAGCGTATAGATGTTATGTATCCGCGAGTGATGGCGCACCGACGAGTGAGGGAAAGGCGTACACGGATGACCGGCGGTGCGCAGTGGCGGCGGTGCGGGATAGCCTGAAGCTGCGCGTGCATTATTTCCCCGCGGTCTCCTCTCCTCCAGTAAACTGCACCAACGTTAAGGCACTATATATTATTATTATATACGCACGCATCACGTGCAACATGCGTCGCAACAACCGACTACATCCTCAAGGTCGTTCTTTTAGGTATGGTCAACGATCGACCACGCCCGCGAAACTGCTGTAGAACTACTCGCCGCCGCCGCTGTGCTGCGATAAGCGTTATCATTGCGTTCTCGCGATATCCTCCGACCGCGTCCTCATCCCTTCGTGTTCATCATCCCCGAGCTACGTCATGCGCAATTATTTTCTGTACGCGCGATGAACGGTCCTTTGGCCACGTCGTATGAGTGCAGAGATTTAAACGGACGGTGCCGATATAACTGCTGCAGTAGCAGAGCTCCGAACTTGCCATGCGTGTAAATGTAATATCTCACGATTCTTAGTACCGTTCCTTTTCTAATAATTGATTACGAACGTTAAACCGACTCGTGCATAAGACAAGTATATAAGTATGCGATTCAATCACAATTGTTTTTCAAGCCTGGGTCGACGCATACCTGTCCGTATACTTTCCGTTTAAAGACAGCTGCTGTTGATAATATATCGAGGTTAAGTCAATGAATATCTTTTTTTTTTATTATTATGGTTTTTACAGGTAAGTTTTCACGTACATCTTTCACAACATATTTTATCAAGATCAACCTGTCCATTTAAGTACTCGGGAACCGGGTTTCGGTTTGTCCCTTCTCATAAAATTACTTTGCGGCGCAGGTGTACACGTTATTAATAATTATATGGAAACTCGTATAATATTTACATTGATTTTACAGCTAGTTTTTAGCGTATAACGTGTTGTACTATAACTACCGAGCTGTCTAGATTTGTAAATCATTTTTCAACGCACAATTCATTTTTCGTACCTATATCGTTAAAATTGATCGTTCAACTTTGTTTTGCAATTTTTACGTGATTATTTTTAATATTCGTATCGAAATATTCAACAATTTTACAACTTTAGTCCTACGCGTTATATAGTAGTATTTTATTATCAACAAAGAATATTGGCCGTAACGCTAGCGGGTGAAAAAAGCGTGCGACCATCGAAATGCAGTACTCGTCGATGATTTTTCACCAAATTTTCCGTATTAATCGTTGCCGTCAACGTTTAAGCACCTACCACCTGCACTCGAATATCCTATAAACCCCGTTGGTTGTTTTCCACGTGCGAGCTCCGCCGAACGTTTGTCAGCGCTAATCGCCAGGTAGGTTAATAACCTGCAGGACGAAACGCAGTAATCGATCACGATGACGGTGCCCACGCAGTCAAACCCGAGCGACGAGGAACAGTAAGTACCGGCGGGTAGGCGCGCGCGACAAGTCGAGTGTTTGGATGGAAATTGAAAACATGTTTTCCCGTTGCCGTCGCGCGCGGAAGCCGTTGGAGCGTCGCGTGGAGCCGCCACATGTGCGCGAGGGCGACGGCCGTCGTGGCGGGAAACGTGCGTACGCGTGCGTGTACCGTACACATTGCGTGTAGCTGCGCGCGCACCACCGCCGCCGGGGTCATTGTACCCGTGGAAAACACCGCCGTCTCGGGGGGGGGGGGAGGAGGGGGCGACCCTTCCGCCGGTCGTTCTGCGATGCGTACGTGCACAACAATAATGCAACATCGTACGAGTCGGTCGGCGGCGGAAGATATATGTACACGGACAATGCAACGAGGTACGCGGAAAACGTATACAATAACGGCGTCGGTCGTACGGGCGCGATCAATGAGGCGACCGCGACGGCCGTGTGCGTGCTCACTACGAATGTGTACTTGGAAATAATGCGACGCGGTGTCGAGCTCAAGGCGTATCGTTTCGCTTTACGATCCGATCGTTACTAATTAGTTACGATTGCTGTTTATTGAATCGTTATAGTATTATACGTACTGACTTTCGTCGCTGAGCCGGCTAGCGGGTGTACGGTCAAGGTGATGTGAAAAGTATCTTCCGGTTTTCATTCTGCGTGTTCTGAAAAGTATCTTCCGGTGTTCAGTCTAGGTGTGTGCATAGTATCCGCAAGTTTTCATTCAGTCTAGGTGTTGTGAAAAGTATCTTCCGGTTTTCAGTCTAGGTGTTGTGAATAGTATCCGCGGGTGTTCAGGCTAGGTGATGTGAAAAGTATCTTCCGGTTTTCATTCTAGGTGAGTGAATAGTTATCCGCGGATGTTCAGTCTAATTGATGTGAATAATATATGCCAGTTTTCAGTCTTGGTGTTGTGAAAAGTATCTTCCGCCTTCCGGTGTACAGTCTAGGTGTGTGCATAGTATCTTCCGGTTTTCAGTCTAGGTGTTGTGAAAAGTATCTGCCGGTTTTAGTCTAGGTATGAAAAATTCATCTAGGAGTAAAAGTAGAATTTTAATATTGAAAACATATTTGAATTCCTTATTCTTTTATCTAGGTTTTGTAGGAAATTAATATTTGATTTGTTGTAGTGATCTTTTAGTACAGTACCAAACGAATTTTTTTTTATTCAGAATGTACTTTTACTATAATTACGAAAAAAAATTTCCTTCAAAACACAGACAATATAATAAGGAATTCAAATATGTTTATAAAAAATCGAGCTATCGTTTATGGGTGAACTTTTTCTTCCACTTTTTTAACTTAATATGCGAAAAAACAACCAGCTTTCAAAAGCCTTGAGCTTTGTTTTTAGATTCTAAGTGAACCGAGTAGTGTATTGGTTTTATTTGGTGGACTTTATGTTGTGTCCGTGTACACGATTTCGACCAGAACGATTACTCCGATGTATACAAATCTGGTACTTTTCTCATAGGGAATTTTGTTTATTTGGTATTAAGAGGGGGTAATTTTAAAATTTTTAACAGTTTAACGAATAATTGAGAAAAACAGAAAAAGAATTGCAAAAAAATTTCAACCGAGATCGAGAATCGAATCCTGCACGGTCTAGTATATTTCGGCATGCACTATCCACTGTTGTTTATATTTTATTTGTAGCCAGTAATAATAATAATAATGGTTATCGGAAAGTCGAAAACAACTTTTATAAGCGTTAAAAATGTTGATTGCACGATATTATAAGCTGATTCATCCGATATCTTACACCCAGAATCGTAAATTGATTTAAAGTTTAAACGACCCATCCTTGTATCCGTCCGGACCGTGGAGTCTCCTCACCCTACCTAAGAGTTTCATCTTTTTTTATTTATAACTTGGAACATTTGTATCGATTTGTCACAACGATATAGGGACTAAATTATAAAAAATTCAAAATTTTTACTAGAGAACATAATATCAACGTTTAAATGTCTACGGCTTTGAGAATGCAATGGAAAAGTCCTCCGCAGTCACGTTATTCTATTTTAAGATTTAAAACCACCCCCCATGGATTCAAATACGCATTACTAATGCATAAGCGTACATGCATAATATATACACCACGATAGCGGATGTGACTGACGTGTTTTTATAAGCAAAAAATGAGAAAAATGGGAACGACGATGATCGTACCACGTGTTCTGCGGCTTATACAATAATTGTGTTCAAAACGTTTTAGTATACACGTAGATACGCTTGCCGCCATCTGTCGGCCAAGGTTTGTTGTTACACGGTTTCCAAACTCGACGACTAAATACGAACGAAATGATATGAACGACCGATACGAAACACTACTGTTGACGTCGTAAACATACAAACCGGAAACAACGTATTATTTTTTTTTTCACAGATTCGAATCGAGTGACGTCTTTGCGCTCAGCGTGTCTCTTAATTCTTTTCATACCTAACTCAATAGGACTCCCTATTTATTGCCGGTCCGAGATATTTTATTACAAAATACAATCGCTCGTAATAATACGTTTAGTAGTGCGACTCGTTTTATACGTCGTTACCGGGGATAACAACCGCCCAGAAATTCGGGGAAAACAACCCCTGGTGTCGTAAAAAGCAGATAATCGCTTGGAAACATGTTGATTTTTTATTTACGTAGAGCCATAAACTCCGTATCCTGCTGCTAATTGACTGAGGACTGCGTGTTATCGAGCCAGAACGTGAGCGAGTGGCACGTTTGTTATTATATCGTTTTGCCAAACGTGCAGAAGAATTTTGAGGAATTTCTATCGAATTTGTTTTCAAATCGATATTCATATTTCTTAGCAAACGATAGAGAGTTATTAAAATAAAACCAATTTTCAGTATTAACAAAATATTTATTTTTTTTTTTTCGTTTACAAACACATCAACAGTTATTGAAGTATATACATTTTTTACTTATTGCAGTACAGTTAGAATCCGTTAAATCGTGTATAAATGCTAAGTATATGGAATAAAAAATATTCATTTCATATTGGAAAATATAAATATATATAATGCTGAGATTATTTTAAGCGTTATTTACAACGACTAGTTTCGACCGTTGGTCATCATCAGGTCATACAAGCACACTGAATAATAAGATGAATGAGGAATACGCATATTAAAAAATAATGAACAATCACAGACACGGATTAAATCATATTACCAAACAAATAAATAAACGATGAGTAAGTAACATTGATTATAGATATAATATATAGAGTTGTCACGAACTATTTGTCGTTATCAAGTATACATTTGTAAATATAATTATTTTTTAAATAAGTTTGTTTATTTAATATATTATAATAATAATGATGTCCAACTTCATAATAAATTAACAGTTCCCCTAATACACAGTTTATATAAGATATTTTCATTGCTGTGTAATATTAGTAAGTCTTTTTCTATGTTAAATTTTGTTATGTTTTGATACATGTTATATGTTTCGCAAAATGAGAAATGGTGTCAGTTTTTTTTCAATTTAATTTCTGATATATGTTTTTTTGATCGAATTTTGAAGGTCCTACAAGTTTTTCCCATGTAAAATTTGTCACAACAACATATTAGTTTATAAACGCCATGATTATCAGTATTACCAAAACTACTATTTGTAAATGTTTTATTTTACAACTTATGGTTTAAATAGTATTATCATTAGCTTTAAAGGAAATTTTAATATTATTATTGTTATTATTTAAGATATTAGACTTAAGAAAATTTAACTGTTTAAAATTGTAGTATTTCATAAAACAATTATTTATCCTGCTATTGGTGGGTATTTTATTTCCAGTGTAGTGAAGTTTATTTTCGATTTTACATTGAATTTTCAGCATTGTTTTTTAGTCGACATTATTTTTTATACCAACATCACAAATAATATTAAGTTCATTTTCATAAACAGTTTTATTTAATGGGATACGTTCGTCTATTTGGAACTAAAATAGCTAATTATTTTAAATACGGATGTTTAGAATCATTTGGAATTATTGAATTAGTTTGTGTAGATTTTCTATAAATATCGAAATTGAATTTGTTGTTACCGATACTTATTGTAAGGGTTAGGAATTGAATTATATTATTTATTTCTGTTTCAAGTGTAACTTGGAGCTACAATAGTCTATTCAATTGACTCTGTTAGAACCAAAAAAATAAAAAATCAATAGTTAAATTAGTTAAGTATATTAATTATGGTAAATAATAAAAATAATAAAATAAAATTTGAATAAAAGTTTAAATTTATAAATGAACAACATTTATATTCAATTTTTAAAATAGTTTGAAGATATGCTTTTTAAAAAACTTCAATGTTACTGCTTATTTGATTGTTTGGTAAACTTTTACCACACAAAAGTATTCTTCAGGTAAATACAATGTTGACCCGGGAGAGTTTACCACCGGGAAAGTTTTATAGATTTAAAAATCGGGAGAGTTTACTAGAAATCGGGTGAGTTTACATCCGCCCAGTTTTAATATGTATATCATCTTTATATGCGAGATCAATAATGTTTAATTTATCTGAAAATAATTTCATTATTTGTTTTAAGTGTATTGCCAATACTATATTAATGATTTGATTTTGTCTTATAACAAAGTTGTTGTGTTTTAGAATTTTTTTTTTATTATTAATATCTTTTATTAAGTTATGTCGTGTATTAATTAGGTTATTTAATTGTACATAATAATTTATAACTGATTCACGTTGTATTAAATCTTGTTTAACATGTTTTAATGTTTAACGGTTGATATAGGGGAAACATTTTAATCATTGTATTTATTTAAAAGATTGGTTTCATTTTTATTGATATTGATATCTGTTAAATTAGTAATACGAGGTTGGAAGGTGTGTGTGTGTGTGTGTGTGTGTGTGTGATAAAAATTATTTTGTAATTAGTTTCTCAAATTATCAATTTTATTGATTATTGTATTCCGTTTATCATTTTTCTCTGGTTTGATTTTTTGTGCAATTTCATACGTTGAAGAAGTTAATTGTGATTAGGTAAAATGTTGTGATAAAATGGATTATATTTTATCGTAAATAATTTGTTTCCCTAAGTTCAGAAATTTAATTTCTAAATCGAACCAAATTTTCTTTGCATGGCTTTCTGCTTTGATTATTCACTTTTAAATAAATTAGTGCGTCTATAAGAGCAAGTATAATGTCTCAATAATTTGTGTGACATTACAATATTGTAAACTACTAAGTACTAGTAGTACTGAATACGAATCATTGACGTAAAACGATAATATAAGTAAAAATTTAGTTGAAATGTGCTATATTTATATAATAATCAAATAAATAGGTTGAAAAATAAAAACAATATAGATAACCAGTTTATAAGTCGAACACAGAGAAACTGTTATTAAAATATAGAAACGGACATTTAAAACAAACATCAATTTATTTTGTAAAAATATTATCAGAGATAAAATTAGAAGAATATATGATACGAAAATATGTTGTACTTATTACTTTTAAACGATGTTATTTTCGTTTTGTCCGTTTCTTAGTTATAATTTTGATCACGAATAATATTGTTCCCATAAAAATGTGCGTTGAAATTTTTTCTCCTCGCTTTTACCGGTCTGATGTCTAAATTAATTGACCATAGTCGGATACTCGTAAACTTCCGGACCTCCGACGAACGGAAATCATGCGCCGCGGTCAAAATAACTATAAAATTGTATGTGATAATTATGGTTATTGTTACGTGAATATGGTGAATACTATACACATTGTGTACTCATTAAAAAAATTAAAAATGCAACAAAAAAAAAAATAAGTAAATAAAAAAAAAAAATACAAGATAATACTCATGAATATAATAAGCCATTGACAAATGACCTAGTGGGCTCGATTGAAGCCCATTCATTTTATATTCATAAAGTTCAACTCTAAATTCCATTATCTAGGTGTGTTCATTGTGTTATTGCTTTTTTTTCATGAATGACTTGTGAGTGTGACACCAACTCGCACACACACACAAACGCGCGCACGCAGGAATATACATGGTGTACAGGAAGTTGCATGCAATGCAGATTAGAACAGTAGACGTACGTTTTTCGTGTGGGAAGGGGAAGTGACGTTACACACAGGAAGAGAATCATATAGTGGCCAAAGAGTAGACTAATGCTATGATTGGAATCAATGGAATCAATCTAATTATCCAATTTTTTTTTTTTTTTTTATGTACCTACGTTTTTATCGCACCAATAAACTATAATGGGTAGATAGCACATCGGTACACTCCGAGTGGAATTAAAAAAAAAAAAATGGGGCGAGATACAGGGGTCGGGTGACTTGTTATAGGTGAATTGTTCTTATAAATTTGAAATCAACAAACCGTTGGTTTTGAAGGAGAATGAGTGCATCGGTATCTTTATGACTAAATATAGTTTTTATTACCAACTATAATAGTATATAATTTAGTTATCAAGTCGGTCGGTTAAACAAAAAAAAAAAATAAAAAAATAATAGTATAATCCTTGGACTTTAATTTAATTAATTTAAAAATAACAGTTGAAATTATTTTTTTATAAATAAGACGTAGGTGTATATAATGCTAATAAAGGTATCCAATTTATGTTTTAAATTCCAACGGTTAATATTTTAAGAAAATAAAATAACTAGAATCGTTCAATCGAAATTCGTTGGAATACCCGATTTTGTTTAAATGACAACTGACGCATAATCAATTTTTTTGCGACTTTCTTGTAACCTTTTTTATTGACTACAAATAAAAACTTGTGAACGCAATGGGTTATAACTACAAACATGTTGCAGATTTTCGTCGACTTATTAAAAATTTTAAATTTAAACACTTATAAAAACAATAATTGTAATTTGTATTACAGCACTTTGTACTTATTTACAAGATTGTTTACAATAAATATTTTATAGAGATTTTACGAAATAAGCTTTGAAAAAATATACATATAACAAATTAAACATCGTTTATTGCACAAAAAAAGTCAATATCTTCTGAAAATGATACTAGAAAACGGTGATATGACGCATTCAGTGAGCACTTCAAGTCTCGGCGATAATTATTTTTTGAGTTACGACGACTTCGGTTTTGTTAAAAACCGAATGTTGCTGTTTTTGTAATTTTTCGCTAGTTTTTCTTCGTTTTTTGAAAAACTGACGGGAAATTCTAAAATTACCATCTTAATGCACCAACTACACCAAATTTGCTATTAGTAATCATTTCTTCTTTTGACGATCAAGGCATACGTTTTGATCGAAATTGTGTGGACATCTATAGAAGAACAGAAAAAAACACTCATAGGTACCAATTATTACCCACTTCACTAAGAATCTGAAAATATTTTTATTATTGTTTCAATAAATTTGTTAGCGTACAAAGTTTTTAATAATATCTTCAGAATGTCACTACTGTCATTTTTTTTTTTTTGGTTTAAATTTTCACTCTTATATACATCTTGGTTGTGCATAATGTGTTGTCGTTCATTTAACTTATGTAAATAAAAGCTGGTGACCCTATATTAGAAACTACGTCATGTATAAGTTGTTTGAATATGAAATTTTACATGACATTAGAATAAAAAAAATAATGTAGGTACATCCAAAAATATCATTATAATATACCTGTATACCAATGTCAACTAAAATACTGTAACGAAACACGAAAGAGGCAATAAAAAGACAAACAAGTAGACGTACTTGTACATATTTTTTAAGTAAGTATACGCATAATACGAGTTACCCTATTTATATTTGAAATTTATTCAGTACCTACAAATAATTTTTAAATTTTTTAAGGTTAATAGTATAGATACAAATATTAAAATAATTTAATATAGGTCAATTATTTTTAGCAATTAGTCATATGTCGAAACTACAATTTAATTTACTCATTCAATATTTAAATACTTAATGATTGATATGAGAGTTTATGAATAAACAACAATATTGCAATTATACTTATTAAAAGTTATTACTGTTATACAAACACAACTAAGAATCATGACGACAAGACCATTCCACGAAGATATATTAAACAAAACAAAAACGTCTTACGTCATAACTAAATAATAAAGTCATTAAATATCACTACAAACAATTTTACAACAAATTATACAGCCATACCAATCCACTGTAGTATCCACTCTAGCCAGTCATACCAGATAATTTCCCCACCACCTTCCCACCTAACCCTCATAGATTAAAAAGATACTAGTACTGGGATCTATAGAATCGAATATACGAGTAGAACCTACTATTGAACTATTAGTATACTATTATTACACTATAAATCATATAATTATTTTCTTATTAATCATCATCTGAAGGTTTTTTAACTGCTAGACCTCCCTAGTCACGTTCATTCATGTTTTCATTTCATTTTTACCTACATTTAATTTAAATATCACTGTTCGTTATAGAATATTCATCGGGTAATATTAAAAATATTTCAACTCTTTTTGAACTACATATAATATTTGAAATATTTATGTTTTTTCAGCTTCTCGTCGTAAAATGACCATAAAACTATTTTGGTTCGTCAAAATTAAATACAAAGTTTCTCATACATACTTCTTACTGATTAAAGAAAAAATGAATGTAGCATATTTTCTAATGAAAATTTTATGATTTATTTGGATAATATAACACTTTGACGAATTCGTCAAAAATCCGAAACATTTTTGTAGTTTCAAGTTCATACAACTTTCAAATTTAGTACTCAAGGCTTGAAAATTGGATAAAATACTTTACGATAATTATAGAAAATTGTGTGAAAGGAACGATAGTAATTAAAAGAAAAACAATCCTATATACTTATCTACCTAGATGCATTTTTGTTTTTAGAAAAGTTCAATCTACCTTATTAAGAAATATAGACAATCTGGTATTACAACTAAATCAACATCAAACATCTTTAGAAATATCAATTGATTTACCCAACTCTTTCACTCAAAATCGTATTTTCGAAAGCAATGAGACATATGTTTCAAGTTAAAAAATCAATATAGGAATTTCATTCACCATCACCCGTCCTTGTATCTCACCCAGCCGTGAAGTCTCATCCGACTCAGGAGTTTTGTCATATTTTTAATTTCTTATTGACCTTCATTAAAGTTTGAAATTTTAAACTTACAACCCACAAACTAGATTCGATTAAAATGAAAACCGTGGAGTAATAATTGTGATATCGCATAAAAATCTAGGTATAATCTTTTCAATCCTTTTGCGTAATGCACTTTAACGATAATTGATTAAATTGACTATTCAATATACTATATTGTAGTGTTCTAGTTTTCAGGACTGTTGCGTGTATTATTTTGTCGTCAGATCAAAGAGTCTCTCAAACCAACCGTACGGTTCCGATTCCTGTTTGTGGTAAAAACGACGGACCAAGAATATAGCCTAGGACATCGCTGATGCGACCCGCTCCCCGTATCCGACTAGCCATGTCCTTTGCACCTACCCGGTCGCCTACCGGTTACCACCGCCCCTGCGAAGAAAAAACCTAATGATATCGAACAATGGAAGTACGGTGCGACTGCGGAATAACAATGCATATCGAGATGGCGCAATAGACCGTGCAGCGGCCGTGACGTCACCAATTGCCTGACACAACGTTATCGGACACGTCCGGGCCCCGGGTACGGAAATGAGGCCAAGGTCGCGGAGAGGGTGACGACAACGGCGGCGGCGGTGGCGGGGTAAGTGGAAACGGGGCGGGCGGACGAGATGCACGCGTGCGAGTACGTTTGTGCCCACACGCGTTGCGTGGGTGGGGGGGGACCCGAGACGAGACCAGCTCGCCAATTTAACGATGCATAATTGAACGCAATACAATAGCGTCTGATCGAGATAAGGCCGTCGGCCGGCGCGATAACATCCACCGACCGGTCTGTTAAATAAGGTGCTAGGGCTACTTACGCGTGTGACTCGACGGCAAGGCGGGCGGAGACGACGACGATGCGGGGCGCCGCGGCTCGAAGGGCTGGCCCGCGCTACTACGGGGCTGCGGTCGGCGTCGGCTTCTCGCCGCGGGTACTGTCGAGGATCGCCGCCGGTCTCATCGGGTCGGCGGGCGACGTGACGCGGTCCGGAGGGACGGCATTTTCGGGCGTCTAGGTTCGCGGAGCGGCGGAGAGGGAGTAAAGGAAAAAGGAAAAATCACCGGGAGCGGAAGAGCAACGGACCAAATGAATACTGTTTACGGGCGTACGGCGAACGTTTGGTTTGGTCACCCGTGCCGGTCGTCGCGCACTGCGGCACTCTTCGCGGTCTTGCACGGTCCTCGTCCGTCCCGTCGCCTTTGCAGCTTCGGCTTTTTTCGCGCGTTACACGTCGTCGTCGTCGTCTCGGCCGGATGCCACGGACTTCTCGGCCGCACAGCTCCCGTTATCAATCATATGGCTTATCACGGGCATGGCGCCGCCACTTGTCGCGACGACGAGTGGAGGGACGGAGTGGGGAGGGTCATCGTTGTCTAGCGCGAAAATCACGTGCGCGCACCGCCGACGCCGAAACGATCATATGGCCGGCGAAAGTTATCGGTTCACCGGCAGAGCGAGCTGTCGTCCAGGTGCACACCGCCGCATTAGGTCGACCGAGGTGTGATCGCGATTCTAATCGAACAGTAAGACTGCACATTCTCGCGAAGTGTGTACGAGCAACGATGCTCTCGAAAGTTCAGCTTCCCATAAGGGTAGTCTTCTAGGTTAGATTGCACTTCATCCCTTACACCAGCAATCAGCATCATAAAAAGCATAAATAATAATTTTGAAATGTATGATTCTCACCGTTTTCACTTTTTCAACTGAAGATTCTTATCATTGAATTTCGTGTTAGGTTGTGTGCATCAACACATTTTTCTTACTGACACTCATACCAAATTCAACTTAACATTTTTGTACATAATTTTAGATATTATTTCGATGTTCAAAAATCGACTTTATTCTACTGAAATTACACCTACAAATATATAATATACTATTGAAACAAAAAGCTAAAATTTAAAAGATAAGATGATAAATAAAATATATATTTGTTATTTGTAAGCGTTTATTCTGTGACTAACTCTAAAACCAAATAATCATATACAAGTATACAACTAACCTACAGTTTATAAAGTTGACAGCTTGACACGCAGTTGAATTTACAAGCATATAAGCCCGATAGATTAAACGGAGCTACGTAGGCGTGAAATGTTTTGAAAAACACGCGCTCCGAGGTATAGGCACATTAGGCCTTCACGTTATCGCCACTGGAAGTCGACTGTCGACTAATATAATGTTAGAACGCACGTTTAAAAAATCAACTGCCTATTTTTTAGGGAATTTCCTGAATATCGCGAGATTTCACCGGTATATATTAATGACTTGTGTACATGGCCTGTGGGGCCGATCATATCATAACTAAATAATAGTTTTATATTATTGGACTGAAGACATGTATATATGTTATTATGTATTAGAGTTTTAAACATTATACATTTCAATATTTGATAGAAACACATATTTAATTATTTTTTGATTTCATCTGTTTTTATAATTTGTATACATTTTCATTGATTAATTGTTTCATTCGTACAATAATTAGTAATATAACAATATTTACAATTAATAGTAATAATAAAAAAATATATATTTACATAAATATAATAGTTGTAAGCTCATAAAAATGTAAACTTTTCCATAAACACATTTTTTTTCTGCGGTACGACGCAGAGTATTTTAAAATATCTTCTAAAGAGATTTCATACATCATACGATACCATTTGAGTTTAGGTGTAAGATGAGCAAATACGCCAAGCGTTTCTGACTTATCGTTGATGACAAATATACTTTTAATCGGAAAAGTTCACTGGGAGTTCGTTCTGGTGTTGCTGAGGCAGCAGGTATTGTACATAAAAGCAAAATTAGGCATAGAAATAGCCAAACGTGAAAATAAGAGCACGACTATTAAATTTGTCTATTACTTTATGAATATAAATTCGAATTTTATTTTTGTTCTTGATGTCATGGCATAGCCTCCTCGTCCCTTAAGCTGGCCACACACTACGGTTTTATTTGTACGTGTACGGTGTACGGTGTAGTTCGCACATTTTTAGTTCGTACACCGATGAACGACACACACTATCCATTTTGTATCTTTGTACGGTGTTCGAACAACACGGACCGTTTTTTTGACGAATGAATCGACATCAAACTATCAACATTATTATCAACGTACTAGTACGTACTAGTTGTATTTAATCGCATATTATGGCTCCTGTTTCACGCACCGTAAATTTAGCTTTGGCAGCTACTGCCGTGGCATTGGTCCTTCATAAAATTAAAGGTAAAAAACAAAAGAGAAAATGGACTAAAGATTGGTTGCTGAAAGGATCGCAATACTCGCATATAAACTTATTAAACGAATTACGGTTCCATCCTGAAGACTGGCATAATTACCTAAGAATGGATGAAGAAACCTACTTTGAATTACTTCAGTTAGTGACACCTCTAATAGTAAAACAAGATACTTACTCACTTACGAAAATCAATCACCCCTCACGAACGGTTGACAGCAACATTGCGCTTTTTAGCTACTGGTTGTAGTACAATCAGTACAAAAATAACATCTTGAAAATAATAATATTGGGGTTATTTATATATGATTTATTTATATATGCTATTTATAGTTTTTAAAACTGTACGGTTTTAGTTCGAACGCCGAAATGGGCACACACCTTCGGTTTTGTTCATTTCAAACACCGAACACGGACAAAAAATCAAACTCCTCAGTTTTTATTCCGTTTCCGTGTACGGTGTTTTTCATCCGTTTTATTGCCCATACACTTTCGGTGTACCTTGTTCGAACTACACCGTACACCGAAAACGGACAAATAAAACCGTAGTGTGTGGCCAGCTTTATACATTTTTCTCGTGGGGTCGATTTCCCCCTTTGCCCCGTTTTCCGGCGTCACTGGCGGGCGGAGAGAAATTATTATTAATAAACGTGTACATCTGCAGTGCGAGAAACTCACGAGAAAATAAAAACATTGCGTATGCTTCACGTCATAGTTATTTACAGTTATTTATTGCTACGCCACGTGATGCAACCGTGTTCTTCCTTGAAATGATTCTTTTTTTTTATAAATCAAACCATGTATATGCTCTGGCGAGACTTGTGATAATATGCTTTCTGTCTTCTGAAATATCGGCAGGGTGTATCAAAGCAATAGGGGTAACTATGTTGCAGACTTTAACTGCAACGGCGGGAAATAGCTAAACGACCAGCGTCACCCTAATTAGATGACATTTTCAAAATTAAAAGCTATAAGCTACAACTTTTAATTAAAATAAAAAATTCAATTTTAACGCATATTTTTAACGTATTTAATACATAATTATTGAATGCATCTTATTTAGTGCATTCACAGTCCTGATCAAAACCCATCATGCCTTAAAACTCAGTTGACCGAAAACTGCAGTGGTTTGCACAGATGCACACGAATTGCGTCCCAAATCTGGTTTGGTTACTTTTTGTCGCTCGAATTGCCTCCGGGTAGGACTGAGGTATTCGACTACCCCTATGTTCACATACTCGAATTGCTTCCCGTAGCAATCGAACAGAACACAATCTATATAATTTGACATCAATGACGATATTTATTGAAATTGGAAATAAGCGTATCTTTATTTTTTTCTTTTTTTTTTAAAGTTGTATAAGACTGAATTATTGGTCAAAGACTTGATAATTTATTAGTATTACATTCGTTTTTAATGTAACCAAAAGTCGGGATTTAATTTTGTTAAATATCATAATAAATAAAAATATTGCATTTAGGCGGGTATGTTGTCATGGATTTAGGATTATGTTATTATGTTACATTTGATGTACCGACGAAAACTTGGAATTAAAACTTTCAACAGTCAATACATTAAACATCACTCCAAGGCGTGTTATTTTGTTCATCGCGTAAAACGGTGTGTTGGTTAATAAGTATTTCTATGAAATACTGAATAAAAACACGGTACAACAAATTGAAATAATAATGTTTTGTAAATACCACGTAAATACTATTATAGGCTTGAAAACTTTTTTTTGATAAACAATTTTAATTCGACTAACAAGCATTGTTTTTTTTTATAAGCTAACAACATATTTTATTTGAGTTTACAATTACACACAGCTTTTTGACTCTCCTTAAAAGTAACATAATTACAAATACGTGTTGATAGCGTTAAATTAACGATGTATAAATCGATGGTTAATATTGATTATATTGATTCGGGCAAATGATAAATTTTCAAAAGGGAGGAAATTCGTGTAACCTTTTTTTTAAAAAAAATATGCGGGAAGCAATTCAACTCATTCGAGTGTCCCTGGTTGTCCGGGAACCATACGCTACAGCCGTTGACACGCATATGATAATAATTAAGAGCAGTACATTATCCAAATATCATGTCATCCCTATAGCTATCAACAATGATACAAATAACAAAGTAAATTGGTTTAAAAAAGAATATCAGTTATCACTTAACTCTGTGTTCCAAGTTGTCTGTAGAAACGACGTAAGAGGAAGCTCCTTTAAATGTACAATTAAAACCAAGAAATACTTCCGCTTACGTTTTTAGATTGTGTTGACTTGTACTTAATCTACGAGATCATATTATTGTCAACATGATCGTCCGGCTTAATGTTTTCGATGTTTTCATTAACCGATCGTCCATGCTCACGTCCGGGACACGAGTAGGCGCTGAAGTCTCGTATAGAAATATAATATTTATATTCGCGATTTTGTTCACAATACGGTCTATACGTGTTCCATGTTAAGGAAAGTGACGAAATCGCTGTGTATATTAAACATACAGACTACAGAGTGTGTCAAGTGTATCTTATGTCGTCGTACAAGTGGTTGTTTAATGAATAATGATTATGGATGAATTAATAAGTTAGCAAACGTAGTTCATTAAATAAATTTTAACTTCTTATTATAAATTGCTTATAATAACTTAAATTTGCCAACTATTTATTTTGATTTATATATTATAGATTTATAACTACTTACATTATTTAAAAATTGATGGGCATTTTTCTCAAAAAATATTTTGTTCATGTTTGTACGTGTGAGCGTTATAAGCGTTCTCACGGGGGGAGGGGATGTGGGGGATATGGGGGATGGCATTTTTTTTTTATAGGTAAGTTGAAATTTCATGCAAGTGCGGATTCAGTGGAGGCGTTAGGGGCGGCCCCCGCCCAGGTATATGTTAATTTAATTTGTTTTATATTAAATTGCAATATTTTGTGTTATCCTATTTATGTTATTGCTATATTCTAAGTTACAGATCTTCGTCTTTTATTTTTACAACATGAATAAATTGTATAATATTATATTCTACAACATTATTGTGACCGACTGAGCGACGACGACCGTCAGCTAACGGCTTATAAGGATTTTGTCCTAAAAATAGTATCAGATTCTATGTTAATTTTGTAACTGTAATATTTTAATTGGAAAAGTATAATAATATGTTGTTTTTAATACATTGTCATATCCCCCCCAATAATGAATCCCGAGAACGCCTCTGGTGAGCGTGTTTGTGTATACAATAAGATTACCGATTTAAGTGCATAACATATAAGTGTCGAAATTAATTGTAAACATACAAAATTTCTAAATTGAAAAAAGAAAAGAAAAAAAGTACATACAATTATATGCAATGTATTAAAAGAAGTTTTAAAAAAATAGTTTAGGTCTAGAAAATTAAACTATTACCTAGTTAATTTACTAAACTTTGGATTCTAGAGCAGGTATGTCTAACTTAAAGTATCGAGGGAGCCAAATATATTGATATCGAATTTACTACGCGGGTCACACATAACCATTTAAAGAAAAAATAAAAATATGTACACATTTTTCAATTTTATTTCTTACTAAACGGTACAAATAAATTTAAAAATCTTAAAAAAATGAACATTAAAAAAAATTATATTAATTATTTATGAGATAGGTATTATTTAAATTACAAAACGAAAATCATATTAATAAGTCTCTTAGGACGATATTTGTCATCTCTTTTCTCCGACCAACTTTTCAATTTCGGGAGAAATTTTATTGGATGAAGCCACTTTTAATATTGAATTTAGATGTGTGTTGGTGAATCTGGATCCAACAGGTAATTAGTTGATAGTTGAGACATGAGATTAATATTTTATAACTTTTTTATTATTCATTTTGTATTTTGTCCAATAATATTGGTAGCCGCGGTCCGTGTGTTTGACATGCCTGCTCTACAGGGCTGTAATGTCAATATTGATAATTTGTCCATCAACACTTAGGAAAAAAATTGTACTAGAAACCATAAAAATATGGTTGTTGAAGTTTAAAAAATAAAGTTTATACTGCTGGGGGTACATCTGTGGGCTTACAAATTTTGAATAAACTACATAAAATTAAAGATACACGTCTTCCTGTTACTTACTGAATTTCTTTATCATTGATATATAATAATCATTAAAAAACCACGCGTACATGGTACAATGATATATTAATAAGATACGCCCTGTATAATAACAGCAACATTGACATTATTTGTTTTCAACTTGACTAAGACATTGAATAATTAAATATGGCAATAGGGCAATGAGCAACAACCGGTCAAGTCCATTTTTTATCGAAAAACACTTTTCGATGGTTTTGAATAAAGCATTTTTTCGTGGTTAGTACTGTGTACAAGATAAATCCAATTGTTGTTTACAGATATGTGCATTTGCACTTACCTGGTGTAACGCCTCCTGGGTGGTAGTGCAATTTTCACACAGTGATTAGAGAAACCAAAATGTGTACTAGCAAACTAGCCTAAAAAACTAAAATACCAACCACAATTGTTTATTTTCTAATTCAAATTTTTTATCATAACTAAGTTATATTATAACTATAGAAATTATAATTATTATAATATTAATGTTATAATTCTAAATACTTATTAGCAATGAATATTACATATTGCACTATAATTTATTTTATCATAAATCATAATGAATATTATAAAAAGTATAACAGTACATAGTACTGTTATATTATTCATACATGATCAAATTGTTTCCACTAAGATACATTTTAATATACATGGTAGGTGAATTATTTAAAACAATGAATTAATTATTAATAACTAATAGGTACAAACATTGTAAAACTATCAACTACATAAAAAAATGTAAAAAAATTATTTAGTATAACATAAATAAAACAATTAGGTAGTTGAAATAACAACACATTTCATTAACATCAGTCTCAGAAAGTTTATCAAAAAAATGTCAAATAACTTATTTATATCAGTCAAATTATTTGAATAGTAAATAATTTTTAAATTACATAAGAAAAATTTAATAAGCTAATATCAACAGTCAAACAAATGATACAAAAAAAAAACCTTATAAAAATAACACTTTTAAAATAGCTAGTTTATAAAAATATAACATTATGACTAATAACTTTTATTAAAAGAAACCGAAAATTTGCACTACATATATCAGTTTCACAAATAATGTATTAGTTGCCATTATATAGAAATTAGATAACGACACAGTAACATAAATTTCCAATAACAATTTGATACCGTTTAAAAAATATAAATAACATATTAGATATTAAAATAAATTGTAAATGAGTTTGGATTCATAAAAACATTGTTGAGTAGTCCATCTTGGTCATTGTTATTCTAGTACAACTGAAAACTCTCTCTTTGCTGACTACAACAAACAAATAAATAAATATTAACATAAATAATTTGAATAAGTGCAAGTGTACAACAGTTTCAAAAATGTATTTACATTGTATCACTTTGTTGCTAAGCCTAGATACATATACTAAAATATAGTGTTGATAAAATAACTTTGATAATAATAAAATGACACACTAGTAGTTAATGTATGAACTATTTAACAATAGGTACCTAAGAAAAACAATAATGTAATGATATACTCTTACATAAATTGTCTAAATATACTACATACGAACAAAATAAACGATAAATAGTAAATTTTTATAAAAAAAAGTACTCATAACAAAGAAAATGATTCTTTTACTAAACTTAACTTTTACGAAAATATAAAATAACACACAGACATTGTTTTATACTTTATAATATGATAGAACACTTTAGTAAAAATCAATGTATAGTTTAGTGAATAGTGACCAATCAACGTTAAAATTAGTCTCAACACATAGTTTGTGCCAATATATTGTAGATGACATATTTATGTTGTAGGTACGAGTATTAAGTATAATCTACAATTGTATTATTTATTAATCTCAACACCTTATGGAGAAAAATAAACAAAACACAAGCCTAAACATACTAATTTTTGAATATTATGAATTATTAATTAGTAATTCTATTACCATTACAATACAATTAAAGAGTCAACAAGTACTATACCTCCAGCAACCAATTCATACCAGACTCCAGTTAAAAGAATGGTATGTTTTGTAATTACATCCATTATGATATTAGTTCAGAAATTACATGATGTCATTTGATCTGTGTTATATGAAGGCTTGAAAGTGATTGTTACTAGGTACCTAGAAGTGTTGATTCCTTAACAGTAGCGGTAACAAAGGTTGGTTATAGAAACAATGTTTTCCAATGATTTTTCTTCTATGTCGATACATTATTTTCAATATTGAACCTACCTAGAAATAATTACACAGTTCTGTAAGATAAAATAAACATAATAAGTAGGTAGTAGGTAATTACTGTGTATGGCTTATGGAAACCACGGAAATGACGAACCGTTCCTTTTTTTCGGGCGGACTGTTTGGATTTATAATTTGTAAACTAGAACACCGTATTTTATTAACTTATTATTTCCAAACACTTATTAGAAAAATCAAAATTAATTGTCGAATTACAGTAAATTGCTGTATATTTTATGTAAACAAAAAACATTAACCATAACTATAACACCATATAGACACGATGTATAGCCTACGATGAGACATCGTGACCAAGATTTAAGACATGAATTACATAAACAATAAAAATTAATAGTATTAATAATTATTTGTATACATCATAGTTTAAATCGTGTTCATCGAATAAACAAAAGCTTGTTCTGCAATCATTGATAATACATTATCTGTAACCAAAGATATCTACAGGCATAGGTAACGTTATTGGTAGCACGTCGAAAACAGGACCTTGGTTACACGTACTAATTCGTTATCATTATTTACGAAATTTTGATTATAAATGAAAAAACATTTTCCGGAGCCTACGTTTTCCCAAGTTTTTCAACTTCCTAAACTCGCCCTCCTACTCTTCTTCATCTTCCGTCACACTGTTTAGCTCAGTGCCAAGAGGATTAAGTTAGTTACAAATAATAATCACTGAAACATTGAGATAAAGATATGAAAATTAAGTATTTTAATACTAATCTAATTGAACGTAAAACCCTCAAATGCATTACAATTTATCGTGTAGTGCTATCATCCGATCCATGAGGAACTAATCTAAAACTGCCTATTGCGTAAAACTACTCTAAAACCACGTAAATCCCAAATGAAAATTTTTCCGCTAACCAAAAGACTACCAACCAGTAAAACACCCAATTAACTATTGTAAAATACCTCAAATAGATTTTTGATCTTTAGGCATTTTTATAACCTAAGGACTAGCAAACGGTTATTACTAACGCGGTCCATGGTGGAAACAAAACTACTGAGGTACTCCCCTTGCGAGGTTTCCCACTATGGCCCCGAATGTAGAGTTACTGACCTTTCACAATACAGGAATTCTTAAGAGACAATGAAATATATAAAACTGCCGGATATTAAAGACGGAATAAAAATAGGTAACTGCCTATTGCGTAAAACTAATCTAAATACACGTTAAATCTAAATGAATATAGTTTTATTCGGAAAGTATCTGTTGCTTGAATCCATTTACCCATGTACTCGGAAAGCATTGTTTAAGAAAAAAAAGATGCACCATGCATTGAAATCCTGGCCCTAATGATAATTTATTTTTATTTTAGAAAATATAAAATTAATTTAAATTGAAAAACTTACCATTTGGTCAATGCGCAGACATTTATTATGCAAGACGATAATAATGCCTTTTATTGCAAACCAATAATATACAACTCTCCGTTATTGTTACGCACGAAGAAAACCATGCACTAATGCGCATGATAGGTCACCAGGGTATTAACTCATGAGTTTATACTCATCGCGATTCTCTTCAATCTACAGGATCGGAATATCGAAAACGGCCGTTCACTGATCAATGTTAAGAACTTGTTTATAAATTATAAAAAAAACACCGTTAAAATATTTAATATTTTATTTAAAAGTTATAAGTTACACACATTACGTATATAATAAGCAAAAATTGATTGATTTCTTTTTGATACGAACTATAAATGAAAATAACTAATAAAATAAAATATATAGAAGAAGAGGATAGAATGGTAAAATTATAGACGGTTGACATAGAGTATACATCTGTATCACGTGATCAATAGGTGATTTATAGAAAATCAAGGACATTAAAAATAACATACTTTTTTTCTCTGACGAATCGGTTTTGGACATATGTGCAGCACACTCGTTAAACCTGGTCGGTGTTCATGCAGTTGAAAATTGTAACAGCTCAGTTGAATATTTTAGTATAATACAATCTGTTTATAACATTTTTCGTCTTCAACTCATCGTTGGAAACTTTTATGTCAACATCTAAAATGTAATGAAACGCTAACTATCAAATCGTCTTCACAAACACGATGGTTGGTCTGAAAATGCTGATGCAACTAAAGCATTACGACAAAATTATGCTCATATTTTATCTATTTTGTTAGAAATATCTCAAGATAAAAATGAAAATGGCAATACTCGATTTGATGCAATAAACATTTTGAAAAAATTGAAAAAAGGGAAACCGCTATATTAACTATTGTATGGGATCGGGATGTTACATTACAACGAATAAATATAACTTCAAAAAGTCTTCAGAGTTCAACAGAAAATGTATTTTCAATAGTGCCCTTATACAACTCCTTAATAGATATCATACAATAGGTTCGAGAACACTTTGATGATTATGAAAACAAATCCATAGAAATTTTAAATAAGGATATTGAATATCAGAGTTCAAGGAGAAAATAGACACCAAAAAGTAGACACTTAGATGATACTGATTCTAAAGAAAGACAATTAGATCCAAGAGCGAAGTTTATGGGTGATATTCATTATGTTATTTGTGATAAATTTATAGCTGAATTGAATAAACGAAAAATGGCCTATATTGAAGTAGAAGAAAAATTTGGATTTTTATTCACTAAAAATCCTTATGGAAAGGAAATTATCAACCAAATAAAAAATTTACAATCAATGTACACAAATTAACTAGATTTGGATCCTGATTTCTTTTTTTCAAGCGCAACGCCTTCTATCTATACATCGATATTAATCTATCCATTTAGTTTTAGTACAATATGAGCACGTCGTATAAAATATAAATAATACGAATTCACGTAAAAAGAAAAAAGAAAACGTTATTCAAAACAAGATATAATATTTCTTAAAATGATATATCGCCTTTGCGCGACGGACCCACGGCGCAAAAATTATGGTCTGTCGACGTGCATGTAACTGAATTGCCTATACGAAGTGCCGTTCGATATTCGGACTTTTTTATCTCATTAGCATTCCGTTGGTGATGTTTACGCTTTCATGATTTGAACTTAATCGTGTAATTATATTTAAAACCACGTCTTTTATTACGCTTGAATGTAAAAAAAAAATCGATCCTTCGCATAATAGTCTAGAATCTTCAAAATATTTTTTAAAGTCTTCAACTTTTACAAAAAGTTTCATGTTTCGTCGCCGAGAGATTAGGCCGTGAAACCTGACTAAGAAAATAGGCTTACGTTGAAAAATTTTTGATAAAAGGTTCATAATGTAATTACAAAAAAAAAAAATCAGATAAATTTACTATACATTTTTATAATATAAATTATCTCAATAACATATAAATTATATGTTAAGTACATATAGCAATTCATTAAAAATATTTTCATCAATGATAAACCATTTAATCAAAGTTATTGCGCACAATAGGATTTACACAACAATTCGTAATCTTATAATTTTTGTACTCCGTAAATGTCGACTTACTTTTAAGTTAACCGTTCTGTTGCACTCGACTTGAAGTGAACTGGTCAAATTCAGATTTGTACGAAAAATATTATCTGATTCATACATCACTCGGATGCGATGTGCAACCAGATTTTCTTAAAATACACTTAAATTTTATCGACTTAAAATTACTTTTGAACTTTGTTTATTGGTTAAACGGAAGATATATTTGGAACGGGAAACTATTTACTGTAAATACCATAAAATATTTTTGCAATTTTAAATAATTTAAAGTTTAATTCTTAACCCTCAGCCATACTTTTATTTTATGGTAGTAGATAACTCGCCACAATCCAATGTATTCGAATACATTATTTTACAACTTGTTTTTACAAGACATATTACATAATATGACTGTTTCACATAAATGATTGACCGACAGTATTATTCAACCGTTCTAAATCAGATTAAACTTAAGCACTATACTTACATTCGGAAAAATACAACAAATTCTGACTATCCTTTAAGGCTTAAAGACTCTAAAGTTTAGCTTACCCACATGTCTTTTAGCAGCGCTAACAGCCATATCGATTAACTTGGTCAGGTTAAACGCTCCGATACGATCGTTCCTGCACGAATTCACTGAACGGTGTATCGTTTTTGAGCCACGCCGACAATACTTTTAGGACCACACTCACCCACCCTACCAACTGACGTTTTGCTTTCATACCGGTGTTGAAGAGCCACGAGGTGACTTTATACTACAAATCCGAGCCCACTCTACTCCAAACACGGTTTTCCGTCGGAAAATCGTGATCTCTGCAGTAAAAACCTAAAACGTGTATGCCGTTCCGGTTTTCCGCAAAACCGATAGCACGGTAAATGCAGCTCCACTGGTAAACTATTAATTACGAAGTTCAACAATCGTCAGCCGCGACTAATACGGTCTTAACGTTCCGTCGTGACGACATTGTGCGGATCGACCTGCACGCCACACACCTATATTTATCCGATGCGATTTATCGTGCGGGCAAAAACTTTCAAAGTCCACAATATCGACCCACCGCCGTCGCGGTACGGCTATAACAACGGAGAATCCAGACGCTTTTTCCCCCCGACACGTCACGCTCGCTGACTATCGGTCCGTCCGGTTTCGGAAAAACGAATCTCGTTTTCGCAATGCTCACGCGTGAGTCGCAGATTATATTTTTACACTCGCTAGACCCAGTTTTCTATCCAAAACCATTTAGAGAAATATAAAATGTGTCTACTGGGATAATATACGGCTAAATAAAAATAATGTGCGATATTAAAAAATATTTATATTAGTCTTAAGTGTAACCGCAGTAACTGCGATTCTCAGATTATACGTTTTTGTTAACTTTTGTTCTCGCCCACATTCGACTTCGTTGACTATTGTTTCCACTGTCTTATCTCCGCTCTGCATATATTATATAACTTTTCATTGACGGTGCTCTCATACCACGGTCAAACCATGGATGCGGTCTGTCAATACTTCTTACGGGGATCATGTCGATTCGGTGGAAGATGCCGGAACAGCCATATCGTACAGGCCTCTCCGAACCAACATCGTAAGTATCGCTTCATCGTTCTACTTTTAGTTTATATGTCGCGTAACAGAGATTTATGTTTGTACTCGATGCAATATACTTCCCCCGGTGTTCCAACGCTAATTTATATCCTATGCTATTCAACAGTTTTTAAAAAAAATTATAAACATTAAAATTGTTTTGGTTTTGAAAACTCTGACTTAATTATCACTTATCATTCGTCAGACGATGCCGATATCACTCTGCCCGATCCAACTGTTGAGAGAACGGTATTGACGACATTTCAATCACCATCGTCTCTTTGTAACGCACCAAGGATTACACCAAGACCTCCGCCACTTAGGGAAGTCCGTCGATCAGGTAAGAGTGTCGTATTAACGAGTACTTTTGTAATGTACGTGTTTGTTACGTCCAGTGTTTTTCATAAGCAGTTATCTTTAAGATATTTAGATAAATATGTAGGTTAAGATACTAGATTAAGTCTATTTAATATTGTAAAGAAAAATTAAATTGGCAAACGTTAGTTTTTTTTTTAATCGAAAATTCTTATTTAAACATCGTTTATGATTTTACAGTTGATCTCGAGGCACTCCCTGCACCATCAACTGAGACTGTATGGACTCCGGTGCAATTACGTGCAACAAGCAGTAATTCACCGAGAGTCGTACCCAGAAGTGTGCCAAATACAACTTCTCCCCGATCAGGTACGCGTGTTGCTTTATTGAGTACTTTTGTCTTTGACATATATGTAAATGCCAGTGCTTTTGCGCGCATTTATCTTTCAATTTTTTTTTTATCTTTATATTGTTAAAAAAAATTAATAGATAATAAATAGTTTTTTGATGAAAACTCTAACAAAATAATTATTTTTCTTTCGACAGTTGATGCCGAGATGACTCGCCCCGTACTTTCAGCATTTCAAGTACCGGCCACCCTTCGTGTTGCACCAAGAATCCTGAGAAGACTTCCGCTACCTACGGCACCTCGCCGGTCAGGTAAGAGTGTTGCATTAACGAGTACTTTCGTCATTTACGTGTTTGTTTATTTGTTACATCCAGTGTTTTTCACGAGCAGTTATCTTTAAATCTATTTAATATCATTAAGAAAAATGAAATTCACAAAAATTAGTTTGTATTGTATTGAAAATTCTTATTTAATCATCGTTCATCGTTTTACAGTAAATCTCGAGGCTCCACCTGCACAATCAATTAGTACTGTATTGACTCCGGTGCAATTACGTGCAACAAGCAGTCATTCACCGAGAGTCGTACCCAGAAGTGTGCCAAATACAACATCTCCCCGATCAGGTACGCTACGCATGTTGCTTTATTGATTACTTTTGTCTTTACATATATGTAAATGCCAGTGTTTTTGCGTGCGTTTATCTTTCAATTTTTTTTTTACCTTTACATTGTTAAAAAAAAAATTAATAAACAATAAATAGTTCTTTTCTGAAAACTCTAACAAAATAATCATTTTTCTTTCGACAGTTGATGCCGAGATGACTCGCCCCGTACTTTCAGCATTTCAAGTACCGGCCACCCTTCGTGTTGCACCAAGAATCCTGAGAAGACTTCCGCTACCTACGGCACCTCGCCGGTCAGGTAAGAGTGTTGCATTAACGAGTACTTTTGTCATTTACGTGTTTGTTTATTTGTTACATTCAGTGTTTTTCACGAGCAGTTATCTTAAAATCTATCTTATATTATTAGGAAAAATAAAATTCACAAACGTTAATTTGTTTTGAAAATTTTTATTTCATCATCGTTTATCGTTTTACAGTAAATCTCGAGGCTCCACCTGTGCAATCGATTGGTACTGTATTGGCTCCGGTGCAATTATCTGTTAATATGAACACCAAGCTTAATTTGTTTATTTTTTTGATTTAAAGATGCAAGTTCCGAGGAAATTATTGTTACTGAATCCAGAGGAAAAAGTGATAACAGCAACATCATTCACGAAATAAGCCAATGCCTCGAAAACGAATTAAAATGCCATATATGTCAGGATATCTATATTAAGGTATCGTTTCCATATTTAATTATTAGTTTTAATTAAAGTTGATTGGGTTTTACTACTTTTTACTCTAAAATATCATTAAATCAAAATTCAACATTTCTATAGATTCTAAGCAAAGTGAGAATGTATTGGTTTAATGGTTTAATTTTTAAATAATAAAATTGCTTTAAAAATCTTATGAAGTATCATATTTTTCTTTATCAGACACTAGACCCCGCAGAAAGATAATTTGTGAGAAGAATTACAAATGTTTAATTCCATGCATAAATAATCTTAACTCATAAATTAATAATTACTACCGAAACAATTTTTTTAAATTGGTGCAAATAGGTCGTTTCATCAAACAATAGTGAGTTTTTATATACATATTATTTGTTATTGCAGCCGACAATCCTCAACTGTTCCCACATGTTTTGCTTCCGCTGCATAGAGACATGGACGAAGAATGTGAAAAAGTGTCCTTTATGCAGGGAAAATGTTAGACAGATGACATATTGTCGATCATTAGATACATTCTTGGATAAAATGATTAAATTTTTCCCGGAAGAATCAAAAACGAGCCGTGAAGCACTAAACGTGTAAATGATATGCAAAAGTAAGTAATTTTCATGTAAATATAAAAAACTGAAAAGTGGATATAACCAAGATAATTCAATCTTTTTTAGCTGATGTGATGGAACTATCAAAAAATGGATTTCGTTCAATTCCATTCTTTCTAATTCTTCAAATATTTTTTTTTTTTTTAAATATCATGACTTACTGTGTTCTAAAATATAATTTATTAATTTTTTCATTAAATGATATACCTATTATGTTTAAATATTATTTCGTTGTCATTTATTAAAGCAAAATATTACATCACCTGGTGTTATTACCAGTACCCGTCCACCCATAATACTCGTTAATAATAAAGTGTGAATAATGCGTGTGTTTAACGAAGCGTTTCCCAACCTGGGGGGGGGGGGGGCGTGTAAACATTTCTGGGGAAGCGTAAGCAGTCATTATAAAATACAGTTTTTATTTATTAAATTATTTTTATTTTAAAATGTAAGGAAAATATGAAAAATTAATAACGACCGGTTATTGAGTATTGATAAAGAGACATACATATAATCAATAAAGATATTGATAAAGTATTGATAAACAAACATTGAGCCAAACATTGTCTAAAGAAAAGTGTTGCCAGCCTACACATTAATAAATCGTAAATTTCATTATATTATATTTCTTACTCATATTACTATGATTTATATTTTATAATTATTATCATCATCAATACATTTGAATTCATCTCGGATATTTTATAATTTCTTTGTGAAGTACACAAAAAAATGATATATTTTTCATGTTGTAAAAGGGGGGGGGGGGGCGTGAGAGTTTCGAAAATCTACAAAGGGGGCATGGAATAAAAAAGGTTGGGAACCACTGCTCTAAAGCCTGTAGCTTGTAAGGCCCCAGAATATTGGCAAAACATATGACCACGTTGAGTTGCCTATTATTGATATGCTTGGGCGGTCTTTTGTCCATAAAATCTACTGTAAACTGTGATCAAGGATAGGAAATACTGAGGATGTTCAACTCATTAAACATTTGACGGCTGTTGAATTAAATCCTTTCCGAATTAACGTTTTGGGTTCCCTCCGACCGTTTTTCCCCTTCGAGGGCGGAGTTTTATTATAATATTATAAATTATAAAAGTTCATAGGAATTATCTATTGTAGCCTGTCACCAAAATTTAACCTTTCAATTGTATTTTTTTTGTTCACTAATCAAAACACTATAAATCATCGAATTTCATTCAACCGAGAATATGTTACTTATTATTATTATTAGGTACTCTAATTTATAAATTGAAATGCTTTATAGGATTAGATTCATTATTTTGAATATACACGAGTAGAATATGATCAATGATTAGTGCTTAAATACTAAATAATTATTATTAATCTACATTATAAAAATAAAGTATGTTATTTATTTGAGTGGCCATACATCCGATTAAATATTTATTATAATTTATAAGCGTAAAATATAGCAGTTATTTTATTTTTACAAGCTAAATATTTTTTTTTTTACTTTAGAAAATTAAATTTTTAATTAAAACTAAATGTTATAAAACGATTTATAATTTCTATTTTATTTTATAGTCCTTATGAAGATGTTATCGTAATTCCCAGGTAATACAATTTAAAAGTAACACTGTAAAAGTTTTTTTCTGTTAACAGATAATTTATTGTTCTAGTGAAATTATCAATGAATTACTTCATTGTAAAGACTTCATGAGTGTTACGCAATTAAAAAACACCACTTATTATTTAGACATTAATAACATTATTCACAAGAAACAGGTTGTTTTGTTTCAGACATGATTTAATTAACGTTCGGCGAGATGTATTTTTCTCATCCGAATGTAATTTTACAGGAATATGAAACAAATAGTTTCCACTTGAACAAATTTCAAATAAGTACTTTACGAAAACGTTTTCTGAAATTTATAGTTGCATTAAAACCCATCAAGTTAATAGTACCACAGTAATTGTTTAAAGTAGCACATGCTTTATACTGTAGTACCTCTGTAATAATATTATATAACGGGTATTACGTATAATTAAACATTTACATTCTATAGAATAGTGAATATTGATAGTCATAATCAGGGCTGTGAACTTGCATTTGTATGTTATTTGTCACTACTCCGTATGGCAAAATGGATTCGGCCAAAATAAGTTTTGTATAATTTGTAATGCAATTACGAAATGTTATTTTGCATATTTTTGTATATTTATTATATATTTGCTATGACTGGCAATATATCATACACCATCAAGACAGGAATTTAAAATACATAAGATAATATTTAAACAAAAAGTTAACATTTCAAAAATAACATTTAAATATATTTTTTATTAATTGTTTGTGTTTATTCTCACCGACTCTAATACTAATTACCAATTAATAGTTGAAACTAACCAACAGTTTATATATGGCTGGCACGCAGTTTTATGTACATGCATACGACTGCGATTGATTAAACGGATCTATGTAGGCGTGAAATATAGTTTTAAAAATACGCGCTGCAAGGTATGACCAGGCTCATTATATACAGGCCTTCGCGTTCACGCCACTGGGAGTCGACTAATATAATATTATTAGAACAAGTTTTAAAAACCAACTGCCTCTTTTAGGAAATTTCACGAATATCGCGAGATCTTATCGCGAGACGCTATAAATTATGTTCCTACGCGCCGCGGCGGAGAGAAATTATTATTAACAAACGTGTACATCCGAAGTGCAGCGAGAGACTCGGCAGTTTAATCACAAGAAAATAAAAACAGTGCGTGCGTCACACAATTATTTAGTGTTTTTTTGTCGCTACGCCACGTGAAGCAACAATTTTCTTCCTTAAAATTAGAGATTTGTTTTTAATTTGGCTTTATTTTGATAAGTTACATTTGTACTATTACATTTGTATTACATTTGTACAACGAGCAATGTTTACAAGACAGTTGGAATGACATTTTTACACAATAGGAGGAAATCAAATATTTACTTACCTCTTAATATTGTTAAATAGTTTAGTTATCAAATCAGCATCAGCTCCTTTTGAGACGTCTGGTCGGGTTTCCGTGGAGTGGAGCGATAGCTAGCTGCCTAGCTCGTTGATCAGTTGGTTTGGTATAACATCTTGAAGTTTGGTATAAGAAGATTATAGCGGTTTGTTGATGATAGTAATTTAAAATCAGGAATTGAGGACTCGTTTGAGATAAACCAGGGTGCTTCAGTGATTATACATAGATAGATATTTCGAAAAACCGGTATATATTTTAATTCCCAGCTGAACCCCAGATCGCCATACGCCCACAGTGGATATGGAAGAGTTACTCGTATATATAAAATCGTTTTGATTGTTAAGGTTAAACCGAAGGTTTAATTAAGGTTGACCAAAGAAGTGGCTTTAACTGATGAAGTCTTATAAATAAAACTACGTAAAACTCTGGTAAATCCTGTGATGTGATTTCAAAAGTATCTACAGGTTGCATCAGAGCGGTACACATTCGAAATTACAAGTCATCCGCATAGCTATCATCAGCTGTACATAATATATAGTATATATTGGTTTAAAACGGAATATCACTCAACTTGGTGTTCCAAACTTTCCAGAAACGACGGGCTTGTCTTTAAATGGGCAACTAAAACCAGGAAATACGTTGGTTTACGTTTTAAGATTCTGTTGACTTATCCGTTGTCGCGGTCACATTTTTATCAGCATGGTCGTCTGATTTAATATTTTCGATGTTTTCACCATTCGATCGTCTATGTTCACGTCCGGGAGACGTGGCGGCGCGGAAGTCTCGTATAGAAATACAATATCGATTTGCGGTGTGCGTACTATTAGTATGTGTGAATCGTGCCGTGTTAAGGACAATGACGAAATCACGTATTGTGCGTAATTTTATTGTGACAGCTAACGTATATAATATAATATTAACAACACGTGAATTGAGATATATCCCATGCAAGTCGTTTGGATATGTGAAATTATTTTATCCAAAATTGAACATTCGGTTTGGACGATCAAAGACTGCGCACATATCAGTTAAATTGTGTATCGGCGGTTAATTTAGTAAATATAACCGTTCTGCTGATTAAGTTAAAATCCAAAAATCCACGACTTGGAATAAACGTAAAGGAGGTCGCAGTAGACCATGAATATTGAATATCCAGGCTTGAAAGGTTAAGGAATCCTGTTCGTGAATTATTGTAAAGATGAGTGGTTCTTATATAGCATGTTAAAGTTGAAAAGTATTAACAGATATTGTTTGGTTTGATTGGAGCAAGTGTTTAGATAATTTTTTAATGTAAAGCGTTTTGTAACGACGAGACTTATGTGTAATGACAACGTTATATAGGAGGGGATCTTAAGCCATATAATACCTAGAGTAATGTTATAAGTTTGAAATGTGGCATTTGTGAATTTATGATTATTTTCTTAACATTTTTTTAATTTTTGTAGCTTTTTGAAAAGGGTTTTTAGGTACAATTGGTACAAGCATTGTATCATGTATTATACATTATATTAAGTATAATAGTTGACATTATTTGTTATCAACTTGACTAAGAAATTTAGAAATTAAAATAAATTTATTATATATTATTCACATTGACCTTAGCTTAAAATCATTTTTGTCTAATATTTGTCGTCGAAAAAGACAAAAATGACATATACATATAGAGTATACATATAATATAACTTGTTGACTTTGGGTCGAGTACTTATACTCGTATTTGTAGTTAACATGTAACATGTGGTTGATTAAATCTCATGGTACTAGAATTTAATTGCTTTCAATGCAATAGTAATACATTTGTTTCACGCATAATGTAGTTGTCGCAAAATTTTGTATTATGACCGTACAAAAAATTAATAACAAGTACAAAAACTTTAGCCTTAAATTAAAACATAAACGATAGTAATCACAAAAATGATATCGCTAACTATACGAGTACATCCATTACTGAATACTGTCAACAGTCTTGAATCGCTAAGTAAAGATTTTAAATGTATTCATTGACCTCGACTATATCATTTTCACCCATCATCTCATTTATCAGTCACGGTAAAAGTATTGTTGTCAATCCCTCGGTTCACTATAAATCTTTTATGCGGGTACACTTACCTTATAAAACTATATATTTTGAAGTCATCTTATCTAAACGGGACACAATTATTCTTGGTCCTAAAAGGAAATCGACAAAAAATTTGCAACAATAAGGGGCAAACATCCAACGATATTATTGAATACCAATCTACGACTAAGTGTACCTATAGAAGCGCTGATTATCTGAAATGGGTCCGACAATGTCTGGAACTCGCACTCTAGATTCTCAAATCAAAAATACATAAGAATTATTTTTTGATTTTCGCTTTGTTGTTAGTGCAGTAAAACGTATAGTTTCCACGAAGTGATAAAATGTGATAATATATTATTAATGACGTGACCGGGAATCACTCGAGTTGAGAGACGAGGAGGTGTTGCTCAGGACCGCTAAAAAAAATGACAAATATAATGAGAGGGATAGAGAGAGAGAGAAAGAAAGAGAGAGAGAGAGAGAGAGAAATAACTAACCAATAAATAAACCGTCAACGCGATATTATTATTCTAGTAATACAGGGTGTCCCACCGGGTTTTCATAGATAAATATTTTCTGTGTTAATAGAGACAGTTAAATCCCGTTTTTTTTTATAAGACTCAAGGGGCTAAAATATTTTGTCGACATTAGTTTTCTAAATATACATTTTTTATAAAAAAATTTAAAAACATAATCTTAATAAGATTTGACGACATATAGAGGGCATATTTTTTTGAAAACGTTGACGGTTGAATTTTCAATTTTCATTAAATTCGTGATTTTCAATAATTTTTACATTTATTTTATAAGTTTGTGTATACAGTATCATCAAATCTTACAGAAGTTATGAGATAAAAAGTGAATTATTAAATTTCTCGATAAACGATTCGTGTTTACACAACTAATGTCGACAACATGTTTTAGGCCCCACGAGGGTTGTGAAAAAAAAAAAAAATAAAGAATTCGATTATGCCCCCGTTAACACGGGATATCGAACTTGTGTAAATCCCGGTGGGACGGACACCCTGTATGTGATACTCGTATACGGTTAATGGTTACACGATCGCGGGCCGGACAACCGGTCGTCCGGTATTTTCACTTTCACGCTATCGGCCCAGGTGAAAGGTGCTCGTCCGTCGCGCGCGCGGTACCACCACCAAAGTTATACCACTGTTATACCACTGCGATTTTATTATTATCACCACTGTTGCCGTTACGAGTGCGTTATTATTCGATATTATTACACACGACCGACCGTCGTCGTCCCGTGCCGCCGCGGCTAGTGGGGTGGTGGGGAGGTCAGGGGAGGGGGGCGCACGTGATCCGCGCCGTCGTCGTCTTGGTCGTCCGCGGCGGCGGTCCGCAGAAGCGTTCGGGTGTCCGGGACGTAACCATCGAAGAGATGGCCAAAACAATCGTATCAGCGGCGGCGGTGGCGTTAGTGGCGGTCACGTGTTGTTTCGCGGCGGCGGCGGCCGGCCAGGAACCGGACGAAATGTTCGCGGACGACCCGATGGGCGACGAGCTGACGGCCCGGCCGCTGGACATGATGACGGCGTCCGCGTACTCGACGGCCGCTGCGCCGGGCAAGCCGGCCGGCTCCAACATACAGAAGGTGACGCGCACCCCCAAGGCGGTGGACGCCGCGTCCGCATCGATGATGATGATGATGATGGCCGCGACGGCCGACAACGGCACCGCGGCCGCGTCCACCACGTCCGACCTGGAGTGGCTGCTGAACGTGTACAACCCGCACCGGTGGAACCCCGTCAAGCTGCCCGCCGCGTCCAAGCTGTCCGTCCAGTGTCGCGACGTCATGAAGGTCTACCTGGAAGCGTTACGCCAAGGATCGTTTTGGGCGGCCAAGAGTGAGTGCAATTTTTTTCCCCTTATTATTTTTCCTCCCTCCGATTTGCCGCTTTTTTAGCTGAAAATAAAGACGGCGCACCGTGTACACGAAGGCTCGATACGCCGTTCAACCCCCCCCGTAGGTTATTTTTGTTTGCTCACAATAGATTCTAGCCCTTATCCCAGCCTCGTTCTTCCCGAGATCCGCACGTGCCAGGCACGTTCGATTTATTGTGCTGCACCGTTCGCATCACCTGCATGCGCGTGAAGCTTGATAATTTTATTCGGGAGGGTTGACGCCCTAATTTTGTATGAATTACGTAAATAAAACGCACTAAATGATTATATTTCGGCTGACAGGTAATTTCACATTTCGAAGGCCTTAGCCCCCTTAATCCATGACTCTTCCCCTCCTAGCTCAGCTAATGCTCACCGGGTTAGTGTAAAAATGCCGATTATTCATTTCTCCGTAACGGACGTGTGCTATTAGTCTTCCGGAAAAACACGTTCGGTCTCTCGGAACGCTACGCATCGGACGAATTTTCATTCCCGGTGTCCGTGTTCCGTCGAGATTTCACCGACTCATAATAATAATAATAATAATAATATGGGCGTACAATGTATGTTATGCGTCGTACGGATCACATAAATATATAGCCGCAGATTATATTAGTCTCGGTTAAACGGTTGCTGATCGCGTTCCCGCCAAATTTCGTGTGTACCTGATATACTCGACGCGAGCGTTATACTATATAATATTGGGTACGCGGTTATTTTTTATTTTTACGAACGACTCTCTCTCTCTCTCTCTCTCTCTCTCTCTCTCTCTCTCTCTCTCCCCGCGTCGTTCCGTCGTGTTAGAGCACACGCGTGCTGCTATATTCATTCGCTGCAGTGAATCCCCCATAATACACCTGTATATTACGCACGACTGTGTGTCGTATCGTTTCATTTCCGCGATGTTCATTTCGAAGATAGACAAAAAAAGGGGAAAAAAATGTCCGACCCATTAAGCCGCGAACGAGTATTTCCGCCGGATCTAAATGTCGTTTATCCACACTACGTTTACGTGGACTTGTGCATACGTATGTACAAGCCGTGATCGTGGTTCGCGGTTTTAGATATCGCGAAACGAAATCGTTCAAAATAATATGCTGCCCCGATAAAATTACCGATTTAGAAAATATTACGTGGTAAAAATGAATGATTCACTACGAGAAAGTTCGGACGCTCATTGTCCGAAACCATATTCATTTATATCGGTACAATTGTGCATTAACATAATATCTCAAGGATCTTCAGTCGGGTAGCTACAGATACACACGGCGATATAGATAGTTGTGCAACGCGCTGTGACGGCCAGCCCAACATCACGCGCGCACTAAATAAAGCAGTACGGTTACGCGTTATTATGTTTACGCGCGTCCCTTGGTGTACACCAGAAAAAAAAAACAGTATTAGATTAATCGTTAATGTATTACGATTTCGTAGTGAAAATGTCTTCGTTCAACCGTAAATTATTAAAATTCACCGGTTATTACAATCGTTGTAATATAATTCGTTACAACGTACAAAAAATATTACTGAGAACTTTCGTTTTAAGCAATTATTATATTATTGTAGTTGAAAATATTTTCACTTGGTCAGGACGCACGCTACTGCAGCAGATATAAAAACAGTATTCGCATATTTTAGCGTGTATAGAAGTAATAAGTTAATTTTCATAATACGTATTTCCACGGTTGACAAAAGTATACGGTTATAATATGAATCGTACAATTTTTTAATTTTGAAAATAATTGCTCTATCGCTTAAATATACATAATTGCATGCCAAAAATAATGAGTTTTATGAACATTTGAAAATAGTTCTTTGAACATTTCATGATTACACCCTAAAAACGTAGATGTTTTTGTATCGGTAATCGAAAGAAAGTAAAATGATGTGATGCTATATACATATATATATATATATAATGAATGCGAAACCAGTTGGACCACCTTGAACGAGAAACTATCCGCACACAGCGGTACTTTCCATTTAATCTTGCAATAGTAGTAAGTGCCGGGCACAGAGACAAATACAAATATCAATTATCCAAACATCCTATCAACGAAAGCTTTATTTTACTCGATTCAGTCATGTTTTATTGGAAAAAAAAAACAACCGCTACACAAATGATTCGTAGTCATTATAGTTTGATTTCGGTTCGGGAAATGTTTCGCTCCAGGGATTAATCGATGGCGACGGACGTGATGTAAACAAAATGATATCGTTATGTTTTGTCATTGTAAAATTTGAAATTTTCCGAAGAAGAAAATCGATTTTGACGTTCCGAGGCAGTCTGTGCGGTTATGCGTTGCGTTGTATAATAACTCTGGTACCGAGTGAATTCACCTGGGATAATTGCTGATTGCGGTGGTTACAGAAATGCAATATTAAATTACTGTAAAATTATACTAAATTTGATAACATTATAACGAATTGACAATACGCGTTTAATCAGCGTTACGATGGAACAAGAAACGAATTTATTATTGCGTCGTGGTTGTACAGTTTTATAAATTCGTGAAACAGAAATTTTGATTTTCCACTCTTTATTTCCACAGCTAATTTCGTAATGTTTCCACGAAGTGCATACGGGAAAACTTTCTGAACAGATTTTGGAAATAACGCAAGAAAATATCCGAAATTGCGCGTATCAATACCGTGCTAAGTGGCCGTAACATTTAAAATGTACGATTTGGACGAGTGACACTGTACGTCTACTTTACTATTCAAATTGCTCTCCGATTGCAATCAGTATATTTCGTTTGTCCGTCTCAACATAGTACTATGTGTTTATCAGTCTCTTGTTCTGAATTGAGAGAAACTGTAGTAGACGTATTTCCCCTCGAATCGCAGTACGTGTAACGTGCGAATCGTGCAAAAAAATAAGAATGTCCGCATCTACTGCGTAGGAGAACACAACAATAAAACATGCATGAATGTGTTTGTGTAATTCGAATGTTAGATTTTTAGAAAGATTTTTACTACGTTATGAATATAATACGCTTACGAATTAAACGTGTTTATAACAGTTAAATTTTTTCTCGTACGAGGTCATTACTTCAATTAAACGTGTAGCCGACAAATTATTATAAACCATAATATGGAAAACATTTAAATAACATCCAAAACGTGACCACGTATGTAAAAATTTGGAATCTATTTGCTCATATGTGGTTCAAGAAATCATCCCGATCGTAAACATTTAACTGTTTAAGAGCTACGAGAAGTTATGTAATCCGAGAACCGAATATTACTAATTTTCAACGCTATAAAGTTATTTATTGGTGTACACCGTATACGCATTATTTTTAATGAAAACTTCAGTGTATTATTATCAATCATAAATTGTTGAACGATCATCATAATATGTATTATGTAATCGAAATTACCGGAGAACTTGTTTCTAACGCACTCGTACGACTTTTAGCACCATCCAAAGCTGATTTTTTTTTGTTCGTCCAACGCCTATTATCAAACACATTTGTAATATAATAGCGCAATATTTTGAACGTAATGAATTGAGAATCGAGTAACATTACATTATAATACACGGTTTACAAACATACATATTACACATAGTTACCAAACGGACGACGAGACCAACACTCCGCTACCGTCCGAAAATGATTTAATTGACGTCTGGTTAAAGCGTTTGGTAATTTGGCATTGCGCAG
The DNA here is from genome assembly GCA_949715065.1 of Periphyllus acericola. Taxonomy (NCBI): domain Eukaryota; kingdom Metazoa; phylum Arthropoda; class Insecta; order Hemiptera; family Aphididae; genus Periphyllus; species Periphyllus acericola. The sequence goes on along the minus strand of OX454265.1, from coordinate 6,263,458 downwards.
CTTCAAGATATCTGTACGAACCGTGGACCGCGCGTGCATATCGTTACCGTTTATCGCGGATCCTTGAGGTGTCGTCGGGCCCGTCTTACGCCCGTCATCGTCTCGTATGACCAACGTTTAATTGTTTCGACTAGACGTTACTAAATCAGATTGTGACCTACTGCACCAGGTGATTGTCCAACTGCAGTTAAATGTGCATTAGGAGGTAGTCGCGCCGCTACCGCTATCCGAGCCGCACGCATTATTATAATATCATGACGTAATGACCATATTATACTCGAACGCGCAAAACCTTGCGCGCATCGGTTAGCCGTCGCGTACAACGGAATACGATAATGTACTTGTGCGCGAAACAGTCTATTTAAAGATAATGGCCACCGTGCAATAACAATGGCATCGACAAATAAAATATATTATATATTAAGTGTAATGTGTACATTTCTAATCCGCAGTCCCGGTGGTTGCTTAAACGTTTGCTATGTGAATGGAAAGTATAAATCATAACGAGCGTTCATCACTTTCACGGGGGCTTGGTGCAATCGTCAATTATCCGCTACACGTCCGAAACCCCGACGCCGTCGAGAGGCACCTGCAGTAAAATAATATTATTACGCGGTATATTGCGGCTTTCTCGTGATTTCGGCGCGGACGATTCCGCATAACACTACCGTTGTTTACCTTCGTCGTTGCACCACGATGCTCGGGATCAATCGTAATCCGAAAACGGTTACGATCCCGATACAATTATTATTACTACCAGCAGTCGTCCGACCGTGATGCAGTTGTACACAATCAAAATACTGCGGTGCTCGGGATATTACATATTATACAATCGTTGCGCATCTTATATGTAAACCGACATGATCATCATTTGTACGTCGCGGTACGGATCCGGTGGCGTAGCAAGGCATTTTTTATGGAGGGGGCTGATTCCCGTAAAAATAAAAAATATTAACTAAAAAAATAAACAGTTAAATAACTAAAATTATTCAACACAAACCGTAATTTATTTATAATATTGGTTGTATTTTTTTGGAAGTGCACTTCTTCATTAAAAACCCACGAGCCGCCTCTTGATTCAAGTGTTACGGCTGTTGACTTACATAAATACGGTCAATGGGGCGGGCTGAAACCTTCTTAGCCACCCCCTTGGCTAAGCCTCTGCGCGGATATCGGTATCGTGTTCGGTTCCGCTGCGGGTATTTTATTTTGCTCGACACTACGGTATAAATATTACGAATGTTTGTACGGGCGAAGGCGCGCTTGTAGCCAATGACTGCGGTGTGCAGAAGATGACATTTATGTGAAAAATATAATTTCACAAAACCGTCCGGTATCAAGTATGCAAGTGTTGGAACAAGCGCTATTGTCGTCCAATGAAAGCGTTGCATACCTACGTCGTATGAATATTTACATTCGTTTTACTTAATCGAACCGGTTCGTGACAGAAGTAATTTTTTCACAAATCGAATTTAAAGTAATCCTATGGATTTAAACGAAACACAAAATATGAAAGCTCATAACGTCCATATTTACGACCACTCTACCCGAGGTACTGCAATCGTTTTCAGAAAGTGTGTTCCGTACTTTTTTTGTGGACAAGATAAGACATTTTCCTCGTAATACCATTGAGGTGCGACCTAACCACCCGCTTTTGACAAATCAATAATTTCATTCGTCGTCGTAATTATTTATTTGCGCGTGACTTTTTTTTTAAGTTTACTTTCTTTTGCCGGTTCTTATTCGAAGCTCACTGACGTCATTTTATACTTTCATAACATAATCGGCCAATGACTAATGAGATGCAATGTATTACCAACAATTTAATTTGTGGTGTAATTTTTGTAACCCGTTTACATTACGAACGAAGAAAAACAAATAGTAGGTATATCATAATTATTCATATTATAATACATAGGTATTTCAACGTAGTACTATAAAAATAAGCGACTTGAAGGGAATTTCAATCTCGAGTGGAACTATAATATAATATCGGATAACCGTAGAAATGTGAATTTTAAAAAATAATGTTTTATTTATGAGATTTATCTGCGTTACATCGGATATAATAATTTCTTTTCGTGTTTTCTACATCTATATCAAGCTACTATTATTATTATTATATCGTCCGATTGACGTTACGATGTTATACACACGTCTTGTTATTATTCGGACGGACGTCTGAAATCTGTCGGAATCATGTACGAGCACCGTTTACCTATCTCGTAACGTTCATATTGACTTTATGCAGAATCGCGACGTTGATTTCAAAAGCGTTTTGTTTACGACCACACGAATCAAATGTGCGGCGGAAACGTTGTCAGCACCGCGTATGTATGTACACAGTAGTGGTAAAGAGGAAAAAATATTATTGTTAAACCGTTAATAATTTTTCGATTCGACACACCGCGATATCTTGCACGCGCAGGCAATCGTTAGCCCGTACATTTATTAACAGGTATCAGATAATGCTAGAAAACGGTGAAGTCATGGCTTTCTATGAACATGATGGTCAGTTCTGGCAGCTCGGGCCAACAGTCGTTTGCTATATATGCCCACCTCCTCACCGTCGTGACATTAATTTACGGTGCACCACCGGGCGACGGGAGAGAGAAAAAAATCAACCGGACAAATCGTTATTGGCTCGTGCGACCCGTGCTCGAATAATGAAATACGTGTCGATAACCGTGATTTTCAAACACGTTGCACATTACGTACCGATAGACGCCTCTAAAGTCTCAACAGTCTTAACTCTATTATCGCCTGTATACATATAGTACAGTAGGTAGTACGCATTATGTTATCATGTCACACATCGTATACAATAACGATAATATATATTAGGTAGAATGCTGATGTGCGTATAATAGGCATCGAATCTCGGCGGCCTAACTTGGGTATTTGTTTCCATCATAGGCGCGAGGAGGGGGGGGGGAGTAATTAGAGACTAGGCTCTCCTAAAATGGCTAACGTTCATACGACTTGTATGCGACTTTTAGGTAAACATTTTTGGTATCTACAAAAAAAATGTTTGCGATTTTTGTTGTTTTATCAAAATTTAAACTCTCATAAAAATGTTTGTAACTAGCAATTGAAACATGTACGACGAACTTTTAATGATATTTTAAAGACATTTTTCATGCCAACTGAAGGGTGTTTTCATCAGGAAAAAAAAGTTTGTATCGCCACAGGCGTACAAGACACCTTTAAAGTGGCATGAAAAAATTATGAAAAACATAGCTTTAATGGGATCTTGAGTATTAAAAAAAAAATCCAAATTTCAGCAATTTTATAGCCAAAAGAGGGGCGAGTATGGTTAGAGAATCACCACGTTTACAATAAGTGCTTCGGTTGATCTTATAGCTTTCTTATGTTGAATCATACAAAAATAAATATTATTTTTCTATCAAATGAAATATCAAATCTGATAACAACAAATAATCGTCGTCGGAAGTCGTTGTTGGGACCCATTATAGCAATACTACCGGGAAATATGATAAATATATACTTTTAAAACAAACCAAAATGTATCATACGATACGCAATATAAATGACAATTAAAATATATAGCCAACAGTAAATATTGCAGACAATATTTATACCGTTGAAACTTGTCTTGTATATTTATCGTCGATGGCGAATTTAAAAAATCATCGATATTCTCCTCAACCGATCTAAATTTCAAGCCGTGGCTAAAATGTTTGGAAAATGTTTTTATTTTTCTTATTACATAATGCACAGAATTTCTTTATAGGTATCTCAAAACGCAAGGCACTGGGACGGCACTGCATATAATCATGTATTTTACAACATACCTATTACTTATAAGTACGGCTATACGGTTTTATAATTTTTATTTGCTTTTGTTGTGAAACATTACAGCAACGGTTTTATTCTGCAGTTGCGTCGTATTTGTTTACACGTCTCGATCGTCATTATATTATTTTTTTATGTAATATCAAACAATAATAATAATGATAATAATATAATATTATTACGTACGCTTGACATGTTTTTCAGTATTTTGCTATTTTTATTAACCCGGCCCGTATTAATGACGTAGTTATGCATACGGATATACTCCGCGTGTGCACGCCGTGTAATTTATGGGTCGTTGTTCTACATGACGATACACCCTATACACACATAATACCTCGTGTGACCGACACAAACGATTTCTGCGGTATGCATATATAGTCACTCCGCGGTTTTTACAAACATATTTATTATACACGCGCCGACACGATGAGTGATTATGCTGTTAATCACACGTTCGGCTCTAAAATATTTTAATTACCTTCATTCGATTAATCAAAACACTCGGTACGTCATTATGACTTCTCGTACGCGTGTAAATCATTAGTACACTCGCTGCAGTACAATTGAATGACTGTTGGAAACGTGCATGTACATGGGTAATAGATCGTACGCCGAGATATCAAGATCGGAATCAAAGAGTCGAGCCTCGTGATGAACATATCACAAATATCGATATAAACATTATACAACTTAACCGCAGTTATTTGATTTTCGCGTTTTTTCCGCGCCGTTGTTCGTTAACTGTTTTTGTGTAAACTTACCGTATATTCCAGGTCTTCGTCGGATGAATTCTCGTTTTTTTTTTCGTTGTATTCTCGGTCACAACAATATTTCCCGTTCTCGCATAGTCTGTGACGCTTCGTGGACTTTGGGTGTTTAGTTGATCATGACTTGCCGGTTTGTAGATAACAGGTTTAAGATCTGTCACTGCTATTATTTCGGAACCCAACCGACATTCCAGGTACATCATACTTTCAAAGGATGTACGTGATGGAGTGTTTTAATTGCACGTGAATAACAGTATCTCACGATCATTATTAATTATACGCTGCAGTACCGATCATCAATCTGCATTCATCCGTTTCACGAGCAAAGAATAATATTATATAACGTGCGGCCGATTCGTGTTCCGAACTCATTCCGTTGGTCTCCTCGTCCGTAGCTTTTTGCTGGAGAAAAGAAAAACAATATTTGTCGTTTGAAAAAAGCGAAGTTTTGAATCGTAATATTTGACCGAAATGATTGTGCACACACGACGAAATTTTACAAGACCCAGTTGGTACACTGCACAATCAACGGTGCGAGATCATCCGAGTTTCCCTTGGTCGGTGGTTCGCACCGCGGCGCACCGTCTTCATAATAATTGTAACGCGATTACGCGGAGAGAACTATACTCGTATTTTACCACTTAGAAGCGAATTATTAACGTAGGTATTGGAAAGTGTACCTGCTGCAGATCTCCTGGATAGACGTTTCCTAATCAAATAATAACGATAGTATTTATTTTTCACAATTGTAAATATTGCGAGTGAGAAAAAAGAAAGTGTCTTGTTTTTTTAACGCGATATGTGTGTTTGTTCAAGTCCAGAAAAAATTAGCCGCTCAACATGTATATTACGTATAACGAGTCTATAGCAATCGTAACCAATCGAAGTTTCACCGGCGCGGAGCGTCGTAAATACATTTTTCTATTTTTAAACTAATCGTATTTCTAATCGATCGTTGTTATGTAACGCAATTTTGTTGGTGATGCATAGTTAAGAAACATTTTTAACGGCCACGCGGAGGATCGATTTTTCCAACGAATCCGATAACCTTGAAAATAAATCGAAATAATCACAGACCGGCGCGCATACACCGCTGGTCATTCATATATATGCATGGCCAACCAAGGTCTCGATTTCTTGACCAGTTTAACCACTTTCACGATAGCTCTAATAGGAGAAGGAAAAAAAAAACAAAATGTGAAAAGAAAGTATTTGGGCCACCCGAATCCTGTATATGCTACGTGTACTTGTGCGTTGGTTGACAACGGAAATTCCGCAAACACTAGAAAGAAAAAAAAAACGAATTTGACGAAAAAGCAAAAGAAAAAACCGCAATTGATTTAATTCTAATCGTGACATCGACGTTGGATACGTTGTTTTTAGGTGTTGTTTTATTTTAATGCGGTTCCTGTAAATATAGTTTGGTCGCATCATTAGTCAGCATGTACACAGTTTTCCAATCAAAATCCCATTTTCTCTTGAATATTTTGCGCGCGTCGAACGGTTATGCGTCGGTTTAAAAAAATAAATAAAAATCACTGAAATAATTACATATATATTATACATAGCTAAACGGAATTTTTCTATTTGTTTCAGTCGCCGACGCCAGCGGACGTTACTCGTCACAGCTGTTTTTCGGTAATGATTTCTGGCTGGGATCGCACAACCTCTGCATGGAATTGCAAAACAAAAACACCAACAAATACGTGCCACCGTTTGAAGCCACGTTCTACGTCGCGAAATTGGCTATAAAACTGCACGATCAGCTGACCCCTAAAGTAAGTGCATGACGTATTATTAGACGGACGAGCATAATACGTATTGGGATAACGTTGAAGCGATAGCAGCGCACGGCGGTTCGGTGAAGAGAATCCGTGTGATAACGTGTGTATAACAGGACCTGACATTTGAAAAAAAAAAAAACCCCATAGATTGACGGTCGGCGTATAATGCGTGTACTGTACAACGGCACATTACTTATCGTGTACTATAGTGTACTTTGGGACACATGACGGCTTGGAAGGATGTATGCAGTCACGAGCGCGTATAAACGAAAAATAATGTCGGAATAATATCAAGAGTCATGATTGCGCGATGCCGAGATAAACGTGATAAACATTATGTTGCTGCAGCGTGAATAATTAATACGAAATATACCGAAAAGTCAAAGGTCGTAGTGCACACATCATATACAGGATGTCCGACCGAGATTTACACAAAGCGATATCTCCCGTGTCAATAGGGATAATCATATATTGTTTTTTTTTTACGGGCATCCCTGGACAATATGAGTGTATTACACAAGACGTTAAAAAAATTACTTTTCATTTCATAACTTTTATACATTTCGAAGATACCCATTTTACATGGCTTATTTTTCTGAACACTTTGTCGGTTCAACGTTTAACTTTCATTTACTGCTTGATTTTTAATCATTTTTCTAGTTAACAAGACAATAGCGTTGTGTACTATTTACACAATTTTAAGTTATACATAATAACATTATCAGCAAACCTTACCGGAAAAATGACGAGGTGTAATATTTTACATTATTTCTTTGAAAACTTCGAAAAATTATTAAAAATCATGAATCCAATGAAAACTGAAAGTTGAACCGTCGAAATTTTCAAGAAAAAAAGCCCTATAAAATGGGTATCTTCGAATTTCATAAAAATTATAAAATTAATTTTTTTACTTATTTAATAACACACTAATTATATATACCAAACTATTGTCAAAAATATTGGGTTTCTCCAGGGATGCTCAAAAAAAAAAACATAATTTGATTATGTCTACTAACACCGGAAATTAAACGCTCTGTGTAAATACCGGTAGGACACCTTGTTTATATTCAATAGTCCGACAACAGTATAATATTTTAATTCAGAAGATTGAGATTACTCGGACTTCGGAGAAAACCGATAGTTAATACGTTATTGTTTATTATCATTACCGTAGCACGATATTATAATATTAATTATAACTTTTGTAGCTTTTACGAGCTTTTTTGACCGCACTGCAAGTATGTATACAAGAAAAAAAAACGCATTTTTCGTATTCTTCGGTGATTAAAATCTCATATGCGTATTTACTCGTCACGGTATACTCTTGTCTAATTATAATGATCCTTATGGTGATGTCCCTGATAAACCCGATAACAGATGAACTCTTAAAATGTTATTTTAATTTTAGAGTTTAACGTACGTTAGTCCTCAAACAACTTTTCGATTTTCTCTATGAATATACTTAACGTACCTATTTCATTTATATTGGTATTAAATATGTTTAATGTTTCAGACTAGATTGATTTCCCTCGGACTGTGTATGCCGAAAGATTGCAGTGCAATGGACGTTAAGAACATGGTCAGTATTCCAATGGAAGACAATTCCAACTATCGTAGTTACAGCGTGATAAACGTCAGGCCTGTACCCGGTTCATATACTCTGTGGTCGGATGGTAAATTTCATATATTACTGTGAGTAGACATAATTTGATTGATTAGAAAAAAATAACAAAATTAGTTTTACGTAAATATGACTACGCATTATCAGATAAAGCGGAAATCGGTTTCAGCAATGCGATACTTGTGTTAAACAATATTAGTGTGTTTTTTAAACTTTATTTTCCGCATTGTTCCGCGTACTTGAGCTTTTCTCGTGGATTTCAGAATTGTCATCGGACTGATAACAGTGTTGACCGTCTTGGGATCGGGGTATGAAATGGTACTCGAACGCCGTAAAGTCAGAGAGTTCAAAAAAAGGCAGATTAGTCAAGAAAATAATAACGAAGGCGATTCGAAAGTTGAATTTACGTTGGACAAGATGCAGGCTATGGAGAAGATGCACATGAAGACTTGTGGAAATGATGACGGAACCGTAGCCGATGATCCACTATTTAAAGGTAATATACACGATCATTATTCTATACACATTTGAATATGTTGTGACCTAGTTCAGTTTTATGTCAACCATTTTTTTTTCTTTTTAACGAAACGAGTAACGTAGTTATATAGTTGTACCCGCAGACCCAAATAGCGAACGGAGAGACATTTTAAATAAAATAACCAAAAAAATACGACGTGATGAAGCGTACGTCGCAAATGAGCTGAACACAATATTATATTGCGTAGCCATGTAGGCCAAACATTTTGAATTTTTAAAACATTTTAATCGGTTTTTATAATTGGTTGTAATTGTATTTACATAATTTAAAGGTTTTTTTTTCAACGTTGTTACTTATCCGTATACCTACTTGGAATATTGATTTGTCAACGTGAGAACTTCTATTCTTTGTTCTGTTTGCTTGGTATTTTTACTGACAATTATTATTCAACACCATCCTACCGAGGTAAAATTATAGTATAAATTTAAATACTGCCTAGTTTCTACTACATAATAAAGTCATTAAACTTGAATACGCGTTTAGTCTGCCGGAATGTGGTCGCACTGAATATCAAATTATTAATTGTATTTATTCATGTTCCGTATCTCATCTGAGTAAAAACATTATTTAACCATACTATACTATATATTTGCTTATTTGATTTCCACGATATTCGCGTACGTGCGACTTTTCGTATGTGATATAGTTAAAATAAATGTCATGTTAGTTACTATAATTAATTAATATTCCCTCGGATTATCTGATACTCATTATCTTATGTTTTGCGTCGGATAAATATTGCGTGGATAAAGTTTCCCAATAAAATGCGTACAATACTTCAATTAGGTTGTTACGTATTTGAGGGTTAAATCGTGTTTGAACATTATCTCATTTAAAGTAACTATTTTGTACACGCATACGATTCAATAAAGACAACGCGTGCGATTATCGGTATCCGGACGCTAAAAAGTGATTTTTTTCTTTCTAGTCACTCGCAACGAACAGATCTTATTGGCCTTTTCGGCCATCACCAACGGCAGAAAAATCCTACACTGCGGGCCAGCGCCGGCAGATTCGCTAACTTGTGTGCACGGACTTAGGTTCTTGAGTTTAGCATGGGTCATAATGGTGCACACATACTTGCAAGTGTTTTCGATCGCAGGTCAGTTCACTGTTCCTAACGACAAATCGTCTTAGACTATTATTGCGAAAGCTAATTTTATATTATACTCTGCTTTGATGTACGGTATAGAGAACAAAACGTTGAGGACGTTGACTGAGAGGAACTTCATGTTTCAAACGGTGAGCAACGCAACATTTTCCGTGGACACTTTCTTTTTTATCAGGTAAAATAAACGGCAGCCGAACGCACTGACGACAACTTCTAATCACGTATTATATTTTGCATGTTTTGTTGTTTCCAGCGGTCTTTTGGTCACGTATTTGTATTACAAGACAACCAGCAAAAAAGACGGACCAGAAATAGCCGTTTCTCGAACTCCAAGATGTAATTCGGTGGTACTGAAAAACGATACGATTAAATTTTTGAAGTTGCTGGGATATAGATTCATCAGGTAATTGCAAACAATTTAAAAATGAATAGATAATTACTTGTTAATCAAGTGAAAAATGAGAAATTTCATTACATTATATTAGTTGTTTAAACAGTCCAAATCTAATCTAAAAGGATCTGGGAGTAATGATTTTATTTTATTTAAATTTTCATCCGAATCACCCATAAAATTGCAGCATTTTAAACACGAGAAATTAATTAAATTTTATCTTTTTATATACTCGTAAATGTATATTTAACGGTGAAATGTTAATAGACTTATTAGAAGTACATCGAAAATACCCGGTTTTCGAAACAATAATAATTACGAGTATAATGTGACTTAGACAATTTGTTGGTCATAGCATAACATTTTTAGAAATTGTAATTTCTACACGAGGAAGAAAATTATAGGTATTGGTAATTGAATCGGAAATTGCACGCCATTATCATACCATGTCTATTCTAGGGTGACCGCAAATGGTAATTGTAGAACATAGTAATTAGAGTTTAGTGTCACAGTTTGAAAACGCACTTGCAGGTCACCCCATACCGTAAAGAACGTCTGGAAAATCTACAGTAGTTGCACACAAAGTTCTTGACCGAATCACACGTGTTCGAACGCAACACTGATTGCTCTCAAGTTTAATAATATTGTAATAAGAAGAAACGCATACTCGAAACGATGACCTCCAACTTCCATTATTACACTAGCCAATGCATCCAGATTGGATCGTTGCGTTGAAAAGTTTCGTAAACAATAATTAAAAACAGTGATTTCAACCGGGTTAAATGTTTGAAGTACGAGCACTGCGCGCGTAGGTACCCGTTTAATATTGTAGTATGTCTGTACGCGCATTAAAATTAACGGTCGTTATAGCTACGGTTTTTTCGCAACGCGTTTGGATTGCATATGTTGTTGACCATGTTTTTCGATCACTTCGCGGCACCTATCGCTCTTAGGGCAATATTAATCCGCACACGAGCCTATAGACTTTACCTGCAGCTACTGCGTTCGACATGCACCGACCGCAAACGTGTAATCATCGTGGCTCACGTGTTGTAACCCGTCACAGACCCTATTCGCTTTTTATCTTAGTGACACGCAGAATACGAATCGACCAACGCGCGCGCACGCACATGTCGATATTATTATGACAGGAAACAATGTATCGTAATGCGTCTGTTTACTATTGTTTCAATCACATATTGCACGCTTGTGACCGCTGGTCGTGAGATTTCAACGTCGCTTTCGACCAATGCACATATTAATACGTTACTGCGGATACTATACGCGCCACTGTACAACGATGTTTTCTCTCCCTCTCCCTCTCTCTCTCTCTCTCTCTCTCTCTCGGTCGGTCTTCGCAAACTTGAACGTTACACTCTGTTCGATCGGTACAATTCAAGGACCTACTTTTACCCGTCCACGGGTTATATGATAATAATATGTTACAAGATGAGTTCAAGTGCGTACGAGTTATTTTTGTGATTCTTTCTATTTCTCTTGCGCAGTAGACCTCAGCCATAATGTTGCGTAAAAACGGGCAGGTTTACACTTTATGTGCAAACGGGTTGAAGCAACACGTCATACGTGTTCTATGTGCACACAGCAGTTGTAGCTTTTCTCGTTGAGAGCCGCGAAAAATCGTTCGGTCTCCAATATTAGATTCCGTTGTAAATAGTAAAAAAGAAAAAAAGTAAAACGAAATCGGTGAATGAAATTAACTTATAACGTCCGCATCCACATTACGAGATCGGAGATTTATTGTTTCGAGCACAAGCGTAGGTCTAAATGTAAATTTTCATTCGAACAGTACAAGCAGACTGCACCGAATACGTATGTTGTGTGATTGTATTGCAGACTGCAGTTGAAATATTTTTAAAGTATTTTTAAAGAATCACTTTTATCATTTTTCAGATTTGTTACACCGTAGTTCTATAATACTATTTTTTAAATATGTTTTTGATGAATATATTAGTGAAAGTAGATATTATTCAAATGAAAATAATTCATTTACGTGTGCATTTCCGTGTGATTAAACAGCTATAAGACATAATTAAACGTACATCGTCCGTAATTTCTACTGTTACAATCGCATCAAAATGTTGTCAATTAAGAAATACGTAATATACCGTTTATGAATATTATCTTCAATCACGGTGTGTTTGTTATTATTAGACTGTGTGTGTATGTGACATCTATGATTTGATCAATCGTAAGGATTGAAAAAAAAATTATAAGCTATAATTATATTATGAGTCGCGGGCACTCTAAAAAATTGTTTCAATCGAGTAATACAGTTTTAGGATATTTTGTTATTTGTTTTTGTCACTTTTAAATGTCAAGTTGAAGTATATTAAACGCGCATCACAAGTGAAAACAGTTGTTGTAAATATTGTAAACATGGAGTATCTAGTTATAAAAGTAAGCTTCTAAAAACAAGTATCTTGACGTGATACGTGTTCAATAACAAGTCGTACATTCTTCTTAGTTATTGCCTATCTTTGAACTTTATAGTGTTCTTTTTGATTTCACTTAGTTTGAAGTGTCGCTCATTCACTGATTGGTGGACGCGCTTCTTCATAAATTTGGATACTGAAATATAAACGTGAAAGTCATAGACCACTTTCGCTTTTTTAATTTCGTAAATTGCATCAGGCGAAAGAAATTAAACACTACATAATATAAACTTATTTAGGGCATCACGAAGAAATAGTATCAAGTAAACGCAAATCGAAATAGTCAACCGTTTTCATTTTTTATTTAAAATAAAACCCTTTTTAGACACTTATTGACACTTAACAATTTTACTTGTTTTAAACATTACCTAATTTAATCTTATTTATCTGTTTCAATTTTTATATTCATTTATTTTGATGTTAAAGGTATAGAGCGATGTGCCTAGGATATTATTAACGTTTTTAGCGCAAAATATTGTGTACAAATTTACAACATCTAAAAATTATCTTTGCGTCGAACTCAAAACTGAAACAATTGAATGACTTACAATATAAAATAACAAAATTTGGTTCACTAACTAATTTGTTGAATGTGTGGAAGGGGATTGAAAATGATTGAAAAATCCTAATTATAGCCAAAGTCGGTCGTTTTTAACTTTTTTTATTTATTCAATTTAAACATCGATTATTTTTGAAAAAAGTGCATTTAAGTTCAATGGAAGTCATACAAAACGCGTTTTGTAAAATAAAATGTATTTTTAAATAAATGGATTCTCTTGTTTTGGTATTTTACAACGGAAAACAAAAAAACTGTACGTATACATCAGATACATAAAGTTACAACAAATAAATTATAGTACCACCGTTTATCTTGTTTATATAATTTTATTAATTTTGGTGAGTGGTGTTAAAAGTGTAAAAAACACACCACGAGTACAAAAATGATGTTACATGTCAAATTCGATTTGCGTGAGCATTTTGTGAGAAATATAATTTGAGAATTTACCATCATATTTAGATTACAGAATAAAATAACACTAATTAAATTATGGCATTGGTAAAGCCGTAAAGGAATAGTTTTAAACTCAATAACAGGTTCCAAAACCCATATTACGTATGTCGTCAACCAAGAAATACGTAATTGTAACGCGTCGAATTATGAACTTTTCAATTGGTTTGAATTGCGTACGTCCATTGAAAATATTCCATCTAGCTTATTGAAATTCGACCGAACAATTGGTTTTGGTGGGTCCTTTGCTTTTCCATAGATCAATATTGGATTGTAACTATTAAATCAAACATAGGCATACGAATAAATTTAAAGATATATTTTAAGCTTTTTTTTTTTAGCTTTTTGTAAAATATTTTAAGTTATTACATAAATAAGTAATAAACATAAACGTGGTGAATACACAAGTCCGTTATAGTTATTATTTAAATAAATCGATCTTTCATTGTGCAGTTTAGCCGTTTAGCGTCTATTTTAAATTACTAAATTTTATTTCATTATTTCATACCTAATGGAATTTATACTTGATTAAATATGTAATAAATACAAAAAGTATTACAATTGTACAAAAATTAAAAGTATACTATTATTATTATTATTATTTAAGAACAGGCAACAACCTATGAGCATTGAGCACCTCATATTTTTTAGAAGCGTTGGGGAAATTGGGGTTTCCGTTATCCGCCAAAGTGTCTCTCGATCGCTATCACCGTAATCGTTTTCCACCAAATATCATATGATCGTTTCTCAAAATCTAAAATTGTATTTAAGCACATTTTGATTGCGTGATTAAGAAATTAATCTAAGAATTTTTTTAAGTTATTGAAGCCCACAGAAAAAAAATAACTACAATCAATGCATAGCAATAATTTGTTACTTCCATAATGCAATCACTATTTTAATTATTTATAATAAATCAAATAAATTCTGGTGCAGAATTGTACACAGTAATAATGGTTCATGTTTTTTGTTTTGTTATTTTTTCTTTAGATTGACGCCAGCATACATGGTTGTCCTTTTAATGGCCGAAGTATCCAGTCGATGGCTTCGAAACATTTCCGTCTTCGAACCCGAAAACAGCAACCATATAAGCTGCGCCGATTATTGGTGGAGGAATATACTGTACATAAACAGCTTGTACCCAAGAAGCGAAATGGTAACCACAATGAGCTTATCAAAAGTCAACAGCGTTGAACGTATTTTCAAACAAAATTAATATTTTACAGTGCATGCTGTGGAGTTGGTATATGTCCAACGACACGCAGTTCTATGTCTTAGCAGTCATACTACTTCTCTTTTCCGCCCGGTAACTAAAATAATAATTAATCGTTGACCTTAAAAATGATTTTATTGTATTGTGTAGTGGTGTAAGTACCTACATCTGCTATTGAATTAATCTACCGATTGTTTATAATGTTGAATTCTAAAGAAAATTTCAATAGGTATACTCAAAACTGTATGAATGGGTTACGACTAAACTCATACAAGAGCCATCTTTTTTTTTTTTTTTTCGACAGTTGAATAGAATCGATAAAAAATTAGATAGCTGTGTAGTGTGTGTACACGACGAACAAACCAATTACTTTCTTTTCAACACGGTTTGTTTTTTTATTTCGCAGACATTTCAAAGGAGCAGTGATCGGATTGGTGGCATTCCTAGTCGGATCTTGGGTCGTAACAATATCGATCGCAGTGCATTACAATTTTAAAGCAAGGTAAAAATTCGCGCAAAGCCAATGTATAATATCGAGATAATCATTAAAACATAATTATCAGAAACGCGTTTCCGTAGTTTTCAAAGATATTGAACCCGTGTTTGTTTTTACAGGATAGAGGAACCGTTCGGATTATTCGACGAGCTTTATGACAAACCCTGGTCAAGACTTGGACCTTACTTGTTTGGCATGTTCGCCGGATGGTTTTTGTTTGTCACTAAATGCAAATTAAAAATGTCTTTCGTAAGTTTATGTTTATACGTATAGACTTTAAAATATGTCGGTGAAACTTAATACAATCGTGATCAGTCTCTCCCGTGTTGTTATTTACGAAAATTGTACCTATACGCAATCAGCTAACTTATATGATAAATTAACAACGCATAATTAAACACACAAATTATTAATCAAACGACTTCGAAATATTAGATTTATTTTTTCAACACTGCATAATTACATATTATATGCATTGATATTTAATAATGCGTTTAAGAGATAGTGAAATATGTTAAATACATAAAAAGTATCTAGGCATTATGCTGTAAATTCTACATCTTGAAGTATTGTGCTCGGAACTTATAAATCATTTTAATAATTAAATAAACGCTATAAATTAAAATCTTTAACGATTTAAAATAATTTCTATGCAGCATACAGATAAGAACAATACGTAAAATACTAAAATTTACAATTCATCCCACATAGGTTTTTAATTATTATCATAGCTACTCATAACCATTATAAATATGTCAACTTAAGACAGGTAAGTGGGTCAACAGAAGTGGGTGAGTCGGTAGTTTTCTGTTCGTTTAAATTACAATTTGATAACATTATTACTACGCGAGTGTAATGTAATGAGAATTTTAATCCATACAAAAGAATGAATGCAGTATAATATGTAGTTAGATTAGGTTTGTTGTGTGTATATTTATGCTTTATTATTCGCTTAATTGTTTATCACGGATAAATGTACTGCAGGCCCAGTTCAGATTTCATTGTACAGTATTTAGATAGTGATAAAACAAAAGTATGCATATACGAAAAATAACGATTATTATCTTATTAATGTATCAATTATTTCGGTTACGTATAAACATTTACAGCTATATAAGTATGGTAAAGTATTACGTATATAACTTTAGCATAACTAAAAATATTATTTACGTTCAATAGAAACATAAAAAAAAACACTAAATTTAAAACTACCGATAAAGCTTTTATTCGAACTTTCATATAACACTTATGATGCATGTTGGGAATAATATTATAATAATTTCAAAAATAACTTTCATTGATGTAGTCTATCTGCTATTAGTAATTAAATAAATATAACTACTTAAGGAATATATTACCCAATCAAATTCTAAAAGGTTTCACAGTCGTATTTACATTTTATCGCGCCCTACACATATTATACGGTGTCTTCGTACCTATCCGAATAATATAATCAATCGTTATAAACGACTGAAGTTACCAAAATATTACAGACATGATAATAATAAATATTGGTTGATGCTCCGAAAACGACTTGATGATTAAATTATTCGTATAGTTTAATTTTTTTTCTCGGAACATTATAGATTTACGAGACATTTTTTTAATATACTTTTAACAGAAATTATTATGCTCTAACTGTAGACGTTCTATAATTCTTCACGCTAAGTGATGTAGTTTTTACATACCATTTTTATCAACCAAAAAAGTATAAAATGCTACCAACTACCCAACCGCCTTGGGAAATTTTCGAACAATAAAACCTCATGGCTCGCTGTCTTAGAATTTACTTATCATGACCTGCAAACTTTGTAAATATTAATTTTATATGTTTCTTATTATAGATATCTAAGGGCGTTCCAAATAAGTCATTACTATTTTAAGACCTAATGACCTACCTGTATTTGCAGGGGGGGGGCAAGTTAAAATTATTACAATAACTATATTATTATCACACCGTTTTTATAGTATAAGACGCGATATAATTAACATATTGCTGTCTGACAAAATAATCATTTCAACTTGGAGATTTTAACGGCCGTGTATATCCTAAACCAGTGTTTCCCAACCTGGGGGGAGTGTAAACATTTCTGGGGAGGCGTAAGCAGTCATTACAAAATACAGTTTTTATTTATTAAATTATTTTTATTTTAAAATGTAGGGAAAATATGAAAAATTAATAACGACCGGTTATTGAGTATTGATAAAGAGACATAAATATAATCAATAATATAATATATTTTTCATGTCATAGAAGGGGGGGGGCGCGAGAGTTTCAAAAATCTACAAAGGGGGCGTGGAATAAAAAAGGTTGGAAACCACTGTCCTAAACGAATAAACAGAATGCAATGTAGCTGTTGAAATTCCGGTAAAACATAACACGTGATTATTTCGAAATGTCAGCATAGGATCGATGAATTATTGCTGTACTTAAAAAAATTCGATTCAACGAAATGGTTATGATAATAACGTACCGCCTTTCTCTATCGGCGGGGCCGGTTGACTTTTACGAACGCCTATATAATAATATGAAATCGCTGTTTATTCCCCCGCGGACACCACTTGTAAACTATCGAACAACCGCATACCATATTGTTTTTTTTTTTATTATTTATGTCACTGTTGTTATTATTTTATTCCACAGTGGACGGTCACGCTTGGCTGGTTCCTCTCGCTGTTCAGCTTGGCGTACTTGGTGTACGGTCTGCACGTGGTGCACTTGGACATCGCCGGCTCGGCCCTGTACGCGTCCGTCGGCCACTCGGCTTGGGGCGCCGCTCTCGCGTGGATCGTGATCGCCTGCTGCACCGGTTACGGGGGTTGCGTCAACTCGGCCCTGTCCTGTCGCCTGCTCCAACCCCTCAGCCGCCTCACGTACTGCGCCTATCTCGTCCACCCTCTCATCATGGCCATGACCAACTTCCAAATGGACGGCCCACTACATCTGCACAATCTGATCACGGTAAATTGCAACCGTCCGGCGAGATGTTTTTTTTTTTTAGCTCATTAACCCTTAATCTTGTAGCACCGGTGTGGTATAACACCTATAATCACCGTGACACGGGGTTGTATTCAATATTTTGTCAACCTTCTACCACTGATATGTCTTTCACGTGTAGGAAAATTCTCATAATCGTAAAACACGTTTTTTTCAAGTATCTATTAAAAAGCCGCTCGCAATTCATTTTGCCCATTTCAACCACGCCTTTAGCCTACGGATTAAACCTACATACAGTTCTTAAAAACAATCTTTTATAGACGACTGAATTTGGTTTTACTACATTAATGTGTGTAACCCTAGGTACTAACGCCCAATCTTTCCATCCCCATACAAATGAAGATTAAACCAATAAGTCTCGACCAAAAAATATTATGTCCTCTTTGACAGGTGTATATTTGATATGCATTTTAATAGAAAAAAGTATTCATTTTCAATGTCAATTGCTATCACATTCAAAATCACAAATATCCAATCGACTACATGGACAAAAATTGAACTATTTTATAGTAATCCAAGCAGCATATTATGTTAAATGTTATGATATTATAAAATATTAAAAATAACAAAAATACACAGTTGTTTTCCGCCCCCTTATATATGACTGGGTGACTATCAACCCCCCCCCCCCTCTTTAACAACACATTACAAACGGCCCTTCGATGTAGCATAATGTAATATGCATAAACGGTTCGGGAGAAAAATAATAGATTTTTAGAAAGTGGGTTATTGAGACTTTGGGGACTTTTCTCTTCAAGTGTGAAAACAATTTCGCTGAAAACGTTCATCCACCATACGCGATTATTATTATTATAACGCACACTTGAGTGGGTTTATTTTTTGCCCGAGAAATAATTTACCTTATACGGCACAGCGCATAGATTAAAATCTTTTATACTTTCGCCCGCCCCGAGATGATGTTATATTTATTTGTGGATTATTTTCGTACGCTCGTACATGTGCGAACACAATACAAGTTGAACTGCTGCTGCTGCTGAAGTACACTTCATATTATTATAATGAATGTTGCTGCTGTGCGCATGAAAACGGGCAATCAAAGAAAGTAGAATGAGTTTCACGGTTTGGTGGAAACCAAAGAAATCTCATTGTCCAACAATTCGCTGGCGATAATCGACGTTCCCGTTGAGCGTGTCATAGTCTTGGAATTCATATGTTTGAACGCCGACCAAATTATGGTATTAAATATTACGAAAACTTCGATTTGAACTCTTTATTTTTATGAATCCCCACCGTGTTTTTCATTCAATAACTCAATGATGGTTTTCAAATCGAACTGAACACCGATATGCGATGTAATTTTGAGTAAACAATAATTACGTTCAGGCCACTGATTGGTATCGTAACACTATCAATTATTTTTGCCACTTTGTTATCGATAGGGTGTACTTGGAAATTATTGCTCAAGCGTTATTATTAATTACCCGGCGTTAAAACGTAGAAAACCAATCCTCGTAGGTGTGTATAGATGTGTTTAGTATACGCGGTTACCTAACCGTTTTGTTCTTGCTGAGAACGTAATTATTATTCCGCTGTAAACGTATTTAAATTTATAATATTTCAAAGCTTGTAATCGGTAAATTTGTCGATATGAAGTTCGCGTCCCGTTCGTTACTCTGGTGTGATGAGGCGCAATGAAAAACCAACAAGTGTGACTTAATAACGAAATAAAATGTGTGTTTCCACAGATGATCTTGTACTTCGGTAACGCAGTAGCTTCCTTCATGCTGTCCTTCTTCATTTCGCTGACATTTGAAGCGCCCGTGGTGAACCTGCTCAAAATTATGTTAACGCCACCGCAGACGAAAACTTCGATGGGAAAAACCTCGTTGGAAAAAACCAGTTCCGAACAACAAGACTCGTAACACTGAAAAATGTTATTATTGTATTGTATAAATAATAGCGACAATATCGATACAGATATCTTTAAGTATAGTTTATATTAAATTATTTTCTAATATTAATTATAGCACTTAAATGTAAATTATAAATGTTTACCAAGAAAAAGACTGGATAATTTTTTTGTATCCAAACCCTTTACAAAATAATGTGTTAACCCGTTTACGAAGAAAAATACCTCTCGAACGAAATATGACAAAATACGTATACCCACGTTTAACCGACGACCAAGGTAATTCAAAACCTTGCCTTTCATCGTGAATGTTACGTTCTAGAAATAACTACAATTTACAACCATTGTACCGCATGAAACCGCACGAAGAATAATCATTTATTAAAGACTCGAAATTAATAGTTTAACTTACGTTGCACGTATTACGTAAATGTAAAATATGTTGCCTAGACTAGGGTCTTTAGGTTACGACACGTTCAAGAACTTGAAATACATTACATTTAGTTATCTTATTGGTGTTTGTACAGCACTCTCGTTGTCCAATTTATTTTTATCGCATATACTTTAGGTTATGAAATTATATGATTAGCGGTAATTAATGTAATTAGTTGCAATTAACAATGAAGAACAAACCGCTAAATTAGTATAATAATTTTAATGAGCTGAGAAATGTGAAAGGCCATATTGTCATCATTGTATCACGACAGTGTTTCAAAAGCAGCTTATATAAGTGTTAACAGAATGAATAACAGTCCCGAAAGAATGAAATCATTTTGTTGTTGACATTACAATACTACATAAGTTTATCATTGACATGAGAGTCATACACAACTTTTGATAAAATACACAGTCTTTCCATTATAGTTGATCGATGCAAGCACAAAATTAGTTGAAAACGTGTTTCGCAAGCTTAAATGTATAGGTAGTCGAGACAAGAGATCCACTTTGCGACGGGATGCTTTTGTTTATGCGCTACACCTAGTGATCTTCCAGTAGCAGATTTGTAATTTTTTTTTTTTTAATCTCGAAAGAGTTAACGTTTTAGTATAATAAGTTATATTTTTTTGTTTAAAATAAAAAATATTGAAGTATAATAAATTTTAATAATTTTACCTACTTTTATGATTATTAAAAAAAAAAAATGTACAGTCTTTTGTATCTTGTATCTAAAAGAAAAAAAAATGTATCTAGTATATTTTTGGATACGTTAAAATATATGTATTGTATCTTATATCTTCCGGTGAAAATTTATGTATTTAGTATCTACTATCCAGATACTTTTTACAAGTATGTTGTATGCCGCTCTTTCGAGGGTATCGCTCAATCCTCTCTTTAGTAATCAAAACTAATTAGTAGTTCAATTCTTAGGAGTTTATGGGTTTTCAAAATAAAACAATAATTTACACCAAAAGCCTATTTTAATTGAACACGAAAATCATACGTGGCGTCGTAGTCTCTGCACATACGTGCTTCAACCAGAACACACACGCTCTGCCCAGGTCTCGTCCGACCGGCTGTCTTAACTATTTATCTACAATTTGCTACCTCAGCTCATTTGCTTCATTGGTCTATTCTACGAATAAAAATTGTCTATTTGACAATGCTTATTACAATTAAATGTTGGTCTAGTTGGCACATACGTGTATAACAAGTATCTTGCATATCTCTGCCCATAGGCTCAACTAGGGCTTAGATAAATAATACAATAATTGAACTTGTGGTTTTTTTTTCACAAATTATCCGATTTAAATACAATAAAATTAGATGATGAAAATTTCACTACGGACTTGTTTGGAGAAATTATGAAGCAGCACGGCTACAAAATTTAAGTTCTATTTGCGTCTACGGCGCACCACCGTGGTGATATTGTAACATTGTACACTCGTGCATGTAATATTGTATCTTTCGAGGGTAAAACACGCTCAGATTTTACCTCCCAGCGGTAATATCCTTACACGCTTGGTAATTATTATAAGATAAATGTTTGTTTTACTTTTGAAAAAATTATTTTTTAACAAAATTAATTTAACTTTTGGTCAATAGGTGAAAATGTTAAGACTGGACGTCTGAGAATAATTAATATTTAAAGAAGTTATCTGTGTACATAAAAGATGAGTCCAGACTGACTGACTGAATCATAATTAACGCACAGCTGAAACTATGATACCTAGCGACTTGACATATTTAGCATGTGTTTGTATAATGGTCTGGGCGAGCGGAAATTTGAAAAATGTTGACTTTAAAATATTGAAATGGTCAAAAAACAAAAAATATCCGTGATTTTGGAAAGAATAAAATAATTATATGTTGATCCATAAACTTCCTTGGTGACACGGATCAAAAAAAGATAAGGCAATGCAATGATACAAAGGCAACCACCACCTGTAATGTAAAATAAAAACAAATCTGACGTTTCCACAACAACAATAAATTGATTGGTATTTCGTACGGGAGCTGAGCTGCAAACAATGCAAACATTGTTTATTTCCATATATTTGATGAGAATTTAAACGAGAACGGCAACATGAGAATACGAAGCAATACGAGGCACTCGACCGGACGTTAATAGATTCGCGAAATAATTATAAGCTGGTAATTGGCTGGTAATTTTGGCCAAACGCTGCCGGTAATACCCATGGTCAACAGCGGCTGATGAAATTGACGCTCGCTCGAAGTCAGTTGAATTTGTGGACGTACGCGAAAACTCTTAAGTTGTCAACGAATATGCGAGTCGCGTAACAAAACGATGAATTGGTGGAAGTATATTTTCCAAGTAATTATTCGACATTGGCAAAAAAAAATTTAATTCCTGTTGACGCTTCCACCGGCTTCATTCGGTTTCCTCAAAATATTTGTCAATTCATGTCATCGAAAGAAGAAGTGATCACGAAAGTATTCTCAAATGTTGGTACATATTACAAAATCAATAAAATTTTCAACACTATTTCCTTAGTGATCGCATACCGTTTTTATTTTTTGATTGTGCAATAAGATTTGGTGTAGCGTTAAAAATAATTTTTACTGAAATTCAAATATTTTAAACTAATGTAACAACAACTTAAACTGACGCGGCTCGACTGCTGATTTATTTTCGTATGTACTTACTAGAAGGAAATAAGTTAAGTTAGTTTACCAAAAAATAAATAAGTTAAGTTAATAAGTTAAATTAACTTAACTTTGAACTTATTTTATCCCTAGGCTTGTATTTTTTTCTACCACCACCTATTCTATGTTGATATCAACATTATTTCAAATCGAGGCACTTCTTGGTTATACTTATAATATGTCATTATCTTTCTCTTATAGAACATCATCCTTTTTATTTTCAGCTTGTCAGCATCTTATCCAGTTCCGACTGAAGTCGTTTGGAGAAGGATTTTTTCATTCACCCCGTACCGAGCATATTTCGATTAATTAATTTATATTATAGTTATACATTCATATTGGTTCGTCCCGACCACCAGCCGAACAGTACAACGACATGTCGAACGATTCACGTACGTGTCACATATTATAACCCATCCGAGCATACCGCCGTTAGCATTTCGTAGCTGCCCGGCTTCGATCGTTATCAAAACATTCAAAACGTGTACTAACCAGGCAAGTGTGATGTCATCGTATAGCCCCTGCCGAGTGCCAGTCATGATAGCTGCCGACAGCACCAAAAGTACCCTGTCCCGTGTGTAATGCTGCAGTGCCACATATAGATCTATGCTGCGATAAATGTCGTGGGACACATACACATCTTTATAATATTGTATTTTACTTATCATTTTTCCATACCGAATATGGTGGTGAGTAAAGAAATATTTTTAGAATATTACATTTATTTATAGTTGAAAGAAGAAAAGTATTTTAAAACAACAACACACCCATACTAAAGTGCTCAATTAATTAATATTAATCAATATAAGTTTATTTTATTTTAACGCGTTGTACTTTCATATTCTTAAAATAGTTTTTTTCTCAAAATATATAAAATTAATCGATAGTTTTGAAATTGAAGTAAGAGCCGCATTAAAATCTACCGCGGGTTGGACACCGGCTGCTGTCACACGACGGCTGTTTTCGATTTTAGATCCAACGACTAGCATAATAGATGTGATGGATCATTAATAGCTGAGGAAAATCTGATTTCGGAAAAAAAATTGTTTGCTTATTTATATATTTTTTTTTTTTTGAGTTAGGTCATCTGCTGGTACGAATAATAAGAAAATATTTCCTACAAGTATAGTAGTACATTTCAAAACTCGTGCGTTAAGTTTACACCGGTTCTTCTGGTATGAAAATGTGTATTACGAAACGTTGAAATTGATGGGACATAATTAAAACTAAGGTTTCGTTATCAGAGGAGCGAGAACGCCGAACAGACATCGAGGAGATCTATACATAAGGTGGCTTGTGGTTAGGTTGCGGGTTAGTTGATTAGGATTGTGGTTTTAGAAGCTCCTTTTTTAGTAATATCGATTGTCCAACACTCTAATATAATGAAAACAACACCGACCACTCATCGATCGTACCTAAATCTATTGTACACTAAGAAGTACACTAAGTGCTTTATATTTCCCTACGTGTTACACCGTATAACGTATTCCTAACGATGTGAAGAATATGTATATATCTACGAAACAAAATTCAGCGACAAAACTTTCAAACCGTTTCGAAAAAAGAAAAACCTCCCCACACTGTCACACTCGGTGTCGCGCGACATGATCTTCTTCTTTCAGTACAGTATCATGATAAAAACAGCATATTCTCGTGCAGGGTTGGACGCAGGAAAACATTTGGGGGGGGGGTTTGAAAAAATAAGAATAATTACCATTGTTTTGAAATAATTATTTATTGTATTTTTAGAAGTCATAACAATTAATTATGAAATCAAATTTATCCGCCTCGGTGTTTTTGCCATAATATTCAAGATATCTTCATAAGATACCTCTACGTCTCTGTATAAGTTCAATAATACTAATCCATTCAATCGGTCCTCCGCCGTCTTGTTTCGTAAATAGGTTTTTAATCTACGAAGACAAGAGAATGATATTTCACTCGAAGCAACTTAAACGGGAAGTGTTGCTACAATTTGCAAAAATCGATGTATACACTGATATAACGTAGATGACGTAGATTGAAAAATTACAAATGATTACAGATTCACTTTCCTTACCAAAACATTTTTTTCTAGCATATTTTAACGTCTTTTGAATAATTAATTGTTTTTAGGTACATAAGATAAAATAACTATTACGTTTTAAATTAATCATCTATTCATTTCGGGGGGGGGGGGGGGGGGTTGAACCCCCAAAACCCCCCCCTGCGTCCGCCACTGTTCTCGTGGGACACTTGGTTATGTAAAATATACTTTCGTTCTTTCTCAAAACCTATAACAATAATAGTTGTGCTTTCAGCGAACACAAAAAAAAACCTCTACCCTAACGTGCCGGGAGACTGTTCGGATATTGTATGAAAAACACTCCTTCGTCACAACTTGATGTGTACTCAGCTTGAACAGTAATTCGTTTTGATTGCTATTACGAGTACGCAGTATAGTTAGTATAGCATCAGTAGTGGAGTAGTCGTAGTCTTGTAGAGCAGTGTACGAACGCCACGAGGATGCACGTCGAAATATCGTCGACCGGACTAATAGGATCAATAGCCGGAGTATTCAATCGAGATAATATATTATTTAAAACGTCGTCCTGCGAACATTAATCGTACACGCGACTTGTACACAGGACACTGTTGCATAACACGATCAAACAGTACACTACTCGTGTGCGCGTTATTCGCTCGGTGGTTATTACTTATCAGACAATTATTATGTGTTTGATTAAGCATTCGCGGTTTAAAGTTGCGGTCGTAATAGGACACGAACCTTGTAAAAAGTCTCAACGATTATTATTACTATTATTGTTAGACCGCGATACGGTGTAGTTAATCGAAATTAAATTTATATTGACTTTCCGTGACTGAATTTTCAAATGTTGTCCATGACGCTTGTGTACTATTACACAACTACGGTTTATAATAGTTTACCCACACGTAACGTTTCTTAACCGCAGTCCCCGACCGTTATACGCGCATTCCAAGATCATTTATCAACAGTGTAATATACGATTCTGGTCACCGTCACCGTTTATATACGTTTAATCAATTCGAAATTGAAAATGTAAACGTGTTTGAATTCCCTGAGAAGGAAAAAAAAACAATACCGTCCAGTGATTTAAAGTTGTTTTTTTTTATTATTATTATTATTGTTATAATTATCATATACAAGAAGTGTTTGGATTATAAATACACAGATCATTTGTTTCACATTTATAATTAATATAATATAATATATATACGTATAATAAAATAATAAATAATGTATAAAATTATGTTATAAAGGACGATTGAGCAATAAAAACAAACAGCTAATTCAATATCACCATTGAACTAATACATATATAATTATCATGCTGCTTTAATACAAAATATTGCACTTACTTTTCAATAGGTATTTACTTAAAGTCTACAATAATCTATGTTTAAATATTATGTAAACGTCTATAAAACTATTACGGCTACGTAAACACAAATTTATTCACGTGTATACTCGTATACATACTCTATGAAAACTGTTATAATTAAATTTTTTTTTTTTAATAAATCTTAAACACGCGATGCTTATTTTACTTTCTACAATCGTTCAACTCGTAAACGATTAAAGTGTCTACCACGTTTCACCTTTGAGAAAATACAAAAATATTATAAACATAAGTTCTTAGCGTTCGCTGTTCCGTCTAAGGTTTAATTAGGTATGTTATTAAAGTGTTTGAATAAAAATAAAAATCACTTAACCGAAATATAATATAAAAGCTATACAACAGCTATAAAGGTGCTATTCAGTCAAGCGGTAACCTATATTGTACTTCAACCAATATCCGTGTACTCAAAATGTATAATAATATGTACAATAATTATTGTTTTTGAAACCAGTAAGACACTGCAGCAGTGGTATACCGAACAATCGGTCGGCGTGTACACGCGCAACGGTCGCGTTAGAAGAAAAAAAAAAGAAAGAATAATCACCTACGTTTTGGAAACATTGCGAAACGTCTAAGACATAACGTAGTATACTAACATAATATAATTATTACTATTGTGTACACGTATTATTATTATTCTACGCGCGTTCAGTCTAATAGAGCCCGGACGGAAAGTCCGTGAGCTTTCCCGTGGAAACAGATGTGTTGATGCGACGCAATGCCTTCATGGGACCAATGACGTCGGGACCGCCGCTGGCCGGCTTACACGTCATCGGACGACCCACCGCAGCCGACACCGGATCCCTGCCTGCGCCCTTGTAGCCGGAGTATAGCCCTGCATTGTTGCGGCCCCGGGTCATGATCACCTTGGGCTCATCGACACCGCCGCCATCGTCCCTGCGACCCTTCGGCAGGTAAACAGACCGCTCGGAAGCGCACAGGTCGAACCGGGTGACGGGCACGCGGTTGAACCCTTCGCCACCAACGGCCACGTTCCTCGTGCTCGCCGACCGCGTCACCTGCGCCGCCAATCCCTTTTCTGGCGGCCCGAACACGTCATATATGGACTTTCGCCTGCTGCCCTGGGTCTCCGCCACGTCCTGTAGCTCCTTATCCGGCCGTTCCGGGTGCAGCGCCAGCGCCGAGAACCGCTTGATCTGCTTCTGCACGCTGCGGAATGTCTCGCTCCGTTGCAGCGCCGCGGTGCACTTGCCGTCGTCCACCTCGTCCCCGTACGCGCACTCTGAGTCTTCCACGCTCTCCTCGTCGTCCTCGAAGAACGGGTTCACCTCGAAGTTCTTGTTCGCCAACAGGCTCCTGGACCTCCGCGGTGGTTCCGGCACGATCCTCGTCGGTATGATGATCACGTCGTCCGGGTCCGAGTACTGATCGTAGTATCGTTTCGAGTTGTCGCTGCTCACCGACGACGACACCTGCCGGCCACCACCACCACCACCCGACTCTGTGGACGCGTCGTTGATCACCTTATCGAAGTCCTCGAGAACTTCTTCCACCGTCGTGTCATCTTGCGACAGGTTGTACATCTTGTACGGCACTTTTACCTTTTTGCTCGTCGTCACCTCTTCTTCGCAATCGTCTTGCTCCGAAGAACTGATACCCTCGTCTTCGGCCGAGTTGCCGCCACCCTCGTTCTTGCAGTTCTTGTCCGAGCTATCCGCATGGTCCTTGCGCGAAGAAATTACACGTTTCTCTTCTTGGAGAAGCTAATCAACAACAACAACAACAAAAATTAAATTAAATTAATTTGTCGATCAATAAGTGCAGATTGCTATTTTAAGCTTTATAATATACTCACGTGAATTTTCTTTTCTAGCATTACTACTTTCTCCCTGAGACACTTTGCCTCTCTGATGACCTCGTCGTGTTGCCTTTTGAGTGACTCCACGTTTATGAAATTTTTCTGCCATCTGTATATCTCATCCGACACGGAGCTCAACAGTGGCGATTTGTTGGAAATATTCTAAAAATACAATTATCGCGTTATTTTAAATCAATTAAACCGTATTTGTGGTGTTTTTTTTTACCAGGAACGTATCTTACTTTCAGTATAGCTGCAGGTTTAAATCCAGCTTGTTTTAGTTCGGCTTGCACGTAGAACTTTGTCTGAAGATCTGGACACGTTTCTGTAAACGCATTTATGAACTTTAAGCCGGCCAACAGCAGCTCCATACCAGAACTACCGCTTCCCGACATCATGCCCACTAGAAATCTGAACCTGACGGGCTCGGCGAACCTAAGTCGCATCGTGCTCATAGCGTCTGAGACCGTGTTGTGTCCTTCCGCCGTGCCCGACTCGCAACACGCTTTGGTCAACAACTATAAAAACAAAACCACGTTATACATAATTTATATATATATCTCACCGGAAACGTCCCGAATAGGGTTTATAAGCTTAAATGAAAAATCATAACTCAAATAACTCAAAACACCCCCAGACCAAGAAAATCTGTGGATGAAAATACGCGGGCCTACAAACCTCCAGAGTCAAGAGCCGGGACTGGTTGACTGTGCTCATGATGCACGCGGCGAGAGTGTAGAGCCCGGCCGGCGATATGGCCAGCTTTCTAGCCGCATCCTGGCAGCGCAGGCAATACTTCAAGCACTGCAGACACGAGTTCTCGTCCAACGTAATGCGGCGCTGGTTCGCGGGCGTGCACTTGGTCTGGGTGCCGTTCTGCTGGATCGTCTTCAGCAGCTCCAGCAGCAGCGTGACGCCGTCTATGGGGTCGCCGACGAACTCTTGTACGAAGCTGAAACGCAAACAAGGACACGGGCGGGTCAAACGAGTCGAGTGGATTTTGGAATTGTTTTCCTCCCTCATACCCTAATCCGACCTAAACGCTTACCCTACACGAACCGGAGGGGCTTCGGTGTAACATACTTCAGTGCGTATAATAAGGAGACGCGAAGCCGATCAAAGTAATCGTTTGATATGCGGCCAAGGTTATAAACGCGAATCGGCATTCGCGTTTACCGAACGCGCGAGGTTCCGAATATTCTCGGTTTCTTTCCATTTTTATCTATTTATTTTATTTTTATAACGCACAGTTTGTACCGCGTACACGTTACCTGGCTAGTAACCGCGTGTACTACCGACCGGCTGATATGCAATTTATTATTACCTTTTACGTTACATTTTCATCTCGTTCCCGCATGAAATAAATGAGACTTGTACCGGTTTTAGTGGTTAATTAATACTGGCGGTGTTACAACCGTTATTCCGTGTACAAGCCGGTCGGGTTTTTTTTTTTTGCCCTCCGCTGCACTAGGGCATTGGAACTCTGCGCGCATTATTATTATGATTACGTTATAATTTTTTTCGTCAGTGTCAAACAAGTATATTATGTTTATACGCGACCGTATAATTAAATTTAACGTATTGATTTTAGCAGTCGCGATAACATCTTTTTATTCTAATGACCTACAAACAAACAGTACACACGTTATATATGTATATTATCATATATTTTCGTGTTTACAACGGTTCGGTTTGCACACGCGGCCGGCTGGGAACGAATTGACCGACCGCGTTCAATTTATTACTGATGGAAGCCGACCCGCCGTACGAAGCGTACCCACACGGTTCGTTTAGTTTAGTCTTGCAAAGGATAACGGTGCACGGCGAACTTAACCGTGGACGTCATTCGGACGCTGACGGAAGCTCATGTCCTACGGTCGCGGGCTTGAGAGAAAATCGAATATCTGTTGCATGTCGTTCGCGTACAACAGTCGTACTCCTCGTCGCCCATCGGCACACGTAGTACGATGACACCGCACCGATTACAATGTACGAATGTACACGGATAAGTTGATCAACAGACAGCATTGGAGGATCGGACACGTTTAAATCGTTGAATAGCTTATAACCTTTGATTTTGCTCGTCGTATTTATTTGAACAAACGTATATATCACGAGTCGTGATTTTTCGAAATTAAAACAGCGGTCATAGAATTACGTTAAATCGAAAATTACCCGAGATGAGGCGAAGGCCAACACGGATCGAATTGCCGGGAAAATGTATTCGTTTTACCATGTATATATCTATTCGTTTCGAAATCCGTCACTCAACGCGTACCTGTACGTACGCTTTCAGCCCATTATTTATTTTGTGAACGTTCAACAGCACGAGGGTATAATGAGGGAATGGTCGGTTAATTCTATCGTTTATATTTATCGATACGCTCGTTCCTTTTTTGGTAATCCTTTTCTAGGAAATTTATAAGACGCTTCGCGCAATTTTTATAGCCCGGGTCAGGCGGGGCCTTGAATAATATAAATATTCTTTTAGCAATTAAATTCGCGAAGAATTAGTCGATGTTGTCGCGGGTATAGTAACAACGCGTGTTAAATACTATACGTGCTCCGATAGTAAATTGTCCTAGCTCGTATTGTTATTTTCATACTGCATTCTCTGCGGACAGTATATAATACGTTAGGTACTATTGTCCGCGAATTATTAAACTATTTCTTCTACGATTTAATTTTCAAAACGGAACTTTAAAAGAATATTCCCATCGTAATAAATTATTATATATACACATATATAATTTGTTGCTAGTCATTTTTAAAGCGATTTTATTAACATCGCATTGTTTTTTATTTCTTATTAGAAATTTAAAAATTTCTTAGTTTCGTGGATTAATATTGATATCATAACTCGATTTTACAGAATGATTACAATAGTAAATTACTTGAAAACGAAGCGATGCATTTTCGAGTGTAGCGAAATGGTCGATAAATGTTTTTTTTTAAAACAAAGTTTATATAGTATATGTCACGTATCCAAAAATGATAAAAATCGCACGGGAATTCGCTAGTGGTTTTTACTCGTATTAATTATTTATACAGTAATATCTATTCTGCAACCCTTACGTCGTAAAAAAATTAGATTAAACATGAGATAATGAGATCGGTGCAAATGAATCTCGGGCCATTTTCGTAATTTCAGATATTTTTGAAACAGACACGCGACCGCATTGATGATATTTGATGGTATTTTTCAGAACCCCACGTAATTAAATCGCCACCGTTGGTAGAATCGCTACGCGTGCACTAACCCTTTGCCGTTCGAGGACGGAAAATACGTGTCATATTATATATACCTGAAATACGCTAGCTTCAAGTCGGCGCTGAGCTTTTCCAGTAGTTCCGTAGTCGACGTGAACTCTTTCAGTGTCATTTCGGTTTCTCTCGCCGCCTGCGAATCTCCGTTGTTGCCGTTGGACGTCGATCCTCGTTTCCCGAATTTGCGCAACGATCCGGCGTAGTCTTCCACATTGTACACCGGTGGCCGCGGTTGGTCCTGCGACAATAATACCAATTATTATATTGCACAGTCACTCTTCTTGAGAGAAATGGGGAGAAAAAGAAAACAAAACGATCATTAACACTGCGTAGAACTCTCCGTCCGGATTCAACACGCGGTAACAAGGAATGAAAAAAAAATGAATCATAACGAAATACTCGTGGTCTTGTGTCGTTTTCGGAGTTGTGAACACGGAATAATAATAATCATGACGAGATGAAAATACCGGGGTCGTCGTGCACTACACGCGTAATGACGTATAAATCTCACTTTTAAAAAACGTAGCACCCAAGCATGGGACACGCGAGACAAGGTTCCTCGTTCGCGGTTACAAATCCGGCATGACTTCATGGTTGGGCCGCGCGCACAAGACTAAACGGACGTAATTTTGTGTTTTAATAACAAAAACGGTTGTCGTATGTAATTGCGCATCCCCGGGAAGTTTGATGTAAAATAATATTATAATGATTTCACTTTTCCGTTCCGTAATGAAGAGAAAAAGAAACATCGTCATTTTTTTTTTTGTTATTCTAATGCGCCTCGGCTCCTATAGTGGTTATATATTACGTGATTACAGCTCAGGCGCGCGGGATCCCACGATACACAAATGAATAGGGCTATTTTATTATTTTGAGAGCGGATTTCGCTGTAAGTAGTCATACACGTATATATATTATGCGTTGGAACGCCAAACCTCTGTATTATATAGCTGTTATAATTATCGTCTTATAACAATAAAAAATAAAAAAATATGAAAAACAAGATCGAACATAACTCGCGTATGGGAATTTCTCACACACCTAATTTTCTACTCGTTCATTACTCAACACTGGGTAACGCCATCCTGCAGACATTTCGTACTTGTGTCCTTCCTGGGCGAATCCCGGCCGCTTGTTTCGTTTCGCCCTAACGGTATTCGATTAAAATAACTGTACCGCGAATGTATACATTATGTACCTACATGTACGACACAAATAAACAGGATCGCTGCCCAGTGAATACGTTCTAAATGTTCTAATACAATAATATGACGTGTATAATTTTAAGTCTTCTGACGGACTAACGTTTACGAATACAATGCACCGCAGGTATATGTTTAAAACGGCCGGTGGTAAATAATTCATTAGAAAAACCAAAAAATACTATTGTTTCTTTTTAACAAAAATATATTCTACAATAAGCATACGCGGGCGCCTCTACGTCGATATTAAGTCGTACGTACGCACGAGTACTTATTATATTTTGTTTTAAATTTTACCACGTAATAGACGTCAACACTCGTATATCGAATAATTGGAGAATCCTCCGTCTGTGACTCATTATATACTCAAACACAACGTTTATTACGAGGCTTGGAAACTAAATTGTCCGCTCGCTAAATCCTGTTCAACTTTTACACCGTGTGTGCCGTCATAGAACACCAAAGTTATGAACCCGACCAACTACAGAAGAACCTAGGACCAAATATAGATGAAACTAACAAAATAATTCAATTTTTAAAAGAGTCTGAATTGTGCAAAATTATGTGGAAATGTAAGAAAATTGTAAATAAAAAATTGTAAACGTAAATAACGTGTAATCAAAAAAATTTAAAAAAAATACAGGTACAGCTATATGCTTAATAAAAAAAAAAACAACAACACCAAAGTCAACACGAAATCGTCATACAAATACATATCGACATAATATAATACCTTTCTGGACAAATATAACTATCATAGGTTCACAGCGATTCTAAAGGCCGCGGCGTACGTGAAATAATCATATGTACTCGGGTTCTTTCTCTCTATGGTTTCAATCCGTAGATTGGTTTGCAGCCATCTTCCAGAGTTCTCTCTTATCCGCCTTCCTTTTCATTTCCACATACGAGTTACATCCTTGGTCCTTTATTATCTGTTGAATGAATTCCAATCTTGGTCTACCCCTACGGTTATTTCCCTCTATTGTTCCTTTTATTATCAATTTCAACAATTCGGGTTCTATCCGTAATAAATGAGCGTGTAAATTATAGAGCGTACAAAAAATTGCAGGTATATACATAAAAATATATACCTACATATGTACATACATAATACATATATATATATATATATATACAATATACATTAGTCATTACGGTTAAACGTTCAAATGTACCGTCCGAAATAATATTCATGATTACGAAGCGATAATGTTGCGTAAAGCGAATTACCGAAGTCTTCGGTAAACAATAAAAACGCATCCGACAAAATCCATAGGTGCCTACGCAAAAGCAACGTGAAGAATTTTTAATTGAACACACGATAGGGTGTTTGTGCGACGCGGTACACTGTCTTCGACGCACGCAATGTTTCCGACGACATTTCTCGATCTCTATCTGCGCGGATATCGCGCCAAGAATCGCGCCAATAACTTATACCGTTTTCGACAAACGGGCTCTGGCAAACGTGGCAGTGGGCTACAACATTAAGACGTATTGGTGGCATTGAACGAGTTTTTATCCGATTCAAGCATCGTGTAGGATCAATGTTTTGCGAAAACGCCGTGTAGAAAAATATCTTTTATTTGATTACAACTGAACTGCAGTGACTTTTAAATGAAATGTACAATCGTATTTTACGTACTTTATAATAAATTATTATATTATAGATCATTCACATACTCCGTAAAAGAGAATTTTTATTTTTTACCTCGTTACCTAATCGGAATAATAAATGAACAGTTAATTATGATTTTAAACTCTGAGTAACACGAGGTATATACATATTAGTTTTACTATGATGTGCGTGTGTGTAGTACACTGTGTACACGAGTTCAATCAGAAGGGTTGCTCCGATTATCACTACTATGGGGAGGTTTTTGATAGAAAATTACATCTAGTTGATACTTTGGATGGTCGTTTTTTTTTTTTAGATTTTTCAACATTTTCCCGGACGATTGAGAAAAACAGGCAAAATATTGTATTAAACTTCTAACTTCTTGATCGAGATACCCTGCGTGCCATCAAGTAATTTCTCACGCATCATTCTATAGTACAGAGTACTTATATTAGCATTTTACAGGCATTTCATAATTTTCGAAATATTTTAATGAGATTTTTGGTGATTATAGGCACTTCAAAAATGTAAATCTACCTTGTAAAGAAATTTGTTTCTACTACAATATCAACCTTCTTTAGAAATATAAATTGATCCAACCGACCTCTTCCACTCGGAATCGATTTCTCCAGAGCGAATTGGTTTCAAGTTTTAAAGATCAATACAGCAATATCATTCACCCGTCCCTATATCTCACCCGGAGGAGTTTCGCCTGTTTTATGAATTATGTTTCGTGAAACCTGAAAGACTAGTAAAATGTATCGGATTTACGAAGCAGTTTTACTTTTCATTCATATCAAACAGTGTACATTAATTCAAGTTTTAGCTTATGATTTCTCAGGCCAAAAATCACTATTCACAATCGGAACAAATGTATACATAACATAATACGTGAGCACATAGTACTTAAACGAAAACGACAAGCCGAGATGAACCCGTAAACGCGAAAGTAGTTTGGACATCCATTTCCATTCGAGTCTGCAGTGGACAATATTATTGTTATTATTTCTATTATTATTATTATTATTATTATTATTACTATTATTATTATTGTTATTATTACAAGTGCACGACGTAGGACGTTATTATGTCGTTCAAATGAGTAATTCGAAGGACACTTTAAATCATACACGACTACTGCAGGACTAAAATAATTGTTACGTTATAATCAATCATATGGTTAAACAGCTAAACACAGTACGATAGAGTACCTATCCGTTTTAATGGCTATAAGGCGCACTAATTGTTTGTTACGAAAAAAAAAATGTGTCATACTTAAACGGGTAATTTATGCGTCCGAGATTAGACGTATATCTATAGTACACGAGTACAATACATATTTCAAACTGTTGAGTACTTGTTGTGAAATCGCTGCGCGCCAACTCAAAGAGCGAACTATACGCGTTCAAAAGCTTACATAAAATTAATTTGAACCGACGTTGAATGAGCACTACACGAAGAGTATACGCTCGACTAATCGTTGCGCGACACGACCAACGCGAATGATTAATTAATAATAATATCGTGGCGCACAATAGCTTATATACGGGTACGTAAGTGTACTATTGATATAATATATTTATTTACTTTTTGAAATGCAAACGAAGAAAGCAACACGACGAATTATACGCTATGTGTTATATAACTGTGACGTATAATACATTTGATATTACAGATTTCGTTTCGTATGACATTGTACGGGACAATAGCCGTGTTTATCCGCCGGTGGTACAACGAACGCGTTACTATCAATAATACTTAATTTAAATAAAGAAAGTGGTAAAACTAATGCCGAAGTGAATTTAATTACACAAATATCTATATACCTATACGGTCGAGCGTATAATGTGTGTTTTATAGTATTTGAATACAAATGCGGTTTGTTACAGACTTACAGTATATTGAGAATAAACAAACTGATATTGTAGCACGACACTTCGGGGGGACAAGTAAAAGTTTATATTATTCTCGAAAATACAATAATTATCATGGTACGCCATCCCGCGGAAATCAAGCCAATAATATTGGAATACTGTACGAACAACGATTTCGGTAGTCAGATATTATATTTCACGTGTTTTTTTTTTTTTACCGACGACAAAGACCACCCGTTAAACGTATTTATTCATTCGTAACACACCAGAACTATTAGAACATTATCATAATATGCACTTGGCCATAAATACAATTTGGTCGCAGTACAATAACTCGTACGTATAATTAATTGTTCATTGTGTTCACGTTTTTTTTTTCGACGTACGGAATAAAATTCCGGAGAAAATAATAATTAATTTGCATACAAACACATATTTCAGGTGCATAAGATTTAGTTTCTGAAACTCGTATCCTAGTAGGTACACTTTCAATCTCTTTCGATTTTAATATTACTCGAACAATTAATGTTTTTGCATTTTACTCATCGGAATATGCGTATTTCTATCGATGTCACAATTATTTTTTTCACATCGTCAATAAAAGTAAATTGATTACACATTATTTTAATAATATATTAAACGGTATATTATATTATAATTATATTATATATTATAATATTAAATTAAACGGTTAAAATATTGTTATGGCCGTATGGATGGTAAAAATGTTCTTATTATTAACATATTGTTTATATTTTAAATAGATATTGTACAGTACAGTGCACGAGTAGTCATAATACTGCGAATCAAATTAGACCGTACACACAGTCTTGATACGCGTAAACATAAATAAAACGAATAATTTAATTACATTTCACAGCTAATTTATTTCAGAATACTCCCACGTCAGTGTTCACTCTCTATATTATATTATACACATAATGTGTCTCTATAATTTATTAAATAAAAACAAAATTATTTTTTACGCTAAGCTTTCACAAGCGCATTTTGGTTTTATATATTATAGGTGTATTGACAATATAATTACAGTACAGTTGAGGGTCTTTGATCGTAATAACTATAAGAAGAAAAATAAAATTATAATAATTCACTTTTATACCGGAAGAGAACGCGTATCGGATAAAAATGAGTAATCATGAAATTAGAATTTCAAATGTTTCTGTCTCCGAGCAATTTTCAGTTTAATCTTATTCTTGCACAAAAACAACAATTTGAATAAGTGGCAAAATAAAATATCAAAACAAATACAATTACGTTGGGCGTTTCAAAACAAACACTTACATTAATTCAATTTTCTTTAATCTTTATACCATAGAATTAATGTGTCTGATATAAATATATTGAATAAAATGGATTATAGTCATTACTACGATATATATATATTATTCCCTCAAACGGAAAAGGTTGCAAACTGTATCCGGTTTATTTAATTAATGCGAATTATGAGAAAAATGGCAGTATCGGGTATTTGGCATTCCAATCAGGAAACAAAATCACATCGGTAAATAGGAGAGGAAATGTGGAAAGAGTATATTAGAGAGACACCGCAACGATTTAAAAAGCTAGTGATTCAGTAAGTAGTTGTTACCGAGTAAAACTTGAATTCTTTTAATGGTTTTTTTTTCTTCCATTAAATCATTGTGTGAATAAAATCTGATCTCATATTGTGTTTAATACTGAAACTGTTATAAAAAACAAGTTCTCGGTGTACCTAAGTACGTTTTCGCATGAATAATGTTTAGGCCATTTTCTAACTGCGGCCCTTTGTCAGAAAAACTTATGAGTCAACGCCGAAAATCTCACTGACGAGTGTAACGACATAATTCACTTTCGCTGGACTTAATATAGTTATTTGTCGGCAAATTCTTATCTCGAAGCATCG
The DNA here is from genome assembly GCA_949715065.1 of Periphyllus acericola. Taxonomy (NCBI): domain Eukaryota; kingdom Metazoa; phylum Arthropoda; class Insecta; order Hemiptera; family Aphididae; genus Periphyllus; species Periphyllus acericola. Next base: position 6,225,181 of record OX454265.1, on the reverse strand, counting down.
GATAGAGAGTCTTGTGAAAAAACGTGTATCAACGTCATTCATGCGTCACATGTAATCATGGTCAACAGGTCAACAGAAGTGACATTAATAAAACAATTATCGGCATTAATATTTGTTTGAATATAGTGTCTCTCCCATGTCACGTTGAGAATATCGAATCTTATTCAAAAATCGACATGAAACAGGATATAATAGATTAAAATTATATCATATAGAGTGATACTATTGATTTTAGATAATATGTTATAATTACTTTTGACAATGCTCACCCCCTTTTTTTGCAGAAAAAATTTCTAAATTTGGATTTTATTTTCAACAATGGAGTTACCATATAACCTATGTTTTCTAAAACTTTTTTTCATGCCAACTTAAGGGTGTTCTGTGGCTGTACAATCTTTGTGTATTCAAATAGGAACATCATATTTTTTACGCAAAATGAAATTCAATTCAGTTTCTGGAATGCTTGATTTAACGCGGTCAAAATTTGGACTAATACTTCCGGAATAAAATTATGACGAAAAGTGTGAAATTCGCGTTATTTTGAAACTGTAGCAATTAGCGATTTCATATAATTACAAATTATATCATTTACTACAAGGTACAACTATTATACTTAATACTTAACTTAGAACAATTCAAAAAGTACTCATTTGAATTTCGATTGCAATACATCAAAATCCAAATAATAATAATCAAAATACCAAAGCGAAAAATTGGTGTTGCCATTTGGAAAAAAGAGTTTGTATCACTACAGAACGCCCTATTTGAGGTGGCATGAAAAAAAAATTTACGGATAATATAGCTTTTGTGGTAAGTAGAACATTAAAAAAAAGACACGGCCAAAAAAAGTGGGTGAAAAAATCACCCGGTACACTCTAAATTTATTTATTTAATTCAATGGTAACACTATTTAATGTGATACTTTATATAATACTAATCGCGGTACAAACATAACAACTACGTCGAATTGTTAATTGTTTTTCGTATGTATTACGTTGGAAACGTTGACGATTGTTTTTCTTTTAGCCAATGGAATTACGTGCAGTTAACCTAACGTTACGTGGATTCGGTTGTTACTATAATAACATTATGTATCCACTCACATAATAAGGACAGAATTCACATATTTCTGTGCGTACAACGTGGATACATTAAAAATTTGACAGTTTGCGGCTATTTTCGAAACAATAGATGGATATTATGCCAGCGTGTGTACTACTATTATTATCATCCGTTTTACTACAACGCTATTGTTTCGGTGCGCGGCAAACATAATTTCAGACTTTACAGGGTGAAAAACGTTATAGCGGTACATGAGCTGTATAATTTAGTCAGAGAAAGTGAACACAATACCGATATGTTACCACACATTCTTCTGTGTGTCTATGTAGGATATCGGCTTCACGATACGAAATCTCGCCTCGAATCGATATCATCATTCATCGGTCAATTGAGAATCGACAGTTCAACCTCCTAATTTTTTTTTTTTTTTTAGGCATAAAATATGACGAGATCGTAAATTAAAACAAAACACGCCCGTAAAATCACCGATACGTTTTTTTATTCCTTTCAAGATATTACATTATAATGAACGATCGCGAAGCGCGTAATACCTATATGGCTTAACAACGTTCTGATCGATAAAAAAAAAAAAAACCACCCGAAGGCTTTACAATATTATGTAAAAGTATCTCTACGTAACATTATTATACATTATATATATATATATATATGTGTGTGTGTGCGTTAAATGTTTTAACATATCAAATTAATTATTCGGCGTAGTATAATGAAAATATGATTAGGCGTATTGCCTACATGGATTTTGTAGTAATATAAACGATAAGAATATTTAATTGAATTTCAAACGTAAGATAGAATGAGATATAATTTAAAAAAAAAAAAAAACCCGTGGAAAATTAACGTGAAAAAACCTCGAGCCCACGTGCGAATCGGACGCGAGAAAATGTGTAATAAACGTGCGCGCAAAGTACTTCCTTTTTTTTTGTTGTTCCGCCAGGAACGATAATAATTGCGCCCCACGCCACGTAACGCGCGCGAACGGCGTAAGACCGTCGTACACACATAAAATATAGAAACAAACACTGCTGCAGGACGGTAAATTAAAATGTACGAGTTGTGACAACGACGGTCGTCGTGTAACCCGTTGCCGCGTGTAATATATTTTCCTCGACGCCGTGATATTTAACACTCGGGGGGTGAGATTGGTCGTAGGACGAAGACTCGCCCGACCGAAGATTTCCGGCTCATTGTGTCTGGACCACCTCGTGTACGCGCCGAGACTAATTAAACGACGTTTTTTCTCTCTCTTTAAGCGACCTGCAGATCGGCGATAACATCGAAAGTATCGGTTTTTACATATTATAATATACGCGACGTATCCTTCGAACCGTCTCTCTCTCTATCTTTCTTACGCTATCTCTCTCGTGTCTCTGCTCGCACCCACCACCTACCACGTGGATTCCAAACGTACACGAGAGCGCATACAAATATATAAATTATTATCATACGGTCGTCGTCATCATCGTGTACCTGCGGGATGCTTCGTCTACAATGTAAATAGAGAGCTCACGAACTGTAAATACCTTATCATAAAATTATCATCAATCATACGCGTTCGGATTAGAATAGAAAAAAAAATCCACCGCAGTCGTGATCCGTATTAACGATTATCCTCGAAGACGCGACGCTGTTGCGCTATAATACCTAACGGGCGTGCGTGTATAATATTTATAATGTCCTGGGATTCGACTGTTCGAGTCTCTTTGTGCGCGCTCGATTGTGTCATTATTCTCAAAAATAACCGCCGTATACACTTATGCGCTCGGCGATAAAAACTTCAACGGGCCCGAACGCATCCGTTGATTTAAACGTTGTTTATCGTGCTCGAAAATAAACTGGTCACCGCGGTCCACGGTACGGACGAGGCGCGCAGGTGGTTGAATTCCGGTAAGCCACTCCGCAGCGGTTCCTATGCACCGTGCTCGTACGAGCGGTGACTTTATTATAATATTGTTACGTCGGGAAACGGACGCGTAGTATTTCTAAGGATATAAAATATTGCGTGCGCGCGGGGGAAAACGAGAGAGAGAAAAAAAAAAACGACAGCCGACAGCAGATTTAATACGTTTTAAATTTGAAAATCCAGTCATATACCACGGTGCGGTACGGTACGGCGACATATCGTTATCAATATTCCGAACGAATACGTGTGTGACGTATTAATCGAGTGTTGTAAATTACTACGTAGCAATGAAAGCTTATAATAATACTAATAATAATAATAATAATAATATACGTCTGCATATGATCACACGCACACTCACTCGTATATACGTGTACGTAAATGTGTTCGTGAGATTTTGTATAACGTACACGCACACACGCACATTTGTATGTTTTATAAACCATAATATATGTGCGCGGTCTGTACGGATAAGATTATATATTTTCCTCTGTTCCTCTCGCACGCACGCGCGCTGTATACTTCTGATATCGTCCAACAGACAATGGTAAATACGTGATGCACTTGGTAATGAACAAACACGCACACACACACACACCCGCGTGTGTATAATCTCAACCCTTCGCCAGTCCGTACGCGTTTACATCACACACATACATGTACAATACACACGAAGTACATGTATATGTGCGTACACGACGCGGCGTGTTTCGGGTACCTACGTACATATATGTATATTGTATATAGTCGCTCAAAGAGGGACGGTCTTAAGTCCGACGCTGTAGTCTGCGTACAGTACAATACCCTATTAAGGGCCATCAATCTTCGTTAAGTGTGTTTCTCGTGTGCGCCTGTGTGTATATATATATAATATGTATGTGTGTCTGCCGCGTGTGTATACCTACCTTGGGAATCGCAAGAACACGAGGAAATATTGTTTATTTTTTCTTATACCGGTCAACGTATATTAGGTGTATACGTCGCATATGTGTTATTACGTATATACGCACTGCACGCGGGAAACTACACGACTGCAGTGAAAGGCTCAAGGCACTGCAGCGCGTGCACCATAATGCAAGTGGTGATTTTTAACACGTCGTATCAGCGTTGTGTAGCTGCAGTTTGTATTGTACGTATATACGTATCGTGTACGCACCTATATATACGAGTATATACCTACTGCAGCCAGACGATCGCCCTGGTCCACGTGTGTTTCGTTCGCCGTGCTTATTAATTCATTGCGATTCGTATACACCGAGTACATTATAATATACATAAAGTAATGTGTACACGCAACGTCGTCTGTATATGACGACAATAATACCACGCGCGCGACGGTTGTTAAACATTGGACGTAAAAGGGTGCAAGTTTTTTTCTTTTTTTTTTTTTTATTACGACGACGGCTATCGGGAGACGAAACATATTATCGACTTCAAACGCCCACGTCTCGCGTCCAATGTTTTACGACCGCCGTCCGTTCAGAAATACATTTATTTTTACTTTGTAACGATATTAAATTAATTGTTTTTTAAAACTCTGCCCGTACACCGGCAGAGGAGTCCGTCCGTCCGGTGCGGTCGAGAAGGAAGGGCGAAAAAAATACGAACCTATTGACGAAACGCCAAAAGCGTATATATTAGTATATTACATAATGCTGTCTTTAAACCAGTTGGCTATAAATCTTTACGACTCGAACCATTTGCATTGTGCACTACTCGCGTTCGAAGGGTGGGGAGGGGGAAAAATGTTAGTTTTTTCGTCTAATAAGACGCGTTGATAAAATATTATTTCGTACTTTAATTGTTTTACGTTTTTTTTTTTTTTTTTGGAGGGGAGGGGTGGGAAATAAATGAGCAATAAAATAAATATTCGCTCTTGTACGCCGCCGTACAGCTAGGCGCGATTAATGACATTATGCGCGAAACGCGACGACCGCGCTATTATTGTAATATATGCACACGTGTATTATTCCGTACTTTATGACATTATGTCGGCGCGCTCTTTGATTTTCTGTTTCCGCTACACATCATAATATTACATTATAGTCGGCGTACGTAATATTTTAGAAGGAAATAAAACACGCGGGCTTTCTGCGATAGGGAACATTATAATATATTATATACATATTGTGTCATTGATAATCACTGTTTTTTTTTTTTTTTTCACGATATACATATACGCGCGTACAATGAGTTAGATATGGCGGCAGTTCACCTCGGCACAAAAGCGGCGAAAAAACCATTAAAAAAAAAAAAAAAAACTAAACGAAACGAAAACACCCACCGGATCCCTGTGGGCGGCTATATAATATTATACTCGCTATATAGACGATTAGACCAAAAGAGTAGCTCGTTCATTTCATATTTCCTAAATTACATTGTCCGATTTCAATGTCAAAAACAACACATGAGGCCCCCGGTCGGGTTAACATCTTTTCGAGCGACGCCCACGCTCAGATTTTTATCAAACCACTGGTGCAGTGTATATAAATATATATTCACTTTTATTTTTTATCGTTCGCGTGGATTGTTGCAAAAGCCGCTATATATGCCGTGTCGTATAACAATATTGTTTATTTTTTAACCTACGATAACGTGCATAATAATGTATACTACCCGTATAGTGTACAGGCGAATATATAAAGATATTATGACTGTGCGTATATAGTGTCTTAATAACGCGAGACGACTATGTAAAAAATATAATATGCAAACTCCGGCTAAAGTACCTAGAGCCTATATGTACAGTAAGACACTCCGCCACCGCCGTGGTAATTTATTATTACACATTAATTAGTTAACAGTGTTGAGAACGGATTTTGTAGCTATATAACACTCTAAAAAATGTAACCAATTTTTTTTGTAAAACCCACATAAAAATTTTAACAGTCGTATTAGTTTTGTTTTAATTTTATTATTAAATATATTATGTACAAATAGCGATTAATCTCACAGTAATATAAAAGTTATTTGAAGACTCTTGGTTATACATAAAAATGAAAAATAAAAAAAAATATTTATATATATATATATATATATCAATGTTATAATTATGTTAATCTAAAAAACAATGAAGAACCAACAACTTTTATTTGACCCATCACATCAAACATTTCGAGATAAGAGCGATTGAGTTAGAATCGCATGGAACTCATTATAAAAATCAATGTTGTCCTTTAAAATATTTCAAATATTCAAATTCGTATACATAACTTAAACAAATTTTGTGAAAATGTTATTATATTATACTACCAAAAAAAAATCAAGTCAAAAGTGAAAAAGACCAAGAAAAACATGTTTTCTTTTTAAAATAAAATCGTACCTATATAGTATATACATCAAATGTATAGCTAACACATACAGCTTCGTTTGTGACCAAAAAAGTCAAAAGCCCACGAAATCCGAACTCTATAGTTATTACTGTTAATAGGACCGTGTACAATATAGGTACTCGACTCACTTGTAAACTCTGTTCGGTGGAAAACGTACAGGAACTGTTCCAGCTGGCCGAACTGTTCCGCGACGAGACTTCTTGCACCACCCGCAACCGGGCCACGTGATCGTTCATCTTGTTATTCGGTTTCGCCGATATCTAAGAGGGGAAAAAACCAAAAACACCGGGCATTATTGTAACATTCGTGTGATGACATATCATTGAATAGCCGCGTGGTTCGCGTAATATTCGTGATGTTGCACCGTTTATATTTCGGTACGCAAACGCACGCGCGCACAGGATATATTTACATAAATACGCGATGTATACACATAACATATTATTTTTTTCCCCCCGTAGGTACAACACTAAGCCTATAATATGTAAATTTACTACAGTAAGTAATATGTAATATTATACATGTATATATATAGGGGTCAACATCCCACAATTATAGATTGATAAAATAATGAGGTGAGCAATAAAAATTTGGATTAGTCTACTAAAAACCAGTTCCGTCGACAGATAACGCGTATATTATAATAACGGTGTTGGGAGGGGAAAAAAATACTCCAACATGGCAACTGTGTCGGTGTCCAAAGTTGTACGAAATAAGTAGGTACATATTGTTTTTATGAAACCACTGGCGCGCGGACCGAATTAAACCGAATAAACCGTAAATGACCGATACATTACATTCGATAGACGATTCTTCTCGTTTAATTATGTACCACGATTCCAAATATGACGGTTACGCGTTTCATCCGCGGACCGTTTTCTACGCATAGGCAGGTGCCTATTATTGCCTGTACATTTATAGGACATTATTATAATATGTAACTTTTGAATGTTATTCGTGTTGTCGTCATGTGTTTTTTTTTTTTTACTTCTCTTCAAACCCGTTACTCGGCGGACTAGCGGTACAACCAGCAGCAGCCACCAGCTAGGTAATAAACCCCAAAACGTAACATTAAAAAAAAAAAATACACGGAGTGTGTGTGAGTGGACGAGACGCAGACGGCCGCGTGTATTATATAGTATGTGCGATTGCCGATGGCCCGAAAGCATCCGCAGCCGCCCGTCGACGACAGTGAAATCGCGCACGCACGTCGTGTGCAATAATTTTATACGTATTTATTACAAGTTCTGTACAGGTGTACATGATATACGGAACGCTGGAGATTAGGCGTATACAGGTAGGTACGTGTGGGCGTACGCCGCGTGGTAGTAAAACGCGTATGCGCGCGGTCGGCCGGCCGGTCGCACGATTATTGTATTATTACATTAACGTATAGGAGGTACGTATACATCGAGTTGGTCGAATGTCGACGACTCTCGGGTTCTCCGTTGTTTTGTTAATGATAATAATATTATATTGCATTTGACAATCGCCGTCGAATCCGTGCACATTGGCTCAGTCCGGAAGAATACTATACTCCCGCGCGTCTATAACGTTTGTACGAGGCTGACGACATTAACGAGTGAACACGTTTAGGTCGAGCTTATACTCAATAACCAAGTTACTGGCAACCGCGAGCTCGGTTTTTCTTTTAAGAGCAACGTCTAACTTACAGAGTTTAACATTTGCAGCTTTACTAGTCGGTTAAATAATTGTACAGACATTAAGTTAAGGTACGGTTTTTCCTTACTTAAATTCCAAAGATTAAGTATAGAAAACTAGGCATGTCGTTTACAAATTATTGTGAAAGTGTTGAGTCACTCAACTTTAGTGTCGATGTTTCCGGATTTCGATACATAAAAAAGAAGTAACTCTTAACTTTAATTTATCTTACTTAACTTACTGTGTTAACTTGCACAGCCTCGATATAACGTGCGTATTCTACTGTATAGTACACTCGACAAAACACAGACTAATGCCGTGGAATCCGTATTTTATTTAAGTTTTTCGTCCTCGACTCTGGGTGATACCAAAATTTTGTTTTAATACACCTCGTTGAGCGGTTGATCGTACTATAACGATGGTGGGCTATCGTGAGCGCGGCCATTTTTCGCCTAATTAGTATTTATTTATCCGAGACGACGATTCAAACGTGTGTTCACGACCTGCACGTATGACGCACCGCGTTCAACTAGGTTTTTTTTTCTCTCCAAAAGAAGTATCAATCCGAAATCCAAACCGAATCCGACTGGCCACAATCGATTGCGCCAACTCATCATCAGCGAGTTGTTCTCGGTACTGTGTATACGTGCATCCTCCAAATAACCCGCTGCACCGCGTAACGTACAATATTATGATATGGTCTACACGTTCGCGTTTGTGAAGCGCATTTGTAATTCGCCGTAAACGCGAGAGCCTTTCGTGCGGAAAATCGTAATCAACGTACGTTTCTTACCGTCGGGGCGGATGCGTTTTTTATTATAATTATTATTATAATCTCGACGCGTCCGATATTGTAATACCGCGTTGATTATTACACGGTAATGTTAAATGAGAAATTAAAAATGTATAACGTTCGTATACGTAACCGGTGCATTATGATCGGTACACCACGGGCATGGAGATTAGACACGAAGTTGTGAGTACCTGTCATGCGCGCACCGCGGAGCCGATGTAAAATTAGAAAATAAACCGAGTGCTATAAATAATAATACTATAACGCATACTCGTAATGCAGGCCATGTATATTACACGTCATTTAATTAGGTATATATATATATATAAATTATCGTTTATTCTTGTTAACGTCAGAACAAAAAGTCGAGCGCGTTACAACAATAATAATAATTATTGTACGTAATATACTGTTATACGCTACACGTATACAATAATATTATAGGTATAAGTGAAATTGAAAACATTCCTTCCCGCATCATGTTTTTGTTGTTTGTTTCTTCACGGGACGCGAGAGTTACGAAGAACGCGCAGCATAATTTTACCAAACATTCTTGTCTCTTGACACATTCTTATTATATTTTACAAAAGTTGCATGATTTACTATTACTTTTCGAAAATATATTGCGTTCTCGGTGCAGTGAAAACCTGTCTGAAAAAAAAGGATCCTAGATATTCCGAAAACCTGTCTTAGACCAAAACCGTATACCCGGTCCCGTCGCGGCTATATATTATTTTGATTATTACACTTAATAAACCCAAGACAAAGATATATATATTTTTTCGGTTTCCAGCGATTCCGTCTCGCGTATAGGCACTGCTGCAGTTTTCCGTATTTTATAATAAAGTATAACCATTGGTGCTACACACGACCCGGTTGTATCTTGCAAGGCTATCAATATGATTAACATTTTTCAATGTTGGATTGGTTATAAAAATCGAATGTTCTTTTTTACAACGAAATGTACATTCGATCTCGGTCGCGAGAAATGTTATTGAAAAAAAAAAAAGAGTAACACACCAATATGACATGAATACGGACCGTAAAATAATATAATATTATATTCGAAAGCATCTTATAATAATCACATTATTTTCGGAGTCATCCGTTGATGCGATAAGTTACTAAGACGGCGTCGAGAATAACATACGTTTCGTATACACGGCCGTCGCTTATACGTTTTGAGTGTTACAAAAAAAAAAAAAAATATTGATGTTCGTATACGTATTCGAATACATATCGAGAGAATTCTTTTGTTGTGAATTCGATTCGATCGGTTGTTTCGCATTCCAATAGTATAATCATAATAATAACAATAACAATAATAGTGTAGAACGTTTTCGCGCATTGAATTGCAGTAGATCGATAAACCGTAAACAAAGTATTGTACACCAAGCGGTATTGTAAATAGCGTACGGGTGTGAAATGTGAAAAAAAGGAAAACTTGACGATATCTCGTAGACGGTTACGACTTTTTACAGCAGTAGTTTCTCGACGAAATGTTTCCCCCTTAAGCCGCCGACTCGAACGTGTTTTACATATTCTACACACTGTACTCGAGCGCATATAGATCGCCGACGACTGCGTTCCACGCACAAATTCACTCGGATCCGCGCGCGTAGAAAACTCTCGGGGAGATGATAGTGTTGTGTCCGCGTGATCGTTTCACGCGGATAATCGTTGGGCGGAGTTGTGTGATATTTCGAGCGGTTCTTTTTACTATTATTATTTTTTTTTCCCCCTCGTTCACACCATATTCTCCTCGTCGCCCGTACGCACTACATGTTATTTTGTGTAACACACGCACGGCGGATTTGGCGCGGTCTATCGAATTATCGAGTTGAATAATCGTCGGACGGACGGACGGGGTCGACGACTGATCCGGGGTATAAGTGCCCATAAGTTCGAATCGAATTTCGTACGTCGTTGCATAACCGCAGCTGCGGCTGTAATGTACCAGCACCGCGGTACCAGTATGTACGACCTACACCATACCTGTACGGCTCCGCGGTCGCGATGGGCCTCTCGTCGCCGGTTGCGAAATCGCGCGCGAACGACGGCGAAATTAATTAATCGCGATTCACGATGACGTAACGCGGTCCAAGAGGAGTACGTTTGTAACGCCGTGCGCGTGATAACATATTATCATTATAGTGACACTATACCGCGTGCGCTGCACCCGGAGACTGACGGCCGCCCGTCGAACAACAGGTGGTTGTGATGACCGTACGCGAATAAGACGACCGACCGCGGCGATTCATCACGTTACGTATTAAATACGTGTGCATTAAACGTGTGAATTCTGCGCTCCCCAGACCCGCTATAGTAGTATACTATGCATTGCCGCGCGGGGCCGTCGTTAAATTCACGCTTCGGGCGACCTACAATAATCCCCGGTGCATGCTCAACGGTCATCGGAGATAACCAGAGCATCGGAGGAGAAGACGTGTGCGCGCGTGCGCGAGTTCATTATACACGTTCATACGGTATTATAACTGTTTAAAATTTATTTTCTCCTGCTCCTGCACCGACCGTACGTTGTACCGGCTCTGGCGTGAATCGAATCCATAATAATAATACAAATTACGCGCCGATGACTATGGCGTATATATCACGACCGCGAGTTTTTCGTCTGTACTGCAGTTTAAACGAGTGGTATTTGTGTGTACTGTACAGGCGCGCAGTGCCCGCAGAAACTTACCTACCTACCCACGTAATATATTACAGCAAGACCACTATACGAACTCATAGAAGAAACGAATCACTTTTACGGGACCACGAAATTTTCATCGAAAAACGTTTCTATTTTATTAAATTAAATTCGAATTATTGTTTTACAACAAATAAACTTAAACCGTTGTAATTTATGGGTACACGCAGCACTAGTAATGATCTTAGGATAAACAATTTTAAGATATATAATATGCATCCTCATGACCTAGACTAACGTATACTGATCGTTATTGTTATTAAATAATAATGATACATCATACTTGTTTGAGAATGTTATTATTGCATTTTCTATATAACATATATTATTACGTATACATTTCGTACGGGAAGAACGAGTTTTTAAAGTGAAAAAAAAATTGTGTTCCTTTTCGACGAAATTTCTGTATTGCGAACATTTTTTTCTTCTCGAAAAACCGTCTCGTCCGTTAGGTATGTGACGTACTGACGTGTACGTTTTTTATACGCACAAGTACCTACTATACGTGCCTGGGCGACTCCACAGCGGTACGAAATATACGAGCTCGAGTACTCGACGGGTACCTACACGACGACGCATTTCGATAATGATTACGTTTGCGTGTGTATTATTATAATCGTTGCGCACGGGTTACATTGCAATTATGCATATTAGTTATCGGCGATTATAATATCGTACTACGGCGCGGTATTGCGCGCACGTCGCGAGAATATTTCAACACCGAGGCGTCGTCGCGTTTAACCTTTGTGCTGCGCGCTCACGCTGTACACGTATACGGTTTTAAATAAACACCGTGATATTATGATACATGAACGTATTTGATTATAGAGACCTGTTGTTATTACTCTCCACGTGCGTGCGCGCGTGAGTACGTGTGCAAGCGCGTCTGTACAACGTTTTACCGTTTACGTGTTTTCCTACAAAATATATATTTATACAGGTATATAATATTATAATATAGATCTCGCGTGGTAACAAAATCGTACGCGCGGCAACAACCGTAAATTATCGCATATTTTACGTAATGGCGCCGCGCCAAGTTCATCGAAATTAGGTTAGGTAGGTACTCTTATTATTATTATTATTATTAATACGTGGAACTATCGTTTACGAAAATCGCTTTGGTCCACAAACCCGGTCGAAGACGATTTATAGAAAAAAAAAAACCGTTTACTACGGCGTTGTTTTTTTTTACGCGCGCGCGGCCAGACTATCCGCTCGTGCACAGTCGTTGGGAACCGTACGCATCATCATCTCTCCGTCGAGAACTGGTCAAGTGTCCTTTGCTGCACCTGCGCGTATTTTCCCAGAAGTGATCTACAAACGCTGTCGTCTGTTTTTATTAGGACACAGTACATTATTATAATATCCGCACGAGTGGTAAATACCTACTAATGTAAGTACGATTATCCTGGGCAAAAATAATTTCAATTTTTCGTATTAGGCACCAACGCTTATATAGGTTCTAAAACATAAACATTCGTATCCTGAGACGTAATTTTTTCTGTAATCAGTACCGTGAGTACCGATCAAACTGTAAGTACATACGCTACAAGTGTAACTGCAGTTTTTGTGACTCCGTCGAACGCGGTAAAACAATTTCGTAGTACGTACGCTTTGCTTTTATGTACTGCACACAAAGAGGGTCCGTAGTGCACGCGGTTTTCTAATCGGATTTTCGACGCGTGGAGACTTAAAAAATAAGTCATCGCCACGATAAACGGAACACGATCCGGAAACCCATGCGTACGTTTCCGAATAATTAGTCAAATAATAATAATAATAATATACGAACGTACAGCGTAGTGTAGTTTAATATGTATAATTATACTCGTATGTTTCTAGGAAACAACTCGAAAAAAAAAAATTATAAATACAATAAAAGTAATAATGCGACAACGAATTTTACTTTCTACGCGTATATAATGTTCCGTTGCAGGTGCGTACGTACAGTTCTTCTTTCCCGTTTCCATATCGTCATTGTTATCGTCGCTGCGTAGTTGCCCGTATATTATTTACCATTTAACGCTCGGAGGACGTATTGTGCGGTGCACAGGAAACGCGTTGCGACGCACACGCCGCGCCGGTCAGTTTCACCTTTGCTCCGCGCCGAGTCGTAGAGCAACCACCAACTCGACCAACGCGGAGGAGAACCGAACCGCGGTCGAGGTACACAACGCGTGTGGATTATACGTGAACAATGTGCATATATGTAGTTTAATATATTATAATATATACGCGGCGCAGTCGTAAGTGCTGCAGCTGAAAAAAAACCTTTCGGTACAACGTGTATAACTTTTGCACCTCCCACGCGGTGCGGCCCAATAACCTATCGGATACCGAAGCAGTGTAACATACAAGAGCTTACGTTACCATTATTATTATTATTGTACTTTGTTAGAAATAAAACGCGTGGACGGATATTGTACGCGGTACAATACCCTATATAGTGTAAGCGTACATACATAATATCATACTGTGTACATGTGCAGTGCGTGTTACATATTTTACACGTGTCGACGCACTGCATCACCTGCACTCTGCTGCAGTTTATGATGCACGAAGACAACAACACCAACAACAACGTCGGCCGAGCAATGCACTCGAATCATTTCTCATCGCGCGCTATCCCGATTCAATTCCAACCGAAATATACATCGCATAGGTACGGTTAACAATCGCGTGGTTGCTATAGTTACGTGTGGTAATATACGCGTCATGATGTGCGTGCGCGCGTGTAATGTGTGATCACGGGGTCGTCCGAACCGAACGTTTTCGACGTTCCGCCATCACGTTTTTCAAAGTTAAACTCAGATGTATGTTTATGCACGATATTACGCAATATAAATAGGGGCCGAGAGTGGATTTTCGATATGCATCCGATGTGTCAAACACACAATTTAGTGTTACGGCGTGTAATCTTTTTACTCTGCGTATAATATAGGTACACTCACTCGCGATGGGCGTACTTCGAGGGGGCTATGCCGTGCGCGGAGATTTAATAGTTCATTCACAGTATATAAATATTATTATAATACGATTTAAAAGTAATATCCTCTCGAATCGTTTCGACATTATAACATCGCTGCTGTGCTCGTGTGTAGATGCCGTCCGCAGAGGCTGGGATTAGTACATGTTGTATTGTTGTATATACGCGCGGCTAGAAGCCATATGTATAACTGTAAATTATCACAGATTAAAACGAATTTCGATCGAGTGAAATCAAAGAACGTGAAAGCTGATAAGTGATAAGTTAATTTGAAATAAATGCTTGTTTTTTTTTAAAAATAACGAAAAACATTGTAAAATGTACCAGTATTTCGCTGGTACTTCACTAGCACTTGGTCACGCAAAAGTTATTATAATACGTAAGAATCATTCTTTACAAGCAAACCGTTCATTTAAATTTATTTTGCTCGATAATGAAAAAATAAATTAAATGTTTTGAAAATTACATTCACATAGAAAATAACACGAAATGATAATATCAGTAATCAACATTGGGATTTTTAATATATTAATCAGATCCAATAAAATACAAAGATTAATTATGGCCAGATAAAATTATTAAATAATGCGAGATTAATGATGTTATAATAGGTTACTTAACCATACGCTAATACGATTTAATTAATTACTTTATTAATTATAGTAAGATATACGTTATATTACGCGTTGGATATTAATGAAACGTATAGTGACTATAGTGACGTAAACTCTTGAATCGTTACAAAACATTAGAGTTTGACTATTTTAGAGTTTTGAGTATTATTAAAACAAAAACACCAACGTCCGACACTTGTTAATTTAATGATATACGTGCCTTCGTCTGCAAAAATAACAATTGAATTAGGTGTTCCAAGAAAAATAAGTTTGGCGCGCTAACAATCGGTTTTTTACGGGGTTTAGCGAAAGGTAAATTTTTTTAGAGCCGCCATACTATTATCTTCTTTCTAATACGTATAATAAAACGGTTTTAAATGGAATTGTCGTGTTTTAAAGCATTTTTATAACCAAACCGATTTTATCCCACCACATTTTATTACTTTTCATGTGTACATAATATTTATATATGTATTGTAAATCAATGTATAGTGAACGTTTCGGGCTACACATTTAGTGTGGTCAACCTCAACTTAACGTCTGTCGATAGACACTATTTAAGTATATTCTACTACGTCATTATTCACGTCATAGACTTGCGTTTAAGTCTCCAAAACGGAATTGAATGAGTGAGAACTACCTACTCAGCGTACGTCACATTCACGATTTGAATTATTCGCGTTCTAAACATAATAATACGTTATTTAGATTTATTTGTTATTGTCATTTGCATTCATTTGAAATTCTAATGTTTACATAATCACGATTATTATATTATTGTTATAACTTGTACGACGAATATTTCATATTCCTCGCTATTATACAATTGGATTGTTTTCTGTTACATATAATAAATACACTGAATTGAGTAATGGAGTTGAATAACAAGCGCATGGGATTTAAAACAAAATATTGTCTGACGGTATACCTCAAAGCCGAATCGTTTCAAATTAATAACAAGGAGTTTCAGGCCACTACATCGAGACTGTAATAATAATTTATTACAGCACTTGAATATTGTAATGAAAATGGTCCGTACCTACACATGTATTGTCAATATTTCGAAACGTTTAGACACGCATACGCTGTAAAAGTAGAGTTGAAACAAATCATATCTAATTGAATATCTTCTGTAAATTTAATCACTTTATGATTTATTGTCACACATTTCGAAATTGAATCATTCGATCGGAAAACACTAGAATAATAGGTTTTCAAATTAAACGGTCCGTTAAATAAGCTGTACATAAAATGTATTATTTATTTGGCTTTTTAACAAACGGTAAACTACTCGCATCGCTTTTGTACTAGATTTAAAATTATTTCACATAAAAAACATTTAAATCGTAATTCATTGACAATCCGTGTATGAATAAAGTATACCATAGCTGTAGATATATTAATCGACGCGACGAAGTTGTGCTACTAACAACGCGCGTATACATTATGCGTGAAACGAAATTATACTATAAAAATTAACCTGTTTCGCTAACGGAAACTTATAGATAAATGTACTATTGTATTTATTGGAAACGATATTCGATAACTCATCGCAGAGATGTCCGAAAAAGTGTATTTAATCATAACGTTATTAAACACAAAAGGTGAAAAATTTCAATATTTACATTCAGCGTATACTAGTGCAATGGTTAAAATAAATCTCTTTGAAGAAAACGAGACATTGCGCAAATTATTGAAATAAAGCTTTTACTTAGAAAAAACGACTCTCGTCGCTAGAATAATTTTTTCAGCCACATAAACTATATTTTACACAGCAGTCCATAGTCTATGTACGTGTATAATGGAATATTATTATATGATGAAATGAAGCGTTTCCGAGCGACATTTTTTAAAACACATAATAGTACATAAGACGTATATAATCGCGTAATCACTTCAGCGCGGCATCACTAGTAATTTTCTAGTAGAAAGACGTACCGTTAGGATTAAGGCGGTTTTTTTTCTGTTAAATCTTACATTATCTCGCACCTTTATTAGGACAAAACGATTTAAAAGAAGAACACACGCACATATACATAATGTTACACCGCACATACATCATATACACACTGCGACGTCCAGCAGCAGCAGCAGCAGCAGCATTCACTTCTGCCGGGTACCAAAGCTAATTTGTCGGACAATATTTTCTAATGAATCCTCGCGGAACGATAATGGATGCGGCCCAATACACATAAGACATAACATATACGTTTTCGTCGTGGACGTCTATTTTTCACGACCGACCCCGTTAAAATAATAGCGAGCGATCATAATAATATAATACAAACACAACGTATAAACGACGAGACGCTACCTGTTTGTAAAAATAATAATCACTATTCGTCTCATTAGCACCGTCGTCGTCGTCGTCGTTGTCGTCGTCGGCGTCGTCGGGCGATCGATGGAAGTCCGTCGGCTGCTGATGAAGCTGTTGGCCGGCGACCACGATGACGCCGTGCGGCCCTTTGAAAGCGCTTCGGACCATCATCCGACGACGTTTGTTTTTTTTTTCTTTTTCACGCGATACCGTTTTTAGCTCGCATTTACGCACTTATTTTTATTTTGTTTCTAAAGCAACGAAGAACACTAACTAACCAACTAATAATACCGATGCCGAAAGTAACGACGTTGTACGAAGGTACTGTCATTTGTCGCACATCCGTCACCGACGCTGACCGAATCACACTACTGTCAGAGTACAGCCGCCGCATTGTTCCCGTCCTCGCGATATTATCGAGAACGTCTCCTGTCCGTGTACGCGACTGCAGTTCCTTTTTCCCCTCATTATTATTGTTATTTTCTTCTTCACGGCACCGCAGGTGATTTCTTTTCGACCAATCGAACGTAATAATAAACTTTGTGTGTGTACGTATATATAAACGGCGACAATGCGCGTTTTACACGCGTCCGCGTAACTATTTATAACGGAAAGGTAATAACGACGATAGAAAACTCGAAAAACACGGTATTCTCGCAAAACGATGTCCCGAATTCATGCACTCGCACGCGTATAAAAATGCACACGAAGAAAGAGTGAGAGAGAGAGAGAGAGAGAGAAACGTTTTACGTTTTTTCTTCTTCTTTTCGTCCCATTTCGTTGTGTTATTATTTTTTTATTTTTACGTATGCGCATTCCGATCGTAAACCATCATAATACTCATAATAAACTGCAATTTATACACGGTGTAATATATTATATTTTATTATGCGTTACAGACGGAATGCTGCACAGGAAATTATGTCGTCAGTCGTCACGCAGAAAAATTTGTATAATAATAGACTCGGATTGTCGATACAATATTTTCGGTCGTGTTTAGTGCCTACATTCTGATTCATAACTGCACTTTCGGACAGCGATCGAGATGCACGCACAAAAGTTCAGAAATAGAGATTGTAAACTGATTTAGTCGTATTGCAAAAGTACCGCGAAAATTATTGTAGAACTATAGTTATTTTCTAAAATCATTCGAAATTTATTGATATTGTATTGATATGGATTTATAGATGGCTACATAAAAATGGAACTAAAATTCATACTATTTAAATTTATTCAAAATGAGATAAAGTGACCATAAAATTGATGTTTAAAAATAAAAACCTATAACACCAAGAGTTTCTCATGATTATGTAGTTATAAATACTGTTTATAGGTTATATATATTGATTAAGAGTAAATTATATGAATACACTTTTTAAACGATCTCAATAATTGCTAATGATTCCGATAGTTAACAATAATAACTAGAGTTTTAAACCATTAATAATGCTGAAGTACAGAAACTATAATTGTAAAACGTAAATGCACTTTAGTAATGGAAAGTTTCTTTTCCATTTATTGTTTTTCAACTACTGAAAATATAATGTTTATTATAATGTATACATATATAGATCAATAATAATTAAGAGCATGATGGTAAAAAGTAAGCTATAATAATAAACATAAAACGAGCAGTTGAAATTATTGGTTATATATTTCTATTACTCTACGGTTAGGTCGTGGTAAGTTTTAAAAATGATTTAAAAGAAAATCGATTTGTGAAAACAATAATAAATTGTGTTTGCCATTTTTGCATACTGCCCGAGGAAATATTTTCAAAAACTTCGTCATTGAAACCAATACTCTTGTCTGTATATTGTTATTTTAAATATTAATGATCTATGGTATGAAGTATTATTATTATCAATAATTACTGCTTAGCTCAAAATTATTTTCCTATACGCTGATTGATTAGTAGAAAACGATTATAAAAAACGAACTTTTTCTGAATTTCATTCAATAAATTGACGATAAAACAATTTTAAATACTACTTGATAATGTATTGTATTACTCGCGTTTAAATTATTCGATTGATTTATTTAAGATTTTTCTCGGTTTGGTATTATGGATGTACTTCAGTGGTACTGGAAACTGTACAGATATTTTTTATTAAGGATTAACTACGTAAAAAATTAGGCCAATGCCAATGTAGGTGTTCTTGATTTACGCCAATGCAATATGATGGTTTACCGCAAGTAACAATACGAGTATGTCATCTGCGTGGAAAAATGTTATTTTTCATATTAGAAACCTGACAGCGGTTTTGAGCGAGTCTACGCGCCCAATTGTAAAGATCAAAAAAAAATTTGGTTCTAAATTATTAAAGAGAGATTATTGGCTAATAATAAATCCATCATTCATCGAAAAAAAAAAAAATACTACAAACCGTCAGCGAAACGTTCAATATCATTTAATCATTTAACGAGTGCCAATCCTGAACCTTATGATGTATTCTTAGAAACAATCAACACCAGCTGGTACATTATAATACATTATTATAATGCACGTACAGTCTTGCTCGTACTCGTAAACGTCAGATCGTTCCGACGGACAAGTGGCCAATGTAATAACTAAGCAGTGTATACAACGAAGTTTAGATTCCGCTCGCATTCGGCCGAATTAAGTTTATACTATTATATTATTATTGTTCTCGGAAAACGTATCACGTTGTAAAAATTGTTCGATGTTTTCGAGGAAATCAATTTTACGATTTATAATAATATACCGCGCCGAAGTCGAATGCAAATCGCTATGATGTATTATAATACAGACGAAGTGAAAGACTTACGGATTTCCTTAGCCAGCCCTCAAGACCATATAATAGTATACGTATGTTAACGTGTTTATTGACTTTCTACGTTTACGAATCGACAATGTCAATAATACTATTAAAAACATTCAAATTTTAAGCAACGACCGACGAGTCTATCAGCTACACGTCTTGTATACTTACTCCTCGCACGCAGCTAATCAGGTACCGCGAGCTGTAATAACAACCGCGCACATTTAAAGATTGCATACCGCAGCTACTATATATTATTTGAATAAATTAAAAAAAATAAAAAAAAATAAACACCGTACCTATCCTATTTCAACGCGATTGTAGGTACATAAAACAGTGGGTACTCGAATGTTCAATTTGATATACCAGTTTCGGGACCATGCGACTATCATTATGATGTATTACACGTGTTACACAATAATCATTCGCGTATTACCGCAATATATCATATTATTTAGTCCAATTAATCACGCGTTCGTTGTGCTCGCGATAAATTATATCAATACTTAATAATTCTTCGGTCGCAGACAGGTAGGTGCATTAGCCATATACTTATGAATTTGTAATTTCGAACAATACAATTACAGGCTATATATTACATGTTCATTTTTTTTTTCTTAATTGCTTTCGGTTCCTTCTCGTGGTTCGCGAACAATGTTTTTCAACTCTGCATAATATTATGTTTATTACCCGGACTTGGTGGAGTAAAAACAGGAAAATCCGTCGAAGGAATTTACGTTTCTTTCTTTTCTAATTTACAAGTCGATGTCACTTCGAATAAAATGACATTTATATCGTTTGTCTCCGCGTATACCGATTCTAATATGAAAGTGACACGCTGCAGCAGCTCGAACTGTTGTTGGCACTGTCCGTGCCGCCGATGTCAATCAAATTTCAACTAGACGTATGTGGTTGGATAATTCGATTTTACTGTTTGTTTTTTTTTTCTCTACGGATATTCATTTTTCATTGAAATAATGGAATGTGAAAAGAAATGCGTAGTACGACGTTTAACATCACGGATTACAATTATTGTCTTTTTTTTGTTCGAAAAATAATTTGATTTATGTATAATAGTTGCACACAGGCGGCATGTAAAGATGTAATAAACAAGCAACTGCGGGCGATTACACGATATTACATGTATACTTAGTATAAGCAGCGGTGTGTAGTACGCATAGATAAGCATTGCGGATGAAATAAAGAAGATAGGATATAATAAGATTATCGTTCGTATACATTTGTTTTTTTTTTCCGTCTTAAACTTTTTAACAACGTCATTATTTTCACCGCGTTAAAATACAAAACGTATAATATGTTATGTCTGTATAGAGTTTAACACTGCGCTTACATTTCCGAGTTGGGAAACAATTTCAAGCTCAGTCGAATCATGTCTCTCGCAAACGCATCGGCGGCACCGTGAACAATAATAATTATCGGACGCGTACAATCCGCCATCGAGCAAAAATCGAATGTTTTTTCGTTCGTTCGTTTTTTTTTTTTCATTTAATACGGTCTATATAATAACAACGACGCGCGTCCGGCGCAGCGCTGTACAGACATAAAATATATAACGTGCACCTAAGACGTGCGGTTTAGATTTAACGCGATTTCAGTTTTTCCAATCGGATTTCTGGTTTATATATATACAGGCACTCTCCGCCAGCCGTAGCGCCCGCGATTGTAATTACAATTATTAAGTATTATAGTTTTTAATACTACTTTCGAAAAATCCAACTGCACGTAACGGGTGTTTGCGCGCGCCGCAGCCGATACACAGTACATATATATTATATGCACGGCAAACAATTAAATCGAACAATCGGACACTGCACTGTATACATTTAAGTGCACATTACGTTCGTAAATACGTATTTACCTTGTCCGCGGATACAATATAATACGAGTATATTGTGCGTTTGCCCGGGATTTCATTCGCGTTTGCAAGTGTCCGCAGTGGCGGCGGATCGATTTCACACGTCTTATTATTACGTTCATTACTGGCTATTTGGCGTCGTCGTCGTCGGGCCCAAGTCGTTACAAAGAGCTATAATAAACGACGATATAGCTGCGGAGGGAATCAATATTGAGCGGCTCACTCCTATTGTTGCGTTTATTATTTTTATAATACGTCTTTGGCGCACAAAACGCGTGTTGTTGTACAGCCGGGTCTTTATCGGGAAAATTGGAAAAAACTTTCACAAACGTCTTCGTTGTACGTAATTTTACTATTGAAAACAGAACCTGCACAATGTGCCGTCAAGAGTCCAGAGGTTAAAGCTATCACGTCTTTAAAACAATGTCCGCATGAGACGGTGTCCATATTATTTTGTTCCAACACTCGTGGGCGCCCGTTGGGGGTGAGGCATGTCTTACCCTGGAAAATATAAGACCCGCTAATCATTGTTTTTCTTGAGTTTTGACGCAAGCTTTTTAAAACAGTTTAAAATAAATTGATGACAAATAAGTAATAACAACGTGAAAGAGAAAACATGAAACCTTGGTGTAGACTATTCTCTACAGGCTAAATAAATAAATGTTATTACCACATTTTCTCTGAAAAATTTTAATTAAAAATATTTATTTTCAGATTAATATACGACTCTTAAAATAATATATTAAGATTATTTAAATACATAATCTGGATACTTATATTGACTCACCCTCTGGTAGTGAATATATTATACTTCAATTAAATATTTTGCAGATCCAGTATCTATATGATCTATCAACTTAAAGATCTTTAAATGCGTGTTTATAAATTTGATTTCAGTTTGACTACACTCATTCCTGAAGTCAAACCCCTTCAAAATCCAAATTGTGCAAGAGCTAAAGCCGCGTCAGACCACTGATCAGA
This sequence comes from Periphyllus acericola, assembly GCA_949715065.1. Classification (NCBI taxonomy): domain Eukaryota; kingdom Metazoa; phylum Arthropoda; class Insecta; order Hemiptera; family Aphididae; genus Periphyllus; species Periphyllus acericola. The sequence goes on along the minus strand of OX454265.1, from coordinate 6,202,138 downwards.
AATGACAAACCCAGCTATATAGTTTTTTTAACAAGTTGTTAGTGTTGGACGAGGCGCACGTTTCCATTTCCGGGATGATGTATACGTACAAGTTTGCACCATTTTACGGACATTGATTTTAAGATAGGATATTTTTAACCTTTGTACCCCTGATGGCATGTGAAAATGTAGACTCTGCTTTCAACAAATAATTGCGAAAATTAATTTTTGTACTTTTGTGAAAATTTGAAATAATTTTCCCGTTTCTCTGGAAGATCCTAGTTGTATTTTATAAGCACGTCTTATACGACGGAATTCGTGATCAGCTATCACACTGGAATTGTACGAAAACACTCGGAAGAATTCGTGCGTAAGCGCACATCGTTACGCGGTTGAACCTATATTTAAAGAACTTGACGGTTCTTGGAAGAAAAAAATTGTGAAATAGAAATGCAACCGTTTTCACTAAAAAAAACTCGTTTTTAATATTTTTGTTTTCTTAATAGATAGCGGAATTATTCGATGAATTAATAATCTCAGTCGATACGCATTTCGAGTGTAACGCTGAAATCCACGACGGACAGCGTATCGGAAGCTGCATCTTATGTTGTTCCCCAAAACTTTACATCGCCATCCTTTTGAAAGTTCCGGAATACGAATTACGAATATTATTATATTGTTGTAAGATTCATTCGGAAACGGTTTTTTTTTTTTTTTTATGAAAATCGCGTGTAAAAAATCGTTCAAAAGAAGATCGACTGTACACAAGTCCATGTTATTACAACAACCATCGTGGTCGCTGCAGTGTACCTACATATATACGTATACCGGGTATGCGTGCACAGTCGCGTGCAGTATAGTAATCGTGATAATGGCCGCGGAGTGTAAAAAGTGTATAATACAATATATCTAATATAGGTACAGTGTAATAGAAAGATTTTTTTCCCCTGCGACGTACATATACAGTTAAGCCATTAAAACCGATTAAACTGGCACTACTCGTATGTGCGCGCGCGGCAAGGACATAACGGGAACGACCTGTTCCGCTGCGTCCGCCGCCGTCGAAGTCTCACCAGTTTTCGCGCACTCGCCGCTCGTTGTGCGCACGCGATAAACGTGACTACATTTATTGCGGACGAGGAACGCTTGGCGAATCCGTTCTGCCGGCGTACGCGGCACCGTCCCGAAGAGCTTTTTGTGAGGTCGCGAGCACGCGCGTATGATCCGCGTACGTTTCTTCAGCGACTCCATGCCCTCCTACTCCCACGTCGGAAGGTCGCAAATTTTTTTTCGCCCCTTTATTCAGTCGTCGATTCGTACCAATTTGTACGATTCGTTGTTGCGTAGCACTGGTACGGTTTGTAGAGCGATACGCAAAATACTGCGGGGGACTAGGAAAAAGTTTCTACAAACCCCCACCGCCCCTCGAATGGCCAAACTATTTACTCTTCTCGAAAATTCTTATTCTGGCAGTTTATACCCAATTTTCACCCCAAATTTACGACCGGTCACTTAGTTCTTGCACACCCCCTTGTTAATGCGCGTGAATTTCGGTGATTTTCATCCTGCATATCCGTGCGGTGCACACTTCTCGTGTTTAGGAGCCCCGGGACTTTTTCACCGACGCGAGAGTTAACATAAATGCACTAAAAAACCTTAAAAAATGCATTTAAATGCACTTATAAATTAAAATGTCAAAAAAATACATTGAAAAACTTAAAAGCGTCACCATTTATGTTATAAAATTGAATTTGTTGTTACATGATCCAAGCATTGTGTTAAGGAAGCTACATTCTATGATCAGCTAAAAAATGCACTTTCCTACAAATGCACATCCTTAACCATCATGCATTTCCAACTGCTGTACATTTCAAATCAGATTTCCGTTTTTTTTTTTTTTTTCTTTTGTCGTAAAATACATTACGAACAAAAAAACAGTTACGTCAGGTACTTGTAGTCACTATAATGTACCTAAATACGGAGTAAGAATCAATGTATAAAACAACTAGATTAGAAAACCGGTGGAGTTGATATAATTTATAATATTGAGCATTGAATAATTGGAGTGAGCGAGTGTTGAGAACATCAAAACGGTAGTGATTATATCGGTAATGATTGTAGTAAGCGATATTATAGGGATTATTGTAAGCAACCTTTTACGTGTTCTTGACTTCACAACTTCTAAGAAGTTTATATTGAGTACTCGTATGTTCTACATTGTACAAGGGAGAAGAGGCTATTGCGTAGCTACTGCCTCGTTTCATGTCTCCGTATAGGCTTTTTGCGATCGGTGGACGACAGTATGTAAATGACAATCACGCAGGGTCCGGTTCGTATACGTTATGTACTCGTACGCACTCTCGCACAAAGTCTCAGTCTCCGTCGCGACGGTAACGATCGCAAATTTCTACGTAATCTCAACGATATTTAATTCAAAGGTGAACGTTGATGACGAACAGTGTTCGAATCATCGAGTTTTTTTTTCACGATTTACCCAATCGCCACGAGTGTTGACCGATAACAACAGCCATTCAATAGGATATTATTATGTATTTTCCATTAATAATTGTTGAGAACCCGAAGTTTTGTTTTTGGCCTTTGCGCGACCGTGAAACACACTATACGTGCCAAAGCCATAACGTTGGCATACCACTTCATGTCGACGCCTGTCACCTTTCGACGAGTCCAGTTTAGAAAAAAGGAACAAGTATATCATGTGTTGAACAGCTAACGAGATATTCTTGTTCTCACAATCGACACAAACTTCGGAGTTTTCAGTATTGCACGGGGAACGTTTACTTATATAGAAAACTGACGTAACACGTTAAAACGAGAGTGGTAGGTAGGTAGGTACTATCGGAGACGTTACGTCGCAACAAAGGTCACGCCGACAAGGTTTTACATCGAAACAGTGTTGATTTGAAGAAAGAAGTAACCTCACAACAAGTAGGTTTATCTGTTGTTTATTCCGCACGTGTGTTCCACGGCATATAAAAATCATTCGATTGATTTTTATCACAATTACTTTTTCTTTTTCATACACTTCAAATAGTGTCTTATCTGTGGAATATCTTTATCCGATTTTATGCTTCGTAAAAACGGCCTTGGTACGACGATTTTAAACTTTCAGCGGACCGTCGAAATGCTTAAATTACTAATGCCGACTCCTTATCGGGGGACTCGTTCGAGACATTGTCGTTGACAGTTAATTACGCTCGTCAAACAAAATGAGTGCGTGGATAGAAAAATATGTGTTCATATGAAATGTGTACAAAGCTCGCCGTTGCGCAACAAACGTCAGTACTCGGTCGTATTACACGCGCAGCAGTACGTTTAATATTTCAACCAGTATACATTTCAATAACTATAATAAATGCTTTGCGCGCCGATCCCGTGTCATAATCTTCTTGACCGACTCTACAGCGGTTATTGGTGGTCGCGTTGGACTGTATTATTACTTTTAAAACACGTCAGGTCCGTTAGTATAACGCGCTACCGCTGCTTTTGACGTCATCATTTTATTCCAACGCGTCGGGCCATGTACCTAACTATACGGAATGTCCAACCGAGGATTTACCCATTGCCATATCTCCGGAGATAATGAACATATAATTCCAATGCTCTTTTTTCACACTCGCAGCCCACATCGAATATAATGTTTTGGTAAAAAAGTTATTTATTTTATTCTATTATTTTAGAAAAATTTTCTAAATTTTCTGCAGGAAACTAAAATAAATTATTAAAAATCATGAGATAAATGAAAATAAAATGTTGAAACGCCAACATTTTCTGAAAAATAAACTCTATAAAATGGCTTTCCTGGAATTTTTCGAATATAACAAAAAACTATTTTTTAAACTTTTTTCGCCCAAAACATTAAATTCCGTTATGAAGTATGAAAAAACATAATTTCAATATCTTAACTATCTCGGGAGATATCGCAACGGGTAAATCCTCGGTGGAACATCTCATGTTTACATTACCAGCTGCCATATAACTTTACGCTAATTTGTTCGTTTTTCAAAACAGCCGCGTACGGCGGACGACGGTATAAAAGATAACATCCTACTATCCGATTTCACGACTCATTTTCGACACGTTTCACACATGTTTTTCCCTAGAACTGCAGTCTATATACACAGCAGAACACGTCGTCGGCTATTATATTACTCGCGACGCGACGGTTTGATCACAGTCATTAACATAGCGATCTATACAATGCGCCGACTTACCGTCACGTCGTGGTGTTGTGAGCACATTTTCATAATATTCAGGAGAACGCACGGCTATATGTACATAGATTTTGACCAATTTCAAAACGTCAATAATTCTATCATAACGTTTTTATTTTATTTCCCATGGCCGTCCGCAGACGAGACGAGAAGTGGTAACTACTCAAGATATTAAAGAAAAAGTAATGTCTTTTAATATTTGAAACCCCAAAATAGAATGTCAACTCCAAGTGAATATTTTACTCATTCGTAAATAGTATCTCATTATTACTCAGCAAAAACGTCTATTAAACCGAAACACCCATAACAGTATAATATATAATAGTTATGAATGTGAATTTAAATAAGCTAAATTATATAGGTGCCGCGATTCAGAATACTATTTATTTTTTTCAATATTTACGGTAGTAGACGAGTATTTAATGGGAAAGAGTAGTTATTTATGTATAGTATAATTTTGCCCGGGTAATTAATTCAATTTAAGTAACGGTGTATGATTGAAAACTTGAGCTCACTTAAAGATATTTATATATATAGCTCACAGTGGCTCACATAATTAAATATTGACTGTTAATTAATAACTTAGACCCAATGAGAAGATAAGGTTTGTACCATGGTTAAGGACGTTTCGGTTTATAAATGATAATTAAAATACATTATGTAGATTCGCTTAACCTACATATTATTCAGTCATCGATTTATCAGGCATGTAGGTAATATGTATAAATATTATGTAAAGAAACGATGTAAATAAAAAAAAAAACATATGTGAAAAAGATAAAAAAAAAGCAGTTTTATTAACCCATTACAATATATTACATAGCCAACTGCTATTCTAATAATAATAATTATAACTCGTGTACAATAAATATTCAAAGCATGTATAATGTGCAGACACTTGTGTGTTTTTCATGAGTAATCTTTTTTTACTTTATTTTAACACAAAAACGATTTTTTTATCGTTACCCGGATGCGTTAACCATGAATTAGTCATCATGTTTGTAAGACTTCTAATTTTGTCAACTTACGGGCAATTGCCTGCTAGCGTATAGAGTCATATATTTTCAAGCCACTCCGTGCATGTCATTCGTTCGGCGACTTCCACATTCCTCGGCAACACACTACGTGTAATTACGCTTTATAATCGTGTTCGGTTAGGTTATGTTAGTGCAAGTAGATGTTACAAGGGATCGTATAACAGTAAAATCAACAGCGAGTAAATGTATTATTCCGTAACATGTTTATCTTGCGGGAGGCTGTCTTATAATCATATGACTTATAATTATAATAATAACAATGTTTCAGCCGATACATATTTCCTGAATAAGAACCGTACACGAAAACCCGAAACATTATGCAATAATATAATCACATTAATTAAAATTGTTTCTACGTTAATCAATGCCAATCAAGTTTCAACTGAGTTATAAATCTTTATGTATTCGATTCATAAACTAATTCTTTAAGGTTAGGCCCACTATTTGTGTGTCTAAAAAAACAAAAACAAAACTTATCAACTCTGAAGTACGATTGTCAAAAAGGATTTTTCACTATCGTATATATGACATCACGAAAGCAGTTGTGTTTTAAAAATATCTAAGGGTCGACAACTCCTCGTACGTTCAACGTACAACGAGTATAATAATATTACAAACGGTCAAGAATCATTATTTAAAAAGAAGCGTGTAAAATACACGCGGCTAATATAGCAACAATTTTATGTCAATTATTTTCGGTGTCATTAGGATAATTATAACTATCCCATATACTTTAGTGCCGCGAATGTAGTGTGATTTGACCATAATAAATAATTACACCGATTTTCTGAAAAAAATAAAAATAATATAAGTACCTATACATGGACACGGTCCACAACGAATTTCCACAACGATATAGTAATACATCTGTTAAAAAAAACGTGGCCTATTGTGTTAACTATTTACTATAGTGCATATTTATTTTTAATAAATGTACAAGACCGTTTTTAGCTGTGTGTTACTGTCTGTTTTCTTATACTATTATATGTATCATATTTTATCCAGTAACATAATATTATCCCATAAAGCTCCGGAGCGACTTAACATCGCATCGCGGTGACCAAATTTGGTGTTTTGGGAAAATTTATTAGAACAAGCACTATATTGTTGCACACATATTGCGCGTGGAAAAAAATAAATATTTAAAAGAGTGTCGTTTTGTTTATTTTCAATTTCATACATCTGATGATATTAACATAATATACATGTGTTTTTTTAAATGTAAAAACTGGTTTCCAAATATTTAATCTTTTTATTCCGATCTTTTAATTTTAGATAACATATTTGTTTTTAAACACGCGTATTTAAATGTCAAGTACGGTTTTAAATAAACATGATTTCACGATAAACGCAGACACTAGTTATAATAGATAGTTAACTATTATAGTAGTTTTTTGTGAACGTTTATGTCATTTCTGGTGTAAAAAATGAATTCGCTTGAATTTGTTGAAAATGAACGTGACAACACTGTCGATTTTTTTTTTTTTTTGATCTTTTACCAAACAATTTTACTGCCTTAACATTTCCATCCACTTGTACTGCCTAGATCCGAATCGGCAATAGGTGACCTTGATTTTCTACGATTTACGATTTTCCATCAACATTAATCGTACGAGTATACCAATATGCATTATCCTGAAACTCTGTGATTTTCGTTACGTCGAACACGACCGGTGTTTTGCTTCGAACGGTATATGTAAAAATAATTATGCGTTTAACTTTTGTCTCCGTCGACATACTCGTGTTACAATTATTGCTATACATTGCATACCATATTTCTGCTTATATTTCGCTCCCGAAATCGGGTGGTATTTCTTCGTTGCCGTTGACTAGATGATTGTCTTGCCGCGGAGGAGATGCGTCTCGGGAGGAAAAAAAATCGATTTTAGCGGTCATGAAATCGTGAGACGATCTGGTGCGGCAAAAGGGATTGTTAAAATTCCCACACGAATCGGTTTCCGTGCACCGACGATCGTACCCGCCGACCAACAGCAATACAACAATAATAATAATAATACTAATAATAATAATAATAATAATAATTGGTTTCTCGCGGGTATCAGACTGCCGCTATAGGACTGGCGAGCACCGTAACATATTATATATAGTGTCACCCGGTTCGCATTGTGCCGACGCGCGATTTTCATCCGAAACAACAACACCGAGAACCGTTATACCCGACTTGCGACGTAGCTTCTACACGTATGATAATACGTGAACGCACAAAAGCACATTAACGTGCGTACATAAAATATATAAATTTATTTTCCCGGCTATTGTTTTTTATTTTTTTCTATTCCGGTAAGTAGTAGTTGTAGTAGGAAATATAGGTATTACAGGTTGTACCTAGTAGTAGTAGTACGGTGTAGTAAGGAGATGCAGAATGAGGGGAAGAAGAAGAAGAAGAAGAACTACACCATTATAATACACGTTACTGTGCGAGGGCATCGGGGGTCACGACGATAGGTTTCTCGGCTCGTGTGCGCGCGCTGTGGTAGCTACTCCGGTAATTATAAACTAACTGTGGTGGAACGAGTGGAAGATAAAACCGTGACTCCGGTATTCAGATTAGGATTTGCGGGGTAGGTACCTGTACATTGGTCGTCGGCTGGGAAGTATAATAATAATACAAAACAGTAATGTCACAATAACAATAAGAATATATAATATAATAGAAGGAGAAAAGGAAGAAATTCGTTGTCGTCGTCGTCTTATCTCGTGAGATAACTGCGAGACCGTGATGGCCCGTCTTGGCATTAATAACACCGAGCAGACTGCGCAGCGAGTACTTCTACTTAAGCGTATGCAGCAATGTCGTGAGAGTGTTCTATAAGCTTTTTTCTCCGTAGTACGAACGAGAACGAGAATCATCGTCGCGGCGCAAACGCAAAATCGTACTGTATTTCGTGTGCGGCGGGTACGTAGGTGTATACCGTCCGCGATCAAGTCAAACCACGAACAACGCATATTATTATATCGTACTCCGTATATCCGCACCGTAAATTACACGGTTCCGTGCGATGATTCGATTGAGACCCGATGTTACGTGAGTGCGTATTGTTCGAACGACTTGTGATTCGGATGCAAGAAAATAATAACTACGATCGGGGGGAGGACCACGTAGTCGGTGCACGGAAACGCGTTCGACTCGAAGACTTCGTGAAAACGCGATTTGTCGTTTTTATTGTTTTCATTTTAAAGGCGTACACCCAAATACCGCGAGACGCAATCCGCGTACAGCGTTATACACGGTTCTTAATCGGCTTCGGCCCGTGGAGACGTGATGGCTGATCACATGGTATAACAGGTTGCGTATCATATAGATTGCGGTCGTTTGAGGTTTAAACGAAAAACCAATAAGACCGCCAGCTTGATCAACCCGGCCATTATTAATTTAATCAAATCTATAACCATGGGGATAACCATGTAATCACGTATTATTTATTTGAAGGTATAAGTTCTATTATATAGTGAAACGGTATTGGTCAAACGTGAACTAAAGTGATTATGGGAAACCTCTACGATGGTTAAAGAATGATTTCAATATTGGATTATGAAATAACGTTAATGGATTATCTTCGTTATCATCTTTGTGTCTGAATGTGCCCGATATGACTATTTTTCATTTGTACTTGTGCATTGCTCACATGTTTATATAAGTATATAATTAAAAACCCATTATACAACTCCTAAACTACCTGAGCAATTATATTTTTGGGATGAATACATTTCACACGGCATTGTGTCTTACAGTAATTCAATTTTTTTTTCCCCCGGGAAACGAACAAATAAAATGAACAATAAAATGATTAAGAATCCTCCATTCGAATGAAATGTTATCAACGGGAAACAATCTTAAACCCAAATATGGCACCTATAGTCACCCAAGTCCTGGATAGACATATGGTTATATGATTAATAATTTAGATAGTTTCATATGAAAAAAGTAAAACTGAAATGTGTTTGCTTACTCGTAGAGTTGTAGTGATAAAACGATTTTGGTCGCCGATCGATTTTACATACTCAAATCCACAACGCGTATTATATTTCAATGAAATAGTTTTTCTCGGACGAGATTACTATAATGTAAAAAGAAAATGTAGAAAGTCTCGACGAACAATATTATTGCAATCTTTCTCCGTAATTTTCCGGTGCGATCATTATACACCCAAGTACCACCGATTCGAGTGTTTCATTAAAAACGATCTGATTAAATAATGTGAAAATACATGCACACGATTGGCTTAATAATCCACTTTGGACTGTCCGAACGAATTCGCATCAAAGCACCACAATTCAATTAGAAAATTCAATTAAGAAAAAAAAAAATTAACGGAAAAATACGAACGAAGAATATAATATTATGCCATAACATTCACGGAGCAGCATAGTTACAAGCTTAGAACGACTTCGGCTACCATTTCGTGTGTAAATATGATAACAATATTGTATTAAATCAATTCGAAAAAAGCGCAACGGCACGTATATATTATACATCATGACGCGTATATGAATATGGAGTAACCGAAATGATTTACAGTTAATGTTTAATGTAACGGATTACAACATAACCGGTGTACAATTTTGATACCGAAAATAGCGATCTGATATTTTTTTTCTCATGAGTGTATCTGACGAAATACGTTCAACGTATATTTTATGAGAACATATTTTATACCGTGTGCGTGTGGTTTCCGGTCAGTAGGACTCAGAAACTTGTCTCGCGATTACAATATTATTAACAAATCCGGTGGTGTTTAGACTCCGTATGTTATTCGTTCACACACGAGATTACGATAACGCCAGATCAACGGATGTATATGCGTGCAAAATTCAAAGTGGCTGTTTGATTTATTTGGGCGGCCAAATGGACTAATGTTAAACGGCCGGCATGTCAAAATATACACACACGGGACGACAAAAGCGAAAACAAAAACAGGTTTCAAACGTACGCACACACATAACATCACATTATACACACATATAAATTGATGTGAACAGTGATACGGATCAAGGATCGCGAGCACGGTTAAACGTTTCTCGGGTTTTTTTTTTTTACACTTATTAATTATTCTAATCTTATTTACATAGGAGAAAAAAAATTGTCATATTCAGTGTTCACGCACACAGTGCGTATTATATTGCAATCGAGCTCTGTATAGCTGCAGCAGTGTACAAATATTATATTAGCCGGTTACGTTGTCTATACCTGTGTGGTACCTTTATCGTTGCGCACAAGTCACTCGTCGAAACGGATAGGTAACGTATATAGGACTAGGGTGACCGTTTTTATATATAAATAAAAAACGGGACTAACAATTTTCGGTTGACTTATAAAATTCTTATGAATTGTCATTTGTAACATATATAAATGTTACATTCACCGAAAAAGAATATCTTATCCACATTGCGATCAGTTTATTTTTTAAAATTTCGCAAAATAAAAATTAAACTTTTATGAAAATCATTTCATGATGAACAATTTATTGGTTGGGTCGAACAAAATATTTTTAATTCTTCAAAATAACTTCTCCACTTTTCAATATACAGCAAAAATGTGTCATAAAACTGGTTGGTTTGTTCTGTAAATTGTTTTTTTTTGTCTTTAATTCTAAGAGTAATGAGTTTACACTATAGGCTAAAAATATATTTTGTTTTTCCCTTTTTGATTTTTCCTCTCAATATTTCTAATTCTTCTGATATTTTCCAAACGGGGTTGCTAAGAAATTATTTAAAAATGGCTGGACATTTATACTGAGAGTCAAAGTACGATTTCAAAGCTGAATACATTTTATTAATCCTGGGTTCTGCTGGTTGTAGTATTATATTTATTTATTGATAATTTAACAGTATGCAAATAACGAAATTAAAGAGGGACCATCTTCTAAAAACGGGATAGAAAGCGTCCCGTTTGAAGTTATTCGGGACAACGAGACGTATGGTCACCGTAGTATAGGTGCACATTGCTTTGGGTTACGTAGCCAACAAGACTACAATAATATTAATAATTCAGGCGATATAATATCACATCGTGTACTTTTATACATCTAGGATACGGTGTCTTGTGAAACGACTGTCCGTATGATAATAGTGCTATCATTAGTCATTTGGTCAGGACCAAACGAATTGATTACGGACGCGCACTACCTCCGGTCCGCCGCACGTGCTGATGGGTGTTCGTACACACGCGCATGATAATATTATAATGCGTATACACGCACTAAATACTAATTATTGTCGTATCGCATTTTTCAAGATCATCGTAATTATGTTCGACGGCAGACGTAGGTGCTGTAATATGGGTAACACGTCGTAAGAACGTTGCGGCGGTTTACTGTCCCATCAAAACCGTTCGCGGTGCACGACGATATTAGGTACCCATACACGAGAGGATTTTATGACGGATTTGGTCTCTGGCGGATTAAATCCCCTAAAATGTCCTATCGTGTGTGGTGTTCTAGGATCAAGTCCATCAAGTTTAAAAATCCGGCAGATTTAAAGCGACGGACCAAGTGTCCCGCTTCTCCACACACACTAAGAGCCCGGATCCGGCGGACCTTGATAAGAATTTTTCTTTTATCAATATCATTGTTATCATACAATAGCTGTAATCGGTCGTATAAATCCGCAGATCTTTCAGAACGTCTTGAAAGACCAGAGGACTAGGTCCTCAGTACAAAAATCAACGGATTTCCTCCACTAACTAGCGGACTTAGCCCACTGGTGGATTCGCTCCGCGAAAAGTAGCGGACTTTTATTTTCACGTTAGTGGACACACCTTAGGATCTAGTCCGACGGACCAAATCCATCGCGGACCTAAGGATTTAGTCCGTTAGACCAAATCCGTCATAAAATCCTCTCGTGTATGGGTACCTATTATGTGTATTACGTAATAATAATGATTATTATTGTTAAATTCGTAAACGATGTAAATCCGATTTTCACCGGAAATCTCACGAAACCGAAATGCCCACGATCTTTAGAGATCTGCCTACACGCCGCGGTGAAAACGCACCGCGCGGCTACCGTTTATCCTTTCGACAAATTCGACGATTTTCTATACCACGCGCGCGCGCGCACGGTTTTGACAACGTGTTATAAGTTAATTGTGACCCGCTGGCAACTACCTATATGTATATTATACTTTCCTCATGCGTTCTTCTGCAGCTGTGTATGTGCACGTGTACCCACGGTGGCGGCCGGTCACTTTCTGTTTTCGTCCTACGACGTTTCTTCGACCGAGAATTTCGCCAGCGTGTACACGTAAACTCTGTGCCCATCCGCGCGAGTCCTCCGTGAATAAATTATAATACAATCTGCCAGCGGAAACGTCGTCGACTTCGCTTGTGCGCTCACTGTTTCATCGACGTTTCTAATCAGTGGCGTAATTTCTATTATTTCCTTGGGGGAGGGGTCCATTTTTTTTTTTTTTTAATTTCTACATGATTAACAGTCGCGGTATTAGGAAATGGTTGCAATCGACGATTTGCAGGACGGTTCAATGTGAAATGCATTTTTAGAACGATATCTACACTCAACGCACTATGCTAGCGAGCAATATGTATTTATATATTATAGGTGACGGAATGACGAAAAACGTGAATAAGTGTACAGGTTTACAGATTTAAATTGTTACAGGTGCTTAATTATAAAAATAAAATCTTTTGGGGATAGCCTTTTTCTTCGATCATTGGTGATCATTCGACATTTTTGAAAATACACGTTCTGAAGTAACTGATGTAGATTGAACACATAAATACTTCAGTTGCATTTCATATACAAATCCTACTCATTCTTTGTTGCTCCCCCCCCCTCCGCGCTCGTGGATCGCGTTCGGAAATGTTTTCAAAACAAAAAATGTTCTATACACCGAACACCGTCTAGCGTCTGTCACCGTACGTACAATAATATAATACATATTATTGTATACACTTCAGCATCCGGCTCGATACGTGTTATTTCGGAATGTGCAGTGATCAAGATATAAACACGTCGATACTACGCACGGTGCAGTCGTAAATGCACGCGTTTTAGTATGACACTGCACGGAGCGCTCTTCTGTGCGAGGTACTCGCGTATTATGCAAATGTTTTATCTCGTCGACGACGACAACAAGCGAATAACAATAATACTCCGGGACGGGTCGTAATTATACGTTTGCCAACTCGGAAATCCAAACCATGAATTTATCGTGAAATTCATATGCGCTCGTCGTCGTCGTCGGGTATACGCTCGCTCGTCTTGCGTTCTGTTTACACTGTCGATTCTCCCACCGCCGGCGACCGCGTATACGACGTGTGAGCACACCTCTGGTAATCTCGCGGTACCCTGGCCATGCTTGGATTTGGCCTTGGGTTTTCGTTCATGTTTTGGTGCGGTCACACCGTGGACGTCTGCACGGCCCCCCGGACGAGCGCGTTCGCTTCTCCCTGCGCGTAATAGCCCTTTAACCTCTTGGCCGCGCGAGCACGACGTTCATACCGCGGTGGTTTACCGTGAACAGTATACGTCTGCGCAGCGTACGCGCGCGGTGTAGTACATTTATATGCGCCTCTGCACCGGTCAAGACCTTGAATGTAATGTATTCAACAACAACTGCGGTCTTTTGTTAGGACGTATCATTATTTTCTAGGTTTATCTAACCGATCGCGCGTATAGGTTTCCGCTCATTCCATCGGATTGTGTTCGGTTTAAAACGTGTAAAACGCCGCACGGAGATACCGACAGCGATAAATGGAGTCCACGAGCACGGACAAATAGCGCGATGGCAATTAATCGATTCGTCTTGTAAAAGATCGAGGGGAAAAAAGGTTGCATTTTCTGGCCAGTATACACCACGGTGGTCGTCGCTATATACAGCTAATCCGTGTGCGCGTTATCAAATCCAAGTTCTATCGGTTCATTCGATTTCGGGTACGCTAACGAAACAGTGGGTAATTACAATTTGCATATTATCATGTCCGAAAGAAACGCAGTAATCAAGCACAACCACCGCGGTCACCAACGTATATACCGTGTGAACCCCGCCGACACGAGGAGTACGTAAGTGCGGAACTACGGATCAATGACCAACAGGAAGTGTGTGTGTGTGTGTGTGTGTGAAGACATGGGTTCTCCGGTCTTTTGCAACGATCTGTTTTATTTTTTTTTTTTTGGTAAGGTATGTCGAAAAAAACGAAACAAAAAAAAAACGTACCTATACATTGTTATGTACCGTATTGTTGAGGGATAAAACGTGATGGGGTGACGACGAAAACAATGCCTCTAATGTCATTACTATTATTCTGTTGTTAACTGTGGAAAATTCAAGTGTTCTTCTTTTTTTCATTTTTATTATAGCAACGGAGTTTCGTGGACGCCGCCTTATAATGACCGAAACTAAAAAATAACCGCTTCATATATTATACATTTATGTATATATAAGTGCGTAAAATGTGTCCCGTTTCAATTTCCATACGCGACAAACTTGATAGGTAAAACAATAAAAATACTTATTTCAACACGTCCTGCGTATCTATACGGTAACACTCGTATAGGAAAAACAACATGACCGTGTATGCGTACATTTTGAAATTACTTTTCTCCGTATAAATTAATACACATAATAAGCGTGATCATTTTCAAACGGTACACTAGAGTTCGCATTTATTAATTTTAAAGAATATCGTGCAATTCATATTATTATATACACCGTGTACTGAGAAATCGCTTTCGTTCAAAAACAATTTGTGCACTTCAAATATCATATTAAATTCGACGAGGATCGAATTATATTGAAATCATAATAAAAAAAAAAAAAAACATTGAAATGGTGGAGCTAAAATATGTTTAATATTGAATACTGTTTAATTTTGTTTGATTGAGTTCGAGACAAAGCGAATTCTCAGTTATTGCGAGGCATTTAAGATTATTACTGAATTCTGTGGTTGAAAATCATAAAGAAGTAGGAGTCTTACTGACATATTTATTATTAATGTGTGGTCAGCAGTAAAATGTGGGTGAATAGTAATCGAAGGCGGTTATTTAAACAATAATATTTGTCTTCGACCAATAAATAAGAAAAAAACGTCTCGTGAGTACAACCACTATATAATTACCAGTATTCCATATTTCAGAATTATTTCATAACTATGCAATAAATTTAGAAGCTATTATATATAGATAGTGACCGACTAACAACAGACTATATTATATTGGATTTATGTTAATTTTCTATACGTAATAATGATAATATCATACATATATTATCATAATATAATATAGATTATAGACCAAAGCCCGAGTCTTTCAACCAATGTTATGTGCGTAGTCACGTCCACATTTATTCATCTTTACTATGTGCAACATCGCAACATACGGTTTTCCTACACCACGAAATAAATTGAAAATTGAAATGTAATTAAAACTACTGTTTGGCATCAGATATTTAATTCATAAGACAAAAGTCTACGGGATACAATGTAGGCTGTAAATATAACATAAAGTGAGGTTTTAATCAGCCTGTCAATTAATTTATATTTGGACGTGGGATTTTGAGTGGCGAACACACGTATCTATTACCAGTCACCGCATAGTATTCATATTTGAACGGAAACATACTTAACCAAAGTCATGATACACGTGATACTATAGTATTGAGATACGAAGAAAATAGTTTGGAAATTCAAAATCCAAATTGTAATAGATCGGTGGGATGAAAATAATTATTCCGCGTGATTGCTGCCAAAAATGATTATACTTTTATTCCCATATTTCTAACAATCAGTAGTCTAATTTAAGTAACTTAGGTGATTCAATCAAATTTTCCGTCGTTCTTTGTTATCTTATAGTGTTATCGAAGCCTTTGAAAACCTTAAGATCCCGCCCAAAATATTTTTTGTCCATGTGCCTGATGGTTATTATTGTCAAACCGCTAAAAGTCGTATACATGACACACGGTGAAAATGTGAAATAGCTACAGTACTCCTTGATTTTAGTATTCTCAGACGGATCGCAGTATTCCGGTGATAATAATGAAAGCAATTGCAGATTTTATAGATTTTGATAAAAATGAAAAGGAAAATGCATCGTTAACACGCAAATAAGTCCGTGTATCGAATTGATCGATACATTTCTTCGTGCAGAACGTACTGTTAAATTTAAACATAAACAACCGGCTGCAGACGTGTATGGTTAGAATTTTCAAAGCTAGCACACGCAAGCGTACGTCTCGGGCCGGCATAGCTGGTACCTGTGTAATTATACGCACTTCTCCGTGAACGACGCGTCCAATATATTATTACGTCTAGGGAGTCTTTACGGGAGTATTGAGAGAGATGTAGACGCGTTTGCCGCGTGTTTCCTTGCCGCGCGCGCGCGCAGCATCGGGTGCACCGAACGTTATCCGGATGACCCCCGAAAAGACTTACGGCCCAGCGGGTGGGTATTGCCTACGCGGTACATCGTCCCGAAGCTACCCGGGCGGCGCCGCCGCTCCTGTAACTCGTCGGTATGTGTACACACGGACACCGCGTGACGACGTCACGGTGCGCATTATTACTATTATAATACGATGGCGTACGTGAAACGATCCGCACCTTATCACGTTAAACGTAAGAAATACGGTATAATATATTGTATTTACATTTTACGCGTGTACGCCGCGTGTACACGGTCGCCTTGACCTTGGGCTCTGCGCAAGAACTGCGGAGAGTCCTTGTTCGGAAGCGGCGGCCGGCGCGCATAGGGACGCGGATACGACCGGGTAATCGTTTCGTGCCGGTGACGCGCGCGCGTTATGATAAAACATATCGTACACCTGATCATCTATACCAGCGTTTCTTAAACTTTTTTATAATATAGAACATAGAACCCTTTTTGATACCCACTTTTCACGTTAAACCCATACTTTTTTTAAACTTTTTAGCTTTTTTTTAGGATTATTTGCAAATAAATTATAATTATATAATACTATTGCGTTAAAGGTATTTAGCTAACAAAATAAGAAGCCTCGGTTGCTTTTTCATTAACGGTTTTTGTAGTTTGAACCATACAGTTGATTTTAATAGTTTGTCATGCTATCGAGCAAGAATTCTACATTGTTTTTTTTAAGTTCACCATGAACAGATTCTAAATGACGACTACGTCTATGATACATACTTTTTTCCCCACTACTAATCTTTAGTTGGACATTTTAAAGTAATTTTCTTGAAAATTTTGAAAAAATTACTTAAGCTTCGTGGTACCCTGAAATGATCTTCGCGGAACCCCGGGGTTCCATGGAACACAGTGAAACGCTGATCTATACGAAGCACTTGGACCCGATCATGAAAACACCACCAAAATAATTAAGTCTCTTAAAATAACTAATTCGTATAACCTCATCTGACATTGTTTTTTTTTCTTCTCTTTTTCTCTTATTACTTAATACCTATGTTTTACTCATACCTTTAAAGTCATACCTATGTAAATAATCCACACTGTACAATGTACATAATATTCATAATGTTCTCTAGCTCCTAATTTAATGTTTATATAGTATATGCCAATAACCTTAGTTGTTGCGGCTTGAATAAAATAAAATAAAAAAAAACCATATCTTACGTGTACTGCACACGTCGCTAGTGTTTCGGGTGTATAAAATATTGAGCATTTCGTGAAATTACGTTTGGAAGTGATTTATGAGAACAACTATACACAGGTACCTAACCTACCTGTGCTAGACGTATCAAAATGCAGCCGTATAATAATACGTACCTAATATAACGCAACGGATGATCGATGATTAAACGAAACGCGAACGGTATATAATATCCGAACGAATCGGAGCCACGTGTGGGATTATTATTAATATTATAGCACGACACGCGCGTTATTATTTCCGTAACTGCTAATTAATTATTTTACGAAGTCATCGTGCGAGTTTAGGTATTTTTCGCAAGCAGACCGTGGATCGCGTCGCAACTAACGCATTAACCAAATTATTATTTTAATAATAATTGTTGATCGAAGAAACGCTGTGAATCTAGCCAACGGGATAACGTACGTTATTATCCGTACATAGCTATAAATCACGCCTCGGTCGTGCAACGTACTCGTATGTAGCTAAAGATATTATGTTATGCTCTTCTACTCCACAAAAGACGTCTTGTATACATTAAAAACAATGGTAATTTTAATCTCAAGGCAAACACATTTTTAACGCGAATTAAAATATATGATTCTGCAAGTACCTATGTATTATATATAAAAATAAAAACGCACACGGTAATAACTAATAATAATGTCAATGAGCTTATGTTTTCGGTTGAAATTCAGTTCTCAATATGGTCACGTTTAAATAGCTACAATAACACGTTACGTCGAACGGCCGCGCATAATGCGTTAGGCTTTTAAAATGTTGGCGTCATCTTTGAAGTGAAAATGCCATACGCATAGTTAAATCGATAAACTATCAGACAATGATGATTGCACAGTATAGTGTATTAGCCAAGTACAGTAGGAGGTACCTGCTACATTAGGTTTGTGCCAAAACCGAGGTCGCTTATTCTCGTCCAAAACACTCCGAACGGTTTTGTTTTAACATTTATTAGCTATTCCGAGATGAGAAAAACATTATGGATACACCGGTCTACCGCACGTTTCTTTCGGTACATTCTTATAATGTGTTCGTCGGCGGTACGTACTCTATTCTCCCGTAGGTCCTATTATAATTTACATTTTTTTTCTTCGCGGCACACGATTGCGGTCGAGCAAAACTCGCTATAGGCTTTAGACGCGTGCGCCTATATCATTAGAAATGATTACGACGGAATTATCACCTAATATGCGTTAACATTACACGCTTCGTTGTGCAGTAGACAGAATCATAGACATTTGTTCGCGTCGAAATGTATTATTATTCTCGAGATGTTGAATCGGAAAAAAACGAATCTTATTGCGGATTAGTGCAACAAGTTGTCGTGTGCAAAATTTGACTGCGGGTTAAGCATGCTGCAGCGTGTACGGGGGTATAATAATTATCACGGTGCAACAATCTACACGACAAGCGCGTGTACGAGCATACGTTTTGACCTTTGTAGCGAACAGAGTAACAACCGCCCCCGTACATATAGCGCTCGTAATCGTTGCCTCGGCTACGATAAATTAAGTCTTGAGCGTATTGCACGACGACGACGTACGGTTGTAGAGGCCATATTGTGTACGCGGACAAATAATGTTCGGGGGTGGGGAGGTGAGGGGAGGTTACATTCATCGACTCCGTTTGTCACTGCAGGTACACCTGTACCGCGTACCGGCTAGCCCTGCGGTAAATCGTTACGAGCCGAACACACCTATATGAGATATACCGCTGCAAAGGATATTGACATTACTTTTTACCGAGATGATAATAACGTGTCCCGTGGTCGAGGGGGCATTGCCGAGCGCGCGTGTTTGGTCGCATGCCAATGCAGTGCTCCGCAGCGGTTGAAGACGGGGAAAACCACGAGACCGTCTTCATCATCATCGTGCAGGACGGGCGGGAAAAAATTACCGAGCTGGCGTGTTTTCGTTGCGGACATCGTGTTTCGAACTGTACGGCTCGAGTGCGCCGCGGTGGTGAATACGTACCAGCGCGAGGAGTGCGTGGGCGGTGCCGCAAAAACTACCAAAAGAGTCACCGCTCCGGGTAGGCAGGTAGGTACTAGGTAGGTAGGTAGGTAGGTAGGTAGGTAGGTAGGTAGCGCCTAACACCGGCGGGTGCTTGGTATATTGTGTTATTATTATTACAGTTTATTGTTGTTACGCCGCGTTGCGTACACAAGGAATCGCATGCGGCACGTGAAAGTGGGCGATAACAAAAACTACACACGTTGACAGCCTTTAGACGATATAACGTTCCAAGAACCGTCTTATGTAATCTGCAGACGGCATGATATAGCCCACATGGCCAAGTCCTATTGGGAGCTGCACCCTTGCTTGTATAAGTAAATACTACCGCAGTAGTGTAACGCGAAAGAAATAGGTATAACGCCATAACGGGCTCCGGCCGTCTGAATCTATGTGTAATACATTTCTCGAGCTTTACAATTATTATCGTTCAATCAGTTGCTATTATATTTCAACCGCGGTGTAAAAATTTCCAATTTTCAACCACAATCGGTTGTAAGTTTCATAAAAATCAAAAAAACACAGAGAGTCCATTTCGCTATTAGTATTTATTTTATTATTTTTTTTTTTTTCGAGAAAACGATAAACGAGTTGAAATGTTATATCTAGTTTTAAATAAAATTGTACGTCAACATTTGAATAAAGTAAAAAAAGCAAAAATATTCGACCGCGACGAGTGCGAAAAGTAATGTTCTTCGAACGACCGAAAGTCAAATTGAAGGTTAAACTTCTTGTACTTGGGACGTATAAAATGTAAATCGAAATTTCAATAACTTAAAATGCAATAAAAATGATAATAACTGCATTTATAATTTACATTTTAAACTATTAGGGCACGTGCACGGTCAACTGTCATATATATCGTAGTGTATCTCAAATTTGAACAGTGTGCACTGTAATTATGGTATATATTTTTTACCCCACACGCGGCGGTGGCGGTGCATCGTCCTTGAATAATAATACAACCATACGCGCGCGTGCGTGTGTATATTATATAAATAATTATCTCGATTCTTGATTAACATGCGTATATACAACATGTAATACACGTATATGGGACTTTCTCCGATTCGGAGACAACACTAATGAAAAAAACTAAAACAAAAGATTTATGTCCTTGCCCACGGTTATACGTATGGTTATTTTGAATTCACAAGCCCAAGTCGTCCGACAACAACACCTGTACGCGCAAGTGCACGCCCTGAAAGTATTTTTCGAACCATATCATATTGTGATGTATTTATATTCATTGGCCCGATCGTGCGGTGGTTGAGCTCTAAACCATCTTTGAGGCTCGTGGACGCGATGCAGCGGGTACACAATATGGTAATGGTCGCGATAATGTGAGCGCGCACGACCGCTATTCATTTCCAACAATCGAATTCCGTGCACGATATACCGTACACTTAATTTCACGTTTGCGATTCGATTCTCGCGCAGATATACATACAGTCTGGTCTTTATTTGATCACACCGATCCGTATCGACGCACACATACCGGTCGAGAACCCCATCGAAATCTTGTAATAATGTTATTACTAGGGCTCGGAAGTTGATGCATTTTGCATTTTTTTTTTTTGGAACGTTTTAGACGATGCTCTTCTGGCCACAAATGTGTTTCATTAGCGTGTGGATCTGAATAACTAATTTTTATTTTGCATTTTTTGGTGTTTTTTACTTTCTAAGTCATTTTTTGACATTTTTAGGTCATTTTCCCACATTTTAAGTCATTTTTACTGATTTCACACTGGTTCACTTCTTATCGTTTCTTGTCGACCATTATGCCGAGAACTTAAAACTTGGAAATTACCACGGACTAAGATTAGTACCTATCCGACTTTATCTCGCCGATTACATTCGCTGTTATCGTTTTGTAGTGAATATAATTATATAATTATAATTATTAAGCTTTGATAAATTAATAAAGAATTTTATAATAAAATATTTAAAAAAAATTGTATTTTTGTTAATTTAAAACAAATATTTATAATTTTTTAGGTCATTTTTACGTCATATTTGCATATTTTTTTTGTAATTTTTAATGTTTTTTAGGTCATCAACTTCACAGCCCTAGTTATTACACTCTTGCCGCGTACAAGGTCGACGCGAGCGGGGACATCTCATCTACGTTCTGTACTCGAATACCGTCGGTGTCCTGCCAGAAAGTGCGCGCCGAATTCCGTACTCCGACCGCCGCCGCCTAATTGGGCTTTTAATGTAAATTTTGCGCGTACACCGATCGGCTATAGGTGGATACCTCAAAACCGTCGCCCGACCGGCGCACGCTACGTCTTTAATCGTATGCATATTTTATGCACAGACTCTGCGCTCGCATTCGTATACATGTATATAAAGTGGCTGGCTTATGGGGTAAGGGAGAGAGAAAAAAAAGATTATTACATTATACTTTTAAATTTCCGACCGCGCACCCTTGAAACGTACGCGGTATACGTCTCGACGATCGGTCGATTTATACTTTTTGTGGTCATTAATGCGCGCACAAAACTCATTGTTCTGGCGTATACGAAATAATGAAATATCTGCGATGCGTTTGTTCGAGCAAACGACATTACGATGTGTATGTATACGCGGTCGAGTGTGAAAAACTTGGCTTCCGATGTTAGGTTAATATGGTTTTTTTTTTTTCTTTCGTTTGGTATCTCTCGGAAATCTACGGTAAAAGATAATATACACTCGTACATATTTTGTATACGTAATTAGTGTGACTCATCTGTGGAAGTATTTATCTAATATTTACCGCACAGCGTCTGTACAGTCTGTTTTCTTCTTCTAAAATTAAGACTAAAACAAGAATGTACACAATCAGTAATAGTTTTACACAATGGGTAATATGGGTAAAAGATTACGAGGCTAGACGGCTTGATTGAAGCGGGTGCCCAAACAACACTACTTCACATACAGTCCGTTTTAAGTCTTACAACTATAATGATTGTCGAGCGAGAGCGTTATTATATATCTTTTTGAACGGTTAATATATATATAAGGTTTGGCATCACTATAAAGACTTCAACGCAAGGTACCAAGATTCGGCTGTAGTTTTTATTAAACCGAAATTTAATCGATTCTACGATTTGATACGTTTTGCTGTTGAAAGATTACATATTACAACTCGAGTAAGTATAATATACGTAAAACGCATTGTTTCTACTACAGCGGTTACGTGGGCATGACTAACAAAAGCTATTTACACATTGCGTACACAGAATATCAAAAATGTACACAAAAAAAATTAGGCACTTAAATAAAAAAAAGATGGTATGTACATACCGAAATCAATTCAGGCACGTCGTATAGGCGCATATAGGCATATGTATTATTACAGTCACGTTCGGAGTAAATATTTTCGATGTTTTTTAAGAAACAAAATTAAACGTGTACAATATATTTCACCGCACCGCGTGCAGCACGCATAATATACTACTACTCGGTATATATATATATATACAGTAGTGAAGACGAAATTCATAAAATCCGACACATGCCTCTGCGTCATGCCAACTGCAGCAACGGGCGCACGTTACACCTCCTCAGACGTCAAGGTCTGAATCCGGTCGGCTCGTAAGTCAAAAACAATACCCTGGACACCCCTTGATCACAGCACCGCCGCCGCCGACACACGCGAGGTCGTGGCCGGTCGGATTCCTACCCGCGCCGTCTCGGTACCTATATGGCTGTATACCCGAAGAAAGAGAAAGAGACAGGACACACTACGTCTTGAAGCCGTGCGCGCATAATATTCAGTCTTACCGACGGCGACGACGGCGACGTTATACGACGAACGGCCATTGTTTTCCATACGAGCGCGCATTATAGAATAGATAATATAATATTTTACTAATGGACGAGGGTCTGCAGGTTTAAACCACCGCAGAAACAGCGCTGACAAGACCCAGACCGTATATTAAATAGCCGGGTACACGGGCGATCGCGGTAACCGATAGGCGCGCGCAGAAGAAATATATACGTATAAGCTCGACCACATTGTAATACTGTATTATACTGCGTACACAAGGTTCGGTGTACCTATGTACACGCGTATTCCGTATTCCGTTCGGAGTGGAAAATAAAAAAAAAGCTTTACCTATGTATGATATAGAGCGGCGAGTGCAATATTATGTAGACACAAAGCGCTGCCGCCGGCCGGTTCCCGGACCAAAATGCTGCTTGGAAAGCGACAACGTTGGTAATATTATGACGTTTATTGCGACGAATTATTCATTTGAATTTGACTCTGACGACTGCTTGGAAGAGTAAAGAAACGGTACACACCGGGTACACGTAACCAATGTACATTTCGCATAAGAAACGTGATCGTGTACGCGAACGGTGTACGCCGAGCGCTGCGAGAAGGCAGTAATGACTGACCACATTATGCGGTATTTTCGCTTAGTATTGATAAGAATCTTATAGCAGCATACGATACGTTTTTGTTTGTGGTTCTCCTCAATACGCGGTTTAAGGTGTTTTCCAACGGCGTCGTAGAATATTTATCGACGAGTTTTATTGGATTCTACCAGTTATTATGTTTGTTCAGTAAATCATGTATTCAATCGTTTATCGGTGACGATAATAACACGAGATGATTCGGGAAAAAGTAACATTTCTCTCAAAACTGTACGACACGTCGTTTCTACCATATACCCTCCGGCTTGAGAGTGCCTAGAAATTAAAATACATCGTGTTACGCGTGCACGCGGTGCAGTTATATACACGAAAATGATCGTTTAAAAGTTCTTTTCCGAACCGTTGACCGCGCGCGTGCACTGTTATAACTTATAACACACCGCCAAAGTGCATACGTACGCGAGTACACAACACGATATTATATTACAACAGCGGTGCACGATAATCGATTAATCACCCGGTGAAATAACATCGCGTAGTAGTGCTCATGATGCGTGGTGTCCGTCGCGGGGTTCGACCGAACGCGGATAAATTAATAACGGCCGTCGGAAAGTTATAAATAATTAGGGCTAGGGACTTATAGGAGCTTGCATATTTTTCAATAATAATTTAAAACATAGCTAAGTCATATAGACATTTGTTTCATAGTAATAAGAGTTTAAGGCAATCATTTTTATTTTGCATATTTTGCTATATTTGTATTTTTAGTACATATTTAACATATTTTACACATAAAATACAATATTTAATATGAATATTCTATAAATTGAAAATAAAAAAAGATTGCAATTAGTAAATAATCCATCTACCTAGGGTTTTTAAATTATTAATTCGTAAACAGAATCAATTAATTTTTTTATTTGTTTTTGTTTTGTCTAAAGGCAAACTTAAAAAAGAAGAAATGAAAATAATAAGAAATTATAATAATTAATAAATAACAATAAAACGATTTGTAATTTTTGGTTTTTTTATGAAAATTAAATGCTTTTAAGAGCATATTTAAGCATTTTTGCATATTTTCAGAGCATATATGATGATTTCTAAGGGCATAAATGCGTGCATATTTTAAGGTTTTTTAGCGCATGAAGTCCCTAGCCCTAAGACTTATAATACTCGGACGGATAGAACACCGCCGCCGCTCGCGGGATCCAATCGATATCAATATCTACGATCGATATCCGTGTGCGGTATTAACACTTTTCACACGTCTCGGCGTCGCGGTCGGCCCGCTTTGTGTACAATGAAAATCCGTACACGGGTGCGTGAACGATAATAATAATAATAATAATAATAATAATAAAATACATAATCGGTTCGTGCATATATTATTATTATTATTACAGTGCAGTGCCCGGTGTGTATACAATATTGTCTACGAGGCCGTGAGATCGGCGGGAGGGGGTGGGTGGGGGGGAGACGAGCAAACATTTATAAGACGGCGGCGCGCGGTGTAGTGGAATATTGATCGTAGTATACCGTTAAACGCGCTCGCCGAGACCGTGGATATCTTGTACCGCACAATAGTATATACTTTAAATATTGTTATTATTATTATTATTACATATACAAATCGAAGCCACGGCGAGATAGTTCGACCGGAGATAATTCGACGGATGTGATGTTTACACTGCAGGATCGACCCGGTTTCGGCGCGCGCATTGTTCCGAGCCGCGCTGTACCTATACGTGTTTAATACGTGTTTTATATATATATGAAGTATGAACGCACTACGCGATACGATCCGACGTTATACTATCGTTATTATTATACTGCGCGTTATTCGTGTTGTAGGGCACAGGACTTGTAACGTTTGATCATATTTGTTTTGCTCGATCACAAGAGTGCGAAACAATAATACGACAGCTGGTTTTTAAATTCTATTTTGCGTATAAGTTTTTTTTCGCGTCCTTCGAATTCTTCTTTTTGGTTTTGGTGCATATTTTCCTTCCATCTTATATACTCTTATAGTTGCCCATTTTAAATAATCTATCATTTTATCAACATTTTCCGTCGACGTTTTAATTTCATCTAATACGCAACCAAACTATTATTGAATTTAAAATTATTTTGAATTTGATCGTACATAATGTGCTTGTTTATCAATTGGTCTATTAAAAATACGCCCCAGTTAATTCGGTCGATGAAGAATTGTAGAAAGATCGTTTTCCATGTTAAAACTTAAAAGTACTGTTTGGCTGAAATCGAACTTTCCAGTCCGAAAATTTAAAAAAAAAATATTTGATCATTAAAATGCAACTTTCAAGGTAAAAATTCTGTATTGACTTAATCATCAACAGGTTTTATTCTTTGGGTTCCGAAGAAATTACATACTATTGAAAAATGACTGATATATTTTTAAAATAATCACATTAAAAATAATATAAGAGCATATTTTTAATGTGTATTATTTGGTTTTTAAGTGCACAAGTGCTTTTTTAGAGCTACAAGTCTTCTGCCCTATAATCATATACTATTTATAATCGATTGTTTGTCAAGGTGCTCGCGGACCGTAATATTTTTATAACGCGCGTGCACACAACACTATATCGCGGTCGTCGGTATGTGTGCCACGAAATCGCGAAGTATTGATGGTACACCGCATCGGTTTACACGGTTCGTCAACGTCGCCGATGCATATTATAATATAGGTACTCTACATCTACATATTAATATAGCAGCGGTTCTCAAACTTGGAAATTCGGATATTATTAATATTATAGAGTTAAACGATATCGTCACGTTGACCGTCGATATGCTATATAGTATACAATATTATCATCGGAAAACAAATAATCGAGATGATATGTTAAGACCGAAACGTATATTTTATTACTATGACATGATACACGCATTTGAAAGAAGTGCGGCAATCAATAGGAAAGCAAACCGTCGATAAGTAATTTTTTTTACGAGTTTTGGTTTAAGACTGGCTTTCCTGGGTTTCGGGCTGGGGCTTCGTGGACTTTGTTCCGAGGATAGTTTGTTATCATGGGTTCGGCGAACAGAAAAGTTTGAGAACCGCTGGTGTAATACGCCGGGATAACCGTAATCCGAGGCGAACGGAATGCCGAGCCACGCGAGTATTATATATGGCACCCATACACATACATTACGGTGGTTTTGGCACTATCTCGCGTTCTGTTCATAATTATATTTATTTATTTTTTGTTTTTTTTTTGCCCCCCTCGGGTGGGCCGCAAGAGTAGGATACCGCTTATTATAATATGGGATGGCGGTATTAATCGCACACGACATAACCATACAGGCCGCGGCACACCGGGTATTATATTATAATACTAACCAGCAGCCCGACGGATTTTTACGTGCCACTTTAAGACTATAATAACAGCGGACACGAACGGATTTGAGCGGTAGATCGTAATTTTACAAAGTCTTTTTGTAAAACGAAAACATTATATCCTCGAAATACGCAACAGAAATAACAATATAATATGGTTCGTGGGTGTGCACGTTATACACGATACACACGTATATATATTATATACTGGGTGTTCCACCGGGATTTACACAGAGCCATATCTCCTGTATTAACAGAGATATAATCAAATTATTTTTTTTTCTGATAAGACTCACGGCACTAAATGTATTTAAAACATTTAAAAAGTATAATATTTATTTTATAACTTTTATAAGTTTTGAAGATAGCCTTTATGTAGCTTTTTTTTGAAAATGTTGACGGTTCAACT
Source organism: Periphyllus acericola (assembly GCA_949715065.1). Lineage (NCBI taxonomy): Eukaryota > Metazoa > Arthropoda > Insecta > Hemiptera > Aphididae > Periphyllus > Periphyllus acericola. Next base: position 6,174,130 of record OX454265.1, on the reverse strand, counting down.
TTTAATTTTTACTAAATTTTCTAGTTGACAAGAACATAGTGTACTATTTACACGATTTTAAATAATAATAACATTATCCGAATTTCCTTATCGGAAAAATGACGAAGTGATTAAAATTTAAATTATTTCTATGTAAACTAGAAAAAATATTAAAAATCATGAATCCAATGTAAGACTAAAAGTTGAACCGCTGAAAAAGAAGAAAAATAAACCCATTAAAATGGCTATGTTCGAATTTCACAAAATTATAAATTAAAAAGTTAATTTTTTAACTTCTTTAATAATAATTCACTTATATATTTACCAAACTATATTGTCAACTAAATTGCCTTTGCCCAGGGATGTTCATAAAAAAAAACAGAATTTTATAATCTCCAATAACTCGGGATATGTAAATCGCTACCGGTGGGACACCCTGTATATGTGTAGAAAATATATGCCGCGCGATTATTATACACGAGCACCACGACTGAAAGCAGTTTTAACCGTAAACCAGCTACACCTATTCATCGCGTAAAGGTGTGAAGAACAGATAAATACGAATGTTACGTTTGATCTGAATTTTTTATTCAACATGCTTATAAATGGAATACGTTGTAACAGGTGGAAATGAAAAGGGTAACAGCTGTGCGACAAGAAGATACCATCATCGTGCAGAGTTCCAAATGAAAGTATATTGCAACTGTACGGTTAATAATGTATTATGATACATTGTTATATGCATATTGTATGGTATCAACCCGTGAGCATAGGATTAATATAAAAACATTTTAAATGACTGATTAATATGTATACACTATACATACAGTATTGTGATTTGAATAGTATTATAGCAGACAATATGATACAGAATTGATGATCAAAAATGTTAATAATTTATGCCCAAAGGATATACTACCTATAGTGAATAAGGTTGTAAACAATTAACAGAACGTTTGTACTCACAGGTACGTTTATAAGAGTACAATATATTTAAGCGGACAAATTTCACAAATTTATTCCGAATAAATCCGTTACTCCTATTATTTTTTTCTTCGAAGGTTCCGAAACTCGAAATCGAAAAATAAATAATTAAGTGATACTTATTGAAATAGATTAGTGCGTTGTTATTACTATGTATAAGTACGTAGTACAATTAAATTTACTTCTACAACGTAACCGGCATATTTTACAAGCGTCCATAATATCGTAACATATAATTTAAAATTTAGCCACCATAAGCAAGAAAATAAAACATTAATTTCATGGTATTGAATTTATAAAAAAACCCACGAGTACTTATATATTTTATAATGTACTCTGCACATTTTCAGGCAGATTATAAAACACAGAAATCCATGGTCCGTTGCTTCTCTGTTGTAATTTAAAGTTTTTAACGTTCGTATGGAATTCTTGCAATTTTTATTCACGCTCACTTCCGATATCTTTTTTTTATTATTAGTTGGACACTATTGTACTTACTGTCCACTTCAAACTTAGAACTTTTAAAAAACATTAAGATTTATGACGTGTGCATACATATAAGGTATATACGAGCATTTAATTAAATAAAATAATAAACCGTTGAATGTTTACAGTACACCGCACACCTGCTAGCAAGACAATTAACCACTGTCTAATATTCTGTGTAATTATTTTGTTTTTTACGTTTTTACAAATTTGCATGCGTATGTAATTCTGCGAGTCCATTTTTCACAACCAAAGCGCTTTTATCTATACTTTGCTTAAAATACCGTGGATGTATTTACTTAGTGAACATATAATTTTTTAGAATAAAGTTCACACCATACATAAAGTGTATTGAACGTAAAGTATAGGTATATTATAACACATTAACATCCTGTAAAATTTCCCATTTTTTTATTTCAGTTAAATATTAATTAATGGAATAAAGGACAATTAAGAAAATAAACATTCAAAGAGTTTCTGGTCCAATGCACACGAAAAACAACTTCCGACAGCTAGCGCGCATTAGCCATGACAGTTTTATTTTTTAAGTATACACGATGCCTACGTGAGATCGACTTAGCCTTCCATCGTGTTATTACGTTTGGCTATATATTATTATTATTATACTTGCACTTGGGAACTTGTAATCATTTTCGTTACGCAAAACGGAACGCGTCAAAATATTTACCACACAAACGCGATATAGTGTAATCATTTACCGAGTCACTATATATATATATATATACATATTATACATATTATATACGATTATTATTACAGTTTATATTGATGTTCGATTTAATTTCATTCTAAAAACTTTTCCCGTCGAGTCTAGTTTTCTGTTGTAGAATTCCAGGATCGCGACATCGTCATTAATTATAATTATTGGCGTTGCATGTTTAATTGAGAAAGTTAACGTTTTATCCTACCTTGAACCTGTCTTGCAGCCTCGCCGTCGATTAGAAAATATTATTGCGTAAAATTTGTATAATATAATTTATGAACAGGACCCGAAAGTTATTCAATCCAATTCATTACTGTAACATGTATACGGTGCAGATGTAATACTCCCTGCGAGTTTCAACGGTTTTCGGTCGTTTCAAATGATCAAACGTACCGTCTCCCGCGTGTAATACTGTTATGGGCGCTCGTGTGTAAGGGAGAATAACAAAATAATATTAATGCAAATATTATAACAATTCGACGAACATACGATTGTATAAATCGTGTATTTAATGGTTTCCCTCCCCACCCTCCCCCCTTTCAAACCTGATAAAAAATTACTTACGTCTTAACACTATTACTATAACTGTAGATAAACACACGTTCCATATTAATGCGATGGGCCAACTATTGTCTATTATTATGACGTATAACTATTTAATATGTAATTGCTAAAGAGAACATCGAGGCTAATGACTGCGCAGTTGATGAAGTCGTACTAGGAGAAGAGGAAAAATTACACGCGTTCGTGTACATATGTAAAGCACATTAAATGCCTGCGAACAAACTGTACAATATACATACGGATACGGGAATTAAATATAGTCTATGTGCGCCTCGGCAACGCAACCATCGTTTTCTCGACGATTCCTGTTCCGAGGAACTCGAATGGTATAATTACGGAAGTGGCATTATCATTAGTATTAATATAGCCGCGACAACCTTGAGAGTATTCGCAATAACGCGTTTGTTCTGCACCCTTAGAACACCTAATAGAGGGTATTAATAAATATTTTATCCCCGCCTTCGTATCCGACAATATGAGTAAGGAATACGTATATACACGACGTGTTCTGTAACTCCCAGCTACATTATTTATCATTTTTTTTTCCGTACGAGTTTCGCGTTTCTCTAGTATAATATGTAAATAATTGCATGCTGCGCGGACGAAAAAAAAAACCAAATCGCTCTAATGAATTTCACGACATCAAATAAACTGTACTAATACGCAGTATAATACATTTTTGTTTTATTTTTATTTTTCATAACCGCACCGACTAATAATAATCAATTATGCATTACACGTGTATGTATAGGTGCGCGTGATATAATATTCTGTCTCTAATCGTCCGAAAGGATTAAAACTTAAAAGTAATAAATCATATCCACGATCCGTTCATTTACATATAAGTCTACTCTTTCAACGTTAAATAATAAATATAGCGTGTAATGTTCTGGCGCATTTCATCTCGGAATCCGAGTAGGTACCCATCAATTCGCCACGGACATTTAATGAAAACTGGGCTAAAGCAATTAAATTCACATTCTTGCATTTTCAAATAAAATAGCGGTTTCTTGGGAACGTTTCCAGTGGTTATAATTTATGAGACACATATTTACAACACGAGAAATTTATACGCATAGCCCCGCATAGGTAACAAATTATGAATTAATCGTTTAATAAATATATCATTATTTTTATTGTTTCAAGTATTTATAAACTAATTAAAATTCTGCATTGTAATAAAAAACTACGTTGGTCAACATTTTCAATGACCGTTTTTATGGACACTAGGCCATAAATTCTAAATCATTTGACCATAAAACGGTGTTTAAGTAAAAATACAACTGTACAAATGTCATTTCAACCAACTATTATAAGTACATAACGAATGATGACAAATGTTTACGATGTTTTCGTGCTAAAAATAATTAATTATGGTTCTTTTTATTATTATTATAAAAAAAATTCAAGTTTCGAATTGTGTTTTAACAAAACAATTGTTTCGAAATACATTTTTAGGTACTTCATACAAATTACTTAAGTCCAGTTTTATAAAATTATTCGCCCAGTATCTATTGAGGTAGTATTTCCAGCGTTTACTACGTATAAATGAATATATTAAAAAAATTATTAATGAACTGCGGAAATTATATGCAGGATACTTGGCTTGGTTCCCACTCATAATTATTAGATGTTGTGGGAAATTAGCAAATAATACCCATTTGTAAACAAATATTATTTAGCACATAAATATATAATATTATATAGATATAATTCAATTTATAATAAATACGATTATGGGCATTTATTTGTAACGTCATTTTTATGTCAACAATTCGGTCATTCGGAAAATATAGGTTGGTATACTTTAAATCATAGAGTAATAAAACTTAAACCAATGATTGATAAGTATAAAATAATTAATAGAATTTAAAATAAGTACCTAATCAAAGTATACGCGATTGTTAAAATATAATCAATTCTAGTGTAAATGATATAAAAGCTTTGTTTAAAATGTTGAAATATAAACTCTTAACTTTAAAATATATACTTTAATAAAAAAAATCAATTTGCATCTCAGAGAAGTGTTGATTATAAAAGCAAATATATTTTCGCAACAAAACGTTATCAATTATGTTAATTTCGATCAATATTACAAGGTGTTATAATATGAAATGTACATGCACGGAAAAAAATACTAAAAACGTATATCGCATGATCAGACTATATTATAATAATAAGGAACAGTTTCAATAAAAAAAAAAAACAAGCAGACATATAAATGAAGTTATTATAAGAGTTATACAGAGAGTATACGTAAGTAGACATAAAATAAAACTTCGATGCATTAGATATTTTTAATTATTTTATAGTTTGTCGATGATCATAACTCATCATATCATAGAGCACGATTAAAATAATTATAGTGTATGAACGTTTAATAAAAACATACGAGTGTACCTACACAATTACATTATATTGTTTTGAATTTAATTTGCTTTTAGGAACAATGACTGACTGCAGTTACGTAATTTTTCAATGTAAGTACAATAATTTCAACAACGATTTCCAGTGATAGATTGCCTTGTGATAACAGTTGTGTACGTTATAAATAATATACTCCTTATGTGCTAAGAAACGTTTCTAATAATCTTCTTTGTATCATCGGTAGGTACGTTAATCCGAAAACACAGGTTGAAAGTTTTGCGAAATTCCGGAGATTCCGGAGATCTCGTAGCCGAAACGCGTACCGATTTCATATTGATTTAACGAATATTCAAATGATAGGCTCTGCCGTTGTGGTTATAAACATGTAACGGTTTAGACGGCGGAGGGAAACCACGGCGGACCACCTACCTAAAGCGAGTGATTTATGATTTTGACGACACAACGCGAGGCAAACGCGCGACGATATTGGCGAAAACGACGAGGAATACGCCTGCGCCCATCACGCCTATCCGTTTCGATTTTTGGAATAGAATACATAGCCTTTATATTATATTGTACGCTTTGGAAGTCGGATGCACTGCGGAGTGCACTGGGCGCAGTACACATCACAGGCGTGTGCATACGGAGATGAATCCGAAGTGTTATATTACACTGCACTATATTTTACTATTTATGGACGGTAAAAACACTTACCATGTTCGGGTCTTTGGGTTTCCGGACCATTGATCCGACCGTTGGTACAGGACGCTGGTGCGAGAACGAAAACACTACAAAGGGCGCATATATATATATATATATATATGTACGAATAGGCGAAAAGGCACGTGCGAAAACAAAAAGTTAATTCGTCAAAAATGGCGGACCGCGGTATTACGATATAATATTGTAGTCTCGGTGTGTGTCTTGCGTGGATCACCGCATCATCGGACCGCGAACTGTCCGTGTACTACAAGATCACGCGAAAAACGGGGGGGGGGAAACAAAAGAGAAAAAAAAAACACGAAAAGCCGATAAATCTCAAAAGCGCACCGTTTGTTGTCGTAACGTCTCGCGGATTCGGATATGATTTTTTTTTTTTATTCAAAACCAGTTCGAATCGATCGGAAAAAACGTTTTCCTCGCACACGTTCGGCTCGGTGCCGTTTTTCACGTAATGCTATTGATCTGAACGGACGATTTGAAACTGCACGAAGAACGCGGACGGGACGAACGGACACGAACGGCCGCCGCACAGGAGTGTGGTAGTGCGTGTGCGGCTGACGAGCGCGTGTGATGTGTTTCGACGGTGCTCTTGAACGCCGCCGCCGCCGCCGCCGCTGTAACCCGGGCAAACCAGTTTCGTAACGATTGTTGTTGTTGAGCGACGCCGCCGCGGCGGAGTACCCGGGGGAAAAAAAGTGGGCCGTCGATCGGGTCGTCATCGAGACCGAAAAAAAAGAAAAGAAAAAATGGGCTCGAGTAAATAGGAGAACGGGTCACTTGGGTGCAGGGGATGAGGGGGGAAATCGTAGACTTGGGAAAAAACGGGAGAAAAAAAAAATCATCGGATTCCTCGTACACACCGGACTCCGCGTGTAGCTCCGGTGCACCCTCGCCCGTGATCGTCATAGGTGATGCGTGGGGACGGCGTAACACTATAATATCTTGTCAGTCGGAAATATGCGGTCGTCGCCCGTGCAGTACATTACTTATATGTATATATATATATATATATATATTCACATGTACAGCCGGTAAGTACGGTGTGGTTATAGGTATATAGGTATACGCGCTCGAGTGCGTAAATTATAGGGATCGAACGCGGTATGTGGTCGATGCTGAAAACGAATCACGCCAAACACGATCTGGAAATATTCGACATTGTTTTTTTTTGCCCCTCCGCGCGTAACCGATCGAACGGCAGTTTTCTCGACCATCATCGGTGATGGGTCTCGCGGATCCGACATTTTTCAAAACGTCCGTTTCGTCTCGATCCCCGCGCGTTATACTTAGCGTCGTCGTGACGAGCATGTCCTGAACCGTGAACACTGTGTACACTATTAAACGTTTACATTTATATACCTGCAAAAATCGAATATTCATTCTCAGCTTTTTCCGCGATCACGATCGCGAAAAATATTTTATGTACTCGGTAATTGAGCCGTTTTCCTAAATCACAATTTCTTTTTCTCCAAATTTTCATTCCGTTTATAAATTATACGCAAACACATTTTGTCGCTAATACGTATTCAATTATCATAGTATACATTGCTGTTCCTTAATCTGTCAGTTGTATAATAATTGTGTAATCTTAATTTTTAATTTTTAATTATTAGATGCAATTTTTTATGCGTAAAATCTCATCGAAGGTATTATTAAGATATTATGGCACTCACTTTCCGATTAATAAGTCATGTCGCTATCAGCAAGGAACAATCTTAAATTTCATATATTTTCCGATAACCTATTAATTATAAAAAAAATTCTTCCATCCCAATTAGTAATTTTATAACTCATCATCTCCATTCTAAATGTTATTGTTTTTTCCATAGGTAGTCTATTAAAACATCTATTTTCTCTAATTTTTCTTTCTCTTGTTGTTCGATAAATATTATTCACATCCAAACATTACTGTAAACGATTTTAGTTTATTTAAACTCTGAGCTGAATAAACCAATGTACATTTCATACATACAACATGTACAATAGTTACCGTAACCATTATACAGTTCAGAAGTTGTGCTCTGCAAGATCCTGCTGCATATGGTACATTATACTATGTACCATAACATGGGGATTGCACATCTTAGCACCTGATATATGAAACCTGTGGTGGCATTTTCTTGGACCGCACATGATGTGTACTTCAACTTTTATTTCCAGGTATGGAGACGTGGGGTTTAATATTACGAAAACCAATCTGAAACCGCAGGATAACAATGGCGTGATTTTCATGTGGCGCGACGAGATCACGAACAATGAAAAACTGTTTTAAAATATTCAATAATTATACATGCGTACGTTTACAATACTGTGTGAATATACGGACAAAAAGAGAGTTTAATTAACACCGTAATCAAGCCGATATAACATTATACCCTTTCTGTTGACGGGCGGAATAAAATAAAAACGGCAACTATTGTAATAATTATAGTATTATCCCGTTACCCTCAGATGTCCAGATTAATCATATAGAATGTTTGAAAACAACAAAAAAAAATTAAAAAAATACAGTTATAAAAGTTGGCATGTTGTTGTTGTTTCGGTTAAATCGTACCAAGTTAAAATTATAAATGTGTAGGATAAAGCTTAATAATTCGAAAGGTTACACTTTAAATAATTTAATAACCGGACGATTTTAATATCCATATAATTACTGTACGTGCATCTCGTTGAAGTTCACGTGAGAACTCACCGCGGTACACATGCGCAGCGTCTGCAGTCAGTCGATTTCCTAGGTTCGTCGCGAAAGGTTTTAATTGGTTTCGGAACGAAACGAATTTGCGATAAACGAATTCACCGAGCATTTAAAATAGGTACTTTACCGGCTGACCAGAATCTCATAATATGTAACGGTGGTTTTCTCGTGCACGGGAACATGCGACAAGCCGGGTACAAGATAGGACAACCGGGATTCCTCCGTGATCAATGATAATTATACTAATATATAATTATTATGTATATCTTATGAATAAATGTTAGACGACTTATGACGAGGAATTAGTGGTAATCGATGAATTTTACATATTATCAGTGTTTTTCAACGTTTGCTTACAAGCCAGTTAAACTGAACAAGAGTTAACATAATTCTAATGGAAGAACAGTTAGTTATTGAGCAACATTTTTTTAACAGATTTATACACTTCTGTAGTTTAGTTTTATGTAATAATATTTGAAATTTATAAGGAATAATATATATTGTTTAGGTTCAATTGAAAATGATTGGTCTGTGATGGGTGTAATAATGATAAAAGTCGTTGGAGGTATGACGGGACTGTCCCATTTTGATCCATATATGTACAGTCGACTCTTGATAGTTCGAAATTGACGGGACTGTTGAAAAACTTCGAATTACCGAGAGTTCGAATTGTTGAGTAGTTCAAAATAATTTGTTCGAATTACCGCGTGATTTTCAAGGAACCGAGTATTTACTTCGAATTACTGACGGTTTCGAATTATCGAGAGTCGACTGTATATTATATTTTTATACGTAGGTATTTTTATTCGTGCGAAATATAGAAAAAAATGAATAACAGTAAATTTTTATGCAATATTATTAATCTAAATTGATTTGCGAGGTTCAAATGTATAGATGCCCTCTTGTGATATGTGTGTTTAATAGGTTTAAAGACTTTTAAAAAATCACGCTTGACCGTCATCCCACGAGTTCCCGATCACCCGGTATATTGTTGTACGGTAAACTGGTAGTAACACACCGTGGATGGGAAACGATATACGTATTTCGACTTGCGTCACGGAAACGCGTGCTTCAATAAAACGATCACACACTACTAGAGCTATTCGATATTATGGTGGATAATGGCAGGGTGCCGCGCGATCGCAGCCACCGGGATGGCGAGAGCCGAGACACGAAGTCCAGATTTCGCCGATCAACGTTTTTTTATTATCGTACATTATCGCGCGCGCGCGCGCGCACGTTGGACGTATAGAATTATTATATTATACGCGTCCGGGATTTGAAGACCGACGACGACGACGACGACGCGAGTCGATTATTCACCGCGCACGGACGCCCCTCAGAGTTCAGGCTCTGAACATTTATCGACGGTTGAAACACATTTATACATTATTATACTCTATTATCCCGCGTGTCTTACGTCGAAGCCACCTAAGCGATATAATCGAAACGTTGTGTAAAATACGCGCAACAACGCACCGTTACCGTGTTACAATAATAACGATAATGCTCTCATAATACGAGTATTTATATACATGTTAACGATAATGCGGTTATAAAGATCGTTTGCAATGTTTCTCTTCGCTGCGCATACGAATATACCATGTTTACGGTAAGCGAGTATGCATACACAGGATGTCCCAACGGGATGTACACAGAGCGATATCTACCGTGTTAGGATTCTATAGATTTCGAAGATTGCCATTTTATAGGTTTGACGGTTCATCTTTCAATTTTCATCAAGTTCTTGATTTTTAATAGTATTTCTAGTTTACAAGAAAATCATATAGGTACTATGTACACAATTTGGAATAATAATAACATTATCAGCAAACCTTGTCGGAAAAAAATCCTAGGTCTATTTCTTTGTAAACATAAAAAATGATTAAAAATCATGATTCCAATGAAAACTGAAAGTTGAACTGCCGACGTTTTCAAGAAAATAAACGCTATAAAATGACCATCTTCAAATTTCACAAAAATTGTAAGATAAAGAGTTAATTTTTAACTTCTTTAATAGTTCACCTAATATATTTACCAAATTAAATTGTCAACAAAATTGCCTATGCCCAGTAATGCTCATAAAAAAACAGAATTTTACTATCTCAATTTACATGGGAGATATTGCTCTGCGTAAGTCCCGGCGAACCTATATTTTTTTTTATTTTATTTTAAATACATATACGGATGAGTGCCCTAATTACAAACTTAACATTGTGTATAAGAAATTAGGGTAGGTATTAAATAATTTACATTTTACATTTAACATTTGATTTCTAGAAGGAATGGTCCGCATATGCGTGAGACATTAGACGCCTTATTGGTTAATTCCGTAAGTAGTTAGTGTTAAAGTGGAGAATATGGAAGGGAACAGTTGCGCGCGTAGTTCTCAGTGGAACCTTGAAGTTTACCAATGCAAGTAAGGCGGAAGGTCAATTTATTTTCCAACAAACCCTTCAAGAAGGTAATACTCATGGAACGCTTACGCTCCACACGTGAAGCTAGGTTGAGTGCGTTTGAAACGCAATGCATATTCAATAAATGACTCGAAAACCTTCAGAACCTACGCTGCATCCTTTCAATGTGCCTGGAGTTTTCAGCGATATTCGTATATGGTATTTTATCGATAAAATTCTACTAATGAGTCGTACTAGGTACTTAAAGGGATAGATTTATCGATTGCAGATAGATAGTATACCGTGCGTAACGAGCACTCATGTCTGGTCACACATCACACGTGGTCCCTTGTCGTAGTCGTACGTTATTTTAATTCGTGTACGTTATACATTATAATAACGACCCAAGGGTTGTGTGGGTACAACTTGGAAGAAATACGAACATTGGATAAAACCCGACGACGCGCATTACAATATATCAGTAATTCATAGTTGTGTCTACGGGGGAGGCAGGGTGGGCACTGGGCACCGGCCTCCCCAGTGACTTAATTCTTGGGCTCTTGGCTAAAAATCTACCGTGGTTAATAAACTATAAATTTTAAACGGATCTCAGTTGGTTTAATATTTTAAAATATTCATTATCAATATATTAAACATTATACCACAGATAACATAAAATCTGTGATTATATTTTCTGATTGGCTTTTAACATACCTACCATGGTTAATAATGGTAGGTGAGAGATAAAAAATTTGATAAATGCCAATGAGTTTATGTTACGACCACTATTGTAAATTTGTAACATGTATCTAACTTTAACAACCGCGGACCGTGGTTTTTGTGAAGAATGCCGGTTAGTAATCAGCCTGCTGCACATTTCAAAATATTGACAACAACGACGCAACGTTATTTTTAATTTTAATCAGAATTTATACAAGTTTAATATGATATAGAAATATATCAAAATAAAATAAAATAGTATTTTGATATCAAATATTTTGTGTATTACCGTAATACTGTGATCTATGCATGAGCCACGAATTTGATCATACCGAATTTGTGTTGTTTATGCCTCATGGTGGCTGTGGTATTTATAAAAATGTAATACAAAATTGAATACAATCAGTATGACTACTAACAAATCCAAACGTAAAAGATTGAAAACTTTGCACGAATTTTTCATGCCGAAAAAGATCAAAACAAAATTCTGGTAAGTTTATATTTAATACTTTAAAATAATATAAAATTATAAGCACAAATATAGATCGCTGTAGTAAGTAAAAAATTAAAATTATATAAATGGCCTCCCCAGCCATTTAGGTCTGGACACGCCTATGAATTCAGTATACCGCGGTGGTATAATATTATTATGAACACTGACCGACCGCGACTTGGACGGTACTTACCTTCAATCGTTTGGTTCGTGCGGCGACGACGACGACGACGACAATATGGAATCAGCGCGTATTTTAATCGGCCATAACTATTGATTTCCACCGGTATAAATCCGCATATTGTATTATATTATTAAAACAGTCGGTCGCAGCGAACGAACGGCGTGTTATTGCGGACGCGTGCGTAATAAATAGCATTGTGCAGTGTACACCACGGTATGTGCATACGAATGTACATCGCAGGTTACCGCACGCGGTCATGCTGGAAATATAATTCGCAAAAATGATATTTTATCGACGCGATTTTACGCTAACGAAAGGACTGAAACTGCTTCCGACTTTTACACACGGAATGTCGTTCGAAACGATTGCGTGATAAACAATATTACGTTATCTTTGAGCAGACGCGTATGCACGTATAATATCGTGTACGCGCGGCGCACTATCCGTATTCCGTACACAGGGAAGTGATATCGAAAGAAAAGTATCGATACTTTTACTTGGTATCGAATCGAATGAATTACCGATTTGAGAAAAATATCGAAACAAAAGGACCGATATTAGTAGGTATCGAAAGAAAAGTATCGAATCGAATCGAATCGAATTGAACACTGGGACTGTGATCGGCAAGACCCGATATTATCGTCGTATCGAGTATTCGAGAATTTCCCCGAATTCATAGTAGATTACGGATGGTATTAAAAGTAGATGATGGTCTGTGGGTCTGTCGTCTACTCGTCAGTGGAAGTCAGTGGCGGACGCAGGGGGGGGGTTTTGGGGGTTCAAACCTCCCCCCCCGAAATGAATAGATGATTAATTTAAAACGTAATAGTTATTTTATCTTATGTACCTAAAAACAATTAATTATTCAAAAGACGTTAAAATATGCTAGAAAAAAATGTTTTGGTAAGAAAAGTGAATCTGTAATAATTTGTAATTTTTCAATCTACGTCATCTACGTTATATCAGTCTATACATCGATTTTTGCAAATTGGAGCAACACTTCCCGTTTCAGTTGCTTCGAGTGAAAGATCATTCTCTTGTCTCCGTAGATTAAAAACCTATTTACGAAACAAGACGGCGGAGGACCGATTGAATGGATTAGTATTATTGAACTTATACAGAGACGTAGAGGTATCTTATGAAGATATCTTGAATATTATGGCAAAAACACCGAGGTGGATAAATTTGATTTTATAATTAATTGTTATGACTTCTAAAAATACAATAAATAATTATTTCAAAACAATGGTAATTATTCTTATTTTTTCAAACCCCCCCCCAACATTTTTTCCTGCGTCCGCCCCTGGTGGAAGTGCAGAATCTGAAAATAATAAGTAATAACCTATGAGTCTGTACAGTCGTATTGTGCGATTTGTGAAATCCCCCACCACGTGCAAACCATTTGACTTTAAAGGAATATTGTTCGATACCATTCGAGTGCTTTTGAACCGATATAGTGGTAAATAAATGATTCGATACCAGTACTTTTTTATCGATATGAGTAAAGTATCGAAACAAAGAGTACTTGTAACGAAAGAAAAGTATCGATACTTTACTGGTATCGGTAGTATCGCAACGTCCCTATCCGTACAGCACTGCGCGCTGCGTACACCCGTCGTATGCGACAATGATCAACGGTACCAACGAGACGTGGCCGGGGAGAAAACTCAAGACGGTCACACTGTGAATTTCATCACATGTAGGGCACTTACCACCAGTATCGTGTTGGATATCGTCATCGATAATTATTCACTTGTATTGGTAAGATTCACCATGCGATCGTGTCCATCTTCGATTTTATAGTAGTTGTGATAATAATGAATTGTATCAACTTCTGGAAACTTTTCAAAAGGCAAGCTAAATCCATTCGGTCGCATTATATTTATTAAGATCTTTAAATAGAGTAAAATAATATCGCGGTATCGTAGTTGTTTTGAATAGATTCATGATCATAACTGTAACCTATAAGCAGTCTTGTAAAAGTATTCAAATACAGATGCAGATACTTGATTTCAAAAGTATTCGAGTTCGAATACAGATACTTCAAAAAAGTATTCATAGATACTTTAAAACACTTAAAAAAATTTAATTATACGTATTTGAGTACTTAAAAATTATTTGTTTACTTTTACTCAAGTACTTTACTAGACTGCTTACAAGAAATGTTTGGATACAGAAAGATTTCAACATGATAAAAAAAAAATGCTGCTATAATATGATGACTCTGGACGGTAATGAACTACATGACGTAAAAAATGAAGGGGTATTTCCGAGAGTTAATGACTTTAAGTTTTTTGAATGGTTTTACACGGTAAAGGATGAGCTATCGCTAAAGCTCACATGCAGCACTAAAAGATTATCTGGAGACTTGTATGCGGAATTTCGGAACTTAACGAAAAATTATAAAATTGGTGTGTAATGTGAACTGTTGGCAATCTCAGCGTAACCAGCAAATCGTTCTGAGCTGATACGAAACAATCGCAAAAAGTGATTAGAAGAAAGGAGAAGAAGGAGGTTTGAAGATTACAGGATGATTAGAAGATGAGTTACCTGATGGACTATATTCCTTACGCGTATAATGATGCAACTGCGACTGAAATCGACTCGCAAGTTGATGCAATATCTAATGTTAACGTCGTATGGTAAATATTTGTAGGACCACCCAGAACGGTGAATGATGCCGTGATTGAAAATAATTGTAGTATCCGATGCATTAGAAGAGCACCGACGAGAAGATTTTAATGTTCACGAGTTTTTTTTTTTCGTACGACGAACCTAATGATGTAGAGTTTTTTACAAGTCAATTCTGACAATTCATCGGGACCCATAACGTCAGTGGTGTTTTTGAAAAACATTGATTATGCGCTCACACAACACGTTGTGTCCGAGGAAAAGGAACGATTAACGGTTGGGCCACGCGATTGCGGACTTATTACGTCGGCTTATGGAACATTAGAATTTGGAAGGCGGTCGGAAGGCGTCATCGGGAAATGCGTCTTCGAAAAACCTAATGTCGGTCGCGGACGACGAGACGACAGTGTATTGCTTTTACATCGTAACGAATACGATACGGGATCAAGGCAACGAGGAGAAATTCGGTTTACAGTGCGCATCGTTCACCACGCCTGCTGACGGCGCGCAATCATAATCATGTGACTGTATAGCTTGAATTGGACCGAATAGAACTATAACCGATATACGACGCGATTCGTGCGGACAAAGCGGCAGCAGCAATTAGCTAAATAGCTCATTAGTGCGAGACCGAGTGTTATACGCTTGTACAACGCTACGTCTTGTTACAAAATGCCAACAGAGCCATTCAGCAATCTTTTCGTCACTTCTTCTTCTCTTACAGAACGACTTGAATAAGATATCATCATAATGCTTTTAAGTTCAATTATTTTCGACGGCGTGTCCACCGCTACCGCGCGTTTTTTTTTTTTCTTATGCTTATATCACTATTACTGTCCACCGCCACACAAGAACTATACAAATTCGTATGTTACAATTGATATTGTACGCTCGTTGTCCGACAGGTAATACGGTGTACTATAATGCCTATGTAGGTAACAGGTTCACATGATCACGATGCATAAATACCGTTGTCCTCCGCGGGGTTCCTTTCGAGGACCAGTTGAGGACATTACAGCTTGCACTTTCGTTTTGTATGCGCTCGACAGTGCGCCACCCGAATACTCGAGTGCTGCAAATAATATATACAGATTAACCTACTGAAATTTATTAAGTGCCTACTTGAACTGTTCGACTCGTTCACCGTGTGTGCCGCCCGTCCGGATCAAAACAAATAAATAGGTAGGTCTGTAGTTCTACGGTTTTCTGAATGGAAATCAAGACAACTCTGATGCGCACGAGCTGTGGGGTTAAAATAATATCACGTGGTAACATAAGCCGCTCGGTCAGGTTGATAACATACGTGTAATGTGTACATCACACTGTATCACACATGCTCTACAGGGTATGACTAATAACGGAATCAACCAACCAGGCGTCTACTGTCTCACGCGAATTCGGACCCTTCCTTCTTATAATTAAATGTAAAGTGTAAATTATGTAAAATGTTAATTCTATCCATTGTCCACTGTACTGTAATTTGTATGCATAACGTTGGGCTTGTAATAAGGACACCCACCCGTATATATATTTAAAATAACATTTATATACAGGGTGTCCCACCGGAATTAACACAGAGCGATGTCTCCCGTGTTGATGGAGATAATCAATTTCTGTTTTTTTACGAGCAATCTTGGGCAAAGGCAATTTTTTTCACAATATAGTTTGGTAAATATAATTGTACATATTATCAAAAAAGTTAAGAAATTAACTTTTTATTTCATAATTTTTGTGAAATTCGAACATAGCCATTTTATAGGGCTTTTTTCTGGAAATTTGAACGGCTCAACTCTCAGTTTTCATTGAGTTTATGATTTTTAATAATTTTTCTAGTTTACAAGAAATTGGTGTTAATTTTTATCACTTCGCCATTTTTCCGATAAAGAAATGAAGACAGTGTTATTTTTATTTAAAACTGTGTACAATTTATTAATAGTACACTATTTTCTTGTAAACTAGAAAAATTATTAAAAATCAAGAAGTTAATGAAAATTGAAAGCTGAACCGTTAAAATATTCAGAAAAATAACCTCTAAAAATAATTATCTTTAAAATGTATTAAATATATAAAATAAAAAGTTAACTTTTTAAATGTTTTAATAAAATATTTAAATTTACAGTACTGATATCTACTAAATATATTTAGCCCCGTGAATCTCATAAAAATATCAGAATTAGACTATCTCTATATTATTATACAAGGAAGATATCGCTGTGTGTAAATCTCGGTGGAGCACCCTGTATGTCTGTATACTGTTTTTGAATGGAAATCCAGTCACCTCTGATGTGTACGAGCCGTGAGGTTAATAATATCACACGGTAACATAAGCCGCTTGGGTCAGGTTGATATACGTATAATGTGAATATGTGCAATCGCTATGTATATCACACGCTATATGCACAAGTATACGTGGTCGCCCCCCCCCCCCCAAATATATCCGAACCTAGCCATACTTGAAAATTCTTTATAGTTTAAATGTAAATAAACTATACTCTTATATTTTTATCTATGAAAATTTAATTTACTATTGTAAACGATGATTATGATTTATGATTTTGGGTAGAGAGAATGAAATTGTTTTTATCCTAGCCTTACCCCTCTCCACCAATCTTATTTTGTCTACATACCCGATCATCTTGCCGTTGATCACACCATAATGGGTTTTACGCAACACTTCCCCTCGTAAGAATATATACAGTCTACTGCACACTCCTCCGATTCCCGTGACAAATTACGTAGTGGACGCATGCTCAGCCGGTTACTCAAACGTATAAGATTATCATCATTTTATGTTCTATCACATAATTAGCTGCCGGAACAGACACTTTGAAAAATTGACCGTCCATACTTAATAATACTCAATCGTTACTCGTTAGTTTGTTTGTGAAAATTATTGTAAATACATAGTAGTTCTACTATGTACCAATATAATACAATATATCCTAGATTGTTGACTTGGATATGGATGATTTTTCACACTTATCTGTGTTTCTGTGTAATTTTTTATGGTCTTTGGATTTGTTATTTTATTTACATTCTTTATTGTCGGAAATTACCTTATAGCGAATATTCTTCGAATTTCCCATGAAATTATGGCATATAAATTATAATATGACCCATTTGTTTAATGTATATTATACACTTAGCTTTCACGGAGAAAATACAAATTATTTGCGAAAATATCAAGTTAAATAACTTATATAAAATTAACATTTGCATTAAATTTTCAATAAATTATTGAAAACGTATGTATTATTCAGGTACTTATATATCTAATATCTATTTTGGCCGCAAGAATAGGAAAATTAGCTAAATAACCAGAACACTTAATAAAAGCCTTTGAAAATAATAACAAATACTTAATTTTCCTATTTTAAAATGAATAACTTAACTCTAAAGCATTTAACCTTATTAATTTACTAACTATTTACTTATTAATTTATGATAACTTATTTCAAACAAATTGTATCTTAAAATACTTGTAAATGTACGAACACATATTATACGCATTTAAGTAAATTGTGTTGCCTATGGTTACGCACATGTTCTATTAAATTGGCCACCCATGTATTTGATAAATGTATTAGAACATCAATTTATGTAAATTAGAGTTTCCAGTACTACTCCCTTTTTTATTTTGTAATCTTATTATGATATATACAGTATGTACGCAAGGCACAGTATGTAAGCTGAGTCTTTCGCGAGAAAAAAGTGTCCATTTATATATCTTCACATAAAGACATTGTTTGTTACAAAAAAGTGTTAAATAAATAGTAGTTTTAAAAAAACAAATAAAAGTTTTTATTTTATAAATGGAGTAAAAGTTGAAAATGAATTCTGATGTCCTTCTACCGGGTATAGTGACTAGTGAGTATGATGATACCTTCACTGTTAAAATGTGTTCAATTTTAAACCTGACCGGCTTTACACCTTTACTTGCTTAAGTAATAATACCTTTGTATTAGCAAATTAATTATATTTTATTATATTTTATTATATTTACATTTTAATTTTTATTTTCATATTGGCACTTGTTCATATCTCGAGGTAAGGAGATCATATACACTATTATTCTTATACATCAGTATCTAGCTGAACATAATAGCATCTTTAATTTAGATTTTTTACCATAACACAAGTATTGACAATATTGACATCTTCAATTTTACACTGACAAACTTATAGCACTCTTTAACTTCATCATATTTTATATTTTTTTTTCTTACTCATTTTACTTTCATTTGTTGCACCAAAAACTTAAGTTATAGGTAAGTTATTGCGTCTGCCAAGTTTTATATTTGAATTCAATTCAACAATGAAGGTTATAGTCATACTCACTAAACCAGTTCACAAATAAGTTAAATAAAAACTGTTTTTAGTTCATTTTAAAATCACAATTTATTTGTTTTTGTTTAATTCGTATTAAAATAATAAATGTCTTGATAATGTCTTGATCCGCCTTTAATTTCAAGGTTAAAAAGCCAAATACTTCACCATAGTACTTCACCATTTACCTGACCAGATATATATACGTATATATGTAATAAGTAAACATTTTGAAACATCGGAATGTAATTAATTAATAAATAAAGGGTAACACTTTACCCTTAAGAACGATATGATGTGACCCAGCTGCATTTTAGAAGTCCGTAATATTTGACAAAATGAATGTGATTTATTTATTATACTATATGGTATATTACGCACAAAAGTGTAGGTTTCCTCACCACCTTAGCTATTATCTGTCGACGACCAAGTATATGTTCTTTGGTCGTGACATCTAAAAGCATGAGGTACTACACACGGCGCGTTTTTTTTATCGTGGTTTCCCCGCTAAGGCCTAATCCACGTGCGAAACAAATGTTGACGTCATTCATCGTTGTCTACAGTGGTGTCCAAACATATTTCGCAGCCGTTAAATGATTCCAATTTATACATTATACAATATTCGTCATTTCATCCTTGGTTTTTTTTCTAGACAATCTATAATTTACATCATTTTATAATGTCCCTTTTTTAGAAGTCACAGAATCAATCGTCTTTACTTTTTTGATCGACCTTGTTTCCAGAACTCTACCCGGCCGTACGTAGGGTCTTATAATATACTAATATAGATCGCCTGCACCATGTGAGAATCTGCATGTGTACACAAGGAAATAATTGTACAATCATTATCCCAGATTTGGATACTTTTTCAAAATAAAAATACCTATTTTTTTTTGCAATGAGTGCGCTTTTGACCATCCATTCGTGTTTTTTAAGGTCCTTTATTTCTATTCTGTGGTATTCCTTGACAAAAATGTTTTTAAATATTGACTGGCATTCCATTGACAACCGTTCTTTTTCATCGGCACTGAAGTCATACCCTTTGGCCTGACTTCTCAATATCTGTAAACATTTGTACATTATGATATCATATAAGCTTAGGGTGATGTAACACAAAAGCCTATACCGTCATTTGCATATGTACTATAGTTCACGGCTGTAATACGTAACGTACCCGGGCTTTTGACCTTTCCAATTCGTCTGTGAGTAGGTCCGCGTACGGGAACGGAAACCGCCCGGCCACCAGATAATAGAGCAACACGCCGGCGGCCCACACGTCGGCCAGTTGTCCGTGATACGGCATGTGGGACAGTAGCTCTGGCGACATGTATAACGATGTGCCGCACACAGACCGGTTGAATTCCACGCCGCTCGTGGAAGGGATCCCGGGGCGTTTCGCGGGCCCGCACAAGCCGAAATCGGCCAGCCGGATGCGCCGTCGCCCGTCCAGGAGCACGTTTTCCAGCTTCACGTCCCTGTGGCAGAACCCGTGCGAGTGCACGTACTCGAGCGCCGAGCACAACTGCGCGAACCACTCGTACGCGATCGGTTCGGGCGTATGGTCGACTTCTTGACAGTAGTCCCAAAGCGTGCCGTCCGGGAAGTAGTCCATGACCAGGTACGCTCTGTTCGGCAAGGTCCGGTGATTTGCGACAGAAAAAAAAAAATTCCGACGGTTACAAAGGTGGTGGAGCCATAGAGGGTCGTCAGATTTTCGTAAATACGAATTCCTAACGTCCGCCCGCGAGACTATATTTTAAATGCGAGCTGCACCCCGATACGATCATCGCCTCGATTACATTACGGTGGGCAGTTGTTTCCGTACCTTTTCCGCGTTTCGAAGATCGTATGGTACACGTTGAGGTACGGATGATCGAAGCGATTCGCGAACCTGATCTCGTTGTCTATTGACTTTCGTAAACCGCTGTTCAATTTGCCGTCAGACAACATTTCGATCACCTTGATCGCCATCTGGTTGTGATGCTGCTTGCTCCTTGCCAACAGGATCGATCCGTACCCTCCCTTACCAATGGTCTGCGAGACCGTGTATCCTCGCTTTACCAGGGCACGAACGTCATGTGTGAGTGGCGAGGAGTCTTCCACCGCTGCGGCCAAATTGTTTTCACCGTTGCCGTCTCCTTCGACTATTGCGGCCAAAGGGATGTCGTCATGATCGCTCTTAAAACATTAATAAAAAATGCACTCAGGTTAATAAAATCATTCATAAAACGAAAACCAAAACTTCGTTTTGCTAATATTATTCTGACCGGCTGCTCGTCGTTGCTGCTTTCGGGTTTCGGTTGCTCTCTCGGCCTCATCTTTCTACACACCCATCGAGGCATTTTCATCAAAGCATTCCCAATACGTCCGACACAACGCTTGATAGTGTTCTTCTTAACTCTTGGAACGTCCATGCTTGAACAATCCATTTCTTCTGCAACGCTGATAATCGCTATACTTCTTCTTAGGCAAGTACTCGGTGTTATATTATACGGATATAATACGGTACCGAGTTCGAGTCTAATCACGAAAGTAATAATTGAAAAATGAAAGTATTCGTAATAGGTACGATATAAGAAAATATTTCAATTAGACAACTGTAGGGCTGTAGTTAACAAACGTTCCACAAATGTCGAATAGCATAATCCTTTATGTTAGTTTATTGATAAAAATTCAATTCGTTGATTTCGTTTCGATGGTGCATTATTTGTACCAGCCTATAATTATTGTAATAACTAATAACTTATTTTATTCGAGCTATCTAAAATAAACTTAATTATGTATTAAAATTAAAAATCTAGAACGTTGGCGGACCCCCTTTTTTCACGTGCAAACTTGTTACAAACAACAGTTATATCTGTTAAAATATTAATTAATAAATTCAAATATAGGGTGAATGTTATAATAAAAATAACATAATATTCGTAGGTGATGCGATATCTAATTTCATATTGTTGTGAAAAAAACACTGCAGTACATAACTTTGATACTATATTTATTTTATATAGTGTTGACCGACGACTTATGTTTAATTATCGATATCGTATTTTTTTTTCGATATTTATTTAAATAACAACATCTCATCATGTTACATTTTATATTATGAGTGTATTGAAAGCATATTAAAAGCATAGAATACATATTATATTAATATAGTATGAGTATAAATGAATTAACAATTATAAACTATTTTAATAAATATAATTTCAATAACTAAATTATCACGAAAAATATTTAAAAACAATAACGTAAAAAAATAAAAAAAAATTACACAAATCGATTTATTTGTTCAAGGGGCGATGGTTGTAAATATAACTATAAACTAGTTAAAGCAGTTTTGACTAATTAGACGAATCAGACAACTGCTGTCGATTAATGGTTTGAAAGCGTACTGAAAATAAAGATACTTTAGTGTTAAATGATAATTTGTTTGCAAAATAAACAATCTGTGATCCAATTAGTATAGTCATATATATTATACAGAGTGCTCATTAATTTTGGAACAACGCCATTTTAAGCCCCACCCCCCTGTTCCGACACTTTTTTGGCAGTTGTATACAATTTATGCTATGGTAGGAACAGCATAAAATGCAAATATATTACATCACGTGTACGCTTTAGTAAAAAGTGAATCAAAAGAACGTCATACTTATCTTTTTGAATGTCTAATGATTTTGCGGCCGGAAATAAATTAGATTTAAATGCTCAGTTTATTATAACTAATTTCGAGCAAGTGGCTATAAGTTTTTCAAAGCGTGAATTTATAGATGCTTAATGTATAGGACATAGGTTGACTTTTTAATCTATAGCATAGTGTATTGCATCATATTTAGTAAAATTATTTTAGTAAAAGATGTAGAATTCAGTTTAAAACTACTTCATATTATTGCTCTTGTTTTTTTTCCACCAACAGGTGCAAACCGATGAATTGAAATCCGTTATTGCTTCCATTAAATATAGAGCTTTTCTTTTACTGAAGTATATTTTTAAAATATTAATAGCTTATTTAGTATTAGTTTATAGATAAAAAATGAAATTATTACTTAAGATAATTACGCCAGGTACATATCAGAGATCACCTCGAGCTTTATCTTTATCTATATCGACAGGGTGCAACGCAGGTTCCTAAGATTTTCGAGTCATTTAGTGAACATACTTATTGCGATCTCCATGACTATGCCCTGGTTTTGAATGCACTCAATCTACCCTCACTTGCGGAACGTGTGCGTTCCATTATTATTACCTTCCTAAAGTGATTTTTGGAAATAAAGTAGACTCTTCCGCCCTAGTCGCATTGGTACACTTAAAGGTTCCACTAAGAACTACGCGTACTACTGTTCCCTTCTATATTGCCCACTTTCACGCTAACTACTTATGGAATTAAACAATTAGACGTCTAATGTCTCACGCTAATGTGGACCCCTCCTTTCTATAATTTAATGTTTAAATGTAAAATGTAAATTACGTAAAATGTTCAATATATCTGTTGTAGACTTTTCTGTAACTTGTATTATGTTAACTATGTATATCTATTTAAAATAAAATGTCTCTAATTTTAACTTGAACTGCCTCTCCAAAATTTTCTTGGCAAAACCATTTTTTTAGACATTTAATTTGCTTGGATTTTATACTATTTAACGACTCTATTTTAAATGATATTATTACTATTGCAGCCCTATTGTATTACGTATAAACGTATAAAACAGTTCTCCGTGTATACATCGTACGGAAAAAATGTAAAATATTTAATCTAAAATCTTGATGTGATACCTATATATATTATATATAATTTGTATAATTTATTATGTGCGTGACATAATTTACCGTACAATATTTCATTTCACAAAACTATTTCATCGGTCTATTACGAATTGCGCGATAGCAGGTATCATTTATATATATATGTGAAACAATCAAATGCTATACAGAGGTACATGTCCTATTTTTAAATTGCATTTTCGACCATAATGTGTTCAATTTTTGATGACTTGATCATTTATTTATAGACTCGCACGGTTTTCATTACAACGTGTATCGTTTACATTTAAAATCATTTTCGATTTATCATGTGTAATTGTATAAAATATAAACATCATAAAGTTTTATATGAATATGTTATATCGAAATAAGTTGATGCGTTCGTATCAATAAAACGAACAGTTTATAATGTAAATATTATTTTCTACAAGTTGCAGCCTAAATCATATAGAAAAACTTTGATGAATTTATTATGTTAAGGGTCTTCAACTTTTGTATGAAAATATATTATACATAAACAATATTATTTTTATAAAAAATTTCAGGGTCACATTCATAATGAAAACAGGTGCTTTTAAACAAAAATGTATTTTGGTTGTAATACACCTATATTATCATACCTACATTATTAAATTTTCAATTACAAATTGTGTACTATAATTATATTATGTAAAATTAAAAAAATATTTTTGTTTAATGGCCATTATTCATAAATAATAACAAATTAGGATGATTTATATATTCAATAATAATTTGTTTTATTATATTATATCACAACATTTAGTTTGAGATTACAAATCATTTCTTACTCAGCGGGATATTTTACATGTATTTTGAACAAAAATTCAGTTATATAATTATACATTGGCAAATGTAAACTGGGCCCGTGGTTACCTTTTGTTGTAAACTCGGCCCGGACATTTAAAATATTAAAAAAGGTCGGTTGTAAACTTGTCCCGATCATTTTTGTATCTTATCATGAACAATTTGTTGTTAAAAATTAAAAAATTAACAGCCTAAATGCACAATTTAAATTTCAAAATACAAAAACTAAAAAAAAAAAGTAATCTTAGAAAAAAACTTAAATAATATAAAAATAAGGAAATATCGATGAGTGATTATGTCAAAAATATGGCTTTTTACCTAAAAAATTAAATTAATATTATAATCTTACATGATTACACAACAATTTTATATTTGTATCCTTTTTTATACTCACGATTTTACATAAATGCATTTTATTTCTAATTTTTGCTCTGAATACTCAAATAAAATCCGATAATCATTTTTACCTGAAAAAACCCTTAGTCGAGTTTACACCTAAATAATTTTTACTTTGAAAAAGACCCGGGCCGATTTTACACCTAAATCATTTTTACCTGAAAAAAAAACACGGGCCGAGTTTACAATAGACCTTTTGAACATTTTTTTTCTTCGAGCCGAGTTTACAATCACCCTTATACATAGATAAAACACTCCACGGTTTTCTATAGCGATGGTTTATACTCTTATAGCCGTTCAGATTTGATCATAATTTAAAAATACATTGTATGCTTAAAATGTGTTTACGGTCTCGAACAAAAAACGAGGCGGGCTGAAGACTCCGGTATTAGGTGCCGAAGTTTATAGTAAGTTTGTTGATACATGAGTATGTACACCGCACAAATCGTTTTGTTTAGGGAAATTTCAGACGTGTACGGTGTACTCCTGCAGTACCTTCATAACTCCATTAATGATGAATTTATAGCTAAAAACTTTACTTAGTGAACAGAATATAAAACGTTTTGTCGGACATAAGTCGAGTACTTGCAGATTACCGTGAAACATGTATAATATATAGTCGCTTGTTTACAAATAGCTCATATAGTAAGAATAAAAATATTTAAGGCCAACGTCAATCATGCGCAGTAAAATCGAGAGATTATTAAACTATTTCACAAGTTGCATATGTTTAATGGATTACCTATAATTTTCGATGAAACAACATAGTACTCACTCTTATGATTCTGTATTCTATGAATTATTTACTCAATACAAGATGGTTTCTATTTACGCACGAACCTACACGTATTATATGGTGCATAAACGACCACCGAGTGGTGTATTTATTATCATTTTAAATTTGTCAGCAACTTTTTTTGTTACCAAAATATTTATTATTTCTTTAAAATTGTTATCAACGTATTTTCTTTAAGTAGTCTTAGTACTCGGTCAAATTGAACTAAATCCATGGTTAATTCAAAATCTATATCAAAATTTTTTTCGGAACTGTTTTGATAGGAGAAGTCGAACGATACTATACTATTTTATTATGTGCAATTTTTATATTCAACTTTTTTTGGCTCTGAGAGAGTCCAGTACCTCTGGACCTATCCAGTAAATACGACACTGATTTCACAAATAATTCAAAATCAATGTGACAACTTATGCATAATTTTATGCTTATATTGTGTAGTAACCTAAATTTATGATAATATATATAAAAAGTCCTGACTGACTGACTGATTCGTAATAAACGCATAGCCTAAACTATAATAGCTAGTGACTTGAAAATTTCAAAATTTTTATGTTTGTACCATGATATAGGTTTGCAATTAGAAAATATTTTGAAAACTTTTAAATTTTGATTTTAAAGGGTTGAAATGGGCAAAACAAAATGAATATACATGATTTTGAAAATGTATTTGTTTATTAATGGTTACCTTAGTAACATGGATAAAAAAATGAGAAGGCGATGCAAATTTCTAAAGAAAACCACCACCTGTAATATAATATAATAAAATAAAATATGACGTTTCTACAGCAACAATAAATTCATTGATATTTTGAGTGGGAGCTCTGCTGCAAACGTTCTATATTTTCATATATTTGACGAGAATGGTAATACAAGAACACGAGGCAATACGAGGCACTTGATCGAATTTTAATAGATTTGTGAAATAATCATGAGCTCTTTGGAGGTATTCTGCTGGCTGGTGATTTTCGCCAAACTCTTTAGTCTTTATTATAACTTTATCTTAATTTCAAATACCTATAAATAACATACAAATTTTTGAAATCTTTTTAAATATACACCAACTCTAAAAAATGTTATTTATATAAAGTCTACGCTTCTCAAATACCTACATTTTTTTTTTGGTTTGCTAGAAAGAGCAACTTCTCTGATATATTATATAAAATGTTCAAGTCTTAAGTATTGATATTGAAATGTTTATCAATTTTGAACTACAAAAAGTTATTCGTTATTGATTTTTATCAACATTTCAAATTCAAACGATTATTAATAAAAATTGTTACTACAGATTTTTGAAATTTTTTTACCCGAACAATGTAGGAGAAACATTGTATTAAAATTTTAAAAATTGAAAAATTGAAAAATTGTCTAACTAGACAACATTTGGGATCGGAAACCTACCCAACAATTGTTGACAGGATAACGTTTCCTAGTGTTAATGACATACGCAAAACACTCTCTCTCTCTCTCTCTCTCTCTCTCTCTCTCTCTCTCTCACACACACACACACACACACACACATCATGGTAAACCAATACATTCCTTGTTTCACTAAGAATCTGAAAAAGACAAAATTGACCACCTTGATCACACCATCCTTTACTCAGAATCGTTTTTTCGAGAGCAATAGTACATCATTGGTTTCAAGTTTAAATGAACAATTTAGTAATATTATTCACCCGTCTCTGTATGTTATCTAACCGTGAAGTCTTATCCGATCCAGGAGTTTTACCGTTTTCTTATATAAATTCACTTCCTACCCAAGTAAAATTAAACTTATGAAAAAGATTCCGTATACATTCAAAATAAAACATGGTCTATACTTTAAAATTCTTACACTGTACGTCCTATAGTCCATTAAATTAAAGTTTTTTTTTAATGTAAATCAGTTGTTCGTTGGTATTAATACTAGGTATTGAAAAAACCTAAATTGCGTTTTTTTTAAACAATACGTTAATTCGCACGCACTTCATCTGTATTGCAAACGCTTTGAAAATAACTAGATGTAACTATATATTGTTACAGTAACGATTTTGATAAACAGTTTTCCGTATACTAGTAAACGTATGAAGGTACATATGCAGTATAAAAATTACCGTATTGAATTATAAATAAGTCTATACGTATTTTATACTCGGGCCCAATATTGCTGTGTAACGTCGTTGTGAAATAATCGGCGTTCAACGTTTCATAAAGCTCAACGATTCCATTCGAAATGGTCCGTTACGACTTCCTCGCCACATAACAAGAGCATAATAATATATCTGGTATTAATTGAATATGAAAAAAAAAAAAAAAATGTACTTCATGCGACTTCTGAAACGACGTGTTGCGTAACGCGCGTTTATGGGTCACACACTATGTGTAACGACTCGGAGGTATACATATATAGACCCGTAGTATAGAATGATTTATTAAGACGAATAATATCATATAATACGTGACGTAAGAACGGTTAATAAACTATAATAATCGCTTACAATATTGTTACAACGCGTAGATGAGTGTGCATTTCTGCTAATAGTAACAATGAGCTACACGCGTGCACCGGTTAGGCACACTCTACACCCGGCGGTAATCACCGGGCACGCGTATATATTGTATTATAATAATACGATATTTTGAAACCGCGAAAAAATAAAATTCACCGGCATACGGTCCGCGGACTCTGTGTCTGCACCCCGAGAACGCCGTTATTCGATAGCTTTGTTGTGTAACAGGGTGCGAGAAAACCTCAACGAATGTTCACCCTACAACGACCATCGTACACACGGCCGTATATAGTCGCGTCGTGGCAATAATGAGAATTCGAATCGCATAGACATATTCTGCGCAGGACAACGCGGCATCGGTAGGGCCGGCGCTGGACAATACTGATAACACACAGACAAAACCCACATTTGCCGCCCCGACTCACCCCTGAACCATACCCTCAAACCTGTACACCGGGGACGAGCAACTGCCTTTTTTATCTGGATCGTGCTACGTTTTCAAATTGCTTTTTAAAAATATAAAATGTTAGGGTTTATCTGTATTTTATTGCTTCATCATTATTATTATTATATCGATATAACGTTTATCGTAAAACGTAGGTATGAATTCATATCTAATATGTATTGAATTATAATTAAATATAAAAAATAGATATTAATTGTAAAATATTATTTTCCTACTTTTTTGTTTTTTTGCTTCCTAAGTTAGTCAGCCCACTAGATTTTCACTTTCAAAAAATTGGCCCTCTAGTAGCATTGAGTTGCCCATACCTGCTATACACTATACACGTCCACCTCTGCCTTAAGGCAATTAACTCATAATACATACATTTTTTTTTCATTCAACTAGACTGTAAATTAATTAAATATATAAAATGTGAAAGAATTATAGTTTTAGTTTCTATCACTTTTTAATGGCTAAAATGCCAGATAGTTTTTTTCTTAATGTTCTAACTGTATGTTATTTTCATTACAACATTTTCAAAATCTATATAACAACACGAATAATTTAAAGTTTTTATTAGTCATACAGTTTTTAATTTTTCTAGCATTTAACGGTGAAAACTCTGATTTTCAACTAACTAATTGAATATGTTTTTTTTTTGTTTAGATATTGCAAACAATTATAAAGTAAAATCACCCTTCTTTAAATTATCAACTGATTTCCATTAAAATTGATCAAGATGTTTATTGTTGATTTCCAATTATTTTTAAAAACAAAACAATTATTATTTTATGGCGTTTAAGTAAATTCAGTCTGCTACAATATCATTATATATTGTGTTGTTGCAATAGTTTGAACTACAAATATAAATACAAAATAATAACGTTTGAAAACATCGAGATATTATGAGGCTAAAAGACCTTCAATAGTACGCTTCCATAAATTGTAGAAAAACGAAAATACCAGATAACAAAATAGGTACACGGTACTGGAATAATGTAACAATTATTATCATTATTTATTAACATACCTATTTAAAAGAATGTATAATACACAATATGCTAACATAGGTAAATAAATTAATAATGTTTGCCTAACCAAACTATGTTCAATATAACAGATTAGGACCTAAGGACCTAGTGGCGAGTACATATTTTCCGTGTGACCGTGTATATGATTACATTTTAAACTTTAAAGTAGAGTTTAGTATAATTTTTCTATATAATAAACTATTTATGTTATTGTGTCACAAAAACACTAAGAAAATGCCGCTTTTTTTGTTGTAATGCCGTCCCAGACTTAGGCCAGCTGTGATGCGTGTGCCTTTCGCTAGTCCTGGGTATTGGAGGAAACCACGTAATCATCGAATATAATGTTCTCATTTTATCATTCCTTTTTCGATGGTAAATCAATTTAGTAGCGAAATCGTCTCGTTTCATATAATCCAGACAATATGCCATTACGTAATAGTATTATAATCTTGTGATTGATTATTTAAAAAAGAAAAAAAAACACGTCTCAATACCTTATTCAAACCAATTATCATAAACACATTGCAATAAGTCTTATTGATATTCGTATATATTTTATTTTTTAAATGCAAATAAATATTTATAAACAATAACAAAACACAATAGCATTATTTACGATACTTTTACCGATTAAATATGTACATTAGTTTTCGCCCAAAAAGAGGAATTACGTTTTCTTAAAAGTGTTAATAAAATAATTCCAATCAAATATTTAATGTTAATTTTGATCCTCTATATGTATTGTTCAAATGTTTTACGCAACACAAGAGACGAAAGAAAAAACACTATTGATTAACTAAAACACTTTAATATATTTGTTTATAATAAGTTATTAAATTTACATTATTTCACATCTGATTGGTAAAAATCATAGAAATATCAATATTATCCGTAGCAGTTAACAGACAAAAACTAACTACATTTGAAATGTCTAACAGTTCTAACGCAGCCAAAAGTATAATACTGGCAATTGAAAAATACATATATATATCTATGTATATATATCAAGAAAAAAAAATTATAATAAGAAAATTTGGGGTCAAGTAGGTATATAAATAAAATAATATAACAATTATTCTGTATTATTATTTACAAGAAAAAAAAATATATATATATATATAAAAATAATAATAAGTATAATAATGATTTGGGACTTGATGACACACTTATCGTCTAGACGTCGGCGGTGCTGGGGTGTGTTGCATACAACCTTCAACGTTCTCTGGCCAATCGCAAACGTTTTCTTTCGGGTTGAACACCAAATTCGACGGGCACGGCATGTGATGTTTCCTCTCGCCCTCGCACATGTAGTACATTGTGCAGTCCGCTTTGTCCGGGTGATAAGATATATGGCCGTCTTCTTCTTCGCACGTCACAGATGTGGCTGTAAGAAGAGAAAAAATTTGTGTTTTTTTTTTGTTGTTTTAGAAATATCCCTTACACGAGATACGCGAGGCAACTAAGCACACGTTGTGCGTTCCAAACATAATAACAATCGTAATAGGTACGCCACGATTGCAATTTTTGGTGTACATAAAATTATTTCACTGAAGGATTCCACAAATAGGATATTATTGTAATTAATTATTTATTTAAATTATTAATTATAAAATGGTTAAACTCTTTAATATTTGGTAATATCTTGTAATTAATAAAAAATAATATTAATAAAATTGTACTTTTCGTCTTCTATTATTTTAAACTTATTTATACCTATTTATGTGTTTATTTTGTATTATTTTAGATTTTTGATATTTCACTAATTCAATTTAATATTTTGTTAACTGTAACTATTTTAGAGACCCTCGTATATTGTCTAGGACTTTATAAGTTATCTTTAACGATATGCAAATCAGTGTTATTAATAAATATTCAATTTTTATTTTATATGCTATTTTATTATTTACTATAATTTTTTAAAGGAAAAACCAAAGGTATAGTAATTTTTTAAAGGAAAAACCAAAGGTATAGTAAATTGAAAAATTACATGATACAAATAACGTATTACTGTTTTTGTTCGTAAAAAATCGTAAATGTTCCTATTTAAAAATAAGTACTATAATTACATTAAATGTATATTATATTAAAAATACTGTGAACGGGTGACGATAAAATATATTTACGGTCTTTTGTCGTATAAACAGCGTTTCTGCCTGTTGCTTCGTATGGTCCATCATAATCTAATTTAACGGTGTATCCTGCAAGTTCTTGCTTCATAGCGTTGATCAACGGATATTTACCGGTACCGCAAACACCACGATAGTCGTCCATGTCTACGGACCATATCATAACTCCACCGAATCCTTCTTCTTTCAACCAACTCATCTGCGACCGGTTAAAAGATTAAGTATTTTTTTTTTCGTTTTTAAATTTGGATGCGTTTACACAAAGAACAATATCGATGTAAGTACCTTTGTCTTTAGACTTCTCTCGTCGTCAAAACCGATCCACTGATCTTTTCTGTAAGCGAATGGTACTTGTTGTTCATTATCCCAAACGAGTGTAGTATTTTCCACGTGCAAAAAGTCACACACCTAGGACAATATTATAAAATGTTAATAGTGTGACTCTACAGTGTATAGGTGAGGTGTACTGGGTAAAACATACTTCGTAATATGCCATAAAACCAGCTTCCGATGTGTACTTTCCAGCTGTGCCACCGCCAGATGCCGGAGCACCGATGTCAAACTTGGATGGATCGACTAAAGTAAATGATCTTCCGTAAGTGGGCATTCCGATCATGAGTTTTTCTTTGGGTGCACCTTGCTTGACCCATTCTCTGGCACTATAATCCTAAAAAAAATATTTCAAGTTAGTATTGAGATTTGAAATGAGATTCATCATAATGAATATCATCCCTTTACTTACCACAGTAAGTTTTTTTTGATAGCTCGTGGCACTTTCTAAAGGATATAGAGGGCTGTTGTGTCCTACTTGACGTTCCCATTGGCCATGGAAATCGTAAGTCATCACGTTTATGAAGTCCAAATATTTGGATATTTCAACAACGTCATAACTGAGAAAATAAAAATAGCCAACTATTACTGCTGTTCGTTAAACTAAATGTATATAGCTTACCCAGCAGCGATTGCTTCAAAGCTAGCTGGCACTGCCGCAGTTAAAAACAGCCTCGGTAGACCAGAGCTCTTTGATTCTCCTTCAAAGGCTAATCGTAACTCTTTCAGTAAATTAACGTAAGCCGCCTTATCGTCTGATCCTCTGGGATACTCCCAGTCGACATCCAAACCGTTGAATTTGTGTTCTCTAAGGAATTCAATGGCTTCGTACACAAACTGATTCATGCGGAACACGTTTCCGGTCAGTTCTTTGAAAGGAGTGGATCCGAAGGCCCAACCACCGATAGCCAAGAGAACCTAATCAAAATAAAATGTGTTTGCCGGTACGTAAATACGTATTTCGAATAAGTAAAATAATATTCATTAACTCGTGTTTACCTTAAGATTAGCGTTTTTCTCGCGGAGGGCCATCAACTCTTTGTACTGTTCGGTGTCTTTCTCGTCAATGAATGTCAACTTGAAATCTTTTAACGTTCCAAATGCGTAAATCACGTGTGTACATAACGATGGATCAATGTTGTCCGGTGTGAATTTTCCGGCGCCGGGCCTCTTAATGGACCAACTCGTCATGTAGCACATCACTTGAGGCGCTCGCACTAAACAAGCCGAGAACAATGTCACAACCTTCGTTATTATACAAAGCTCGAAAATTCTTACCATTCATGTCGACCACGTCAGTTTGCACAGCAGTGGATGCTTGGATCTTGCCCGGTTTCACTTTAGCCAATACTTCACTGACACTTATCTTAACTGGCGATGGCTTAGTAATCGTTTCCGCGGTAATAGTATTAGCTACCTTTGACCAATCAATGTCTTCCTTGCCTCGTTTTACACCTCTTAGTTCTTCTCTGTTTTTACAAATATACCATATATTATAATATACCGTGCGTTCGACTAATCATCAGTTTTTGGTACAAACCTCATGGCACCGATCAACGGATATTTCACATCACCTCCGCAGGAATTACCGGTAAAATCATCCATATCCACCGTCCATACCATAGCGCCTGCGTATCCATTGTCTTTAATCCATTTCATTTTGTTCCTGATGGATCGCTCGTCATCGAATCCAATCCATTGATCTCCGTTAATAGCGTAAGGAACTTGCATCTCTTCGTCCCACACGTAAGTTGCACCGTTTCTGAGTATTTCACAAATCTACCGCGCACAAATATGAAGAAGAATAATATTATTGTGATGGTACAAATCTTAAGAATATTATAGTGAATCGTTAAACGGACAAAATCAAACGACAAACGCATAATTAATGTAAATTTAAAAAATTTTAAGTTAAGAATACATAATTATTTCAATCATTTACATTATTTATTTATATGGAAGTATTATCATTCATAAATTAACTAAACGAGTAAAGTACCTCGTAGTAGGCTAAAAATCCCGCTTCTTTCGTAAACTCTCCGGCTTTGCCCCCGCCTGATGCTGGCGAGTTAACTTTGTAGTTAGCCGTATTTGTCAAAGTGAACGTGCGGCCATACGTGGGCATACCAATGACGAGTTTGTCTTTTGGCGCGCCCATCTTGGTCCATATGGATGCGGCGTTGTCAACGCTCAATTGTTTGCGCCACTCGGAATCAGATGACGGGGCGTATAAAGGTGCGTTATGTCCAGTTTCTCTTTCCCACTTTCCGTGGAAATCGTACGCCATTACGTTAATGAAGTCCAAATACCTAAGTGATTATCACGGTAAAATATCAAACAGTTCTGAACCGTGGAGTGTTGGACAAGTAATATTATAGGGCATGTACTTACGAAGAAACAGCTGGTACATCGTAACCACTTTTAATGTTGTCCGGGCCAACAGGTACAGCAGCAGTTAACATTAAACGAGGTTTCTTCACCTCTTGTGCTTCGGCCTCGAATGCTTCTCTGAGTTCTGGAGAGAAAAATAGATTTAGGTATAGGTGTGAAAAAAAATTATAACACGATAGAATACCAATAATATTTGCCACGTTTCACTTTACCTTTCAATAAGAGCACAAAGTTCTTTTTGTCTTCCGGCCCTTTCGGGTACTCCCAGTCCAGATCCAAGCCGTCGAAGGTACGAGCACGAAGGAAAGGTATGGCACTGTAAATGAACGTCTGCCTTGCGTAGCGTGTAGCGGACATGTCCTTGAACTTTTGTGTGCCGAACGACCAACCACCTGGAAAATGTACAGTATGAACATCGAATACATTGTCTACGCTAAATATCAGAGATGGGCAAATCAATGCTACTAGAGGGCCAATTTTTTGAAAATGGAAATCTAGCTGATCAGAGAACTTAGAAAGCAACAAAAAAGGTCAATAAAATTACTAAAATGTACATTTATTCTTTATATTCAATTATAATTCAATATTGGATACGAATTCATAACTACGTTTTACGATAATATGCGTTGTATCCGTATAGTAATTAAATAATAAAATACAGAAAAATCCTAACGTTTTAAATTTTTAAAAAGCAATTCGAAAATGTTGCACGGGCCAGATAAAAAAGGTTCTCGGGCCGCCAGTTGCCCATCCTGCTATACGTCAACGGAAGTATATCGTAGATACTTTAAATTGTTCGATATTTCGGTATCATATGATCGGATAAAGTGACAACCTCTATTGCCAGCTGTGGGCTAGGTTATGGACCGAAATATTACAATGCGCGTTGGATCAATTGTTTTAAAAGAACGCACGGTGGTCTAAGGAGTAACGTACTATTGTCGCAAACAAGTTGCACGGTACATAATATTATAATAATTACATTTATAACAAAAGAAAACTAACGAGCGTACAGTTAATACCACCAGTGGATAATTAAACGAAAAATGAACGATCGAACGAAATGAAACGATGAGTTTTTCATTTTCTTACATAATTACAATTTTTACGATAAATATGCTCGTGTGTCGAATCAATACGTCGAATAGACAAAATACGACAAGGTTTAAAATCAAAAAATATTTACATTTTTAAGAATCTCTTTAATAAAACTAAAACGTAAATTTAGACGTTTGTGTCAGATAACACGTGTTGTTCTAATGCGTTGGTCTAAAAGAACAACAATCGCCACTCTTGTACCATAAGCACTAAGTTTATACTAAAAATCGTATTATAGGTCTCTCTACTCATTAATCGTTAATAATGGTCAATATTCAGCTATTATTTTCGTATAAAATAAACACTTAACAATTGTTTTTTTTTTCTTTTACATTTATAACGATTATGAAAAGTATTTTGGTGACTAAGAACTTATAGTGTATAAACCTGTTTCGAAATGTACAGATTTTCACTTTTATAAATATGGATTAGCTAGAATAAAGATTAATCGAAATAAAAATAACACAAACAACTATAGCCTCTGAAGTGAAGTTATTTCTTCATGGTATTTTATGACCAGTGATCTTTGACACACAAACCGTTTCATAATTTAAATTTTACGTCATTTAACAAAAAAAAAAATTTGCACGCAGCAATATTTTACGTACACCGACACTTGCAAGCTTTGCCCGTCCTGTAATTTATTAAACTTACCTAAGGCTAATAAGGTCTTCAACTTAGGGTTGGCTTTCTTCAGGTTCTTTATTCTGTCGTACAGTCCAACCTTTCCGTCTTTGCTTTCGTCGTTTGACTCGAACGAAGACAAACGTCCTTTTTTCAGCCACCCAAAGGCAAATATGACGTGCGTGCATAACTCCGGGTCGATGTCTTCGGGTAAGTATTTGCCGGTTTTCGGTCTGTATTGCGACCAATTCGTGTAGTAGCAAACAATCTGAAACACGAAAATTCTTCGTTAGGAATTTTCTAATTATATCTCCCCGAGCCTTGACGGTCCAACGGAGAAAGCTTACGCAGAAAAATGACACGCGAACAAAGAGCACAGGCGCGCCCGTATATTAATTATCAGACCTACGCGTAGTTTGTTTTTTAAATGACACTTTAAAAATATCCTTGGCATTTACACTTCGGCGGCGTCTGTGTAACAAGTTGTTATACTAAATAATATTTTTTAACTTTCCGCGCAATACGTATAATGATGACAGTGGTAATAATAATGAAAGAATAATAAGAAAAAAAAAAATAAAAATTAAATGTCTCTCGCAAATATTCTTCTTCCATCCCGGCGCATATATTACCTCGTCCTTACATAAACGCACGACGCGCGTCATATGCATAATTATATTATACGTATACGTTATTATAAATGCACAAAATGTCTCTTCCTATACGGGCGTTTTGTGTAATTTACTGCGAAGCTTTGGAGTTCATAACTCTCGCGAGTTGAGCAAACCGAGAACGTCTTGATTTGATGAAACGACCCCACTGGTAATAAAAGAGAATAAGCTGTAAAAAAATTGACGTGCATGCGTACAGGTATAATATAATACTCGTGTTTATATAAAACCGCAGCATTAAACCTGTTTGGCCCGTACGGCGCGCTGCTGGTTATATTACGTACAGTGTACGCGCGCACATAAAGGTACAACACTTGAATCGCATTACAGTATTAAGAATATAAGTAGTATACATCTAGTGACCAATACGATCCGACGAAGCATGTACGCCGAAGTCTTCATTAACAACGACCTCAGCGTACCTTGAACACATTTATTGTATTTTGATGAACTCCGTAGAAAATCAAATCAAATTATAGGTAAACATGTGGTCTACTCGTACCTATGTAGACGATCGCGAATAATTGAATCGACATATTGTCAACTTATAATTTGTATTATTGCTTCCCCGACCACGTGTAAGCCTTGCAAATATAAAATTGTTATTGCGATCTTGTCCTACAAAACAATATGGTCTACGATGATATTTTTTCATGTCGTATTTCTACATTGGATTTCAGTCCATCCAAACGCGTCATAATATATTGTACTCTGCCGTGCGCATAAAAACGATGATTGTTAGTATTCCAGGAACTTATTTCAGACGCATATTGAATATTGTTATAAGCGATTGTTTAAAAACAATTCTTGTTTCGAAATTAAATTACCGAGCATCGAAACAACTTAATTTTGTTCGGCTGTATCGTACCCATGTACTTTAATCGTTTAATAATTGGACCAGTGGATCGTGGCGCTATTGAAGTACGATTTCTTTGCGTCATCGAAAAATCACCGAATGAATACGTATTTTTCATTTTGAAATCGCAATCACTGTACGTGCCCTTCGGAAGATTTGATGCATGTAGTACGGGTCGTGGACAATACGCGTTATATAATGCACATAATGTACTTATTTTGTCAATTTCGTCAATGGCAGATAATATTTCCTGGCCCGTCGCAGCTGCACACAATAGGTTTTTTAATCGTACGGTCCGCGCGCGCGGACGCAAGACTACTTCCCCTATACAACTACAGTGAATAGAATTGTATGCACGTCGATATAGATTAATAATATTGTCAGGTCGTTTCTCAGCTCAATAATCGCCGAAGGTCTTTTGGGCTGATTTCATTGTTCTAAAAAAAAATAATCGTACCTAACCGCGGTACGTATAATACGGTTTTGTGCCACGTCATCATCGCGACGCACCTCCCTATCGCCTAAACGGCGAACAACAGGGTTTCGTCCTTCGGCCTGCGGGTGAATTATATTTACCTTATATCCGCCATCGTCTTGGTTATCTTTCGCCGTTGACACGTGTTTTTCCGTCGAGGCGTCGGTACCCGATTTCCTGGTGGCCACGCGATTGCGAATCTTAAACTTGTTCACCGAAGCAGACGTCTCCATGTCCACGGCCGTGGATGTCGCTGCCACCGAGGAGTCCGAAACCGATGCGGTGTCTTGCTGCAGTTTGTTGCCAGTGGGCCGTCTCAGTCTTCTCCGGATCGCTAAAAACACAAGGTACTCCATTGAAATCAAGTTCTCTCGGGTATAGGTACGTTATTCGTTAAAACGGTAAAAGCGTGTTCCAATAGCTGCACTGTTAACGAATGAAAATCAAGATGTCCAAAAATAACCCTGCATAGCTGTACACGTACTTTTTACGGTGGACTAATAATTATGGATCTACTTTTTTTTTTTTTTCTAACCAAATCGAAAGTCTCTTTCTTACACGTACAATATTCGATAAAATAATCGATCGTTTACCAAGCACGCAGTGTAATAAATGACCACACGCATTCACGCACTGATCTGTAACTCAAGTCTAAATATAGTATACGTATAGGTTAACCTACACCGATGTTTGTAATTGAGTTACATAATAAATACTATTATGATATCTGTATGTTCATGTATTTATAATATACATATATAACGCGTATTGGACGTATATTAACATATTGATAAGATCATTTAAATAAAAATAGTGGTTTTTGTACTTGTTTTTTTTTTCTTTATTTATTATAAAGGTAATATGTTAAAATATTGGTCTATAATTCTTTTCTGGATAATGTACTATCTGATTTATAGTTGAAAACATCAATCGTATCATACACACTTTATGTATACAACGTGGTTTGAAATGACCGTGTAAAGAGCAAAAAGCATAAGATACGCATTTATGTTGATAAAAGAACATAATAAAATGTATGATTTAAACTAATGGTTGACAGTTAAATGTGATTCTCGTGTATTATTGTGGTTTTGTGCGCAATGTAAATGTCTGAATAATCCAGACTTCATTTACATTTTTTGCATTGTTCTTTATCCTGCAGACACGCACATTTATTGTACGAAGATTTTCAGAACATTTGTACCAACGTTGCTGTTATATATAAACGTTATACTCTACAGATACCTGCTTGGGGCGACTCAAAATCAATTATTTCAGCTAATATTGAGTGGACATTGGGTGATATTCCAAAGCAATATCTATATTATAAATGAGTATAAACGTTGTTTAAAACTAGCAGGACTGAATTACAAAAACGATTCAATCAGTTACATATTCGTATACATATAGAAAGGAAAAAAGTTACTAGAAAATATGCATCTAATTCTATTAACTATTTTATTCTAATTATACGGTATACGGTCGTCGAATAACTAATGGCCTGTAGGTGAATTCAAGAAATGTACAAATAATCCGTATAGGTACCCATTATTGAATGTAGAACACGTTTCATGATACAATTTATTAAATAAAAATGAAAAATGGTAATAGTAACTACGATGAAGATGACCATGAACCAATTATGTTTATCAAAAACAAATCAGATCAAAACTTGGGAGATAACCTTGTTAAAACTTTTTTATGGAATAATGTATATTAATAATCAATTAATTAGAGCGTGGGAATGAAAATAATAAATTGTCTTGAGTTTTACTGATATCAAGAAGGATAAAGCGGTTAATTACATTTGACGCGTATCTTTTCTAAATACATTAATTGAAACTTTTATTTTAAATTGGTTTCTTAATTAATATTTCTCACTTCGAAAAATATGTTATGCAGAACGAATCCGAAATGTACAGTAACAATCTAGAAAACGAGTCGACGAAAGTCAATTAGACTCTAATATAACGTTCCACGTCCTCAAAATCGTACGCAAGACACCTTTGGCATATGATCATGGTATTTTTAATGTTATTTTCCACTTTCAAATATTCAATTGTACGCGTGTGTGTGTATGTGTGTATATTTGCAATTTCAATGTTTAAATTTTTTTGACCTTAAGACTAATCATCGTAATAATTTATCAGTCCACCTTGCGGTGCGCGTACACGTATTGAAAAATGTCGTGCTCTCATTATTACCGTACGACTACTGCCTGTATCATACGCGCATTCGCTGTAAACTATGGCCCGTTAAACAATACAATTTTTTAGACGTGAAAATGTACATAATATCTGAAAGCAACAACCGGTTCGAGGGCGATGGCAGAAAATGATTTGATTCGACTGCAAACAGTGATAGATTTCGTACGTTGGGAAACGATTCGGTCGATATTCCAGTTTAAAAGGAAACACAATCAGCGGTGAACCCACATCGACGCAGCGGTCGTTATATTCTATTGGGTAACCGTCGCCGTCGGGAGCTGGTTTAGCTGGTCTCCGACACACACGACAAGGGTGTAATTATTATTGAACGCGCGCGCTTGTGTACGTATTATATCCCAAGGTGTGTGTGTGTGTGTGTGTGTGTGCATGCAGATCAGCTGTTGAGTACGATCGGAGCGGGGTGGGCGGTAAAAAACGAGAGCGTTGCGCACGCGTCGTTGACAAAAAAAGTAAAAAAGTAAAAGGTGCGCGCAAAACGACCGCCGCTTGTGTGCGAGCTGTGTATGCGTGGCGAAACTGGTTCTCCGGCCGTGTGTCCGCCCAAAGGTTATCTACGTCTGCGTCTAACCGTCTACACGCGCGCGTATAGTAATATTATAATAATAATAATAATAATAATAATAATAATAATAATAATAATAATAATAATAATAATAATAATAGTGCCCGTTTATCGCTCGGGTTCCCGCCGCCGCGATGATATAATATAATACTTGTAGGTACTGTTGTGGAATAACGAGAGCACCGCGGACCGTATGGGGGTCATCTCGGATTGCAAAACTTTTCGCTCGGGGCTCGGGATAAATCGAATGATTCGCGTGCCCTAAGGCCTTTCGAGTGCACTCGTTCGTCGACTTGACCGTCACACGTAATACTATTGTTTTCCCGTGAAATCCGTATCGGACTCGTGCGTTTACCCGCGACGTGGTGACGTTTTCAGCTGACGAACCTGCCATATGGTATGTACCGCCAACCCGGGTCGGATTTAGGGGTGGGCTACAGCCCGAGGGCCCAAACAGTTTGTTATCAACCACTGCGTGATTACATGTAAAGATAAATGGAAATTAATTTTTTTATTCGAAATAAAATTTGTCGTATTTTTTAAATCGAAAATATCGGTGTTTCAAAATCTAGATAAGACAGGTTTTTCACCGTCCGTGATTGCCGTTCAATATATAATTATTAAAATAACATAATAACATATAACCTACTTATCCGTTTTCATTTGTTTTAATATTTTTATTAAGTAAAATTAAACAAACAGATAGCACAGATACTACTGAAAATAATAGGAAAACTTTATTTAATAAGCGAAATACGAGTGTGTACTGTCCCGTTTGTTTATTTGGCATCCGATGCCACCACATACCTAACACTGGCCCTGCCGCCAACGGTGTACAACACGCTACGATCACAAGGATCACAATCACGCAGGAGTGCTGACGTTTTCATCTTTAGCCATGCGGTTGGTGAATATTTCAGGACGATGCGTTTAAAACTCGCAGCAGTCGAACGGTCGGTGTGGCGTGAGGATCGTTTGGAAAAAAAATTCAATTATTTTCGCCATCACGGAGAACGACGGTCATATAGAATATGTCGAAAGCGCGCAACGTGCTTTATACGTAATAGCGTCAACAGTTTTAACTCTGTCACGAATGGGTTTTGTAAACATTTAATAAGAAAATATTACGCAGAGACATAATATTCAATATATAATAGGGCCCCGTCGAGCGAGCTATTGATATTATATATTGTAATGCGCGAGTGCCGCTGTGAAACGGACGATTAGCGCGGATCTAAATAATTAGAAGAAAAAAAGTACGCGCACACGCACACACACACGCACACGTACACGCGCACACGCACACACGTTCTCCGCGATCGAGAGCAGAAATGAGAATTTTGTAATATAAATAATAACTGTTTAAAACGGCAACCGTGACTGTCATACCCACGAGCTATTTTTTAGTACGATCGTAGGTTATTAATAGAGTAATTCCTCTGACACCACATTTCATAATGTAATGTTATTCAAGATTTGTCATAAGCAAATCTATTACAGTATTAATTCGTTTACTACGCCGATGGTAAACAAAATCAAGTGAATTATTCATCTAGTGAAATATTAATTGATATCGTACGCTCGGTTTCACTTTAAATAGATCGTGTGAACGTGATCAAAATGTTTTTCCATAAGACCATAAGCCATAAGGGTTTGAGGAATAAAATACGTTTCGTTCAAAATCATTTATCGTGGTTTTTTTTTTTTAATTCAAAATAATTATTATTCGATATCGAAGTGAACAAGAGTAGCTGTATAGAGTTGATAAGTACCCGACGCCCATTACAGCTAGCTGTCTGTTTATTTTGAATAATACTACTTTATACTGTAGGGTACGACAACAATTATTGTGAAATTATATTTTTTTCATTCGCGCGAAGCAAAATTAAATCGCGTGACAAAATGAAATATTATTTTGAATACAAATAAAGCTATTAGTCAATATTGCACTATACCAACGTTTTATAAATCTCGTAAATACATTTTCGGCGTGTCAAAAATAATGTTTAATTCGTGAACAGCGTAACGCAATGGAATAGGAATAATAATCTGTTCAATCAAACAGTGTGTGAAGAGATAAGTGACCTGTTAAAATACTATAGCTGTTGTAGTTTACAGTTGCGCGGACTGAATTTGATCGATAAACAATATCATTCAATAATAATAGTAACAAAAAGTATAATCGCTTGCTAGGTAATTATTATAGCTTATACGCACCTAATGAATATTCATAACTAGATAAAATAATGTAGATCATTAACTTTTATTTTAAATATAATTTTATCATTCAATCTAAAATGGTTTTTTTTTTTATTATTGCGAAATTAGAGTCATATAACTACGAACAGTTACTTTCAGTTATTTTAAATAAACTACAATTTAGAATTATTGCGTTAGAATTTAATAAATTGTAGCTATGAAAAATGATGTTTATATAAATTAGAGTATGTAGTGTTGTTATGAAACATAGTTAGTTTACCACGGAGTAAACAT
Source organism: Periphyllus acericola (assembly GCA_949715065.1). NCBI lineage: Eukaryota > Metazoa > Arthropoda > Insecta > Hemiptera > Aphididae > Periphyllus > Periphyllus acericola. Next base: position 6,130,264 of record OX454265.1, on the reverse strand, counting down.
AATTAAGTTTATTTGCGTACCTATGCCGTTCGTAACAAATTTAGGCAGGTATATATCATACAATTATTTACAGAAATACGTCCTGTTATGCGTTTTTAATTTAGATGGAGCAACAAGGAAGCAATTCCCTTTATGATAACGTTAAAATAATGTATTATTACATATTTTATTTATTTTTTTTACTCTATCATTTTGGAGCGGTGACAATAATTTTCGAAAGTTTTTACAGTGGCTATATTTGTAACTGGACCTAAACATAGTGGTTCGTATGTGCCGAAATTACTGTCCGATAGATTTTGAAAAATGTTTTGTAGTACGGGACACAAACGAAGTTTTTATATTTTCGAGTTGTAATATTTTCTCATTTTTTTACCGCGTTATGTGAGGCGACAGTACGTTCATTGTGTCGTTTTTATTTCGCAAGTTTTCAAAATAATAAAATCCATCAAAATGTAAACAACTTGTTGTACGCGCACATGTGTTATGTAGCGATCGGCGACAATGATGTATGGCCCGTAAGGTTCATCGCACATTTTCGCGCGATCAAGACGTGTGTTTTGCAATTTTTTCTCCATAAACACGGTCGCCTGTCATTGAACCGTTGCGTAACACGCGCGGCCGAAACATGAATGGTCGGACCGAACACATAATGCGTTCGCTTGGCGCACAGCCCTACATACAAGCGCGCGCGCGCGCGTACTATGGCAGCGTTTTCATCCGATTGGATTATGTCACATATTATTGTAACGCGCTAGCAGACCGTTCGATTTGGGAAACCGGTCCCGATGAAATTGCAAGTACCCGCGCGTTGTTTTGAACCTTGACCCGAGGTACAACGACCTTGCACCACCGCGGTCCGGAACCGGTGAAAGCGCATCGGACATCCTCGCAGATGTTCCAAACGATCGTGCGAATCGACCAGAAGAAACGTTGAGAGGAAGAATTGAAAAAAATAGTGCCCAACTCAAACTGCACCGCATCGTATACGTGCGTGTGTGCCGGTGTTTGCTTATAGGGAGAAAGTATTGAGCGTACACGAGTACACAGTTAAGACTATTATGATGCGTGAACGGTTAACCGATATCCACATGTTGCAGGTAATAACGATACCCTTAAGCGAATCATAAAAGTTGAGCGTGTGTGCGCGTGTCTACGTGCGCACGTAAGGCCTGCACTACTGGCAAACCATTGACAAGTACAGCTCGATCGTTTTCGCGCGATGCTTGACGCCAAAAATTAACTGATCCGTTTACGAAAAAATTTAATATCGGTAATAGCGTGAGAATTGAAAAGGACCATACGATACGCTTGGGTAGGTGCTTTAAGCCCGACCGCAAAGAAAAAAGAAATATATATATAAATAATCTTAACTTGTGACTTGCGTAAAGTTCATAAGTTATGAATACAATGTAATAATTCATGTCTAGTGCATCATAATATCGCAGTCGATTTATTATCAAGATATAAATCGCAATTACCGTCATGGCAGAATATAAAATACTTCAAATCTCTAATCATCAATTTTAAATTTATTATGAAAACCCCTTCACAACATCACGTGGTCAATAAGTTAATATGAAAGAATAGCAATTTCAAATTAATTATCGTATTTATTAGGTAACACTTACATATTATGCACCTATACGTAACGTGAACGTATCGATGAAAATCGCACACTTTTTCTCATTATGAAATATTTAATTCTCTTTCAATTTAATTATGTGAACTGTAGTTAGAAAAAAAAAATGGTAAGTGTTGTATAATTCACGAACGCTTCGATTATGCGTATTTCTTCTTCATTCATTCGGTTCACGGTTTTGTTATTTATTTATTCATCATTATTTTACCCACAGATTATAGTAGTTTCTACTTGTTATACCGGAGAACCCCGAGACAAGAGGAAACTCACACATATGTGTTATATTAAAATTCGAAGTGCAGTGTTCAAAAAGTATACGAAATACTTTCGTAGAACATCAAACAATATCAATTATACGCTTCGTGATCATTATTATTATTTTTTTTTTCTAATTTTAACCCGAGTGTTTTAAATGAGTTTAAACTCGTATAGTTTCCAAGAATACACATTATACCGTCGGAGTTTCTTTGTACATTATAGTGATTCCTTATAGAAAATAATATGAAAGTATGCTGCAGACACATCAGGTTGTGTCGTGATTAGGGGCCACTGAAATGTATGCCCTGAAAATGCATCTAAAATATATCATGGAACTTCCAGTGAACCGCAAAAAATGACCTTAATTTACGTCTAGTACTGCAGTACATTATAATGATCCGAGATTATAGACCACCGTGTGGACGTCGTACAATTGAAAACACAATTATTAACTTTTACGACGCGACGGCTGCCCGCGTACATGTTTTTTTTTTTTTAAATGTTCTTAATCCTAACCTTAATAGATCCCGATTGGTAAACCATTGAATTTAACGAAACACTCATAAAGTCACAATCGATCAAAACATCTATTACGTTCCCCGGTGACATAACGTCATAACGTGTACAGGTTCTAAATGTCTTCAACAACTCAATAAGCAACGAATAGCCACGCATAGTAAATACGTCGTGTCTAACGTTGTTCAATACTCACTTTCGGAATTCGTACACGTGCATATTGCTGCTAGGATAACGGCGACGATCAGCAGTTTAAAGTGGAAGCAGAGCTTGTATTTTCTGTTTGTCTGGAAAAAAAAAAAACAACAACAATCGATTAGCGACGAGTATTTGGTGAAGTGCTGCGTCAATGTTATAACGTATTATTATTATGTACAGAGTCAAACAATCGTAGTGAGTGACGGCGACAGCCACACGCGCTCGCGTGGAAATAACGATTGTGCCCAATGCACCGGCGGCGGGATTGGCCACGGTGAATCGGATCCACGTATTTGTGGAGATCCGTTCGATTTCGTACACTTTCCTCGTCCACAAGAGTATTATCTAAATATCGCCGGCTTTCACCGATTTTCCGACTTTTTGTCCGTCGTGTATGACTAGTGAAAATCCAGAACGTTCTTGTTCCGTCGTGTTTTACGTCAATCGTCGTGATTGTCTAATGTCGGTTGTATAATTTTACCGAAGTCGACGCACAAACAATATTACTATATACGCGGTATACAAATAGAGACGTATTATATCATTAAACAACGCCGTATTCGATAGTAAATAAGAAAACTATGGAGTTTCTTGTCGACGGTTATAATATGTATGTACTACGTAAAACGATATTCAGTTCAACAGCCTTAAAGTCGCAACACAATGGCAAATTTAAATTTGCACTAAACGTTATGTTATGGAAATATGATTATACGTGTACGGAGAAGAAAATTATACATTTAGTAATATTTTTTTTTAATTACCTTGAACGGCGGGCTTGTATAAAAGAATACAATTTTTTGCAGGCTATAATTTTACAGCGTGTACTATTATATCTTATTAGCTATCTCCGAGTTATTTTTTCTTTTTACTATAATCATATTCTTTATTAAATTAATTAATTAAGTAAGTAATTTAATAAAGACATTAAAAACTCGTGTTTCTAGGAATATTTTACTAACACGCGAATTCAACCAGCCTTCACGTGATGTGTACAGCAAACGTCTGGAAAGTGATACCCATCGATTCTGGTGTGCAATGAAGTCGTACGGAGATGAGATAAGGAGAAAGAGAAATGTGTTGTATTATACACATATGCGATCAGTGAGAAAGAGACAGAGAGAGAGAGAGAGAAACCACTGAAGTAAAAAAAAAATCATAAAAGAATACACAATCCTTTCATTTTTCATTTTTCATACGGCAATTTAATTAGCGCAAATTGGAGCAAAGTCGAAAGCCAAAACAATAACGTTCGAAACAGAGTTCAGCAATTATTATAATACGTCCGTGCACATAGATAATATAATAAACCCGATCCCGGCGATTATAAACAGTCTGAAATATCTCATCCTCCACAAGCTATACACACGCATGTGTTCGGGCTACTCAGCTTTCTCCGACAGAACGCATTCGTATCGTTTTTCCCTGCAGTTGCACAACGCGTGATCTGAATACAGATTAATTAGACAACGCTTACGAGAAGACACAGTTCTCAAGATATCTAGTTGCGCGGACGGACAACCTGAAAAGTACACACTCGTGTGAAACGTGTACGTACGCATTGTTTTTTCGACAACAACCTTGGCCGACCGTAGGCACGGTTTTAGGTCGAGTGGACCTTTTGCTATACATACGAGTACTCTAACGTACAATGGAACTGCCAAATATGGTCGTACCGTAATCATCGACGACCGGCTTCCTCGTTTTTTGGTCCGAAGCGTATTATTTGGTCAACGAATACTTTTCATTTTTATGGTGCACCATCATTGATAAAATTACTGTTATTTACGATCGACCGTACACAGCATGTTATTACGTTCGATAGTTTTTTTTTTTTTTTTATGAACCTGGAACTTTTTAAAAATACTGTCACGGACACATGATCATATTGTGTTTCGTAATTATTGCGGCCGGCGCGCGCGCACGGTCGTTGGCGTTCTTTTACCCGGTTCGCCGGCTCGGACCTATCGCCTTTGCGTGGACCCTGAGCGAAGCGAGGAACATATAATATTCAAAGTTCGACTTCCGACCGGAACAAAGCGCGTGAGTTTTCGTCTTACGTGCCGAATGGTGTGCGACGCGTTTTCACCAATACGGCCGTTAATCGTGAATACGTGAGCGAAAACACGCTGTGATGGTAACGGACGTTAGTCGTTTACGTTAAAGTGCAAGGGACATCTTATGTGACTGAAAAAGGAACGGTTTCCTAGTTGGTACTCACGCGGACGGGTAAATATTGGTGTACGCGTTTCATTCGTGTACATATGCTTTATTTGTGGCTTTCATTAGCCACAACAGGGCGTAGCCCCCTGGTTCACCTTGGACACGCTCTACATGAACCTCGACACATTATTTCGTGGTCCCCTTCATATTCTTTTTTTTTATTTTATTTTATTTTCAGAATACACATTTATTACCGCCGTGTTTGTGTACGAACGTTTGGATCCAGTAGTGACGCATACGTGGAAATTATTTTAAATACATAAATTTAATCGTTTTGTTACGTAACCCACCGCCCGCCGGCAAAACCGTTTTCCCGAAGTTCCTATCGAAAGGGAAATATTTCGTATAAAAACTCTTGGCGAAATTGTTTAGCTCTTTCTTTGAAAACTGCGTGAAATTGGATTTTAAGTAATTGAAAATTTCGTTGTCAACGAATGAATGAGTGAATGAATAATAAAAAAAAAAAAGAGAAATACAAAATTATCATTCTTATAACTTAAAATACGGAAGAAAAAATAAACGTAACATAAAGAGAAGGAGCCGGTGTACAGTGTGTGCAGTGTGTATATTCTTCAAGGGAAACCTACCAAATGGTGACCCACTATTCTGTAACCTCATTGTTGTTTTCATAACAATTGTCTTTTTCGTGTATATATTAACTATCCCGCATGTAAAATATATATTTTTATAAAAATCACACGTGAATACAGATTTTATATTTTGAATAATTGTATCTATTTGTCCACTCTTTCCCTATATCCGATAGCCCATTGTTGTCGATTCTATGGACAGAAGTCTCTGTAATGGCACACGAGAGGAATTATTATGAAGTATCAAAATTTCGAAAAAAAATAAATTAACGCATACACACACGTATCACGACGACGTTTTTACCCGAACGTCTTGGTAAAAACATCTATTTATAAATAAAAGTCGATGGCCGGTGGTAACGCAATACAATCGAATGTTGCGAAAAAAATAAATAAAAAAGGAGGCTAACGGTGTGTAGCCTGAGAAAATTGTTCGGACTAATTTAAAACACCATTTCATAAGAAATATGAGGAATCTGAAAAAAAAAACCATGCATACCACATATTATAATAAACCGTCGCCGTTTCGTTCCATTAGTTCCATTAATGACAACAAAGTGTAAAATAATGTTTTTGATAAATCGGATATCTCATAGGGGGATTACGGTACACTAACGAGCTGCACTGCGAACACGCGAAAAAAAATCAACACGATTTTGGTTTTTGTAAGCCCGTCCCGCGGTAAAACGATTAAAAAAAAAACATTTACAATGCAAATACCGTTCACTTAAATTTGTTAATTGCAAACGATATGGGTCTTAAACAAAAATAACATGCTACGTGAATAGCGTCTCGTGATGTGTTTTAGTCGAAACGTCCAACCGAACATCACGTATCGTGTTGTTTTACATAAATACTTTCGAAAGTCGATTGTATACTTAAACGCTATGGGCTGCTTCGACCAACCGCTGGTCAAAAGTCAAACGCGGTAAACTCGCGTCCGCCGCACACTGTTTCCCAGCCATATATTACAATATACGTCATAATATTGCGGCTATGCATAACGCGCGTCCGGGACTTTCCTCCAGTCGTAACACGTTTGTAGCGGTTCAGCCTCGAGCTTTCGAAACGACCTTTGCGATCTTAGACCTAAACACCGGATACATCGTGAGGAACGTTGTCGTGAAGCTGTACGGGTGGTAATCGTGCGAGAGTACACCGGTTAAAATTGCCGCGACAGGAAGCAACCCGTCCCGTGCTATTCGTAATATAGACTTGAACGAGACCCGAAACGGCCAACTGGTACACGCTCAGGCACCTTCATCCGTACACGTGATATTGGCTATGTTATTATAGCTCTCTAGTATATGTTGTACGATTTAAGTTTGCGGTTATCATCGCCGTCACCCTCATAACATCACCCTGTCGCAGGGCGTGGTCACGTTGAACTCGGATGACCCACACACTCGCATATACGTACTCACACATTCACGCACGTACGCGCACACTTCGGTCAAAACGAATATTGCGCAGATAATAATATCAATCGCACATAAAGTCATGCCCATTTGTGTAGTTTGCCGCACAGCCTCCGGGTGGTACCGGGTGGTAATGGGCGTTGTCGCTGGACCATATTATATTATACATATTTTTATGGTGTGTGTGTGTTTGCTCGTATAACGTTTTCCTTTGCCTCTCTCGCACAAGCGGCCGTATAACGAAAGCCGAAAACCATGACTCGATCGTTTACAAAAACTGATCTCGTCCGACCAACCGTAATAATTGATATTCCGTTCAGTACCGACGCGTTGCGTTATTATGATCACAGTTTTTACATTGTGTGAATAATAATAATAATAATAATAATGTGGTCAATGCTCTTGCGGAGTGAAAAACAGAAACGCGCGAGAGGGGACTGTATTATTATACATGTATAGTATAGTACTAATAACAATAATGATAGTAATAATAATAATAATAATATAATAGTGACGAGGAAAATAGAATGAAAAAAAAAATAGGCAATATAATATATATAATATACACGTGCTGTACACTCGTTTCACCACTTTTGCGCCGGTCACCGTCTCGCGCATAGGTAATTAATTTATCACGACGAGACCTATACTGCGATTGGTCGAGCACCGTCATTTTTCAGCTCGTCAAGACGCTCTAAAACGTCGCCGGTGAACTTTTGTAGCGAGAGCGAGCAAAAAATCGCAGCAGTGCGTTGGCCCGACACAGTTCGCAGCTCTTACCCGACCATGTGTTATTACGATTACGTGCGTCCGACCTGATGGTTTCGCAAAATATTTCCCATAATAATGTGCCGTACGAGCACGGTGTGTTGCAAGTATTGTTACAGGTGTATGCGATCGGTTTATTATACGTATTATGCGCATTGGGTCAGTCCTCACCCTTGGCCGTCCTTAGGGGGGGGGGGGGGGGGGGGGTTCGAGCAGGGCCCAGGCCCTGGGCCTCGCGTTTGAAAAAAGTAGTAAAATTGGTTTTATTTGCTGATGTGTTGAGTTCTGATAGTGTCTGAGGTACCTACCAAATTTTTTGTGTGATAAGAATTATTAATGTCATAATGTCTAGATGGATGATTTAATAAATAAAAGGTGTTTAAAGTATTTTCGCCTGGGGCCTCGCAAATTCTAAGGACGGCCCTGTGACCTCACCGCACCGCTGCAAAGTTCGGATGACCGCGATGTCCGTTACGACAACTTTGGTTCGGGTACGAAAACAACGAAAACGTTTACCGTGCTCACAATAGTCGCGCTATATCGATAGTATCACGTACGCAGTGTTGTGTGTTCTTGAAATCGTTGTGTTCCCAAGTGCGACAAGAGCGAATTATACTATTATTATACGGGTGGGTACGCTCTCTATGTGCGTAAGCTCGCGCGCACACGATAGATTCCGGAGACTCGATAACGTGTACGCGTACGCGTACGGGATCTCTTTGAAATACCCTCGGGTATTTTACAAACAGTAATTTTATTGTTCCGAACACCGCAGTCATTGTTTTGTGACTAGAATGGATTGACCTTTCAATCCGTTTAAAGTACACATCATGAATATAATTTAATATTATGATAATTCCGAAGGTCAAACAATACGCAGCGGTACAACGTGGCAAATTAGAGATAGAGTTTAATTGAGTAATGCGAAAAAAAACACGTGAAATTTTAAAAAAAAAATGTTGCGTACGAACAGTTTAATAATAATTAATCGGTTCCGTTTAATATGCATATTTTTTGCTTGAGTCACGTGTATATAAATAGTCGTTTATTTTTATATCGAGTGCCTGCAATTTTTTCAATAAACTTTTTAAACTTATGAATTAAATAATTAGCGATACTATTCAATAGCCATTAGCCAGTAATTATTATACGACCGTAGTTGGCCTCGAGCCTCGAAGCATTTGTAAGTTTATGATTTTTAATGCGAACCGAAGCTAGAACTTACGGTTTCGAAATTTTGAAATATTTTCATAGCCGTCGGTACTTGTTTCGTAATACGAATTCCTTTTCCGTATAGTAAACGTTTCGAATATCTCGCGAAAATAAACGCGTAAAACTCAAAACAATTTATTCAATTTAATCCTTTACCAAATTCGTTCATCATTGCAATTATTTTTTGTACAGATTGCAAATGTTCTTTTAAATAGAAAAAAAACTCAAAACACGTAAGTAAATATTTAGAGTTGTCAATGTTAAAACGACTTTGTTCTGAAAACGTTGGTTGGTCATCGCTCACTTTCGTGTTACCCGCACAGGCACATTAAAACAAAATAAACATTTAGCTCTAAGCCAGTCAATAAGTAGCATATTATTATTAAGCGCTATAACTATTACAATTTTTCAATACAGCAATTTCTGTGTAAAACTGGTCAATGTTAAGTGGTCTCTCATAATAATAACTCTTGTACAGTAACGACGGCGGCAGAGTTATTACAACATGATAATTACGTAAACTATTATCTCGCTTAAATTCAGTTTACTCGAGTAAGTGTGTATACATAATGATAATAATAATAGTATAATACGGCGCGTTGCATATGTTACTAACCCGGCACACATTTTGCGTCCAGTGATATTTAACTTCTACGACATTTGCCAACACCGCGTTATACCGCGCCGCCGTGCACTCCAGCTTCGTTACAATATCGTACATACATGATCGGAACTACCAGGTATGTACTAGGTAGAGTTTCTTATCGTTCCTTACGGTCGCGATTCGGTTTCATGACCGTATTATATTATCACGTTACGTTATATTTACACTTCCTATAACGCGCGCGCGAGTTTTGCCCGACGTATTGATGTGCGCCTACACGTCATTCATCACAGGTGTTATATGTCTATATTGTGCGTTGTTACGTTTTCAAATGCACAACAATTGAAAAAAAAAAAATTAGAAAGTCAAATCGAACCGTTATTGTGTTTTCCAGCTGACATATCGCGTACACACGACGCTCGCTGTATTATAAATTATACATACATACTATTGCTCGGGACGTGATTATTTTCGTTTGTACGTGGTGTACGTACGGTCATACCTTTACGCGTATGGGACGCGGAGCATCGTATTATTTTGTTCCTCTTAATTTTGGGTGATCGGTTGTAAAGTAAAAACGATTGGACGAACTAAATTGAGTACGCACCGAGGTACAATAATGGAAAAAAAAACGTTGTTTGCGTATGATCGCAGGTCTCGTTGACTAGAAATGTCAAAACGGTCGATTTATACGAGAAAATAACGATTCTGACAGCCTTCGTCGAGTGTCTTGCGTTTAACAACAAAACATTATCACTGCGACCGAAGCCGCCGAAAATACAACAACGTTTTCCATGAACGGGAACAGCCGTCAACATTATATTACTTATAAGTTATATACAAACAAGGACTACATAAACATATTATATAATATATAGTTAATTATTAATACGAACAACTTATAGTTTAAATAATATATCTAATGTAACAGGATAATTTTTTATTATTTATTACTCTTTTTATTGTATTTACATTTATTCGCATCCTTTCGATCTTTACATTGTCACTGTAACATTGTATTGTGCTCACTGTATGATCTCGGATTAACGAATCGGAAAATTATATAATAAATATAAAATATATATTTATTCCGTTTTTATTGGTAGCATCATCATTCATCGCCGCTATAAGGTTTTCCAGTTTTCCTCGGTGGTGAGATGGGCCATGTAACCAGCAAAGATTCGATTATGGAACGCGCGGAGTTTCAAATTGAATCGAACCGGGGGGGTGGTGGAAATCGAGATGCGAAAATCGAAAAATTCTCAACCGACATGTGTGCTCACTGTACATTATTATGCTGTATTGTGTTCATCGCCGCGTAACCTTAGGCAGCAGTAGCAGCAGCAATTGGTCGGCTTCAGCACACCGTTCAGATCGTTCTCGAAGAATCCCGCGGTGTCCCTCGATATCCGTCGAATCCCTCGAGACGGCTCGTCGATCCCGGCGCGTTGACCGTTTCCAACCACCATCCCCCTCCCCTTCCCCTCCCGCCAAGGCCGAGAAAGATGCACACTGTTTTCGCCCGACCTACACAGTATTACGATCGGACTTTTGGCAATACGCGGAATAAAACACAACATTGTAACACGCCACGTGCACGGTGAACGCTTCGGACAAACGAAAACGTAGTATACCTACCCGCAGCCACTGTTGAACCGCAAACAAAAATAAATTATTAGCTGCTGCAGCGGTGGTTCGCCCTTGTGTTCTACGAGCGGGAGAAACGCTTTGCCGACAAAACGCCGGCACCGACTCAAAGTCGAGTGCACAGTTACGTCACACCGCGGCCATTACGTTAAATGTGTTTCATAGTGTTACGCGTTACAAGGGAAACTTACGACAATCTATTACGAGCGGGCTGAACGCACAACTGCAGTTTTCCCCGAGAAATTCCGTCGGACGGATTCGCGTTCACTTTTTCTGCTATCGACAACGTGATTGTTTAAGCGCGCATTATTCACAAACGGAGGGGGGGGGGGGTAAAAAAAAAAGTTGAACCACCCGTGTTACACCATATATAGTTTGAGAATAATTTCATACGCGCGCGATCGAGCCTATTCCGTAAAAACGTGTTCTTGTGTAATTTTGGATTAAGTTTAACTGCGCTATAACTGAATGGAAATATAAACACCGTGATGATCATTATTTTTCACTCCTAATAACTAACGGTTTTTTAGGAATCTTACACCTTTAAGTCGGTCACATTTATGTTGAACGACGCAACTGTACAATAAACAGATAAACTTAACGCGCGCGACATGTGCGGTGTATAGGACCAATTTGTCAAACAAAAGTTAACGACCTTTAAAGAGATAAACAGCCATGAAATCGCTCAGCGGTAATCGAGCATAATAGAAACGTAAACCATAATAGATATTATAAAACACAGCAGCGAATTCGTATGGTATATTGCAGTGTGTGTATGCGCAACAGCACGAGTATACATTTTATGTATTTTCGAGTGAATACGTTTAAAATGTTAATTGAGATAAAATCTTATTGATTTATGTTGGAAAAAAAAAATATTGATATTTTTACGGGGTATTTCGTTGTTTTCTCTCCCGAGCTGTCAGACCATATTTATAATCTGAAAACATTCCTGTTACCAGCTAGTGTCCGCAGAGAATTATTTGAATTTCGCACACTCGATTGTATCTGCGGCAGTAAGTTCTAGAAAAGTCAGGCTACACTTCAAGGACAACTTCTTGAAGGTCGGTTCTATACCTGTAGTCTGATTGTTTACCACACTTCGGATTATTTCCATTCGATATCATACCGCTATGAATATTTATCGAACCGATCATTGTGTTCGAACTTTTTTCAATATTATTTTAGAACAAACGTATAATAATATAATGAATATGTATACATTTTAAACACACGTATTCATTTTTGTAAGTGCATCCGGCTATTATATGACAATAATTGTGAGAACAAGAATTCTAGTGCGTATTTAAATAATTTACGGATCATAAAAATATTATTGACAACTTTCTTTCAACTGCAGCTGTGTATGAATGATAAAAACACATTCTATTCCAATTTTAACCGGTTTAAAAAGTCGAACAATTTTCATTAAATCATATCATTCTGTCTTGGAAATTTCAGAAATATATAAAAACTAAATTATATATATACGAGTATGTATGTATTTTTTTTTTAGACGCGATAAATTGCCGATCGCACGAATCCCTAGTACAACTATATGGACGCAGAATAATAACTCCAACGGAATAGATTCTGCGACGAGTGCGTATACTTTTTGATCTCGTGAGTATCCTACTGATCGATTTAAGTACCTACGCATGCAGTATTGAAACGCGTGCAACTTTGCGATTGCTAATCAATCTAAGACCAACCGGCGGCGCGATTAAAAACAGGCACAAATCTGCGCGCGCGTGAGTCGTGGTTTGAAAATCTATTTTTCCCGTCCGAGTTATTACAATTCGGTGTGGATTTTTTTTTTTTTTTTAATCTTTTTCGCCAAGGTTACTTTTCCTTTCACCCGAAACGCACGACGCGCACATGTTATTATACGCGCGTAAATACAGGTATATGAACGTGTAATATGCTACAGTTTCATGACAAATGTATTTAGTGTACTGCACAGCAGTGTACCGGGTCATTGGCGAAAACAATTACCGAACGAATCATAATTTCAGCAGTTTGGACAGTAGGCAGGTAGGTACCTACACGTAATTCGCCAGTCATATAATATTTGTCCCTGTGAACGGACTACAGCCCAGTATATAAATGAGTCACGCGCGCGCACTCACGAATATTAATCAAAACATTTTCGGTAATAAATGATAAAAATTATTTAAAAAAAAAAATGTCTTCTAATATGGTACAAAGCAGAATTTATTTTATTTTTTGTATTATTTATTAAAGTAAAAATGTGTCAGTATGATAAATGTTCTTACTAGTTTGGTACACATATTATTTACATATAGTAATTATTGTTCACGTATCTGTGAGTATTGTTAGTTCTATCATTTGAGGAAATCAGGAACTTAAATTTGGTATTCCGGCAAAAAAAGCTTCCGATATACCTGAATAATGGTTAAACCACGTGCTGCGCTAGTCTGATGATCTATAATACTTTTAAATGGTTTTACAAACGAAGTGTACAGTATAACTTCGACTATTTTATTTTATTTATTATTGCTTTTTTTCGTTTAGAACAATACCTGCATAGGTTTACGATCTAAAACCCATATGGGCCTACGGGATCCAAATATGGGGATGTGCCAAGCCTTCCCAAATACAAACCATCCAGGCCTTCCAGTCAATCTCTCTACGTCAAATAACATCTGCACCATGGTATGTCTCAAATCTCTCACTACACAGTGACCTAAAAATCGATACAGTTCCTTCTACAGCTAAGAATTATTATAAAAAAGTTCACACCAAATCTATCAATCACACAAATCCAGCAGTATCCAACTTAGCCAGCAAATCCATCCCAGATAACCCCCCACGTCGCTTAAAAAGAAACTGGTGTCGTGATCTTTTGAATCCCGACCTGTATTAGTGAAAAAAAAATCCCCCTTTCAAGTCAGAGTCTGTATCCACACTGGTGAACTTTCCTCCTCACGTAATTTCATGTTGTTTTTTTCCTATCTATTTGCTTATCAAATTTACTTATTGAAATATAATAATATTACAGATTGTAAATTCACTTTTGTTAAAAAAAAAAAAATAGGTTAACGATCGTTTATAGTAGTAAACTTTTCGGTTTCACTTCGGTACGTTCTATGGTACACGTTCTCGTTCATGCAGCTAACTGCAATATTATTATTTAGTGCGCTTTATCCGTGGACAGTATCAGTGCGCGCACACCCACGCAGTCTCGTGATAACGATACGAGAATAGTCTGTCTATGTATACGTATACGCGAGTGTAACACGGAGTTATAATATAGTGCTCGAGTCATGTACACACTAGTGCGTATAACATTGTGTACGCACACTCGACGTATAAGCTCTGCGCGCGTTGATTAATGGTCGCCGGGTGAAAGCGAAACACTCTCGAGTCGTAAGGTAGGTATAATATAATGTGCCGCGGCTACGTGCACCGGCTCTCGTGCAGCGCGCGTGTGAAAAACCGTAGGAAATAAATCGTGTGCACTTTTGGTCGCTACTACGTGTTGCATCGGGAACGGTCGCCGGGCGTTTAACGAGTCGTCGAAAACGCGAGTGGGATAATAGTAATAATAATATTAATAATAATAATAGTAATAATAATGACGATCATTGTAATCCGTAAGTATTTTATTATAATATAAGCCCGTACGAGATTGTACTCCGCGGTGCACGGCAGCTGCAGCCGGCACCGCGCGGGAAAGGACTTTCACCGCGGTCCGGTGCGGCGCGTGAACGGCGATCCGCGAAGCGTACGGGTGCCCGGGCACTGTCCGGGAAAAAATCGGAAAAAAAATCGAAACGGGAAAAAGAAAGAAAAAAAAAATAGTCACGGGCGTGCGTATAACAATACCGTGCACATAATACAACACGTGTATCGTTTGTGGCGGCCGCGTACCTATACGTCCAGTTGCCGTTTTCGTATGGTACAATTAATATACCGTTTGTTGCGTCATTTCCAGCCGGTAAATGTTTTCAACGCGAAAACAATATTATTATGATAGCACCTACACTGTTGATGGCGTTGCATTATGTCCTTTCCGCGCCGATTTCATACATTATTATGGACGACGCGCACGGTCTTGTGCAGTTGTTCCTCGGCCCCGCGGTGACCGTTCATTGCGCCCTGAATACTTAAAGAGGAAATAAAACGCGCACACTGAAACGAGCACGAGCGACTTTCACGTTCTGATTAGTAATTCCCGACATCCGTATAGAGAGGTTCGTCGTCGTCGTCGTCGTGGGCTTGGTTTGGCCTGACAATTTTGTTTTTGTTTTTTCCCCCGTAATAACAATAAATACATCATTTATAACGCATTTGCCATCAGGAAGTGTGCGCGTAATACGCAGGCCGCAAAACTGTGTAATATAATATATAGCTGCTGCGCCTGACTAATAATAATCAAAAAAATATTACACGCTCATAATTCGTATTAACGACAGTCTAATTGTCAATGACTCATTTCTCGACAAATACACGCCGCGTTACCCAATCAAAAAAAAAAAAGATTACGAATTTGTCGCCGCCGTCGCCCGTCAGATGTATTTTGAATGTTTCGTTCTGTATATTAAAATCATATATTATGAAAATCACCTGTTCAACAATCTTCGTAATGTGTACCAACGCTGTTCGTTCGAAATTCAAAATAGTATTACTAGTATTCGTACTATGCAAAAATCACTAAAAAATATGTATAATTTGCGTTGTAGAAAATTTCAAATAAAATCACAAGACACATTTTTTTTTTTTTTACGTATAGCTGAACTACAAATACGTTATCGCTGAGATTTCACTTTTTTTTGTTTTTTTTTATTTAAATCGTATTTGAAAACAGATTTCTAATGACGGCAATCTAAATGATTGCTTAGTACCGCAGATTATAATAAAAATCGTTGATCACAGATTATATTTTATAAGCCGCGAGACTCCGCGCCGCGGCCGAGTGGTCATTTTAAAATATTCAACGCAGACGTTTCGGGTATATCTACATGGGTTCACCATTGCGTTCTGCATTTCCAAGTCGCCGGCACCCGACTGCATTTAATTATTTTACTGATGCGACGTGTATATTGTGAAAAACTGTTTTTAGCCCATTGTTACGTAGAAAAATCCGAAATACGTTATGTCATCGTGCATTGTGTGTACCAACACACACCGTATAACTCGATATTAATATTAATAACCCGTCGTAAAGCATTCGAAAAATATTCAATCTACATAGTATATGCTGAATATTATATTCTACCACTTCACAAATCAATACGATTTTATAACACGCGTTCCTGTATTATTTGTCGGCGAGCTCATCTTAATAATATACGCATTAAGTACTTGGTAGTCGGTCGTACATGGTTTTCCAGTTTTGTCTTCCGTTTTTTCATTCCAAAACCGGTTCTTTAACGTTCACTATATGTATTTTTCGTGAAATAATACAGAAAAAATACACGTATGTTTACCTATGTATAAAGATACTTTTTTTTCATCTCATTGTACGTACACGGCATATGTATATATTGTGTATTATGTTTATTTATTTTATTATTTTTTAACAGTTTTTATTCCTATAGGTTATTTTTCTTTCAGGGTCAGTCGACGGCCACACACGAGAAATACGTAACAACAAAACGCATAATAATACATATTATATACGCTGCAACTGAATATCAATATTGTTGTGTCGACTCCGAACCGTATAGACGTAAACTTTTTGCTCGTACATACCTTTATGTATTGGAAAACAATATACTAAGACACGCGCGCCTGGTACCTAACGCGTGGTACAAGCGTTTTTTTTTTAATACTATCAGTAATCAGTAATCCAGTGAGTTATAGTAATCATAATGATACCACAAAAATACAGCGTTTTCGAGGCATTCGAGTAAATTATAAATTTTAAACGTAGTCATAGATGTTTTGATACTTGAGTATACTCATACTGTTGCCCTCGGTACGCGTTTTAAATTCTCACATATAATTATTATGTAATAGGTAGATAAATCTTAACTGAACTGGAATTCTTCGCGCGACACCGCTTTGAAAAATATGATAAATATGTAAAGAGGTGATTTGAATATGATGTGCATATGAACTATTACGATGACACTCTATTGGGTCGTCAAAAAGTTCAGCTGCAGTTGATGTAATATTTTTATTGCACGTGTCAGACTCACTGAACTTATTTTTCTCGGTAAACGAGTATATGAATTGAACATTTTAAGCTATGATGAATAACTCTCCGTCGGTCGTCGGAACATTCACGGAAACGATCAAACTTGTTGACGAAAAATCAACCTGCAGTTTTTTGCTCGGTATCAATCATCGACACCACGTGAACTTCGTTAGGTACCCGGGTCCGGGTACGGTTACTGATGAATTGGCCGGACTGGTCGTTGTCCTCATTTCACATGATTATTTTCGAAACGGTGAAAAATGCGATGAACACGTCGGGTCGCGTGCGCACGCAACGGTTGGGAACACAGATATCAATTTAATATCGCCGTAAACGCCATCAATGCACGGACCACGACGTAGGTAGGTAGGTATATCCTCTGGCGGCGTTAACCGGGTTAAGTGATAGGACTGACGAAAGTCGCGGAGGCGTGCGCGTGTAAAGTTGCGCTACAGCCGCGGTGATGCTCCTGTACAATATGCGTACGTAGGAAGAACCGTATTGTGTGACGTTCGGGTGCGCTATTGGGATTTGTTGATTTTTCTCTCGTACGCGATGTTCGTATAATACGCACTCGTGTACATAAGTATAAGTATATATGTATACCGTAATACGTATCCCCTCCCTCCCCCCCCCTCCACGCGCGCATTGTTGCTGCCGTTCCGATGACAATGCTTGACATTATGTTATTATAATTATCTTGTACACCGCGGATACGCGTTTCTTTTCCCCTCTAAGACTTATTAAACGTACACCGGTATTATTATTGTTGAATATTTTTATTTTTTTTTTAACGCACGTGTCAACATAACAGTAATTGTGCAACTTCTGGATGCATGGGCTTACGCACACGCACACACACGCACACGCATACACACACGATACGTGCCTATGTGTCAACCTCGCCTTTCTCTCGGGGCTAAAAAAAAAAAGTACTCAATAATAATAAAAAAAAAAAAACGCGCGGCGACACCACACACGCACGGGCGGACGGAAAAATAATTACGGCCCCCACGTGACTTAATTAAAAATCGTTATGTTATTATACATATTAGAAATGTATTTCAGACCGCGGTGCGCGCATAGGACACCACCGCCACCTCCTACTCGTCACCTTTCCGTCTCGCGCGTTATGAAACAGTGTTACCGTAATGAAATTCGCACACGACGGATCGGTCTTTGGCCTCCAAACCCGAACGATTATAATGCGCGTAAGTTATACGTACCGCAGCAGATTGTGTATGTAACATGCGAGCACTGAAATGCGGTGGCGGCTTTGGAGGGAGGTTGCCGAACAAGGGCCATGCCCCCTCCCCCGCACGCACGCGAACACAAGTCTGAAGTTTTTCCAGAAAACAACTAACAGTGTTCGGGAAAAAAATAGTTAATACTTAAACGCTGTTACGGAAATATCAAATAAACAATAAGGCAGGCAGGCGACTGTTATAATATCGATGTACAATACGTATATTTTGTTATGCGTTAAATTCTGTGTGTGAATTAAGTCGGTTTTAAACGTTGATTAACATTTTGACGTGCATTTCCCTCCCCCGTCCTACTAAGGTACCTGAAGCCACACCCCCTTAGTACGAATATAAGTTAACCCTTTAAACGTTTATGTTTACCCGCGTACGGGTTAACTTCGGGTGCCCGGCAACAATAATATTCGTCTCCATTGAAGCGTTCTGCAGCACAATCGCGTTCGCCGCAGCAGTAATATTGCCACTAACCTCGACGAGTTCTCTCAGCGGGGCCCAGTATTCATTGTGCGAATTCCAAATGAAATAAAAATAAATAAATCTAATACATGACGTACACGTGAACCGTGCTATTGGTACAATAACCGTTCCGCGCAGTATTACAGCGTGATGGAAAAGAATATAACGTGGTATACGAGTATAACGAGTGAGAACTGTATATTATAATGTCTATATTTATGATTTTCAACCACGACATGTTATGTGTTCTACGTATAATAATTAACGCTATAGTGGGGCTCATCGGAGTTTGCGCATGTCTGTTCATTAAAAACTTTGCTTAGTGGTGTAGACATAATTTTTTTTGATATTTATGACGTACACGATGTGTAAAACGTGTACCAACGATCGTTTATTATGACATAGTGCGAAACGCATGAAAAGTATCATGCTAAACCTTGCGGGAAATCTACCAGATTCCTATTACCGAAGCCATTTTTTTTTTCACGCATCCAGTTTCGTTGTCATAAATATTATAACGTCCGGAGTTGAGAGATATTTTCGCTCCTATTATATGACGTATTTTTTCCGCGTATCATATGTTTGCGGCACGAGATCTCGCGGTGGATTATCGATAAACAGTGACACGAAAGGCGTGTTCGCGTATGATATATATTAATACGTACAGGCGGACGCTAAATACTGCTGAAAAAAAACCCGTACACACGCGGTATTTTTGATTGCCACCGTATAAATAATAAGCAGATTTTTTTTTTGTAATGGAATGAATTGACGGTTTTCGACCATTTATTTTTTTTTCGGTTCATTCTTTCCGACAACATCCGATAGTATTCGCGCTACTGACCGTATGTAACTAACGTCTAGCATATCAATTACGCTTCCTGCCAAAACAATGACGGTTGATTGAACTGTCAGGCTGCCAACACGTTTAACTTTGCAAAACACGTATGCGCACTTTACGCATTGCATTTCCTAGTGCTCATGTTTAGGTACACGTATACCCACACGCATATCGATACAATAATAATTAATCACATAAACCGCAAGGGAACATTTCAATCTTACGGTTAATAGTTATTGTTGGACTGCTGAAATGAATTTTAAATCGTGGATGGCCATATATAGGTATAATTTAAAAAAAAAAAAACACTCTGCAACCTACAAAAAATAAAAATCATCCGAAACACCGAACCTAAACGCAAATAATAACTTTATCGTTATCAGACATAATAGAATATTTCTTACGAACGCATTGGTAATTTGTAGTTTCCAATTTCCGGTTAAACTATCGTTGAAACCGTTTTGAAAACTAACAATAACCAGGTTTCGCAACATCGTGGCAAGATGGCCACACCCCTTTTATAAATATATATGTGTGAATGCGCACAAATGTTTTTAGATTTACCAACAAAATTAACCGACGAACACACAAACACTGCACCGGGTATAGCTGATCGAGAAAGCAATCCTAGTATCGAGCTACCATATTTTAACCGCTTTCTATTTAATTATAGAAACACTATATTATATGATATATATATATATCACATATTATTATACCAGTGGCGTTAATTTTCACTTTCCTGAATAACATACAGTATTATATATCGAAACAGTGTAACAATACACTTAGGTAATTATATATATACGTAAACGCAAAGTCCGTCTATCCGGAGACTTTAACGCCCTCCGCCCGTTGCAGATAACTATATAATACAATACGCAGATACGGTTAAGCTCGGTTATCGTTCCGTTGTTGCGACAACAACACAATATTAACGTACGGTAAAATAATAATAAGTGTAAAAATTACCATTTTTATTTGTCAAAATCCACAATTGAGTGCTGCCACTCGGTCACTGTTGTTCGCGCACAAACCGCCCGGAACACATTTACGATTGCGAGGGATGTGTATGAGTAATGTCGATGTACTTTTATTTGTGTGTACTGTACGTTTCGGAATGGACGGGTAACAGTAAAATTACACGGGGAAAAAAAAATTGAATCCTCGATATTGGAGAGACAAGTCAGAATCGCGTTGAGTCTAGATTGTAACTGACATCGGGCAACGCGTCTTCGTCGGAGGTTTGGCCGGTGTGTACACTACGACTATACGCTACGAAAACGAGGACGTCAGACACTTGTCCTTTCTATTTTCCCCTCTCTCACCCTTCGGCACGCCGCGGTACAAAACAGTATATTATAAACAAGCGCAGTACCTACAAACCACCACCTCGGCGCGGAGATCGATATTATAGAACAGTTTATTATTATAAATGGAATAGCATTTTTTATTTATTATTATTATTATTTATTTTTTCGAAAAAGTAGCTCTCAAATCGTGTATGCATATATTATAATATACAATCGGTATTGTGTTATGTAAGCAATATATTATTACCGCTTTATCATCATTATAATATGTATTCGGAGAAAACCGCTTTCCCCTCGTATACATGAATATGTATGGGTACACAGAAAAATATTAAAAGTTCCATGTAAATAACCCGCATGAATATAGCCCTAAACAATCGTGCATGTTTAACGCCCAAAGCAAAGTTTAATAGTTTGTTGTTACATTGTAATGGTGTGTACAGGATTCAAGCACATCTTATGCGACAAATTGAAAAACATAAACATAATATTAATGTCCATTAGTATTAGATATTGCCGGCTATAAATAATCGATTAAAATAAAATTACAGCTGATAAAATATTTTATTCATTCGAGTAGAGTAATAATAAAAATAAGCTACCGCAATGAGTCAGGAATAAGTGACGATAATAACTTTAATAAGTGATCAAAAATAATCGTTGTGGTTGAATCGAACAAAAAATTTTATTGCTTATTCCTTTTTATCTGAATTTTAAACACTGTCCAAAAGTATAGAACATTTTTACGCACGTCACAAATATCTATACAACAAATTTATAATTTTACATTTAAGTCTTAAACAATTCATTATTAAAATTTTGTTTAAATTTATAACTATAATTAATTGATTGAGAAATTAATTGGTTCATCTACTATGATTTGTGTTTTTATTAGTGTTTCGGTGTACAAAATTTCAATCACAAAGATCATCAAAAGGTTTTTGACAGAAAAAGTTGACTGTTAGTCCTTTGAGCGGTAGTATTTCGAATTCTGAACAGTTTTCCAAATAATTGGGAAAAACAAACGAAAACTTAAATGTACGACACATTGGTTTTCGAAATTATCGATTTTATTTTTGCGCTAAAACTCAAAAACACAATAATCGTAGATATTTGAAATTTTCTTTGAATGCTTATATCTCTGTTCGCTATGGATTGTATGATTCTCAAAATATTTAAACTTTTTTTTTGCTATTTATAGGTACTGGAAAAGATCATGTTTTTCAAGATATTTTTCATAAAATGTCGATGAAATTGTCTTGATATAACAAAAGGTCTAAAAAATGTAATACAAAATTCCACATACTCATCCCTTTTGGTCAATAAAAGAAAAAATTAAGTGTAATTTTATAAAAAAAATCTTTATCAACCTGAAGGGTTGACATTGCTTTTTGGTATGGGCGGAGTATTAGGATGTCTGGGGTTTGAGAAGGCCAAAGAGGGGGAATGAAGGAACTGAATCATACTACTCACCAATTTGGTCCAACGATTCATACAATTGAAATATTTTACTCTAAGTGGATGTCTAATAAATATATGTTAATAAAGCGTAATATATACAATGCAAGTCTAATTAATGAATTTTTCAAAATAACGTTTTTTTTTCTGTCTAGTGGTCGTGAACAATACGCATTGTTTACGACCGCTAGAGAGAAAAAAATTGTTATTTTGAAAAGTCCGTTAACATACGTTTTCCCGTTAACGTCTGCATACATTTTCCATCTTGGTGTGTGAAACTACTCGGGCTTCAGCTTAACATTAGGAATAATCACATTTTTGTCCAATTTTATCGCAGTGGACAACAATATTATCATTTAATTAATTTTCGTAATGCTCATGAGTTATGGAGCATCTTTGAGTCCCTCGACCTGCATTTACTGAAAATGAAATCAATGATACATCTGTAATGAAGTAAGTACTCGTATACCTATTCTGTTATAACTTCAGCTTAGCGATATTGAAACGTTTTCTATGGCTTGGTCGGAGGGCTTTTTAGATGGATCTGTTTTAACTATGATGAGGTGTCTATAATGTATACAATTAAAACTAATCTTGACAATCGTAGTAAAAATTTAATGGGATAAACATTAAACATTTACTACACATTAAACTAGCGTATAATGAGTAATAACGTCCAGTAATCCATTGACTCGTCGCTTATTTTCATATTTGCCGCTTTCCCTCGCTCTCTATTATGCAATACTTCCATAAAAAATTTGTTTATCAATTTCAAGTGGAGATGCAACCCGATTATTTTGTCTCTTAAGATTAAAAAAACCTACTTCGGCCTCAATTTGCATAAAATAACTTTCAATTACCCACGTGCCAAATAAATAGTTTAAATTTGATACAAATCATAAACTAATTAATAAAATTATTTTTAAAATAATATACTTTGATACGAAAATCTATTTGTTTATTATTTTTGGCGACCCCCAGGGTTGAAAACCACTGGTTTATAACACAGTAAATGAAAACGTTGTTGTTGTATTTTTTTTGTTATTGTATTCAATATTAGAAATTCTAACCTTTTACTTTGTGTACGGTGTACCAATAACCAAGAATAATACAAATATGAGGTATACAATTCCAGTGCACCAAATCAGCCAGATAGATATCTTCATATTTATATTAAGCCATTAAGGTCTTTGCAAAACACATCCATTTTTTGTCAAAACAAATTCAACCTATAGGTACATCATAACTATTTAAGTCAATTTCAAAATATGGATTTTCAAAAAATAATATGAATAATCACAAATTTTACTTAAAAAGGTCAAATTAAATTGTGTCAATTTAAATTTATTACTTCAGTTTTTGGAACTGATTGAAAATGGTTTCAGTGTGGATTACAAAACGTACTGTAATAAATTGAATGATTAATATGACTAAAATCTGTCTGTAATCGTTATACAATACTATATAGCAGGGGTCGATCTTTCTAGGAACATAGGTTGATCGTTAAAAAAATGTATTTTACCATTATTGGTTGATCGTGTAATAAATAATTGGATAATTTGGATTGCTATATTGTATTCTAGGAATTCTTTGGCGCTTGGAGCTTTTATTTTTTTTGCTCATCAAACAAATCTCTTCCTAAAGACTTAAATTCTTCTGGATGTCGATCGAGGGACTTTAAATTTCAAATGCAGCTCACTTGTTTGAAAAGGTTGGCGACCCCTGCTATATAATATATATTTATACAACAACCGATGATGTCGTTAAAAGAATCGTGTATAAGAGTCTATCATCGCACTCATTGGGATAAGAGTACGTATATATTATTAGACTCATTTCCTTGACTCTCCGGCATTATTTTCGGTTTTTGACAAATCAAAGGAAATCTGTTGGATTCAAAGGAAAAAAAAAGTTACTTATTAATCACTGGACATTGTCTGCAGCGAATCAACAGCGGAAAATTCCGTGACTTACTGAGATAAAATTCTACGACACACTGGACATTTAACTACGTCGCATCTGAACAAATAACAAAGAGAACCATACACCGGTTGTTGAATCTGAAAATGTGTAAATAATAAAAAATTTAAATAAACGGTTCCGAGTACAATTGTTGAAACATATGTTATTATTACGAGTAGAAGAAGAACATTGGTTCGAGTGAATTTTACTCAAACAGGATTTACCTGGTATTTTGGTCACTTTTCAAATACATTAACTAATCAATGAACCGACGAGATATTTTTGTATCATATATTGTACCGATGTAAAGGAGCATTACGACAATTCGTTTCGATCGAATAATTGTTTACTGGATAAGAAGCTATTTTATTTATAAATATTTATTCGGACTAAAAAAGTTACAATCCAAAAGATTAATTCATTAGAAAAACTCGTGAAAGAGTAGTTTTAGGTTATGTATTCGTTATGTAATTGACCTTCGATTAATTTGATTAATTGATCAACTATATGTTGGTAATTATGAAAACCGAATAGAACTATATTATAATTAGACTGATAATAGTCTAATAAGACTAATAAAGTTTTCGACTTGATACGCATAACCCTTTGACTATACTTGTACAAGAAAAGTACATAAGAAAAACTAATCGGCACAAACAAATTAATAAATCGGAATAATAATTAATTAGTTAAGGCTTCAAATAATAATGAATATTGATATCAGAACGTGCGAGGAGCTATATAATGCGCAACTGTTACACTTAATTTTAAACCAATTTTGGCTCAACCGAGACGGGTCATTAGCTGAAAAATCGATTAAATATCAGCTGTGTTTGATTGAAAGTAATTTTTTATTTTGTCATATCACGGTGTAGGCAGCTAGTAATATATTGGTAGTACCTACACGGTTTTAATTGGACCATCTTTTTCTTCGTAAAACTGGTTTGTGTCACGCTGGTTAATGGTTAAGCGTATTGAACATGTCAAATAGCAGTTCGAAGTAGATCCGACCGGTTTGAACTTTAAAGATAATAATTAATAACGTTCTACATAACCTCGCCAACTGGAAAAACGATTCGAAAATGAAAACGTACTGTTCCTATTTCATTCTTTACATAACCAGTTGGCCTGTACATATGTATGTGCGTTTGTGTGCTACACTTAAAAATCAAATATCACCGGAGTGAAAATTAGCGAACGTGTGATTGTGATTGCAGGTTGTGGACAATGCGTGCATTGAAATTGCCGAACACTTCAGACTTCGCGCTTCATACGTTTCGAAAGGATTCAGACGCGTTGCGATGTTATCCAATTCAACGGTTTTTTGAATGAAAAAAAAAAAAAAAACAAGAATCATTATAGGTAATGCAATGGTGAAAATGTCATCGTTTTACGAGACTTAACGTGTTACCGATTTTGATGGTATAAAACAAATTATCATTACGTTTCGATATAAATATCACATTATTTGGACAAACAACGCGTGCACGAATTCTGCGCGGAATGCAAATAAAGTGACGGTGAATACGAGTATAATACATGTATCCGTACTATTTGCACGAATGCACAGATCATCATTACCACGGTGGAGCGCTTAAAATTTTAATTTTTTTTCCGACAAATGAAATACAGAAGTATATACGGTATCCGCAACACCGAATCGACTTCATTAGAACTCGTATATATTATAATGTAATTATAAGTTAGTAAACCTAACGGTAGTAAGAACGATATTATCCTTCATGGGAAAAAATAATAAGCAAATAAACGGTTTAAAGCGCACACGTAACGTATTATGCATAATTTTAAAAATTGCAAATAGCCATCGCAGACCGTGAGAGTATTAATTATTATTTTCGTGTTGCCCACGTAATAGGAGAAGCAAAAACAACGTTCATGAACAAAAGAAACCAACTTGTTCCAAAATGAAGAGCATAAATGTGAAAAAAACGGCTAGTAAACGTATACGTGTGGAGTGTTGCACTGTACGGATGCGAATTCTGAGCAGGTACTTAACAAAGTGGAACAAAAGTTCTTCGAAAGGTTAGAGATGTGATGCTGGAGAAGTGTATGTTGCGACTTACGAGTAAGCTGGACGGAAAGAAGAACAAAATAAAGTGTAGGTTCTACACGAAATAAATTAAACCAGGATAAGATACCTACTCAACATAATTAAAGAAAGAATATGGAAAACGATTGGCCATTTCCTGAGACACGAAGGAGAGCTTTTGTATTGTATTATAATAGAAGGAAAGATAAAATATGGCAAAAAAGATCGAGGAAGACCTGCAAGAACATCTTACATCAAAAATATGATATCCAATACAGGTCTAACAAATTACAAGGAATTTACGAGACTGCAGCGCCGGTAATAGGGGCGAGTGTGTACTTATGGTCGATTACTAAAAGTTGCCTACGTGCCCTAGCTCGACGTACCTACATAGCCGGTGTTGGCCAGGAATCGGTTTCTATTTTCGGTTCACAAATGTTCGCATACCGTTTGCCACGATCGATCAAATCGATAATGAGCCATCCGTGACCTGCTTCATCTAGACACCGTATTATAATGATGTGTCGAGTACGATGATAACCGGAACAAAAACACTGCGGCGTGTACCTACCTGCTACACGTGAACTACAATAACAGGAACGCGAACATAGGACAAGAAAACCACGATCGACTGTGCGGCGTGTTGTTGACGTGGCCAAAGTTTTTTGGCCCAAGACGCGCTTTGACAGCCGCTAAGAGTCGTTGTCACGTAAAGAAAAAATACGTGAAATTGGTACGACAAAGCGATATGATCGAGTGGACGAACGAATTATCGTTGCGACGTCAATGGAACTGTTCCAAAAACGACTCGACGAGCATGATAATAATATTATACACTTATTTTAATTACAAACGAATTGCAAAGCGGTCGAATTGAAATTAATGCCGCCGCGTAACTGTTGTGTCCCACATCATGGTACCCATCCAAGAGCGCGTTTTCATTGTGAATAATTTGATTTTTTTTTTTCCACCGTACAAAAATAGACGGTGTGATCGAAAATACCTATACATAAATCGTTTGTTAATGTGAAAAAAAAAACCTTAAGACTGGCGTAACGTAATATGTTATTATAAAAAAACTTGTCGAACCACGTGAAAATATTCATAAATTTCAACTGAACATTTCACACATATTATTAAAACATTAAATCTACTATCGGTTCTCGAATGATTTAAAAAGGCATTTTCGCTTATTCTTATACAGTGGTTATTTATCATCGTAATAATATTATTGCTAAAATTATATGTACATAAAGAATAAATAAATTGAAGATTACCATATCCGTACTTTCAATACATTATGTACTAGACTAGCTGGATTACCCGTCGTTGCTGGGTTTAAGTATAAAAAATATATATATTTTTGTTAAGATTAAATGCTGTTTAACCTATTTAAATGAAATTTAATTAAGATTATATTTAAAAAATATCTATCATACAACAACATAGCGCTTAAAATATTTAAAATTCAGTAAAAAGTAAACAAAACTAAATTAAAAATAATAGAAATTAACCACAAATAAAAATAAATGCACACGAAAGTTTATAATATAAGTATATAGTTAATATAAGTAATATATAATATAAGTATAAGTATATAGTTTATAGTATATTTATAAACATCAAAATCTTGCGAGTAAAATTTACAAAAAATCAACAATCTATTTTAAACAACTATTTCAAAATTTCCCTATGATCTACATATTTTTATATTATTCATTTTGATGCAAAAAAATAACTAAACTTGACGGTGTAATGACTCTGGAGCATGCCAAATTAAAATTGTTTATGATAAAAACAATCTTCTCTGTCATAGAATCCAGTACTTTTCAACGCTTGACCTTTCGACTTAATTATGGTCATAGCAAAACGTACTTTAACGGGAAATGTTGGTCGTAATGAAATTTAAATAAAAATTAACAACCCCTAATTGCTGCAACCAATTCGCAAATACTAGAATGGACTGAATGAATTGATATTTCATGGGTATGATCTATAGAATATATGAAGCTGTCGCCATTCGAATTGTACATACGACCGAAGTCATTCCAATGAACAACCATATGCGAAACAATTGCATTTCGTATGTCCTGGCACCTTTCTAGATCTTTAAAAAAAATGATAAAAAATTGATCGAAAAAGGCAGGCACCATTTCCGATGATAAGAACAACTATTTCACAACGGACCGTTTACAATTATAATCCCTCCCAATCGACATATAGTTTTAAATTATTTTTAACGCTACACTCAACTAATCACGCAATCAAAATAAAACGAAATAAAATGGTTTGTTGCCACTATGGTAATGGAGTTTATTAACATTAGATAACTGCGACCGTATACAAAATATTTTATTTTGTTTTTTGCCCAATTTCAACTTCTTAAACTCCCACGTTTGACTCACGTGTAAAGTATCAACGAATTTATTGTTATTGTGAAAATGTCACATTTTATCTTATCTATATATTTAAAGAAGATTTCACAACTTAAACTATGATAGCTAGCAACTAACATTTTCAGGAAATATTTGTATAATGGTCTAGGCGTACAATAAGAAACAACTTTGAAAAATGTTGATTTCAAAGGATTGAAATCGAAATTAAAAAGGCAAAAAACAAAAAAAAATCCATGATTTTGGAAAAATAATAAAGTGCATTTGTTGAATTGTGGGTTACCTTGGTAACATGGATGAAAAAAGATAAGGCAATGTACATTTCTTAAGACAACCACCACCACATGTAATATAATAGAATAGAATACAATTTATGACATTAATTCATTATTATTTTGGACGGGGGTCGGTTGCAAACATTGTATATTTCCTTATATTTGATGAGAATTTGAACAAGAACGGCAATATGAGAATACGAAGCAATACGAGGCACTCGATCGCACATTATAGATTTGCGAAGTAATCATGAAGCTCTTTGGAGGTATATTGATGGCTGGTGATTTTCGCTGAACGCTGCCAGTAATTCCAAGACCAACAATTGCTTACTTGAAGGACATTTGATGAATGGTTTGATTCTTCACATGAAAACTCTCAGGCTATCAACGAACATGCGATTCGCGTTACAAAATGACGAATTGACGGAAGTATTTTCTGAGCAATTGATAGACATTGGTAACGGAAAAATTCCGGTCGACGCTTCCACTGGCTTCATTCCATTTCCACATAATTGTAGTCGGTTCACATTGTTGAAAGAAGAATCGATCACGAAAGTTTCCACGAATATTGGTGTAAATTACTAAAATTAACATCACTATTACCATAGTAACAATATACCGTTTTATTTTGATTTATTTTGCTTGTGTAACAAGATTTAGAATAGCATTCAAAATACTATTTAAAGAAATTTAAATATTTTAAAGTAATTAATGTAACAAAACTGATACGGCAGCGACGTGTCACAATAAATATATTCTTTAATTGATCACCGCATGTATGGAAATATCATCACTTGAGAACAGTTCGAACACAGATTTTGTTTTTTTGCATTCGTTATTGTACCGTTTGTAAGTGTTCGTAATTGTTGGTCTCGGCCAAAACTTTTCCGTGTGAGCCACGGATAATTCGGCTCATACTATTACATTACAGATGGGGTGGTTACCTTTAGATCACTGATGCATTGCGTTCTCTTTTACCAAGGTAACACACGAATCAACAAATACATTTTATTTTATTCTATTTCCAAAATCATTGATATTTTTTTTGTTTTTCATCCATTTCAACCATTTAAAATCCAAATATTTCAAAACCATTTCCTATTGCAAGCCTAGATCATAATACGAACATATCCTGAAAATTTCAAGTCTCTAGCTATAATAGTTTAGGCTGTGCGTTGATTATGAATCAGACAGTCTGGACTTCTTTTACACACCTATACGGAAAATAAATGCTAGCAAATAACGAACTAATCAAATTCAAGTTCTTAGGATAATAATATTGCGTAACGAAAATACAAACAATAGGTACGGTGTATACGTATGAGTCCACGGGTATGCTCGAATAATATTTTAACTGATTATTTTTATTATTATTTTTTTAAGTCCAACGCACGTCGCGTACAGCTTTTGTGCGATTTTTAGTTCGTTAAAATATTACGAAAATAATCGACGATTTAATCTCATATCATTTTTCATAACGCATTTTATATTACATTATAATATATATTTTATACAGCATTACGATAATATTTAATTGAATAGAACATGCTCCGCAGTCCGAATGCAACACAATAAACCATTGTGGTCGTGTTGTGCAATAACCTGATAAAAAAAAATTTAAAACTCATCAATCTCATATTTGAATTTTACACGGGATATTTCTTTTCATAGACACTTTGTTACGCACCTTAAATTGATGATATTATCTTCAAAGCTTTCAATCACGTGGCATATGACATTTTTTTTCACAAGTTTTCGACTACGTAAGCCAATTACCACCTGCGTATTTCAAACAGATTCAATAATACTAAAAGCAATGTATAACTTACATAATAATCTCAGATAATATTCAGATGGATATTAATTTTTTTACAAAGTTCGTTTGTTTCTGGAATGTTTACTCGGAGCAGGCGCTGTATCAATGTCTAAAAACAAAACAAAAGAAACACTCGAAACATTCGACGCTAAGACGTCTTAGTATGGCGCAAAATAATATTGAAAACATTCTAAAATCATATTGATTCAATTCCAAAGAACAAAATCACGCCTAAAGGCAGAAGGGCAATAGCTCGCTCTAAAACTGACTCGTTCGAACTGATCATTAAATAATCAATACATTTTTACATAATACACCTAAAGATATGATTGCTCAAGCTGAGGTTCTGTGAAGCCGAATAATAATGTAACTGTTGGTTTTAATTTTTGACCGGTGCAAAATTCAGTAGTATATTTACCATTTTATCAAACCAGCGCATTATGTATAATTATATTAACTACGATGTTAGAATTGACTTAATTTTGGCCGCAAAGCTTGCATTACATTGTAAGTAGGCTAGTATTGGTAGGTAAACGCTAAAAAATTAACCCTAAAATAATTTCCAAATATACACTCTATTATTAACGGGTATGAGTCATCGATTATTTAAATCGGATGTGCACCAGTTTATCGGGTCGATAACTTGTACTATAAGTCATAACGATTACAAGTTTACAACCACCATTTTTTCTATTAGTTCTCAACTAATTTATGAGAATCTTCAAAATTTTCATCTTACTGAAATCATGCACATGAATATTGTGGAAAATGAGAAGAATATAACTTTTGTTTTTTATCTTTGAACAACACCTGATTTATATGTGGATTCGTATACTAAGTATTGACGCATACAGCTTATCCCGAAACTAGAATACTCAACGACAATCGAAAAAATAAAGCAACGTCTCAAATTTGTTGTTTTTTTCATCTTAAAAATGTTTTTAACGAATTATGATGTGTAATATTTCCGTTTATCATAATTGTTAATTAATACTATAGCAAACGCAAATTAATATAACTATATTATACGTTTCAAAATAAAATAAAATTTCTAATAATACAATAATTAATCATGCTATACGAACAGATATGTAATCTAAAAATAAAAAATAAATGAGACTTATAGTTAAGTTAAAAACAAAAAATTTAAATGGGACTTTAGTTTGCGAACAATCAAATGCATAAAATTAAGCAACATGTATTTTACTGATAAGTAAACTGCATCTATTACATCGTAAAAATGTATTCAAATAAGGACTAATCTTAAAATGTCATTCGTGTAGGTATAGTACGGAAACATACATACATTTTGAAATAAAATCAATTAGTTGAAAGATCGAACATTTTCGATTTTAATTATTTTAAACAGCTGGTAGTTTACGTTTTTCAGTAGGTACTATGTCAAATTTTATCGTAGTTTTTATATTTTCGTTACTATACTAAAACATGAGTACACAACATGATATATTGGTAATTATAGACTCTTTAGAATCTAATAAGACACCCACCAACGTATCATATAATTCGTTAAGTTTCCAATTCATAAAAAGCTTTGTAACTCATTTTCATCATTTCAAACGATTGAATGCCTATTGTATACTGTAATTACTACAACACTTACTACTAGCATAGTACTGATGTAACAAGTGTATTCAGGTAAATGCGCAAAGTATGATTACATTACAAGTAAATAATGTTGGATTAATAAAAAATAAGTTAAATATAAACGTTTCAAAAACTCTACCACAATACAGTGTTATTATTCAAGCTTGGTAATGATTCAGGAATGATAATTTTTAATAACTAGTTAGCATCACTACCATGTAAATATTAATTATACATAAAGCCAGGTGATTTAAACATTGTATTTATAAAATAATTATACGAGGTGACAACGCGCATATTATGTAATATGTATGAATAACGTCGAGCAAAATTAAGAACACGTAAAATGGACAGTGATGTGATGTCCTGTCTCTTGAGTTTTACCTTTCAATTACTATTATATACTGAAATTGGTCGGAGGGTGTCGTTCAGCACGGAACGGTGAATTAAATAAATCTAAAGTCTAAACATGTGCATTGAGCAAGAAGACGTGTACTACTAAAAATTATATTATGCCAAACACATACATGCAGTAAGCAACACAAATTACATCTGTGAATATTTATCTTGTACGTGTAAGATCGTAGGCATTCTGAAATAAAAATATGTTATCGTAATCAGAAATAATAATAAACATAAATATATGCTTAATAAATCACAACGGTAACAAAGGGCATTGGTGAATTAAATGATGCAAACACGATTGTAATTGCAAACGGGAGTTGTCGAAGCGTGGCATTCAAACCGGGGTGTCCAAGGCCGATAAAATCCTAATTTTAGAGGAAAATATTATTAATAATAATTATATTACGACAAACACTAAATTGTTCTAGGCAACACATATTACATCTATGAATATTTTTTTTGTACGTTAAAGATCGTAGGTATTCTGAAATAAAAATATATAATTTTTCCCGAAGGTTTAATTATAAATATTTTAAGATTATCCTTTTAATTATTATAGGCTGCTTGTGAGCGATCATTCTCTATACATTTAGTATTAAGACAAGATTAAGAAGCACATTATGAGATAAATATTTAGAAGATTTGGCAGTAAGGAAAAAAAAATTTTAATTATATGGACACCAAAGAAATCATTGATAAGTTTAAAAAAAATACATTACTCAATAAAAAACTCCCATATTAAATTGTTTTGCTATATAATTTATGTGCAAATTTTGATTTAATAAAAGTCAGAAGAAAAAATTGTAATTTTTAAAATTTTATATATGTAGGGAGGGTTGAACTACCTATTGTCTTAAAAAACACGAGTAGTATTTGTTTTTATGTATAGTATTAGATATTATAATAGAGGACTGGTCTAAATCATTTTCCGGGGCCGAAAAATTCTGCCAATCCGTCCCTGGGCTTGTCAGATGGATCGGCTTTAACTTTGATGAGGTGTCTAAAATTAAACACTTATCTTGGCAATCGTAGTAAATATTTAATGGAGTAAACATTTACTCCATTAAAATAAACTAGCGTATAATGTGTAAACGTCCTCCAGTAATCCATTGACTCGTCGCTTCTTTTCATATTGGCTGCTTTCCCTTGCTCTCTTTTACACAATGCTTCCACAAGTAATTTGTCTATCAATTTCAAGTGGAGATGCAACACTATTATTTTGTCTCTTAAGATTTAAAAACACCTCCATGATCTTTAATTTGCAAAAAATAACATTCAATCACCCACGTACCAAATAAGTAGTTTAAATTTGAAACTAATCATAAACTAATTTATAAATTTATTTTTAAATAACATACTTTGACATGAAAAACTATTTGTTCATTATTATTGGTGACACTCAATCTATCTTTCGTGACTCCGGCTGTTGAAAACAACTGGCTTATAACATAGCAAATAAAAACGTTGTTGTTTTATGTTTTTGTTATTGTATGCAATATTAGAAATTCTAACCTTTTACTTTGTGTACGGTGTACCATTATCCAAGAATGATATAAATGAGGTGTACAATCCCATCGCACATATCACCCAGATATCTTTATATTTATATTAAGCCATTAAGCCTTAAGGTCTTTGCAAGCTACATCCCATTTGTAAAAAAAAATACAACCTCTTCATTATAAGTTATAACTCATTTAGTTAATTTCAAAATACTATAAATATTATTTAAAAGGCCAAACTGTCTCAATTTAAATTTAGTACTTCGGTTTTTGGAAGTGACTGAACATTGTTTAAGTGCGGATTACTACGTACATTAATAAATTCAATGATTAATATGACAAAAATCTGGCTGTAACCGTTATACAGTATTCAATTGCAAGAATATATACTTAAAAAGCTTTAAAACACATTTTCTTTGTTCCATACGATTGGATACGTATTGTACACTATAGTTACTTACTAAATATGAATTATTACACGCTTAGTACTGAAATTGCACATGTAAACATGCTTTTTAAGGGGACTCCAGCATAGCATGTTTTAAGGAGTAATATTTAGGCAATTCATATCACACGCACATTTCAACTGTGTCATTGTGTGAGTAGTAAATAAACACTAGTGTGTGTATTCCGTTATCGTGTGCCTAGTGCCCTAGTGCCTACCGGTCGACGGTTTTATGGATTCCCGAAACTACGATAATGATAATTAAAATTTGATTCAAATCATTGATTATATATACAGTTCGAACCACGGTATCAGACACTTATTTTTTGCATTGTTTTCCGCTTTTTACTTAGCTATTACTTTTCACTCAACTTATCGGTTATATGGCGTAATCTTACAAAAAAGGGGGTTCTATTTTATATAGTAGTAGTATAATAGATATGGCGTAATCTTAGTTTTGTTTGTAGAAACATAATAACTGAGTTATTTCAGTACACAGATAACACATTAATTTATTGCTCGCCAAAATAAGAACAGACAGAAAAATCGTTCTTGCTGTGGCTTCATCTGGAATTGCAGCTACGCTTTTAGAAGGAGGTCGAACTGCGCATACCACTTTCAATATCCCGCTAAAAATGTCCTACGATGACACATCAAGTGTCAGTAATATATCCAAACAAAGCAATATTGCTCAATTGATGCGGGATTGTGTGTTTTGTCCCACAAAAGCTCGGTTGAGGCATTGGATAGAACCTTGCGGGAATTACGTAATAAAAATACATTAATGGGTGGCTGTATAGTCTTATTTTCTGGAGATTTTCGTCAAATCTTGCCAGTTGTAGTAAGAGGAACGAGAGCTGATGAAGTCAACGCATCATTAAAGAGATCTTACATTTGGCCAGACATAACTAAATTGAATCTGAAAACTAATATGAAAATATTATCATCTGACCAAGAAAATAAAACTTTTTCTGATGCTTTACTCCGTGTTGGTAATGGTCAGTCACTGACTAGAAATGGTAAAATTGATCTGTCTGAGCTTTGTTTTTTGATGTCTAATTAATATTGCGTAACTTGGTACCTACATACATGCAGGGCCGGATCTTAACTTTTTATTTTTTAACACCCGGGGAAAATTAAAAATGCATGCCCTTTTCAGGAAATTCCTGGAATGCACCGCAGTCCACAGTAAACACCGACATACAGTCGCGGACGGGTATTTCCACTGCAACACGTACCTATTTGTCCATTTTAAAATAATATTGTTATAACTAGTCAAAATTAAAAATAAAAATAATATTATTTTATTCACATACCCATTATTACATACATATTTCTATTAAAATATTATTTTGTAGTTATGACTTTTGTTTGATTGTTTCAAAGTCCATTTTAAATTTAAAACCTTTACAATACGCCCACGAAAATTATACGCCCGGGGATAAATCCCCGACTTCCGCCCCCCTAGATCCGGCCCTGCATACATGTTTTCGTGTGACTTACCTTTCTTTTGTGCAAACGTAGATTACCTATAGTACGACGTTGAGCGTGGTTAATGGTTATTCAAATTTATATTTCATTTATGTACTGTCAATGTTGACATTTGATGTTATGACTGTTTTGGGTAGTACAATTATGTAGATCTAAAAAATTAGTTGTTACTAGGTATGCGAGTATACACTAGGGATGATTTGGTAGGGAAAATTATACAGGATTGACATCATAAATAATTAGGCATTATGTACCTACTGCATTAGTTGGCCATCACTGAAAAAGTGAAAAAGAAATAATATAACACTCTACAGTAAAAAAGTTTTACGACGATTATGAAACCATTGTTACCCTACCACTGCCGCCGCGGCCGGGACATTAATGTGCGAAATTAACACTTTACACTGGCCTAAGCAGCTGGTGCCCGAGTAGGTACAGTTTCTTGTGCCAATAGTTCTAGGAATCTAAATTTGTTGGATTTGACATTTTTGCAGTCTCAGTAGACGTAAGTTCCCAACGTTCGCCAGAGCATTGGCAAGTATACTTGCCCTGTGGTATTTCATAAGATTGATCTTTATGGCCCAGAGGGTCCACTTAGGCTCGGTCCGCCCCGGACAGTTACAGGAAGATACAATTCCATGTAATTCGAAAATCTAGTCACTAGATTCTTGGATGATCACCCATCCAAGGACTAATGACAAGAGAGAGTGGTTGTCTAATGATCGATTTGACATGCCATGTTGTATAATTTCACTAAATCCATATAATTATGATAATTGTTGCTTTTCTTTATTTTTTCTTTATTTATTATTATTATTTATTCTTTATACTTCAATTTTGTAATTGTTTATAGAATCCTTATAAGATTATAAAGATTATACTTTCAAAAATACTATGGAATCATTCATCTTTACAGTTGCTTAAAGTATATACAACATCGTTATTATTTTTATTAATTTAACTAAGTAATTACATGGTTAACATTGATTATATGTATATTTAATCAATGTTCAAATCTGAAATATCTTTATACCTACGTACGGACGTATGCGTGTGTTATCTTATACTATAGTACTCACTATCTCGGCTTTTTCATTATTACCTAACTTTATTTATATATATTTACGACATTACAAAAAAAATATGAAAAATTTACAATGCATGATTATGGCATATTTAGTGATTTTGACAAAAATAAAATAAATAAATGCTTTATAATGTTTTTAAGTTCATTAAGTTCTGAGCTCTAGTTATAATTATGTAAGTAATACTAAAAATGATGGAAGTTAGTTTAATATATTTATAATACCAAAAATAAATAAATAGATAAATAAGATGTGAATAAATAAGATTGAATAAATAAGATAAGATAAATAAATAAATTAGATAAATAAGATAAATAATAAATAATAAAAAATAATAAATAAATAATAAATAATAAATCATAATAAAAAAAAATAAATAATAAATAATAAATAAGATTGTGCATCTCTAAACTACGTTTGAAACAACAACTAGCCTATAACTGGTCAGTTATGGCCAGACTTCTTTCGTATTTGGTTTCAAAGGAATCAATTATATATCGATTACATACAATGTTTAATTAAATTTTTTTATTTACCCCGCGTTTATATGGCTGTACACATTTTATCGCCCGAGCAGAGGAGGTTTAATTGCGCTTAAACGGCAAGCGAAGGGTCAAAATCGAATTTACTGTTTGCAAAGTTTAAACCGTCCGGACTACCTACCTACACGCAGATGGGTACGTGTATAGTGTATACTAGGGTGACCATTTCTAAAAAAATGAAATACATGACAAAAATAATATCCATAATATTTTTAAATTAATAAGTATTTATAACTCATACATTTTTTTTTTTTGATTTTTATCGTAAAAGATACAATATTTAACTATTAAAGATTAAAATTATATACATAAAACTTTATTTTGAAAAAAATAATATAACATAATTAAATTAAATTAACTCTTTTTTAACTTCATCAGACCCTTTATTCGTGTTACTTTACTTAAAAAAAAAACTTGTCAATTCATTTTGATGACGATTGTTCTGATATTTCTTCACTATTTGATGTTTCGTATTTTTCTGATGAACTAATTAAATCTAAGAATTCGGGATGTTCTAAAAGAAATGCATGAAATTCAATACACGACATATCTTTAAAATGTTGTTTTACAATTATAATTGATCTAATGGTGTTTACAAGAAATCGATTTTTCTCATCTGTCCTTAAGACGTTTGTAATTGAAAAAACTCTTTCTACCGACGCATTAGTTCCGGGAATAGCCATTGAATCTCTAAAATTATCGTAAAATATTTAATGAAAATTTCGGTCGGTAAATATAACTATACAATTATAAATATACTATTATAGTATACGCCACCAACAACAATGTGATGTAACAATAATTATGGTAAAAACAAAAATACAACTGATAAGTATAGATTATTATATTATTCTATTCAATAATGTCATACAAAAATATTCACAATAAAATCAATTTCAAAATTTTATGAATTAACAGTAAGTAGGACAAAAAAAGGATTAATAAGGGACCAGACTTGAAATTACGGGATAAAAAGCGTCCTGAGTGACGTTTGTCAGGACAACAAGACACGAAGCCGAAATAAAGGACAATCCTGTATAAAACAGGACATATGGTCACCCTAGTGTATACCTACGTAGTTTCAAACGTTTCAATAATAGTGCCGTTTAAAGTACCTCCAGCCAATAATTATTATTCGTCGGATCTTGGCGGCAACACGCGGTTGACATTTTAGCGTAACACCGTGTTGTCGGGCATCACCTTTTAATGGCCCGGCGGTCCGCTGCGGGTTAATAATAGGTGCGCGCGGATAAATAGTATAATTATTATCATTATTCGATTGTGGAACACGGAATGCCCGCGAATCAATACGGTTTCATGTGAACGCCTCAACTCGCGCGCATAGAACGTAATCGTAATAACGTGGTACGTGTCTTGTTCAAAAACGTTTATAAGGCCCGTTCGAATCGGGTACTTTGAAATAAAAAACTAAACTGTCCACCGCCGCGCCGTCTGCCGGACATGGTTTCTATGCGCGATTCCTTCGGACGACCCGCAAAAGCGTTCGATTGTTTTTCGAAAACCCGTTTATATGTTTATGCTGTTCCACTTTCCATCGTGTATACGTGTGTCTATATAATTGTTTCCGTTTTATTCATTTAGGCCGCAAAACAATTGACAAATTCAAAAATTGACCTCCCAAATTGTCAAAACGTGCTAATCAGAAGAAAAAAAAGGTGATGATCGGAGAAAATCCTGTCGTCTCTATCGCACAGAAAAAAAACGATGTTAAACTGGGAACGCGGATGACCAAGGGCACGTCACGGTAATACTATAAAGTACTCCATAGTGCATGTTTACTATTTATAAAATGCCTGTATTTAATGGGTTATAAATCTGGTCTTATTAATTTGAAAACCAGTATTGAGGCATTCAGATTTATAATGCAAACGAAACCATCAGACTTGTATTACGTGAAAACCAATCGGCGCGCCATCAATTGTCACCATTTGTCCGGTAAAATAGACTAAATTCAAATCAATCTTGAACTTTTCGTAAGTTTTCCAAAAACCGTTTGACAAACACAGCTCGTTATTCAAAGAATATCGGGCACCATCGGTGTCAGACAATTAAGTTGTAAATATAATAATTTTCTTTGGAAAAAGTGTTGTGGTTTTTCACATTATATTTTCATGTGAAAATCCACTGACAAAGTAAAAAAACAGCGCGTGGTCTTGTATCGCGACCGTTCAACCTTCCGAACACCCGTGTATCAACCAACTGTTATTCAATTATAATTTGTCCCGAGTACAGTACTCGTAGTTGATTTCCTTGTAAGTCCTACAGTTGATTAATTAATACGCAACCATAATCTGCACGTGGCGTCAAGTCTTTGGTCGCTATGCGATACAAATCACATTGTAAACTATAAATATTGAAATGCTAGCGCCTAAAATATATTATCCGGCATTACCATTCGACGACGCCTTGCGAACGGACCTACGCAATATTGACTTGTCCTCACTGTTGGAGAACAATATTTCGGTTCGTGACACGAACGTTTTGCGAATTGCTCCATCGATAAACCATGCAAGTTTCATCTGCGACTGACGGCAGTGCAGCGACGGTGGACCACCGCGAGGTTTGCGAACACGAGTTCGGCGTGGCCGTACCGCCGCATACCGTGGTCGTTCGCACAACCAGGAAATGGTTTCGAAAGTGTTTCCGATGCGGCTCCCGGAAGTGCTGTTCGACCATGGTTCGGTGCATCAGTACGTGTAACTTGCACGATAACATCGCTTACGCCGCCGCAGGGTTGACCGCGAAACGCGTTTGATAATAAATTACTATTCGTTCGCTACTGCGCCCTTCGCGATGCTGTATCCTACTGCCCCACGCATTCATTCGATCGCCGTCCGTTTTCTCGTTCCAACAGAATGTCGAATTCTCGTTCACGAACGTTGCACGAGTTTCGCTACGGCCCCGAAGACCGTGGACCTGGCCACGAACGCGGAACCGACAGCAGCGACCGTGGACACGGCCACAAGTACGGACCCGACCACGATCGAAAACGACGTGGCCACTGACGACAACCCGGCCGTGGTGGCAACCGATGGGACTAATACGGTCGTACTAGCTGGTCCGGATCGAGCGGTAGAATCGGGAGACTGCACCGACCCGTCGCCGGTCCACTGCGATCATAAGCCCGTGCAGGAAAAACCCGCGGCAGATGCACACAAATCATCAGTCATCCCGGTCAAGGCGGACCACGATGGAGAACATGGTGCCGGCGATGCGTCGGGTGCCGAACCGCTGAGCGAGCGCGACCCGTTCGCACGATTAGTGGCGTCGTGCAACCCCTCCGTGCTTGCGCTCAAGGTGATTACAGCGTTTGTCGTACGACACTATAAGACATCATTCAGTCTACTCCGACGGGAAACGGTCGGATTTTTTTTTTTTTTTTTTCATCACTTTGAAGCCGAAACAACAAATATTGTCGGCTTTTAGAATTGCACAAATGGTGTTTGGGGATGTCGAGTTGCTTTTATGTTACCTACACATGAAAGCGGGAGAGCTTTGAACGTCATATTATGCAACGTTGTTTTTGGGTTATCTTGAATTAAGTGGTATCATTTTGTTCATTTTAAGAAGTTGATGATATTGTTGACGTTAGTTGAATCGGGTCTTCGTGGAGGTTATATACTAAATTGTCTATTATAGCCTATATCACGTAGGAACATATATGTAAGGGTGATTGTTTTATGTTCACAGGAATTGGATTTGGAAACAGTTAACCCTGAAAAAGATCATTGCTATTCCTTCGATTTCCTAGATCAGATCGCGGACGAAGAAGGGTTGACATTATTATATGAAAACATCAGTTCCAACGGTACACAAGGAATTTAAATATCGTATTATATTATTTTATTTCGTTTATCGTTTTTTAATAACAATGTCTTATTATTTTAGCCGGTGAATTTTCATCTGTGCAACTGTCAATCACCTCAATTGACACAAGCACAGTTGGTTCAGGAAATACACTGTTTGAAGCCCAATCACAAACAGCGTATAACTTCTTGTTGTACCTCAAGCATAGCATGAAGTAGGCAGTGATGCATACACTCCAAATATAATAAGGCATGCCTCCTGATATTTATAATTAACTGTCATATTACAAACCTACTTATCAAAAATCTCTCATCCCTCACAATTCCAGGAAACCCTCTCTAACGTCTAAAATGTTAATTATTTAAATATTTATTGCAATAAGCAATTAAATATAAAATTTTACATGATACTATACGATAATTTAAATAAAAAATATCATCCCTCAAAATTACAAGAAATCCTCCAAGACGTCTAAAACTACAATTATTCAAATATTTATTGCAAGAAGCAATTTATCAAAAATAATTTACCCGTGTTCATATTTTCTTCTTCTTTCCAACCTTTCAGCCTTGAGTGGAATAGGCCTGCAAAGGGAAACCACTATAAAAAAAACGCGCCACGTGTAATACCTCATCCTATTTAGTTAGACGACATTATTTGGCGTCTAACGTTATAGGTAAGGTGGTGAGGAAACTTACACATTTATCAATTTATGAAACCCAGTCATGCATATCCTGTAGTTGGATATATATAAAAAAATGTAGGTGCGCATTTTTTTTTCAGTAGAACTGAAGAAGATTTTTCCATCGACTTTTCGTTAGTACGATTTTAAATTGTAACTGTATGTTTGTCTTGCAAATAGTTACTATTGCATAAATTACGTGAGGTAACATTTCAATTTAATCAGGCTTGCTTTGTGCAAAAAATATTGTTCGGGTGCTGGAAATCTATTTGAAAATGTTCAACCACTCATTTCTCGGCCTGTAATGATAGATAAATAATATATTATCTATTTTATCATAGATTTTATATTATAAACTACGTTGTAAATTATTATTATAGGACGTATTGTTCTAGTTATGTTTGTTTTAATACCTACTCGACACGCATGGACGTCAATTGCTTATGCACACACCGTTAGGACAATGTAATTGAAATTATAAATATGAATTATATTTATGTATATATATATAAAAAAAACGTCAATAGAACATTTGGTCGCATGAAAATACGGTAATGCCTCACATTGACGTCCATTTGGGGTAGGGGAAGAATACGTGACACTTGCCCTCCTACAAAAATAAAGTAAGCTTGTAACTTAATAATTCATATTATTGTTATTATTAATATTATTATATTATTTGAAACAAAGATATTTACAGTTGTTTTGATTATATTTTATTTACCATTACATGAGTGCTGACGCATCAAACCAAAAAAAAGATTATAAAATGGTAGGCAATGTCGTATATCGGTGCGCCCTTTCATCCCGTGGAGATCCCATTTAAATTGCTAGTCATACGGTTGAAATATCTAGTGTTACCTCTTAACGCGAACACACTGTATATCATAATATTTAATACATTTATACGTAAAATGAATATCAGCATTCAGTAGCGATAAAATCACATTATCCGTAAGTTTTTTTTTTGTTGTTGTTTCTCGCGTTTACGGGGTTTTGACATTTCTGATTAAAATTCCGGTCGCCGGATACGCGATTTTTGCACGATTGGGTTTGATTTGGTCCCGCCGAGCGTTATTACCTATTTGGTATGTGTTTTTACTGTATGTGTCGAAAAATTGATAGTGAAAGCGAAGAAAAAAAAAAGTGGTTGAGTTTGAACGCCAGCCATCGAGTTCGGGCGCAATACGTCCAATGTCATGTAATATAGAACCGTGCGGAACGCATTAAATAGGGAAACAGGAAATCAGCTGAACGGGTTGCTGCTGCTACGAAAAAAGCGGAGGGAAAAAAAAGATCGAACCGTTATCAATAAACATTGTGCGATGGGGTGCTTACAGAAGTTGTGAAGTAATTAATTTTGAACCGTATCTCGATTGCGTTTTTGTCACGGTCCGTATAAGCTGTAAACGTACATGCGTATTCGTTAAGAGTTTATTCGTTAACTTTTGGAGTGTCCGTACTCC
The DNA here is from genome assembly GCA_949715065.1 of Periphyllus acericola. NCBI lineage: Eukaryota > Metazoa > Arthropoda > Insecta > Hemiptera > Aphididae > Periphyllus > Periphyllus acericola. The sequence goes on along the minus strand of OX454265.1, from coordinate 6,086,151 downwards.
TGACAGTTGGAGCATTGAATGATTTCTTTTTTTTTATGGGGCTCTTCGACCGTTATTTTGGTGTGGAGTAATGATGTTTGTTTGAATATCTCAGTGTTGATTTGGGCAGGTTCTAGGTCAACAAAGAATATCGGAAGGGGGCGTTTGGTAGTTTTGTGAATAATATTCGTGACTTGACGGACTGAGTAGCCGAGTTCTTCAATAGCGACACCAACTTCTGAGGTTGGAGTTGTGGGGTGTAAATTGCGGATAACAATACGAAAAGCTTTGTCTTCACGGGCTTGGTAGGTATGGTATTCTGCTTTACCTTGTTTTAGATATTTAATGACCTCTCTGTATGAGTCAGAGTTGGTGGTGCTAATTTTTAAATTATTGGCTGATGATTTGAAGCTGAAGTTTTGAGGACCAATCGATTTTATTAAATGATTACGAACTTCGATGAAATCGTTAACGTTGCGTATGAATATCGGAGGGGGTAACGGAGAGTGACTGATTTGAGCTTCGGGATTATTTGAGTTGATTATAGGCATATCGGACGTTTCGGCAGAATTTACAATGTCATGACCATGAGTATAAAGAGAATTATACCTATTTGTGCTAACAAAGACAGGCTTAGATTTCTTTATTTCGGTTTTTTCAGTTGAACTGGTTGAAGAGAGGATTCGTTTAGACTTGTTTTTGACTGTTTGAAAATCATCATTTTCGTTGTCCGAAAAAACTTCATTTGAAGTGTTGGATTGGTTTGAAACGTTCTGTATGCGGTTATTTTTTGTATTCGAGATTGATTTATTGTTATTGGTTTGCGTATTAGCAGTGTGCGACGTGCGTGCTAGAAGTTGATGATTTAGCGAGCGCGCTCCTAGATGATGATGAGTTCATTATGATCGGGGTGTGTGGCTATTAGTGTACGTCGTACGATAGCGGGCTTATCGCCCGTAGGCGCGGGTTTGGATCGCGATACGGTAATTATAATGGTGGACTTTGTGTAAAATAGGTACTTTACCGTATGGTGAATTCCACGTCGTAATTGCTGATTTACTCACTGCTATCGAGAGCTATTAAAACATATCGCGAAACATGCGTGTGACCACTACAGTGTCTGGACACGAACTGAAAAATAATTGAGGAATATTTATAAGTGACATTTTGGTCTAGGTACTCTTAGTTATTGGTAGGAACTTAATTAATAATGATAAACACTAAAATAGTAAGAGGATCTGAGGATACAATAAAAATACAAAAAAAGTACAAATATATTCAAATAACATTACAAAATATAGATATTATAATTATTACAAATAATTTATAATATCTTCCGTATCTTATACTTGCTCATCCAAAATGCCAGACCTTATTGGTAACCCCTGATCAAATCTTGAATCAATAATTTTCCAATTACTTGTTCATTTATTGATTTACGGAACGCTGATATATTGCCTTTATTTCTTTTTTTTTACATAAATATGGCATGCGTTTATTTCCATAACGATAATTTTTGTCCATTTTTAGATATTTGTATGATATTACACAGGAACAATACAGTATGACAATATATACTATTATACACAAAAGTACATGTGTCAAACTTTAAAAACTAAGTCTATTGGCTATTGAAGGCTAAATGGGGAAATAATTTATTATAAAAATAATTTACGTTCGTGTCTGTCTCGTGTATGAACTATGAAGTATGAATACAAAACTAAATTAGTTTTTCAACCAAACAAAGAAAAAGAATTTACAATCGTCATTCCACTAAATCCGTTATCTTATCGGAAGCAATTACCGCGGATATGCCGCGCCGGGCGCCCGCGATACATATAGTATAAATCGTACGCACGCGCATGCAAATAAACAAATATTACATTATTAGATCAAATATTCATAGCCAAAAGAGCTATACGCCTGACAAAAATTAAGGTACTTCCAACCATCCGATTTAAAAAAAAAAGTTAGGCTTAGATTTATAGACAAGTTTACTTTGTATCGATCGGAGTAATTTTTCAATTTTATCAAGATATTCATACAAAAAACAATTTACATTTTTTATTAATTTGTCAATTTTCAATTGTAATTAATTAAGTAACAATATTCAATATGAAAAATGTGTTTCGACCGATACAAAGTAAAGTTTTTAAGGATTTTAAAAATCTTTGAATTTTCAAAATCATACAACGGGAAATACCTAAATTTTTGTCAGGCGTTTAGGTCGTTTTGACGAAAAATGTATGCGCTTCCAACCCCCTTAAAATAATAGTTAGTACCTAGATAGTTGGAATCAACTAAAAAGTATTAATTTCACAATGTGGCGTCGTGGGGGTATTTGGTGTATAGTCGATACTCGATAGTGATAATTACAGATGATGAAAATATTTATTTAATAATAAAGATTGTAAAATTGTAAAAATAAGTTTTGTAATCGGCCGACCGCGACGTCAAAATTGAAGCTTTCGCGGTCGCTGCACGTCGTTATCGCAATTTTGAGTACAGATTAATTCTCATACGCGCACAAACTTGTCAACGTCTAATGCATGAAATAATTTTTTTCTCTTTTCAAATATACAAAAAGAGCTAAAAGCTGGAACAAAATTCACCTAGTTAAAGTAATCCGATTTCAATTTTTTTAATATGTTCTAATTTCTTAACTTCTTTTCTGTGTTTTGTAGGAAACGGATTTTCGATTTTGGTTCTAGTTATTTAATAAAATGCATTCAAAATGTTTGTAATTTAAAAAATTTACCAATGAATTAATGAATATTTAGAAAAAAAAAATTAAAATTGTGATTCCTACAAAACATAGTAAAGAAACTAAGAAATTTGAACAATTTTTCAAAATTAAAATCTGGCAACTATAGCTAGGTGAATTTTGTTCCAGCTTATTGGTCTAATTGCGTGAAAAATGTAGTCTGCCCGAGTCCCCTTAATGCTATACATATAATATAAGTGTTCGATTAAGCTATATTTGGACCCGATCGGATGAAATCGCACCGATTTAGAGCATTTTTAAATAATATGAATCCGAATATTATTGTATTTTTAGCCGATCTCAAATCGTTTTTTCGCTAATTCTCGGCCGATATTAGACTTAGAGGGCTGGAAATAGTCTCGTTGGAAGCGCAAGGAAATTCTAAGTCGATTAAGCTATATTTGGACCCGATCGGATAAAATAGGTTCGATTAAGAGCGTTTTTATATGTTATGAATCCGAATATTATTGTATTTTTAGCCGATTTGAAATCGTTTTTTCGACATAACTCGGTTCCTATTAGATTTAGAGGGCTGAAAATAGTCTCGTTGGAAGCCCAAGGAAATTCTACGTCGATTAGGCTATATTTGGACCCGATCGAATGAAATCGCACCGATTTAGAGCATTTTTAAATAATATGAATCCGAATATTATTGTATTTTTAGCCGATCTCAAATCGTTTTTTCGCTATTTCTTGGCCGATATTAGATTTAGTGGGCTGGAAATAGTCTCGTTGGAAGCGCAAAAAAATTCTACGTCGACTAAGCTATATTTGGACCCCATTGGATGAAATCGGACCGATTTAGAGCGTTTTTAAATTTTATGAATCCGAATATTATTGTATTTTTAGCCGATCTCAAATCGTTTTTTCACCATTACTCGGCTGCTATTAGACTAAGAGGGCTAAAAATTTTTTCATTCGAACCGCAAGGAAATTGTACGTCGATTAAGTTATATTTGGACCCGATCGGATGAAATTGGACCGATTTAGAGCGTTTTTATTAGTTATGAATCCGAATATTATTGTATTTTTAGCCGATTTGAAATCGTATTTTCGACATAACTCGGTTCCTATTAGATTTAGAGGTCTGGAAATAGTCTCGTTGGAAGCGCAAGGAAATTCTACGTCGATTAAGCTATATTTGGACCCGATCGGATGAAATCGCACCGATTTAGAGCATTTTTAAATAATATGAATCCGAATATTATTGTATTTTTAGCCGATCTCAAATCGTTTTTTCGACATAACTCGGTTCCTATTAGATTTAGTGTATTAAGTCGATTTTTTCACCATTACTCGGCCGCTATTAGACTTAGAGGGTTGGATATGGTCTCGTTGGAAGCACAAGGAAATTCTACGTCGATTAAGCTATATTTGGACCCGATCGGATGAAATCGGACCGATTAAGAGTGTTTTTAAATAATATGAATCCGAAAGAAGTTGCGAAGCCAATATAAATAAAAAAGGTATAATATAAGAAAATAGTATTTTTTTCATTCTCATTTTTTTTATATATAATAGTTGAATACCTCCTGGGTGAAGCCGGGTAAACCAGCTAGTTTAATATGAACTTTATACCATAGCAATAAAGCTCAAATTGACTACGTTTTAGTTACAAATCATTTGTATTAGAAAAAGAAAAAGGCTATTTTTAGGGTTTTTCCAGCTATAATTCTAATTTTTCTCGCCGTAAAAACCATCCTTGAACTTCAACGAACATTTGAAAAAAAGATTTGGCCAAATTGGTCCAGGCGTTGTTGAGTTATGCGCTTACCAACACATTTTGCGATTCATTTTTATATTATAGATATAAATGGACAATATATGTAGTCTTAGCCGATACAACTTACAATGGTTCTATACATACATTTTATATTCATATATATTAATTCAGGTACAAGCGCAAAGTATGATTACATTACAACAAGTAAATAGTGTTAGATTAACAAAAAAAATAAGTTAAATATAAACATTTTAAAAACTACAATAAACAGTAACACAATAAAGTGTTACTATGTAAACAAAATTATGATCCAGGAATGATAATATTTAATAGCTAGTTAGCATCACTACTATGTAGATATTAATTATACATATAGATAAGCAATTTAAATATTGTATTTAAAAAATAATTATACAAGGTGACAACTCGTGTATTTTATATGATGTACGAATAACGCTGAGCAAAATTGAGAACAAATGAAAATGGATACCGATGTGATGGTCCTGACTTTTGAGTAAAAGCATTTTATGTTTCAATCATTATTTTATACTGAGAATTGGTTGATCGGTGTGCGTTCAGCACACGTCGGTGAATTAAATAAATCTATACAGGTTGCAAGTGTATTATTACAAATATATTACGACAAACACAAACTTGCTTTAGGCAACACATATTACATCTATGAATATTTATTTTGTACGTTTAAAATCGTAGTTATTCTGAAATAAAATTATATTATCGTAATCTCAAATATTTATAACTATGACTAGAGTAACAATTTCTCACGGTTTCCTTTTAAGCTTTATTTTATCAAAATAATAGTTTTTTATTGTTTTAAGACAACCAATGAGCTTAAAAGAAATTTTATAAATATTCTCTTTTCGTTTTTTTTTTTTTTTTAATCAGATTTCAAAAACGAAATGTAGTAAGTAGGAATATAATTAAATAAGTTCCACTAAAAAATCAAATTTTATCGTATTAGAATGTGTTGATGTAAAATCGATTCCAGTCTACAAGATTTTACTTCTGTAAGGTTCCAATTGTTCAAGTATTATTGTGATAGTAAAATATATTCATTAATTATATTTCAACGTTAAACTTGGCAGCATTTATTCACAATTTATCTGCGTTTTTGCATTTTTAATGGTCTTCTCTGCTGTTTGAGCAAAAGCTTTCATATTGGACACAATTTTGTTTCTCAAAGATCAGTATCTGAAACAAATTAACAAGCGTATATAAATCTACGAAAAAATAGATATTAAGTAGATTATGTAAAATTGAACGTTTTTATTTTTTTAAAGTGCAGTCTAATAGAATAATAAAAAAAAAATCGTAAGTAGAATAAAATATCAATTTAGTGTTTATTATGAATAGTTGTCTTTTTCTCTTGTAGATACATTTTTTAGTTTATATAAATTAATATTCTTTTTACCGACATCAAACGTACACTTAAATGGTATCATAGCCAATTTGCTTTCGAGTTAATCTTAGAAAACGAAACAGATGAATTCGAAATAAGAAAACTATACTCCTACACTCTTGAGTTAATAGCATAAAACAATTATGAATGAAACGGAAAAAAATGTCAATTATACGTTAAAAGAGAGGTTTTAATTAAAAAAAAATATTGAAATTTAGATCCTTAATATACTGAGATAATAAGTTTATTTTAGCTATCATAATAGTCATTTAATTGTTATTTTTATTAGTTCGTATTCTTCGACCGAGCAGAAGCACTTATCAAACTTAATTCGATTGTTTATTTTTTTAATCGAAATAATATTTACAGACATGTTTAACACAGCAAATTAATCGAATCATTGGAATAAATTGTGATTCAAAATATGTCAAAAAGTGTAGAACCACATAATCGCCAATTGATAAATTGAGATTGTCTTATCATTTTCCCCATGAATCAAGCAAAGTTATGAAAATCAAGTCAACGGGTACTAAATTAAGAATTCTTATATACCCCCTGCTAAACGGTATGTATTTTTTATTGGGTTTGAAAATAAATTTATTATAGACAATCATTCGATTATTTGTATGACCAGTTCAGGAAACGTATATCATTATTAGATTATTCGGTTATTTTTTTTTTACCGAGTGTTCCCATCACTAGCGTTTACCAATGTTTTATTTTTAAATTAAACCGAACAACGGTTTAGATCAGTGTTTCTCAACCTTTCTTAAGTTACTACCCCCTTGAGCAGCAATCAATTTTTTAACGCCCCCTATGTGAGAATTCTAAAATTTAAGATAATACAGTTAGGCAAGGCAGCTCAACATCCTCTTTCTTTCCAATACTTGCTGGAGTCCCACAAGGCAGTGATCTCTCTCCTGATCTATTTAACATATATACATCTGACATCCCCAAAACAAACCACACAACCATCGCAACCTATGCTGACGACACAGCCATTCTTGCTCCCAACATAGATCCAATAATAGCTTCATCCTCTCTCCAAAACCATCTCGATCTAATAAACACCTGGGCAACCAGATGGCGAGTTAAAATAAACCCTGAAAAATCTTTTCATGTTCCGTTTACTCTTAAAAAAAAAGACTCTCCATCGCTCCAACTACAAGGAATCGCTATTCCCATCACTTCCCAAGTAAAATACTTAGGGATTATAATTGACAAAAGACTTACATAAGGCCCTCACCTAAAATCCAAAAGAAAACTTTCAAATTACCGCCTACACCAACTTCGCCCAATACTAAAATCTAAACTCTCAATAAATTCTAAACTAACCATATACAAATCTTTACTAAGGCCCATCTGGGCATACGGCTCGCAAATCTGGGGAAGTGCCAAACCGTCCCAAATTCAAACGATCCAGTCCTTCCAATCAATAACACTCCGCCTCATTGTCTCTGCTCCCTGGTACGTCACTAATAACTCTCTCCACAAAGATTTAAAAATTCAAACTGTCCAACAATTAACCAAACTACACTATCACAAATTCTACAATAAACTACAGCACAACCAAAATCCTCTTATATCTAAATTATCCTCCCTCACATTGCCCGATAACCCCACCCGCCGTCTCAAAAGACGCTGGTGTCGGGATCAACTTCAAAATTGAGAAAAAAAAAAAAAAACCAAAACAAATTACTGAGTCTGGAGGGTTCTATCACTGGGTAGTCGCCCTCATCTTATATTTTAATCTTATATATTTCTTTTGTACAGCATATTTACCTATTGTATAACCAATACAGATTGTAAATTTATATTTTAATAAAAAAAAAAAAATAAAAAAAAAAAAAGATAATACGGTGTAATAAAATATAATGTGAACGCACAATCGCCAAAATAATAAAGATAATAAATTGGAAAAAAATCAAAGATAAGTTATTGTGCATTGCTCAACATAGTACCATTGATTATAAATACTAGTGTTTATAATCAATGATAGTACCTATTATTTTTTATAGTGATAGATAGCTATTATATGGATTATCAAGTATGTATTATTTTTAGGTCGCACCATGGGCTGCGTACGAGTTGATTCCCGGGTACCTGTTTACCTGCACCGATACCGTTGAGTTGATTTCCCGGGTCTAAAGCGTAGTTTACACGATGCTAGTTTACTAGTAACTAGTAAGTTAGTTCACTATCTGATAGTAAAAAAGCATTGTCTAGTTGAGTGTGCTAGTAAACTAGTTTACGAGTAAAGTAGAACCATTTCAACTTTATTAGCAAACTAGCGCGCTATTTTATCCGATGCGAGTAAAAATAGTATCATGTAATAGGGCAATAGTTATTTATGTTGAACTAGTACCTTGTATTTCCCCGGCAGTGAGTTTGTGAAAACACTAAAAACGATACCGAATATTCATTATTCAGTTATTATTCAGATAATATAATAAGTTTTAATTATTTATTGTTTCTGTTAATTTCCTTGTTGAATATAGGTACATGTTATCATAAACAAATTCATGATGAGTCAAGTGAAGTGGAACAATGATGATATTTTCCAATTTCTCGATCTATACGAATAATTTCCAATATTATGGAACATTAAACATAATGATTATTTAAATAGAAAATTGAAAATCAGTAATTTTGAAAAACTTAAAAATAATTTAAGTAGTATCGGACTTGTTAACTACTAGTAACTACTAGTATTAGAATATCGTGTATATGAAATAACTATTTTACTATGTACTAGTGAGATAGTAAGATAGTATGGTGTTTCACTAGTCGCTAGTAAACTAGCATCGTGTAAACTACGCTTAACCTAACCGGGTACGTACGAGTTGATTCCCTATTGTTGTATATCAATTATCAATAGATTATTATATTTCTCCAGAAGCTAGTTTTCCACCCAATATTGGGCTCAAATCTCAACTACTTTATAGAACTACGAATAGTTGTGAGGGTTTTCATTCTAAGCTCAACAGTTGTTTCTATAGTGGGCACCCAAATATTTTTGTATTTATAAATGAGCTGTTAGATGTACAATCAGAAACGTATATTAAATGCAAGAGTAATGGAACTAAGAAATCTAAAAAACAACAAGAAAAACAAATTTTTTTAAGAGAAGAGATGTCAGGGTATACTGGTAATCTCATTACCAGATACCAATTTATAAAAACAATGTATTACAAATTTTTACCAAATTACTAAATTTTTTTATATTTGTTTACCTAGTTACTACTAAATGTTTTTAAGAATAATTTTTTACCTAATTACTACTAAATGTTTTTTATAATAATAAATATAATATAATTCAATAAATAATTAATAAATAAAATTTGAATGATTTTCAAAATATGAAAAAACTAAAAAAAACAACATTTTTGAGAAACTTGTCAGCCAACCTCCTCGTGGTGTTTCTTGGGTTATGCTTATAGGGGTGTATATTTTACTAAATATTGAATAAAATATCTAATGTCCTGGGAATCAATTCGTACGTACCTCTTAATAACCCGGGAATCAACTCGTACGTACCTCTTAATGACCCGGGAATCAACTAATATATGAGAAAGGTCTCGGGAATCAACTCACCTATTGCGGCACCCTGTACAACGTTTTTGCGTGAACACCCTCGCCGCCCCCTACCACCCAAACCGACCAAAACTAGTTGATCGCCCCTCGGTAACCCTTCACCGCCAACCGGGGGGTCGATATCGCCCCCGTTGAGAACCACTGGTTTAGATGCAGCGCCGTTCTCTCGTGGAATCCGCGGTGCGTACATTCGTATTATACGGCATTTAAACGGCATTTAAACTTAATCATGTCACACGTCTATTGTGCACGAGTGAAACGCAATGGTTATACGCACCGCCGTCGTCAGTCTCGCTCGTAGGCACCGGGTCGTTCCACCACTGTATCGATGCGGACGCCAACACCAAGTATATCGAGTTGGCCACGATCACCACGCCGCCGCTGATCCAGAACACGTTGCGCCATTCCAGTAAGGTGTTCTGCGAACGACAAAAAAAACCGTTAGGATTGGTCGTCATGTAAAAATGGTCCTAGGCCAGGGGTCGGCAACCTGCGGCTCGCGAGCCACATGTGGCTCTTTCGGTCTAAAGTTACGGCTCTCCAGTGTAACAATTGTTACATATACTACGTTTACTACTATATATATATTACTTTTAGTATTACTATTATAGAAACATAATATAAGCTGACTATACATTAAGTCCCCCCCCCACTCACAGTTTATATTGTAAGGCCTATGGTCGACTATCGATATGTAAGAGAACGTCAGTTCTCCGCGATTACCATCACGCTAACTAGAACTCCGTGTAACTACGAAACAGCCATATGATTGTTAAGTATGTCAGTAAGTCTTAATAAACCATTATAGATTAATAATTATCATTACCAATACGCATTTATTTGTAATATTAAGATCCTATATACCATTTAAGCTCCCGAGCTACGGTTAATTATATTCAAAAGAACCTAAATTCTTCCCTGAATATTTTATATTTAACGGGTCATCCCCGACCACGTTACACCAGCTACACACACACAACAATTAATGCTGGATCGTTTCAAATGCAATTGCTGGATTTAAAAAACAAAGACCTGTGGAGTGACAAGTTCATAGAACTCAAGAATAAGTTGGAAGAATTGGAGGTTCAGAAATGCATGCACGTCGCGCAGAACAAGTGGATTATAAGGTTCTAAATGAAATGCCGAGAGTAGATAGTGCTTTAAACTTAAAACGACAAGTTATGAGCCAAATTCAAAAGAACTTTCAAACGACATGCAAAGCCAATGCTCCCATTGATTTATTCCCTATTATTAAAAACTGTTTTTTTTATTATAAATTTATTATATTATTATAAATTAATTTTATTATTATTGTGCCTATTAAAATTTAAAAATAAAATTATATGTAAAAAATTACGAAAATTTTTAATGGCTCTTAAAAATCTGGAAAATTTTGTATATTGTAACTTTTTGGCTTTTCCGTCAAAAAAGGTTGCCGACCCCTGTCCTAGGCACAATAAACGCTGTGCTTCCGGAAACCGTCGCATTACGTTCGGTATGAGGTATCCGATGAGAGGGGGCGAGACGATCCCGGCTACGGCTCCGACACCGTTCACCATGGCCATCGCGGGGCCCGCGTAATTCGGGCTCAAGTCCATCACGTTCACTTTCATGCTCGAGTAGAAAAAGCCCATGGTCGCCATACCGATGGTGAACAACACGACTACTTTTAACTTGTCGCAACCGGCATACGACGCTGCTAACGTACCCAACATCGGCCCGATACAAGCTACGGAAAAAAAAATTAAAAAAAATACGTTATTATCCCGTTTTAATATTTCAAATGTGTGTTTCTGTCAACACTTTTTAAAACTATTCAAGTAATCTTGGCATTTTCCGGGAAAAAATCTATTATAAAAAAAATAGGTCAGGCGAGAAACAGAGATGGGTCAGATAAACTTGAAACCAGTTGCAACTATTGCTCTCCAAAAATAGATTTTGAGTCGGGTACGGAATCAAAATGCTTATATGAGGTGCCTGCGATCTTCCAATGGACATCTGTTTTATTGACTACAACGAAAATCTTATGAAAAATCTTGTAATCTTGTATCTATGAAATATCAATAAGTCTAATCTCGATCTCGGTTGAAGGTTTTTGCAATTTTTTCTCCGCCTTTCTCAATTATTCCGAAAACTGTTGATAAATTCAAAAATTACCTTCTCAAAGTACAAACTAGACGAAATTTCCCATTAAAAAGTACCCGGTTTGTATGTATTAGAGCTCTCTTTTTGATCAAATTCGTGTGGTCAGACAAAAAAATTGTCCTTGACTACACATACACTACCCACGTCTAAACCATTCAGTACCTATAAACAATTACAAAAACCCTACAAACAAAATTCAGATGGGGGGCAAATGGCCTCAGTTTCCGGGTTCTCCATAATTAAATGGAGCAATAGAAAAAAATGTAAACTTATACATGGGACCTAAATTTGGTATATACATAGTAGTTTTAACATTTTTAGGCTATAATTTTTTTTATTTAAGTATTTTAGTAGTAACATTATAATACCTATAGTTGAGAAAAGTCGTCTCTGTTGTAATATTCCTAATTTACCATTGGATATTAAATAGTCACTTAACCATCCTGTTAGAATGGCGAATACCCACATCAAAAGATGTGGCATTGAGCTCCACACGCCGGTCTAGTAAAATATAAAACGCACAATTATTATTAATACTTTAAATTTGTTGTTGGACGGATTTCTATATTCTACAATATTTCGTAAAATATTATACTGTACATATATATACAACATATATATAATCGAGTAAAATTAACACAAAATATAATATTTCAACGAAGCACTTATTAGATATACAGACAAGTCCCACCGGGATTTAGAAAAATCTTCAAAATCTTTCAAAATTTTTTGTCGACAATAATTTTATATAAACACATTTTTATTAAAAAAATTTAAAAATTTAAAAATTATAACTTTATGTAAACAATACACTATTTCCTTGTAAACTAAAAGAACTATCAATCATTAAAAATTAAACGAAAATTAAAATGTCATAAAAGTAAGCCCTATAAAACGGCGATCTACGAATGTACAGAAGTTATAAAATAAAAAATGGTTATTTACAAAACTACAGTGGCGACAAAATACTTTTAGCGAGTCTCACAAAAAAACAGGATTTGATTATCTCTATTAATATCGCGAGAGACCGCTCTATGTAAAGCCCGTTGGGACGCACTGAATACATAATGATATAGGGTGTAAATCGTCCGGTGATTCGCGTTACTCACTTCCGCGATAGAAAACTTCATGACACTTTTCATGTACTTCGGCAGATCGGCATTTATCATGAACAGAGCCCAGTCGTGGGCGATTTGTCCGATCATCAAACCCCACATAGGACCCGATGACAACATGGCCATCCACGGTGTGGGCTGCACTTTGTTCTAAGCGGCGGAAATAAACACGATTTTGAAATGTTAACGAAACTGTACACTTGGTCCGCGAACACATTTACCTTATTTCTGTTCACTCCTTTTAAGTTACGTTCCAAGTACGTAAGCTCGTAGTCGGTTATCGTGGGATGTTCGTTTGGCGAACTGTAGACGAGGAAGTTCCAGAACGCGTACCAAATCAACGCCACAGCACCGGTAACATAAAACACCAAAGGCCAATTGTCATCGGTGATCTTGAGCAAGTACCCGGCAGAACTTTGAGCGACAATCGTACCGATCATGTTTCCTAACAGGAAAAACGAATCATGTGATGAAAATAAAAACACAGTCACGCCATCAGGTGACAGCATATTTTGATAACGGTTGAAATTAATTAATTTTTACCTGCGAATACGAATGATCCGATACGTGATCTTTCGCCGACAGGTACCCATTGCGCCAACAACGCGTTCATTGCCGGTATAGTAGGACCCTGTGCAAATAACAGTCGTCACATTTTATATTATTTTAAATCCCAAGAATTACGAAGAATTCTTCGCGAATTGTAACACTTGATAAATAGTATATAAGGTACGTATGGTTGAATAATCTTGGTGTACAAGCTAAATATTCAACCGGAAATATTTGTTTCAATTTCTATTTGAAAAAAAAATACATATTAATAAGACGTCAATAACAGTTATGGTTATCGACAATTATTATTGTAATAACAGGCAGTTATTTTCAAAATACAAATCTTAAATTTATCAACCATTGGATGAATAGCGTGTTTTAACCGTACAAAAAACAATTATAGAGATATTATTGTCTAGATTAAAAATTGCTAACGGTGGATACTATAGTAAATAATGCTCATTTTGTGTCATAAATTCTAATTACTTGACCGATATGCAACCGATTGATTAACGCAATTTTGTACATAGTAAATAATATGTTTTTTAAATTTAGGTACATATATAACTGTGCATATACAATATACATGCACTGTAAATATTTACATAAAATATACATAGCTTGTCGCATTCCCACGTACAATAATACACCTAACTACCTCATACTTAAACAAATTTTACCGGTAATTGATACATTGTTTATCCGATTTTTTTTTTAGCACTATGATCACAAGAAACAAATTCTTTAAGGTTCCTCCTCCGTATATATACGCAACGGAACGATCGGCACACCAGTTATTACAATTAAAAGCAAACCAATATTGACATAAATAATCTGAACTAAACAATATGATTTTTGATTATCGATGAAATATTGGAAGTTAATTGATATAAACTCATTAAAACCAAACTGACATTTACGTTTCGCATTAATTTGTCAAAACTCTGTAGGTAAAAAAACTACGGCAGTTAATAACATACCACAAACCGAAATTATTAATATTCATGATAAAATGATAAAACCAATTATTTTAAGAAATGCATAGTGTATATTAAATAATTACATGTTTTGTCGGCCGCTGTGTACACGTCTAGCTACTTCATATTGTTCGTTAACCGTGGTAATTATAAAATAATCATTTTTCGTCGTATCGTATTGAAAAATGATGACCTTATTGAAACAATGAACAGTATTAAGTAATATTTGTCTCACACCGTTGGATAATCATGAACGCAAAACGTTTCGTAAACTTTATCATCCATTTCCGTATAAATAAGAATACGAAACGGCTAGGTTGTATATATTCCATGGTCTTAGAAGATAAGGCTGGGACACTTCCCATAACATACTAGGGAGCAATGCGGTCGCTTATACTGCTTATAGACTAGACAGGACATTTTAGTTCACTTTTCAATCATCAGCGCAGTTATTTAACTTTTTTAAGGATATAGAACAAAACGCCCTACATTGAGATATAACAAATAAAAAGAATTCTGTTCAACATGGTACTAACATTGTAATTTGTGTACTTAAAAACATTTTAAAATATTGAATAAATCAAATAAGTGAGTTTGTACTCAAAAAAATCAATGTTTGATTGGTCGTGACATCAAAACTGTGGACAAATTTAGTACTAAAAAGTCTTCTCTACCGGACGCGTTGATAGCAGAAGTGTCCCGACCAAGGTGGATATAAGGTGGATATTTATGTCTATGAACTATCCACCTTGGTTCCCGACCTTATCTCCTAAGGCCGTGATATATTCCATCGACATCACAGTACACATATTTTGGTCATTATGAACATTTATATTGCTCACCAAAAATACGAGTATCTCGTCATAAACGGTTAGTATTTTTAAATAATTATCAAACGCAGTAGTCTGATATTATCATGGTTTGAATATTACGTGAATCACCCTCTGGGCTCGACACTGTTAATTTCTTTAGTAATAGTTTTCAAAAAGTAGATGATGATTTTTTTTATGTAGACCTTTCGTGTCACATCGCTTATATTATAGTAATATACGGTATATTATTATTTAAAATTTGAACAGGAAAATCGCCAAATTTTTATTAAATTTACCCTGAAATAGTCTCGATTTGGTTAGAAACTTGCTTGTACGACAGTCGGCAGACTCATGAAACAAATCTTCATGGATTTATTTTCAATCGAGTTGCGAAAAATGCATTCCAGACCCTTGTCTGCAAGCTTTAGATTCCAAGCAAAGAAGTGTTTTATGATATTAAAATTATTTATTTTTTTTAATTTTTATTTCCATCAACACTTTTTCGGGTAATAAATCGGCTCCAAACGTCTCATTATGTATAGCGAGATAAAAATGGCATCCAGATAGTACTTAAAATACAAATACTTTACACAAATCGCTATTCGATTTCTTTAGTAGTTTTCTAATAGTTTTCTAATAGTACAAATAAATTTAAAAAAAAAATTATGAAACTTTGTCCACCTATCATTTACCGATATTTCTTTACGTAAAACAAGTAATTGTGTGTTATATATGGCTTGAAAATGTTATGCTATTTTGTGTTGTGTGTAAAATTAGAAGATTTAACTATGTTAAAAAAAAATGTAAATGGTCAATGAACATGGTAAATTTCTAAACATGGACTTCAGACGTTTAAACGCTAATAACTATAGTCAACATGTGATATTGTTATACTTAGTTGTAACAAGGAGCACTATAGATATTTAACGAAAAGAGACAGGTTGTTTCGACCGAACAGGTTATGCTAAAGAGCGGAAGAGCATTTTTAAATATATAATGACAGAATATATAGTTGTACCGAATAATTTTTACGTACAATGCTAAATGGTAAATGACCAATGCTAAGTACGAGCGCAGATAAAGTAACATACTACAATTTACTCATACAATACAACAAGCTATTGTTTTTAGAATGCTGTAAAGTTCGAATGCCGCATTACAATATTATACTGTTAACACGAAATGAAATAACCGCCCGCGTGGACCAAAAGGAACATTAATTTGAGGAATATTAATAAATATATCGGTTCTGGGGGTGGTTCAGACGAATATTACGGGGAGCAATCACATATCACTGTTTTTTTACTGCTCCTTTTTACAATTCTGTGGTTCCTATGTTCTAAAAAATTTGAGTTTTTCTCCGAGAAAATACATGACAATTTTACGGCCCGGAAGCTTGCATTAAATTATAGTGCATTGTTGTGCGCGAGTGACTAGTTCTCTCCGGTGTTCGTCAATTGCGCCGATTTTTCTAAATCACCTGATACACCTTTTGTACCGGCGGATTCATCTCAAATTAAAATAGTTTACATCGATTGCATCAGGAAATTTATGGAATAATAACGTATAAAATATCGTTTATTTTTCAACTTTTAAACTTAATAAGACTATAAAAATGTTCGTACTTAAATTTCATTCGGCGCAATTGATGTGTAACCTTTTTTGTACCTCAATGTCGTTCGGGCGCAATTGACGCATAATCAAATTGAATTTCATTTTTTGTTTTTTCCTTACCCACGAATTCTGGTATCCACAAGTTAGCTTTATTCGCCTGTGCAGTGTTTACGTCAACTATCGGTGAGGGATTAAAAAAAAATACGTTATCGATATATATATATTATATACAGCCACCCTGTAAAAATTGTTCGCTTCTTATTAGAAGTATTTTTCTTCTACGCGCGGTGTAGTTCACTCCTACTCTTAACCTTATACAGACTTAACTGGTACTCAGTATACGCATTAATTAAACATGCTTAATAACAAAAGGTTTGGTAACAACGGATAACGATCGAGATTTGCAATGGTATTCCGCATCCCATTGTTTATCCTGTTATGAATATTACGCAAGACGTCGTACCGTCTTAAGTAAGTATAAATAAAAACGTTTGCGTAAATTATAATTTATGAACACAAAAACGTCATTGTGTGAGGATTTTAACAGCGTTTTCAGTGCTTAGTATACACACTTACTTCACCGATACCTTCGATCACCCTGACAGCGATAATGTACGCGGGTCCAAGTCTGGCGGCAATCGGCGTTAGTAAAGTGAGCACGGAAGTCAGGAAAATGCCAACACCGAACACGTGTTTGCCACCGTATTTCTGCGCTAGAATGCCACCAGGTATTTGAGCGAACACGTATCCGTAATAGAAAGCACCCAAGATGTGTCCTTGTAGCGTTTCAGACCAATCGAATTCGGCGTTCTGCAAGAAACACATTAATAATACGTAACACGATAAGATCGTGTACAGCGCAGAGAACAACCATCATTGATCGATCAACATTTTGATTAAATCGTAGATGAAATAAGTTGCTAGAGCTTAACAATTTTTCAATAATGACTTTTACGCATACCCTTGTGAGTACGATTGAAAAGTCAATTACGTACCACATTTGTCGTGTTTTTCATTTTTATCGGTCCTGGACATCCGTTGGGGTCTATAGCCGTTTTATGTATGTCCTCTACCATCTCCGTAATAGCCACACTGAGTACGGATCGCATTGCATACGCATTAGCTATGCCTATGAATCCCATTATAGCTATCACGTACCTCTTGGAACAAGCACCTACGATTTGCACACAATAAAATTACACGTTTCAGTTGTAAACCGTGACAGCGATAAACTGATGAGTATACAAATAACACAAAAACTAACTGTCTATAATCGATCTAGCCTCCGAAGGCCTCCTACTTTTCGATTCCATTGTTGACGCTCGTATATTTTATCTGAAAAATCACAACGATTAATAAGTTTAAGTGTATATCACAACGCGATATTTATCTTACAACTAGGTCTCGCTCGAAAACTTATAGAGCCGAACCATTTGTTCAACAGTGCAATTTCAAACATGCGTCAGATGTTAAACCATCAGTTTCAAAAATAATAATAATAATAATAATATATCAGCATAGAGATTGTTGAACTTGAGATTATAATTGTCAAAAATCCGCACCAAGTAAAAAATACAGTTGGAACGACAAATTATGAATATTAATTGTTGTATACAAACGTATTATTAGTACATGATGTAACGGTGTAGCATCGGCGTAGTAATATACAGCAAACATAGTAAAACAGTGTGTTAATACCCGTCCTCTTTAACAAGAAATATATTATTCGACCTTATCGTTTTAAACGCAATGACAACCGTAGGTCATACATGACATACATTTGCATTTTGCACCGTGACAGTAAATTGTAAAAAAAAGGTACGCGTGTAAATCTAACATGACTTCCATCCAAATTCGGTATGAAATAAGACCAGTAATAGGAAAATCCAATAAAGAATTCGAAAATTCGAGCGACTCGAAAAAACTGATGATACCAATATAGTACAATAATAATATCCTACATTTCGCATTACATAATAACGTTATTGATTATTTGCATAGGAGATAGCTTACAGTTTCGTTTTCGTTTTACGTCCATGTATTATTATGTACACCGTTATTCGTGTTTCGAACAAAATAATGTTATATAGACTATAGAGCAACGACAAGGTCGCACATTTCAGTTCAGTAAACTCAATGAAAGTTATTCAAATGTACACATGAGAAAAATTAACATCAACATTCCATATCGAGATTCCTATATGCAAAACTAACAGTAATCCCGTACGATAACAAAAACACAGCATTATACCCTGAATCATTTAGCGCTAGGAATTCGATTTCAAATGACGAATATTCCTGTAGATGTTGTTTTCCTGCTGGGCACGCTTCCATATCGGTCGTATTTTATGAAGTCACAATAATAGCCACGGTAAATAAAAAAGTTATTTCCTCAATAAATATTCCAACATTATAATAGTACAATATATCGCATATTATTTATCTTATACCACTAGGAAAACATATTCAGTGGTTCACGGATCTGTTAATGGAAACGTTTTGTACAATATTGTAGTGTAGGGACCTAATTTTTTTATTAACGTCGCAGGTTCGAAATTCTTACAGCAATGCACACTATAATTAGTCGGTAATTATTCAGAAATATTTGTTGAGAATAATTTTATAGCGTTACAATACCCTATATAACTATTATATACTAATGGTCAGCGATGGTCCGATTATTGGGCGAGTGAAGCATAGCCTCGCATGAAATTTTACCATAAAATACATACTCGTATATTATATTTTATATGATGTACGAAAAATAATAAATAGTATATATAGATTGAATAAAAAAAACGACCCTCTTCTTGAATCGTAAAAGAAAAAATATATTAAAATTAAAAAATTGATTGACTTGATTGATTGGAAAAACAGTAATCGTCGACCCCAGCTCCTAACGGCGCAAAGTTGCCCGAAAAGCAAAACTTTTTGAGGTTCAGTTGCTACATCAAAGTATTAACATTAAGTGGTGGGGATAAGCCGGATATATTTGATAGAATGAGGCAGATATTTAATATATTACTATGAGGTATGAAAAGTTGTTTTCATGTAATATTTATGCTAAACAACAAAACATCATATTATAAATCTGAATAGATGTTATGTCGTAACTTAACAGTTACTCGCACTACTTTGATGAAGTTTTGTTACTCATTATCATTACTCTTAAGTCTTTATCAGTCAATAATTAACATTTCATGTTGTTAAGACCTCTGTTAATTGTTTTATATGCGAATTATTCGAAGTATAGACGTATAGCATAGTCCGTGGTCCGAATACTGTTGTTTGTATTTGTTACACCAAATATATATTTTGAACTATGACATTTTGTACATTATTATTTGTAGTTATTGGCGTTACTGATAAATCTTTAAGTTGTTGAATGTTCCCGTTTAACGATGTGATAATGGGCTTTATTGAAACTACTTATTCACGTCGAAGTGAAATTCAAAAAAATAAATTTTGTTTGATGGCCAGCATACACCTGAGTTGGAAAATACTTCAAGTAAAACTAATGAAAAAAATAAAAACAAAGTGTAAGTTCTCGTTCTTTCTATGTGTCTTGGTAAAATTCGCATAAGCCGTTGTGAGC
Source organism: Periphyllus acericola (assembly GCA_949715065.1). Taxonomy (NCBI): domain Eukaryota; kingdom Metazoa; phylum Arthropoda; class Insecta; order Hemiptera; family Aphididae; genus Periphyllus; species Periphyllus acericola. Next base: position 6,065,861 of record OX454265.1, on the reverse strand, counting down.
AAGTACGTAAAAACAACGACTGTAATATTGACCTTGTATTCTACTTAGTAAAATTAAAAATGTTTATATATTAAATATTATAAATTTGTTTTAAATATTTTCTGTTTTTTCGTCACCGCTTACAAGACCCACGAGCTGTTATTGCAACTGGTACAATAGATACAATCAATGATAGACAATTTCGTCTGCTTAACTGATCTTAAAAGTAATATATATATATATATTGCGCAACGTGCTATTATTCTTCAAGAAATTATGAATCACAACATTCGTACCAATGTCCAACCGTGTATAATATATAATATACTGTCATCTGAGAATTATGTATGCTATTTTATTTATTGAAATTCTGCGCTTGTGTTTGGCGTACCAATACTTTGAATTCAGTATGTTTTCTTTCTTACTTCTTCGCGAGAAACAGTAAATATAAATTTTATTGCAAATATAAACCGTCCTTCGCGTTTAAATGAAAAATTATACAAAAGTTGTAACATTTCATGCATTAATAATTATTATACTATAAAAACACAATGCGTGTTTACAATTTTGAAATACAAAAACCGAAGAAAATCTTACTCGGTTCGATAAAACGGACATCTGCAGTTAATTACAGATAATGAATTATAATATAACGAATATAAATTATATTTTCCTGCATAATAGCTTACGAGCATCGATTGGTTTTGTATTCATATAACTCACTTGTATAATGCTCACATTAAATACACTAAGCTCCACGAAGCTCATACAATTACGGACCGTGGTTTTAAAACAAATTGTATAAATGTTATGCTAAGAAAAGTGGTCAAATATTTAACTTTGTTAGCGGATCTAGAACCATAATATTTACAGACACCCACATGAATGGGAAAATAAGTAAATTTAATTAGTGTCTCTTCAGTAGTCCAATTGACTGAACGACTGAAGGTAACCGTTTACTGTATGATTGTTGAATGGCGTATTACGTATGCGGATAATACGTGTGCATCGACCAATTTAAAAAATGAATGACCGGATTGGCCTGGTTGTACTGTAACAGTGTACATAAGCGATAAGCCAAAGACTCATTATCCAAAAGCCGAATAAAAAAATACATATAACTAATGTTTTTAAAAAAAAGGCCATGAAATCTAATGAAAAAATAAACCAAAATGGTAAAAACAAATGAACAAGTTATTGCAGTCGAAACTATAAGGCAAACGTACTCAAGATCTTTGGATTTTTATATTGTTTTGAAAACTCAAAGGTGATGTCCCCAGAGAGTGGAGATTTTTGTAGTTCAAACTCCAAAGTCGACAAAGTTGATTCTAGTGAAATAAAATAAAACCTGCAACGAGACCGGAATCAGTACAACAGAAGATGATTTTTTGTTCTTTTATACTATGGTGAGTAGAGATTACAGGTGGATAATAGTCGCAGATCCCAGCTTATCTAATGAATTTTCGTTGAGCTATTTAGGTCTTGCGGTGGTTCTTTGGTGGATCAAAATCAATATACGCATTCTGTTAACTCTTTGGTTAGTCATTTGATGCGTATACACAACTAAAATATCTATATTGTTTAAAGTTCATACAACGATCAAGTGAAAAATTACACCCTATCATAGGCTTGAATAAGGGGTTTCCCCCCACAACCATTCCAAAATCCTTCCCAAAATCGTTTTCTACCTATTGATTTTTTTAAAAGTGTATGCACTCCAGAGTAAACATTTGTTTTTAATAAAAAATTATAGCCAATCAACTTAACATAAGTGAACATTACTGAAGTAAATTAAATTTGCTTTGTATTAATATAACTTTCACAACTGATTCATAGAGTAGCTAGGGTTTACCCCCCCCCCCTTATTTGCACCTATACACCCCATACTGTATTAAAAGGAATCCGGTATAAGTAACTATGTAATATTATACACGATTTTGTTATTTTTGTCAAAAGCATTATCACAGAATATTTAAGTCACTCGAAACACGTTATAAAATCAATTTTCTTTCGCTGGAAATATAAGTATAAAAAAAAAACTTAAATAGTTGATAATAAAGCAGTTCCACGCGATTGATTCATTTGAATTAAATACTGAATTTATTACATTATTCAAAACCTATTTGTATTCTATTAATGATTAATAAATACACCTACTAAAATAAAATGTAAAATTAAATATTATTTTATTACCTATAATATAAGAACTATTTAACTACACTGTTATATATTTTAACAATAATTATTCGTTGTAAATATTTCAAATTTCTATTTCTTAACAGACATTCTTAACAAATCAAAAATAATTGACGAATAATCGTTTCGTTATTAGTCGAGCATTTTTTTTTTTTTACAAAACAATTAAGAAACAAATTTGAATCGTATATACAATAAAAAATATTCTTCTATTTTTTGTTTGATTAAGATCAACAATTTTAGAAAATCGTTTTACCATTCAAGACGTGATTAAAACTTAGATATAATAATAATTGATAATAGAAGTAAATAATAATTGAAAAAAATTTAAAAGAAAAACCGTATCGCACCTTTAGATTTATTAGAAACATTATTCCGTGGGGCATGGACGCATTTATAATGTGTATAATGTATTATAATGTTATAATGTATAAAAACCATTATTTTAACAGTTTTGGCCGATTAAATTTGAACATGAAAAATAAAATACGGTTTGCTGGCATTGCCGCGAGTAGCCTAATTAGCATTATTATAGCACTTTATAGGTGTTCGTCTTTCATTCACAACACTGTAACGTTGGGGTAGCACCGCAGACGGCCAATATAATATAGTACAATAACGCCTTGACACCGTTTGTCTTCGTAATATGATTGTGTCTACGCGCCAACTTCTCGCGTTATTAGTCAATAAAATATATTAAACATAATATACTGACTGGCGGTAGATTAAATGCAATAGCTGCTCAATTGTCTATTCATGAACTAACGGGCGTATACCTACTACAGAATTACAGGCTCATAAATATATATATGTATATACAGGGTGTACCACCGATGATTATTCCTGCCATATTAATTAAGATAATGAAGATAATATTGACGTTCAATATTTTTTTATAATACACAAAAGGACAAGGGCTACAAATATTTCGTATTTTAATTGAATTTAATGTTTTCGTAAAAAAGTTTAAGAAATTATTTTTTTTATTTTATCATAATCGAAAAACTTGTTGACAACCATTTTATGGAGTTTACTTTTTTGAAAATTTTCACATTTCAACATTTTATTTTCATCAGCCTCAAGAATTTCAATAATTTTTTTTAGTTTTCAGAAAAGTTGTGTACTATTCAATACCATCTAGCATTGAATATAGTACATTGAATATATACATCTGTAAGTTATGGTCCATAGACCATAACTTAAATATTTGACATTATCTCGTCTCGTTTTCTGATAACCTCTGGTAAGTTTCTGGATACTAAAAAAAAATATTAAAAACCACGAGGAAAAGAAAATGTAGAAACGTCAACTTTTTCAGAAAAATAAACTCTATAAGATGGCTATCTTCAAATGTTTCGAAAATAATTAAATAAATAATTATTATTTCAACTTTTTTACCAAGACATTGAACTCAATTGAAGTATGTAATATATGCGTAGTCCTTGTCCCCGCGAGTCTTATAAAAATAAACAAAAATTGATTATCTTCATTGTATCAGGAATGGATAAATCCTCGGTGGGACACCCTGTATAATGAATAGTATATATATATATATACTCTGTACATGTGACGTGTTTGAAAACCGTGGGAAGACGGACATCTTAATAAATTTGTTACTTGCAGTTGAAATGGAAGAGTAAAAATAAGAATATATCATAAATTAGCGAACATTATTCATAATTCATAACTAAGGACCGGATTTATATGCAAATGCATATATGTATTGGAATAAGCTTTTTGAAATCTGATGAGAATTGTGCCCGATTTAGATCATTCTTATTAAAATAACACTAATTGTATTTTGCATATTTTGCATATTTCAACGTTTTTACCAATTAAATGCATATTTAATGAATATTTGTAGTTTTATAGCGCATATTACCTATTTATAGCACATATATTTATTTTTCGTCGTCTTCCTAACATAACGCAACTTCTGATAATCCAGTGCAATAAGGTAAAATATGAATTCAATTTTTGTTTTCACTTTTTATTGATGCGGGCTAATATTTTATATATCGAAGATAAAGATTGTTAAATGGCGAACTTAGTGAAGACGAGAAAATACTTTTTTATATATTGAAAACCTTTTTATACCTTTTTAATACTTAATTAGTTAATACTTATTTTTAAATAGTTTTAAATAAAATGTTTTCAATTCAATTTTAAGTGCATATTTTGTAGCATATTACAGCATTTTTAAAAGCATATTTTGAGGATTTTTTGTGCATATAAATCCGGTCCCTAGTCATAACGTACGTAGTACACGTATGCGAGCGTTACTATCTTTGTCCACCGTGGTATGATACAGCCACAATATACATACACATCACACATGTATGTATACGGACCGTACGTAATCTATTGACATCTTCCCCGGTCAGGATTTGCAGTGTACTGTATTATCTTCAATGATGATTTTTTACAGTAAAAGTTTACCATGCTATGTCATAATATGTAATTACGTGCGCGGTGCACGCGACAATACGAGACGCGATGTTTAAATGTTATACTTACAAACAAGGGCGGATACAGAGGTCCTAAACGGAGGGGGCAATATACATATTTATAAATGAATAAAATAAATTAATAGGAATCGTCTTATTATTAATCGACATAAAATTAGTTGTGTACAGAAATCTGTCATACTCTCAACAGAAATACAGATGATGGATCTTATCGTTTTAGAACGCAAAAACTTTTAACTTTGAGTATGTAACTTAATTAAAATCAGCTTATACTTAAACAAACTCAGTACCAACTAAACCTTAAAAAAAAAGTATTTTGATACAAAAAAGTCGAAAAGTGTTATTGAATATCGGTACAGTTGTATATTTGTATAAATTATAAAGAAATATTGAACTTGCATGAACAAAATTGTTGCAACAATTAATTTCAAATAGAATATTTGATAATTTTTTTATTTACGGAGGGGGCAATTTCCCCTATTGCCCCTCCCTTGTATCCGCCCTTGCTTACAAACATAAATTAAGCGCATACCGTTGTGGCTGTGGAATAGAAACACCGATATTATGCGTTTTACACGATCGGAATCGATCGTTATCAACGCGATTACAGATCATATTGTACAGTTATCGTAGAAATAATTATTTATGCTCGGATCGAGTGAATAATATTATCTTTTCGAAGCTTGATAGCTGATACGCATTCGCACATAGTTTTTTTTTTTTTAGAATTCCAAACGTCTTCAGCGTCGATGTGGAAATGTCGCCACCGTGGAATAATATATGCATTTCTGCAATGTTTAAGTATCGCTACGGATGAATGTATATTTTAACTTTTAGCATTTGTTAGTGTACGACAACGTGCTCAGAGAAGTGATTTTGTAACGTCTCGAGTTGTTCTAATTAGAATATATTAGTAAGATTACGTGCCCGACAAGTAACTGAGAAAATAAAACAAAGACGCCAAATTATATTATAATTGATGTACGTGATTGATAACAAATTCCGTAGAAAATATAAATAAAAACGAATTTGAAAACACGCGCCCAATTAGTTAATAACAATTATTAGTGTGACTACCACCGCATCCCGAAGTCGGACGAAATTCGTTTAAAATTGGTTGGCAATCTTGACACGGTAGCATCATTCGGATTGACGTAACATGAGAGAAATGCATGCTGTGTTCGTGTACAGTTTGTGGTACATGGTGTCTGTCAACGCAATTGCTATACAACAAGAATCGTCATCGATAGTTGTCTGCGACGAAAAATTAATTATTCGGATAATAAAATTACGGTTTACAATCCACCAGGCACTGGGTTTATATTAACTAACCGTTAACGTAATTCGATGTTGTTTTTTTTTATTGGTCCAAGGACATTAAAACGATCCTGTCCTTGTAAATTGAAATTATTTTATAATAATATCTATCGATAAGTACAAATTTCTGGTTATTAGTTGCATAATACCTACAATGAGTTATAGATATTCAAACAGGATGAACGCTAATACTTGTGATTAACCTCAACCCAATTTGGGCAGTAAACTGTTTATTCGTGTCACAAGATTTGCCATTTTCTTCATGTAATTTCAATGACAATTAAAACAGTATTACTCCGTGATACACCATGTAATTTATTTGCATATACTTTATCTTTGTTATAATAATATACCTATCATTATCTAATCGACCGTCGAATTAATTGTTAATTAAATTGTTTTAAAATTATGTAACATTATTATTCTGGTACACATATTGTATAATATTATAATAACAGTTATATTAATAATGTTGAAAGGATATTTCTAGAATCAACCGTATAATCATGATGAATTAATTTGTACCTATACATCTTCTCTTATTGATACTTTCAACTCATGTTTCCTTTCTAAGATTAGTTGGAATCAATCGGGGTGGGGGGAGTAATCATCAATAATAATAATAATAATAATAGTACATCGTGTCAGAAATGGTAATTTTTATTTGCGACAATTCAGTCATTGTTATTATCCAGCATAATATGGTTAATGTTATATCAATAGCAACAATTCGAGCAATAATCCATTATGGGTGGATGACGAACCCAACCACATTTGACCGATCCCTCCACAACAACTAACCCGTCACACTATGCTGACGGGATGATAAAGTGCATATGCATATTAATATTACCACAAAATAGTTGTACTGTTGCACAAATAATAAAGTCTTGTTGAAAACTGGTTAAAATAAAAATACTATAAACAGTATTGTTCACCAACATCACATAATATGACGAATATCGTTCATTGAGATGATTATAACGTTTGAAGTTGTATGACGTGAATAAAAATTGTACAATATGTATTGATCAACATCCTTATTTGAATTCTTACTGAAATTTAATCCTTATCTGAGATTAAATATGTAAAAATAAAATGCAAGAAAAATTGTATTTAAAGTACCAAAATCGTGGTATAATTAGCTATAAAATATACATGTATTTTTAAGTTTGACACTTCATTCAAACAGCTTAGTCGTAGGGTGCATAAATTAAAATTGTGACTTAAGTTAGTGAAATTCAAAATTAAAAAAAGTATTGCAGTGATGTTTTTATTGTTAATTAATATTCACCTTATACTCGAATGTATTTTTCAGAACAACCATCATACGAGTAATCATTTCAAAAAACACTAAGACAAATCTTTTTAAATAAAATAATAAGAACATTGTTTTTAGTTTAAATAATATAGCAAATTTAAGTTTTATATACATTTAATTTCAATTGCAACACCGGTGGACAAAAAAACATTTTAATTTATTTAATCTGTTAACCGCCTAATTTATATAATTATATGTCATACATGACTGAAGTAAACACGAAAAATCACATTTAATCGTTGACTGTATTTTCGTTCATATCTAACATTCCAAAATAATTACACGTAAAACAAATTAATAACAAACACTTAGAAATCAAAACTGTCGCCCAGAACTGACGAGAAGTTTTTGAGCTAAGGATATAGGCAATCCACGATTTGTGGAACCCCTAAAACCCCCAAGTTCGGGAATCTGTCTTCGCGGCCCTGCGTGTACCTACTAATACGAAATAGATTACCCATTAGAATTTTAATTAAAAAACCCTATCGGTTTATTAGTTTCGACTAAATTGTAAACTGTAAAATGTTACACCAGACAGTTGGTTATCTAATTATATGTGTTGATTTATGATTGTGAATGTAAATATACATAATTTTAAACAAAAATAAACAAAAAAAAAAAAAAGATTGATTGTATAATTTTTATCGAGTGGAAGAAAATGTTATAGTTTATTTAAGATTACATAAATTACTGTTCCTGTACGGATATAATATTTCATAATAATTTAATTGACTTACCCGTAATTTTTACTCGCGCAAAGCGTTCAATCGGAGCATAGCACACGCGACGACTGTTCGTTATACAAAACGGCTGAACGGAACTCTGAACTTGGTAGTCGGCGGTTTGCTGTACAGACACCGTGGCATCGTGTGTAAAGAAACTGTCCCCCCCCCTTCTTTTTCGCTGTTGATTACACCTCGATTAGGAACTCATTAATTAACCAGCAATAAAGATAAGAGAATGCATTTTTCTGAACCAAGTTGCATGTGTTGTAATTACAATTTTATAAATACGTATGCACAACTTCGTCTAATAATTATTACGTTCAATACTACTACTACGTATGTACGCGTACATCACGCGTGTGGGTGTGGAACAAGTTCGAGAATCAGTAAAACCCAAGTTGAACTTGCGAAAAACCCGAGTTATGTCCATTGTTGTTGAACAGTACGCGATATTCTGACTTTTTAGTAACCTTGGCCATTCCTAATTATTATTATATTTACAAGTTATTTCGGTGACATCGCGGGAATTATATGATAATATAGTCCGTATAGTGTAGCTAAGGTTTTTACGAAAGAATTAACGTTAAATCTTATCGTAAACACGCGATACGCGAACAATATATTTAAATTGCCAATGTGCGGTAAATTTTAATATCCGTAATCATAATTTACCAGGCACAATACGTTAGAGGTCTTACTATAGGTACTCTTACTATGCGTTCGTGCAGGTGGTATACTGATAAGTTGATAGGAATGCACTTTTTATAACGTTTTATACAATATTAATTGGTCCAATGTTTACCGGATTCAGAGTGGGGGCTGAAAATATTTTTTCTTTTTGGTACATTTTTGATGACAACATCGCAGCACTGTTATTTTAGTCTTTAAGTTTGTTCTTTGATGCAATCGTGTAATAGGTGTCTCAGAATAACATTATAACATTCATAATTATAATATTCTATGTGAGTACCAATGTCCAACTCTATTGATTTTGGTAAGTTTACGAATCATTCGTGGCATTCAGGCGTCATCAAGCAATTAGAATGATAAGCTTAGGTCATCGAGATTTTCGATAACAATCAACAAAGTCGTTACATTCAAATCTTGAAAAGTAAAATTGTAAACAATTGTAAACACCAATTATTTAATTCAAAATGAATTTTTTGAATTTGCTCAAAGTAATGTAAATGTTTTTTTTTATATATACATTCTATTTAATTCAAAAAAATCCATATTGTTTGGTACTATATTCAATATAGTATATTGTCTATTGAACGAAATTATTACTTTCAACTGACTGCTTGAAAAAAGTTCACAATATCATAATATATTGTGTTCTTGAGTCTGCATTAATTACAATTTTAAAAAAATATTCGTTAAGTTTCAGTCGTCATATACATGCACGGATACGACGGCCGTGCGAGTTTAAAATAATCCAACGAAAACAAAAACGATTTATTCCAGGAACAATGTAATAGTACACGCCATGAAAATAGTTTGGATTGAAGATAATCGATTTTAAATATTAAATTATAAACGTGCGTAGTGCACGTACGCACTTTACTCATATCATCATGTTCAACAAAAAATTTGGAATCTAGAGGGTATTAATTGGCAATTTTTTTCGTGGGCAACGTCATACAGCTATATTTTATAAAAATAAGAAAACAGGCGTGACTCCTATGTCGGGTGAGACTCTACGGTCGAGCGAGATACAGGTATGGTTGAATGATATTGCTGTTTTGTTCTTAAACCAATGCATCATCAATGTTCTCGAAAAAACGATTCTGAGTGAGAGAAGCCGGGTGGATCAGTTTTTATTTTCAAAGTTATGGTTGATATATAGTAGTAGAAACAAATTTCTTAATAAGGTAGGTTGAACTTTAAATGTTCCAATTTTTACGACTAAAAAATAATTCCAATATCATGCGATGAATATAAGTAAATGTTTTGAGTATCTATACAATTAACAACTGTACATAGAATAATAAGTAATAACCAAATAATTAATATCATAAAAATAATAGAAATTCTTTGATTTACCCGATTTCGTCAAAATGTTGGTCGAAGAAATTTTGCTTACACGGGCACAAAAAAAAATCAAACACATTATTGTAAAATCAAAACATTCTTCGTTTCACTCAGAATCTAAAATAAGGACCCCACAAAAATCAGGTGCAATACGTAAGTAAATCCGACACTGAATATAATATTAATTTAAAAAAAATCGTTGTTCAAGTCAAACCTTTATACGCGAAGCAAAACACGATTGTAAATGCGGGTAACCAAATGTACTTACCCCATTGACATTTTACAACGTCATGTATAGTTACCGCATTTACCCATCCCATAATCACATTTATAAGCGAATAAAATGTATAGCATTTTTATTCCAATTTCGCTAGAAATCTACTCCGTATTTTTTTTGAACATATCCATTTTTATTTTTATACCGAGTTCTGAGAGTATGGAGGGAGGGCAAGGATGAAAATTACCGTAAGTCTTGTCAGGAATTATGTAGGAAAAAATAAACAAGATAATTGTATATTGTTCTGGTCAGTCTAAAAAGAGTTACATTTTAACTCCTACGTTTTTAACTACTTACTTACGACATTATATATATCATATTCGTGTGAAAAAAAACTACAATATTCTTACATTATATTTTAATTAATATAACTATTACTACTACGGCACTTTAAATAACATGTTCAACTATGTATATAACTAGCAAAAAAGATGAAGAATCGAAGCCAAAAATGATTTATGCAGTTCCAAATATTATTATAATATAATAATAAAGATATAAATATATAATTATAGCCCAATCGCTGAGTGCCAGTATAATATGTTCATAATATTTGTTATTCATGAAATAGATATTGTAATCAGAAGCGAACACGTGGGATGTACGCGAACCCATGTACGAAAAATCGTCGAGTAGACTAACGTTGGTGTTAAACTTACATTATTAATCGAAAACTGCGTGTTATTTCTGTAACTAAATTATTTGAATTATTTTTGTTTATTTTTAATTTTATTTACTAGCTAGCTGAATTACCCCGTTTACCCGTCCTCACCTGGGAGATATTTTACTATTTTAGATTAGATATTACTATTTTGATGTACAAAAAAAAATGTTGGACGAAAAAAGCGCATATTTGTCTTATGATCTAATGATGTTTTTAATTTTACATATACCTTTATCTGTAATAACAAAAATCAACATATTAAACAAAGTCAAATATGCCTATGTAACCAAAAAAATAAAAAAATATATCATATAGCCAAAAACCCAAAACTGTTTCTACCCTTCAAAAGGTGATTTTCGAAGAAAAAAAAATGTTCGTTCGAAACGAAAGAAATATTCATGAATTATAACCAGAGATAACCTATGTATTATAATACATATCATATAATTTATCAATTAGTTTGTGTATTATTCATTCGAATAAAATAATAAGCGTGTTGATAAGCACTGGTTTCTCCACGGTTTGAATTTGAACTCACAACACGCTATCTGTAGATACTCTTGACGTCTGACTTGTAATTTGCAATTACTATTTTCCATTATTGTTGTGATCAGTAAGTTGCTTTAGGAGCGTATTCGGTTTCAAAACATGTACGCTATTACGCTATAAAATCGTGTTACAGCTGTTATGCGATTAAAACGATGATGTTAATTGAATGAAAAGCGTGCACGTTTCGTATGAACTATGACGAAAGTACTGAAGTACATTTTAGTTCAAACAAAAAAAACAGGGACGTATAGACTAACTACCGGAAATACCGGGTTTGTGCGTTACTTCGAGGTTCGTATTTATTCTTTACCAGTGTTTCCCAACCTTATTTACTCGACGCCCCTTATAGATTTTCGAAAATCGCCCTTCCCCTTTCGACAGATGAGAAAAAAATTAGACTAAGCATGGCTTATCGGCATCGATACGATAAGATAAAAGCTTATTTATTACCGTTTCGATGTTATTTCCTGTTATTGTAGTGCGTATAAATACTGTACATACCTACATAATTCTGTACGTTACATTTGGTACATTATATTATTTTTAATTGTACGCAGTCTGCTAAACATTTTATTGCAATAAGTTATGATTGTATGAATAATAAAAATAAAAGTCAAAGTAGAATCGCCCGCCCCCCACCCTTAAGTAAAACGTTTCCCTCAAAATTAAAAAAGCCCACAAGGGGTCGGTACCGCCCAAGTTTGGAATCACTGCTCTATACTGTTATAACAGCAATTAATTAACTACCTGTTCGTTGTTAGAAAATATGAGAAAGGTAGTCTTGCAAAAATGTCACGTGAAATTGACTATAAAGTATATATAAAAAAAATATTGTATATTATATTATAGTAATATTTTAAATCATAGTTATGTTATTTTATCTTTTTTTTTTAAACTCATAAATCAATCGAGACATTTCGAAAGTTACATTAGAGTACCCACTAAACGTTACAAATGTTACCAATATCATTTCCAGTGGGCAGTGTTACTTCGTGAAACAGATATGATGTATATGGATATAAATAACGATTACTAAACGTTGACTCCCGGTACTCAACATTTTTAATTTACTCTTGAATACGATTGTTAGTATATTGGAAATTGTATACAGATAATCTATACTATATTCCTATAATAATATTACTAATTCGTGGAAAATTATAACCGAATTTCATTAATATTTATATAAAAAAAAAATACCAAAAGTATGTTTATCGTTTATGTATGCTAAAAAAGTATCTAAACCATAATTAGGTGTAGCTGGATCAATTCAGGAATTAGGTAATTCGGTCTTTTGTTTATCTAGAATAATAAAAACAAAAAAACCTTGGAATAATTTAAATCTGGCTCAATCTATTCTAGACACGCTTAGATGATCAACAAAATACATCGAAACAACGATAATTGTATGATGGCCAACGAATGATTGGAATTCAAAATAGAATCACCATACCCGATCACTGTTATAATTTTTTTCAATTTGTTAACACGAGAATGGTGGATAAGTAGTCACTGGACAAGGCAATCGTATTTACCATGAAATATGTCCTTAGTTCACATAATGTTTATCTTCTATTTCTCGTGTATTGTTACTATTTAGAACTTAGTATTTATAAATCATTTACTTACACATATTTTTAATTTTATCAACTTTAATAATTTTTAAAAGACAGTTGATAATTATATGTGGATTGGGTTTTAATTGTCTGAACATTAAATTAGCTAGCTTTTTAGTTCGCTGTCCCTAAATTTTCCAACTAGACCGTATATGAGCTGTCCCGGACATATTGTATTCTTACTATACTTCAATTTTCAATCGTAGTGAGAAATTTTATTTCGGATAGCCGTCTTCACTAATTTTCTCTCGAGCGCCAAAATCTAAATTTTCGCTAAATGTGCATAGTTTTCTCGCAACAATTAGCCTTCCACCATGATAGACAAAACTACGTCCCAAGCCAACTGCAGGGATCATGTACTCGTAGTTTTCAATTTGGAGGGTCGTAACCAAAGCAGGGACTGCGAGTTATGACTGAAGAGTCACCAAAACAGTAGAAAATATGTATACAACAATTTTTTTTACAGACTTTTGCGTTCCTAATATAACATACGAGTATATAATTATTAATTATATATACCTGTACGTAAAATATATTGAAGTATAAAATCTAATATTTCTATAATTTTTGAAGGTGTTGCCTTACAGAAAGAAGGGTCGCGATTTGCAAAGGTTGAAGACCATAGTCCTTGAATAATACCCGAGTTAAAATATACCCAAAATCATGCGAAATGTATTAACATTTAAAATGTCTCGTTTTCCAATCATTATCGTTCGCGCAGCATTACAACAAATTTACGCCAAAGCTTACCTAATTTGTTAACTGTTTGCTTATATTAGATAGTAGATACCTAAGGACTAAGGAGACTATAAATTCATCGTCCAGCAATATTTTAGAGCTATGAAGTTCTGTTATTTTTCCATTCTAATTTATTGAATTTTCAACAAAGACTCTTGTCAATGTGTCCCTTGAGTCAACTTTTTCACGGTTTTCGTTTTTAAAATATGACAAAATCTACCAAAAGGAATTTTTCTTGCCGCATAATTACATGATGAAAAAAAGTAACTCATTTGAACCAGAGCAACGACATAGAACGATATGCGAAATATATTTTACTGTAAAGTCGGAAAAATAATATCAAAGGTATATTTATTATTTACAAAATTGTTTAATGAATTTAGAAACCGTAGCGGTTAGGCCGTGTCGTAAAATGCTATCCGAATAGTGGAACGTAGCTCTAGTCGAGAATAGAGCGCCATCTGTTTTCAATTTATGGACAAGCAATAGACAAGCGTACCACTAACCACGTTCCACCGATAGTTTTCCGCTGTTCTGCGGTCTTATCGTGGTTATCGCGGAATTCCATGATAATATTACGCAGCTGATTGGAGGGAAAATTACGTTATTCAGAATTCACAGTTCGAACCGTTCCAATTTCTTGTTCCCCGTGCGGCCGCGTTTACCGTGTTGCGATTTGCGAATCGGACATTCGTCACCTTTGATATCAAGCTAAATTGGTAATTACGAGTTACGACTTAAGATGTTACGGGATATAACTTAACATTTTTATGTTGGATCTATGTTCGTCGTTTTGACTAACTTTTTTGAGTGGTTGTTCTGTTTGGAAGCACGGTGTAAACAATTGAGTCGAGTGTGCAATTCATGCGATAACATTGATTTCAAGTTTCCAATGAACCACCCGAAAAATGTTTGGTTAAAGTATGCATCTGAATAACCGGATTGTCTTGTAATATTATTTCATATCATTACTACTTCGATATAGGTATTTGTCAATATTGCTTGTGTCCGAGTCGAGCGATCGTCGTACTGATTTTACACATGCCATCATTTTTTGTTAACAAGATGCTCAACAAGTGTTCTCCAAAAGTACGGTTTAACTGAATACCTTGAATAACAACTACGACGTACATAATTATATCACAGGTAATTTTATTTTGAGAATCAATTTATTTTTCTTAATTTCCCAACGCCTGACAATCTGTATTTACGTTATATAATAATTTTAATATGAAATCGGAAATCGATAACAGCGATAACAATAGGCAGGGAAAAATATAAAATGGTCCTATAATTAGTATAGTACTTGCATAAGTAAGTTTTTCTTGATTTATTTCGGATAGAAATGTTTGTATTACGCAAATACTCTTATGAAAATTGGCAATTATTTATTTTTCTACTGCTATACTTAAGACGGTTTGCCTGGTTAAATACCTGTATTAGCAGCTTATAATATTTGAATTATTCAATAAAGCCTGGTATTTATTTAAGTCTTACTCTGTTATTTTTTTATTTATCTGATTCCATGGCCGACGTTAGTTTTTGTGAGGCTGTGAGTGAACATACCTTGGGGCCCTTTTACAAGAAGGGCCCCCTCACTTACTGTTATATTTTATTAAGGTAATGTAATAATTTAAACAATGAAATCAAATTTAAAAACAAAATATTAATAATATATGTCATAAATTGTATAAATTATACAAATATACAATCAGCAAATTATAAAAATTATCTTTGAACTACCAGATCACTAAATTTTATACAAATTCATATCTATTTAATTCTTTATGACTAACGAATGGGCATTACTTCTTGTTTCTGGATCGTTGGTAGTATTTGCCACTTCTTTCAAAGTTTTAATTAAACTCCGTAATGGTCGGTCAACAGTTTCTTTGAACCAGTAACTCATAATATTTTCAAAATAATTATTTATATGATTATTCTGTACTCCTTTATTATGATAAAGGACACAAATTCCTTATTTTTATAGATTGTATGATTATATAAAAAAAGAACATGTTTCGAGTGGCGAAGCTCCGGACAATACCCATTTTGATTCATTTAACATAAGATTATATTTGTTTTTTTCAACAGTAGCTATTATTCAAAACGTTTTTAACTTGCTCCTAGATTGAAATGGAAAAATTAATTTAAATATATTTATCTCAAAATTACAATTCAAGATAATATAGCATACATATAATAACATTTGTTTTACAGTAACTTAGGATAAATAGCTGTCATCATGTCAAGTTTAACTGAAGATCAACGTAAAATGATTGAAGAAAAGAAAAAAATTGCTCAAGCTAAATTAGCAGCAAAGTTTGCTCAGAGGAGTGTACCTGATGTGCCTATCAAAAATAATAATAATCAATGCCCATTATCAAACACTGGATTAATTACAAAAGAATCTCCAATAAGAAAAACTGTACACATAAATTATAATAATAGTCCACAGACATTCAATTCTAAACCGATTCATGGTAAATGTGAATTAATATCAAAAGACCGGTTTATTGTACATGTTGCCTATCACAAACAACTAATTGATATTTTTAAAATGATTCAAAGTAAAAACTATAGTAAGTTTGCATCATTATAGTTGTGTATAGAAATGTTACAATAAATAGATAAAATATGTATTGATATTATTTAGAACCAGAAGTATCAAAATGGTCATTCCTCATAAAGGATCATGATCAGCTAATGATAAGTATAAAACCACTAGAGCCCAGCGTTACAATTGAAAAGTTACCACATTTTATTTTAAAAGTATTTTTTTTAATTATATATAATATTATTGGTGTCAATAAATTCATATTAATTAGTATTACAATTTTCCAGATGTTCAAAACTAATGAACGTATTGACACAGATTTGTCAAAAATAGACCTAAGTTGTATTGGTTTTGATTGGCTTGTAAAACTTTATCCATTTCAACAATTAGGAATCCAGTCAGTAATTTTTATTTTTTTGAATGTGTACCCAAATATTTTAAATTTACTTTATTTTATATTATTTAGATTCGCAGTATCAAAAAAAGGTCGTTGTATTATTGCAGATGATATGGGATTAGGGAAGACCATACAAGCAATAGGAATTATAAAATATTACTCAAATGATTTCCCTTTACTTATAGTTTGCCCTTCGAGTATGAGGTAAAAATATGAATAACTTGTTACTAAATTTAATATAATAAAAATTGCTTATTTATTATGGATCTATTAATTCTGAGCACAATAATATTTATTTTTTATTAGATATACTTGGGAAGAAGAAATTCGGTTAAAAATGCCAAATGTCCCTGTAACTGGAATATATGTATTATCTAAATCCAATGAACAATTTATTGATCCAACTGTTGTCATTACATCATATGACATGATGACTAAGAAAAAAGATATGCTTTTAAGTTTTAAATTTGGAATCATCGTTTTTGTAAGATTTCATAACATTTCTGAGATATAATTAGTTCTTTAATTTATCAAATTATTTTTAAGGATGAAAGTCATAGTTTGAAAAGTGAAAAATCTGCAAGGACTAAAGTAGCTCTTTCTCTTGCAATGAAGAGTAGCCGATGCATTTTATTAAGTGGTACACCAGCATTATCAAGGCCAATTGAACTTTATACACAAATCAAAGCAATAACACGAAACAATTTTATGACCCCGTAAGTTGAGAAAAGTGGTTTTATTCAATTTAATGTTATTTTAGTTTTTGAAATTTTTCGTATTTTAAGAATTAAAATTAACATTAACTGTACATTTTTTAACCTACTACTAGTACTTAACTTTAAGCAATTGTATTCAACATTTAATGAATTAAAATTAATTAAGAATTGAATACGGTAAACGTTATTGCAATGGTTCAGAAACAACATATGGATGGGATTTTTCTGGTTCTTCCAACATGGAAGAGTTAAAAACTTTACTAGAAACTCATTTTATGATTCGTCGTCTAAAAAGTGAAGTATTAAAGCAATTGCCGCAAAAAATAAGGTAATTGTATTTTACTATTTTTTTTTTTATATTTTAAATACTTATCTTCTAAAAACCATCAAACCAGTCTAACAATAGTATTTATATAAAATTATCAATTGTAGAAATGCAGTTATACTAAAAGCAGAAAATATCAAATCTCGTAGTCAAAATATGAATGATTTGGAGAATATGATGAATGATAAGTCTCTTAAAGCAATGCAAGTCCGTGGAGCTTTGTTACAATATTTTCAACATACTGGTGATGCCAAATTACCTGCAATTTGGTGAGTATTGAAACCCTATACATGGAAGGAAAGGAAGAAAAAGGCATTAGATTGGTGATTACAATTGTAATCACGCACTGACTTATGACACAGATAGGTTCTAGAGTTGAGTGTATTTGAAAAGTACTGCTGTCGTATTATAGAATTAAATTTGATAATGTATTCCAATAACTTCATAGCTGAGTTTTTTGTTATTTTATTTAATAAATTTGTCATAAAATCTACACAAATTATAATTTTTCCATTTAATGATTTAATAAGAATATTGTGAGTAAATATATAATTTAACTCTAAAAGAATATATTTCTTAAAAAATATTACTCATTTAAAGATTTTTTTTATAATGAACAATTTTTATTACTGTAGAACCAACTGCATTTTCCTGCTTTTAATATTTTTTGAGTTTCTAATAAAAAAAAAAAATTTTAGTGATTACATCTTAAATACACTCAAAGAAGGAAAGAAATTTTTAGTATTTGCTCATCATAAGAAAGTTATGGATGGTATATGTCAAGTCCTTGAAAACAATAGGACTTAGTAAGTAAAGCCTTTTGCACATACATTTACTATCTATGTTATGTTTTTGTTTTTTTTTACTTGTCTATTTATGTTTTTTTAGTTATATTCGAATTGATGGGAAAACATCATCTGAAGAAAGAAAATCTGTATGTGACCAATTCCAAAACGATGATAAATTTAGAGTAGCTGTTCTTTCAATATGTGCAGCAAACTCTGGTATTACATTAACTGCAGCAAAACTTGTTGTATTTGCAGAACTTTATTGGAATCCTGGTGTAAAAATAATTCATTATATTATTACTTATATTATACTGAACTCTTAAATTATTTAAAATATTTACTTTTCAGATCTTAACTCAGGCTGAAGACCGAGCACATCGTATTGGCCAAGCAGAAACAGTGACTATTCAATACCTTTTGGCAAAAAATACCGCTGATGATTGTCTTTGGCCAATGATTCAGTCCAAACTGAATGTTTTAAACAAAGCTGGTCTTAGCAAGGACAATTTTAAAGATGATAGCAGTACAGTTATTGTAATTATTTGGGCATTTCTCATTTTTTATATATATATATATAAAATAACATACATGCATTATTTGTTACATTGTTCACTAGAATTGTTCTGCACGGTCCAACCAATTAAGTATTCTTGATTTCTTGGATGATAATGCTGATGAATTAGATGAAAACGATTTGAAATTTTTGGATGAAGTTGAAGAATCAGATTGCAAGCGTCCTCGAAAATGTTAAGTTATGCATTTTTTTTCCTAAAAATTATTTTTATGTCCAGGAAAAATAAACATTTAATTATATTATAGTGTTAAATATGTATGTATAAAAATGAACATATTGAGTTTTTAAAATTGATGGTTGATATTATTAAAGGATTTAATTTTGTTTCCTAAAATGAAAATGTACCTATTAGATTTCATTATTTATTATTTTTATTAATCCGTTGCATCCAATTTAATTAAAAATGCATGTATGTAGGTGTCCCTTTTAAGAACACTGATTTGATAATATAAATTAAGTAAATTCGTACGTATTCACTATTCAATAATTTTGATAATATCTTTACTCTGGGCCTGGCTCTAAATAGACCTAGCAAAAAAGTATCAAAGCCCTAAAATTTGGTGAGCTGCTACTGTCTGTATCTGACAATGTTTATACTATACAGTATTCATGGTATTCTAATAGCTGAATAATCTTTTGAATAAATATAAACATAAAATAGGGTTCAACTATACACAAAATGTGAAATATACTGCATAGAAACTGTTGTTTTGTATTTTCTAATTATATTAGGCTGGAATTAGGTATCAAGGTATTATGAATGAAGTAACTTTGTTAGATTTTGTAATTTGTAACTACTGTACACAAGATTGCAGTAAAAATGTTTGTTTTGTCTTTCAGTATAGTATTTAATATATAAACTTAATAAGTAATTTATAATTAATACTAAATATAGCTGAATTACCTGGCTTCACCTGGGAGATATCATACTACATATATGGGAAACTACTATTTCAATGGAAAAGAAAAAGAATATTGTCATATATTTTAATATTTATTTTATTTATTTATTTATACTATAATAATTTTATACCTCAATTGGTAATTATTGAAATCAATAAATAAAATAAATTATTTACTAGGTAGGTAACTAAACATTCCTTCAACATTTCTAATGA
This sequence comes from Periphyllus acericola, assembly GCA_949715065.1. NCBI lineage: Eukaryota > Metazoa > Arthropoda > Insecta > Hemiptera > Aphididae > Periphyllus > Periphyllus acericola. The sequence goes on along the minus strand of OX454265.1, from coordinate 6,045,505 downwards.
ATCAGTATGGTAATTTTTGGCTGTACGCTGATCAGTGAGTGAATTGAGTAATTTAAGAACTTTAAACGAGAGTTGAAAGATTTTTAAATGAAACCATTTGTGACTAATTTCTTATTATAATGTACTCGATATTATACCTCTACAAGGAAAATCTATAAACCCTAAATATGTTTTTGGGGGATAATAAGGAACTCAAAATAATCTTGTAAAGGAAAAATATTGACTAGTGTGCTACGTTATAAGTAAAAATGTTTACCAATTACAAATAGTTTAAAAATAAAGTCAAATAAAACATAATTTTTATTGAATAAATTGTTATTTATTGTAATATTTACATCATTCACACTTAAAGAGTTGTCTATGGTGTGAATAGTATGAAATATAATTAATCTTGGTTAGATTTTTCATGTGATGGGTGAATTTAGCCACAACCGTTGTATTGTTTCTCATTAATTTTTTCACTTATTCATAGTTAACTTTACTAATGAAAGTTTTTAATGTCATCTCTCCTCTTGGTTAAAATAATTTGATAAAAGAAGACATTTGGGAAGGGAATGGTTGATGGTTGACCTCTTAACCACCCCCGGGCCACTGATTATGTTAATTTGTAATACTCAGTAATTAAAATTTTATTTTATTTTTTGGATTCTATAGCAATAAAAAATTAAATAGCTTTTAAAATCTAGGTACTCAATTATAATTTTTTAAAGATTAATAAAACATTTAATTTTACCCTGAATACATTTAATAGTTCATAATTTATCTTTATTTGAATGAGAACTGTTTTGGCAACATTCATTTGTTTGGTTTGGAATTATAATATTTCTCTTTATTTAAAGTATCATTTTATTTCTTAGATTTTTAAACGTTATGAATTTTACCAAATTGCTGAAATAAAATTGTGAATATACCATAAAAATATCTTAAGATATAACAACAGTTGTTTAAAAACAATAATGGCAGTTGTAGTAATAGTATACCGTTAGCCATCAATTCAACTATTTATTTTTTAGATTTGTTACGATTAATCAACTCATAATAAAGTGCTTCTAAAAACACAATCAGGCACATATTTTATTTTTAAAAAGATCTTTCTACAATCTTACAAGCCTGTTGAGCATTTTCTGTGAGCTTTAATTTCGACAATTTTTTTTTTCGAGTACCTAACCTAAACCATGTACATTTTACAGTACTATGTTATTAGGTCAAAGTTCTCAATACAATCTGGTACTTATCACATTTATAATGTTATCTATAAATATGGCTATATATAGTACATATAAAGAGAGTATTACACTCCAAAACCAAAGTACACTTGGTGCGCTATTAAAACAAAAAGTATCCTATGATCTTTAAATAATACAATTATTGTACTTACATATTTTACATTTTATTAAAATCCAGTTAGGCATAAATTGTATAGGTAGGTAGTAGTAACATTTACAATAAACAAAATTATACAATTATATGGTAGAAAAAAAAATCAAAATTAACAATTATCCTACAAATATAGTTCGGTAAACAATTGATGTACATAATATTTATTAATATAGTGGATTTTAAATAATAAATAATTACGAGTATAAAATAATTGTATGGTAAAACATAAGTACCGAGCGTAATTCTGACACTTGGTCGCCGCGAAGGCAGGTAAATAGGAAATAAAACGGGGGTGGAGCAGACGGCGATTTCTCTAGGACATCATTGAAATATAGCACTCTTTTCTTTGAAAGCGATTTTCCGTTTAGACATTTCGTCCTCCAACCGTTTCTTCTCATCCATCTCCTGTCGTAGCTCATACTCGAACCGATTCGCGATTCCTTGGTACTCGATCTGCGAACAAACCCGACAAACGTTTCAGCACTATTATAGGCGTAGATTTCAATTTTTTATCATTACTTTGGCCTCGAAAAATTCTTTTGCGCCGATCACACCGACTTCGTCCACATTTATTTCCGTCAATCTGGCCAACTCATTTAGACCGCAGTCCATGGGTAACGAACCGTCGTACGATTTGCGGTAGATCAACAAAAACTGTAAAGATCAAAACAAATGTTACACAGAGAAATAAACTCGTTATACGTAAATGTTGGTCTGTTGGTAATCGGTACCATATTATGTTTGTATGCCGAACGTAAATGAGTTTAAATAAATCCTTTGCACTACAGTATATATACTATACACACAAGACCATGGTACGGATTGTAAGTAATTGTTAGACTTATGTCTCTCGTCCTCCGTTGTTACTTCGTTCTTATTACAAGTATTCATATTAAATCAATTTAATTTGATAACGTATACCATAATGTATTATAACAACGTGCATTGTTTTAACTACACACCACCGGCGGCTCAATCACCTGCGCACAGCCTATACGGTACAGGTTATATTATACGTTTGAGAAATGATGAAAACGCGGTATTATTTCAGGCCCATAAGTAAATAATAATATATCATCGTGTACGCGGTTCGATATTGTTACGATAGATCATTATGCGCTTTCAAGTAAACGTCGCAAGACGTTGATAACGTTTATAGCTACTAATAATGCGGCTTCCGTGTAAAAATATTTATGTACTATGGCTTGGAACATTTTTTGATTTTGATTTCAACACTCTCAACAAACGAAAAAGGTTTTTTTATTTTCCATTTTAAAATTTCGAGTAAAAACCGAAATGATTTATTGATAAAGGAAAGCTTACGGAGAAAACGATAGTAATTATAAATGTATAGAAATATTGTGCGTGAAAGAGAAATTCACGCACTCTAGCATACACTAGACCAGCTAGTGTATAGCTCGAATCTAACCTAACGCTTTGTGTGTATTTTTTTTTTTTTTATATGCTTGTAATATATTGTTTTTCGACTATTCAGAAATACTGCTGTCTGCAACGTTGTAGACGTGCCCGGTAGCGTAAACAGGATTTCTTGTACAGCCGTATGCGTACAGGTGAGGAGCGGGCGGGTGGGGTCACGTGCATATACCATTTGAATTGTCAATCATGGCGAACTCAAGCTGCGCACGTAAAACTCGTAGGGTCTAACGATGAGGTCCGCAAAAGTGTTTGCACGCAGTTACACGCGTAGAAAAATTTAATAATCAATATTTATGTTGGTCGTGTACGCACTTCTCTAAAACTAATCTTGTCGTCACCGTCCTCGTCCACCTCTTTGATCATCGCCTTGAGCGCCAGGTGAGTCTGCGGAACACCCAGCTTTTCCATCATACGCTTCAACTCGCCCAAGTCCAAGTATCCATCTTTACCCGTGTCGAATCTAAAAGAAAAAAAAACAATATAAACTATTGCGTTACGATGTATGATACGAGTACAATATAGGATGTCGCAGACAAGACATCTGAAACACAATTGTCAAAAAATGTCTCAAAGTTTTGTTTCTATACATCTTCGAGTCAAGCAATTTGAAGCTTTCATTTTTCTAAGCACCCGGGCCCCTTGTTAGGAAATGTATGCGGTCTAGTGATATGACGATAGTTATGTCAGCTTGTGTGCTGCACGCTGCACGCTGTACATGTAAATTGTACACACGATAAAATTATATTTTTATGAGGCGCTAGTCTGTGCGCAGTATACTGATGCATCATACCGACATTTTTTGGTTTAACTTATAAGTTATAATACTTATTATTTATTTTGATTTTTATCTAGAATGATTTTATTGAACAGCTAAGGACCTTAAAATATCACATCTAAAAATCGCTTAAAAATTAACGACTTATGTACGAATTTTCATTAAACACTAATTTAATTTCAAATCTAAATTCTAAGTACAATACGGATACTTCAATTGTAAACAGACGATAAAATATTAATTAAGATTTCTTTTTTTCATATATATATATATACTGATGACGATGGTGCGATACATTAGTAAACCTCAGTTGAAAATTAATCACTTCTACAACAATATGACTTATGAAATAGACAACAAAAAATTAAGCGTTTCAAATCTAAAACATTTTTTACGCAGGTACTTGCAACGTGAAAAACAAAGAGTACTATCTTTACGAGTAGAAAAGAAAAAAATTAAACGAACATTCTAGCCGCAATTTAATTTCGGGAGATTCTTAGTATTTTCTCCTATACTAGGTACCTACAATATTATTTCATACGTTGTATAGCTTTATACTACAAAACAAATAACCAGTGTTCTAACGTCCTCTGATAATCAATGATATAATTCTCAATTTTGTCAAAAAGTAACACATTTAACGTAGTATAATATTATATTACTTAGACTCTTCAGACAAAATACATTTATAGATATTAGATAAGTCGAACGATTGATTTCAATATTTCATATCAATCATCAGAACGTATATAATATATTATTTATTAGTAAACTGTGTGCCGTTTAAGCACTGCAACGTAATATTGCATCTATAATAAGAACACGTTGAATTATATAAGACTGTATGAGCGAGGTCATCTTTATCGAATAAATGGAACGTTCGTCTCGTGTTATTTTTTAAACCATAATTTTTTTTTTATTTTTTTAAATAGTTATTCGTTTTTCTGTTTAACAGTTTAGCTACGAAAAATACCTTTCTCGGTATTCATCGTTCGATTTCGAAAACGGGAATATTATAATATAGTTGTTGATACGCACGCTTTTCGAATGTTCTCGTTTTCAATGCATTTATCTGGTTTTATCAGTCACGCGCGCAGCCGACAGTAAAAAAAAATTCTACCTACTCGCTCCCTAGTTCAGGCATAAATATATATAAGATCATCGGAATCAATGGTATAAAAACCGAAAAAAAGCACGACGTTTTAATGGTGTACTCGTATTACATGTTTATTACACTTGTTACAAATTATTAAATGAGATAGTAAAAACTAATAATAATACATACTATAAGTTAGAACGTCTCTAAAAAAAGTTGAAAATAAAGTCATTAGTTTAAATGGTCATATAATATTAATTATTATAAATTCTTTTAAATTACACGACAAAAACACGTACACGCGAATACTTGTACAAAATGGATCAGATTATTCAGATTACATCAGTTATCAGTTTATCACTAATATCATTATTGCTTATTATAAGGTGCAAATTCGAACACAAAATGTGTATAATTATAAATATTTAAATAGTTATCGTGTATTAAAATGTGGACAACATCAACTATATTAGAAGTTATAACGCATAGCTACTTCTATAAGCACAAATTAAATGTATTTTTCATTTTTTCTGCATTTTTGATTAATATATATATATATATATTAATTTATTTATTTCACCATATTTTTAGTTTTTACACGTTGGGCACATTTTACAAGACGTCTAGTATGATAATAGAAATAGACGCAAATAAAATAAATACTTAGAAAATATTAATTTTTGTCTAAATTATAATTGATCGTGTTTTTTAAAAAAAAATAACATTTTCAAAAAAACCAACGGACAAAATCAAAGGCTTATTATTTATGTCACGCGCACATTTCAATAACAGCCTAAAATAATTTTGGTCATAAACATTGACGTTAACATCTGTTTGATGTCTTCCTTCATATGATTCAGGTTTTTCATGAGTACTAATTGCTTCGGGCCTGGTGAAGGGATAATCAACGTCAGGACTTGCCAGTTTGCCGCGATCCACCTAGGCCAGGGGTCGGCAACCTTTTTGTAAGAAAGAGTAATTTTTCTAAAAAGTTACAAAACCATGATGTACAATGAGCCGCGTTGGTCAGAAAAACTTGTTTTTTGGTCATCTCTCAACCTCCCCCCCCTCATTATTAAATTTAGTCAAAGTTTCTGCAGTTCACTTTTCAGTAAGTTAGGAAAGAGTAAAGCAATTTTGTTAGAATTTGGTTAGTTATATTATAAAGACCGTTTTTCGAAGAAAAGTGTTAACTTATATATTATTCGTAATATTATTGTAAGTATAGAGTAAAAATCTCGAGGTTGAAGCATATCCTAAAGATCCGCAGATTGCAAGCCTCAGAGCCATTTGTGGCTTCGGAGCCACAGGTTACCGACCACTGACCTAGGCTCACCACTGCTCCTCCCCTTCAAATTATTATAGTTGCGATAATAAATCTCACTGAGTCCTATTATTGAAGTTTGATATTTCAAGAAATTTGAATATAATAATTAAATACTTTAATTATCTTAAACTGCTTCAATCGCTGATCTTCATTAAAAATGTAAAAATTACACTCGGTATGTATAGTAAGTACTCGAAATTGATTAAATACACAATTAAAAACTATTATCTAAAATACAATGTATGTAATATGGATAGTAAGAAATTGTACCGTACTAAAGATAAACGATGAGTACAAATGTGTTATATTTAATATCGTCTAAAGTACAAATAAATACGCTAATTATTACTGAACGAACAAAAAATAAACGCTGAGACCAAATTTCAAGATCATAAATAGAACATACTATAGAACTGATAAAGAATGCCTAATACTTATGCTATAAATATTTATGACAATATCGTATGTTAAAATGTCAAATACTTAGAAATTTGGTTTTATAAAAAATGTAAGACGAAAACAATAACCACTTCAAGTTGGGTTTTAATTTAATTAACGTAATCGAACGAAATAATTATTTGTTTAGGTTTCAGACTTTAAATTTGTATTAATTTATTAACTAATCAGATTAAAATTCCGTATTCTAAAAATTAGTTAATGTTGTTATTATTCAATTTTTCAACAATACGTATCATGTTTTTAAAGATTACTTCGAAGTTTCATACGTATAACATACATTTACTACAGTGTATATCAGTTATTTTATCTACTAAGTATTCGTGTTTTGTTTGTATGTTAAATCACGTTTATTTTCAAAATGTAAAAACATTCGTTTCAGATAAATACAATGCATGTGAACATTATTGTAATGGTAAATTATTGCAAATTTGTATTCATATTGTGCATTGTTAAGTATAAGAAAATAATATGGAATACTATAAAAATACTTATCTAGCAAAATGTAGTTTGATTCAAAACTTAAACAATAATACAAAAATAATTTGTATGAGATAAAAAGACAAAACCACTATTAATTTAAAAATGATTACAATTCTTTTATTATTTATTGTTATTATAATAGTTAAATGAAATCGAAGTATTTACATTTAATTATTAAATACATGCTTAAATGTTATACTAATAATTATTATAATTACAATTACACATATAATGAAACCTAATACAAAATACCATCGTCCATAATCGTAAGTATGATTAATCGTGTACACTATGCAAGACAAAACTAATAATGGTTTTTGGACATTTAAAAACATTTTCAGATAAAATTAATTTATCATTTAACCACTTCCTCAATGCTAGTGGATCTAGAATAAATCTGTTAGTCGGTATGGAGCATATTTATTTTACATATATTATTTGGAGAAAAAAAAACGATTCGTAGCATTCTAGTATACTAGTATAGTATAATTTATCTTAGACAGACGAATTGTAACGAATTGTTGTCGAAAAGTGTCTCGATAAATATACATATAATTACATAAGTATAGTTTAAGAGGAAATAATATTAAGAGTATTTATTAATTTTAAACATCACTCCACTTGTGTAGTCACTTCGACCACTGAATATTCCGTATACTATACAGTATACATGATCAATCAAATAATTTAATCAGTAGAATTTAAAATGTCCATATAGTTATCGATGCACACTTATATATTATACTAAGATGGCAAGACAATTATTTATTCTAGTACATTAATTGTGTCGTAGGATAATAAAATAGAATTTCACTTAATCATAATATATACTATGTACACACACATAGGTAGAGAGAAAGAGAAATACTAAAGAATACGAATTGTTTCCGATAAAAATCCGTAGGAGGCTCTACGCATAACTTACTATGAATGTCCCACTCACAAGAGAAACATTTAGCAATTCATACATATGAATATTGAATATAGTACACACCTATGTTATTAAATTTATATTTGACAATACAATTATAACAGGTACTGCAGCAGCACTATTAGTCTTGTCGTTTTATAAAACCTCCACAAGAAACTGGAAGTGCGATTCGTCCTCGAAAATCATTTCATTTTCAAGTCCAACGTAAAATCAACAAATTAACATAAATTTCCGTGTAAGATTATTCCAACAAAACTACAATTAACAGGAAACTCGCTTTCAACGGTGAAATAATTTTAAAATAATTGCAATAACGTTTTGTTTTCAATTTAACCTTCAATTCCCCTTTACTCGTATTGTTTTCAATGCAAACGAACATTTGTGCATACTTTTCACAGAATAACTAAAGATTAAGTACTAAAGAATAGTAATTTTGTATATATCAAGTACAGTTTAAAACTATAAAGTTTAACAGCTGTTTAACATGAAGAGTTTAGCTCTTAGAGAAAAATGGCTAGCAATAATAAAAAGGGGTCGAGTGATTGTTATCGGTGAATTATTCTTATATACATTTGAAATCAATGTCCCATTATTGGTTTCGAAAACGATTCTGAACAAAGGTGTCGGATGGATCAGCCTCTATATTAATATATTGTAAATATTACTAAATTATAGTAAAAGTACATATAATAATTTTGATATCAGGTCCGAGACAGATTTAAAAAAAAAAAAGCAAGTAAGTAATTACTTTGGTTTTGATTTAATTAATTTAACAATAACAATATCGATATTATACGTATGTTTATAATGCTAACAGTAAGTACCCAGTTTATGTTTTAAATCTCTACGAAAAACATCTAAATAACTAACATTATTAATTATTCAAAATTCGTTGAAACGCCAGATTTTAGCGAATACTGTTTTCTTTGTTGACTACAAATAACATCCTTTGAAGAATCATGGACTCAATTTTCCAGCCTTAAATATTTAAAAATTATTTTAAAAAAAAAATTGTATGAACTTTTAACTACAAAAATGTAACAGATGTTCGTGTTTCTAGATCATGGTAATTTTAGCACCCACTGAAAATTTCAAGCTTGTACGATTATTATTTTTTGAATTACAACAACAAAAGAATATTTTTAAGAACTGATATCCTCTAAACGTTGCCATTTTTTATAATTGTTCGTCAGTTTTTCCCAATTATTTGGAAAACTGTTGAGAAATTCTAAGTAAAATCAATATATAAAAACACTGCTTAGTAACCTACCTAACCAAAGTATTTTTATTATTATAATTGTCAATAAATTATAAAACTACTTTAAAACTATTTTAAACGGATAAATATACGAAAAATACAAAACATTAAAGAAAATATTGTACGTCTATATAGGTAAACAGTTTGTAATAAACCCATTTTCAAAAAAATCCATACTAAATTAGATAAGTGTTTTTTTTTTAACTGGCTGAAAAAAAGTAGATTAAAGTACCCAACTAATTAATATCGGCAGGTTTTCAGGACGCGTTGACCGCAAAATCCGTGCGAAGAGCGCCTTCCGGCGAGATTCGTTCCGTGCGATTTCACACACACGAGGAAAACAGTTCCTGAAGACATGTTATTTTACGCGTATTTATACGGACTCCTTTTTTTTTTCTTTTATTTTAATAGCCATTGTTTTTCCTTTCACTTATTGTTCGCAACATCGCGCACGATGCACCATGCACAATGCGCGCGCGCACACACACACACACACACACACACAAACACACACGTACAAAAATATTCGTTACCGTATTAATTTATACGTACGTAACATATATACGTAAACGGTGTACTCAAACACGTATGCACACACACACACACACACAGCGCGAACTGTTTTTATAAGAAGCGTAAATCAAAAAAACATACAAATTAGTACAAACTTATTATTATCTTTTCTAATACGATTTGTAATCCTATGCAGAAAGATGCGCGAACTTACAATTAATAATGATAATATATATTATATATATGGTATTATACACGAGGAAAAAGCGTCTAAATAATGTTTACATACATATTATATTGTGTATACCTACTCCAAGCGAGAAGGGCAACTATGTAAGCAAATGCAATGTTTTATACATTATACGCATATTATACGAGTACACAGTGTATAATTTAATACTCGTGAAGTAAGTCATGATAAGTGTGCGTATACTTATAAATTGTATAATTATGATAAATCGTTAAATGTACGTGTGACTAATAGACTAAAAATTAAGCCCGAATACACTCATGCGCACAATAATGAATATATAATATCGTTGTGACTAATAACACGTTATAGTATCCTTTCGATTTCATCTATGACGTGTAGTAAACGAACGTCAAATTGTTAATACATTAACGTCGTATTACACATACAACATACGTATAAAATATTACACGGAAACAGATATTATAATCTGTACATCTAAACGACCCCACGTCAAACGACACTAACAGTACATCATATTGGACGGATTTTAATAGATACTAATACTGTTACTATACAGCATACACTATAGGGTTTTGTATTTAATATTTATGCCAAAATGTCGACCTACATGTGCGAAACTTCAAGTTACGCGTATCGTTCCGGAGAATACCTATAGTGAATACCAAATGAATTAAAGAATCGATAGACGTGTATAAATCAAACGATTGACATGACACATATAAATAGAATCTATAAGGAATACATAATAAATATCGCGCCTTAATGCTCTAAATATATATATATATATATATATATATATATATATATATATATATATATATATATATAATCTAAAAATCAATACAATAATAAATTGCAGTATGCCAGTAATAATTGTTTACGAAATATTTACAGTTGAAAGAGTTGAGACTTACAACGGAGAGTTTATTTTTGATGATTTTAGAGTTTAACAATAGTAGTTGTACCTATATATGTACATGTACATGTTTAAAAACGCATTTTTATACGGTTGATCTCAAAACTATTTGTCTAATAAACGGTAAATAAAATACAATGAATATTTATAATTTTTTATTGACAATCATTAGATCATGGTGAAGGCAAGTTTTATTTATCATAAAAAAATACTGTGTATGTTATGCTGATATGTATTTAAAAATTTGCATACCACATTTTACACATCTTATTATAGACATTTCTAATTTACCAACCTTACGTCAACTAAAAAATAATAGAGTCATTGATTTAGTAAAATTAATCAATTAATGAAATTCAGCGATAATAAATATCTGTTGTTTTATATTTTTTTAAGTATTCAGGGCAGGTTTTTAAATGAGTCATTATAGATAAAATTGTAATAATATTATCATGTTTATTTAAAAATTTCTTAGAAAAAATCGACACATTGAAAAAAACACAGACCTGAAAAAAAACGGGAGTGAGATTATTGATTCTCAATCTTCCGTAACTACGTCCTTGTATCAATGTATTTTTCTGCGTAGTATCACATTAAAACGCTCCTACTAGTGGCCCAACCAGGGGGGGATCCTGGGTCTAGACCTCCCCCCCTTAGATCGTGTCGTAATAATCGACTATTAATCTTTCTAAAATAATAATAATGTTTAACAAAATGTTCGCAATTTAATGTAGCTTTTAGTATTCTCAGCAACATTTTTCAATATACGCATTCTTTTTGCAAATATTTTCAAAATAAGAATACTGATTTAGAGGATTTAGAGGATTCGATATATTATATCTAGAAAAAAACATATTACATTTTAACAGGGTAAACGCGACTACTGAATTTAACAAATTATTTATTAAGACTACTGAAAGATTGAACGATTTTGAACTTACCACTGAAATGCATGGAAAAGCTAAGCGTTAAAAAAAAACCTATCTAATTTTCAAACAAAAGATCCCGAAGAATATTTTAGGGTTAATTAATTTACACCATTTCTTGATTAGTTTGTACAACAATTAAATTATCATTTTGTAAATCATGAAAATAGGATGTTTGGATTTTAAAGGTTCGTTACAAGTTTAGAGTCTTATGTTAATGGTTTAGATCGAGTAAAACCAGAAACCATAATGGAATCGTTATTTGACTGATGCCTGACAGTAATATAAAACAAAATAGTTTAATTCAAATACTTAATGAATGGAATCCAACTTTATTCCCAAATATATAAACTATTGCAAATAACACTCACACTGCCAATTACTTAATGTGAAGCGGAGAAATAATTTCCCACACTTAAAAGAATAATAAGTTACTTAAGAAATTACACATCATAAAGAAGACTCAATGAACTAGCGGATCTCAATGTCCAATAGGAAGTAAGTGTAACACCTGAGAAAATAATAAAGAATTTAAGCTACCTAGTCGAAACATCGCTTAGGTTTCATTTTATAAACTCTAAAAGTACCGTAATTGGTATTTTTTTTTATTTAATAAAATCATAAAATATTTGAACATAATACACAATAAAAATACAATGCAAGTGATTTATCTATCTCCTGCAGTAAGCGTGGCTTGTGTTTGGAGAGTTATACAATTCAAGTTATAATAAAAATAAATTATATATTATATAGTTTATAGTTTATAGATTACAGTAGTATATACACATCGTACATAATTGTACAGTATTATAATAATATTTACATTAATCTATCTATGAAATAATACTTTAATTTGCTCGCCAAGTTAAAATAATTATATTTTTAGACCCTCCCCCCGTAAAAAAATCCTGGTCGCGACATTAGCTCCTACTATATCTTAAACACTGCCAATCGATAAAATTATTATTTAGGGCATATTTTCCCTATTTTTTTTTTCTCTCTGCTTTCGAGGGCAAATTGCTGAATATTAACTCTCACACGTTCACGCGCATCACGTCAAACAAATGATGATACCTGTATGACGTATAATAACATGTTATTATTGATTGATTGCCTACCTACATAATATGCTGCACCATAACCATGGTTCGCGTACGCACTGCAGCACTCGTACGACAGACGACGAACTTTGAACCGTTAAAAAAGCACGACGTCGTACGGAGCGTATCAGCGTACGCTTATCATTCGTATTTTAGCATACGTCCGGCAGTATTTTCTCTAGGACGTAGACTCCACGGAGTGCGGACCCCGTGCGGTACACGCGGTCCATTATAATAATTTATAATATAGTAGCCTGCGACACGTTGCGTTATCGACTATCGTCGCGCTCGTGTACGCCATTCACTGTAGGAGAGTTTATATTCACAAAACTCTCATAAGCATAACACACGATGCCGCCAACATGTGTGTATGTGTGAATTATGTAAAAATAAAATGCATGTTATAATAACAACAATATTTAGGACTATTACGTGGGCGTAGCTACAATATGTTCTATATATGTGTGTATACGGGTGTGATTATAATAGTTGAAACTTGAAACCCGGTAGACTTCACACGAAGGAAACGCGTCTTTTTATTTTTTGTGTTGTTTTTGTTTTCTCCTTTGATTTTATAATACATTAATATAGTTAATTACACTACGATACATGTATATTATATAATCAATGGTTTTCTCCATTAGGGGAAAGACAAGCAATCAACAAAATATGTACTTTCGGATCGATAGTTCACGGTGTAAACATTCGTTAGGATTAATATATCAGACTAATTCTGTAGATACACACTGTAAACACTATAATACATGCATTTGTACACTGTACATTTATTAGTACAATAACCCCGGTGAACAAATTTCATATTAATTCTATACATGACTATATACGATAAAAAAAAATGACATTCAGTACAGTTTTTCATTCACAGGCCGATGACTTTAGTTATATTTACGTTCTATTACCGGTAATATATCATCGGTTATAGCTTAGGTAAACGATCAAGATAATTACTAAGTAAAGAGTTTCTTATATGAAATGGAAAGAGAACCAGCGACGGACATAATATTACATTAGTTAGACTCCCATATAGAATTACAGAGCGTACGAAAACGAATATTTATATGGCACTGACATAATTAGAGATAAGTTTTTGATGGAGAACTGAGAAAGGAAAAAGCACAATATCTTGAAAGGAAAATATCTCTCGCACAGAAGAATTATTGAATTCTAAAAATTCTTCAGATATGAGATACTTAATAGCTTAATATTTAATACTAACTATTGTATTATTGATACGTTAAGATGGTAATAGAATACTGAAATCATCTTAACAATTTAAAGCGTAAACATATATTTTATGAATCGACACGGTAATCCTAACATATAATTTTATCATTATATAAAATAACTAAATAATAAATAAATTTGGTCTTACTTACGTATACTAAAATATGTACCAAAATATTGTACTACATATTCGATTGGAACATTTCTTAATTAGGTATATAACCGATGAGATATTCATATTGAATAGGTAGTAGATACATAATATCTATCACTTATCAGATTATTTCAGCATAATAAATTTATGTATAAGAGAAAACAACTCTAATAAATCGCCAATCAATAAATATTTATTAAAATTATTTTTTATTTTGGATGCGTGAATTAATATTTATTTTGCATTTAAATATGTTATACACATAGTGAAACTACATTAAAAAATAATTTGTTCTGACGTAAACCGAAACATTCACTTTATGATAAATTTCTACATCGTCCGTAGTTTTCAACAATCGTCGACGTTTTTGACTAAACAGACATGTACGTACAAAAACGAGGGAAAGTTCAAACTTAATTTTTATAATAGTTAAAAGTTAAAATAATTTGATACGTGGGCTATAAGAAGTGCTGTTTTCTTACATACGTTTCAAAAACATAATATAATATCTTTGTAAAGTAATAATTGATAAAAGCCTATAAAATTTCATAACTTCTTCATTTCATAATTCACACGTTTTCTCAATGCAATTCATATAAAGTCATTAAATTATTATATAAGTAAAAACTACGCATAGATCTTTATATAATGGAAAAACACTTTATTTCAAACTCCTCATAATATAAGATTACAGTTTTTTTTTTTTATAAAACATGAAATAATGCAGGGTATTATGTGCATATTTGTTGGTGTTAAGTTAATTAAAAACGTTGCTAATTAAACGGAACGAGTGTAAAAATATTCAGTACCATTTCTGCTATAAAAGAATTGGAAATTTAATTTACACTATATAATACCTATTATAGAAATTGCTCGTTAAGACGACTATTAACGAATGTACGTAATTATTTTATTTTTTTTTATTACCTAATAATTCAGCGAAACTTCACGAAAGAGTACATAAACAAATGAACTATTAGAATAGATAACTCATCTCAAACACACATTGCTCAAAGAAAAACTAGATAAATTAATATAATTAAGGATTAATAACAAGGTAGGTAAATGAAAAGTTTGCACTTTACCTACATGGTATATAGTGTACCTGCAAACATACGTGTACAATACACCTATAAACATTTATAATAATATCACCTGCAAAATTATAAATATAAAATGTGTAGGTATATCTAAAAAAAAAAACCCCATGACCTTTTTTCGACGCATGCCGTCGATAACGATAAAAAATATACACAAGCACAATAATGCGCATACATTACGCGTTATGTTATTGAACGTGCAATAAATATGTGTTGCGCACAACACGGTCCGAGTTGGTGAAACATCACATACCTCATGATGTTATTATCTTAATGCGACGACCGTAAAGAAGTCGCGCGGGCTAATAAGAACACTATAATCTACGACGACGACGATGATAATATTAATAATACCGATACGAGGTTGAAAACAGATTTCGGTTCGCCAACGACCCGGTGCCGTTGGTAACTTGCGAGACCGCAGTACCACTGGATCGGATCGGAGGACTTATCGGGCCCCCTGAAAAACCTGGTTAAAGTTATTTTCAACGTTCCGCGGCAACAGCGCGCGCACGCGGCTAAACGTTTCGCGAGCCGTGCGAGGGCAACGTACGGGGACGGGGGTGAGGGGAGGAGGGAGACGTGTTACCAAGTCGTCGAAGACTTAGAATTCGCGTGCAAACCGTAGCCGTTTGTTTGTTGGGAACGCGTGACGTCGCGATAAACATTATCGACAGCCCCTAACGTTCACAGAGCAACTACCCTTATTAGGGCGGCGGCCGGGGCGCGCAACACGCCCACGCATGATACACCTTAAACGCCTGGGGGGTGTACGCAGAACACCGCCCGTATAACTCGTGTATTGTCATGGGACACGTACAGGTGTAACCCCTATCCCGGGGTGGTTCGATTTGCAACAATAACAATGGCAATGATTGGTATTACGATAAGACAGTTAAGTGCTCACTTCTTGAACGTCGCCTCGTACTCGTTGATCTGCTTGCGCGAGAACTCTTTGAACTCGAGGTACACGTTTTTCGCGTTCTGCCGCCTGTTAAAGTGCGGCGGCACGGGCTTGCCGTCCTCCAGCGCCTCGTTGATCTTCTGGCGCCTGTTGAGCACGGCCGACAGCTCGTCGCCGTCCGCGGCCCCGACGGACGTGCACGAGGACCCCGACGAGACCGAAACGTTGTCCATGGCACGTGCTCACGAGGGTCGGCAAAACGAGAAACAAACCGCTGTGCGGGGCGAGGGGAAAAACCGAATCCACCACCGGTTACTCTGCCCGGGATCGGAAAAAAACGTACAACAACGAGCGAGTGCGCACTGCGACAGTGATAACAAAACAATAGTAATAATAACAACAAATATTATTATTTATTGCGAACGCGACGACGTTACGGGCTATATTGGCTGCTGTTTGCGCACGTTTTCGGCCGCGTTGCGTGCGCGTCGGGAGTCGTGGTCGAGTTGTTGCGCGTCCGACGGTCGTTCGCGTAGTATTGCAATCGGCGTCGTGCGGCCGATACCGTTCACCGGCCCAGCGCCGTTTTCGCGCGGTCGCCGCCGCCGGTGGCTGTGCGCCGAGTGCTGCGCGTGCGTGCGCCGTGCGGTATAAAACTGTTACCGATCGGTGGGCGTCTTGCACCCAGTCGATATGTCGCGCATGCGTGACTCGCCGGTGTTTCATCCCCCGCGGGCCCTTCGCAGTCCGCCACGTTTTAATAATAATAATATCATTGCCTCGTTATTATTACTTCGCTTGTGATATACGCGTATAACATCATCATCATGTTAAGCGCGTACGCGGAACGAGGTATTAACAACATGACGTGTACACTGCAGTATGAATAATCGATTGTTACAGTCTAGAACCAACAAGTACCGCGTTTTACGTACCTAATGATAGGTACACCGCCTAAAGGGCGAATGTTAATTGAAAATTCAAAGTGTACGTGATACATATCCGAATGTGTTACCGTATTTTTAAAATCACGCTTAACCGTCTACTGTACAGGTGTATAGGTAGTATGGTAACCGTAGAACCATAAAATAAATCGAGTAACAATTATAATACG
The DNA here is from genome assembly GCA_949715065.1 of Periphyllus acericola. Classification (NCBI taxonomy): domain Eukaryota; kingdom Metazoa; phylum Arthropoda; class Insecta; order Hemiptera; family Aphididae; genus Periphyllus; species Periphyllus acericola. The sequence continues at coordinate 6,028,176 of OX454265.1, read as the reverse complement.
CTAGGTACCCATAAAAAACATTAAAATGTTTGTACAAAAATATAACGTGAGTTTCTTTGAACAATATTCATTTTTAGAAAATTCACCCTCCCCCAAATTTACAATTTTTACAAAGTAATAAATACATAATATATAGTTGTGTTACCTACACTCATGCCCAATTTCTGCGGTTGCCGGCTGCACATGTTATCGGTGAAAACCACGAACATTAAATCACAATATAGGCGATATACCTGTATAGTGTATAGCATACCTATAGTTCAAAACACCAAGTACGTGATAGAAAGTCTATATCGGATATATCAAAGGCATAAAGATTAAGGGCATTGTATACGGTCGGTTATTTTAACCAAAACATACCAATCGCTAATTTATATATACTTTAGGAATATACTTTAACTTATTGTTGAACTGTGTATATTATGTACGGTTATAAGTTTTAACCTTTATAATATTATTATATACGTATTAACTTTTATAAGTTATAACCGTGCAATCAAACATGACAGGTAAGCGTTAAGATTTTAACGTATATATGGATAAGTTATAAATTTACGTTAAGATTTTCACGTATATGTGAATAAGATATAAATATACGTTTCGTTGTTTCACCTAATCGTTTGGTTAATTCATACTCACAGTCTTTTAAAGTATTCGAATAAAATAATTTTATTACTTATTTTTGTATTCGAAACTATTTTAAATACTTTTCGATACGAGTATTCAAATATGTGATCTTAATTTTTTTTTTTTGTACCCTAAGCTTAATTTATAATAATTATTAAAGTACATATCTGCATATATTAAATCTTTGTATTGTTCAACTGTTCGGTCTGTCCTAGAGTATGGTACAATAATAGTCTGGGATCCAATCATTTACACTGACAAGTGTCAGCTCGAGCACGTCCATCGACAATTGCTCAACTTTTGTGCTTTTGTTTTGAGAATTGAATACCTACCACATGATAACTCATCGATTCTCCATGCCCTTCACTTAAAATCATTGGCTGATAGGAGGTTTGACGGTAACCTTATTTTTTTGTCGAAAATTATTAATTCAGATATTTATTCTCCAGTACTACACGGTAATATTAATTTCCTTGTACCTCCTAGAAACCTTCGCCATTTCCATTAGTTTTCCATCCCAATTTGTTTGACACGTTACCTCAAAAATAATCCTTTGTTCAGGATGATGATGAAGCTGGCCAATAAGGACCACTCTTCTCATTTAATTTATTTATATTTATTATTTTCATTGTTATAATTATTGTTTTATACATATTAATATTATTCTATCTTTGTTAATGATTTATATTTTATAATTATTTTTTTACAAATTTCAAATTTTTTACCCATTTATTCGAATACGTATTCCTCCGAATACAAGATAAAAGTATTCTTTGCAGGACTGCATAGTGCTTACCCAAGTCCAGGCCAAGTTAGGTTTAATCAATTAGATAGTAAAAAGTTGGTACGTTTTTTTATTACAAGTTAATATTACTAATTACCATAAACTAAGTACATGCTATCGTCTAACCTAAATTAAACTCGCTCCAAAATACCTACTTTGAAATTTAATTGCATTGTAAAAATGATATTCAATTCTTCACATTCGTTAATTTGTTCAGTAAACTATAATCACCATAGTCATTTATTTATGTACTAGATAATTATAAATTTTACTGCGTGCATTAATTTTAACGCAAACGCGATATTATGAAATTGAATTAGTAAACAGATATTTCTATATTTGACATTTATGTAATAATATTACTCAATCAAACAATAATATTTTTGTAATATACATGCAAATGATGACTATTCACAAAATTAGAAATATAAGCATGTGATAATTACCAGTAAGCAATATTGCAATAGTGTATACGAAAATACATTTTTGATGTTGAATTACGAGTATATTAACTACTACTTATCGCTACTTATGGCATTGAGGAGAGTTGGCCATCTATAATTTTCCTAATATCTGAACTTTGATTTACTTGATCAATAATACCAAATATTACTATCATGTCATACGTCAACAAATCGCATCTTAAATAATCTCATGGTAGCTCTCTCCAATTACGTATATATGTAATGAAATTCGAAATTTCGAATTCATGGTTTCTCGATTTTTTTCTGATCTCTTATTGAGATATTTGAGACTCAACATTATGATTAATGAGAATTAATTTCTTGAAAAAAAAAACATATCACCAAAGTTTATAGTTACATCCAAAATGTTAAATGAATAATACGTAACTAAAAACACTGCATAAGAATTTCATTTCAAAATGTTATTTTTGTTTTTCTTTCCTTCAACAAATACTGTTTTCACGTTATTTTACGTCATGTTGTTTTCTTTCGTTCATCCATCAATACACATCTAGAAACCTATATAATGGACATCACAGGTAGGTCAACAAAAACATAAGAAAAACCGCGGGGCGTTAACTACTACATTTTTTTTAAATGCGTACACCGTGTCACCGTGCATAGGTATTATAACGTTTCGAATTTAAACGGTCTATTCCGTACACATATAGATAATTTAAAGTAAATTCTATGTAGAAACTCTGGTAATGAGGTTTATTGTAATTGCTATATGTTAGTTACTTTTACGTTTATTAAAACAAAATATACTTGTGTACCATATCATTGATTAAGTATATATATTTTAATCTATGACCTTACGCTATACATTTTTATTCCGGATGCAATGATATTTTGTGCGTTTTGAAATTTTTAAAGTACATATATTTCATGTCTTAGCACCATTTGTCGCGACGAACAATTACAAAACGTCATTACAAACTGTAGCTAAACCTTTTTTATTTTAAAAATACACCATCAAACTTTTGAGACAAGTGTCTGAGAAATTGCGCGCTCTTTACGTGCAAAATATCATTTGTTTTTAATTTTTCAAGGTAATTATTTATCCGTATAAGTATGTATCGGCAAAATAATACAATGAGGTTAATGAGTTACCAATAGAAAACAAATTGTAACGACTAACGAGTGATTCATATTATTCACACGATTTCATGTCTACATTCCACCGGTGCGAGAAGAATCACGGCGAACAAACGGTACTATCGCATATTATAGTAAAATAAAACTTGCGCAATGAAATTCAAGTAGAACACTAAACCGTTCTTGCCTCGACCGTTTTCCACGCTCGTTGCAGCTCAGTATTGAATTGCACCACAAGCGCGGTTATGAATTTAATAGTACACATATTACACGCGGTATATTACGCTCGATACGACAGCAGTGTCCTGTGTACCGGAAACTTGTGCGCGCGGCGGCGTCCTGCTTAACGACCTTAAGGATATAACAATGAATTTACATCCGCATGCGTTTGAGACTTGGGTGTCAGGATTCGTGTTCGTAAAAAGGCCAGGTTATCAGGACATTATGTATTTATACAATTAATATACAGGGTGTCAGGTATCCCACCGAAATGATTTATTATCTTTTAAGCAAAGTTTTCATTATACCTACCCCCTCCCCCGCGACCGTGGTGGTCGTGCGGGCCACGCCGCTTAAAATGTAAAACCTCGGGGAGCTCGCTGTAAACAAATGAGGTTAACGATCAATTTTTATGATAATAAATTACTACTATTTTTGTTTTTAAATAAATATTTTTTAGAATAATAATTTCAGATTTTTTAATTTTACAATTATTAACAAAGTATTATACTTTGGGGACCATCGTTCGAAAAATAAAAATAAAAAATATATAAGTCTGAACTAAATTCTCAAAATAAATAATAATAAATTTCGAAAATCAAATGATAAAATTAGTCTGGTTAGGTTAGATTAGGTAAAGTGGTAAGTAAAATAGACCAACCATTATATATAGTTGCAAACTTGCAACTTGTAGGTCGTCACGCGAATAGCGATAGCATACGACGTTTAAATTATTAATGACGTCGAAAATGTAATCAAAAGATTAATTAATTATGCTGGGTTGAATAATTCAATAATGTAATATATAGCGATTGTATGCTTAAAAAAATGCAAATTTGACCTTTTCGGTGAGCTAATACATCTAAGAAGTTTAGGAATTCTATATTCTATTCGGCAAACATTTATACAATTTATACATATTATTATACGATTTCCGTATTCCACGCAGAGATTCTTATAAATGCTTATAAAGTTATAATAATAATATACGACTTAAATTTATTTATAGTACATAAATCTGTCAGTAGTTTTATCTACACGTTTTCTCATAAAATCAAATATATTAACGCTTACAGAATACAGGGTAATAAAATCATTTAGCTTATAAAATTTGGTAGGTTAAGTGTAAATAAATAACAACGATTTACTTTTTAGTCAACAATTTGTTTAAGTTCGTTATGTCTTATTTTTACGATATTAACGTCTGACAAATAAATACTCCATACATGTGTTTAACTGCACGTACCTATTTTAATGCCTAAATTCTTACTTCTTAACTTCTATATTACCTAATACCTATACCCACTATAAAATATGATTCATTTTAACATACGGTTATGTGTGTATTTGTGTAACTTTAACATAATATACATTATACTGCTATGTACTATATGTGTACATTAGTAAACAGAGGTGTGAAGTATCGATAAGTTCCTACAAGAAATCATAGTTTAGTACAAGTTTCGCGCACTTGCGTGAGTATTTAGAGTACCCCATTGCTGTACAAATACAACTATACAGGTTGTACTACCTACTTCAAGTTACAAAATTACTATTACACATCGGAATAATAATAATAATAACAATCTCTATTATTAACATTCTTTAAACCGTCAGGTTTCTTTCATTTACATAAATATTTATGTGCAAGCGTAAAAACGGCATAGCCATCGTATCGGTAACTGTAGCAGTGGTTATATTATTCATTAGTGGGTTGTATTTATGGTTTTTGTTCGTTTATGGAATACCTATTCGTTTTTTTGCGGAAAAAATACAATTATCACGAAGAATCGCGTAGATGCTGCGAGTTATGCAATTACCGCGTGTAAAAAATAAAATAGTTGATCGAAATCGAGACGGATAAAAAAAGTAAATCGCTATATATATCTATATATATACAGTATACAATATAATATTATATATATACGCGCAATTATTATTATACCAGTTCACGCAACGCAGATGTACATTATACGTCGTTCCGCGGTTGGACTTATGTCATTATTGTCATCGTATAGAATGGTATTTTTTACATCATTTCCGCGTGCTTTCTACTTCGCTGGTTTTATCCGTACCATACGTCACAAATAGTAATAATGCGCGTAGACACCTAGCAACGGATGAGTATATCGAATTAAATATTAACCGTATAAATTATAAGCAAATATATGTAATAATCTCTTGGGCAAATAATAACACTTTAGGTCAGTACAGCGCTATAAATAATTATCATTACTCGTTAAATTTTTAAAATACCTTATACCTTCAACACATGGCTAATTTGCTAACCCCGATAATTATATATGTAAGTATGCGCCGATTACGCGTAGAGTTAATGATATAATAGTTCATAATATAACATATAGGTGTAACAATATAAGTACATAATATATTTGTACTTATATGTATCAAGGAAAACAATATACCAATAGTAATACATTGAGTATATCCATAAAAATAGCGTGTAAAATCGTGTTTTGTTTATGTTCTCTTTTCCCCATGTGACCATGTAGAACTTAATTAATTTGATAACTTTTAATAGGTACATTATATAAGAGTCAAATTGCCCCTACTGAATGCGTGTGCTAGTTTGTGAAAATAATTATCAGTAGCGCCATGTTAAAAATGTGTCAAATTTGTAAGGCCGTTTGAAACTTATGTAACCAGATAAATCGTATACATGGTATATCCTATGAATTAATAAGACGTCATCCTACCCATATAATTCGGTTGAAAAAAATTGTTTCACGCGGGACAACTTTTCTCCCTCTATATTTATATTTAACCTAATAAGTACTCTGCAAGTGTGTATGTGCAGTTCTAGATCGTAGTAGAAACGCTAGAAACCATTTTCGACAAAATCGTACAGAACCAAAGAAATATTCCATTTCAGATAAGTTTCCAGCTTAAAACATACAATATAGTCGGCAAACCAGTAAATAACCACAATAAGAGTATACCAGAACAAATATCTATGTGTACAACAATTTAAATACATATTCATATTGTATTTTGTCATCTGTGACGGAACCAAATCAAATTTCCAAATTAATAAATGTTCGTATTTCGACTAGACAACTAGTGGATTTCGACTATATATATGGTTAAGTCGTTAAGTGGTTTAACATTGATTTAGAACATGGGTAGGTACTGCAGTGGCGTGTTTATGGGGGCGCGGATAGATCAGCCCCCAAGCTCTTCTCATTTTTTATATTTACATGATGAGTATAACACATTTCACAATATGTTATAAACTATATTAACGTGGTGGGGGCTGTATTGTCCCGGTGTAACAGGGAATTTTTACCCCCTGGAAATTATTACCCCCCCCCCGATAATAATTTCCCGGGCGTAATTTTTTCCTTATGTAACAAGATATTAAATAAGGGAATAACCTACCTATATACATTGAAACCTCTGAATAGCGGACACCTCTGAGACTGTTAGAAATGTCCGTTATTGAGAGGTATCCACTATTTAAAGGTGTCCGTTAAGAGAGGTTTCATTGTAAATGTATTCGGGGGGTAATAATTTCCCAGTGTATCAATCGTTTATTACCTACTTATATCTTTATACGAGGTGGGTAATAATTTTTTTTAAAATTTATAAATTTGCTTATTTGAGTTTCAATGAATTTAATTTTTCTTTTTGATAAAAAATTAATTTTATTTCATCGACCTGTTCATTAAACTATACATACTAATTTTAAATTATTTTAATAAATATATATTTATAAAGCAATTTTGATTCAAAATTATATTTGGGACGCAAAAAACGTCAATATATTCGACACGTAAGTTGAGGTCAAGTATGTGAGACGCAAACACCGGCCACCGCAACATTAAAAATTCTTATCAACAATTTTTTTTTAAACTCAGTGACATATAGTCAAGTTATTCTTATTAATCAACTCCCAAAAATGTATTTGTAAAATATGCTTATAATAGTTAAAGTTTTTTTTTTTTTTTTAATGTATATGGGCTACTGACGTGGAAATTTGTGCTGCTGCCATAATGTTAAAAACATCTATATATGTATACAGCACAAATTATAAAACATGGCAATTATTTTCAAAAAATTTAAATTTAAAAAAAAAATTAAAAACAAATGAAAAATGTATTTATTTAAAAAAAAATCAATAACATACATTTTGAAGTTGTAATAGATGTATAAAAATAATAAAACAAAAAAAAAAAAATAATTTTTAAATTACGTTTAATATTTTTATATATTTATGTAAAGACAAAGAAAACTATAACCTACTAGAACTTATTATTAATAATCGATTGATACACTGGGAAATTATTACCCCCCTCGTAATAGTTAGGTAATAATCGATAATTGATGGTAATAATTTTAAAAAAATAATAATACGGCCGGGAAATTATTACCCCCCTCGTATAAATATATAAGTAAGTTATAATCGATTGATAAAGAAAAAATTATGACCGGGAAATTATTACCCACCTCGTATAAAGATATAAGTAGGTAATAATCGATTGATACACTGGGAAATTATTACCCCCCGAATACATTTACAATGAAACCTCTCTTAACGGACACCTTTAAATAGTGGATACCTCTCAATAACGGACATTTCTAACAGTCTCAGAGGTGTCCGCTATTCAGAGGTTTCAATGTATATAGGTAGGTTATTCGCTTATTTAACCGCTTGTTATATAAGGAAAAAATTACGCCCGAGAAATTATTACCGGGGAGGGGGGTAAAAATTTTGGTGGGTAATAATTTCCTGTGACACCGGTGTGAATTAGAAGCATATTAGATAATTTAATAATAGCATAATAAACATTTTTTGTACACCACCACTCACCAGTGTCCACTATACCACGCCGGGTCGAAGCTTTTATCAAGCTTGAAGCGAGTGAAAACGCACTCGCGTAACTCAATGAGTGAAATAACTAGAAACATGCAATGCTATTTATAATTAATTATAATACTTTTTTGGTTTTATGACAAAGGCTGGCCATTTGCCGTCCATACGACCCTATAAACAGTATAAACACCAAAGTAGACGTAGAAGAAGTCAAAAAAAATAATACGTTATTAAAAAAACAAAGATGATAAACAATAAATTATAACATAATACCATTGGTCTATTAACCACCACATGAAGTTGACGAGACATGAGTACCTAAAACAAAATTATAATATGGACTTACAATTTACAAGTTACAAGTGTAACTAAAAATCTATGGATGAAAAGTATAGTGAAACAAAAGTATTTGTATAATAGTATATGTATAGTTTAAATTGTGACTAACTGTATTAAGTGATTCATTTGGACAAATTTTTTCATTTATCATCATTTACCTACCCACAATCCATAAATACGCCAGTGGGATACTGAATTACTATTATTGGTTGGAAAATTACGACTATATGAGACACCGCGGTGCTATACAGTTGTTATGACACAGTTGACGGTTAATAATTTATATGAAATACCGCATGTAATATGTACTCAGTACTGCACATACTATTACTATTACTATTACTAATCATAATGGACAGTGGGAACGGATGTCGGATGATGTGTTTTATAGGCTTAAATATACATATTTTTGTTTTATAGGTAAAATGACGAATTTCAGATGATTTCATTTGTTGGAAACTGATCATTGTTTTGTTGCCCCTCAGCATACGTCGACCATTGTTCGTGACCTTCGTAATATTGATTCGATCAATTAATGGAAGAATTGGCGTGGGAACACAGAACTACAAAATTAGAACGGAAGGTCGTGTATAAATGTTCGACTCGACATAGACGAAGTCTGGAATATTCCAAGCAAATGCCCATAGTTTCCTTGCAATACCTATGCGGAAAATTGAGTTCGAATTATTATTTACTAACTAAATATTATTTCGCCACAACGAATGTTAACACAACTTCTCTTGTTCTTATGATCGACACATGTTATATTACCTATACGGAAACTACATTTAATTGTGTAATAAGAGTTACTGTTTAACTGTTAGATTTTAAGTGAAACGAGGAAACTCACAATTAGATATTGGTTTATCCAATATTGGCATTATTTTTTTGCATCTCTGTGAACGATTATGACCAAAAGGATTTCTCCGATCAATGATCATCAAGATTCACCACCATGGGAGGTTGCTGATGGGAAATGTTATTTCATTGTTCTGCTTACAATTCTTGATCGAAATAGGTAGCTGCCACGTGAACATTTTAGTGCAGATTTCCATTTTTACCACTCAAAAGTGTTATTCACCACAGAAGAAGAACTGCAGCCCTAGTTGTAAAACCCATACATTCTGACCGGAATAAAAAAAAAAAAAAACTTACAGCGAAATGTTTGTGTACAACCCCCACGCGTAATACATATATGATCTGAGTTATTCAAAACGCATTACCATTTTATTTACATTGATACGGACTTGAGAGGATTACGCGAAATCTCAGCTGCAGCTAATATGTAAACCGGTATACGTACGTATACCTAACCTACCTACATAATACATTATACTACATTATCTGATTGTACGCGCTCAACACATAAATGAACAAACAAAAATGTAAATATAATATGATAATATGTAATGGTGTGCATGTGTACTGCAGTGCATATAATATTGTGTTGTATAGCGTATACAATATGTGTGCGTATTGTAAATTTAATAATAATAATAAATACCAAATAATTTAAATATCATGACGCTCCTTAAAGACGCCTTATGGCCAGATAGGGAAACTAGACCCGAACAACATACCTAACCAAGGTCTTCTGTCAAACGCCTCTACAAAAATATATCAATAGCACGTGATGTTAGACCGGATAACGTACGTCCACACTCCCCGCGTACCTATACCTGTTGCACACACGGCCGTCCGGAGGGGGGAGGGCGAGATGGGACATTCCCCCCCCCCCCGGACTTCGAATAATCTATCATTTTGATATTTTGAACTTTTATAATTGTTTAAGTAAATAAAAATAAAAATTATTTGTACCTGACATAACGACATGAATGACACAACCTGCTCGCCGCCGTTTACAATTTACATTACCTATAGGCTATAGCTTATATAGTATCATATTCCTATAGTCAGTCTATTTCAATAACTTTGAAAAAACACTGTCATTATAATATTAAATATGTTGTGTAATTTCGGCAGTTCGGCCTTGTAAATAGTTTTAATTTTTTTTTATTTTCCATAATTGCATTTTAATCTGCTGAGAGTACAAATGCATGACATTTCGTTTACTGTTTGATTTGCACAAGGCGGTTCAATAAATTTAAAATATTTAATGATTTTTCAAGATAACGCGATTGCCATATTTATGACACACGCACTGAGCGTACCCGTAGCATTGCACCAACTACAAAACAAATACCCATGTTCATTTAACCGGAATTAAATTCAAAACCTCATCAAATAGTCATATTACGAGTAAGATGAATGAACGCTCGATTATACAGACTTTGCAATAACACGAATGATGATATACATAATATCTTTATAAATTACCAATAACCATGTTTAACGAATAAGTGAATAACTTTATTAAAATGTGTTTACTTGTTTTGTACACAGTACCTAATACATTATTTTAATAATTCGCAGCCAATGAGTAATTATATTAATTTACAGATTATTTTTAATGCTTTTTTTTTATGTAATGTTTACTTTATTTTTGTTTATTAGTTATGTATTTCCATTTCAATTAAAATTTTAAATTATGACTAACATTTGTTGTAAATTAATTAAATCTTGTACTACTAAAAATGTAACTCTAGGAAAAAACAATATTCACTAACTATAAATAATAAATATTATTGCTTATATTTTGCACTATCACAAGTTATCACATTCGTATTATTATTACAACGGTGAAATGTTAATTATTTCCTAAGATACAATATTTAAAAAAAAAAATTAAGATGATCAAATAAAGTCTAATATCAAACCATGACTTTGGTTGACTTTTTATCAAATTAATTTACATATATACTAATGTCTAGACTTCAGTACCATGGTCTTCAATTGGTTTGGCACACTTAAAAAATTAAAATTGTTTAATTTATACTTAAGTATAGGTATTTATTTTATTTTCAACAATGTGAGTATGGTAATACAATAATTTTCGTGTATTTATTATTTTGTCAAAGAATTATTTGTATTGGATACTCTGTAAAGTGGTGGAAAAAATATTAAAAAGCACTGGTCTAGTATTATAATATTCTCATTTTTGTAAAAAAAACATGAACACCGAACAATTATATTATAATTATTGATAAAGGGCAAATATAATAATGTACATTGTAGAAACTGCAAACATGGTAAATCTCAAATCTCAATATACACCTGTTATATAAATAGTTATAAATATTATAAACAATATTTATAAGAATTAATACATGGCGTCACATAGTTAATAATTAGTAATCTTGTGTTTTTATGTAATACAATATAAGTCTTGTGATTACAAAATTATAACAACTCAAAAATAAATTGGCATTATATCAATAGTAAATTGTTTTCTGTAATTAATTTAAAATGTTCTTATAATTAATACTGTTATAAATGATGTTTAAATCTGTAATGTTTTTTATCCGTTTCGTTTGTTGATAAATACAAGAGTTTATTACACATTTATATTTTTGCAAAATCAAAATGCTAGGGTCAAATAACAAATCAATATTTTATAATATCACAAAAACTAATTCAATTTTAATTATTTTAAAATTATTCAAGTAGAAAAATGTATTGACAGTAATATAATAAAACAAATGTACATAAATATAAATTACATTTAAACCTAATAAAATAATTTAGTTTATAGTGTTACATGCATGCATTAACATCGTTCGAATACTTTATACATATCAGATAAACTGGCTATTTTTAATAGTGTGCCATCTTCTAAAAACTTTTTTGGAGGTTGAAATGATTTTCGTAGAGACGGATATAATACATGTTCTAAATTCCATGTCCAATTTCTATCAGGTGCAGCATCCTTTTAAAATATTTAAAAAATGAAAATCAATATTTGTTTTCATAATATTAGTACTTACAGATATATCATCAATGTCATTACACTGTTGTTTCCAAGGATGTAATACATAAAATCTAGCTGTTTCACGACAAAAGTTATGGAAACATTCTTTTTCATTAGACCAGTTAACTTCACTAGCCAAACGTAATAAATATAAAGGTAGTCCATCCAAATCTGGTAAAAATCCCTCTGGAATAACAAAATGTATTCATTAATATTTAATAATAATTACTAATTATTAATATTTACAATACATTTTAATATAATCTCATGATACATACCTAATAACAAAGGTATTGACAGTATACTTGAGTCCGAATCAATTTCAATTGAAAAATAATCATTTAGCATTGGCGCTTTAGATATTAATATTTCAGTGGCATCTTGTGCTAATTCTTCTTTTGGTTTATCTTCTCCGTTATTGTAACCAGATTCTGATAATTCTAATGCTACCAATATCAACTCATAAATAGATAATGCATTCTAAAAACAAAAAGTATTTTGAATATTAAAAATAAATAATAATTGTTAATGATTATAGAAACATACAGAAAACTGAATAACACCAAAATTTCCAAATTCGTACATCATGATTTGATAAAACATCTCTTGCCTAAAAACCCAAGTAAAAATATTTAACAAAATTATAATAATTTTCAAAAAATGTATTATCTTACAGTACTTTATTTGAATCACAAATGTACAAATTTGTATCATGTTGAAATAATGACCAAGTAGGAGAAGCTGCACCAACATATTTATGATTTTGAAAAATTGTTTGTAAGACTTCACTGCAACAGTTTTCAATTTCTTTGCGCAAAGATAGCACACTGGTTAACTTTATTTCTCGTCTATATAATTAATAATATTTAGTATTTACTAATAAATAGTATAAAAATATTAGTTATTAAAATTCTTACCGTTTAATAACATCATCAGCCTTTGATTTACCAAGCATTAACATACTAGTATTACTTGTGTTGAGAAACTTATCAATTTTCTGTTCGGAGCAATCTGTCCTGACCATTTTGTTTTGTGAAACATTTGTGGAGTTAGTGACTTTCAACTTTTCTCTTTCTTTAATTTCTATCTTTACATTAGACTCGTTGTTTGATGTATTATGAATTGTTGGCAATCTTGTCTAAAGATAAAAAAAAATTGAAAACCTCATATCATTAATATGTTCATATAATACAAGTATAAAAACAATATAAAATTATGCATTTACTTGGGTATAAAATGTTCTTGAAGTATTCGCACCAGAAAGTCTGTCTTGAATGGCATCAATTACTTTATCAATCACTTTATCCTCATGTAAAAAGTGAACTTCATGTTTTGTTGGATGTACATTTACATCTACATTCAGTGGATCTAAGTTTAAGCTTAAGTATATGAATGGATGAGATCCTTTAGCCAAATAAATGCTGTACATCTGATCAACAGCTTTTTTTAAACCTAATGTTGTAAGGAGTAATTAGACCACAATAACAAAAAAGTGTCAATATATTACTGAATTGATTTACCCTGAGAATCAACTAAACGGTTATTAATGAACAATATAAAAATCTGTTTTTTTGCTGAAAAATTTGGATTTGACACATAACCCTTAATTTTTACTTTAAGAATATTACAATCATCATTTACTTCTAACAGATCTCTGAAAAATTCATTAATATGACATGCATCTTAATATTTTGTAAATAATACATTTTATTTAATTTTACTTAGATATTGTAGATCCATAAATTGCTTGTATATTATCAACATAAGTAGAATCTTGATTCGTTTTTACTTCAGTCAGTGACTCACCTAATTTCTTTATGGTAAACCCAACCGAAGGATTGTGTACAGCATATCGACTCACCTTTAAACATAAAATGTAATTTATTGAAATTTAAATCTAAATAAATAAAAATAAAATCTGTATAAATAGTATGAAATTAAAATTAAAATTAATATTGTCAAATAAAATATAACGTATTGTATTTATATAAATCACTTACAACTTCAACAACTTTTAAATGTTCTTCGTTGTAGCTTTTCATCGATTTTTTTCTAGTAGCAATATTATGAAACAAATCTTCAACAGTTATTATAGTTCCAACATTACCAGCACAAGGTTTTGGCGGTGCTTTTAACTTACCATCTTTGTATAATGCTCTATTAAAAATAATTATAGTTGGTTTAGATTATATAAATTCCCAAATATGTATAGTTTATACTTGTAGGCACACAGAGCTCCATTAGTTTTTGTTGTAATTGTCAAATGGGCAACATGACTGATGCTAGCCAATGCTTCACCTCGAAATCCGTAAGTAGATATTTTAGATAAATCTTCAAATTGTTCTAACTTACTAGTAGTGAATCGTTCACATACAATACCCAAATCTTCTGTTCTAATACCGGTACCATTATCTTGTATCTAAAAATTAAAAGTATAACTAAATTTATGAATTTTTCACCACAATATACATTAGATAGTTACTTGAAGTAATTTTAATCCTCCATTTTTCAATGTAACTTGAATGTTTGTAGATTTAGCATCCAGACTGAAAACAAATACATTCGATATATAGTAAAATGGTAGGTACAATGAAATATAAACTTTGATAAACACAAAATATAGTAAGAAAAAAGAAATAATTTTTAATATAATTAATTTACATTATAACTTACACATAATAACTTTAACATACAAGATTGTTCATCATATTATAATTTATGATGCAATGTTAAAAATATGATAACACTAAACATACCTGTTTTCCAAAAGTTCTTTTAAGGCATTAGCTGGTCTCTGGATTACTTCACCAGCAGCAATTCTATTTACAACATCTTCTGCTAAACGTCTAACAATTGGCACCTGGTCTGTCATATCGTAATTGACAATATATTTACCTACAATTAGTCTTTATTAAAGACAATCAAAAATTGTATTACAGTTGAATATGTATTTAAAAACAAATATTTAGACCAGTAAAGACAACACCCGCAAGGTACATTACTTTACTTACTATTTAAAGAGTAAACATCACTAATTTGTAATCGGCTTTTAATATTATGTGATTATGTCCAAAGTACTAAGTAGATAATTTAGAACTATAAGTAGATCTATACGTTTATAATTTATATAGTATCATTGATTTTAGAAGAATCAGATATAAGAATGTATTCTAAAATCAATGATAGCGTTCTGTGATAAAACTACATTAATTTTATCTCTCGAACAAGTAGGTGGTATATAAAAATCAAGTAAAATAGATGTTCAAAAGTGCCACCATATTAATTTATAATAATAATCACAGATATGTATGTATTATTAAGTAATATACATATTATATGTGACTATTATAATTGATTTTAATGATTTTTTAGGAATTATACACGACTATAACTACGAACATTCAAATGCAATACAAATTACGAATATTGAGTGCACTGTGTAACAAAAGTCGTGATTATAACAAACAATTTGGCGGTATACTGAAACACGTGTTGTTTATCACTGATATCAATGATTGATAAATATCGCTTTATCACTGATTAGTCTTATACTTTAAAAATCATTTTTTGTATTTCTAATTTTTTATTATTTATCATCCCTCATCAATATTGACAATATTGTCATATAAGTTGGACTCCAGACGGTAGATATGGTTGTAAAGTACAACATATTTTCGAATTCTCCTTTTCTCTATGATAACAAACTTATCAATAAATAAAATAATTTAAAGGAGTATAAAGAGTTTAATGGGTATTATTTACCCATCTTTAATTTTTCCACTCATTTCTTTTTCTATGGAAAGTTTGCTAAAGAACCGAACTATAGAATTTAAATTTAACATGCCGTGAGGATAAATATCTCATGTTTTATGGAATGTTATTTGTATTTAAAAAATATTTGTTTCTAAAATATTAATGGCATCAAAAAATGAGACATTAATCTCATACCTCTCTACATGACATTGAGAATATTATAGTTTGCAGGTTATCATGTTTTTGGGAATAGAAACTTATTTCATAACTATTAGTTTATAAATTATATACCTTATCATAAGCACTTGCTATAATACATGAGCGAATTGATTGGTTTTTTCTTTCAGGTAAATATGAAAAATAAACTATGGTTTGGTGAAAATTTTATAATTAGGAATTTCATTGAAACATAATTTTATAGTTAACAGTATGAAATCAAACATTTTTTTTGTACTCTTAGTTATCAGTTAAAAACTGTACATTGGATAAGTGCACACCCAAAAGACAAAAATTACAGATATTTTTCTTATTCTTTAATCATATAAGTAATTGAGGTGAAATTTGGAATGTTTTAGATACCAATAGTCGATACATTTCCAAAAATAAATCATAACTTCCAAGTGACTGGTAGCCACAAATCACAATCATAAAGAATGGAATAGTTTCAGTATTTAGTTTACTTCCTGAAGTTATTTTATGTTTCTGAACACTTTTAATGGATGCACATAGTAACATACAAATTATATTTTAACATGCATTCATAATTATTAATTACATGAAGTCTAAAAATAACTATAAGCAATAGGATTAGATAAAATTAAATGAAGGAATAATTTTGAATTGTTAGAAAATCTGTTTTTACATAGTTGAGAGACCAGATACAAATACAATACTGATAATAACCAAATATAAAAAGAATGAAAATATTACCAAGAATTTAACATATAATGAGGAAATTAAAAGATTATGATATTTTAATCACACTACTTTGTTGATTATTATTACTTATTAATACATATATTCTTTTAAAAATAAAAACCATTTTATTTGGCAACATTTAATGCAGGATTCAGATATAATTTTTTTTAAATAATTTTATTCATTTTCTGACCAAGCCAACCGTCTTACCATTAATAAATTACATTTGAAATCATGTTTTAACTAGTAACACAGATTAAATACTTCATATTACGGTCTGTGCTGGTACTTTTATGACTATTCAAACTTTATAGTTTGACAAAGTTAAATATAGTTAGGAAGGAAAAATAGGATTTACACATAAGTCATCAAAACAGTTGAAATGTTAACATAATAATTTATAAAGCATATATTTAATATTATGCTCACAATTTGTTATAAAAGTTGCAGTCGTGACTAAATAAAGTATAAATATTAAATTATATAATTTAATGAGACATGTTTGGTTAGTTCTAATTTCCCTCCACAGTCCCATTTTACATTTGTTATAACTTATAAGACACTTATATTTTACAGATGACCATTGAGATTGTATGTGAATTCACAAACAATAATATAATTAATTAATAATAATAATAATAATAAAAAACAAAACATAAATTAAACCCATAAAACACTGTTTATAACTGTAAATGATTAATTTTTTTTTATAAACTATGTTCACAAGTGTAGGTAGGTAATTAATATAATTTGCATTGTTGCATCTTCTAACATCTAAGATACTCAAAAAAATTATAAATAAACAAAATAAAAAAAAAGAATACATTCCATAGATTTTTAAATGATACATTACTTTGAAATACCTTAGAAGCATAACATTCAATCAAATAAAAATACCATATATATTTAAAATTATAATATATACATATATTATGGTATATAATTGTATCTATAAATATATGTATAGGCTGATGATTTAAAAAACATATTCAATATTCTCATTATTTTTAGTATTCAATTTAGGTATTATCATTATTATACACATTAATTTTTCTTTATATTATTATTAAAATCAACCATGATTTAATAATTTCTAAGATACTATACATTACAATTAATTTTTATGTACACAAACATAATTAATACTTTACAAAGAAAAAATAAATGTAATTAAAAAATGTATTTAAATTAACAAATAATTGAGTTAATAAAAAATAGTAATTTTAGTCTCGTATCATTTATATTTATAATATGTTACAAACTGCCTTGCACTAAGAGGCAAAACAAACTATTTCTCATAGATATTCGCTCAATAATACTCTAACGTCTTCATGATTTAAATAGGCCTTAAGATAATTGGACAGTACTTTGAAAAAGACAAACAAAAAATTAGTCACAATTAGACATAATTTTTTTTCAATAATAAAAATCATTTGAAATAACCCTGTGTAATATGCTTTGACGTAGAGATAAAAATAAACTATCCAGTATCTAACAAGGTCAACTAAGTATTAATATCTACAAGAAATATTGTGTATCTGACTAAGTCGTCTCCACTTTGACATTTTATATCTAAATATATATAAAAAAATTTAATATAAATAGTAATCAGTTATTTTCACGCAAATCGCATATGTGACGCAGAGCAGGGCAAAATACAAACAAAAATAAAAATTAAATATACACTTTATCGGCCTTTATTGTCAAAAGCCGACAGTGCAGCAATTGTGTCATTTCTTCTGTAATATAGCAGGTATGGCATACATGGAGGTTTTGGCTGACACACTTCTTTGTCAGTAACAAAACGTACAGATGCATCATCAAATCGTAACCATCGACCAAGAGCCACGTAAAACACATCAGCAAAATAGTGACCTTTGGTTGCTTCTTTACCATCATGATAGACAACTTGAAAAAAAAAATTAGTATGAATTATTTTGAAAGTAAATCCAAAATAAAATATTAAATTGGAAGTTAAATAATTCTGTACTTAAAAAATGTCTATCTTGGCATAAAATTAAAACAATTAGCAGGCTAAAATTAAATAGGGTGAAATTGATCAATTAGGAAAACTTGTAAATATCACTGTATCAGTTATTTCTTTAGAATAATTCAATATAAAAAAAATTCCATACACACAAACTAAAAATAATATACCCGTTCTTAGCACACCCATAAAACAATAGTTAGTTTTATGAGCCGGCTTAAATAAAACGGGGTGAAATTTATTTACTATTAATGAAAATATAAGAATTAAAAACTTGTAATCATCACTGTATTAGTTATTTCTTTAGAATAATTCAATATAAAAAAAATTCCATACACACAAACTAAAGATAATATACCCGTTCTTAGCACACCCATAAAACAATAGTTAGTTTTATGAGCCGGCTTAAATAAAACGGGATGAAATTTATTTACTAGTAATGAAAATATAAGAATTAAAAACTTGTAAACATCACTGTATTAGTTATTTCTTTAGAATAATTCAATACAAAAAAAATTCCATACACACAAACTAAAAATAATATACCCGTTCTTAGCACACCCAAAAAACAATAGGCAGTTTCATGAGCCGGCTTAAATAAAACGGGGTATAATCTACTTTAAGAGAATTTAATTAAATTCTTTACCTTTTTTTGACAACTATTTATTATGAAAAAATCATAGTTTGTCAAACATACAATAATAAGACAGTACTACTATAACACCCATTATATAAAATGGTAAAAATATTTACCTGCAAAAAGTTTGTACTGCCTAGTTTTCATGTTGATCTTGGAATTTTTTGATATGAGCTCTGAAAAGTTTAATTTTATATTTTAATAGGGGTTAAATGAATAATTAGTTCTAAAATACTACAAACAAGTACCTATTGAATATTATTTGAATTTGAATAAATTAAAGACATAAAACCCAATGCACATCAAAATAATGTTTAAATTTAAGCATACAATTTGAAAGTTTTATGGTCCATAAAAATGTACCATTAAAAAAAAGTACAATAAATATGTTGTTAATTTCAATATTCTGACTATATGATATTTTTGTTTAACACAAGTCAACTGTCAGAAAATAATTTTATTTACCACTTCTAAATGCCTTAGTAAATTAAAAATACTACTAAAAGATTACTTAATGTGGATTGATCCTATCATATACTACATAGGTTAGGTAGAATAATCGTTTGATAATATAATATTACTTGTATGACACAACACTAAGCTTGAGAGTTTAAATTTATTCAAAAGCTACTCTTAGGAGTCAATTAATGTACCCAAATTTCAAAAACAAATCTTAAAATTTAGATTCAGATTTGAAATAAATAGAAAAATGGAATGAGTACTTAATTATACTAAAAAGTACTTACTAGGTTCAATTTTAAGATCAACAGAAAACTCAACATTTTTCACAATCTTGGTCAATTTTTGTTGTTTATATTCAAAACATTTAAGATGTAACAATAAGACATATGGTAGTTCATCAATAGTAACTTGTTGATAAGCATCTAATTCGCGGTTTGTTTTCGGGCATGTGAATCCCTCAAGAGTATCTTTAGAGACAAGCATATCCAAAGCTTCCCGTACTGATTTTGCTTTCTAGATGTAATGTATAAAAAATTAAAATGAATTCAAAAATATATATATTAATATAATATGCAAATACCTCAATATCAAGTTTAAGTGTGAAGAATGGTTCAATATTTTCAGTCGGTTCATTTTCACCATTTTTCACAGTGCGAGTTCGTAATTGTCCACGAAAAATTTCAGATAAAGGAGTTTTTACCAAAACTGTCCGTCTGGTTACCATTTTATGTTTACCATTAACCTCCTAAAATATTTAAACCATAAAGAAAAAAAATTATATTAAATATTAATTTTGAGAACTCACCTTCCACTCATTATTATTATCAATGGCATCAGCTTCAGCTTGGGTATCACCATTTATTACATTGGATTTGCTCAATTTCATTAGCTGTAAATAGTTTGTTCATTTATAAACCATCAAAAACAAAAACATTCAAGGCTTACTTCTATCATCTCATCGTTAATACCATTAAGAAGATAACTCATAAACTCTTCAGCATCTTCTTGACGGCCTTCTTCAAAAGTTGGTAATATTTTATAAACATAGCTTGGTTCAAATGCTGGTCCAGTATCAGGTGTTTCTTGAGTGGCCACAGATGTTGCTTGACGTTGCTGTTGAGTAGTTTTACCATTTTTAATACTCAGTTGTTGGAATTCTCCAATAAATTGAACCCTAAAATTTAAAAAAAAGTTGGTATCTTTTCCATGAATATAAAATTAAAATAACATACATGCTCTCAAGAATTGGAGTAGATGGTTTTTGTGTTCCTCGAGGGTTTCGATTTTTAAGTTTAAATTGTACACTTCTCATAAGATTAAAAAAAGGAGGGCATGTTAACAAAGCTTGCAATGTAGCATTGATATAACAACGTGTATTACGATTAGTAAGGCCTCGAGGCTGTAGATGAGCAGTTTTATGATCCAAATTATAAACAGAGAGAAATTCTAAAAATAAATTAAAATAAAAAATTCAAAATTTATAATTATAAGAAGAAGATGTAAGAAAAAAAAACCTACCGCCTACTCTTTGCAAATGCAATGTACTATCATCAACACTGGAAATAGAGTTAATGTTTGAAGGTCTTGGTTTAGCTGGCAATGTTTGTTTTTGGTTGTTATTGGCCACGAACACTGAAGACCGAATTGGATTATCAGGAATACTTCTTGATGGCATAACAATAGGTTCTACACTGGTATTATTAGCTGGTTGGCTACTACCATGGAGTGTAAAAACTTTATCATTGTTAGTAGTAGTACATCCGGAAAATAACCCAGCCCATGTCTTAGCAACTGGTTTAACCGGTTCAGTTTCTTGAACTTCCGGTATAACAGGAGGAATAGTAGTAGAAACTGAAGGAGCAGCTTGTTCTTGATTTAAAGGTAGTTCTTCTTTGGTTTCTAATACATATGCAGATTCTTCTATGATGGTTTCTTCTTTTGCAGGGTTTTGATTTTCTAAAATCACATCTGAAGCACCATTAGTAACAGGTTCTTTCTTTTTTTTTGTTTTAGTATAATTAGTTTCCTTCATTTTATCACTGGATTCAACTGGGGTATTAACTTCTACAATTGCAGGTACTTCTTTGACATTAGATACCCTTTCATCATTTGGTTTTATTTCTATAATTTCTAACTTTAGATGTTCTGGTTGAATTTGAAGTTCTATTTCTTTATCCTGTGGTATAGAAATGATTTCTGGATCGACTGGAGTCTCATTAATAACATTTTCTGGTAGTTGAGGATATATATTAGGTACAGGAGGAATTTGATTAACATTAGGCTTGCAAGATTCAACTAAAAGAGGTTGTTGAGGGACTTGACCAGCTGGCGGTGAATGGTACATTGGTGGACCAGGCTGTGGGTATGGATTGTAAATAGAAGGATGAGGATGAGTATACATTGGATACGTTGGATGTCCATGATGGGGTGGTAAATATAATGAACTATTTTGAGGCGAATAATAATAATGTGGAGGAGGAACAGCAATATACGTTGGTGGTGTTTGGTAGTTTGCCATTTCCATATTGTCTGGATGACGATAAGCAATATCATTATTTCGCTTTACATTTTGTGGAGGAGGTATTCCTTTAGGATTCCTAGAAATATTTGGTCGCCTGTGATTTGGATCCATTGGTGGTTCAGGTCCAGGATATATAGGTTGATATGGCGACATTTGAGAAGGGACATATCCATGTACTGGTGGAGGTACATTTCCCATATAAACTGGAGGATTTGGCACCATTTGATAAACAGGTGGAGGTGGACCAGGAACAAAATTTCCACCATTTAACATCACAGGGTTTTCGGGCTCAGCATCACCATTAACTGTTGAATAACCACAGTCTAATATTATGCATTATTAAATACTGTATCTTAATCAATGAAAAATAATTAATAATAATAATTTTAATTAATTATACCATATTCATCTGCTGCTGTATTCCAATCAGAAATATGCGTAATGTTGCCAACTTCGTTCATTATTCCTGGTGGAGGAAGTGTCTGGGCCTGGGTGCCACGAAATGTCCACGGGAAATCAGGATGTTTGATTCCGTCTTCTCCAGAAACCCATGACTCGTTCCGGGCAGAATACAGCATATGCAGCAAACGGCCTCGTTCCATGTCATTGATATCTGTGAAATCAAGGAACTCAAACTCCTAAACAAACCAAATAACATAAATTTTAATACCTATGTAAGACATTTAAATAAATATGGGTTGTTCCTAATAATTTTTAAAAAACAAAATAAATATTTTGTAGGAGACATCAAATGGAATGTAGGAAAAGGGAAACTATGTAAAAAAGCAATGGCCCTTTATGTCTTTGATTACTGAACACTTTAAACTAAAAATAATTCTATTAAAGTATAATTTTCGTTATTCTGATATTCATAAATACATTGAATGAAATATCTACTGTCAGAAAATTATTCCAATATTCAATCATCAAAACGATTATTAATATTTGGAAATTTTTAATATACCATATCTGTAACGCTTAATAGTAAAATTGTTATAATAGTAAGCTGACTCAAACATGGATATGAAATTAATTTAGTTAAATAAAATATAAAATACCTGAATATATATATATACCTAAGATGTGTGTCATACAATACTTATTTTTAAATGTTGTTTATTTGATGATTACACAATCAATATAATTAATATGTATAAATATATATATAAAAAATATAAATATTTGATTATATTTGTCTTGCTGATAGCCTTGTTATAAAGAGATATGTGGTCTCAAGTCGATCAAATTATAAATTATAGAAATATTTAACAATTAAGTTAAAATTATATATTATAATTATTATACTTCACTTAAAAAATGCAAGTATCAATATTACAAATAAAATTGTTTAATAAATAAGCATATATAAAAAAAAAAAAAAAATGCTATAAAAATAAAATTACTAGGATCCTTATAAGGACAAAAATTACCAAAAAGTAATTATGGCATGAATTTTTAATTTATTTTTTGCACAGTTAATATTTTTATGTTAGAATTTAGATTAAATAACTCTAAATTATTTTTTACATACAACCTTTTAAACTATTTAACAATTTTTAAAGCTATAACAACTTGAACTGTATGGGATTTTAAAGCAATTGATGCAGTATAGAAGTTCTAAAAGTGACAAGACTAAATAAATATCCAAGTTTACATTTAGGTAAATATGGAAGAGATGCATAAGTACAATAGATCAACAATTTCTTGAAGTTAAAAAAATTAATTTTTTAATTTGGCAAATAAAAAATAGTTTTGTTTACAGTGAAAACAATTTATGACAGATCCTGAATTAAGTGAATAATTGTCCAATTCGAAATTTTTCTTTAGTGCCAATAGTTTTACATAAATGTTGAGTATTATATGTGGATTAGTATTTCAAAAACAAACAAGTTATACAAAGGTATAATATAATCTCGTCTCGTTTTCTGATAAATAAGTTTCTGGAAATTAAATTATTAAAAATCATGAGGTTAATACCATGAGATGTTGAAAAGTCAACATTTTGAGAAAAAGAATCTTTATAAAATGGCCTGCCATCTTCAATATTTTTTTAAGCATTTTTACGAAAACATTAACTTCTAAACAGAATTTAAATATCTCGGTGGGACACCTTGTTGATGCTTTTCTATATTATCATATGCAGGGAAATATTAATGTAATTTTCATTATTCTGGCCATACACATTTTAGTGCAGATCTACTGTCTGAAAATCTTCTATTTTCTTAAGTATCAAAACAATACTTTAGAAATAATAAAGTTTAATTTTCCACTTTTGTAACGCTTATAGTAAATTATAACTACTAAATGCTGACTCAAATGTGGAACATTATAATTTTAGGTTGATTTTAGATCAATACCTAAATTATAGAAAGTAAAATGAACTAAATTTTATTTAAGAAGTTTACATTTTATATAAAAAAAAAAAATGGTAGAAGAAGAATCACAATAAAGAAAAAATTACTTCAAAATAACATCATCTTTAGTACCAATTATAAATGAATATAATATGCTTAACTATATCTATCAAGGATAAAATCTTTTATTTTTCAAAATGTCAAAACAACACTTTAAAAGTAATAAAGCTTAATCTTCCACTTTTGTAACGCTTATAGTAAATTGAAACTACTAAATGCTGACTCAAATGTGGAATATTATAGATTGATTTCTATAATTTATCAATAACTTATGTAAAATAAAAAAATTGATTGACTTGAAGTTTTAAAATGAAAAAAAACACCATGACACTAAACCAATTAAGACAAATATTGTAATTTACATACCTGAGGCATTATAAAAATTGAAGGAAGAATAAGGATGTTAAATCAGTAACATTTACATAACCTTAAATATGCACAGAAGCACAGAATAGAACAAGAAACATTTCAAAAACTTAGGGATGATGTTTAATCAATTAACACAATTAGTATGTTGTAGTTTGTCTGCAGCAGCAGACTACAGCATGGAATACGATAGGTTTTATTTGTAGATCACATAATTAATCGCGAGTGAAAACGGTTAAGATACCTTTAGTTAAATTTAACTTTAATTTAAACTGTTTAAGTGTTAACAATAGGCGTTGGTATGCATATGATGGCCGATAGCCAAGATATTATGTTTTGGCAAGTTGATATTTGAATTTCAAACATAATCTTGAACTTAGGAATAAAAACAAAACATTTTACATTAACAAATTGGTTATTCTGGTCAAACAATCACCATCATTGTAGTGGTTCACAGACCAGGATGGACCCCCAGCAATTATACAAAGAGTTGAGGGCGAATTCAACGTTGTAGACACTTTGAATTACTACTAGGTACCAGAAAATGAAAAGGTAATTCTAGATACACACCACAATACAGGACAATAAATTAGCAAAATCGCAGAGAGGAATGCATTTTTTTCCCCGTTGTAACCGATCCAAAGGAATCTCAACAACACTTGAACTACCCATCTCATACCGAACGCATAACCTCAAAAAAACCGAGGACAACATAACGGCTATAGTTAACGATGTAGTTGAGAAACATCGAGGGATCCAACTGATAATTAGTAAATCCTATTATTAAACGTATTAGTAAACCGTGGGTCGTATGTTTAAGGAAGTTTAGAAGACCAAGTTTGGCGGCAACCGCCGTGAACACCGTCATTGACGGCTGTGGCAGTAACGCCGGGAAGCGAACAAGTCCACCGAGACGTATACACGACTATCGTCCGGATAAACAGCGAGCCATCGCCACCGCAGTCGCGACTCGTGAGCGTGGTCGACTCGCCGCCACGTGTGTCGCCACAAACGGGCCGGCTGCTGCCGCTTGCCGGCCCGCCGCAGAAGTCGCGGACACGAATCTTGCCCCCGAAGTGTGACAAGTACAGTAGATTATATAACGTTAAGAAAACATACCTGTGTCGCACTGTGGTCCATGGTCGCCGCGTTGGTGGTGTTGGTGGTCCGTAACAGTAGTGTTCCGCACTACCATTCCATGGTATTGTTTTTCACAATCGTTCGGCGGCGGGTGCAACGTCGTCGTGCAAATCGGCAAACGGTACGTTGCGACGCGAAACGTGTGAACGCAACACGAGACGAGACATCGCAGGGTACATGAAGAAAATGACGGTGCAGTGTGCGTGTGCCGTGTGGTGTGTACGCGCGCGAGCGAGGCAGATAGATAGAGAGAGAGAGCGCGCTCGAGTGAGAAACAGTCTGTCGGCGTCGAGAGGGAATGAACGCGGGAGAGTAAAATGAAAAAAAAAATATTACGTATATTATATATATTTACACTTTTGTTTGTGTATATATCTGTATATAACTGTTATGTGCGTACGTACAATGTATATATGTACATAAATATATAATCAACCGCCGTGTGTGCACCGTCGTTGCGCCTGTGTAACCTTTTCGCATGGCATAGCGTGAGCCAATCCTGGTGCCGTCACCCGCCGCCCGACCGACGGTGTGCGATCCCGTGTAGTTGGCCCGACTGCCGGCCGTCCGTTCGCCGAGTCGACGTACGCGACATCCGATTGGTCTACAGGCCACGACCTTGACCGTTGACGACCAATCGAGGCGATCGTTATGACGACGACGTCGCAAAGGTCGTCTTGGAGAAGAAAATCGAGGAGAACTCCAGACCGGCGTTTTTATTTACATCGAGCTATCTGCTCACGTGCTTTTGATTTTTGACGTAAATGTTATTTCTGGTTCGTTCGTATTTTCAGAACATTTCCGAAACGATTATAATGATAAATGAAACGATATTTGATGTTTTCATCACGTTCTTTATAGTAACGACGCACAGATGATCCGCTATTTTTTGAGGTTATGAATTTACTATGGCGGTATAATACTACTATAAAAAAAAACAATATAAATGTTCAGAAACTCTTTCACTTGATGTCACTTGACACTTCTAACTTCTAAGTTCTTATAGTTCGTTCGTTGGTCGGCAGAACGCTGTGTTTCAGAAATTTCTCAAAGCATAACGATTCCACCAAATTGTTATTTCACGAAACCGTTGTTTTCGAATTTTTACAAGTACCCCATATGGCCATATTACATCTATGCTATACAATGCACTGGTATAGTGGTATCGTAGACATACTATCAAATTCATAAAAGTATTAAAATTATTTTAGATTATTTGTTGACCAATCGTTTTTTACTGATACATGTCCGTTTGTAGTAAATTTATAGTAAATTTGGAATTTAAGCTTTTAAATTATTCCATAAAAAATAAGTAAAGACATACCTACTAGTTGCTGAAATTCAATGAACATTGTATTGTGCTATGTTCCTTACTCACACGAAATAATAATTTATCGCTAAATTGAAATGTTAATATTAGAAATGCTGAATATAATAAATGCTATACTCATTATTCAAATACGACAAATGAATATAATATGATAAAACATAAATATTTGCTTAGTTATCTATTAATTAACCTGAAAAAGTATAACGCTGTAGGACTATTAATAATACACTACGTCACTACTTAATTTGCATTTTGCTCTCATAACTAATTAGTAATAATTCCAATCTCCAAATACTATGTTTTTCTTTCTTTAGTCCAAATTGATTGGTTGTCAGCTATGTCTAATATTTGACTTATCCTTGATGAAATATAAATTGCTTATTTTAAACATCATGTATATAATTACATACTTATAATTTTTCAGAATCTAACGAATATGAAATTTATTTATTTATTTATTATGAATTAAACGGGCGAGCCCAATTACAATGTAAATGTGGAACATAAGTTATAGTTGTTTTGGAGGTACAATTAGTTAAATTATTAAATTACTAAGATAAAAATTAAAAGAAATAACAGAATTACAATTAAAAATATCAATATTAAAATTATTTATATATTGCATTGATCTAATTGAAGGAGCGTTCTTACCATATAGAGTATGCTGGAATGGCACTTAAAATGTATCTTTCTGTCTAGTCGTATTACCAGGAACTAAAAAAGATAAATTTGCCAAAAGATCTGGACAGTAAATATAACCATTTAGTAACTTATATATAAAACAAACGTCATGTTTTACCCTTATGACTTGAAGAGTATCAATATTTAAATTTGATAATAATGGTTCATATGAAGTGTGAGGTAAACGTAGAATAATACATTTAATGCTTATAAGTCTCAAAAAGCGATTTTGAATCGCCTCTAGAGAACGAATAGGACCAGATGTGTATGGAGACCAAATTATCGAATTAGAATCCATAATTGACCTAACGAAGGCACAGTAAAGTGATTTGAGGGCTAAATGACTATCAAAATTATTACAGCTTTGCATTATGAACCCTAAATGGTATTTATTTAATAAACGTACACGAGTATAAATGAACACTACAAAAAAAATCACTTACATATTATCTAATAGCAGAAATCAGAATTAGTAAAAACAAAAATGGTCATAGATATAAGAATAAGGGATTCAGAAGAATTTTTAAATTTCTAAGTATAATAAATGGTGAATAAAAAACTAAAGATATTAATATTACTTTAACCTGAGGACAATTCGCGTCATATAAATAGGTATTATCCAATATCATCGGGTGATGTAGAAAGAAGTTTTAGTCGCTATAGTCAGTACTCAGGATAAATTCATTAATTGTTTCAATCATCGGTTGTTCATATTTGTAAAATTGAAAAAATATTTACCTAGTATCATTAATTATAAATACTAGTATTTATTATCAATGCTATAAAAAAATTGTATGTAATATAGTAATTTATTTATGTAATATAGCATCATAAGAAAATAATATAAAATATATAATGATAAGATTTCTTTTTGCATATGCATATTTTTTGAATTAAAATTCATATTTCATTTTTTTTCTTGCTTAAAAATCCTAACCCTACCTTATAACTTATTGGTTATGAAAGTTTTCAAAAACGAAAAAATGAATCACAACAAAGGAATAAACATTTAAAAATGCTTTCATTGAAGCTTTTTATTTCAAGACAACTAAGACTTAAATCACGGACGATTCTTTTGTCATCTATATGTAATTGTATGTATACCTATACTACTCCACTATATGTTACTATAGCACGGTAAGTAATGGATAATATATAAAATATTAATTATTGTGGTACATTGTTCTAGAACCGAGGTGTACAGCGAGATCGGGAAGCGTTGGCATATGTGGTACCATTGATTATAATATTATGGTGGTACCGTAGAAGTCGATACATTTTAAATCGAATAATTACTGAATTACTACGGTTTAGCAGTTAAATTGTAAAATGTATTACAGTATACTTAGATGGTTTTTTTTTTTTTTTATTTTTACAAGAATTACACAATCTATACTAATAAGAGCACAATAAGCGTATTTGAAGAGGGTAAAAAAAGGGCATGAAGAACGGGGTTAAGAAGTCACCCATTAGCAACACTTAGCATGAGCGATTATATTAATCTAGACTATGACTTTGTAGAGAATAAGCGTGAAGCTGTAGCGAGGTAAAAGAACGTTGGAAGTTATAAAATTAGAAGGTCCCTGCACCACCTTCTTTTCAGACTTAGATGGTGTAGGCAAAAAGTCAAATAGTGTTTTTCAGTAGTTAATAATAACCGTTATGATGTTATTAATAGACAGTAAGTTTCGCATAATCGTAACCGAAAAATGTAATTTGATTATGCTATTATATTATTAATTTGAAAAAGTGGCGGCAATGTGAACATTCAGTGATCATGTTGATTTATTATTCCATAGCTGACAGTTACACTTTTGTTAATAACAAAGATAAGAGATAAAGCGTGTTGTGCAGTTGTGTTGCGTAATTTCAAATAATAACAACTAACAAGTAACAATAAAACAATAACAATCACAGCGCAAAAATAGATGTCTCAGGGCATAGACGCTAATAATTTTGAATTAATGAGTTCAGAGATCAAATGTGTATGTATCTATGATAATTGTATGTTGTTATTTTGTCAATGTATTAATATTTTATTCTATAGAAAAATCAAATTTTTATTTTATATATTTTTATTAAGTATTGAATTTTAAAGTTTTTGGTATTAATTACTACTTAGAGTTTAGACTATTCATTTTATTTGTGATTTTTTAAATGATTTTCATTCCAGCGTACTATGATTAATTAAGGTATTATGAATTGTGATTCTTTGATATATAATTAAGAAAATAGTAAGTCAATATTCTAATATTATTATGTTGCCATAGTGATTTTTGTTTTGATGCCATCCGTTCATGAATCAAATAATTTGGATAGCTTATATACTTGTTATAGTCGGATACATTTTATTTTTAGGCACTTCAAAAATTATAAATCATGGAGATGGAGTCAGTACATAATGCTTATCAAAAAGAATTGCAGCGTGTATGTGAAAAACACCAAACTGAATTAGATGTAATACAAAAAAGTCATCGAGATGAGATTAAGCGTATATATGCTGAAAATTCTTTAGAGATTTCTAAATTAAAATCTTCAAATGAAACGGAATTAGACAAAATTAAAAATTTCCATGAAAATGAAATTAGTGAATTAAAAGAACAGTGTGAAAGGCAGCTAAATGATTTGAAAGATTCTGATTTAGATACATTAACAAAACGTATAGGAGAAAATATTACAAAAACTCTAGCAAAACATAAGAAGATAGTTTCATATTTAGTAAATGAAATTTATAAACTTAGAAAGGTAATCATTTAATTTAAAAACTTTTATTTATTTTAAATTATTTATAATTTTTTATTTTTAGACACTAATTAGTTCTTCTTTTGATGATGATCGATTGTCATCAATAGATTCATTTGATCCCAAGCTTATTAGAAGCAATCTTAATGGACCTGATATTGACATTGAAACTTCAGACTATGTATGTTATAAATTGTTGATAAAAGTAGATATATTATTCTTTGATAAATATATATTTCATAAGTCTTCTCTTTAGGTTTTATCCCAGGATAGTATTGATGTGCAAATCAAAGCTCTTGAAGATATTGTTCAAGAAAGGTTAGTAATATTTTATTAATACTTTTTTAAATTATTTTAAACAATAATTAATATCAATAAATAAAAAAATTTAAGGGATGATTTACGTTCAGTTGCAATGTCTCTTCGTCAGCTATCTAAATACTTATGCTCCTTTTTAATTACAAAACAAGAAGAACTAAACAGCTCAATTGTAGGACGTATAAATAGAATGGCAGGTGATGAAATATCTGGTAATGGTGATAATCATGCTATTGCATCAACAGATGATTGTGAAAATCCTGTAAATGGAGTTAGAAGTCCTAGGAGAGTACATTTTATTCCAAATATTGAAGAAATAGTCTCATTAATTGACGAAAACTCTATATTATTTGATTTTACTAATACTGATGAAACTAATGAAGAAACTAATCACTTAAAATTGAATGCATGTTTAGAAAAGTTAAATGAAGAAGCTGCTGCATTATCTGGTATTTTATAATTAATATAATATAGTAACTAATAAACTTATTTGTATAGTATTACACTATGACGTGTTAACTTAATTTCAGAATTAATAAATAATGAACAAAAATTGCAGTATCCAAATGATGAAGATATATGTCATAAAACATTTTTTGATAAAAAACTTGATCATTATAAAAAAGTAAGTTCTTATTTTAATATATATGGTTGTGTCTAAATTGGTTCCCATCAGGATTTTTCAAATTAAATACACTATGGTTTATCTTTTTATACACATTGTCCATTCACTTATTTACCAATAATCTTATGAATATAATGAGTATAAGCGTTTGTGTAAAAATATTGTTACTTTTATTGTGTATGATTTTTTAATATGAAATTTATGTAGGTAACTTAAAATTAATTGCAACTTGTATTGAAGATTTTATATATCAATTTTAAAAGACATTTTTACCATTTGGAAATAAAAAATAAAAATTGTTGATTATTCACGCTATACATGAATAATATGTTATACATACTGTTCAATTATTAAAATATTTACACAAAATTTACAAAGATTTTAATTAGGAATTTTCAATGGCAACCAAATTGTTGGGGAAACTGCATTTTTCTCATTTGTTTTTTTCACTTGATAAGTGATATCCGGCATGACTTTTTGGACAACATTTTAGCATGACTCCAATGATAACGCATATTCATGTCAAAGATATTTAGAATTAATGAAAACATTACTATAAATATTTAATCTTATATACTGAGGATAGTATTTAGTCAGTATGAAATGGGAAGGAAAATTAAAATACCTTTAAAAATAATCTGAGGATCAATTTGAATGGACTCTTCTTAAAATCCAGGGAATCAAGTGTTACTAATAATATTTTTCAAGGAAAGTTTTAAATCTAAGTCATAATCAGTATATATTCATATATATTTTAAATAGGAACTTGAAAAACAAAAGTCTGATTATAAAAAAATATTTATGGAAAAATCTATTCTCCAACAAGAAAATTCATCTTTGATGGACCAACTAGAAAAAGAAATATCTTCTGCCAATCATAAAATACAATACAATGATGTTGAAAATGAAAATTTACTGATATTACTACAAAAAGGTATTAAAACTTGTACAACTTTTTAGAGTATTTAACCCAATTTTTTAAAAAAATTATTATGTATAGCACAAGAATTAATAAAAGATTTCAATGAGTGGCCTAACTTACAAAATATATTTTATGAGTTTTCCACTGAATGTAACAAAATTATTGATATCATCAGAAATGAAAAAGATGACCTTGCTCAACAAGTTAGTTATTCCAATTTTTAATAAATAAAATATAAATTGTTAATATTCTTAAATGTTTACAGCTTCTTGTAGCAGATAGACGACTTATGTCATCTCAACAATTTATAAAAGACCAAACTGCTGAACGTGAAGCTGAAAGAGAAGAATTTGATTTTAAGTTAGAGTTATTAAAGTGTCAATTGAAAGAAAAAGAAAGGGAATCATTAGATACTGAAGATCTTAGATCACATGTACTGTATTTTTATTTATTTTTATTTTTATTTGTTATTATTTATTGGTAATAATAATTATTTTTAGACTGAAAAAGTAGTCACAGAGGCTGAAGAAAAATATTTAGTGTTAGAAAATAGACGTTTAAAAACTGAAGAACTAATGAATGCATCCAAACTTGAGATCAAATCATTAAGAGAGATTGTTGGAAATATGGAAGATCGAATTAAAAGTTTGAAAAAAAATGAAGAGTCCCAAAAAATGGTTATAAATCAATTGACAAATATGTTAGAAGAAGAGCAAAATAGTCAAAAAGAAATAATGGTTGAAGTAAGTTTAATAAATTTGTTAAAAGATTTTTCAAAATAAAATTTTATATGTTAGTGACATCTCCAATATCCTGAATAAATTGTTAGTCAAAGGTATCCAGATAGTTCGGAACTGGCATATTTTAAAATATTCTCGATAGTCAAGGGTCAAGTGAAAATGTAAATAACTAATTATCTAATCTTGAATTATAGCGAAAAAAGTATTTGGATGATTTATATTTTCATATTTTGGATTATTGTAATTTAGATACCTGGATACCCACAAAGCCATATTTTTAAATTACTATTGGTTTTGTTTTTATAGGTTAATCGTATGAAAAGTCTTTTGGAAGAACAAAGTCAGAGGGATTATCCTGAATTTGCTGATATTGAAATTGTTATAAACAAAATCAGATTACATGTAAGTTATCAATTGGTTTGTATACAATTCACAACTATATCATTCTATCTTCTTTTTTTAGCTGAAAGATGTTGAAAAAACTATTTCTAAGCGCATTAAAGATCTTGATACTTTTTGGGTTTCTGAAGAATGTAGTTCGCCAAT
This sequence comes from Periphyllus acericola, assembly GCA_949715065.1. NCBI lineage: Eukaryota > Metazoa > Arthropoda > Insecta > Hemiptera > Aphididae > Periphyllus > Periphyllus acericola. The sequence goes on along the minus strand of OX454265.1, from coordinate 5,993,841 downwards.
GTCTGAAGATATATCTGTTGCGTATGTTTAAATAACTAATTATTATTATGAATTAAGTTTACAAAAATTAATATTTTAATGTGTTTGTTTTTGCCCTTAGAGAAATATGTGAGTTACCCAATATAATAACTATTGAAAAAAATAGTTCTCCTGCTCGAATAGTTGCAACATTAGATGATGTATTCATTAGATTACAAGAGCGTTTGAATAGACTTTTCAAATCAGAAGATGCTATTTTTAAACATGAATCAGATCAACAAATTACAGTCAATAAACTAAATAAACTAATTAAAGTAAAATTTTATTTGAAAATATGGTTTTCTAATAAATAAATATATTTAAATTATTGTAGAAATTGGAATTAGAAGTTGATATGTTGAGATCAAGATTGGCTGAAAAAAGTGATAATTTAACTACTGCTAAAATGAAAATTGATGAATTAAGGGTATTAAAAAATGATAATGTCAATTTTGCCACCTCTCAATTACAAGAAAAACTTAAAAAAATAACAATTGAACACAAACAATGTTCTCAAGTCATTGATGAACAAAATCAAGAAGTTTGTTATTTTAGTTGAACTATGTGTTTATTTTTTAATTTTATGACATGTTTTAGGTAAAAAACTTGAAAGAATCAACAAAATATCTGAAGAATTTGTTACATGTTTATGAATCAAAACTTGCTGAAAAAGAAAACATTGATCCTAATACAGTTAATAACCTTGAATCTAAAATTGTACAAATTGCTGAAGAGAACATAAATTTACAGGTATACATTATTCTTATCTGTATTCTATGAAACATTATTAACAATGTTTGTTTTTTATTCAGATTGAATTAACTAACAAAATATCTCAAATTGAAGCATTATCTACTCAACTTCACTCACAAAGTAAAGAACTGGTATGTGGCAATGTGTATGTATTAAATTTGTATTAAGTTCATAAAAAAATTTATTTTCATAGAATCTGCATTTTGGAGACAAACAAAACTGTAGTGTTTCCAAAAGTATAATGACAAATACACATATAAGTGAAAATGAACAAATGCGACGAGCAATACCAAATGAATCCAATACTTTGACTTCATTACAAATGTCTTATCATGACCAAGATTCTTCTATTCGTGAGCCATCAATGTTGAATTTGAGTCTTCCCTCTCCATTAACTAAGGATAATAGACATTTGCAAAATTCAATAAGTGTAAGATAAATATTATACTTATACCTTAAAATGTATATAATTATATTGATTTAAAATAATTAATTTAATTAGGAGGAGTTAAAGTCAGCATTGGCCAATGTCAAACTGGAGTTGGAGGAAAAAAATTCTTTGATTAAAGTAATGGAAAAGGATGCAGAATTCATGAACCAACAACTCGAAGAATTAAAAGAAACCGCAAAACTTTTAAATTTGGAAAAAATTGATCTAGAAAACAATAACCATGCTCTTATTGAAAATGAGATAATTTTATCTGAGAAGTTTAATGATGTAGTAACACAACTTGAAAAAAAACAAGAAACTTTAAATGAGCTTGAAACATTAGGAATAAAGTTAAGAGCTGAAATACAACCTTTAGAATATATGAAAAACAATTTGGAAAAAAAAATTTCTGCATTTAAGGATTGTAATAATGTACAATCAGAGAGAATCAAATGTTTAGAAAACATCAATGAAGAACTCATTAATGAATGTGATCGCTTAAAAAAAAATCAGAAAGACTTAGAAGAAATACAATCTTTACAGCAGGATAATTGGACATTAAAAAATGAACTGTTAGGTACTGAAAAGTTTAAAGTGGAAGTGGCTGAAAAATTAGAAGAGCTAAAGAATGAATACGATCAATTAAAATCTAACAATTTAACTTTAATGGACAATATTGAAAATCTAAAATTAGATAAAGATCGCCTAAAAAATGAATTAAAAAGAAATGAAGAGTTACATATAGAAGAGCTAAATGGTTACAGGAATTTGTTAGCTGAAGAACAAAATAAAAAACACCAAACTAACATGGACCTATTGAAAACCATTGAAGAATTGACTAATCAAGCTTCAGAACAACATCAATTAATATCTGGAATACAGGAAAATAAAGAATGTAAGTTTATAATAGTTGTTTGTATTGTAAATGTATAGTTAAACATTTTTTTTTTCAAATCTGATTACAGTTGAAATGACATATACCTTTTCAGATTTTGGTTCAGAAAATACCATTTCCATCCCAGTAAGAAAAATAAACTATTATTATTTACTTTTTATTTACTTTAATATAAATTTTAATTTATACTAATTTTAGGCTAAAAATAATTTAAAAGCTCTTGAAAATGAACTTGAATATGAAAGAAAAAATTATTCCAATCTGCAAAGAGATATTCTGGACAAAGATGCTGAAATACAGCTTTTAAATAGTATAAAAAAAATTCAAGAAGAAAAAATAGAAGACTATATGTTAGACCATAATTGATATTTTATTATTTTTAATTTTCTTGATATTTTTATAATTATTTTATTTTTATAGGCAAAGAATTCAAGAAGAATCAGATAATAATACAAAATTGGAATTAACATTAACCAAATTAGAAAATTATATTAAAGTATTAGAAAATAAGATTGAAATCTTTAGAGCCAAAGAACTACATAGTGTCAATGATGATTTGGTAGAGGTAATTTTCTAGAATAATTTAGTATTAATTTCTACTATTGATAACCATACATTTTCACTTTCTTTAGAAACTTGAAAATGAGTTAGCAAAATTATTAAATACAAATGGAATGTTAGATAAAGAGTTAACTAGAATTTTAGATATTAAAGAAGAAACTGACCAAAAGCTAATAGATGCATACAATCAAATAGCTGAATTTGAGACTTCCAAAAACAGAATAACTGTTTTATTGGTAGATTAAAAATAGTTTGAATAAATAATTCAAATTTGAAATTTAATTTTAAAATTTGATTGTTGTTTGTTTATTAAGGAACAATTAGAAAATAAAAATCGAATAATTGAGGAATTGCAGAGTCAATTGAGTAATGCAGAAACTGTTGTAAAAGACCAACAGGTTAGACTTGATGAAGATCAAAGGTCATTGGCACTTAAGGTAATATATAATTTGTCTGTACATTGGAACGTATATGTCTTGTTTTGTTCGAAAAATAAATGTTATAGAGACATTCTAAGTATATTTTTTTTATTTTACAGTTTATAGACTTGCAAAATGAACTTAAAATTAGCAAAGAAAAATATCAGGAAATAATTAATGATTATGAAGTTTTACAAAACTATGTTATTAAAAAACAACAAATGACCGAAGGTGTACAGTTAATTTCTGAAAATAATGTAAGTATTATAAGACGTATTGTTAAAGAAATATTTGAATAATTTTAGCAAATCAAAAATCTGCTCTTTTAATGTAAACTTTTATTTACTTAATTGATTTATTTAAAACATATATTTAAATTTGCTATACAAGGTTCAAAAACATTAATATTTTTTAATTGGTTTTTTGACTCTATGCAATATAAGAGTTAATGTTTAACCATTTAATTAATAGTCAATTTATAGCTTATCATCATAATGCACAATTCAGTTCTAATTCAATACTCTCTAACAACTTTCCTCCTTAGAAAGATATTATTTTTACATACATAGTGATTTTTTAGACGTACTCACCCCCTTTTTTGATCGTATAAATGCTTTAATTTGAATTTTTTTTTCATGTCACCTTATGTATATCCTGTGGATGGAGGTACAATGTTTTGTTTTTAAAATGGGAATACCCCATTTTCACTGCAATATTTTGTTGAGGTAATTTTTCTGTAAAGTTTGATGTACCAAATATACCGATATCACAATAAAAAAAAAAACCATCATCATTAAATACATCAATAATAAAATAATTTTATATTTTTTGTAAAAACTTAAAAGTAAAAGAACTATTAAAAAAACTGTTAAGAAAACAATTTTTAGTTATTAATTTGTATGTTTCTCAATACTATATCATAATGACATAATAGTTTATTTGCAAAACCAAACAAACTTTTTTACCATAAACATAGGGGACTCCGAAGCCCTCCTGAATAAGTTGGTTTTAACTCTTACTATATTATACCTCAGCTAAAATCTTATTTGTGTGTGTGTAAGTGTTTCAAACATTATGTTAAATTCAATATTATAGAACATAAAAAACTATTTTATAATTTTAGGACAGTTTGAAATTGAAATTAGAGGATGCTAAAAAAAATGTGTTTGAATGGCAGAATAAATATAATGGATTACTTAATGAAAACCTAGACATAAAAAACAAAGTAACAATAATACCTTATTACATTATTTTATGATAATTAATTTTAAACATTGTATTTAGTTTGAAATTCTGGATTCTGAATGCAGTCATTTGCAAAATAAAATAACAGAACTCCAAAATAAGCTGATGTTAAGTGATCACTATAAAAACAGATTAAAGAATGATATTCAAGACATTATTACACCAGTAGATTTAGAACAAAAAAATTTGAAATTAATAGTAAGTAGCTTAAGATATTTGCTTACGTGTTATTTGTATTTATTTATTTATATAATTGATACTTGTTAACAATGAAGTTGAATTTGGAAACTGAAAATGCGTCACTTAATAGAAAACTAACAGAGACTCGTGAAAAGTACAACAAGTGCAGGGCTCACCTAGAAGAAATAAAAACTATGTTATCAAAACAGAATTTTAAAAATATTGTACAAGAAAACATTGATCTTTGCAATACAAGGGTAAAAATTATTGAATTATTTATAACTTTATAATCCATATACTTTATATATATGTAATTTTTAGGAAGAACTAAAAAAAGAAGTTTCCGATTTAAAGATTCACAATCAAGAGTTAAGTACAAAATTATTGCAGAAGGTAATGTCTTGTGAAATATTCTATTCTATTAAGATATTTTATAAAATTTGTATCGCTTTAGGGGGAAAACTGTTTTCCAAGAATTTGTAATCACAATTTAACGCGAGTTGAAAGTCTTTACCACTCATTGGTGTGGCAAAAGATGTATCTGGTGAAGTTGGCGAGAGGAAAAGACAAATTGATCAGATTTATCATTCAAGAATGGCCGGACTTAGATAATAGTATTGTAAAAACAATGATGCAGAGAATTTGTGCCAAGAGAAAGATATCCAAATTCAAGTAAATTCTATTAACTTTTCAATATGTTTGTTATTTTGTACGTGATATTTTTTCTAGGACTGTAGCTATTTGTTTAATAGCAGTACAACGTATGAAAATGATAACTATAAAACATGTACAATCCCGATTTGATCTCACAAAATCTCAACTCGATCTAACACATTACAGTTTACCAAGAAAAATGCCATGGATTAAATGTTAATATATATTTATAAGCATAACATTCCCCTCAGAGTGCCATTAGAGTTAGTATATAGATTTTTACTTTTTTTAAGCAATACAAATTCTTTTTATATATATCATTTATAAGCATTAAGTATGCAAATTTTATATTTAACTTCCTATGTTCATGTCATTTATTGTGATAATTTTAATAACTAATTTATTATGCTTTTTAATGAAAAGACTTGAAATATGTGCCTTATTTTAATATGTTTATACGTATTTTTATCATTTTTACTCGAAATACATTTATGAATATTTTTTAACTAATTTGAGGTATAATTCTTGATGTGTGAATTGGGCCTTTTGGTTCTTTCTTAATCACCTTGTTGTTAAAATCAATTTTTAAACTGTTTGTTTCAAGGTAATCCTAAAAATTAAAATAATTTTTATGAACATATTTTTATTGTGTTTCTATTGTTAACTGCAATTTACTTTCACTGTTTTGAGAAGTGGTACAATTGGATTGCCAGCCCGTTTCTTTTTCTCAATCATGTTTCCTGTATAAGCTAAGAATTCTTTGTCTTCTTCATGCCACTGCTGTTCAAATGCTTTGTAACGATTAATATCAGCTTGTCTGTCTGCCATCAATGCTAACTTTTTTTCATTCTATTCCCACAAAAAACAAAATTCAGCCTCAGGAAGATACAAGTTTTGATCATATATAGTTAAATTATTTGTAAAAATTGAATATTAAGAAATCAATAATTTGGTGTTATTTGTATTTGGCTCAACACTGTTTTTTCTATGTTATAGTATATTATACTGCAGTCTATGGTTTTTAACTTACACATTGTTTGTCAAGATTTTTCCGGACCTCTTTGGCATTTTTCACTTGTGTTATCCTACGTGATTCCCCATACTCCACCAACAATCTTCGTTGGTGCTCGTGTCTGCTTATATCTTGTCCATGGTCCCGGGATAACTGCTCCTGTCTCCTAGATTTTTCCTCCTCCCACAACTTTTTTCCGCTCTCAACATGTTCCATTCTCTTTTTGGCTAACTCTTTTTTTTCGTGCAGTTTATCTTTGTACCTGTACACTTACAAAATACATATTATACACTTATACGGATAACCATTGATTTTATAATATCATTAATATTATGAAATCATTGGCATATTACAATATTGTTCTTTGTAACCTTTGTTCCTTCATTTCAATGGCACTTCGTACATCTGATTCGGCCCATCCTTTATCCTTTGTAGGCCAAGCGGCTACTCTTGCTCGCATTTCTTCCAACGTTGATTGTTTCACTTCCCTCAGCTATCCAAATGGAATATAATAACTAATTAGTAAAAAATGTTTTTTTATGTTCCAGACTTCTAGTCCAGTTATATTACTTCTAATTCTTTTTGTCTCCTCCTTCTAGCCAAATTTTTTTTTGTTTCTGCCATGATTGCTGTTACAATTTCTTCTTCCTCTTCTTCTATTTGCCGCATTTTATCATTAATGTTTATTAACTCACGATTATCAGTTATATCTTTCTGCAACTTTTCTTTTGCTTTTCGAATCTTGATCGCAATATTCAAATATAATTTACCCATTATTGTTAATAAAACATTATACTTACATCGGCTATATTTTTCTTGTGAATTTCTTTGATTTCTTCAGCGGTTTCTTGCAATTTTTCTTTGTCTAATTCATGTAAAGCAAATTCTTCTTCATGTCTCTTTTTCTCACGATATTTTAACCTGAAATCAGTCCATTCATCAGTATAGGACTTAAGTGTTCAAGTTCAATCATTACTCTTTTAATAATATTTCGGCTTTAATCTTTTTTAATTTGTTATTTTTATTTTTTTCATTAGCTTGATGTCTTATATACTGTTCTGCTTCTCTATTTTGTTTTTGAGCTACCATAATATCATTTTCTATCCTCTTTTCTCTCTCAGACTTGTTAAAATTAATTTGAATTCCTCTTTCTTTAAATACCTTAAAAATAGAGTTATATACTAAACAATTGTAAATTATTTTGTTTTAAATAGTAACAATAATAATAATTTATTATTGTTACTTGTTAGTACTTCAGCGTTTTGAAGTGCTCTGTTAAATGCTTTGACTGCGTCCCTTTCTTCAAATTTCTGATTTCTTGCTTTTTCAATAATTTTGTTCCTGGTTTCTATTGCTTCACGTTTCATCTCTTCGTCCCTTTGTTGTCTTTGGGCTTCCAACTCTGAAAGCGCTTTTTGTTTTTGTTCCAAAAGTTTTTTAGTCTTGTTCTATACATATGTTGTTGTTACTTTTTTTACATATGTTTATTAATAACTTATTGTTAATCACTAATCAGTATCCTACTAACCAGTTCTGTGTTGTCCCATCCGTCCACCATTTTTTTTGATAATTCACGGCGCATCTCTTTTAGTTGCTTACTAGCGTCTTTTGCATCCACTTCGTCTAACTTTTTTGTCAAAATTTTTCCCAATCTCTTCCATTCGTCTTTTGATATTAAAAGAGCACGATTTTTCGAATTTCGATCACCAACGTACACTATTTCCATTTTCTCTTTTTTCTTTTTTCTCTTCAATATTAATTGTGTTGGCCAGTATACTTGCATTAAAAATGTTTCTTTTAGCGTAAGCCAGTTTATTTGAATACAAAAATATTGATTGTTTTTTGTTTTGTTGTCATGGATAACAAACAAATATTAAATAAAACTAAGATTTATTTATAACATAATATCGTTTTATAAACACTAATATAATATTTATATAAAACTGAATCACCAAAAAATAAATTAAATAAAGTTCTCGTAGAAATAATTCATATAGTCATATGTGTGCTATTATTACACCTATAACATAAAATGTATATTACCTCAATTTTATATTTAACAATTAACTATAAAATTGCAAACCAATAATATGAAAAATAATAATAAATTTAGTTTAAAATTAATCATGCTGTACAACTTATTTATAGTTTTCAGATTTTAGTTGAATATTAACTTACTAGTAAATCTATGGGCATGGTGTGACGTAGTAGTTAGCCGCAGTTGCTGTTCAGTGCTGTAGTTAAGCACCGTGTCTGGCGTTGCTAGCTCCCAGATAAGTGACCACCTGTGTTTTTAATAACGAAGCAATGCACCATTTACACTAATTGTAATTAACACTTATAACAAGTGTTTCAAAAAAAAAAAAAAACCTAAAAACCAATCTCGTTACTAACCTACAGCTAATGGCCATAGTTGCCGAAGCTTAAGGTCAATTAAAAAAAAAAATTAAATCTACATCTTTCATCCAATATGGTTTTAGATAGTAAATAGGACATGAAAGGTACCTTAGAAAGATCATTATTATTATTAAAGTAGGTTATTGTACGGAATAACTATAATTAAAATAAAAATGATTGAAAAACAATAATAGTTAGGTACTGTAGTTGCAGAAAATAGCAATAATAATTGTATAATACAATATCAATTTATATAATAATAAGGAATAAATAAGTAAATTTGGGTTGAACATTTTATTAAAGAATAGTCCTAATTTATTTATTTCTTCTTGGGTCAAAATGGAAAATTGAGCTAAATCAATTTTATTTTAATTACATTTAAACAATGAAGTATTAAATATTATAACAAAATTGATTGTTTACATGATAATTGACAATCAATTCCTTTTGTCTTTAAAATGTTTAATTTACTACAAATACATCACTCAAAATTACTTTTTAAATTCAATGATTCATGAATAAAAAGTTTATACAAATAACTTGAATAATACATAGAATACTGGAAATAGTTACATCCAACAATAAAATTCTATTAAACTCCTGTGATTCCCTTAACAGATTTTTTTTAATCAACAAAACTTCTTTACCTAGTATATAACTCAGTAGTAGACTTCAGTAACTAAACAACAGGATTAATTAATTGGTGTAAATCATAACAACTTATTTTTTTATTTTTATTTATTTAGCCGCAACAACAAAGGTTATTGGCATTAAAACATTAAGACATTAATATTAATTAACAAAAATAAGCGACATTAATAATAGTATATACATAGTAATAGGATAAGAGAATTACAATAAGGATAGATAGATACAAAGATACATATATAAATGGATACATAATAATGAATGGAATGTTTGGAATATATCTAGGTTATATTAGGTGATATAATCTCGTTAATTTTAAATATTTAATTATTTGTTTTATATTGATTGACTGTGGAGTAAGGACTTCTTCCAGGTTGTCTGATATGTTGAGGTTATTTCTGATGACGGCGAATTTACGGCAGTGGCATATTATGTGTTCACCCGTAGAAGTTTCACCGCAAGTTTGACATTGTTCGGGTTCAGATTTGTCCATAAGGTGTTTATGAGTCACCCATGTGTGGCCTATCCGTAATCTGTTTAAGATTACTTCCTGGCGTCTGGGTAATAATAAGAATGGCCATGGGGACACTGTGTGTTTTATTTTATTTAGCTTGGTGTGGAGAGTTGACCATAGGTTCTGCCATTGAGTTAGAATGTGATTGTCGATGGTGGTTTTGAGGTCCTGAAAAGTACAGGTGTGGATTTGGCGGGAGAGGTGGGAGGAGATGGCTTCTTTGGTAAGTGTATCAGCCAATTCATTTCCTCGGATTCCGACGTGGCTAGGTACCCAACAGAAAATGATGGTCTGTGCATTGGTTTTGAGGCGGTGTATCTGGTTGTGGATTTTTCCGGATATACTGTTGGGTTGGTGGATATTTAGAATACTGGTTAAGGTGCTGAGAGAGTCGCTAAAGATGATGTCTATTTTCATATATTATGTCGAGAGCTAGGGAAATCGCAGTTTCTTCGGCTGTAAAGACTGAGCAGAAATCTGGTAGTTTGAACATTTGTTTTGTTTCGTTATATACCACTGCTGCTCCTACACCCAAGTTTGTTTTAGAACCGTCGGTGAAAAACTTAGTATGCTCTTGGTGATTTTCCGAGAGTGAAAGAAATTCTTTTCTGTATACGCTGGGCAAAGTAACGGCTTTGGGGAGTGAGGATAATGTGGTGTTTATATTGAAATCCATGATCCACGGGGGAATGAGAGTACATTCATGTCTGATAATTCCGGAAATATCAATATTTGTGTTTTGAAAGAGGTTTTTAATACCTTGATGTGTGGTGAGGTTGTTTTGTGTACGCCTGGCGGCTAGAAGCATGGCATTCTTTTTCCTTATTAGGCAGATGGGGGGGGGGGTTTGAGTAATGTTTAGAAGGCTGGGGATTGGGCTCGAACGAAATGCTCCAGAGACTAACCTTAGGCCGGAATTATGCACTGTTTCGATCATTTTTAGGTTCGAAGGTCTCGCATTTATGAAGAGGAAGGACCCATATTCTAGTTTTGAAAGTATGATGGATTTGTATATCATTTTGAGTGAGGACGAATTTGCGCCCCAAGAGGTGTGAGCCAACATCTTGAGAATGTTTATTCTTGTTATTGTTGCTTTTCTAAGTTCTTTCAGGTGGGCGCACCAATTATTTCTTGTGTCGAATACGATTCCTAATATTTTTAAAAGTCTTGTGTTGTGTATAGGAGTATCGTTTATTTTTATGTTTAATGTCTGATATTTTTTTTGGAGGGTGAAAATGATGCTCTGAGATTTTGGAGCAGAGAAACGGTAACCGGATTTGTTGACCATTTTTCTAGAGATAAGAGTGAGTCTTGTAATACGGGTTGTATATTATGGGAGTTTTTACCGCAGCACCATATGTTTAAGTCATCTGCGAAAAGTGATGATTTCACGGGGAATTTGATTTCTTCACAAATGTCGTCGATTGCAACTAGAAATAATGAGACGGATAAAGTGGAGCCCTGAGGCACACCGTTTTCTTGTTTGAATATCTGAGAGAGGTGGCCATTGACTTTAACCTGGAAGGTTCTGTCCAATAAAAAGTTTTTAATAAAGTTGAGCATGTTACCTTCACACAGTATTTTGTGTAGTTTTTGTATTATGCGTGGACGCCATGTGGTGTCATATGCTTTTGCTAAATCCAGGGCTACTAGTCCTAAGACTTGTTTGGTTTCAAAAGTTTTTATTATATCATTTTGTAAATCATGTAAGTTGTTGTATGTGCTTTTATTTTTGCGAAAACCGTTTTGGTGTGGGGAGAGACAGTTGATTTTTTCAAGGAACCATCTCAATCTTGTGTCTATGATCTTCTCGAGTATTTTGCACATTGTATTTAACAAGGATATTGGTCTATAGCTATCTGAGTCAAATTTATTCTTTCCGGGCTTTAAAATTGGGATAACAAAAGCATGTTTCCAAAGCTTAGGGATTTGTCCGCTGTCCCAAATTTTGTTGAATAAGCAGAGCATGAAGTGGATTGCTGACAGAGGTAAATTGTGTATGAAGCTATATGGAATTTCGTCGGGACCGGGGGAGAGACTGTAGCTATTTGTTATGATCCAGTTTAATTCGTTTAAACTGATTGGGGAGTTTAAATATTTTTGTTCCTGGTCTGTTGGATTGATGTTAGAATGAGGTTCGTGGGGGTCACTTATGTTGATCATATTTATAAATGACCCATCATAGTTGATGTCAGAGCTGTTTGCGTAGAAGATATTTCCGATGAGGTTAGCGACCTCGGTCGGGTTGGCATGGAGGGTGTTATCTTTTATAATGTGTAGTTCTTTTTCCTTGCTGAGACCACGCAAGGATCTGACTTTAGACCAAACTAGGCTTGGGTCGCTTTTGGGTCCTATGGTTGATGTAAACAACTTTCATGAATTTTCTTTGCTTCTTTTTACTAAATAGCGCGTTTTTGCTCGAAGTTGTTTCAGTAAGATATGGTCGTCGATATTGCCTGTTTTTATGAATGCTTTTAATGCTTTGTTCTTGTTTTGGATAGCAAGTTTGATTTCCTGGTTCCACCAGAGAACTTTGGAGTTTTTTGGGTTGGGGTTTGTTTTGCCTATTGATAAGTTAGCTGCAGTTATAATTGTGTTTGTTATGTGAGAGACATCATTGCTGATAGGATCGTCTGGTGGTGGAGGATTAGAATTTAAGTATATTTCAACCATCTGTGAAAAAAGATTCCAATTGGAGTTTCCATCTGGGGGCGATTTATTTAACGGAGCTTTACTAGAGAATAAGTCAATTTTTATTGGAATATGGTCACTATCGTAAATTTCAGGTAACGTTGACCAATTTATGCGTTGGACCAAGGAGGAGCTACACAAAGATAGGTCAATCGTAGAGAATTTACCATTGGCTGGATTTATACGGGTGGGTTCTCCATTGTTGAGCAGGGTAATGTAACAACTTATTACAGTATAGTTAAATAAATGTTTATAAATGTATATAAATTATACTTTCGTACATAAAAAGACACTTAGTAAATATTACTGAACAAGCAAATTAATTAATTTGGAATTTAAACTATTGCTATTTATTTTTGCATTTTATACTAAAACATAACAAAAAAGTCAAAGTTGGTTTTTAATCTGTTTCCATTCAATATTATTGATACCATCATATGAGAATCAATTTTTTAAATTAAATATTATAACTGATTACAAATTGTACAAAATAGAAAAAAAATGCAACTTAATACATTAAAAGCGTTAATTGAAAACTATTCATTGTACAATAAAAAGCTACATTATTTATAAAATGTAATTGAAATTGTAATTGCTACTATAACAATAAAGAAACAGTGGAACATAATTAAATCTAATAATAGTATACTGGTATAGTTGAAAGGAAAAATAAGTATAAAACAAAATGAAAATTAACAATTAAGATATGGTATAACCATCCGGGCAAATCTAGGAACACTAAATGAAGCAGAATGTACATCTGGTGAGTAATACTTAAGTTTATGTTTATCTAGTTCTTCTGTTGTGAATTTGTAAGCTGGTTCTTTGAAACAAACACACTGCAATTAATAATAATTTCTTAACAATAAAAACATTTATAAAATAAATAGAATATTTTTTTATGTCCTAATACATTTAATAGAATCTTTACTTGCCTCATTATCAGTGGCCATAATGAAACTGATGTTACCGGTTGGATAAGATGGAATAGATATAGAGGCTAAGGTAACCTTTGTAAAATTCGCTAAACAATCTTTGGAAAGCTTGATCATTGTATCTTGATCTTCTTTAATCCAAATTGATCCAGCTTGAGAACATATAATACCTCCAGGTCTTAAAGATTTTTTTAAAGATTCAATGTATGTTTTTTGAAATAACGTCTCATTTGGACCTTAAATAATAAACTGTACAATAATTAAGTTCATTAAAAATTGGTTGTTTATAAAGTACCTACCAACAGGATCTGAAGAGTCTGTGATTATAACATCAAATTGCTGGGCATTTCTTTTCATAAACTCAAACCCATCTTCTATATGTAAAGTAACCTTGTCATGTTGAAAACCACAAGCCATAAATGGCAAATATTGTTCAGAAAGTTTTACCACTCGTTCATCAATTTCTACCACATCAACACTAATTACTTTAGGATGTTTAACAGCTTCACGTGCCACACCACCATCACCACCACCCACTATTAAAACTCTTTCTGGATTAGGATGGCTACACAGGGGTAAGAAACTTAACATTTCTTGATATGAAAATTCATCAAACTCTGTGCACTGGATAATATTGTCCAAAATTAAAGCTTTTCCAAACGATTTACTAATTAAAAAAATTAATTATATAGTTAGTTTTACAAGTTACAAACTACTTAATTCTCACAAATACTTACGTTTGCAATACCATGATATTTTGATACTGTGATTGCTCTTGGTGTAGTACTTTTTCTATTTGTAATGAAAGTCCAGCACCTGGCCAAGTATCAGACTCTGTGAACCAGCCATCTTGTAAGTGATTCATCGTGATTCAGCTAAATGTCTTGAACATACGTCTAACACAATCATTTTGGTAAGCATTAATCACTGGTACAAAGGTATAATTACTGAAATTGTTTATACTTACTGGCTATATTAGCTTAATAATAACTTGTATTAATTGTATTAAATATAAAGCAAACGTACAGTTATAAAACTCATGTCAAAACTTAAATTATTATTGTTTAAAAGTGATCGTTCCGATAACAAATCCCGTATGTCACGAATTAATTATTGATCGTCTGACTATCAAAATGTCTAACAAGTGCATATACAAGGCACAAGCACTATAACTAGAGTATTTATTAAACGGCACCTACGAATGTTGAGAAGAACGATTGCATTATTTTTTGAACATTTGCGATGTTTAAATAACATGTGTTTTTTAAATTTGTTTATCATACTGATAACGGTTTATGGTCCGTGGCTTGCCGTAGACAATAAAACAATTATATATGTTTTTTGCAGAAGTTTTTTTTTTTGGTATCTATAGCCGTGGTTTGAACCAAGGTTAATTCTAGTATTATATCTACCTTGATTTGGAGTACTTGGTAGTTGGAACAATAATCAATATTCACTACTAGCTGGATTACCCGCCGTCGCTGGGCTTAAGTTTAAATAATGTGTATGTACATCATATATATAAATAATATTGGTGGTGTTCTTTTTTTCGGCAAGGGGATGTTTTTGGCAATGAGGTTGACATGGGGTTAGTAGTCCTCGTCGAGTCCTATTTAACAGTGAAATAATGGCTTATGTATGTGTTAAAACCTCTAAGGGCTACCCATTTTTAAAGATTGGTGGTGAGGTGTGGTGGGATGGGGTAGAATTATATGCTCTGACACTTCCTTTTGTATGGGCAATGATGGTTGCTGTAGAATGTAGATTGAAAACAAAAACTACTAATTACTTATTTGAAATAAGTGAAAAATAGCTGTTATTTCAAGTTTTCCAACGATTTATAAAACTTTGTAAGTACATGTAATTTACTGTAAAAATATGAATAACTTACGTTAAATATACGCCTCAATCAAATTGAAAGCACTTAAAAGCAGAACTGATCAATACATCGTTCACTTATGCAGTACTTTCTTTTACATACCTTCGGGTTTCGAGAATCGACATTTTTTTTAATGTATCTATTATTATGGATAGTAAAAATAGTATTTACTATAATACAATAGGTACCGATTCCTGATTATTTTAGATTGTTCAATTCCCCATTCTTGAATATTGAGGATCCTTATGGAAAAATCTATAACTAATTTTTGGCCTTACTTCCACCCACGAACTTCCAGCCCTACCAAAGTCTCTTACTAACAATTAGATCACAATGTGCCATCACAAACCTGAGTGGGTTGGGGTGAGTGGTTGAGGAGCATTTACCCTTATACATTTCTTTTTATATATATATTGATTGATTGAATCGTTATTATTTACTAGGTACATGGTAAATTGCGACTCATGATCACCGGGGCTCAGAACTCGATGAATTTACATATTTATTGGGAATTCTATCAACATTTTATTCAAAATCTGATTTGATACAAATTAATTTTATTCATAATCCATACAAAAATTCAATAAAATTGTACTACATTTAAGCAATTTAAACCAGTGGCGTGCGGTTATATTTTATGTTGGGTAAGCGCCTAAATAAAATTTCAAGTTAAAACAAAAAAAGGTATTTTATTGATAAAAAATAAAAATTACAATATAAAATTTATTTATAGATAAAATCCATTCGTCTTTCTTGTTTTAAAAATTCGTTAATAACTTTATCATACAATTCTGGATGATTTTTTTCTTTGTGCAGGAGTTCCTTTTCGATTGAAATTAATGATAATGAACTAAGTATTTTTTGCATTTGTATAGATCTTTGATGCGATTTGATTTTTTCTTTGTGATTAGATGTCAATTTTGGAATTTCTGGACATGTCGACCATTTTTTACAATTGTTAATTTTTCATCAAAATTTTTTAAATGAAATTCATTTTCCAAAAGACGCTCGATTAAGCAATTGTTTGAATCAGTATTCATTGTCTATAAAAACAAATATAAACAAGGCGATTATAATTTGATTCCTCTTAATTATAATAAATTTAATTATTTAAATAATAATTATCTGTACCAATTCTATAAAATTGTGCAATAGGAATTTAATATACTTACATTAAAAATGTTTGTTCAACACAAAATTAACCGACTTGTGGAGTGTGGACACGTTGACGGTTGACGACAAAATTATTTATTTATTATAAGTATAGTATAGACAGTATAGTATAATATAGTATACTAGTATAGATATAACTTATAATAAGTATACTGATAAAAAAAATAATCCAATATGTATCGTAAGAATATTGGAATTCTGTTTTTAAAAATATCGATAAGCGCTCGGCATAGCGCTTTCAATTCAACCATCACGTAAAAACGTGTATATCCCCTTCTACCACAACTGGTCATTCCTATAAATAACGATATGGGAAAGGCAATCTAAAATACTAGCGCTTCTGTAGAGAAATTGCCTATACGAAAAAAAAAATCATTTAATTTCTTTCAAAATCTGATAATTTTTTTAAATTGAACACAAAAATAAGAATTAATAAACATTTGTAATTTTAATGTAAACAAATTGTCATTTAACATCAGAAATATTAATTTTTTTTATTTTTTTTCCTTTTTGGTTGGGCATGCGCCGCTTACCTAGCTTGTCCTGACCGCACGCCACTGATTTAAACATATTAAACTTGACACAACAACTAAAAAAATTATATACTATCCAAAAAAATATAATTTTGAGTACGATTATACGAATTTTTAGAAAGAATCATAAGGGCCCCCCTCGAAGGAAATTTGATTTAAAAGGATGTACCATGTGGTGTACAATGTACCGGCAATCGATTATGGAATATATTTATTGTAACTCGTCGGCCGTCGCTACCCTGTCAGATTAAATTGTCAATTGATGTTGCATTAATTAGCTTAAAATATTTAAATTACAGTAAAGAGTATTTTTAACACTACAGGCGATACACTAAATCTTATTTACACAATCAAAATAAAACGGTATGTTGTCACTATGCTAATGATAATTTTTTGGTTTTTGTAATTTACACCAATTTTTGCAAAATTTATTATAATATTATATGCCTAATAATAATATCAATTATTATCCATTTTAAATTTTAAAAAAAAAAGTGGAGACTCCATGGTAGGGTATGTTACAAGGATGGGTCATGGGTGAATTATACTGCTGCATTGGTCTTTTATATTGAAACCAATGTGACTAGTGTAATTGCTTTCGAAAACATGATTCTGAGTGCAAGATGTCGGAGGATCACTGTATATTTATAAAAAAGCATTAAAATAACTTTTTAAATAGGAATTCCTTTAAAAAAGTGATTGTCTTGATTAACATTTATCTACATTTAAAATACCTATAAAATATAAGTAGCATAATAATTAAAATCTTTTAAAATTTATACCATCACAGAAAATGTTTATAGAATTATTGTGTAAAAATGTTTAATCTCTACGATTATTATATTTTGAGTAACTATGAAATAACTAACACCATTAATCAATATTGTGAAAACACCCGATTTCATCCAAATATTATTTTTCTACGCTCCCACGGTAAATTTTTTTTGGTAGAAAGAACGACTTGGTTCTCTAGTACATTTTCAAGTCGTAAGTTATGTCATTATTTACATTAAACAGATAACTGCATTATTAAGTACCTGAAATATTTAATTTTAATATTGGAGTATATAATTTATACAATTAAAATAAAACTAAAAATCCTTATTGAAAATAATAAAAAAAAAGTTGGAAATTGGAAATTGGTTTAGGACTTTTTGAAGAAACTTGATATAGGTGATTTTAAAAAAAAATTGTTTCACTCCTATGCAATTATTAGATTGAACATTATATATTTATATGTATTTATTGATAAAATGTTCTAGATAAAGTAGACAATGTTCTATATTTCCTAAAGTTATAACTAAATGTTAGGTTATATTTAAAAAAATTCCAAAAATATATATTTTTGCATTAATATCGGTGTAAGATTGAATTCACTCAAACGTAAACATTTTTTTAATAATGCTATTAAAACAACTAGCGAAATTAGGCTAAAGTATATGAAATAATTTAAAACAATATAAGGTATTTACAATTTACCAATAAAATTAGAAGATATATACTCGTATATTAGCGTATATTAATAGTGTTTTTTCCGACCTCACTTGCCATTGACTCCTTTTTTTTTCTTAACTATACAATGAAGATTAAACATACATTACATATTTATTTTGCAAACACTGTTATTCAAATTTTTCAAATATTTTTTTTCGTAAATCTGTGAATTTGACTGAATTTAAATGAGTGAATTAAAACTTATTTATTAATAAAACTATTTTTAATTATTTGAGTTCTAAATAAATCTTCAATATCTTGTTACTTATTTACATATATAAAAGAACTTGTCCTGACCTACTGACTGGCTGATTCATTATCGCACAGCTCTAACCACTGAACGAATGATTTTAATATGATACAAATTAAAAATATTAATAATAATAATAAAGTGGTAACTAATGATTGAAGTCACCAAAGTTCCGTGTCTATTGTGTCGGATTAAAACCTAGCTAATTTATTGGTAATCAAAACATTTATACATTAATGAGTAATGTATACAAGCATAGTTATCGTGATTGCCGACTGGAGTAAACCGATTCACTTCACGGAACTGACTGAACCTTGTTGGTTCGTTGACTTCTTTAGTAGGTACCCGTACGCTGTACGGCCGTACCTAAATAATTAATGTATCCATATAATGTGTTTTAGACATTTAGTACCTATACATTTCAATACATTGCCATTATTCGTTTTGACTGAATGCTTTATATTGTCATGTAATATAATAAACTTTTAAGAAAAAAGTCTGAAAAAATTGTTTTAACCCTTTCAGACTCAGTGTCCTCTTTAAAGGGGCCCAATATTGATCAATGATCAATATTTTATATTGACAAGAATATTGATCTGTATTGGCTGTATTGAAGTATTGATCGTGTATTGGCTGTATTGAAGTATTGATCAATATGTTGAACAAATTAAAAATATTTGATTTTTATTGACGCGCTGTCAATAATATTGTGCATTTGTTGCATTAAATTTATACTACAAGGTTAATTTATTTTTATTATTTTGTTAATAATTAAAGGTTTTTATTTTATTTGGTATCTTATATTTAAAAATGTATAGTAAAAGTTCAATTTTTCTAATTTGATTTGTTGTGTTTTTTTAAAATTTATGATGTACAACAAAAGTTCAATTTTTATTTGGTTTGGTTTTTACAATTATACTTGTTTCGCTTTTGTAACCACTCGTTAGCCTAAAACCTCTGTTTCCGTTTTTTCTTCCTTTTATCGAGAAAAGAAATAGCTAGAGCTAGAGCTATTATACAATTATCTAAATTATCAGACATAATTGTTCGTAATTAAAATGTATAAATTTGTTGTAATTTATTGTAAAGCGATTTTAAATTATTAGGCGAATTGTAAACATTGATAAACTGGATAAATGGACCGGGTGATTCAATAATCATAATATTATGTTTATATTATAATTATCAATAATATTGATACGTTGATGGTCATCGTCAATGTTCATCAATATTTTGTCAATAATATTGATCGTGTATGGTCGTATGGGCCGCTTAATAAGCCACAACAATATTAAATTTATTACTATTGCTGTGATAATAAATTGTAGTCAATTATATTATATTGAATGTATAGGAAATGTACCATAGAATCCAAAAATAGTGATATAAATAATGTGGGATTCGAATTCCTAGAATTATATTCATGATCAGTGGCGTAGCCAGGGGGGGTTTTGGGTGTTGTAACCTCCCCCATGGATTTTCAAGCATTATTTTGTATTTTCATATTTTTTAAATTATTATTCATTCCGTGAATGCACGGCGGTCATTAGTAGATGACCAATGGTGACCAATCATAGAGCAGTGGTCATTTTGTGTTGTTTCGGTGCCTATAACGATGCATATTATCACGGTGCGATTGTTACATGAAAAATAGTGCATTTTCGTCTCGAATATTAGTGAATGTGCGTGACTTTCGTACACAACATCATATTGCACCCTGATGACGTCCTAAATAAATTAGCATCAACAACAAGAAAAATACGGTTAATGTAATGTAATTAAAATATTTTATGATTTTAAATTTTTAAATAAAGTATAATAAAATAAAAAATATTTTTTATGTATACTTCCTATTGTATAGACCTGAACGGTAAACCCCCCCCCATTGAAAAATCCTGGCTACCCCACTGTTCATGATTATCTGCTATTATTTTGTCGTTATTATTTCCTGGGAATCAGTATAGATAAGTGTCTTTATAAAACATAAAAAAAATAGGTGTCGTTACGTACCGTTTATATTTTGCCCTCCTTTATAGTAGTAGTATATAATATATATTTTTTAAGCACACAGGGATTTTATTATTTTTTTTATTTTATTATAATGATGAATAAAAATGTTCGTTTTTTATTGCATTACGAGTATATTGCGTATTATACTTATTGAAACATTTTAAAATCCAATATGATAGTTTTAAATTAAAATTATTTGGTAACCATTCAGACCCTATGTCACTTATAGAGGACATACTCCTGAATTTCATCAAAAACTAAAAATACATTTTTTAAAAATATTTTACTCATATAGAGTCCATAGTAAAATAAATATGCCATAAAAAAATGTTTCACTCCACAATAAATTTGGGTATGAAAGGGTTAAATTTTATATTTTACTGCCACCTCAAATATGTTACCACCATAAATAAAGTTACATCCGGGACAAATGCCCCTTTTGCCCCCCCCCGTTAATGCGCTTCTGGAAGAATCATATAGATTATAGACCATTAGACCGTATATAAACCATTCAACTAAATCATTTTTAATTTGGTCGAATAGTGCATTTGTATGGTAATTTGAACATGGAATAAATAAATAATTTCAAATAAAGCATTTTTACGTCCAAAAAAAGGGGATGTCTAAAAAATTTCCCTGTAAGTATATTACATTATGTACATATTACATGGGTATACGTGGGCACTGGGCATAGTACACATAGGTGTAGCGCGTTGGTATGGGCGAGGATAAGTTCAAATGTCGGTCAACAAACTGCCATTGACCCAATGATAGGAATAATAATAATAACGGCACGACCAATTCTCAGGTCTTAGACCTCTGCATGCGTTGAACAGGAGAAAGAGACCAGTGGTAGAGAGAAAGAGCGAGAGAGAGAGTGAGTGAGTGAGAGACCGCCAAGGATCACGTATAACCACGGATTATTCTGAGGCTCAACCGTGGTCCAATGATCATAATATTGACTATTGGTATTTGGTTATCATAATGCGGGAGGAGAGAATATTTTTGTTCTACTCTTTGGAGTAAACCGTGTTTAGTGGTATAAAATGTATTCATTTTTCTTTATCAGTTATCACCGTCCGACCGTGTCGTAGGCCGTAGGCGTATTATGCAGTTCAATAGTCGTAGTGCACTATTGTTGTACAGTGCTATTACGTGCAGTGTACACCCACCGCTCGGAGGAGAAGAGTTTGTTTATCCTGGACGACCGGACGTCGTTTGAGTGGTGCATTCATCCTTATTCTTTATTGTCTCGTGCGAGCACACTACTTGATGCTCATGTTGTTAATAGAAACCCGGTAGTATTTGTTCATCCGGCTTGCTTCGTCAGTTTTTCATTTCTCGCCGTGTCCGTGCGCCATCACCACCACGGAACGGAATTGTAGTGGGAATTTATTTGTCTTCCCCTCCGTTTGCCAGGCGGCTGAGTAAAAGAGAAGAATACGGAATGGAAAAGGTTAAGAGGTTATGTTAACGAAATGAAAAAAAAAAGAACAAAAATAAATTCGCTTGATATAATACACGCACAGAACACACACAACCCCGGAGTCGAGTCGAGTTCGTTGTACATAGTAATAAATTAACGAAAACCAAATTTAGCGGAATTGACATTTTGATGTAGATTTCAGTGTCAAGTTGAAGGCATCGACGAACTGGACTAATCCTTCGTTAACGTTAATCGTTTTGTGTAAGTGGGTTCTATTTTTCTTACAACTTTTACAAATAATACAAGAATACGGGATAAACTTTTGAATTTAATTTCGATGAATGGTCTTCTGTGCTCATAAATACATAATGCATGCCAGTGATGTGAGTTTTTTAGTATGTCAAATTTATAATTCTCATCTTCATTTATCCAAATTGTTCCAACATTACCATTTAGCTTGTCCTTCACATTTTTCTTTAAGTACATAGATACTAGTCTACAATTTCATTCCCTTATATCACTCGTATGTTACTGATCAAAGTCAAAGTCATCCTTTGTTCTAAAAGTTATTATAGTTATCAATGCGGTAATAGTTATTATTCATACATGACTGGAACCCAATTTAAAATCACCAAGATTGATTAATAACTTAGGTACAGGTGTATGTATCAGCAAAATCATTATCTAATTGTTATTTTAGAAAATATGTACCATTTATTTATATCTATTGAAAACCAGGTACCTATTTATTATTTTTTAAATATACTTTCAATATAGGTACAATATAAACCTACTTAAAATAATAATTTAAATAGTTTTTCAAATACATCATTTATAGAGATATTACTTGATGAAAACAGTAGTTTTTGATAAAATACCAAATTAAGTATCAATTTTATAATTAATATCTATGTTGAGTTTATGACTTAATGTTTACTTTAAATTAATTTTTATAATTTTATGTAGTTTTGTCTACATTATTTATGTATTGGTATTAAATATTTTCAATAATTATTTATTAAGTTACTTGTAACAGACAGACTTTTTAGTTGTAAATAGTTTTAAAGTTTTATTTTTATATACAATTAAAAAGCTATTTAAATAATGTAGTAAAATATTGGGAATAACTGAAAAAATTAATTTAATTCTTATTTTTTTAAGTATTTTAAGTTTTTACGTATATTATTTTAGATTTTCAAGAACTTAGATCACTATGCCTCCACACAATTCTGTAAAAAGTCTGCAATCTTTAGCATTAGAACAGGTATGCAAATATATATTGGATATCACCCCTGAAATGAAAAAAGATGTTAATGGATCCCGTGAATATTTTATTAACAATGTTCATGCTTGGGCTAGAACCAACATCTTGGATTGTACTAAAGTTCTATTGTAAGTTAGTTTTTAAAATAATTACTGCCTATACTTTAAATAATAATAAATAATAATGTAAAGGCCAAGTTTATAACTTGCTACCTTTAACATTTATTTACCTAATTCATGTCATTTATAAATTAATAAATATTATATTTTATATTGTTAATATTGTATTAATTTAGGGATAATGGTGAAAAAGATCGTGAAATTTGGGATGAACTCAACGGTGTTCTTGATCAAAATCCATATTTAAAACTTTTAAGTGCTAAACTTCGCAGATGGCTTGTTATAGTAAATACAATGTTGGATGTTGGAGTTAATCGATTGCCACCATTAGTTCTTGACGGAGGTATGGAATTAGAATTCCACGAATTTGTTTCTATTTTAAGTCGTTGCAACACTCATCTTAAGGGACTATCTATAACTTTTCAAGTATGTTTTTATATTTATTTTTTTGATATTTAGATTTAATTAATGTTTACATTTTTACAGATGTCAAATAAAAATGATTATACTCCAGCAGTGTATGCTTCAATGTATACACTTCAAAAATCACTTCATGAAGGCTTAGCATCAAAACTTGTTTTTTTGAAACTTTTTGCTATTTGTGATAACTCAATATTAAAAACTATTGGTCAAAATGCCTTGTGCTTAAAACATTTAGATGTGTCCGGTTCATGGAATGTTGATGAAGCCGGCATCAAATATTTATTATTCAAAGTATAAATTAGTAAAGTATTTATTATTATTATTTATAAATTCTAAATAGATTTTATGTCTTTAGAATGACGTGTATGTAGAAACAAACAATGTGTCTAATGATAAACTCTGCCAACATCTTAGCCAATTATATGATAATAAGGCATTGTTAAATCATTGTTGTTTTACCTTGGAAGAATTGCGAATTCAGGATACTAATACAGAAGATGCCAGTTTGTTAATGATTCTTGCATGTGTTAAGAGTCTAAAAGCCTTAGGAGGCTTTCTGTACTTCAGGTAAGACAATTTTTCTTTAAAAATTATATTTTAATAATCAATTAATTTTATTTTCTAGGAATATTGGAGATGCTTTGGTGACAGTATATGAGAATTCCCCCAAGCCACGAATTTTCCAGTTAACAGAATTGTATGATATGCAACTGACTGGTAAAAAAATAGCTGCTCTCAAGGAATGTTTACCACATCTAAAAAAACTGTACACCAGATTGTCTTGTGTCTGCACCCCTGAGGATTTTGCAGATCCAGAACAGGGCTCAATGTTTTGGGGCCGTGTTCAAACTCTAACTATTGATCTTGATTACATGATGAATTTTCATTTCATCAATTTTGTGTATAATTATGGCCACAACTTAACTGAGCTTACCATTCTTGATCAGGTAGGTTAATGAAACAGCTTTTTTTTTTTAAAAAAAAGTATATTTTATAAGTGTTACAATTATTTTACATTTTCTCAACAAAATAAATTATTAATAATAATTTCCAGGAAGCTGATATTGATGTTGCCAAACTATTAGGAAGTTGTCCAAATCTACTAGTGTTGAAAGGGTTTCTACATATTTTTGAAATGCCAGATGGTCAGTTTACCAAACTCAAAGCAATTGAATTGCATATGCCTACTGTTGAAACAATTAATTGGTTTTTTGAAAATTGCCCTTGTTTAGAAGAAGCTAAGGTATTTAATTTTTATTTGTTTCAATTTATAATTAAACTGAAAGCTGACGCACAGTTGAAAGTTCTTGACAGTATACATTCTGGCTTTTGAATAAATTAAATTTATTCTATAAATACAATTATATTTCAGCTGTATAGTGATTCAAGACACTTGTATTGGAATACACAAGTTTTCGAAAGGCCACCATTTGTCATGTGCAATAATCTTAAACGATTAGAGATATTATTTAATGATGAACATCCTATTGTGAGTTAATATTCCTATTGAATTTGAATTATTTATTTATTTATTATTTATTTGCAGACTAACCACCAAACAGTTATTAAGTTCATTGATAAGTGTTCAAAGTTACAACATTTGGGACGATTGGATAAATGGAACTTGGACAAAAAATTTGTTAAACAAGTAAAAAAATATATAAAAAAGATGAACTATGAGCTTACCATTTACTAAATGATAATATTAATTTTCCAATAAGACTGATATGTTAGATCTTAATTTATTCTATTCCCATAAGACATTGTAAGGTATTTTTACACTATTTGTTGTTTAACTTTTAGTATGTATTATATCTTTACTGTGATGTATTAAAATTTATGTTAGACTCTGTATAATAAAATAACAATATAATAAAATAACAATAATAATAATAATAAATACATGTGTATAAATTGAAGACAAATTTGTTATTGAAGAATAAAAATGTGTATATTAATATTATTTTTGAACTGATCCAATATGGTTTCTTGTGATTTTGCTTAAAAATTTGTAATATATATCGTCATCTTCATTTTCACAAAAATGTGTAATGTAAGATACCATATTTTCCTGAAAAAAAAAAATGTTTGTCAAAACTTAAATTTTAAATGTTTGATTTTACATTTACTTCAATCATAGAGTCCATTATTTTATTTTTTTTTGATAACTTCCAAAGATTAACAGCTAATGTAACCATTTGAATTTCATTTAGATCTGCTCTGACAACAATACGGATGAGCAAATCAAAAGCCAATTTTTTCTGTAAAATATTCATTTTTAAAGCACATTCAATTGTTGAATAAATAATAAACATACTTGGCTACTAGGTTTATCAGCAGTGTTTTTTAACTGT
Organism: Periphyllus acericola; assembly: GCA_949715065.1. Classification (NCBI taxonomy): domain Eukaryota; kingdom Metazoa; phylum Arthropoda; class Insecta; order Hemiptera; family Aphididae; genus Periphyllus; species Periphyllus acericola. The sequence continues at coordinate 5,967,564 of OX454265.1, read as the reverse complement.
TCGAGTACATTGTCCAACAACACAGTACACATAGAATCCACGTCGGCTACAAACTGTGGTTCACGGCCATAGAGAATATCGTTAGAATCCACTAATGAAGCATATTATATATTTAGAATTTTTAACAATTTAATATTGGTTCTATCATCACTTACCATCTGGTATTCTGTAAGGATATGTGTCCAGAGTTGCAGTGGCCAACATATCAAGTACGTATAAATAGAGTAAGTGTGGTTGCATTGGATCAGCCCAGGAATATTGTCTGATAGAGTTGATTAGAACTCTTACCTGATGCATGACTTCTTGATCGGGGCAGTCCTAATCAATCAAGCACATTTAAACATAAGTAATATTTTTAAGTTATTGAACAGTAGTCAAACAAATATTACTGGCACAACAAGTAGAATCGACAACATTTGTTTAATATAAGATACCAGAATTGGTTCAGTATCAATTGTGTGGCTGTCTATTTCAAGTAAAGCTGGAAAATCTCTAATTGTGATTGATGCTGCTTTCAGGCATGCGTCCGCTAAAATTAAAAATGTGATACTGATCATAAACTATACGACGGCCGACGGACATGTCTGATGTTGTTTATACCTTGCCCAAGACATCCATTTAAGAGTGAAGTTTGTCCAGTTAAGATGTAAAGTTGCAGTTTGACAAGTGGAGAAGTAATAGATGGAATAGTAATGTAGCAGTACGCTGAACATGCACGTGCAAATGAGTTTTTGACCAGCACTCTTGATGCTGATACTGACATGACCATTAATTTATTCACACACTAAACAATCATTGTATTAGAATAGTTTACGATATAAGTTTAATGTTAAAATGAACTCTTACTTGTACGAGTGCAGATTGCACATAGTCTAATCTTATAAAAGCACCTCTGGCTTCCATGTAGAAATTCAAATATTTTTCTAGATCATTGCCATAATCGACACGGAAAATAAAACAAGCTATTAGACGACTAATTTGACGCACTTCATCTTCTACTGTCAACGAACTAAAAATATTAATTATATGTAGTAAATATTTATCAGCTTTTAACATTAAAAAATAACATACTCAACAGAATCATGTAGGATCTTGCACATGTACATAAAACAGTCATTGATCACAGGGTCAGTTGACATGACATTCTTTCCACGCACTCGGTATGCTTCTAGAACAATTTTACAACTAGCTGCTTTATTTGTATCTGATCCAAACATGTCCAAGTAGGGCAATAAATAGTTCTAAAAATAAATAATCTATATTATATTTATAATAAAGTATTTTCTTTACTTTGGTTTAGTTTGAAAACTCACCAAATGGAAAGTATTTTCAAAATCTTCTATATAATTAAGTAAGTGTTGTAAGATGTTGTGAAGTTGTGAATGAAATCGTTCTATTCCCACACGATTACTCAAGTGTCTTGTTATATCATTCATGAAAACGCTTATTTCTTTATTCTTTATGAAGTACAATAATATTACTATTTGTACATAGAATGTAAAATAAAAATACTACATTAGATTAGTTTACCTTGAAATGTTTTACAATGAAGTATATCCAAGCTTCAGCACATGCCATGTATTTTTCAGTGTCTTTAACTTTGGTGACCATTTTCCATGCTTCTCTAAGAACAATTTGAGCATTCGGTACCATATGACCCTTTAAGCTATTGCCAAGATTTTGTATAACTAAAGTTTGCGGAAAAACTAAATAAAAAAAAAAAATGTATAAATTATACATCATAATCATTAATTAATAATTATAAATGATGAAAAAAATTATAATAAGTTTAATATCAGTATCTTAGCGTTACAAAATGTCAAGATTTTATTCATAAAAAAATTAAACAATCATCAAATTACTTTTATGCGATTAATTTTACTTTAAAAATACACAATTTCATAAAAAAATATATTAAATCTAACCATCGTATTCCCATTTTGCTATCAAATGAATAAGATATTCTGCTTTTCTTGCAAGATAATTCCCAGGAAATGTGTTCACAATAGTGTTGATTAGCAGTCCACTGTTCATAAAGTATTTTAATAAAAAATAAGAAAATGTTAAGAAAATATATTTGTAAATTATAAAATTTCTTACTTGAGATTTTGTAAAGTACACCACCTAACAATTTCATCGAGTTTAAGTGTATCTTTTCCAGCGCTTAATCCTTTTACTATCCATTCTAATGCTGGACACAAAAGTTGAAGAAATTTTTCCATACCCATATTTTGAGTTTGAACCTCTTTACTAACATATCTATTATTTAACTAAAAAAAAAAAATAATAGTAACAGAATAATAAAATGAAATATGATAAATCAGGATAATTTACTTGTTTATAAGTCAATAAGATATCCTTGAAACTTTCTTCAAAATAATTTACACTTAAATTTGAATTAACACCAATCCTGCATAGATAACATCGTGCATACCATGCTACTAACGGATTACCAATTCCACGAACCATTTTTATTAGTCTTAATAGAGCATTATTTTGTTCACTGTAAAAAATTAATGTATAACTAAAAGTTCAAAGTTATTTATCCAACCCACTAACTCTGGATTGATAAAACGGTAACTACGTAAAATAGCTGCTTCAATGTACAGTCTAGGTATAAGCTCACGGATGGATGCAATTTTATAAAACCAATTTCGACATGTTTCTTTAGCTGTTTCTGGTACCATGTTTGGAGTAAAATTATCTGGAAGTTTAACTACACGACCACTAAATCATGAAAATTATAATATACTTATGTATGTTAGTTAATACATTTTTAATATTAGGTGTATATATTTGTTTTGTAAAAATCATACTCAATCATTTCCGATTTTGATTTAAGTCTCTTGAATACTAGTTCTCCAAATAAGTCTAATAAATCTGTTACTAGAACAAATTTGCTTGGATAAAATTGCAATGGGGAAGTGTAGCTCAAAATTTTAGTACACTGCAAAAATGTTTATCTATAGAGATATATAGAACATAAAAATTTAATGAATAAAACCTGTATAACTATTTTCAAGGCTTTCACTCTTTGTTCATTACTCCACGCATGTATAATTTCTTTGCCCAAGTTGTCCATATGTGACACAAATTCTTGTTGAGTTAGGTCATATAACTCTTTTTCTGAGTATTCTACTTGATCATCAAATTCTTCCAGTTCTTCTAGACGTGAACGTATAGTAGCACTTTGAACATTTTTTGAAACTAAAACAATGACATTAACGATACAATAATACTATTACCAAACATTATTTTCATATTATGTACATGAATGAAATGAAAGTTTTTCAGAAGTCGTGTAACTGTTCAATATGTTCTGTCTACAATGAGACCAAGGTTGTAAATTGTCCAACCAATCATTATCAGTTTCATCAAAATCAGTAGGAATTAATTGTGCAGGTCGGCTAAGGGGATCATCCCCATAAGTAATTGAGGATGATAAAGGATCATTAACCAATACATTTTTACTGGTGACCTGCAAACATTAATGCACAGTTTTATAGTTATTAACGAACAAATCAATAAATTGTATAAATTAAATTAATATTTTAACTATAAAAAACTTTAGTATCACACTCGATGGGTGGTTTATATAATGAAAAAATATATTTTTTAATAAATTAACAAAAAACATAAAATTAATAAGAACTTTACAATTTAAAAATAGAAATTATTTGTGGATTTTAAATTAAATTTAAGTAGTGATTTTTATTAATAAAACAATTTTAAACAATATTTTAAAAAGTAATAACTATTTCTATATTTGTTTATTCTTACTAAACAAATTGTTCACTTCTATAACTGTTTAAAATTACATACCACAGTAGTAGATAGTTTTAATGGATGATGGTCACCACATTTTTCTAGTACACAATTTTTTTTACGCTTGTTGTGGTTAATAATAGGTTTACTATACCTATAAATTAAAAAAAATAAATAAACAGATTAAGAAAATAAATATATGTGATGGTCAGTAGAGTTGTGATTAATAACAATTATTTAATGCCTTTGTGTTTTCAACAGATGCAAAAAAAATGTCTTATATTAAATCTTTCCGTACACAATGAAAACAAAATTTCTCAAATTATTTTGAAGTTAATCATAAAAGTAGTGTAGAGTAGGAAGGTAACATAAATATAAATAAAAATTTAAATTTCGATTACAGTACAACAAATTTGCAGCAAAGTTTAAATGTTGTATTTTTATTGTTATAATATCTAATCATACCTATATCAGAATAATTTACAAACAACTATATTTATCCAAATTCAATAAAATAACTATGATTCTATGAAATAAGTTGCATAAAATATACTTAATGAAAAAATGTTGTGTTTTAACACTTACCAATTCCATTCAAATGTGCGAGATGACATGTTATTTTAATATAAGTGTACAAAAGTAATAAAATTCAATGTTGTGAATGAATACCAATAATAAATTGTATAACGGGAAATCAATCAAAATAACATTTAACTTTTATTATAGTTCTAACAATTAGTTACAACTTGTATGGCCAATGTTTTCAAAATTTCAAAATTAGAATTTTCAACCAAGAGTTAGTACTATAAGTAGAGATATATATTTCTATAAGTCTACATGATTGGGTCCGTTAATCGTAATAAGGACCACAGGTTACATTAAACTGTGTATTATTGTTGATTATGTAATACCACAGATTTGAGAATAGGTACATTGGTGGTATACATTAATTATTAATTTAACGTAATCTGTAAAACATAGAAATGATACTCCAAGGTGATAACAGTTTGCTTATAAAAATTTCCTGAAGCCCGCCAAGAAATTAGAATAGGTTTTTTATGCCATGAAACAATATCTATCGTATAAAATATAATATTTACACACCAAAAACGATTCGTTGCTACTTAAAATGTATTAAGTTATGACTCTGTTACAGAGTATAAAGAAGTCGAATTCAAATTATATTAAAAATGTGAAAGTCCTCCCCCTTCCCTATTTATAGTAATAATTCAATAGTGTAACGTATAACAGAAAAAACCCATAGAAAAGTGGAAAATTAAATTAGTGAAACACATTTTATCAAAAATTCAAAGCCATTTACATTTTATAAAGCTGTGATAAACATAAATGCATATTACCATAATTCGTAGTGGCATAGTAAATGTTGCCATAAACTAATTTAAAATTTCCTGAAAAACAGATACCCACTTTGATTCGTGCGACCTTTCTGTCTAAATAGCAATACGTAATATCACTAAGTATTCTGTGAACCACCAAGAAACATTTTTATGTAAAATCTGTTCGCATCAGTTTAACATCTGACACATCTCTCATAGACACTCAATTGTTAAACAATTTTTTTAAAATTAGTGGAGATTTTGGGGCTTGTTTCTGTCCTACCGCGGGTTGACCCGGTATTCTTTCAGAGTGTATCCTACTGCCCACATATCAAAACATCTTAATTCGTCCAAATAGAAGTGTCTTTATTCCGTTTTTAAAAACGGCAGTGAAACCGTGAGTCAAAAAAAATATTAATAATAAAATGTCTTGAAATCTTCGAAATGTCGATAACTAAGCTACACAGCGGTCGTAGTTTCATTTATGGCCATAATTTAATACATGCATAATATGCATTTTTGTAAATTGGTTGATGAAATAATTTGATAAAAATAACCTTTTGTCAACATGTTACCTGATGGCTGATAGTAAAAAAATCGGATTTTATAAAAAACGGAATAGAAGAACTAAGTAAAAACAATGCGAATCGAATCCGAACGTTTTTAATTCTTTCACAATGGAAAATTCAAGATGATTAATTATTCGTACGTTACATAATACAGAAAATGCAACGGCACGCAACTTTTCTCAAGCGATCACCCATCCAAGTACTAACTACGCACTGTATGCCCAAGGCCCAACGGCCCGAAATCGTTCTACTTCAATAGTTCAATGATCGGGTGAGAAGTCGAGAACTGGTCTATTCAACATGGTATGGTCATTGGCGATGTGATCTTAATATTTTCATTTCTTCCATGACACATAATTATTCAGTATTCGATATTGATGATATCATATTACGTGATAAGGTTTAAGATCAACTTTTATTGGTAATGCCACAGAATAGATAAATAATGCGAATTAGAAAATAGCAATTACCAATTTCTAAAGTTAGTTTCGAATTAAAAAATTTAATTAATTTTTCAACTACGTAATGTTACGGTTATTTAGTAAAATGTTAAAACGATTATAATTAAAAACAGAAAATCCCGATGAAGATAAACGAAAAGAATTTATCTGCTTATTCTACATCGTCATCGCCAGTCGATAAAGAAGGATGGCTGTGCAAGCGGGGAGAACTTAACAAAAGTAACCAGAAAAGATGGTTCGTCCTCAAAGGCAACTTGCTGTTCTATTTCGACCGAAAAGGTGATAAAGAGCCATTAGGTGTTGTCATACTTGAAGGATGTAGTATTGGTAAGTAACTATTATTTATTCTTGTCCATTTTTTTTTCAACCGTAGACACTTGTATTATCTTTTGTTTTAGAATTGGCTGAAAATGATGATCAGTTCAGTTTTAAAATCATATTCCACGGGCCTAATAATAGGAGTTATATATTAGGAGCTGATAGTCAGGAATCGATGGAACAGTGGATGAAGTCATTGGCTTGTGCGAGTTATGATTATATGAAATTTATGGTTGCCGATTTACAAAGACAGCTCAAAGAACTTGAAGGTATACATTTAGTTATTAACTTAGTAGTGTGGTAGTACTGCAGTATTTGAATTTGAAAAAAAACATTAATTATATGTTTGTATAGAATCTCCTATTCAAGTAACCACTCTCCAAGTGCCAACTAATCAAGCATCACAAAAAGTAGAATCCAATGAACAAACATCACCTCAACCTCCACCTAGAGGCCGTCATAATCCTTTCAATAAGCCGACCAACAGCCATCAGTCTCCTCAACGTAAAGACATTGTCTTATTCCGTAAATCATTCAAGGAATTACACAACCAACTCGGCAGACCTATACTTAGAGACAGGAATGAATGGAGGTTTGGATTGATAAAACAGGAATTAAACAATCAAGAGCCACTGATAACTTTATGATGTGTCACATTATTATTGTTGTATAATGTTTATACTTTATATTGTACTTTTATTTATTTGGGGATTGTTGTCTTTGAATTGTATAGCCTATATGTAATCAACTTATTATTTATTATAATATTATAAAGTTTATTTTTATTCATTTATGTTGGTATTCAATTAATAATACATGGCGTTGTCACTTGAAGAATGTTGTATAGAAAGACGTTAAATTTAAACTATTAGAATAATTAACCATATAACATTTTTAAAATATGGTACTATTCTCAATTCTGTATCAATTTTCCTTTGTGTTAGCATCAGTGAGTTGTCAGTATATGTGCATTATAAAAGCCTACATTCACAAGTAGACCTTTAGAGCCATTTCACACGTACCCGGCGCACCGGTTACCTGGTTTCATAAAAACACAATTTACTTTCACATTTACCCGGCAATAGAGTTCCACACCCACTAGTTACTTGTATTTGTTAAGTCACACAAGTTAATTTAGCCAGATAGAGATAAGTTGTTTATTTGTTAACTATGAAACGTGAGCAAATCATAGCATTATTATTATTGTATCGGCGTCTAAAAAAAAGAAGGGCAAAAAATACTTCAATAGGTTTATCCAATTAACCAAAAACGGAAGGAGTGCAGAGACTATTATGTGCTGTTTTGTCAACTGCGAGAAGATCCTGAAAAAATTTCTAATTACTTTCGAATGAGTGCAACGACATTTGATGAGCTACATGGACGGCTTAGATATACTTCAAGGCCAGGATACATTTATGAGCGAATGTATTCAACCTGAACAAGTGTTGGCAGTTACTTTAAGGTAATTATACACAATGTTATTTTTATATAACAAAACATTTTATTATTTAATTGTATAAAAAGTAAAAACTAAGTTATTAATTTTAAAAATCTTAAAAAGTTATTTTATTACAAAAAAAACAGACCGATTGACGGCGAATTCCCGGGTACGTGTGAAAGCGCAATTGCTTATCTATCACTGTCCACTGTCAACTTCGGTACCGGCTAGAGGCTAGACGGATCAGGCCGGTGCAGTGGGAGTAGCCGGTGACCAAATTGACTAACCGGCGCCGGTTTCGGGTGTCTCGTATGAAAGCTCTCATTCTAATATCACACCAACCACCAACGACCGGGTAACCGGTGCCGTTTAAACGGTCGCCGGGTACGTGTGAAATGGCTCTTATAGTTTTAAAATTAGTTAAATGTGCTACAGACTATAAAACTCTGTAATAGAATATCCTAAATGATAATGTACAAATACAAAAATCTTTATTTATATTATTACTAAGTATTTTAAAGTCAGTGGTTATATTCAATTTTAATCTAAATAAATTATTGTATAAAACAATAGTTAAAAACCTTGTATTTTGTGTGTCTTATAAAAAGTTTGGTAAGTACAAAAAGATTCAAAACTATAAAAATTAGTATTTTCCTGGTGCTGTTAATCTTCTACTTAAATCAAGAATGCAGTTTCATGGTTTTGTATAATTTAAACTGATTTGTCATAATCATACGCGCAAATAAGGGGTGAGGCTGATCCCCTAGAATTGCTCACCTAAAATGTAATTGCGGAGAAGGGGTCAGTTTTTGTTTTTACAGAAGAGGTTACTCATGAGTCATGACTCATGAGTCATGTTATTAATATTTTACTTCGTCATTCATTTTACAAGTTTAAATAGTCAAGTTATTGTAAGAACAAATTAATGCATTTAAAAATATTTAGTGCTATATCCCATGTTTATGAAACATGCATTTTTGTTTATTACCTAATTATATAGGTAATAGTGATTAATGAATTATAATAATAATAGGTAAAATATAGTTCATAGGACTATACCATAACACTTCTATAGGTACGGCCAAATAAATATGTTTTACATATTATGTTATAGTACATAGTCTTGTGTATATTGCATAGTAAAATTATATTGGAAAAAAAATAAATGACAATAATATAACAAAATATTACGAAAGCAACGAATTATAACTGACAATAAATTTGAGAAATTACGAAAGCAGTCGCCCATTGATAAAGATTAAATGACGAGCGCAGTCGGCCGAAAGTCTGAACCATTAGAATGAATATAAAACATGAAAAAACATTGAATTCGAATGGATACATAAAACCATTCTCAAAACTTTGTAAGTCCATTTGAATCCATTACACACACGCAACAGTCAACGTATAAAAAGCTTATGAGGATCACTGAAGTTACGAGTCATCAAAAAAGGAGCAATGAGCTTAATAAATTCAGGAATGATTTATTCGAATGTTTATTAAAATACATTCAGTTATATTTCAATACATAACGTATTTGTAAACAATTATACGATTAATTAAGATTTTTTAAGACAAAGCGATAAAGCTGCAAATCTAAATATTATATTTATTATTATTAAATATAAGTACAACAAGTATAGTCTGAATATGAATAATAGTCTGAAATTTGTATTAAATGTTTTCCTTACAAATTATGGTAACATACCTACGATCAAAATGCCAATGTTTATGTTGTATTATTGTTAATATTATTTTCGAGCGTAGCGAGTACAATTTTTTTAGGGGTTTTGTTATAAGCATCACCAAAGGTCAGACACTATTTGCGCCTATGGGCATAACAATATAATACCTATCAATTATCATAATTCATAATAATTCAAAATGTTGATTAAAAAAATTTAATCTGGGATCATTTTTAATTTTGAACACAGTGTTACTGAATACTCATTAGTCATTACTCATGGTATGATATTATGATAATAATTAAATTGCCGACTGCAGTGCGAATGTATACTGATACGCAGGTCTCATTTCGTAGTAATACTAGTAATATAGTCATTAGTAATTACTTTATTAATCTATAATATTATAATTTATAAATAGTCTATAACATTCTGAAAATAACAGCCCGATAGAGTAATAGATTATGGTATTGTATGGGGAAAATATTTTCAGCCTCACAAAATAAACAGGATGCAGATTGCAGACAGTTCTAAAATCTTGCTGAGCTCAGACTCTACATTCTGGAGTCTCCCACTATATTCTTAAAGTTTTTAATAAGAGAAAAATTGCTCCCCCCTCCCAACTTTTTTTCCAAATTACGCTGTTGGTTTTGGCCTAAAAGTATCAAATTGGTTCAAATGTATTGAACGCTGGAATACTGGACACTGTGTATAATTGAGTTAATACTGTTAATAGGAGGCATTGAAATTATAATAACGTAACGTCAATAAGTGTATAAATAAATATAATATAATCATAAATCATCCTTATTCTTATATACATAAAAGAACAGTACTTTTTTATGTTTCAATTATGTGACGACACTATTCAAATTTTTTACGATATTTTTCAGAGTTGTTCTAAATATTTCCCTGAGTGTAACCACATCACCTGATTTTCAATTTTTTTGTCTGAGGGAAGAGGGTGTATAATATTAAAATGTTACGGTTTTTCGGAGAGGCATATGAACTTTTTTACGATATTTTTTCACAGAGTTGTTCCAAATATTCCGCTGAGTGTCCCCACGTTGCTAGAAATTTAATTTTTGGTCTTAAAAGAGGAGGGAGGTCATTTTTTCACTATTTGCTAATCATGGTTACCTAGGAAATATTTTTTTTTATTTGTTTATTTATTAAATGTTGATTTTAATAATTATACCAATCGAGGTGTATGTAAATAAAAATAAAAATCATTATATTGTACGACGAATGTGCGTTTTTCAATATATTTGGTTTGTACTTCAAAATTGTGATACTGCTCTAAAATATTAAAATAAATATTTATATTAACCTAACCTAACCGGACGAAACTGGATAATTCAGCTACATCAACCTATATGTATATTTATTATAAAATGGGAGCCATTTTTTTTATGTACGAGCATATCTCGAAAAGCACTCAACGGATTTTAGTACAGTAATCACTAATGGAATGGCCGAGTCTCGGGGAACGGTATAATGTATAATATGTCTTAGAAAAATTAATTGGATTGCCGAAAAAAAATTTCAATAAAAAAATGTAAAACAGAAGTGTTATCATTGCACATTCTTATGAATTAGGTAGCGTAATATACTAATAACTTTGTTTCGTTCCTTATAATAGCTATCGTTTATTATAGCCTATAGGTATTATAAGAAGATATATAGGTATATATAGGAGAACTAACGTCGACACTTGCTATGTGGCATGCGTATTTGTGGGACGACCTTTAATAGTATTCGGTCTAGTTACATACATTTTACACAAAGAAATCAGAGTGTGGTGATCGTCGTGGTATTTTCCGAAGTTAATAGTATTCTTAAAGGAAATATAAGGTTATATTAGGTTCACATTCTTCCGGGCCTCGGCGCCGTGTGTAACCATATACCGTTGTCTGCTGTTACTAAGCTACGAGTATACTTGCTGGCAATACTGTCTCCACTCTCCGCATTATCGTTTTGCCTACAGGCTCCAATAATAATAAGTTCTTCACATGCGAAGTCAACAAAAAAAACGCAAGGAGGTTACAGCGATTGTGAACTTCTCAAACAAGCGAGAACAACAAACTATTTTTTAACGTTAACAGTTTAAAATAAGCATAATTTAACATGGCTACGGTTTGAATAATGTAAAATATCAAACGGTATCTATTGTAAAAGTATAAATATGTATGGGTATTTACAAAACCGGACTTGGAGTCTCCGGGCCTCTAAACCGTCACAGATGTAGACCCCTTATGAGCCCATCTTTGATGAAAAACAATAAAAAAATTATTATTAGACTATTGTTTATTTGACCTTATCTTATATATTGTAACCTATGACACAAATAAATGTACATAGTTTGTTTTTTCGTAAGTATAGCCATAGTTCAGTACATCGCAGCCATTTTTATTGGTTTTGTTGACCGTTGGACATAAGTCCAAGTTATTGGTCCATTGGAATTTATCAAAATACCTAAAACCGGCTTCTAATTGGCTCTCGCAATAATAAGTAATAACAAAATCAGTAATAATATCACTGAAAACATCATTATCGTGTAAATTGACTAAAAATGTGTTACAGGGAATGCGACTGTTATTTACTTATCGTGTCACGTTTTACGGCGGAGGACGTCCACATCAATAAAAGGTCGATATCAATTTCAAGTCGTAGGTACTTTTCTGAAGACTCTGCCGCGAAGGTTCTACGACGATCGTTGTTCGCCAGTAATCGGTTGCAATTATGACGGTACAGTTGATCGCGTTGCTCGCGGTGACATCGGTCTTGACGTCGCGATGCATGTGCGTATGCGATCGGAATGAAATATTTTACGCTGTTGCGGACGACGATGACAACATTTTGATCCAAACAACGGAAAACGGCAGATTCGTCGGCAAAGCGAGCTACACCCGCTGTATTAACGCGACGGGGTGAGCTAATAACTATATTTTCTACTTTAACCTAACCTACGCATAACGGCCCAACCGCCTCTGGCCCACCTTCGGATTCGGTTACGGCAATCCTAGTGTATGACCGTACCCTCTTAAACCGAAACCTGTAACTTACCTACGTTTCTTCTTTAAGTGGATCAAAGTATGCTATTGTGTAATTCCTGCCCAATTTTATAACAACAATTATCGAATAAAATTGATAGGACTACGCCAAGTTCAAAACAATACGATCATTTTCAAAATAGGCATTTATTTGCATCGACATACATATTATCAATATCGCCATGAACCTGTGAACAAGTAAAAGGTAAATGCACTAATTATAAACTTCATCGTTGTAATTATTATGATTAGATCATCACGGGTCAAGAATATCGTTTTCGATCGATATAGTACTTACAATGGATAAAATTAATCATTCATTTTATAAATACAATACATCAAGATAATATGTACGCATCTATATATATTTACATGTATATTATGTATTTGCCATGAAATGATAAAATAATTTAACGTTGCTTATGAAAAATACCTATAGTTATCCCTTGCTTGACACAAGTTCCCTCTCATTCAAACTTGATAGGCTTCCACCATGAAATAAATTAGAGGCAGGACCGTATTTAGAATTTAGCCGCCCCGTGCAAACAAATTCTGCCCCCCCCCTCTTTTCAGGTTTATATATTAATCTTTTTTGTTTTTTTGTTTAACAAACGACGACGGTTACATACAGTTGACAGTTGAATAAGATACATTTAGAAACATTAATTTAATAATAAGTAATAATATTAAATTAGAAAAATCTATATATTTGTTTAAGTCTATAAACCTAAGCTATTGTATTATGATTTTTTTAATCAGTATTCGTAAAATATCGTATAAAGGACCTACAGGCTATAGGTCAAGACTTGGATTGTAAATTATCATTCATATATTGTTAATATATACATTTAAATGATTGAATTTCATTCCAAAAATAAATTATTAACATTTTTCTACATTTTATTACAACAAATTCTACAATTGCACCCATTTTAATCAACTTTTGAGGTCAAATGCGCTTCTATGGTCATCATTAACAAACTATTCAGTCTATTTTCTTTAGAACATGATCTAATAATGATTTTACTCACTTCAGAGAAGTGAGAATGATCATTTTATTAAACATTTGCTGTTAAATAGTTTGAATATTTAAACTATTTATAATCATACGTTTTTATAATTTTATGTTGTCTAATTTCTATTTAACATTTTTTTGTCTTATAAATATACAAAAAACTGCAAGACAGTAATCAGATTCTGGAACCATAATTAAAATTTAAATAAAAAAAATAAGCCATAACCGGCAAAATCCATAGACACGATTTTCAAGAACGCCCTCATAAATCTGCCGTCCGGCGAATCGCAACCATTGCACTCTCCTAAATACGACTTTGGTTGAGGAAGATTTTTCCATTTATACTCAAGTGGAAAAATTTTTTTTTTAGTTAGTAAGCCTCTCCAAGTCCTCATAAATACTCCTATGCCTAAGAGTCGAAGAGCGGTCTAAACTCTAAACCAATCGTATTAAGTTTACATTTGTCGTCGATTTTGACGTCGCATCTGCGAGGAAATCGAAAGTGTTCTCGGGCTCAAAGGATATTTAATTATTCATTACATAAGAATAATAAGACCTAAAGAGTTGCTTATCAGAATTTATTTTATTAATATTTTTAAGTTGCTAATGTTTGAATCACTTAATTAATACGGCAGTTGCTTATCTGATATCATATTATTATATGGTACCTATAGGTATTATAACTTATTTTGTATTGATAGTGCTGTCTTATCTTTAGTTGTTGTCGTTAAATCATTTTATGGGCATAATTTTTTTGAAATTAATCATTACTTATATTTTTACTGTCTTTTTTACTGTCAGTTGATTTGACAAATGCTTACGTATCAATTTATTATATTTTAATTTTTAGATGGGATTACCTAGAAATATTAACGTCTCCTAAAGAAGATGATTCGACGCAAGCCTATGCCGCTGGTCTGCTGGAAGGATGGGTTACAGCTGACATGATAAATACTTATTGGTATAATATTTTTCAACAATTTTGTGTCGGTCGATCAGATTTATGTGTTAAGTTGAATGAGTACATACACACGAATAAAGAATGGATCATATCCCAAGTGATACAGAAAAATGGATCGGACGCATATTGGTATCAAGTATATTAGACGTTACCATCAGTGTTATACATGAAACACAATATTACTTATTATAGCTTAATGCTTTTAGGTCGGTTTGGTGTACAAGCAACTCGATGGCTTATCTGATGGATATAAGCTGAATACAAAAAAAAGAATGCAGTCTTTATCCTGGGAAAATTTTTTGTAAGAATATATTAACATTATAATAGGTTTTATATACATAGTATAGTGGTATTCTTGAAGTCTGAAGATGTATAGTTATTTAAGACACGAATGTTTCTTAAACCAACACGAAATGGTTTTTATAAAATATTTTTTTAAGTTGGATGAACATTCAAGAAGATTTATATGATTTATGTGATGCCTTTAATTCTTCACACCCTCATAAAAAACCGTTCGGGACGGGTTCTTGTTCGGTTCTCATAAAGCTACTACCCGAACACAAAGAGTTATACATCTCTCACGTCACTTGGAATTGGTACATATATAATATAGGCACCGTAGTTACGAAGTTTATTATAATTATATGATTATACGTGTACATGTTAGGTACGAAACAATGTTGAGAATACAAAAGAGATATCGTCTTAATTACAAAGAGAGTAAATGGTCGAATCAACGAGTGTTTGGATATGACATACAGTTTACTTCGTATCCAGGTTTCCTGTATTCATTGGACGATTTTTACTTGATTTCTTCGGGCTTAGCTATTACAGAAACCACTAATTCAGTTTACAATCGTCAGCTATGGGATAATGTTCAGCCAGTCGGACAGGTTAGAAATATCAGTATATGATGATATATAGTTTTATTATAAATGCTTAACACGTGAAATTATAATAAAATATATAAACCTAATCAGGATTAACCAAATCACTATATTCAAGTATTGTGGTTTAAGATTTATCATTCAACGTTTTTTACTGTAAATGGTATTATGCAAGGGCAGTAGTATAACGCATTGTGCTGTGTCCTTAAGACATTAATAAAATATAATATTCTAAAATAAAAATACAAGTTTAAGTATACAATTAAAAACGGCAAACATATTTAAAAATTTAGTTTATATCCGGAAAATATTTATACTAATATAGAAACAAACTTCATGTGGAATAAAAGTCTATAAAAATATTCGCAACAAAATATAATTGCTGACACTATTTACGATTTAGAACTCTATGCGTACGTACAAAGAAGAAATATATCCTGGTATATTTATGTTACTTTTTGTTGTCATCGCTTGGATTGGAGTTGGATACAGGGACTTATCACATGAGTGATATTAATATTAATTATTGGTTATTTTTTTTTTACAAGTGATAAAAATAAATATCTAATTAATATTTAAAATTGAGGGAAGTTACTGGGGTATGGACGGAAAACTAAGTCCCCCGAGCTATGACAAATTATAGCTATAGTGAAGTTTATTTTCGTAAGTAAAGGCGTGCTTTTATATTTTTGTTAACTTGAGTACCTACAGTAAATTGTACGTATGTATACACAAAACAACAGACTTATTCTTTGAAGTAGAGTAAAAAGAAAATTTTTTTCACGAATTGATTGTAACATTTATTGATAAATTTTTTTCATATGCAGGTATTAGTCTTTATTCGCGCTATGGTTGCAAATCGACTGGCGTCTGATGGATTATCTTGGACCAAATTGTTCAAGAAATATAACAGTGGAACGTATAACAACCAATGGCTGGTGATTAATTATGCGCTGTTTCGGCCGGGTCGTAAAATGCCTAAAAACGGGTTGCTCTACATCCTCGAACAAATGCCTGGACTCGTGGAGACGCGGGATCTGACCAAACAGCTATTTAGCCAAACGTACTGGGCGAGCTATAACGTGCCGTTCATCCCGGAAATATTCAAAGTGAGCGGCCAGGGAGATATGGTAAAACAATACGGAAATTGGTACGAACCAAATTGGTAATCGCGGATGAAGCGGATACTATTAAACGCTTTTATTAAGTATTTTCATTTTAATTCTTTCGTCGAAATATGTACGTTCAGGTTTTCGTATCTAAACACTCCTCGGGCCCGAATATTTGCCAGAGACCACGTAGACGTCAAAGACATGCAGTCCATGTTGTTTTTGATGCGTTCCAATGACTTTAGAAATGATCCCGAGGCCAGGTGCGAATCATGTGTTCCTCCGTACTCGGCAGAAAACGCTATATCGTCAAGGTAAAAGTGGTTTCTAACATATAATACGCGACGACTGTATAGGCAGTTTAGGTGCATGTATGATAATTAGGACTAGCTATATTTGTAAAAATATAAATTTACTTTACTTGGAGGTATAATAAGTATTTAGCACCTATCTAGAGACTAGAGATTACTCACGTATAGTGACAAACCGGTCAATTGCAGTGTAATGAGATTCGCCGCGGCTATGATTGTTTTTCAGGGATGACTTGAATGACTTAAATGGTGTGTACCCGTTTGAAGCATTGGGTTATTCAAACTGGGGTGCTATAGATGCCAAAATAACCAGCCACAAGATGTTTAATGAACATATGTTTCTTGCCGTCTCCGGACCAACGAAAGGAACTAATGGCGAACTCGAGACGTATTGCTGGAGTAGAACTCAGGCAAATAACGTCAGTCACGTTGGACTTCCCGACTGCTGGGACTTTAAACCCAAAACACATCATTGGGGCTTTTAAAAGACTTAATTTTAGTATCTTACGATTCGCAAATTTTACTGTATTCAGTGGGTTCACAATGTGTATCTGAGTTCTCTAGAGACATGTTTTTAATTTTAACTATAATAATTTATAAAATGTATAACTGGCATCAAGCCCACTAATTTAGAATATCTAATGAACATTATAAATATTTTGTGCTCTAATTATTCAATTATGTTTTAATTTTCGTCCTTAAAAACAATTAAAAATATGAGTTATAACAAATTGTAATGCCATTATAGGTTGTGACTTATGATCCTAAAATTGATAGTAAATCAAAAAATATTTTAATTACAATAACGTAGTGTTGAATAAGAATGTCTAAACATTTTAAATCTGAAAAAATAAGAACGATTTACGTTTAATATTTTTCTAGGTTGTCCCTCGTTAACAGAATCATTTTAGTGTATGTACTTTAGTGTATACCACTACTCTTAAACTGTTATACCATACAATTCACTCTATTATACATAAATACCACTACTCTTAAATTGTTATCTGAGAAAATATACATGTATATGTTTAAATATATTTACTATTCATATCAAATATTAGACTAAAAGTCACTGACCATTTCATTACTTGTTTTTCTTTATGTGTACAAAAATTATTCAGTAACATTAGAATAATGTTGTCAATACGTTGTGCACAGCTACTGTTTACTTTGTGGGCATTTCAGTGTTCTACAGCACAGAAATCTCAAACTTTATTAGCAGTGAAAGATGTCAATAATCAAATCACTATCAAATCATTTCCTTACTCTGCCAAGCCAGAAGAGATAATAATTGGCAAAGCCAAATATACAGACGAAATCAACAGTACGGGGTAAGTATTTTTTTTTATAAGAGAAATTAAAAATTCATCTTAACTAAACTTCAGCTAGGTATGAATTCTCAGAACTTTTATAAGTAAATTAGGATGTATGTATTTAGATTCTAAGTTGAACTTTGTTTTGGTTTTCGAATAAAGGAATTTGGATCAGTAAATATGTAAATATATGATTGTCCGTAATTGTTCAATCTGTGAGATAAGTGTCCGATACGAGATTTATGTAGCTAATTTTTTTTTGATACCACCGATTCCAATAAGTTGTTGTAAATACTTGAACATTTAGTATAAGGCTATAAACATAAAAATAGATTTTTAAACAAATTCAACTAGGTGTGATTTAAAGTCTGCATGAGCGTCGTTCCTCGACAATAATATTTCAGTTAAACAGTATAATCAATAACCACATTTAAAAAGGTAAAAATATTTTATACTTTCCTATAGATATAATGCCTAGCATAATATTCTAGGTGGAGACTGGAGATTGAATCACATTTAAAGAAGGGAACGATCAACGAACTAATTTTTTTTCAGTTCAGACATAAAATGAAACAAGTAATTGGCAAACCGTCGAATTAAGCATACGAGTATTAACTCCACACTTAAGACAATTTTTGAGGAGGCTTAAAAAATATTTGAAGGGAGCTAAGGTAATTAGCTCCTTCGATCCCTGAAAATGATTAACACTCAAATAAAGTAGGGTATTTTATTTTTATCCAAGTGCCTTTTATATTATTACTTACAATATAATATAACGAATGGAATATATATAATAAATAATATAATATGGTATCATGTATGTTGTTTTTTCCGTGGAATTTAATTGATTAAATTGAAAAATAAGAATTTCGATAGAATACATACATTTATTTCTTTTACCATTTATTGAGTACAATTTAAGCATAATGAACAACGCTAACGAGATAAAATGTAATTATTATGAAATAAAAATTATATATATTTGAACTCTGTCCTACGAGTTTTGATAAAGTAAATTTTTATAAATACTTTGTGTATTTATTTATTTATTAAGGTTGTAATTTAGTAAAGTATAGTTTTACATAATTGACTATGTCCTATACACTATGCAGGGTGTCTCACGAAGATATTTTACCTGTTGCAATAACTTCGAAGGTAATGAAGATAATGAAGATAATCAAATTCTGTTTTTCTAAATATGAACTACAAATATGAATATTTTTTTTAGCTTACAGAAATATACTATAAACGTATTATTAAAAAAATATTTAAAAATATGTGTTTGGATATTATTTATTATATCTTATTTTCTGATTAATATTAATATTTATTTAAATATTTTTATATACTTCTTTGGAACGAGCCCAAAAAAAAAATTACAATTTATAATATGAACAAGGTAATTAAACTTAAACTAAGTTGAAACACAACGGATAGGAAGAACAATTGATATTAATTAATAAGGATCATGGCTGGCAGCGTGCATAAGCCAAATTATTGGGATATTTAGGGAGTGAACCAACAAGAAGGGAACATGGAAAGGGACCGGCGAACGAGTGAGGCGACTAGGCGAGAAGGGATTTTGAAGGTAACTTGAGAAAGGAAAGAAAGATTTTATGGAGATTAAGGAGATCATGGACCCGTTCAAGCCGGATTCCAGTGGACATTCGCTGACCCTCCGTTCACTAATAATCATGAGGAAATTGAAAGTAAAATGTTAAAAGTCAACATTTTCTGATGACAAACTGTATAAGATTAGTTATTTACATATTTTTAGAAAAATGTATAACAAAAAGTTATTTTTTTAAAGTTATTTACGAAAACATAAAAATGTTATTGTAATGTGAAAATTTGCAGTCCTTATCTCTGTGAGTCATGTGCAAAATATAATTTGATTTTCTTCATTATCTCAGGAGATATCGCAATGTGTATATTTTCACAAGAAATCCACCTCTATAATAATACAAAATGTAAGAAAAAAATTCAATCATTATTGTATAAAGTAGTATTAGAATTTAGAATAAAACAAAAGTATACGGATAATTTTATTTAAATGTTTCTGAAGTCTAATCATACCGAAATATGATTTCATTGAGATGCATTTAGATTATTTTCTTTAAATTGCCTTCATCAGTAAGTAATGCTTATTCTAGGTTGTATAGAAATACATTGTATTTCACTATATGTATTACATTATATTGTATATAAATAATACAGTCCTAGTATAGTTGTACAGTTTAATTTGTTAAGTGCTGTGTAAACAGTAAAATATTTTTGACGATTAGAATACTAAGTTTAATTATTATTTAATATTCTCATTTTTTTCATAGATGGGGTTACTTACAAATTAAAACTTCATCTAAAGCCACGGATGCGGATCAAGCATATGGAGCTGGGTATTTGGAAGGAGCGATGACCGCCGACCTTATATACAGCCATTGGTACAACATGGCAAAAGGATATTGCACTGACCGACCAGATGTATGCAAAGACTTAAAAGATTACATGACTACCAATAAAAATTGGATTGAATCGAAATTGAATGATTTCGACCCATATTGGTACCAAGTACGCGTTTTCAAGGTTATTTTATCGAGCAACGTTTTAAACAATTTATTCACTATAGATAGGCCTGTATTACAAACAACTTGATGGTTTGTTCAGTGGATACACGTACGGAAAGTCATCTAGAACGCCTAATTTGACGTTGGATGACTTATAGTGAGATTAAACCACGGCACACTATGATAATTTATATTTTATATTATTCCATGTATACATGTATACTTTTTTTTTTTGCTCTGTATTTTTAGCTGGTTAAATGCCCAAGATGACTTAGGTGACATATCGGTTGCTTTGAATTCATCGATGGTAGAACGCAAGGTCTTAGGAAGTGGATCGTGCTCAGCTCTCATTAAATTGCTACCAGGAAACAAAGATCTTTTGGTATCACACGCTACGTGGAGTGGGTAAGTAACGCGAAAAAATCGTATTCATTTCAAATTTTAACGTTCAAGTTTGATGATTTTACTTATATGTACTGGATGGTCGCAGGTACGAAACGATGTTGAAAATACAGAAGAGGTACAGTTTAAAGTTCAGAGAGAGTAAAACGTCTAGAAAACTGATAGGTGGGTCTGACATGTCATTCAGTTCGTTTCCTGGAGGGATTCAATCGGGCGACGATTTCTATCTGATGTCCTCGGGCTTGGCAACGCTGGAGACCACCATTGACAATTACAACAAGTCTCTATGGTCCAACGTAAAACCAGTTGGTCAGGTAAACGATTCGATTACCGCAGTTATTTCAACCCCTTGACATCCATGTGCCTTTAAAAATGTGTATTTTCGCATCTCAAATATAATTCAATAATTATTACAATATATCTACAACAGATTATGGAATTTGTGAGAGCGATGATCGCGAACCGCTTGGCCCGAGACCCAATGGACTGGATTCAACTGTTTAAACTGTATAATAGTGGCACGTACAACAACCAATGGATGATTGTTAACTACTTGGCCTTCCAGCCGGGAAACCCGCAACTGCAGACTAAAGACTTACTTCATGTTCTCGAACAGATGCCCGGTTATGTGGTGCACGACGACTTGACTAGTCATCTAGTCAATCAGACGTACTGGGCTAGTTACAACGTTCCGTTCTTTCCTTTTATATTCAACATAAGTGGTTCGAGAGAGATGGAAAAAGAATTCGGCGAATGGTAAACGTAACAGTAATAATATAGAACGTTATCGCTATGATTAATAATTGTTCTGAGTCATTGTACCGTGCAGATAGAAGTTTTTACGACCCGTGTGTTTATGCTAAATAGGTTTTCTTATTCTGGCACACCACGGGCACGTATATTTGCCAGAGATCACAACAACGTTCACTGCGATAAGTGTATGGTGCATCTTATGAGGTCCAATGACTTTAAACACGACCCGGAATCTAGATGTGTGAACTGCAATCCTCCGTATTCGGCGGAAAACGCAATATCGGCCAGGTAGGTTAGAGTACTGCTCCAAGAAAACACATTTCGCAGTTATTGCGACTTAACTTATTCATAAAAATATTCATACTGCGTTGTGTACATTCCACTATTGTAGAAATGATTTAAATCTCGTCAACGGTACGTACCCTATACCAGCGATGCGCCATAGATGCCACGGAGCCACTGACGTAAAAGTTACTTCATCTGGGCTGTTTAAATATTTACAATTTAGAGCTGTTGCTGGGCTGACTCAAGGAGCTAATAATAGTTTTGGACCATTTTGCTGGAGCAAATCGGATTTCAATACTGTGGTTAATCATCTAGGTCAGCCTGACTGTTTTAATTTCAGTACAGTAACACATGAATGGATTTTCTGAATTGATTTAACAGCATAATATGTACAGGCATATAGCCAAGTTCAAGATCCTATTAAATACATAATGCTGTGAATAAATTATCAATAATGATTAAATAATTATTATGACTCTAAACAAGCATACTTTTGTAAGATAACCTACGTAGGTACGTGGTTACTATCAGTGCAAATATATACACCCAGATTTTATGCAGATAATTACATAATATATAATTATACTTATACAATATACATACTATATCATTTAGTTTCATATCATGTACAACAGTTAGTCAAGTGTTTTTATTTGAATGGATTATACAATATATTTTAACCAATTTGATTTATCCATAAAAACTATGTATATCACTCGCCTGATTAAATTGTTAACTTTCTTGGATAATTTTGTTATGCTCTTAAAGTATTAACTATGAACTATAACATCTAGATCAACATAATTTAAAGATAATTAATAAGCAACTAAAAGCATATTCTCATTCAGGAATTTGTCTCATTTATTTTGATTGAGACAATTTTTCGTAAATTGTTATTTATTTTATACATATATTATTTTTAAATAACTTAAAATTCCTAAATTCAAGAAAATTGGTATTTGCTGACGGTGAAATTGTTCTACTTTTAATCACTGTTTCATACATTTAATATTCAATGTATAACAACAAGAAGAAAAATAAACTATC
The DNA here is from genome assembly GCA_949715065.1 of Periphyllus acericola. Taxonomy (NCBI): domain Eukaryota; kingdom Metazoa; phylum Arthropoda; class Insecta; order Hemiptera; family Aphididae; genus Periphyllus; species Periphyllus acericola. Next base: position 5,944,291 of record OX454265.1, on the reverse strand, counting down.
TAAAATGTTTGTTTAGAACTGTAAATAATTATATTAGTTTTTTTTTTTAATTTCTTTGTTCCTCAATTTAGAACTAGATCATCGAATACATTTTACATAAACACACAAAAATTGAATTATGCATTAACTGCTCCTATAAACAGAGTGATGTCCATTGCTAATGGTTATGGTCTGGTTTTAAATGTCTTAAAAACCATTGATAAATGCTCTAAAATATAGTCAAAAATTCCCTTGAAAAATTACCCATACTTTTTTTTTCATAAATGTACCTTTTATGTTATTAGATACCTAATTTATAATTTACAAAAAAAACATGTTACAAAAAAACGGGAATTTAAAAATTTGACTTGATACTTATAATTGCTGGACCTCCGACTAAAATTAAAACTCTAAATCCAAAATGTTTTTATTCAAACCTTCATTTTACCATCAACTATATACTATCGGTAATAAGTTATTATTATTACCTCATCCTGTAGTTTTGTACAATTAGTATTGCATAATACTATTATTAACTATATCAAAAGTATCTACTATCAATTAATTTGTTATGGTGTATTTAAAATAACTCTTGAAAAGTAAAAAACCGTACGATTGCTATCAGACACCAAATTTTCTTTCGTCATCAAGGCTGTAAGACTAGGGTTGCCACCTTTGAAAGAAAGCAGCCCCGGAGACAGGCCAATAAGCAAAAAAAAAAAGGTCATCAGCTAGACGCTAGTATACCAGTATAATCTATAATCTATAGCTTAGTTGAAGAGTGAAATGATAAGTAATGAAATGCAAACTTTTTTTGAACAACTCTACCCACAATAAGTCTGAAGATAAGTTCATTTTTGAAAGCTCTGCACAGACTCCTTGCAAATTTTTAACTTCGTCATAAAGTCGGTCTTCTTCAATATTTTTTAATTCTAAAAACTAATAAAAAAAAAGAAGGCATAATAATAAAAACAAGTCTATACAAGACTATAAATCGTATGTTATCTTATCTTTATCTCCGACCCGGAGAATAATTCTCTGAACCCGGAGCCCGTAGATTTATATGTAAACCCGGATTCTACGGGTGAAACCCGGAGAGGTGGCAACCCTATGTAAGACCTATACCCGGACATACCTACGCCTTAGGGCTTAGACGGTGAAAGACTTTGCGGACTACTAAGGGTACTTTTTGCGCACCTACACCATACGAATGGTTTCTGTATTTATATCTAGTACCTAGTATTACACAGCAAAAATATGAGTTCTACCCACAGCAAAATTAGTTTGTTCTGAGTACACATTGGGCCCTCTGATACGCGCGCACTCCGAAAATTGCTGTAGCAAGTAGGAAGCCTTCAATCGTTATCAACCCATCAATATCATAGGCCACAGAATCAACAACCATATTGTTAATCTTCTACCTCCACAAATCCCCAAGCAAAAACTACGATGTACATATTTAATTATTATTAATGTTATCACTCAAGTTTTTTTTTTTCGTTATCCTTATCTAGCAGTAAGCGAGCATATTAGTAAGACTCGTCATAAATATTGTCGACGCCGCTGTATGCAATTGGATGTAACACTGAATAAATATAATATCTATTTAGTACTTACTTTAATCCATTTTATACTGTACACAGTATAAACAGCAAATAATAAATTTCAATAATACTCTTATTTTAACACAGAGTTGAACTCGGGCAGAATTAGACTAGATTGCAATATCAAGTTTTACCTTTTTTTTTTTTTTTCCTGTTTTAACCGACGACGCCGCGGGATCTGCTTTCGCATTGCTTCCGCGGCGCCGCCATCGTTTATTGACGGTGTCAATTATTAATACATACATGGGAGCAGACGGGACAGCTCCCCGACTTACCCCGTTCAAATTAATGCGTTGCAAGTCTTACTGGGCTTCTTCCTGACCTTCTAGGGCCGACCGGAGTCCGCCGCCCTATATCAAGTTTTACCTATGATTCATAGACATTATGATCTCAGATCTATATTATTGGGCTCAAGAGATAAGCTTAAAACCATATAACTATAAATTAGTTTCAACATGAATTATATTATTAAATAAAAAATGTAATGTTCAGTGTTGTATTTAACGTAATGATTAATGAATAAAGGTCTTGTAGTCCCCAACTTCAACATATTTTGGGTTTCCCAGGGTCTAGTCCGGGTCCTTGGACGGGCGTATAGCATATTATTGAATGTCGTTATCTAAATTCAATTAATAATAACATCTTGCCTCTTACTCACGGCTCACTTTATCGATTTTCACTTTCCAACTTCCATGCGAACAAACTCTGTATGTAAGCTCATATTATAGTATTAGTACAATCTAATTTCATATTTCGAACGCACTTAATTTGACTTTGAACGTTTTAAATTTTTTTATCAATAAAAGGGAGGGGCTCACCACCTCACCAACAAAAAATTGGCTTATTTGCACCCATGCCTATGATTCTGAGTAGACTATTTGTATCTAAATGTACCTAATTGAGTCAGATTTTTAGGCCTAAAATTCTAAACTGACTAAAATGTATACCAACTCTAACGTAAATGGAAATCTATAAAAATAAAAATAACATGTGTACAAAAAACAAATTACTAGTTAAATGAAAGTGACTTCTTTTCCACGGTTGCTTTCAACCTATACTCCAATGAATTCGATACATTCAGGTTTTACAATTGTATTGAAATCATGAATATATTTTTCTATTACCAAATCATTATTGTTACATTAAATCATGACCGACTCAAACACCCCTATAGCTGGCAGTGGTTGCATTCGTTTATAAAATGTTGATAAATCACTACTCTATTATGCTGAATTGCTGAGCTTAGCGAGAAACGAATTCAGTGACCAACACCTGATTTATTTTTATCACATATTTTTACAACACATTGTTTTGACTAAGTATCATTAGACTATACATTTTAACAAGAAGCCAAATTACGAATAATTTTTTTTACAAATGAATGCGTCAAAATAAACACAAAAGTAAATGTCAGTGTTTATCATATCTATATATATTAATAAATCTATCGATTCTTAGTATGTGAATCGAGCGGTTTGAAAATTAATTAAATTAAATTTTGTATAGATATTACTATAATAGTAATACACGCATTAAGTACTTTTTTTCGATTACATTGCTGACATTTAACGTTCCCATTTTTAAAATAATTTTTTTCTTATATCATAGACGGGGCTTCTTACAGATCTAAATTCAATTGATCTTATTTACGGCCATCGGAACAACACGGTACACGGGTAATATTATTTTCAAGACCTAAAGGATTCTTGTAAAACAGTTAACAGACTATATAGAATCTAATGAAAATTGTGTTAATTCAAATTCGAACACGTTCCTTTTCATAACGATTTGATGTTACATAAATTGTTCGCTAGGGATTGACTTGTTTTACGAGGAACTTGATGGGTTGTATGACCGTTTAATGCTTAAGAAAATATCAACCAGTACGTCGAATTTGACATATACAATTAAATCAAACCCTGTTCGTTCGAGCGTATGCTCATAACCGTGAAAGAATTATTAACTTATCCGGATCAGTATATAAATACAGTAGAAATCGTCGAGTACAACATCAAAGGGATACGATCTCATACGTTGTTTAACTACCAGACCATTCCTGAAATAATTAGATTGTTTTCGAAAATATAACTTCATGTTTTTAGTTATGACTTGATCAAGTGCCTCTGCATGACTAACACCTTGTTAGGCGGTGAAATTATACGAATTTAATGGATTGTACGTTTTCAATCTTAGAATGAGCCAGACAGTTATATCAACAAGGAATAACAATTTTTTTTTAATATATTTTATATCATTATTATTTATCATACATAATTCTCAAAACTCCATATTTTAGCATTGATTTGATAAATCGTTGATAATTTTTTAGCATCTTTGAAACAATGCATAGTTTGCATTATTTTCCAATCACTAATAATTTTTTTAACATTTTCTGTATAAATATATTTTTTTTATCTTATCTGATTTATCCTTAGTAGACGATTATGAGAATCGTGAACACTCTAATATAAAACTACTGATTTTGTGTGTAAAAAAATGTATTCAGCACGCTTTATAATTTCGAAATTAGTCAAATAAAAAAAAAAAAACCAGATATTGATATAGGGTAAAGACAACGGAATCAGGATGGTTGTCCTTGACATTGCTTTGCATCTTGAGAGCAATATTTACAACATTTATTTTACAACGTGCTGAACATAAATCGAACTATTTGGTATTTATAGCTGTATTGTATAAATTACACTACTCGATAAAATTGAAATGAAAGTGGGATATTTTAAACGTTTCACTTTCTCAACAGATTTTGATAAAACTATTAAATTAAATGTCATCGAAAGGCAAATTGACGTTACATAGTTATAATAGTATTTTCGATATTTTATTGCTGCACTAGGAAGGTACATATTTATGTTTGAAATCAATTTGAAACGTTGGGCTAGGAATATTACAGGAGAAGTTTAAGCGTCAGTTAAGTCAAGGTAAGAAGCACGACTCCAGCTTCACTCGCGTGTACTCGTATTTAAAATAAAATCTGTACAAATATGTATACGTGCTTATTGCAATAGAACAGAACATTGTTATGAAATAATATTCTAATCTCACCTCTCAGGATCTTTGATGTATTCTTCGTGTCCATAGGATATCAATGAAATACGTTACCTTCTACATTTTTACCTTGGCAATAATCGCAACTATACTTATATTACCAAGTATAATCATATATGATGAATTAATTTTATGCGTACAGCTTATTATGATGATTATTTCATATTGTTACTTGTCTAGGAAATAATGTATATGCCAAAATGAACACAGTGTGTACATAGGTACACAACACACACGGACACGGTCCAGGGTTATTCTGACTTGAGCGGCCAATGCGATACCAGCAGTGTTTCATGTATAATATGTGAATCGTTTTATAAATGTATCACATGTACTTATCTGAGATATTATAAGTACTTTAACATAGTAAGTGTTTATCTAAAATCTCGAAACATTTTAACTATATATGTAATATATTCTAATTTATATTCTACGCATGTATACAATGACACACCACATGGGTAAAATGCATTGTCTTAACACCAAATAAAATAACAAAAACATGTTGTGTAAACTATAAAGGTAGTATATGGTACACGTAAATATAGTCTTAGACTTTAGCTAATTCATATTATTAAACACTGCAGTTTGGACGATAGTATTATACATTTGCTTAACATTTTTATTTGGCAAAATTATTTATTTTTCAATACTTACAGGTTTAAATCTACTTCCTAGTACCTAGTCCAATAGACTCAATTACGTTTAAACTGTATCAAGTTGTAACTATTAAATTTGAAAAATGGATTACAATTTATTTTAATTTCAATTTTTTTAATTTTATTATTTTTGTATAAGGTTAGAGCCTTACATCATTTTTGTTAATCTTCATTGTTAATTGTTCAATATATATATAAATATAGTTACAACGACCAGTGGCAAAGTTGCTAAAAATACATGAAGTAGGCAAATAAGTATACTCACCTAAATAGTAAATACCACTGTGCATTAAACATTACCTTTCTCTTGTCCTCAACACCATTTTTTTAATCCCAATTCTTGTCTTCCACACCATCAGAGCATTTAAATATATTCTTAGGCAAAATCCACACTTATTTAAAGAATATTATTCATGGGATGTATATATATATATACATCCCATATTATATTTCATAAAATATAATTTATACTTATTAAATATTTAACGGCTAAAATATGTCTGTGATAGGGGAAACGATACTGTCCTTTGAAATTAATACTTTTATTTCACAGTTATATTATTAATTTCAATGTGAGTTCCCATAGAAAATAATTATTTTTTTGTTCTCACAAATATGCCGATTAATTTACAATTTTCGCAATTTAGCTAAATGGTTTTTTTGAGACGTCATGTAATTATAAAAAAAAAAAAAAACCTACATAAATCATACTTGAAATATATTTATTTAAATAAAATTTAAACAGTTTATCTCCCACTATTTGAATGGTTTAATTTTTAAAAAAAAAATATCAATAATACCTATTTAATAAAGTAAAACGTATATGATTTTTTAATTTATATAAGAAAAAAATCAATATTTAATATATTAAGTATGATGCTCATTGGTTAGTGTGATATGATGACTTTTTGTATGTCATTGTGATCAGACGCGACTGGCTGTTTAAACAAAAAAAAAATCACTATCAAATTATTTGTTAGCGTAATTTGAAGTTCAACTCAAGATTTATTATTTTCAACAGCTTAGTTAAATTATCATTAGTGATTATGTTTTAAGTCTCGATATCTAAGTCGAGCCATAATTTTAAATCTATCTAATCGACATCAGTAACTATTAAATCAAAATTGAGATTGATATTGTATAGGTCTATGTTGGCCAAAGTATAAGTGTAGAGATAAATATTATACTTTAATGTTTACAAATATTTATGAATTTTAGTTCTTGAAATATTTTACGAAAACTATGAATTTACTTTAAAAAAATTTAAAAGGACATTAATATTTATCAAATTCAATGATTCATAACTCACTAAAGTAGAAATTAGAAACACAATGCAATTATAAATAATAATATGTACAATGTACATAGTACATGAATATTTCTTTTAATATTGTACTATTATAAATTATGAAAGTTATTTTATGCGTTAACTGTAAAATCCAAGACGAAATATAATATATTCATTATATCACTGTATCGATGCTACATTTTTTGCCACCATAAAATAGATGTTTCATGCAACTTTTATTCAATTATTTTTGTGTCTTGTTTTTGTATCTTTGTTACGCATATCGTATACGTTTATCTAGAGACTGGGATACTATTGCGATGTTTTTGTAGGGGAAACACATTTAAATAATAAAAAAAAATAAATTATACTATTACATAAAGCATTTCTTGATTAACATGAAAATAATCATTGCACCGTAGTTGTTTTAATTTTACTGTCTTTATTTCTAAATCGTATATTTACTTAATTTGAAGTTTTTGTCATCTAGTTATTTAAACCTTACAACAACAACAAAAACAAAAACGCGGTTTGAGCATTTCAAATAAGTAATTTATTAGTGGGCTTGAATCCAACTTCAGTATCGTGGGAGACTTTGAACTTGCTTTACTCACAGCAGTGCAATAATCGAGATTACAAACAAATTGATAGTTAATTTTTTTACTTATTTAATATTATTGAATACTGGAGATATCATTATTTACTACGTATTTACATATTTGTATTTTAAAATTATAACCGTATTATTATATATAGAATATCTATTAATATGTATGTTATTAATAATACGTCACCGAAATGTTCAGTGCCATAATGTACGCTACCGGATGAAAATATCTTGTGCTTCTACGTAAATGACCATAACAATAGATATATAATATTATAATGTATCCCATATAACCTGTGAATTTGGCAATGCTTGAACATTCCATGTATTCCAGTTACAACTTCTATAGATCTTTAAATCTAACGACCCATTTAGATAAAATAATTTATTTACTTGCTCTGTATTGAAAACTTTTATTGTACTCTTAGTATCCACCTATTACCTATACTCTTTCAAAGTAAGCTCGTAACCTAATACATAGATTATTACTCGCACTGTTATACATGTTGACCTAAATCAAGTAATCGACAAAACAATGTAAAGCTCAGCGCATCGAAAAGAAACCTTGTCAAGCAGTTAAGCTATTATATAGTATGGACCTACATAAAATAATAATAAACATTATGAAGGGTCGAACTACTCATACCGCACATTATAATGTATGTGCATTGAACTTCAGTTATTGTTGCACAATATGTACACGCGCTGTCCGATGGTAACAACTACTGCAATTTTATTAGTGGTTAATTATCAACAATGACGAACTTATGGATTATTTTACCGGCCAATCCAGAAGTTACGAGTGCAGTGCGCACTCCCGTTGGACGAGTATAGTGAAAAAAACGTTGATCAAGTATACGTAAATGACAATGCAAATAAGGTACTTGTTCACGTATATATAATTGCTGCTGTACGACAAACGTTGTTCACTGGATTTTAACTCGTGTCAATCTTCTGCTATATTATTAATATTCATAATAATATGTACGTCGTAGTCCTTAGACCTTAGTGATTACTGAACCAGTTATAAATTCAAATATAATGGTGATCTTTTGTACCCTACACGGTTGACGTCTAGACGTGTATTCGTTTAATCAGCACACTGAGCAAACCCGCTAGGATATATTATAGATATACTATTAGTGTAATCTCCCACGTAATTCGTCGTAGACGTAACATATGCCAATAATATATATTCATCATATGCGTTAGAACAATTTTTTAAATATGTACACAGATGATAATGAATATACTTATTCTTACTTTTTTTCTACACATGTTACTGTAAATAATGACGCGTGTCACAGTCTATCACCAAAATTATTTTTCACCAGGTCAGTCAGTAATATAACTCTTACTCACGTTTTTCTTAAACTCTTACTTAGCACAAAATATTATTAAGTAAAGAAAAAAATAAATAAAAAGAAAGAAAGTTGATTAGTATGGTAAAATATAAAATTACACGTGTGCCCCGTAAGTATAACCTATATGTTTTAAATTTTAACTCGGGATTAAGTAAAAAATATTTAAATTATATATAAGTGACGATTTTATTTAAATTTTTTTTTTATAGAATTCTAGAATATTTAATGAAAATAGTTATTTGTAGCAATAACTTGTATTCAATTCCGCATTAATCTTTTAGCGATGTCATTTTCCTCGTTCAAAATATCGGGTGGTAAAACAAGTTAACAACAAAAATCGCACTTAGAATCTCCTTAAATCAAAAGGTTGACCCATATGTCACAGTATAATTTAACGATTTTTTTTTGACATGAAGGAAAAACTGAAAAAATTATAATTCTTATTTACTTGTTTACTCTTATTTATGCGATTAATTGTATGTTTCGTGTGTTCAAAATGTAATGTAATTTTTTGATTATATATAGAAACAAAAAATTTAAAGATTTGGCTCAGTCAATATAATTTTCTCTAAACGTTCTTAGTCGGAATTGCGGAATAATTGATTTCTTTTTTTGTGGTTTAGTTTAATGTGGTTTTTATTAGGTAATAGTTTATAAAATACTTTAAAACCCAACTGAGTATTTTAATATATAATATATAAATTAAGTATATTATATATAATTGCATTATGTATATATACGTGTATCAAATGTATTTTTAAATAATGTCGGTATTTATATATAATTTACATATTCTTTTTTTAAATTGAAAGATATACTTTAAAAATTGTTGGAACATTTTGCATGTTTTTAACTGACTTGGCAAGAGAATAATATTATAATTGGCCAGTATGTTTTACCAGCAATTAGTTTTGGTGAGAAAATATTACTAAGTTGTAGGTACCATTGTATAACTTTGCGAGAAATATTAAACCGTTTACGAAATAAAATTAAAAAATGTATTTAAAATAATTCTCACGTATGGTAACAACTAACCACTATTACCAATTCCTATTTGATGGACCATTATCCCTGTCACTGTTTCCCTACCATTCTTAACAATAGACAATTTTATGTTACATACTTTTTAATTGTTTAATATTTAAGAAGGTTATTTTTACATATGTTTATATTTATATATATTAGTACATAAATAATATACTTTATATGTCATATTTTTGATTTGCTAAATAAATATTACAATTATTGTATAGTTATAAATTAAAATGTTGCCCGGGTTAATCAAAATATATAAACAGTGTTGTAAACATGTAACGCAAATTAAAAAATATATAAAAAATACCCATAGCTTGGCTCTTGACAAGGAATTGTTTTATACAATTATAATTTATGAAACATTATCTGATACACATCTGATCGGAAGTGCTCATCAACTATTTTTTACCGTTTCATTCCTTTAGCAAAATTACGGCGATTGACGAATAAAGGATTGAATATACATCGAAATGGTAGTAGGTTACGAGGATGATTATGTTGAAACTATATTATATTAGAACACAATTGAAATCAAGTAGTAGGTAAAATGGAATAAAGGATTTCAACATTTATTGACTATAGAGAAAAGCCTTTGGGTAATTATCTATGCTAGTTTAAAAATATGTATAATTCTGAGTTAAGGTTCGTTACTGCTTTAGAAAAAATTCGAATATATTTTGACGGATCTAAAATAGAACCTGTCGTATAACAACGATGTTTAAATTTTAATTACCTCGAAAAAATACTTAGAGCACCGCAGAATTTATGAATAAAATGTTGATATTCAGTTTAGAATACAGTTTTCATCATACGTATATTGCGATTAAATACTTTTGGTAAAACAATTTTTTTCCTAGAAGTTAATCATAAAATATTCTGGAAAATTAGCTTCTATACATCCATTTAGGTATATCTTTTTTGTGAAATTAAGTATTTTCAATCTAGCCGATATCCAACTTTAAATCATTACATAGAATATTTGATAGTCACATTTTCAAATTTTATTATCGTAATTACCACTTTATAATTTTTAATTTTTATATATAGGTACATATAGATAATTATACCTAAAAACGATAAAAAAATAACAAGTATATTAATTAATTAATATGCAATTTTTGGAATATATATCCTTTGGGTGCATAAATTGAATATAAACTTATTATCTCGCTCAAAATATGAAATAATATTATGAATCAAGCTTATTAAATTAGTTATAAACTGTTTATTAAAATGTTAAGTTAATATTACTTAAAAATAGAAAAAAATTATTATATCTACATATACTGATTACTGGTACTTTTATACGATTGTTGAATTTTATCGTCGATACGTAATTTATTATCGTTTATAAATACCAAATAATTAATTAACCCAGTACTGTAAATAATTACCCAGGTTGATGAATTTGTTAAAAATAGTTATTGAGCTTGGAAAATTATTCATTATATTATTATTGTTTATCATAAGTTTATCCAATTACTGATAAAAAGTAAACAATCCAATAACAAATTGAATCAACATTTTCATTTAGCCATTTAGGTTACTTACCAATTGATAATTCAACACTTGCGCCAGTCATAATAATTATCTGAGTATTTTAAATTTCATTATCGTAGAATTTTCAGTTCCTTGATGATTTTATTAAGTTTTATTTAGTAACCCTAAAATAATTTCCATCTCTGTGTCATGAAGCTACAACAAGTAATGTAATGCCACTATTTATATTTATTGCTTAGATGCTTATAGTTACAAAACGAATTAAATATCATTTTTTATTAGTTAATACGGTTGATATTGTGACCAAAGAAACAATACTATAACTATATAAGAAATGAAATAGGTACGACATTTGTATTAGCCACAGGGATATAGATAAGATAATTTTTCTACGTAATAGAATATTTGAGGAGTACACATAAAACAAACATTCTATGCAGCTTACAACATAACAAAGTGCTCAAATATTAAACTAGCAAAACGACCAATAATTGTCTGTTCAATAAATGTTACGTTATAAAAAGAAAATTGTCATCGCCTAGCTGCACAGATACTGACTATTGAAGGCATAAAAGCTTCGGACTGTTGAGATTATTTTAACGTTAAAAAACTGTTTATTGGCATAATTTAATTTAATCAAATAAGTAAATAATAAACAAATTGTAAAAACTGCAATATATAAACAAAATTATGAAATAATCATTTTTTCGTTAAAATAACGATTGGTTATAAACGTAATACTTATAGCCGATCAATGTGTTAAATCTTCTAAGATACTAGTGGTGTTACCTACAACGTTTACAAGCATTTATGCAATAACATATCATGTTCAGATTCAAATTTAAAATAATAGTTTCTAGCTATTTTTGATGTAGATGAGTAACTCTAGATGATTGCTTTATTAGAAATCGCTGGACGAATACCGATTTTCAGTCTTCACGAGATAGTTTTATTTTTGGCTGTAATATTATGTATCTTTTAAAGCCTTATCATAGAGAAATCTGTTTTTTAAATCTTACGCATAAAAAGTGAAGTTAAAAAAACTGTATAGGCGTATAGCTCATTACGAAAAATAAACACCAATATAAAATGTATGTGCTCTGCATTTTCTCGAATTATATTTTGAAGAAATAATTATTATAGTTCATAAGTAATATATCCTTTTTACTGCTATGTAAAAAAAGAATCGACTTGGAATCGTTTTATCTATCGTCGCTAAGGAGACAAAATGGTAAATGATTTATCATCATTCATCATTAATATTTATGCCGATCAGTGACCACAGATCGATAGTTCGATTAATTATGTATACACACATACACACAATGATGCACCACCATGCACGTATCGTGTTACCGTTTATAGATTATACCTTTATGCTGTGCAATTTACATTCACGTCATATTTCTGCGAAAATACGTGCAAAATGTATACACAACATACGTAGTGTTTGTTAATATTTTACCAAAAACTAAGAAATTAAGAACCTCCTGTTTAATACTATTCCTATTAGTTATTATTGTGATTAAAACTATGGTGTAATATACCACGACTAATTATTTTCCTTTATCTAAACTTTTAATACTTAAAAAATGATAAATTATTGTTGTTTCCTACTGCAACATTGTATATCCATAATAAGTCATACCTCAAGGACCATTATCGCTTTAATAAATAGGAGATAATGTTAGGAACATTTATACTCATGATTTATAAGACAACAATAAACGAAATACAATGTCTTCAGAAAACATTATAATATATTGTTTGAATATTTGTGGTATGGACGTGTGGTTGGGTTGTAAAATCTTAAACCGTTATGATATGTTTTGTCAAGTGATACAAACCAAAAGTATAGAGCAACATTTTTCTAAATAAATTAATGTTACCGACAGAAGAAAATATTACTTGTTACTGATAGTTTCGCCAATAAAATAAGTGCTGTTTGATACCGGCTGATCGAAGTCGAAGAAAATCCATATTATAGCAGTATGAATAGATACAATCAAGTCAACAGTGTATTTGTGCATCTACTATCGACCGAACAGAATTAGCGATGTAATAACTAATAAATTACAGTGCTGCGAAGTATGAATTTAACATGTTATGCATCTACCAAACAATAATTTAAAAAAACATCACACATCACGTGAACATTGAAATTATATATACATCATGTAAAAAACAAATGTAATATAAAATGTAACAGACTTATTTTGATGCATCCATCCGACAACATTAAAAAGTAATATATATTACGCACAAACGCCTATAAGATACTGACAATTGGCCGGCTGGTGGTCAGAAACAGGGGTTCGAAACGTGGACACACAACACCCCTCACGTAAATATTATACGTTTTCGGTTTTGTGAACACGTACAATGCCATTATACTGTTTCACACCGTCGTATGGGTGCGATATGGAACGGTTACGTAACTCTCGTTCATCTATCGATGGGTCTCACACGAGTGGAAATTGATTTTTTTCTCGAAACATCATCCTGCACGTTCCGCCGAATCGTCCGAAATGACGACGGCTGTACAACTAAAAAAATTAGTCGTGTGAAATAATAATATAAACATAGACTGTCGTGAGCACATCCGCGTATAGACAGTAGCTATACCCCGCACGACCAAAAATATATTGTTATAAGTTCTAGGAGAACCCGTACGCGATAGAGCCAACCGTGAACCGATTGACCTAGAGAATAAACGCTGCGCGCGCGTGTTTGTCTTGTCTCGGCACTGCAGTACAGTACACGCACACCTATATATCCATGTGAATGGAAACGTGGTATATATTTATAGATGTATTATGTGTTATACGCACACACGCACGGTGCAAACGAGTTCACAGGGGTTCATCCCGATAGGTCATTCAACCCGACTCTATGTTTCTCCCGATGGCTGCTCCGAGGAGACAAAAAATGAATAAATAAGTAAATAGGAAAACCGCTATAGTCTTCTGGCGTACCCCCCCCCCCCTCGTTGTGTTAATACTCAGAAAGCCTACCACCCGGAGTGCCTACTAATAAGAATTGAAGAGGAGTGTAGGAGTGTAGGACGAAACGGGGACGGTACGGTGATGGTGGGTACGACGAGAAACGAAGAACGGCGACGGGAAAGGATCGAGAAGGATCGGGCCCGCGCGCCACCATTTTGGTCACCATTGACCGCGTTGTGCGTAACCCTATATAGAGGGGTCCCGTCTGCCGCGGTCCAGACACCGGCGGCGACCGATGTCGACTACGACACGGCGCTCTCTCCTCAGTCGCGTCCGAACACCAGCTCGACAGCACCGACTCCTGCGACTGGCGGCTGCCCTTCGGTCGCGCGCACGGCATCGTCTCGTCGTCGTCGTCGTCGTCACCGCGCACCGTATATTTTATTCGTCGCTGCCGTTCCGTCGCCGGCCTGACGATACGCACATTACACCAACATTACGTGTACCAACAACAACCACGGTTACTGCTGTCCGTCGTCTCTTTCCCATCCGTCGGCCGCCCCCCCCAATACGTTTTGAATGAAGAACGCACGTAAAGACGTCGTGTCTCATTACCAGAGATTGCTCGAAGTCACAGGTAAAACAAACGAAAAAAAAAAAATAATTACCTAACTCTATTACTCGGTGTGCGGTACCTCGCACGCCGAACAACTCTGCTGCCGCTGCTGCGGCGGCGATGGTATTCCTCCTATGTTGCGCCCATGTAGTCGACAGACCGTCACGATAATATTATGTTTACACCTTACACGGATGATCGTTGGTCAATCTGGCCTACATTCATTCGCATTACGAATTACGATCGCGCGTACTTAATTATTATTAGTTATTAGTGTGAGCACTTTTGGGCCCCTAGCACGCACGATGCGCGAGTTCTCTCCAGTGCACCCGACGTGTACCTAGTTCGACGGAATAAATAATATAATAACGTATTGCACGGTACAATACCGTCGAAAGGAGTCGGTCAGGTGCGCCGATGTCACGACGATGCAGCAGGACGGGTCGCACTCGTCGATGTGCACTGTTATAATAACGATGCATGTCGTAAAATCTCGCACGTGCATTCGGAAATAACAGCTGGTCAAGAATAATTGGGTTTTTAGAGCACGCGCGCGCGCGCGCGCATAGCAACAACAGCAGCACAAAACATCGCGCGTCGTTTCGCGTACTTCGAGATAATATCTATATCGTGCTCTCCTCGACGAAATAATCGCTAAAAATGTACATCGCACCACGTGGTGGTCACCGCAGCTGCAACCGTCGCGTTAGTTTAAATTAAATGGTTTCGTCCGTTTTCCGAAACAGTCTTGTCTTATTATTGCTCCTCGTTTCGTACGATTTCGGTAGGCATTATCATTAATGTTATAAGTATTACAGTAATACTTGCGATATTAAACGATATTATGTCTATTATCCGTGCGAGTGAGTGTGTTTACCTAATATGCATCCAACGTCCAGGGTACTAGGTAGACGCTGTGAAATTCACCCTCGGCAAAACCAAAGGTTGGTTAGATGATTTTTGTTCCCCTAACACACACACACATATATAAACCGACGACGACGGGTGTTTCGATTTATAATATTGTACTCGTACACCTACATTATAATACTATCATCTGCAAACAGTTATATAACAGTACACCACGGATTCACCCGTAATAATTTCTATACAACTATAGTGTTGAATTCAAAAATTACAAAATGTTATTTATAAATATTATTATAGTACCTACAATCAAATATCAACACGATTCTATGTATACAATTCAATTCAATACTTACATTATAGGTCATATAAATATAGCTGGGAATGTAAATATACAACAATTTTGCTATAGAATTTATGGTGATATTTTGTTTTACACAAACATTAGGATATGATAAAGCACACGATCACAATAATAATTATCATTATGAATAAAGAGATGCGTAATAATAATTAATCAAACTTATCCTCTGAAATTTTACTACGTTATTATCTCACTTATAGTATTATGGTAAATTCAAAACGTATTATTAGACAATTGCACAATTCCATAAATGTGTAAAAACGTTTTTAGAATATCCTTCAAACTTATTTTCAATATTTAAGTGCAAATAAAACAAAAAAAAATCCATGCAATCATATCAATTACCATAAGTAACTGAGAAACACTTCCTCAACGTTTGATAAAAACAATTTTGGGAATGATAATTATTATTTTAAATAAACATACTGGAATAGTGAAATTTCTTTAATTCTATAATACATTGCATGTAGATGGTATTTTTTTAAACGTTTCTCAGCATTATAAATTCTACTAGATTCTAGGTGAAACGAGGAATGTATTGGTTATATTATTTTATGTGGTGTGGTTTTTGTGTGAGTCTGTGTACATGATTTCGGCCACACGGTTTGCTCCGATGTATACAAACCTGGTTTTTTTCTGAAAGGAAATTTCGTCCAGTTGGTACTTTGGGAAAGTCTTTTTGAATTTCTCAACAGTTTTCTAAAAAATTGAGAAAAACAGAGAAAAAATTGCAAAAAACTTCAACCAAGATCGAGAATCAAATCCTGCACCGTCTATTATTTTCGTCATGCACTATCCACTCGTTTATTTTTCATAGATGTAAGATATTTGGTTTTTATGCTATGAAAATTATTCGTAACGACTCATGTTAATGCCTAATACCAACATATAAAAATGCACAGTTAACACTGATAAGTGAAAATAATATGTTACGAACCGCTTTAAATTGTTGTTCTCTTTGTGTCAAATACAACTTACTGATAATTGAAAACCTTTTAATGGTAGTAAAATTTATATTTTCTCCGTTGTAAAAAAAGTGAAAGGAGGGGATTTAACAATCTGGACCCAACCCAGGCTCCACCCATGCCTATACGCCCCTGCATTATAATATAATACTTTACTAAAGAAATATATATATATATATATATGTATATTTAGAAAATAGACCACTTTAAATTCAGATTTTTCTTAACATTATAGGATTATTTTATATGTTATGTCGTAAAATATTTAATTTCTTTAATGACCATGTCAATTTCATTGATTTTCTTCCTTTCACTCAATTTGTTCTGGAAAATGTCTTTGATTCCTAGGCTAAAATTATTTTACTTTCAAGTCCAAAACCTAATAAATTGGTAAAATTAAATAATTACTTATATCTATCATTGGTTCTGTAAATATTTAAATACTTTAAATAGTGTTTCATACTAAATATTGACATACGTTTACAAAGAAATTTTTATTTTTATCACTTAAGAAATGGATCTTTGATTTATCTGTATTAAACATGGATTTTTTTAAATTGTTTTTAGTAGTTATGGGATTCCATGAATTTTTCTTGTGTTTACATTAATTGAATAAGCATTTAATTATAATAAATATTAGAGTAATGATAATAAAAATTAAATAAATGGATATATATTTTATATATTTTATAATATATTTTTTAATTGTTTTAACTTATTATTAAACCAATACATTTTCAAAATAGTCAGTCGCAGATGTATTTTTATTTAAATTCACATAACTATTTTAGATGAAAAAAAAATTGAGATTAATACGTTATACGTATGGTTTATAATACATATTTAGTACGTTTTAAATTAAAACTTCTATTCCGTATAATGAAACATAAAACATTTCAAGCACTTACCTCTGCATTGAAAAGTGTCACACTAGTTACTACACAATACATTATTATTTATTAATTATACAGACGAATGTCAATAAATATACAAAAAATTACTAACAAACCAAAATAGACGTTCTTTTAACAGTCCACAATTTATTTTTACCTCTAGAAACGTTTAAATGTGCAGTTGGAAATAAACATCGTGCGAAAAAAAATGTTTTATAAATAACTCAATTGAAATCAATAAACATGACCTTATGCATTTACACGCATATACGATAGACACAATTGCGCTCATATAACAGAATCAGCAATTTTCTTTTAGGGTAGTCTTTCTGTTGATCGTGCAATAGATAAATAAAACTACAGCCGACCATGCACTTAAAAGATTTAATAAAAATATCATGGTAATTTTTTTATATTATAATAAAAGTTAGATTATACAAGATTAGATTATCTAAAATACTGTGCCAGTCATATAGAAAATGGTAGTTAAATAAAATGTAAATTGCTATAAATTGATACTGTATAATGCGTGGTTTATCGGTATTACATTTTTCATGACTTAAATTATTAAGAAAATTTAAAAAAAAATAATAAAAAAAGGCTCCATTTACTTATAAATTATAAATTGTATTAATGCATTTATGTATTACTTTTTTTTAAAAAACATATCGTATAGTAAATAGTTAACATAAATTTTGCATCAAATATCAAACGAAGCAAATTCTTATAACTATTTTTATTCAATGATCATATAATTTGAGTATTGAGTGTCTAATACTATTTATTAGAATGAATTGGGGTGAATAGGGGGCGCGGAGGGGAGAAACTTAGCCTCTCTAAAATTACTATAGTCTATCCCTAAACTAATGATTTCATTACATAATACATTGGAACATATTACGAAAAATGTTCCATCTCTATTTTAAAATCTGTAAAATTCATATGAACAACTGTGTCATTAAACTCATTACCATAGTCCATGGATATAATTTAAAATAATTGTTTAAATGTATCTTCTATGTTCACACCATAGATAATATCATCCACATCCGACCGGCGTCACCCTATCGTTCCACCATGCGATCTAATCATAGATATACCATGTTTAACTGTAAGTTATCTCCGAGAGTAACTTGAAACATTTTTTTGTGTTTTTTTGCCCGACGTAGTAAAAGCGTCATAAGCATCAGTATAGACCTGAGCTTCAGCTCCCCCAAATACCAAACACTATTTACGGCCATGCCTTTAGAATGCTATAAATTATATATTGTAAAAAATGTATTCAGTTTATAGTATTTAATATATATTTTGAATTTTTTAGTAAAAAACGTAAAGCCAATTTAATCAAATCAAATCGATAATAAAAATATTTTTTTATTGGTACATTACGCAAACATGTGTATTAGAGGACCTAATAATTTCTAGTCCAAGTGTAGACCGTAAAATATGTTGAATTGCGTAGTAGTTTATAATTTTGAACGTTAGTTGAGAGTGAGAGAGTGATATATAATTGATATCATGTGTGATTTATACGTAGAAATTGATAGGCGTTTAACTTCGTTTCGTGTCAAGCATCTGTGTATCAGCCTTCCAAAGAATAATAAAATTTAAGGAGTACGTACGAGCATGTAAAAAATATGTTTATATTACGACGAATATTGCAAAACATAAGACATACCATATACGATTAAAGTAGTCGTCACGACCAGATCTAAGTAATATTACGTTCGTGTTTTGTAGTCCCGTTGATTGTAATACTGTTTTATCATAGTCAAATGCAACCGTCTGAACGTGATCCTTTAAATGGTGTACATATTATAGGAGCTTGATATACGAGTATATATTATATACCATGTAGTGTATACCGTGGTTTTGACCTTCAAATATCAGAATTTTCTGTTACCTACGCGATAATAACCTAGTAGATTTTCTGAACGAACTGTGTAACCTTGCGTTTCAAAACAATACAAACAAAATATCATACCTACTTGAAATGTTATATTTTTATCGACATAGCAAGTTTTCGCAGACACGAAATAAAATGATCTTTCATGCAGAATCATATAATGATACCACGTGCTTGTCAACAATATTAACTGTCGGTGGTATGAATATTTGAAAAAAAAAACTCGATTGAATATTTGACCTTGTTATAGATGATAATGGCTTCTGGAAATTAGGACTAGTCATTCAAATTTTAATACGAACATCGTAATACCTAATAATCAATCAATCACATGGTGAAACACTTATTCGATTGGTACATTTTTCGTTCGGAAAATTATTCTTTTAGTTGTATTTTAAAAAAATCTGATACCCTGACTTTTTTTTACTTATTAAAATAACCTGACCTAATGTATATTTATATAGAAATGTACACATGTTAATCTCACCGGCATTTGAACTAAAATTATCACTCAAAAAACATTTTGCCACATTGCAGATTATTAAACCGCCTGAATGTTACTCCTACATTCCAACATTCATGTTGAATGAATAAATAATAAATGGCATTTTAATGAGTAAAGTTTTAAAACCCTATAAAATATTGATAATTTAGCCATAGTAATTTTCCAAAAATTACGGATCGAATTTAAGTTGATTATTAAACATGGTAGAAAAGTTGTAAATACTTATATGTGATTACTGGTTAGACCTTGCCATTATCTCATAACACAATGTTTACCAAGCTTTTAGCCAACCTTTGTTCTTAAAAATGTATTCGCGATGAATAACTGAACAATTTTAGTTTAATTTTAATAAATAATTGTTTTATTATTACAATTTATAACAGGGTGAACAAATATATTAACAACAATAATAGTTACTTTTTGGAACATAGAAATAATCATATTAATTTTATTTCGTCCTATAACTGTATAATATAATCAAAATACGAATATTTGATATTTTTTATACAAGAAAAATTATCAAGCTTTTCTACTGAAAATTCTTATTCTTTTAGAATATAATCTTTTATTACCTCAAAAAATTGTAACGCGTGTTTTGTTCATATATTGTATTTTAATAATATTAAGCGAGCATGGTACATCATTATTTTATTCATGTTGTAATATGTCAAATATAAACATTTAATAGTGTAATGTATAAGGGTGTTCCAACAGAGTCCATGATCTATGACCTCGAGAATCAGCCTTGCAGTACTTTAATAAGTTATCTCATTTCTGGGTTAGGCATAACGTTGCTGTATATTTTACAAATTTACAATTACACACGCAGTTTATAAAATAATTGATCAAAAGTTACCGTTAGAAATGAAAGTTTATTTGATAGTTATAACTTACAAGTTACAACTACTACGACATTTAAGTAACCTATGAAATACATTTTTAGTTATCGTTATACTAATATTTCAATATTAATTGAATATTTGATTATTTGAGGTTTTCAGATGACGTGAAAATCATATTATTTTACTTTAAAAAAATTATTACAATCAAAATAATTATTAGCATACAATCAATTCTGAATAACCCGCAATTCCATGAAATTTCAAATTTATTTAATGATTTCGATATTGAGTATTTAAGTTAGGTTATAGGTACTACACAACATTTAATTATTTATTCAATTCCAATTCTTATAATTTTTTAATGACACTCTAAGATTAATAACTGATTACGTAGGTATATTTTATCCATTGCTTATTTGAAAAATGATACATCAAATATAATGATTATTTCACAAGCATTTAATAAAGTGTTTAGATTTATTTAGAAAAAATTATGAACAGCTACAGTTACTAACACTTACAGTTTTTATTAAAATACATGATCATTTACATTAGTTTTACGTCAAATAAAAGAAAAATATCTATTAATGGTTTTAATAAATTTCTAAGTTTCAAATTCTTATCATAAGGCAATAACAAAAAAAAAACTAAATAATACATTGACCTTAAACTTTTATTAATAACTAGGTCCTAGATTTATTTGATTTCGATGATTACATGTCATTATATTTTAATCTAATTCTTGGTGAATAAATCATACCTGTTATCAAATATAAGCTAAGTCTATAAAAATAATGTTATCTCCCCAGACTATTAAAAGTTAAATATTTCCCTTATCACTTAAATTCGGTATTAGGGACTACTAGATACATTATCAGTTAAGGTAGAAAGTACACTAAAAAAACTCGAATTAATCGTACCGGATATTAGAAAATATATAAGCAACAAATGTATTGTTAACTTTTACAATTTATTTGTTAATTTAAATTTATGATATATTCTTATCGATTTTCAAATTAATTGTTCCCATATAGGTTTTCGAATACACTTAGATGTTGGTTCAATCATGCCGACTCAATGACGTATGCACTTGATTGCATGATATACATTATATACTTCACGTCAACGTCATTGTACTGTATAAAGTATACCTATATTTATATATATATATATATATTATATATGTATGCGTGAAGTATAATTTTGTTACAAACAGGATATTTAGATTACTCAAAATTAGAACACCGCGAACATTTTTTCCTAAGTAATATAGTAATAAGTAAATATAGCTATATAAATATGGGATTTAGTATATATATTATGCATACATAGTGCTGGTGTAACTTATAATACATGCGTATAACTGTACAAGTATATAAGCACTCGTACAGTGTAAAGCGTGTGCGTAGATAACGAGAATCGTCCTCCGTGTACAATATATTTATACGAAATTGTGTGCTCGTCACATGCAAATTAAATCTACTCTCTCGAAAAGAAAAAAAAAATAACACACTATAGGTTCGTACATGCGTATGTGTATTGGTGCATACACACATATTATAATCATCGTAGAAGTTTGTTCATCAGTCGGCCAATATAAAAGTCCAATGCCGAACAAAACATCAGTCAGTAGTGCGCCAGTAAACGCGAAACAACGACCGCCCGTCGACACACGTGTGCTAAATATTTTTCTCATTTTCTTAATTTTATTTGTATATTGTACTTTATTTTTTATTTCTGTTCGCGCCTCAAACCGCCACCCACTATTCACGAAATCTCAGCACAACCATTTACTATCGTTTATGTATGGTTTATTCCGGACCAAATTTACACAAACAGCTGCCCTGTGAAGTTATGTACAGAGCTCTCTATTTCTTATTCTATCGGGACTCCGGTAAGCAATCTACACTACTGCACTA
The DNA here is from genome assembly GCA_949715065.1 of Periphyllus acericola. Lineage (NCBI taxonomy): Eukaryota > Metazoa > Arthropoda > Insecta > Hemiptera > Aphididae > Periphyllus > Periphyllus acericola. Next base: position 5,921,367 of record OX454265.1, on the reverse strand, counting down.
AGCTATGGTTTTCCAATTTATAATAAAAAATAACTTATAAAGTTATAAACATAAAACCGCCATTGCGCAATTCCGTTTTCCAACATTAATAACTATAATTTGTACACAATATTTCTATGTAGTATATGTAAATACAATATGCTCAAGAATAAAAACATTTATGCTACGCCCTAGTATGAGAGCGAAATGCTGCGTTATTAGGCTAGAGCAGTGTTGCCCAACCCGCGAAGGTATTTTATGTGGCCCGTTACGAATTTTCTAAAATAAAAACAATTTTAAAAATGTATGAAAAAATTTTTAAATTATTTATTTCGTATATTATTTTTATTTATATTTATGAATTCGTTTAAATAATTATTCCAAAAAATACAGTTATTAATAATAATAATAAAACTAAAAACTATACAAAAATGTTTTACTCTTATTTTTTATGTGAAATTTGAGCTTGTACTTCTTTTACTAATAATGAAAAATCTGGTTGAAGTTTAGTGGTTCCAATCCTCAAAATTGAATGAAGGTGTTCATCCGTAAGTCGCGATCTATGAACCGATTTTATTTGTTTCATTCGTGAAAATATTTGTTCGCATATATACGTCGAGCCAAATACAGTAGCCATTTTCATTATAAAGTCTCTTAAAACAGGGAAATCTTCGTGTGGAAGTTTTGAATAAAATTTTAAAATATCGTTTTGTTTCATTTTTTTAAATTCATCACAGTAAAATTAATTTGTTTTCAACTCAATAACTTCAAGTTGAAGAGAAGTGTAAAGATTATTTTTGTACTTTTATACTTTGTGGCACGCTTGAAGATAATTGCTTACCAAAGTGGCCCGCCAAAGGAAAAAGGTTGGGCATCACTGGGCTAGAGTATTAATGTACCTACAACCCATTAGCAATACTGTTTTCAATCCTAGGGCGAAAGTAAACATATTATTACCAGATATATATTCACACGCTTTCTTCGTGTTGTCTGAAAACACATTAAATTTCATTAGGTTGTCCAATTTTAATCTAATATCAGCCTATAAGTATCTATTATTTTCGACATTGATAATCAAAAATACTCTAAACTTAAAATTATTGTATGAACTGTATTTGCATGTTTTGCACAAAACAAAAAGAATTATAAATTATAAAAATTTTAAATATCGTGTCCGTGCCCTGTATACAATATGTAATTAGGATTGATATAATTTATACCTAGTCGTAAATAAGTATTTAATAAATGCGTAACGAATATCGTACCAACATAATTTATTAATATATATGTATATATTTTTTAAAAAATATTGATCAAATTTAACTACTATCACAGCCAACATGAATAATATTATTTAACATTTTTACTAACTACTTCAACTGAAAATATATACTTAACGTTATAATAGTTTTTATTAAACCTACACATTTTCATGAAATAGTTTAGCATATTTTGCACTATTGTTGTAACTACAGATGAGTAGATATCAAAAGAGAAAATATAAGTTTAGACTTAAAAGAACCGTAAATATTTTGCATCTTACAAAATGCTGTTGAGACTGCCTAGTTAATATAATTTGTTTTTTTTTAATTTGTTGATATTCCGACAAAACGATGTGCTTAAAAACTATACAAGTACGTAATAACTAATAAAGTTTTAAATATTATGTTATTATAAAAATGGACTTTTTAATTCTATGTACATGTTCGTGAATACTGAGAAGCTTGTAATTAAGTGCGTTAATTATTAATAAACAGTAATCTATAGAAATATCGATAGTATATAATAAGTTATTTTTAAGAATATGAATCATTATATTTTAAATAAAAAATACTTCGTTTTTTAAATTATAAATTTATCGACCAAACCGAATAAGTGATCTAAATCATGGGAATCCTCAGAGTAACACATCTTTATAGTATTTTTAAGAGTTCTTTTTAAATGGATCATTCTATTAACATATATACGTCATAACGGTTAATAATGCTTTCATTTCTAAGAATTAAGTAATAATGTAATCGGTTTCTTTGAAATGTACCCATTTGTAAGGAGAATAAGTATGATTACGTATTATAATTATTTCGTTTAATTTTCGGGTCATATTTAAACAAATTTTTTTATCTCTTTTCAATAGAAAAATAATATAAAATTGTTTCACAATTATTTTTATGAAATCTTAAAACTATCAGATCCAACTATCCACGTCACTAAGTTATTGTAAGCTTAAGAAAATAGTGATAACAATTATATAATACTTATAAAGTTAAATACATTAAGACTTGACACGTGATACAATTTTTTATTTCTATTTCTTCAAATAAATTTTTTAGAAAAACTTCGTATACATTTTTGACGTACTGCGATTAAAACGTCTTCAACTGTGTAAAGGAAGATAAACAGCTTTATATGAACGGACGATATTTGCAATTTAAAACTTCTAACGGGGTATGCAACTTTATGATCGAGTTTGAAAATGAACTGTCATTAAAACTTTTTATACATGTGGCAATTTTACTGGATTGTCTAACATTGCAGATAATATCTACTATGTTTATTTTTGCGTAGATACAACATTTTTCAATAGGTTATAAATAAGTTTAAAACAATTTAACACAGTACATATTCATACGAATACATTATAATATTATATAATATATCTCATATGTGTAAATAAAATAGGCTATGGAAAACGAGCCGCAGTAGCTTAATAATTGATAACGATTCGATGTACAATACATTTTTGTTTAATATGTTTTTTTTATTGTTTTAACCATTATTCATTAAACATTTTATGACTTAAATTGTTTTACGTAAAAACGTTATATTCAACCGTTTACAATTATATATGTTACACGCGAGCAGAATAAAATGTCACAATAAGTCGCACAGGAACTAATTTAAATGTAATTGTTTGCGTTTACGGTGTTCAAAATGTGTGGCAACAGGAACTGTGGTAAAAAAAAAAGCCCATAGTCAATAACAAAAACCCGGAAAATCCAAATACGTATATAACGTGCAACTGGCTAGCGCTAATTAGGAAAGTTATTGTACACGAGTATTATAGGCGGGTGCTACAGCTATTTCGTGTCTATAATTATAAGAGTAGATATATAGGTTGGTAGCACAGTCATTATATCATTTTAATTTGCTCGACTCTATAGAAATCTATTGTTTAGAGTTTCGTTGTATTGTGGTATTGCAGCGTGTGTTTATGCCGTGTACCGTATACATTTTTTGGCACGTGCTGATTGAATTTTTTTTTTTTAATTTTGAATCGTAAAAAAAAACTTTATAGCTAAATTATTTATTCTATTGTGCGCAAAATACGTGTAACGGCGGTTTTCCTAGAAAAATATATTAGGAACATTATGATAATTACTAGCGATACATTATTATTTAGTAAGTACATCTTTGTACTTAAAATTATATTCTTTCTACGATTTGTACGCTGAAATTATGTGAACTATAGGGGTATCTACGAAGTATAAAAAATTAGTATAATATTATTGAAGAAGACCTACGTAAAAAAATCAACATTGTTGCAAATCGATTAAAAACATTCGATGGTGTTAATCAATATTGTCATCATACATTTAAAATCGCACTAAATTACTATATTGTTATATCCAATTAACAGCAACAGCATTTGTAGTGGTACATGATGCTACGTTAATAACAGCCAATTATTACTAGACGCGTACACATACCGATAGCACATACATACATACATACTAAACACATAATGGGCGTCCGTTTGTCCTGGAGTAATTAGATAATTAACATCCATGCGTGCACAGAAGATATTTATTTCGTTTCTTCATGACTTATTACATTATCATAGGCGATTATGACGTGCTGAGTGAAATTAGAACGTTGTTGCTCACTTTCCGTGCGATGATGATAAGTCATCATTCCAACGACAGAATCACCTTGAAATTCATGTACAATATGGTAAAAAATAGAAGGTCAGAATAATTTTTTTACACATACTATGGTCGTATCATACATTTACTTGTAAATATACTAGATGCGCATGTACCACATTATGGTGCTTGCAAATTTTAATAAGTGGATCAAAATAACACTGTTACCTAACATTTGATGCTCGTGCTTGTTATACATTTCCCGATAACCTCGATAAATTCAAGTCCCATAAGTTTTAAAAAATATTTTTCAAATTTTTCGTTTGAATTTAAATGTATTAAAATATGCACCAGGAAGAGATCATATTGGAGGGAGCAACACACGTAAAAACGTACCTGGAGGCATTGCCTGAAATATAATATATTACATAGGACTTTAAATCATCAAACAATATTCTCAGGCTCTTGTGAGACACCATAATTGACTTTAAGCATCGAAGGTTCCGGGTCAATCTTTCGACGAACGCGAACTCCTCGAAATTAGAGTCTGAACGCTTGTGATATAAAATTAAAAATGATCGTAAATTATTACTAATCATGCACATTACACATGCTTAATAAAGAAGTATTAAAGAAGCGTAAATAATATCGCTCGTTCCTATACGTACATGCGCTTAACCGACAAGAGTTTAACAATACGTATGATTGAACGGAATTTAATTTTTATTTCACTCGAATCACTAATTAAACTATGAACAGCCAGAGCTAGAGCGAGTAACATTCAACAAAACTAAAGAAAAAAAATAAGGTTGATTAGAAATAGCGAACAAATATTTACTACTTAAACACTACTAAATAATGAATCAATATTCTATACTTAGTAAATTGCGTGCTAAAAATGTTGTAATCATTGGCATTCATTTGTGTGGAGAGAGTGTAGCGTTATGGTGCGTAGTGTTGATGCAGGTACCTGCAGAGTGCAGACTGCAGACACTAATTATGTTGAAACTTTAAAATAATTATAATATTAAACGGGAACCGACAATAGTCGTAATTTAACGTCAACTTGAATGTTATAATTATACTTGTACTATTTTGTGTTATTTCCAAGATGTTTACACAATATTCGAGTGTCCATAAATTATTCATATGCAATATGCATATGTTATAGACAGACGATTTATTAAAAAAGATTCACACGATACCGCTGCGAACTTGAATGGGAAAACTTTAGCTTCAAATGATAGGTGATTCTGATTTATGAATAAGAGTAAGAATTTCAAATTAGTAAAATAAAATATTAGTTTTCCAAAATAAACCATAACTATAAGAACCAACCAATAATATTATAATTCCAACATTTCGTGAGGAATAAGTCGACAAAATGACTAAAATATGGACGCGGATCTGTCCTCATGATGCGCCCCCGTAATAACGCCACTGGGTAACGTATGATGTAACGTGCACGATATTATAAACGTTTGATGGTATCTTTTTTTTTACGTATTAATTGCTCGTTACAAATGTAATAATGACTGTACAATATAATTTATACCCGTTATTACTGTTGTTAAACGTACCTATGTGTTTGCGTACAGTGTAAATACGAAACGGAATTCGATGAAATTATGTGAAAACACCTATAGTGTTAATGATTTTTCATGGTTCAAACAACATATAATTATACACTTGAAAGGCACGCTTACAATTTACATTAATTGTATTTGTTTAACAAAAATAAATAGTTATGAGCGTAATTTCGTATACATACAAAACGACCATGGTATTAATGAAACTCCATTATGTACTCAACTTTTATTTTTACGAATATTACAAAAAACGGACAACAATAGGCAACATAATTATTATTTCCGCAATCCTGCATATCACATATTCGGTATCTTAGAGACATAAACTATATTATACTAGGTATCTTAATTTTACAATTAACAGCAATATTACGAGACTAGCATATCTTATATCTAATATAATATATTACGTATACCAGAGTGCAACCTTCTAAATGGTAACATTAAAATGCGGCGTCAAGTTACCATTTAAAATGTAACGACTGAATTTGTATAATTTTGAGGTATTTTTTTTATTTTACGTGCCCATGTGCAATAGCACTTGACGTTCAAAAAAATAAGACAAAGAAAGTGTTTTGAAAAATACAAAAATAAAAAAATATAAAACTAAAACATATCGACCTCGTTAAGGTCATAGACTCTTGGAACGAGAAACTCATCAAGGTCCTTGAGTTTATTACCCGACTGGCGTATTCCATTTTAAAGTATGTGAAAAATGCCTTGTTATTTTCTATAGATGACTTAGTATGTGATACGCCGTAAATGTGCAATCGTATATAGGTAATCGCTAATCATTATATAAAATCAATTGTAACATTTATCTCGAATAAAGTATACAAACTGAATATGTACACATAGTATACAATGTATACATAATAGAACGTACAGAAACAGCTGCGCCGAGCGCTGTCCGCTGCTCATCTGTCATCATAATATTAGCACCAATAAATCCAACGTTTAACAAGATTATTATATTTATTATATTACTATGTTAGCGTCCTTTTTAATGTATAACTCATGTGAATTAATTTTCATTTTTATTTGTTATTTCGTTTAAAAAAAAACCCCGCATGCTTGATTAAGTATCATAAGTTGTACTGTAATACATCGGTAAATTTAATATTTCTCAAAAGTCATAAAATGTGATAAATTACGGTCTTAAACTATTTTTTTCTTTTTTAGGAGTCATTCAAATATCTTACCAAAGACGGCTGATTCTAGTGATCTAAGCTCATAACAGTTTCCGTCCAGATCATTGTCTTATATTTCGATGGGTTGAGACGAACACTTATAAGTTTCCAGAGCCCGCCAAACCTATCTAATATAGTTGGTTCAAAGGCCGAAGGAGACATAAATTGGACATTTTTGTAGAAGGAGAAAATATATAAATTAGACATCTTTGAAAAAGAAAAATTAATTTACTCTAACTCAATCAAATACACGAGGTTTGAACATAAGCCAAATTGTGAAAAAAAAATTGGCAAACTTACATATTTTGATTTCCCAAAGAAATAGCCTTTTCTTTGCGGAACAGATATTGAAATGTTGAAAGTGGTAGGAGCATCATGGGCTCAGACACAACTATCGTGGTGTTTGATTATTACAATTACATTTTTGGGTTTGCTGGCATTTTATTTTGGAGGAACAAGCAGGTACGTATTTTTAATTTTTTCTACTACTTCATAACATCTTAGCTATTTCTAATTTATGTATTTATTCAGAAATGGGTACGATGGTAAATATGCAGCAACAGCGTTTTGGAACAAAGAATTTGGATTACGAATTGATTTTTGTGGTCAAAATAACGACCCACTAATAGTTAGAAAAGGTGTAGCAAGAGCTTATTACAGACCTGATTTAACTCAGAATGGGTAATATATTACACGTTCCTCATCAAAATTGTCAATACATATGTTTTTATATATATAAATATATATATATATGTATATAATATATACATATATTATATATATATATATATTTACTTTGAATAATTAAATTTAGATGGGCAGTTTTAGAAGTAGAAACTCAAGCGGAATACCCGGATCACGTACAAGCTAAAGCTGCTGGATACTTAGAAGGCAGTTTGACGTGGCAAATGATTTACTGGCATTGGAAGAACACGGTGGAGAATACATGTAATGGAAGGAAAAAATTCTGTGACAGAGTGAGAAAATATTTAGAAGATAATGCCATTGAAATCAAACGAAAAGCAAAACGACACGATGAAACAGACCCATTTTGGCACCAAGTAAAGACAATTAATTAAAAACCGTTTGAATGAAATATGTTTATAGTTAAATTAACGCATAGGTTAATATGTTCTACACTCAACTGAAAGCACTGGAAGATGGTTGGCGATTTGGTGTAAAGAGAAGCAGGCAAGACATCGATATACCATCGGTAGATTTCTTGTAAGTACTTTTATCCTGTACTAATAATCAACTAGGTATACCTACATGATAACTTATTATTTATTACTCAACTCAAGTGTATATTACAATTTCAAATTCCCTTATGGCTTATAATATGTAGTGTAGGTATTAGGAACTACTCATGTGCATTGATACGATTTCATAATTTTAATACGGTTACACGTGGTTTAGTCTTTAGTGGTATTTTTCAGTTTTACAATTAACATTATCTAACATGTACCGAATTAAATAATGTTCAAATAATGGATTTATAGAGTAAGCAAATTACACATGAATAATTAATTTGATTATTATCAGGTGGATGAACATCATGCCAGATTTAAAAGACTTCGAACAAAAATGGAACGCCTCAAATGACTTTAATCCGGATAAGCCATCATTATCTACCACTTTCGTAAAAATCATTAACACTGATCCAATCGATTTCGTATTAGCTCAGTCTACATCGGGATAGTAAGAATACGTTCTAATTAATATGCCCGAGTTAACTAAAACATTCTGAAAGGAAAATAATAAAAACAACATTCGTGTTTACAGTTACGGATCAATGTTACGCATGCAGAAACGATATAATTTTGGCTTTCATGAAACTGAAAGTGACGATAGTGCACATGTTAATGGAAAGATTATTGAATTTACATCGTATCCTGGATCTGTTTATTCGCAAGACGACTTTTATAAGATAACGAAGGTAGCGTCTAAAATAAAAACAACCGTTGTTGGGACAGAAATTCAAAACAATAATCGACAACTATGGGAGAAGATTATGAAAACGGATCAGGTATTTGAAAATTAACAGCAAACAATCAAATAGGTATTCTCCTATGAATACGAGTTGTTAACAATTTGTTTTCAATAGGTTCTTTTGGGTGCTAGAATTATGGCAGCGAATCGTTTAGCCGGTAATAGTAAAAAATGGTATGAGGTGTTTTCAAAAAACAATAGCGGAACTGGAAATAAACAATGGTTGATCATTAGTGGAAATAGCACATCAATAGAATTTGGAGTCATTGAGCAAATGCCCGGTATTGTTGGTTACGACGAACTTTCAAAAACACTTTTGTCCACTGGTTATTGGGTCAGCAGCAGTTATCCAAGTCTCGAGGTCAGTTGATAAAATATCCATGCGATTAGATCATAAATATAGTTAATGTCTTTTTTAGGTTTCTTACTAGCGCGATCAGTCTAAAATGTATGCTTACCAACACTCCCCTCAACATACACTCCCACAGAAGACTTGGCACTGGTACGCGCATTTAGACTTAGAAATGAACGCCCATAAGCAATACAAAATCGAAACTTTTCATTTTAAATTTCAAAATGTATCTTGACCTATTAAAGTAACAGTTTTCAATATTTCATATTTTAGATGAACAATATAATATGTATTATACGTGTTTCGTAGACATCAAACTCGACTCATGTTGATTGTAAGGTAAATATAATAGAAATTCGATTAAAATGAATAACTGATATTGTTCTTGGACGTGCGCAGGGGGTGCAAGAGATGCAAACCCTGAATGCGAAACAGAAATTTGTTTTTTCATAGCAATTGTTCATCTAACAATATTTTACTAATTTTGAATCCCAATGAATCATGAATAGTCGACATACTAAGTAAAACATTTCGTTTTGTTAAGATCTAATTCCATTTGCTATTGTTTGTACTTCTTACGGAATCATAAGCTTATAATTGTAATCTGTAATACGCTATATTATTCAAATGTTTATTATTAAATCAAATCTGAATTATTGACTGCTAATAAAAGAACAAGCCAACATGAATTTATTGAATTCTCGAATTTAACATTATTGTGGATGAAATAATTTTCTTAATTGGGATGATCCAAATGTTATTGTGTATTCCCCTTAACATTCAAGGTATCTAAAGAGTATTGTAAAATAATTGTAAGTCTTATACATAAACATGTACACAACGTTAAACATATGATTTTTAGTATTTTGTTATCGTATTTTAAATGGTGTGTATCAGTACTAATTTTGAAAATTCTAAACATTACAGCAAACTGTTTACATCAGCAACAATGGAGTGTTCAAAATGTCGTCGGATGATAATAATCAATCTGATCACCCAGTGGCTAGGGTATTACACGACGGGCAACAAAATGTGACCGATTTAAAATCACTGATAGAGCTCATGCGGGGAACCGAACTGTCGATGATCGGCCGAAGTGACCTGTTGGGCATCAAGACCGACGCCATGTTTCGCAGTTTTTCCAATCAGTTATTTGTGGAACAATTGACCGCGACCGACAAGCAGCCGTCGACGGACGGCAAGGCGCAACTGAAAGACGATCAAACATCAATCATCACGAACAAGTTGCCAACGTCAAGCGGGTCCGACGAAAAGTTGGACATAGATAAAAGCTATACGGGAATTTTGGATTTGAAAATTACTTCAGCGGGTATGAACGGTTTCATGGCGGCTTCTGGGCCACCGTTCACCTTAGACCGTACGGAAGTCGAACCGTTTCGCTGGTCCGAAAGTCCGATCAGACACTTGCCTCATTTCGGACACCCGGACAAGTGGAATTTCAATCTGGAAAGCATTGATTGGGTTTGGAATTGAACGTGAATTCGTAAAGCTTTCAGATTTTCAACATCACACCTCTAGAAATACCTATAGACACAATTAAAAAAAATTTAATTACTACACGATATTAAATAGACTTCTTTATGTACGCTTTCTACATAAAATTGCATCGAGGATATTATCTAATTATGTGATATTAATTGCTAGGAGAATACGTTATATTACTATTACAAGTATCAAACGAAAATATAATTGTATTGTTTAATAGTGTTATCCTTGTAAAATTAATAAGTAATAACTATTCACATTGCTTGATTTATTTTTGATAAATTATTTTCTTCAATTTTTTTACTTTAAAATAATACTATAATTTACTTGCCTTTTTTTAGTACTTTATAGACTATTTTATTTATTTTCTCGCCTCTCGATATCTTTATTTCGAATACGAAGAAAATGTTCTCATTTTGTAACATGTGATTTCTTTTTTAAATACAATTTATTCTTAACTTGATTTTACAGGGTTTTAAGTGTTATTTTTAAGTGTCCTAAATCTTACCTAACTACAAATTTATAATATTATTTTCCTTTCAAATTCCAACATTTTCAAATGATGATGCGTATTTATGTTAAAAAAAACCCCAAATTACGTTTCGCTTTTGGTCACGCCGTTCACTGGTTTATTTAGACAGTATTATGTGTTAATAATGCCATTAAGAGTTGCAGTTGATGATAAACAGAATAGCGTAATACTTATAGAATTGAAGGAACATAATATGTGTTGTTAATCTCTAAATATCTGCTGATAGCAGTTCCTGTTGTAGATATTGAACCATTTAAAAACTAAAAATTATTCAGTGAGCGAAAAATTTACAGAACACGCTTATTATAGATATAAAAAATATTTGCCAAAAACTGTAGTAATTTAAAAATGTATACGTGTTCAGAAGACTTGAAATTAATGGAAATGCTCTCTGGCATTATTCCCATTTTCACAAGGCGTTTTGACAAACTATACATAATGGTGCGCGTTGAATTTGTATAGTTTTTACTATTATTGAAATATATCGATAGAAATTTGAAAAAAAATACACTTATATTATATGTACACACATTAACGATGAAACTCTTTGGCAATCCCAGCCGGATCTCAAAAGAAAACCGAGTTAAACATTAAATGGTTGAAATAACCAAAAATGTCTATAGCTTATGTTAGTAATAAATAAATACTTAAAGTTATTTATTTCTGTTCCGTATATTCGTACCACGAGTACGAGAACCTTGATAACCCTCGCTTGATACTGTTTTCCGGAGAAGACGACTGAGGACAACGTGCTACTAAGCCCTCGACCATTATGATGCTTCGCTGTTTCAGTATAGCTACAGAGTTTTACGGCTATTTTTATGGTTGATCGATTATTGGTTCAATTAGTGGGTATGTTGGTTCCTATTATTATAATAGACATAAGAAAAGCATAATTGTAAATTTGTGTAAATTGTAATTATGTAAATTATGTAAGTTGAAATTAACCATTTTTTGTACATTTGGATTATACATATACCTAATATAAGGGTGAAATTAAGACTGTTTAGTTAACCGAACGTCATTTCCCCGGAGATTAATATAAACGGATTCCGTTTGGGTCATATGAAAAACATTTATTTTTATTTTTTTGTAAGTTTTAGGAGTGTTCTATATTTTTTCTAGGAATATATAATGATGTAATAGAGTTATTGGTATTCTAAAGATAATATGTTCGAAAACTATACAAAAATCATGTAATTGGTGGCAAGGTTGTTACAATTAAAATCATTACCTACTAATTATTTGCTATACTTTAAAAATTAATAATCTTATATGTGTCATTCTGACTGATTAAAAGGAATTCAGATTTTTGATTCGATTTTTGTGCTTTTTTATCGATTGCTATTTTTTAGTTCTGATTAGTATTTTAAAAATGTTGACAGCTTGTCCATTTTTAGATTTTAAATATCAACAGTAGCCATCAAGGTCAAACAAACTATAGGTATTTATATTAACTTTTTATCAAAAGCATTATATACATTTATATAGATATTAAGGAGACATAAGTAACATAAATGTAATATTTAATAAAAAAAAAATAATAATATGATTCGAAATTTCACCATTAATTTTCCATTAAGTAAAAATTGTTAACCTTTTCTTTTAGATTTTCGAAGAAGGTGAGCGCAGCGAGACGACTATATCGAACAAATATAGTTTCCTTTTATAACCCTATATCTGTACATTTTTACCTTTGATATATTATTACCTAACTCGTTTATATTCTGTACTTGATAAATATTATAATATCCTATTCCTACCGTTAAAAAATAAAGCGTTTGCATAATGCGTTATTACGTACACGAAATATTGTTAAGAAATAGGGAAATGATTACTGGATTTACCAATCACCTCGCCTCCCCACCAAATAACCTCCACTGGAATATTGGATACAGGAAATCAGAAGTCGTTCAGATAACTTACTATTGACACGGTTAAATCGGAAGTTAATTATGTGAAAATATGTTTTTTTTTTTTTAACTTTTTTATTATACATACAATCTGTAATTTTTTATTACAATAAGCATGCGTGTGGACAGATATTTTTACAACTTGATTATATACTGATAAAAGGAGCCACCTAATGGCGACACTTTACGACATGATAGTTTTTTTTTTAACATTTTACATTTATATATTTACATTTTTTTTTTTTGTTAATTATTGGTAATACGGTCTCTACACCACCTTCTTTTCAATCTACGAGGCGGATTTCCTGGTATGGTGTCTGATCTAAGGGCTGAGATAAGAGGGTTGGGATGGTTTAACAGTCGGGAGCGATATCGTTTGAATAGACTTTTTGCCGTTTCATTTATGGTGTTTATTTTAAGATCGGTATGTAGGGTGTGATTTGAGACGTAGAACGGGGCATTAGTGATGATACGTAGGGTCGTGGATTGAAAAGTTTGTATTTTTTTGATGTGTGAGTTTTTTGCTGCGCCCCATAACTGGATCCCATATGTCCAGATGGGCATTAGTAAGGTTTTATAAAGAATTAATTTTGTTTTTGTAGTAAGTTTTGAGTGTTTATTAAGTAGGAATTGTAGTGACTTGCGTCTAGAATTTAAAAGGATTTTTTTCTTTTTTATGTGCTCTGCCCAGGTTAAGCGTTGGTCCAGAAACAAGCCTAAATAGCGAGCGCTAGTGGATTTTGGAATATTTTGATTGTTTAGATATATAGGTGGGACAGTTCCATGTTTTAAGGTAAATGTTAGATGGGTAGATTTCTCTTTATTAATTTTGATTTTCCAATTATCGTACCAGGAAGACATGAGATGTAAATGGTTCTGTAGATTCGAGCCAGCAGTTATTGGGTCTTCGTGCGAGGAGTAAATAATTTTGTCGTCGGCAAAATCTGCAACTGTGGTGTGGGGGGTTGTCGGTTGGTCAGCTGAATAGAGGTTATAAAGTATGGGAGATGAGACGGCTCCTTGAGGGACCCCTGCAGAAATTTGGGCCAAGGTTGAAATTTCCGATCCAATTTTGATGACAAAATGACGGTCTTCAAGATAAGATTTATAAAATAAGTAGTAGGGTAGAGGTAGGATTTTTTTTAATTTGACCAAGAGACCAGGATGCCATACCTTGTCGAAAGCTTGAGCAATGTCGATGAGGACTGCTGAACAATATTCTTTTTTTTCCAAGGAATTAGATATAGAGTCAGTCAGTCTGTGTATTTGGTGAACGGTAGAGTGGCCTTCACGAAACCCGAATTGGGTTTGTGGAATAACTGGTAAAACATTTAAGAAAGGGGAGATTCGTTTTAATATAATTTTTTCACAGAGTTTACCGAAAAGTGGTAGGAGACTTATTGGTCGATATGAGGACGGAGTCTCCGGAGGTTTACCGGGTTTTAGGATTAGTATGATGATTGAGGTTTTCCATTGAAGGGGAAAATGGGATAGTCTGATGATAGCGTTTAAAATGTGTGTGAGGTGTATGAGTGCTTTCTTGGGTAGCTGCTGAGCTACTTCTGCCGTTATCAAGTCCAGTCCAGGGGATTTTTTGAGGCGAAATAGTTTTAAGTGATGATGAACTTCACCCGGCGAGACAGGTTTAGGTGCAAGGTAAAGTGGAAATGGGGTGGTAAGAGAGTTCACGATATTCTCTTCAAATACATTATTGACAATGTCATGGTGGGGTTGGAAGACTTTAAGGAAATGAGACCGAAAACATTCGGATTTTTCAGCATCGGTTTTGCACCAAGTGTTATCTATTCTTTTTATTGGAGAATTTGTGGGTTTTTGTTTCAAACAATTACGAGTAGCTCTCCAGAGAGAACCGTTTTTCGTTGTAAGCGAAGAGACCCAAGAGCTGAAATTGTCGTTTCTTAGTTGTTTTAAGATTCGTTTGAGCGAAGAGGCAAGATTGTTGAATGATAGTTTGTCAGAAGGTAGACGGGTGCGTTGCCAGAGGGATCTGGCCCGTCGTTTTTTGGCTATTAGCATGTGAAAATATGTAATGCAATATTTTACAGGTTTATTTCTTTAATGGGTATTATAATTTATAATGGGTATAGAGACCAAACAACACACTCCAATGGGTAAATACACTAACACACTTTATCGTTTATTCCATTATTCAAATATAATATCTAGCATTAGTTTAACTATAAAATATCGGAACGTACCTATGTAGTGTAAAACGCTGTTTTTAAATTTTCTGCATCAGAAACAGCAACTATGACGTTATAAAAACGATCAGTTATGGACCCTTCCCACTTCCCAGTCACCATTTCTAATAATACTAACAGTTTAGAAATTTAGATTACATTATTAACTTGACAATTAATTTTTAATCATATTTTTCATAAATATTTCAAATGTTTTTTTGTTTGTACCTATTACAAAGTATAAACTGAACGAATGAGTCCACGTTCATGTGGTGTTAGGTATAAACGTCATATAAGACGCTAAGTTACCCAAAAATAATACATAAGTTGTCATAAAAAGAGAATTGGACGGAAAGTGTCTCACGGGGAAATGTATCAAACGGCGAACTCTCCCGTCGAGAAGCGACCGGATGCCAATTACCATTTAAACAGAGTAATCAATATACTACAATTGGTAAGTGCCAAGTGCTACGCACAATTGCACGAGCACAATGCCTGTATAATTGAACGTTGCTCGATCAATATTAAATATCCTTTTATAGGCTATAGATGCATCACCATCACGCATAATGCGATAAGCGAATATGTATAGAATATACAGTTAGATGCATAGACACAGATCTTGATTTAAAACAGTCGAATAAAAACCAAAATCAATTCTAATCGGGTGGCACCTGCATAAATTCTTGTTTATACCTAATATTCTTATTCTTAAATGTAGGTACACACGACTCTTCGAATGAGCGACGTATGCGTTATATATGGGTGCCTGTTGCGTGTTGAACAAAATCACCAATTAATTATAATGTAACCATAATATATACACTGAACAAGCATTACGTTTTATGAAAAAACCGGTAACGAAACATGCATAATAATGTATACTGATTGGCTATATTTATACACGAGTGCGTGATGTTGTTAAATATATGCGCACAACACGTCGTTAGGTATAAGGTAAATACTATATTTATATATTTTTACCTTATATATTATATGTGTGTGTGTGTGTGTGTGCGTGTGTTTTGTATAATATGGTATCTCGGTATCAGGTGGAGACGCCTTGAAATGTTCTGTGATCGAAATAAAAACGGTTAAGATTAAAAAGAAAAGAACGTATAATTTTGTAATTGAAAAAAAAAGATAAAATCACCCATGATTTTTTGGAGTTTCGACCACGTCGATTCAAGCCAAAGCCGAAATTCCAATATTATGTTAATCGTGGTCTATTATAAATACTATACACACAGGATTGAGGACGAATATTTTAACGTGAATCGAGCTATAACTTATAATACATGTGAAAACGTATTGGTATTTTTGGTCATGTTTTTACTGTATGGATATTATTCATTCAGTTTCTATTAATAGTCAAAATAATCGTACACCATACCTGTTTGAAGAACTTGGTACACGATTTTTGGCAGTAATAGGAAGAGAGATCATGAGGAAAGAATGGAGGCCATTTTCCCCAGATCGTGAGTAATTTAAACGGGACACCACCGAATATGTACGTACGTTGCGCGGTTCGCTCTGCAAGAGTCAAGATATAATACCGATAAAAAACCGCATCACAATTCATCACGGGTAATTCCAGCGATTCGAACTTGAGACCGGGATGTTTCCTTGTACAACTGCGAGGAACTATGCGGTTTTAACGTCTTGTGAATTTGCGTACCTAACAGCAAATTTGTATTTGAGTATAAATAATATTTTTCACGTAAATTATAAATGGCGATACCGTTTAACGTTTACGTAGGACACGGGTGGCTTATTTCATTAAAAATTGTATTTCAATCAATTTTATATATATATATATTAGTTTCGATAATTTTTAAAACATCCTCGAAATACTTTGAATGTGTTAGATGGAGGCGTCTTCAAATTTTGTTGAAATTATATCTTTCTCGACAATCATTAACAAATCACAATAGAATCTCTAATACATTTTGGACCATATTATTTCTTAAATAAATTTTCACAAAACTAGGTACTTTAGTTAATAGTTCATACTCATTAGTCTACATTCTACCGTTAAGGAGACTGCGTTAAACGATAAAAAGGGCCCCATCGCCCAAATAAGTTTAGTAATTTGAAAATTGTAATTTTTCAATAATTATATGAATCATCTTTTTAACAATATTCCAAACATTTTTTTGGTAGTAGGTAATATAAAATCAAAATCAAATAACTATAATTATTTTGTATAAAATATAATGAATTAATTGTTATACTATGATGTGTTGTTTACAAAATTCAGCTAAGGCCTAAGAGTAAGGAGCTAACCAAGCTAGGAATAACTAATAAAAACTAAACTAATTACCAGTAAAGACAAGGTGTAAATAAAGAAACATAAAAACATAATGTAAAGTATCAAATTTATTGTTGAAAATTAAAAATAAAAAGTAATTAAATTAAATAAGAAGTATTTTTACTATAAACTCTTAAATATAAATACATTTAGTTATTATTATTACTTTACTGGATAGTTTAAAAATAAAAACCTATACATTTTTTAAAATTTTTAATTTATTTGGGTAGATGAATTGGAATGGCCTTTAAAATGTTTAGAAGTCCTATTAAAATGTCTTAATAATTTGCAATAAATTAGTTTTTGAACAATAAAATCAAAATGTTGTTCACAGTTTTTATCAAAGTTTAAAGAAGAAAAAAATTTATTTTTAATTTTTAATTGAATTGTGGAGTATAATTTTTTGTAATGAGGGTTATGTTCTATGTAATCTTTTAAATATATTTGAGCTGCGGTAACAAACTTTGTAAAAATATCTGAGGGCTTTTGTAAACTAAATTTTTCAGGGTCGATACTTTCAAATTGTTTATAAAAAATTAAATATTCTCTATCCTCTAAAAAAAAATCATTATTTTTAAGTATAATCAATTTAAATTTGGGACATTTTAACTGATCAATACACTTTTTAGCTAAATATCCTGCAAAATATGTATCTGAACAATATTCCAAAGTTATTTTTTGTTCATTATCATCAAACAAATATTGGACATTAGAATCTTTGGAAGATGATATAAATGAGTCCAAACACTCTGAATCTGAATTGATTAAATTATTAGAAGTGGTAGGATGTGTACTATTTTTTCAACTTAGATCCAATAAATTAAAGTCATAATCAGTTTCACAATTTGATAAATCAGTTGCTTTCATGATGTTATGTGTAGCTTGAAATTTAAATGATGTTCTGAAAGTACGAGCATTCGGATTTCTATTAAACCCACCACGTTCACGAAAAATTGAAAAGGTATTTTCTATCAAATCTTGATTTAAACGATTTGTAAGAAGATATTTAAATCCTACATTTTGTTGTTGCATATATATCATACTAATAAAAATTATGGTCCACATCATAGCATCGAAAAAGGGAACAATTTTACCATACATTTGTACAGGGTTTAACAACTCTAATTTTTCATACCAAAGGATTGCATTAAAAAATGATATATTTTGGGTTTATTTGAGTATAAAGCACAAAAATAAAAATTTGGACTAAATAATGTTTTGCTATTAAGACAATCGAATAAATTATTTAATTCTTTAACAAATTCAGAGGTAGCAAAAGCAGTTTTAGATTTAATTTGGCCTGTAGTAATACATGTTTTTAAAACATTTGATACAGAATTACTAAAAACTTGAAGAGCGAGTTTACAATTCATCTTTTGAAATGGGCCAGGATTCATGTGGCTGTCAGTTAATTTTAAAAGGGCTCTACTGGTATTACTAGATTTATCAATATTATATGCCGATTTTATGTCTGAAAATGAAACTTCTTCGTCTTTAAACTTAAAATTGTTTTGGAAATTTTTAAAAATATGTGGTACATCAAGAATAGAAAATACATTTTGTCCTTTAATATTAATGACAGGGTTGTCTTTGGTAAACCCTAATTGTTTTAAAGCTGAATAATTATTAGTACCTTGGTCACAAACTAGTGTCACCGGAATAAAAACCTAAATCTATACATTTTTCTATGACGTCTTTTATTAAATCTTTTAAGATCGAACTATTCATTGAAGATCCCGTTAAAAAAAAGGCTAGAGATAACTTCCATATAACCATACTATATAACCCTCGAACTATAAAAACCATAGCCTGGGAAGCTAATTTTTTAGTCCTACCTTTGTGCCCTAAATCTTCAAAGCCTTCTACCATATCGAGATATTTTGAATACTCTAAAAATTATTTTATTTTCATTTCGTCAAAAATTATAACACAATATTTCTCATTATTTGACATTGTCTCTAATTTATTTTTTATTTGTTTAAACCAAAGACTATTAAAACCCGGACCAAATTTAGAAATGCCTATCCATCTACGAATTGTTGACTCGCATGGTAAAATAATTTGTTGTTTTTTTCTGAAAAATTTATAAGTGGCTGGAGATTTATAGTATAAATTAATAGCAAAATTTTTTTCGGATAACTTCCACGGTAATTTTGAATTATGTTTACGAAATATTTGCATTTCCGCAATTATTTTAGAGCCTAAACTAGAAAATTCTATGTTACTTTTTAATTTAGGATTAATTCGTGAACTGAACTTTTTATAATTGAAATCGAAAAAAATGAATGTATATGGAATGTAACAGCAAGTGTTTTATGGATCGACTTAAAAAAAATTTAATTATACAATAATTTGATAATGCAATAATAGAAAAAATGAAAAGCACGTAAATCACCCGAAATAACGCTCTTGTATGGCGCAAACGGTTTTATGGTGTAGATAGTAAAAACCGGTTTGGACGAACCGAACGTCGTAAAAACCCCAGTGTGGCAAGGCCCTAGGTAAAGTAATTTTATTATAAATATTTTTTTTTTTTTTTTCAAAAACCAAATTTAAACATACTGAAATCATTGCTATGGAATGCAAATGGCTTAAAACAACATGAAACTGAATTACTGCATTTACTATTGGAAAAACAAATAGACATAGCACTCATAACAGAAACCCACTGCAAACCAAATACCAAACTCTTCTTCCCAGGTTTTAAAATTTACAGAACCGATCACCCTGATAAAACAGCCCACGCTGGGACTGCTATTATAATATCTTCTAAAATTCAACATCAACTACTTCCAAGCATTCAGCTTCCCACCATCCAATCGACAACTATTCAGATAACATTAAACCACGTTCCTACCAAAATCTCTTCAGTTTACCTTCCTCCTCACCCGGCGATATCCTCAAGACAACTAAATCAATTTTTAAAATCCCTTGGTCAACAATTCTTAGCGGGTGGCGATTTTAACGCTAAACACTCGCAATGGGGTTGCATTTCAGAAAACCAAAGAGGCAAAATGCTCCAAAAAATAACCAAAAATACACCTTACATATTCATAAGCCCAAAGGGCCCTACTTACTGGCCC
Organism: Periphyllus acericola; assembly: GCA_949715065.1. Lineage (NCBI taxonomy): Eukaryota > Metazoa > Arthropoda > Insecta > Hemiptera > Aphididae > Periphyllus > Periphyllus acericola. The sequence goes on along the minus strand of OX454265.1, from coordinate 5,900,859 downwards.
CAACACCATAACAGACACCCTGATATACTCGACTTCTTTTTATCGTCACTACCTAGATACATAAAACATTCTATTAACAATCTAAATGACCTAAGCTCGGATCACACTCCAATCCTTTTAACTACGATTGCATCAATTGAACCAACTCCTCCACATCCATCATTATCTCAAGGTCCGATCAAATGGGACGAATTTTCCGAAATTATGCAAAACACAACCTACCTTAATATATCCCTTAAAAATAAGGATGATATAGAAAGCGCTGCTCAAAATCTTGTAACGTCAATTCAATCTGCTATATTTAAATCCTCACACCCAAAAACACAATCAAGTAAACAAAATACAAGCAATCAACCTCTTCCTACAAATATTACAAATCTGATTTCTGAAAAACGGCGGGTGCGCTCTAGATGGCAAAAATATCACTACCCATCTGATAAAAAACTGTTTAACCACTTAGCGAACACTATAAAAAAATTAATATTAAAACATAAATCCGAATATTTTGAAAATAAATACCAATCACTAAACCAAACAGACGGTTCCCTTTGGAAAACAACTAAAAATTTACTTAGAATAAAGGAACAACTCCCTCCCATAACAGACTCAGACGGCTCCCTGGCCATCTCCGATATCGAAAAAGCCAATCTATTCGGTAAACACTTATCGAAAATTTTCACACCTCACGCCGATATAGTACCGAACTCTGACCACTCTGAAACCATCGAACAATTTATCAACAGCCCTCTTCCTATGTCAATACCTGCTAAACATACCTCGCCTAGCGAAATAGTATTTTTAATTAAAAAATTAAAAGATGGGAAATCACCTGGCCACGACCTAATTACTAATAAAGTTCTGAAAAATCTTCCTCGCAAACCCATTCTACTAATTACTTTTATCTTCAACGCCATGCTAAGACTATCATATTTTCCGCTAATATGGAAGTTGTCAACTGTAATACTTATACCAAAACCAAATAAACCAAAGACTCTAGCCACCTCCTACAGGCCGATAAGCTTGCTTCCAACTCTAGCAAAACTATTCGAAAAAATAATACTCAAAAGAATCAGACCTATTATGCAAACTCATAAAATTATCCCAAACTCCCAATTCGGCTTTAGAGCAAAACATTCCACTGTCCACCAAATTCATAGGTTGACAGACAAAATATCATCATCCTTCGAAATGAAGCAATTCTGTCCTGGTGTTTTCCTGGATGTTGCGCAGGCTTTCGACCGTGTCTGGCACAATGGCCTACTATACAAACTCAAACTTTTTCTACCTGCGCCATATTATCTAATTATTCGCTCATATCTCGAAAACCGCTCATACAAAATCCGATATGGTAGCTCATACTCTCCACACTTTTCCATTAAAGCCGGTGTCCCCCAAGGCAGCGACCTCTCTCCTGACCTATTTAATATTTATACAGCCGACATACCAGTTACAACAAACACCACCTTGGCCACTTACGCAGACGACACCGCAATACTTTGTGCTAATAATGACCCCGACGAAACATCCAACTGTTTACAAACACACCTTGATTCCATTGACAACTGGGCAACTAAGTGGCGAATAAAAATAAATCCTGACAAATCTGTTTATGTACCATTTACTCTAAAAAGAACAGAACCCCCACCTGTTCACTTTCAAGGTACTCAAATACCATCATCTTCAAATGTCAAATATCTTGGAATTACCATTGATAAAAGATTAACCTGGGGTCCACACCTTAAACAAAAAAGAAAAACACTCAACAGCCGCCTTCACCTACTTCGTCCGATCTTAAAGTCAAAACTACCAGTGCACACCAAACTTATAATGTATAAATCTCTCTTGCGTCCAATATGGGCATATGCAATCCAAATTTGGGGCTGTGCTAAGCCGTCCCAAATTCGCACAATACAAGCATTCCAGTCCATTACCCTCCGTATAATAACGTCTGCTCCTTGGTTTGTTTCCAACTCTTCTCTACACTCTGACCTAAAAATTGAGTCAGTTGATCAACTAGCCACCAAACATTACAGATCCTTCTACTTCAAACTACCTTCCCATACTAACCCATTAATATCACAAATCTCATCTACCCAACCCATAAACCCCACCCACAGACTCAAAAGAAAATATTGCAGAGATTTGTTAATCTAAAATAAACGCACGTTGGGTTCCAGCACTGGTTGGCCTCCCTCTTCAAATTATTCAAGTTAAATATTGTACATAAATTATCTAATTTACTTATTGTGATGTAAACACAGATTGTAAATATCTTTTTTTCTAAATAAAAAAAAAAAAAAAAAAAAAAAAAAAAAAATATTTTTCAAATAATCGATTGACGAAACGAGCAGCACTATCTGTTGAGACATCGGTAAACTAAATAAATTGGTTGCCATTTTCCCTATACCGATGGTCTATCTATAGTATATTTAATCTATGTTACCAGTTACCATTTTCATATTATTTAATATCAGAAATGAAAAATAGATTTATAGGTCACAGTCATGAAACGATTATGTATTTACAATATTTAATACCATTTTTTTTACCCGAAAATACAGATATCGAAAAAATGATTGAATCGGCCAAATTTTATGTTGATGATCCAATTGAAGAAGTTAGAGGTGAGGTTACTTTGTGGAAACAATTTTAGAAATCCCAATCAGGTAAACCGAAAACTGCTATAGAATCGTTAACTCATGCATTTACATTTTATCTGAATATAAAGGAATTGCTTGAAATTATTTGCGTTTACCAGTTACCACTTGCACTGCAGAAAGAACATTTTCCTCATTTCGACGAACAAAACTTATCTAAGATCAACAATAGGAGAAGATAGATTTAATGGACTTATGCTACTTAATATTCATAGAGATATTATCGATATTATCGATATATTATAGAGATATACTCCAGAGGAAGTTATTGAAGAATTCAGTAAAAAACACTAGGAAATTAAAGTTACATGTAAGAAAATAAGAAATAAATGTTATTTTTAAGCTTATACCTATTTAAAATATAATAAATACTGATTTTTGAAAAAAAAATGTAGCACAAATAAATTGAATATAAAATAGAACAATAAAAAGGTTTTTTTCCGGGCCTAACTGCATTGATCATTTTTAGCTGAAGTTAATTAATATAATTTTTATAAGTTCTTAAATTAATTTTAAATTAAATTCAACATTAATCTATTTCATGTGCTGTGGATTATTTAAAGGAGCCGTTCCCACCAAAATTCCACAGAACAAATAGAAGCTACAGTTGAACTGTATAGTATAACTACATGTTGAACTAATATCATTCCAATGTTTCTGATACCATAAACTAATATTTATTGTTGCCGATTCAAGTTTAAGAATAGATAAAGGCAATGATCAGTAGCGTACCTAGGATTTTGGTATCAAGGAGGGCATATAAAAATATATGTACACATGTATAACATACATAAATATATATATATAGATTATGTAGGTATATTGTACATACAAATACTTAAAGAATTTAAATACAAATTATAAATACTAAGTCTAATTTCCTCGATAATAGATAAAGCATAGTAATTTGGGAGAGGATGACTTATTGCTATTGCCACAGTCTACACTCCACAGCTTAGCTATCCCAAAATCGACAGATCATCAAAATATAAATAAGTTTTTTTTAAAGTCATGGACATTATATTATATAACAGAAAAATTCACAATTTTAAAAAAGAGCCACAAGCGTATGACAGTTGATGTAAGACTAACTTTGAGTCAGCAAAATAATAAGAGCATGTTGAAGTTCTCACAGGAGCAGCCATTGAGACTGGTATACTACAAAAGATCTTTAGTAATTTATTTATATTGGGAAAAGTTGATGGATCACACAGTGAAAGAGCTTCAAGACTAGTTTTAGTCTTTAGAAAGAACATGCAGCCTGTCTGGCTAGTCTTACTTTCCATAACTTTAACTCGGCTGTTGTTGGAATCTACAATAGAGGTGTGTATAACTCTAATTTATTATGGAAAGATTCTAGTTCTTCTTCCGACAGGAGAATCAACAGAAAATAAACATCCAAATAATGTAAAATTAATAATTTAATAATTCGCACAAGTTACACAAAAACATAAGTATAATTCACTTATACTTAATTAGTAATTTTCTTGTGAACCAGGAATCTCAATTCTAGTTGAAAAATAAAATAAGTCTATATTATGGCATAAATATTGGAATTTTGAAATAGTCTTCTAGTGTTTGGATTTGGTAATTATCTACTTATAGTGTAATTTTAAAGAACTGATCCTGTGGAGGGGTATATGACATCCATATCCCATGACCCCCTTAAATACGTTACTGATCAACAATATCCTAACTATCTTATGGCCTGAAAAATTAACCAAAAATCTGTTGCAGTCATTCTTAGCAATGTGGAAAGCGAAAATATAAAAAATTAAAACATTTACAATAATTGAATACAACTGATCTAAGATTATTGAAAATTACTCGTTTTATTTTATAATTAAATAAATAATCCTAAGTAAAGTTTATATTGTATAAATATAATAAGGTTTAATTTAATTTAATTTTTATAATATTTTTCCATTGGTGATAAGATACAGATTTTATTTTGAAAAAGAAATTCATTACAGCTTTGTCAAATTACAAATATCATTAAGTATTTCATATAATAAATCAAACACTCTTCCAATGAAATTTAAAATCAACATACATAAACACCCAATTCTAGTGTTTTTCCCCTTCTTTATACGTACCAAAATCATCAAAAATATTTATAATACAATCATAAATATAAATAATAATAAAACTAAAATGAAAAAAAAAAATTTCTGTTTTTAATACAAAAAAAGGCCAGTTAAATGTTTAATGTTGAATATGATACACATGGATACTTCTTAGAGAACAGATGAATAAACAATTGAGAATTGTTACTATTATAAAAAGGGAAAAAATTAATTCATCATCTTCTCACCACCAATCATACACTTATTCAGCTCTGGACATTGCTTTAGCTTGTGCTCTTACACGTTTATCATATTCAATGCGGTTTTGGCTGTAAACATACAAAAGGGATAAATTAAAACATGTAAGTATTAAGAAGTTAATTTTTTTGAGTTCATCTAACAGGAACTCCCCACAATATGGTGAATGGTTCCTATAATTATTACAGCTGTCATATAGTATATGGTCTACAAGCAGTTGCAAAGCCAACTATAATTTATACATGGGCTTATGAGTATACATCTTTGGGCTTACACTTTATCTTTACTAGTTGATTTTTGACTTCCTATCACAGAATTTTGCTCAAGGTATTAACTTTTAGTATGCCACTTATTGCGCGGCATACACGTTCAATAATGTGTTGATAAATATTTTTATTTCATCATAAATAGTATTGAATCAACCACTGTTTGGGTAAAAAAACAAAAATTCCTAATATACAAATGATAAGTATGGGAGATGAATTTGTAAGAACATGAAGTACACGGTATGGCTGGAAATAAATGGTAGAAGTTTTTGGTGTAGCGATATATAATATATTATAACTCAGATTTAAAACTTGTTTTTATAATTTTTTGTATTTTTTACAATAGATTAATTAACTTTTAAGGAAATATAATGTGGCATTGCCTGTCATTATAGTACACTAGTAAAATGTATGGTAAGCTACATACTATATTCTGAAACCACCAGTAGACCGCATACTATATGACATTATGACATGATATTATTAATGCAGGAAATTGAGACAAATTAATTAATGAATTTAATCAATTTTATACAACTTTAAGACTATAATATTATTATTGTTGTCTTTTTTTTTCTTTAACTTATTACACATATACATATTTAAAATAAGTTTAATTTTTAAAAGATAAAATGTTAAAAATTATTTTAAGACTAATGGTAATAAAATAAATTATTCAAAAGTCTTTATTTCAAAATAATGATTATTAGTAATATTATTAGTAATATTTTTAAAAAAATATAAAAATGAAATGTAATTACCAGTAAATAGTGTATGCTTCGGCTTGTGCGGGATCCTTAATGTTAGGTTCATTAAGTAAATCTTGAATACCCAGTAATATTTGTTTAATAGTAATAGCAGGACGCCAATCTTTTTCTTCATCCAATAGTGATAAACAAACGGTACCTAGTTACAAATCAGAAGTAATCAGTGGCGTATTTTCAAATTTTTCTGGGAGAGGTCCTCAGTTTCTACATAATTAATATTAACTATAATACTTATAACTTGAAACCATGCAGCAGGAACATGTATCTGTTTTAGCTGCTGTAACTAATATTAAACTATATTTTATATAATATTTTGTTTACGGGAAAAAACTATGTCCGCGCGACCGAGCGTGCCTACATAAATCGGGTTCTGCAAGTATGCAAGAATTTTACTTTTTTTTTAAGAGGTTCTGGGGGGGGGTCCAGTACCCCTGGACCCCCCTGTAAATACGCCACTGGATGTAATATACTGATTTTGAGTGTAAAACAATTTTTATGTTAGTTATATATTATATAAAAGCTACATAGATATATCATCACATTTTAAAAACAATTCAAAAGCTAGTGGTGAAATACACCAATCCTAATTTAAAATATATGATAATAGTTTATTAGTTATTACTAGCACTTGCATATTCTTTAGTAAGTTAATGTGAAGCAAATTTATTATAAAGGTGAACATCATTTTTTTTTGTCACATTGAAAATTAAATCGATCATACAAAGTAATCATATTACCTTATAATTATAGTGTTATTGTTGTCAAAAAACTGTCTACATTTAAAATTTAATAAAAATCAAATTTTTTAATTTTAATATGATAAAAATATTCAGTAGCATATTTTGGATATTTTAAGTACATATTTTCTACAATTTGTGGGCAATAAATCCTGAAACCTAGGATTTTTTTTATTTATATTACCTCAAGATTATTAATATATTTTCAACAGAAAAAGGGCGTGTTATTTAATACTATAATACTGTTTTGAAATTATTTGAAAAATAGAAAAAAATTAGTAAAAATCATGAGAGTAAACTAAGTTTTTTAATGATTGCCTGGCAATTAAGGCCATTGACCTTCCATGAAAATGTGTATGGATGGGGAGCATTGTCAGTTCCTTATCTTTGGGAGGTTGTTCTGTCCAGAAAGCAAAACAGCTGGTGACTAGAAAACTAATAAGAAAATTGAAAATGATAATTTGAAATAATCTGTGGCCAATTCTTATTTTATAAAGCTAGATAAAATGTTGGAATAGATTTGCTATCTGAAAATGATATAACAGAAATAGAAAATTTTTAAAATTAAACATTCTTCACTAAGCTTAGAATCATAAATTATAGTAGAAATGTCTATTAAAATAATAACTAAATCTATAGTACTTACCAGATGGGTATACATTGGGGTGAAATAACGGAGGCTCAAACTTGCACTTAGGTGGACTGGATGGATAATCGTCCTTGAAGATCATACGTAAAAAGTACATACCACCTTCCCAAGCAGTCTATTAAAATGAATTTTCATTTAAATTAATTTGAAGTGATTATTTCAATTTCAATAGGTACATTATATGTTTAAATTCAACATAGAACATAATTTTAGAATTTTTTAAGACAAAATATTTAATATGAAAGGTAAATATTAAAAAATATTATGAAATGGCAGCAACATTCAGTAACTGAGCAGCATTTAAATATAAACACAGATATTAGATATTCAAAAATGTAGATATTACAAATTGTAATAGTTTACATAACATATGTTAAGGTTTCTAATAGTAATTAAAATATACAGGGTGTCCCTCCAGGATTTACACATAGATATATCCTTTGTTAAAAGAGATGATCAAATTCTATTTTTTTTTTATGAGCATCCTTAGGCGAAGGCAATTTTGTTGAAAATAGTTTGGTAAATATAAGTATATTATTAAAGAAGTTAACAAATTGACTTTTTATTTTATTATTTTTGTGAATTTCAAATATAGCCATTTTATAGGACTTATTTTTCTGAAAATTTCAACAGTTCAACTTTCAGTTTTCAATGGACTCATGATTTATAATATTTTCTTTAGTTTAAAAAGATATAATGCAAGTTAATATAACCTCGACATTTTTCCAACAAGGTTTCCTGAAAATGTCATTAATATTTAAAATTGTGTAAATAGTACTCTATTTTCTTGTTAAATAAAAAAAATTTATTAAAAATCATGAATCTAAAACTGAAAGTTGAACCATTTTTGAATTTCACAAAAATTATAAAATAAAAATTTATTTTTTTAATTTCTGCTTTCTTTTAATAAGGGAGGTAGGTATTGCTCAGTGTTAATTCCAGTGGGACACTCTGTATAATAAATAATGTCACCATAATTTAACTGCTAATCTGTAAAAATGCAAATTCTAAATTCTGGAATATTAGGGTTAGATTAGATTATTTGTCTTTCACGAATAGTTCTTCATAGAACCTTAGGGCTACATAGATACAGATAATTTTATAATACATAATTTGCAATGAAGCAGTTTCCAAAACTGAAATTTTTGAAGATCAAACTAATAAATTATTTCAACAGCTGGTATATTAAACAACTATATCAAAATCACAGCTCGGGCCATATTTAACAATTATCTTAAGGAAACACACAAGTGACGAGTTAATAGGTCGATATAGATATAATAGAAATCTAACCATAAATACCAAAGATTTTATGCAACAGCTTTTGAAAATCAAAGTAATTGAAAACAGCTAGTCTATAGGATAACAAATTTAAATAACACTTACACCCTTCCTTCCTGGTATATAGCACTCCCAAATCATTAAATTTAATGTGCCATCTGGGTTCTTTGCTGGCTTAGCTACAAAACCCTAAAACAATAAATTTTAAAATTATTTTTTGGAACAAATATATTTCAAAAGCAATATTTTTTCATGAAATATGTTTATAATTTGGTAAAATTAATTTCAAAATATCTTTGTTTAAAATATATTAAAGTTTTCATGAATTGATATAATATTCCCATTTTTAGATAAATCTATGATATGTTAACTGGAAACTGTAATGGGTTTGAAATATACAGTTAAATACATAGATTTAGTTGAATAAATAATACTACATCAATCCGTGGAAATTGTAACAGTGATTTTAGTGTTTATAATACAAACAGTAAATCTAATTATTGATATAATTAATATTTAGTAATTATATAACAGCACTTACAAATGGATGATCTTTTCTCCATCCTTTCCGCTCTTCAAATAATCGAGTCAGTGCAATACCAGACATATTTCTGAAAATAATTAAAATTACTTAGTGTTTATTATAGATTACACTTGAAAGCTATAATTATACAACATAATACATAAAATTTGTATACATATAAACAAAAGGATAACAATCATTTTTTATTTATTTATTTTAATTGATTGACGCTATAAACTACATTAATTCAAGTTTAGGGTAGGACATAACACTAAATAGCAATTACTGACTACATTTTATAAAGGTAATATATACAATACATAAATATTTATTATGTATTAAAAACACCATTGAAGTATTTTTAAAATTAAATTAATAGTTTTAATAATATTACAGTAAAATGTATTGACAGCATACTTTTAGGAACAAAAATTACATACAATTATTAATAAATAAGTATAAATGATATTTCAAAACTGTAAAACGCTTGATAACTTAATAAATAATATAAATATATAGAATATAAAATTTTATTAGGTAATTGATTAATTGAAGGATAAATTTGTTAATTCAAAAACATAGAATTTATGATGAACTAAATGATTGAGCCGCATTCATTAAAACATCATACTGCAAATAGATACAATGTAATAACTAAGTATTTTAATGAATTACTTCATTTACTTCTGTAGCCATATAGATAATGGGACATTTCAACACATATACAGTAAAAACTTTCCAAGACAAAATAATATTTTAGAACGGTGTCTCTATATATATTTATGAATTTGAGAAGAAACTTAAAAAACTTATATAACGTTGGCTACAAAGAAACATAAATACAGAACATTTTACTATAAATGCATCGTCTACAATTCTACATAGTACCTGACCATAAATCGTAACAAAAAAAACTATTTAAGGTTCTAAATTAATTAATAACATTAAAATAATAAAGAAAAAATTTAGCTATCACTTCTTACTTATGCTATTTACAATTTGACTATTACAAGTGTAAACTATCAATACAAAAATATCTGGAGATAAGTAACCGTAATAAAATATTTAAAAAATGAAATGCGAATAATAAGTGCATTAAGAGTCACATTTGAAAGTTAAAAATTTCATACATTAGTCATTATCATCAAGTAAGTTTATTAAATTACCATTGTTCAGGTGTTACGTCTAATACGCATTTCTACTAAGAACTTAGTTCTTTATTACTTTACAAGTATAAGTCCCTACATCATTGAAGTGAATTTTACTTTCATAAATGTTTAATACATTAGGCACAACAATGTAAGCCGTGTAGTGTACTCTAATTATTTGATATATGTGTTAATAGCAATAATTTGAGCGGATTGAAAGTAAAAGCAATGACTGAATCGTTGTTTATCACACAATAAAGCATTTCGCGACAAAATCATAACTCAAAAATACGAACACTTACGGAATGTCTGTTATATAACCCGGTACACGCTAAAGATTATGATTTGTATCTCAAAAACCAAATTGTTGAAGATGACACTCAACAATTTGACGCAAATCCGAAACCGAATTGATGGTATTGAACTCTCACGAAGTCAGGAGATGATTTCAGTTATCTTAACCACGGAACGAGAGGTGGAGCGTAGACGGCATTAAACAAGCGTCCGCAGAATTTTCGTCATGGAGAGCACAGCGACAGCCTCGGAGAAATGGAGAAAAACTAAAGAGTAAAGAGTAGCAAACAATAACAAAAAATCTTGACTTGTTACGACCAGTGTGACCACGTGAAGAGATTTATCGGAGTTGAAAACAAGCATGTGAAATTCAAAATTTCCAAGATTTAACGGGAACTACCTATTTAAAATCCAAGTAAATATTATTTTTCACAATTTCCGAATGGAATTGCGATAGAACGATACAGTGTCCCATACGCCAATTTAAAAAATTTTAAATTTTCATTCTCAGAATTTCAATGAAAATTTTTCAAAAAATATAATTAAGTACAATATTAAATTTGGTCATTTGAATGTTGAATGGTAATTTTGTTTTAAGTTTGTTAACATCCTAGAACGTAATTATTATACGTTGTATAGTAAATTGGTAACACATATAGTAGACGTGTGGTACCATCGGTGATAAATACAATGTTACCAAACGTTAGAAATAGACTAAAGAGCAGGTTAACCGTTTAAGGTTTACAAAATGTTGAAAAAAATGTTGTTTGCCAGACAATGTTCAATAGAAATCCCGTTTAACAAGGTAAAATTGTTTGAATATTCATTATTCAATATCGTAGTTTTCAGACATACGCACTAGTGGCCTAGGGATGGGCAAAGATTTTTAAACATCGATTTTCGATGTATGGATACATCGAAATTTGAAACATAGATTTTTTTTACATTGATTCTCACAGTGAAAATATCGATGTTTTTAAAAATCGATGTACATGGAAAAAACATCGATGTTTACCGATGTTCACAAAAAAATTTTACTTTTTGTTTATACATTTATGGCATATAACACAAATACTTTTTTTTTTTAAAACATCGGTCATCGGGGTAAAAAATCGAAATTTTTCTCGATACATTCAAAAAAAACATCAATGTCTAACATCGATGTATCGGACTAAAACATCGATGCTTTTAAAAAATCGATGTATTTGCCCATCTCTACGCACTACGCAGTACACACCAATACGTCATGGAGTAAGATTTATGGGACACTAACTATATATTCGGATATTAATGATTATTTTCCTTTATTCACGCCTTCCCTACCAACTATCGTTCACCACCATAAGGGTGAACCGGGTGTCAAGGGGTCCACGACTCTACGAGGTTTATCAGTTATTACTTATTAGGCCTGGAATAGAGCCTATTCATATTTTATTATTTATGATTTTTAGTCTATAGCAGTGGTTCCCAACCTTTTTTATTCCACGCCCCCTTTGTAGATTTTCGAAACTCTCGCGCCCCCCCATTTTTTCTTTAACATGAAAAATATATCACTTTTTTGTGTACTTTACAAAGAGATTATAAAATATCCGAGATGAATTCAATTTTATTGATGATAATAATTATAAAATAAATCATAGTAAAATAGTAAGTAATATAATTTAATGAAATTTACAATTTATTAATGTGAAGGCTGGCAACACTTTTCTTTAGACAATTTTTTTATGTTTGGCTCAATGTTTGTTTATTAATACTTAATGTCTCATTATCAATACTCAATAACCAGTCGTTATTAATTTTTCATATTTTCCATAAAATTTAAAATAAAAACTGTATTTTGTAATGACTGCTTACGCCCACCAAGAAATGTTTAGACGCCCCCTCAGGTTGGGAAATGCTGGTCTATAGTTATATCAATTCAAATTATATTTACGCTTAAATGTTTTATATAATTTCAAATAAAAACAATATCTTCCGATTATTTATAACTGAAATTCAATAAATTTAATAATCTATTTCATAAAAACAACTAATAATAAAATAAATATGATATTATTTAGTAAAACACCCTTTTATTGCCTTATCAATAATACTTGGCCCATAATATTATTCGACTGTAAAAACCAGTAGCAACATTTTTGTTCCTTATTATAGTACCTAACTGAATGAGTATGTTCTAGGGAAATTTGTTATACTGTGCAGTGGTCTTTTGTTGCTTTTTGCAATAATATTACCAGCATGAACTTGTACAAAATAGGTATTAAAAAAAATATATAATCAAATTCTTTTTTTTCTTAAGAGTAATATATCTAAAATAAATGAGATAATAATACAATAATAAAAAATAAATAATAACTTAAAAAAAAGCCTAGACCTGATCCAGAACCTATTATATATATATATATAACACAATTATTACTATAGCCTAATAGCTTAATAGCATATCATAGAATAGCTTTATAAGTAGACATTCTAAAAAAAACCACTTGTACCCAACATATTTTAATTGTATTCACTTGAAGGGAAAATTAGGTTTACTAACGTCAATGACATACTATAATATAATGGCATAATCATTATTTACCTACAGTGGCGGATTTAAGGAAAAGGCCCAGGCGGCATACAATATAAGGGGCCCAAGAAATATGAATCGTCGTAACTAATACGTAACTAATACTAACTCGTGAGGGCCTCCCTCTTAAAACACTGTTAAACTAGATAGGTATTGAAACAAAATAAAAAATAAATACATTTATTTAAATCGTACAAACTGGATATAATTTCTAAATAACCTTAACAATATAAATAAAAATACATGCCAGTGCGCGGTGTATATTTGACAGTATAATATGGGCAACTATAGTCACATAACCAATTTACAACACTACACAGTATTATTATTACTGATTTTTTATTATTATTACTTGATGTGTTACAATCTAAAACTTCACAAACAAAAATTACCATTCACCAATTATATTTTAATTTTTTTGTTGAAATGAAAATTAATGAAGACTGAAGACTGGGTCCGGGGCCCGGGGGCCTTTTCGGGTAGGGGCCCAGGCGGCAAATGTCCATTTTTTTCCCGTCAAATCCCACCACTGTATACCTACTAAATGAAAACTATTAAAAGCCTACTTGTTAGTATCAAAAATAATGGTCCAGCCTCGGATGAAGTTACATCTATATTAGAAGAACATAACATGATTCTAAATGATTTTAAATCAATTAGAAAACGAACTGGTTAGGGAACCTAATAAAAGAAAATATTCTGAACATTTTTAGTTTGGTAATTCAGACAACTCAGCTTTAGATATTTAGCTAATTAAGTATTGGTTTGTACACTAGTATCTTTAACAAAATATTAAAAGTAGCTTTAACTTTTGTTTACAAAATAATAGTATTATATTGAATATACTTCTGTCCTCTGGTATAAAAAAAATTGCACAAATAAGGAATTAAAATATGGAGTATTACATGTAATGGAATTTCAGCAAATGTGCAAGGTTTTAAAAAATTAGGATTGAAAATTGTAAAGTAAATGGATAGATAAATTGTATGAGTACCTATATCAGTTCTTTAAATAAATGTTAATATAATCTAAACCTATAAAATTTAAATACTACTCATTCACTGATCTGCGTACAGTCAAAACTATCAAGCCGATTTGTTTAAAATGTTGAGGAAATATACTTATTATATTTACTGTCTATATGTGCAATAAGAAATGACTTAGGAAAATCTAATTTATAAGACCCGAAACATTCTTGCAGTCTAGGCTAGATATATATATATTTTATTATGTTTAATTTGTATGTTAATTTTAATAATTATCAATTGAGGTATATCCAACATAATATAGAATGCAAAAATAAATTTCATTAGAATATATATAAGATATTACAATTGTGTGCTTTTTTAACCAACATTTTTTTTTACATCAAATTATAAATTGCTCTAACGTATATAGTAAAATATCTCCCGTGCGAGGCCAAGTAATTCAGTTAGTATTGCATATACAATAACATCCCAACATAGCGGTAGGCTCTGAAGTTTTTGTAATTATTTCCAATAACTTAGCATTTGAAACAATGGTTGAAAACTTTAGTAGCACATCCAAACACAAAATTGCCATTTTAAAATCTTGTATAACAGTCTAATAGGGGTCTGACACAAGAAGATTATTTCTGTATTAATGATATTATATAAACATGCACTATAGACTATTATTACTATATATATAACTATATATATATATATATGGTAATTAATAGACTATAACCAAGTCTATAGTCTATAAAGTATTTCAGAATTTAAATTTATAAGTATCTATGGATATTTAAAATTTGATTATTTGTTTTAAATATTATCATCAATGTTGATATTTATGCCTATACATAAAAAGTTATTATTAGTTTTAATGTTTATTAATTATTAGTGAAAAACTTAGTATAAATTAAATTACCCAGATGGCAGATACCCTTGTACATACCTGATTTCAACATACATATGATCATATTGTCAATAAGAATAAATTTACTTGAATTATTCAATTAGATATATCTCTATATAGTATATATAGGTATTAATATCAATATTATTAATGTTGTGATATAGATAACTTAATGTGGTTACTCTGTAGTTGTTTCCCTATAAGATTAAAATGAAAAACGTTTAGAAAATGTATTCCTTGGCTTTTTATGAACAAAAAATTAATTGAATAAAGAGGTGTAATCCTTTAAATAATTAGTATCACCAGTAGGTAATAGGTATATTAATAGTAATTAACGTTTATACTGAGATACTAATTGTTACATAATATTGTGATAAAATAAAACTCTAGATATGATCCCATGCATCGGCTCAAAAGAAAATATTGTAGAGATCTATTAACCTAAAATAGCATCACGTTGGGTTCCAACACTGGTTGGCCTCCCTCTTCATATTTTTCACTGTTAAATGTATATGTATAAAATTTTTCACATTTGCTTATTGTGCTATTCTGACACAGATTGTAAATATTTTTTATGAATAAAAAATAAATAAATAAAAGATATGATAGGATCTTAAATAATAAAAATACTATCCTATCTTGGGTGAAAATTCAAAATATATAGATATTTTAAATTCAGGTAAATCTATAGATTATACAATTTAAACACCTTATTAATAAGATAAATTAAATATAATATAATTAATTAATTATTAATAACAGACAACACATTATTATCGTTAAAAAAATTGACAAGACACGACCGTGGTCGGGTGGTAAAAATTCATTGCGGTACGAACCTTTAACCGCGAAAACAGCAAACAGCAATGAGTGAAATATTCAATAAAACAAAAAAAGAACACTTACTTAAAATATTATAGTACCTACCTAGTATTGAAAGTAAAAAAAACTTGTAAAAACTATAACTAGACACGTCTACATTAAACACAGACTTTTAATTTTAACTAGTTATCACGTGTTAAAATGGTCTGAAAACGGCTAAGATATTGAAAATAAAAATCTGTTAACAATTTTCATACCGACTCTATATACCAACTATCATATTATAAATAATAGTCGAAATTCAATAAAATCACGGATATAGATTGTGATATATCCATAGCTACGAATTATGTAACCAGGGATTTTAGAGCTGTTACAGACTTGCAGTATACACTGGAATCTGGATTTCTACTTACTAACGAGTAACGACCAATGTTTGTTTCTATCACAGTATCACGGACCGTTTTGGCGGTTTTTAAATTTTGTGAATATTCCATTGAATTTATTTTTATCATTAAAAACGGTATTTCCGCTGTCGGTCAGTATATTTACTTCTCAGTAAAACCAAAAACCTTCCAAAAACCAGACAGCCAATCTATATCCATATCAGTCACCGTCCACCGACTCACTAGATGTCAGATGATACTAGATGATATTCAATACGTTATCGCAGTAAATCAATTGGATATTGATCACAGATAAAAATCCATGATCTTCAAATAAATATTTATTTTGTAGTGTAGCTAATTGAAATTAGTCTTATCAAAATTAATAGGTCTGAAAACTTGATAATGCTATCCGCCCGCCATCCGTGTTCTTTCCGACTGCCATAGGCGCAAATGATGGGTAAGCCACCCAGTTTTTGAACGAAATGTAATTTCCGAATCCTAAACGTAATTTACCAAAAGCAGGGGCGAACGCAGGAAAACATTTCGGGGGTGGTTTTGAAAAAATGTAGTTTCATAAAAATTCTACTGTATTATGTATTACACTTTTGTCTTTTACTATTTATTTTAGGCACTTATAGTATATACATAATATACATAATACAATTATTACATATTATAGATTAATTAATTATTACAATTTGTCAATTTACATTATAAAATAAAATCTATACGTCTTTGAACTTTTGCTATTATATCAATGACCTCTTTGCAAGTCATGTCCACGTCTCTGTATAAGTTTAATAGCATCAATCCATTTAATCGATTAATGTCTTAATGTTAATGACAATTTTATATCATGTTAAAAACGAGTCTGTATCAAACATAACTTGCAAAGTTGCAACCCAGCTTGTTTTATTTAATAACATAAAACATATTATAGATAGTTTATAGTTTATTATATAGATAGTTAACATTAATTCACATTACGATTTGCGTCAGATTGTGACTAAATGTGACATCTCGTGTTTTCGTCTTCTTATTGGTCGACTGCCTACGATTTATCTGAATCTAAATCAATCGAAACATTCGAATCTGAGGTAGTATTTTTATTTTCTGGTTTAAAAAACTTTAAAATTGTACTCATTTTTAATTTTTAATATTTTTATATTTGCTTTTAATATTACGTCATAAGTATAGCAATTAGCAATACGCTATTGTACATTTGTACGACAATAAAAACTTTAGTGTACAGCACTACGCCAAGAATGCGAGATATTATGTAGTGTTCGTCGGCGGTGTGGTTTATATTGAACAATTATAAAATTTCTAGAATTATCTTGATTCTAGATAATACGGGTCGTCGCGAATTTCCGGCAGGCTGTAATATTATGTGGGTAATTACACTTGTCGTCTGTCTTAATTACGTACATCATCGAATTGGCGACGAAAGTTATAACATCCACACTTTAAAACTGCATTATCATACATTTTTATGGTAATTTTACTGAACTGTATACATCAATTTACAAACCATGGTGGACGAGAAACTTTTTAATAACTAATAATTTATTTTATTTTAATTTTTTTGAAATGTTATTAGTAATACATTTTGTAAGTCAGATAATTTATTTTTTGTTCCTGATATTTCGGGGGGGGGGGTTTCAACCCCCAAAACCCCCCCTGCGTTCGCCCCTGACCAAAAATAATGTGTAATTTTAATTTATCAACAATGATTTCGATAGAAATAGTTGGCAGTATTTTTTCGATTTTAGACCCTTATCATTTCTCGGATATTTTTAGTTCTCTGACGAATTCTGCAACTTCAGTTGACTCATTCTGTAAATTAGAAACAATTGATTTCTATGAAGTTTATTGGTTATTCTATGGTAATTTGGTAATATATATAAAAATAAATAGTGAAGAGACTAATGACAACTCATTTTATTTAATTGTTTTAATTCTAGAATTTTTACACTTTTCAGGGAGTAGTTTAGCAGAAATTAAAGGTAGCATTTAATCTTTTGACGAATATACTAAAAGATTTGTATACATTTAATTTGTTCGTTAGAGAAGTTGTTGAAGAAAAATACATATCTAAACATTTTTAAAAACTTTTTTTCTTGTGTGTGTGTGTGTGTGCACACTATTTTGACCAGGATTGATTGGCTCCGATACAGTGGCATATTTAGCTTTTTGGCGCCATAGGCTAAATTACCCCATTTCACGGTACCAAGAAATCTTCGATATGTGGTACGAAACTTCCCTAAAAAATTTTGAATTCTTATAAAATTTTATTAAATTCTAATTTAATTAATTAAATTTATTAAAAATTAATTTAAAATTAATTTAAAAATTTAATTCATTTTTATAAAATTATATTAAATCTTCAAAATAAATACATTTTAAAAATTATATATTTCAGGCCTAAATTTTACTTTGCTTATCAGTACAATTCTTGGACAGTCTCATAATGAGAATATAAATAGTAAAAAATGAACACAGAATCATAGTCAATATAAATAATATCAATAACAAAATCAAACAAAAAAACCTTAAAATGTATTAAAACCAAACCTTTTTTTTTACTGTTATAAATATTTTTGCAAACATCTTTTATTAAAATACCTAATTTAAAATATTATAGCACTCTTATCCCATCTATTTTTTTGTTCCGAGATGGCTTTTATGATGTCTTTATAATCCATTTCTGCTGTAATTTGATTTTCAACACATAATATTGCTAAAGCATTTAATCTGTGTCGGCTCATTGTCGATTTTTGAAAATTATCGGTATCTGTTACATTTTTTAGAAAATTACCATAGACCTGTTTCAAATGAACGTGCTAAACGACACGTAATACGTAACAAAAATTAAAAAATATTTATACATAAAATGTATCAATATAATTTTACCAAATACCTAACTCTTGATTATATAGAAAAGCCACCCCAAAAGAAAGCAGCTCTAGGCTCTAGCGTCATAGCCTGTCAGTTGTCACTGTATTTAGTTGTCCTGTATACGCCACTGCTCCGATGTATACAAACATTACAAACATGGTACTTTTCTGAAAGGAAATGTCGTCTAGTTGTTATACTTAGACGTGGTAATTTTTTTTTTAAATTATCGACAGTTTTCCGATCAAATGAGAAAAACAGAGCAAAAAACTGCAAAAAACTTCAACCTAGATCGAGAATCGAACCATCTATAATATATTATGCATTGTCTAGTATTTTCATCATCATTCACTTGTTTATTTTTCATGGATACAAGATTTATTTGGTTGTTCTGCTATAATTATTAATCGTAGTGACTCCAAACATTCATATATTATCGATATATTTATATTTAAAGAATCCCATACTCCCATACTCCCATACTCCCATCCCTTTATATTACCAAACCTAGGAGTTTTTCTTTTCATTTTTGCCTGTAGTATTTTCCAGATATCATTTAAAATTACTAAGTACACAAATTGCGAAAACTTTTTCTCTAAAAACGTAAAGAAAATTGGGAATTCATTGTTCCTAATCCATTATAAGTTGGTGGTCAAAAATTTCAAACTTATTTCCCTAAATCATGTACTTGTAAAAAAAAAAAAATTAAAACAGTCTTGCAGGGCTATTAAAACATACAAGAATAACTATTTTTAATGAACTAATTTATATAAATATAAACATAATATTGTTTTTCTAGTTAAGGGACAGCAAGCCATGATTTTAATTTTCTTTCTATCACACGCGCGGGACTAAAACGTTTTCTATTTCCAACGTACCGATCAATCTATTGATTCGATAAGGATTTTTAAAACTGGTTTGAATTCGTCGTAAAGTCTTCTTTTGATCTTTAGATATACAAATTTTGTACTTAACATACCTAGAAATTAACTTTTGTTGATTTTTATGTTTCCAATTTATTGTCCGTGCAGGATATAATTTATTATTCTAGCTAGAGACTCCCAAGCATTTATATTTTAAATAAAATATTATTATCTATAATCTGGAGTCTAGACACATAGTTCCAGATTTTGGAAACTATAAAAAAATAGATTGTCTCATTAAATTACTGTTTTCTTAAGACGTGTGTTGACGATCAGACTACAGAATACACACGGGTTAAAATAAAAAAGACGATGAGTGGAATTAATGTGAATCCCAAGAAATTGCCTGAAAAACAATATTAATTAAACATTTATACTGTGTTATACCTATCTTGTATAACTATAAAATATTTCAAACATTTAAAACCAAAAACTTAATATTTTGAAATAATTTAATTTATGAGTGTTACATATAAATAATTAATTGTTTTTAATTAGTCATGTGTGATGAGTGCATTATTCAAACATACAGTATTACAATATTTACTATATTATTTTATTGTATATCTAACAATAAAGAAAAATTAATAATGAAGGTACATAGAAACATGGTCATTAGTCATGACTCATAACTCATAACTACCCATAAATCATATGATATGAGTCCCAATAAATGTCTCAACAGCTTTCAGGATAATTGAAAAAAAAATTGCAAAAAATTTCAGACAAATTCGAGAACTTACCGTTTTATTTTTTATAGATACAAGATTTTTCATAAGATTTTCTTTGTAGACAATTAAAAAGTGTTTATCGGAAAGTCGCAAACAACTTTTATAAAATTAAATGTTGACGAAATTGGGTAGGTATTTCAACCTGAAATTTTGATTACACCATATTATAATATAAACTGGTCCACTCGACCTCTTTCACTCAAAATCATTTTTTCGAAAATAAAGGTAGGTTCATTGGTTTCAAGTTTAAAAGACCAATCCCAACTTCATCCGACCGTGGAGTCTCATCAACCTAGGAGTTTCGTCCGTTTTTTTCTTATTTTTTTTTCGAAGTATTAAGTACAAGGTAAAACTTTTAAACATATATTTATTTAAATTTAATTAAAGTTTATTTATAAATATAATTTTTGTTTTCTTATTGTATTTTCTATTTATCCATAATCTGTAAAAATATTGTCGCTGGGCCGTATCTTATTTCTAGTTTTTAATATCTTAAATATTATATTTTTGTGATTTTTAAAATATATTGTAATTTATTCAATATTTATATTTATGTTTTATAATGGGTAATACACCTATTTTAATTACACACGTGCAACGCAACACAGCAGCCCGGTGTTGTCTTTTATTTCCTGTCAATCATTTTTAATATTATGTACCAACTACCAAATGTAAATATGTGACACTTGTAAATTCGTGACATTGGAATATTTTACCTACGTTCTGCTTTATGTCTGTATATCATCTAAGCTATAAAGTGAAGTTGAATGTTAGAAAAATGTATAATCATAAATATTTTATTATTATTTATTTTATTTGCATATGACATATTCGACTTTAGATAAAAATGTTATAGATAAAGTTAGTAAAATTAAAACAAAATAAATAAATATGATAATAAAATTAAGATAACTAGTCAACTAATTTAAAAACAAGTAATAAAATATATAAAATGTTAGTATGCTAGGTTATAGTAGGTATAATAAATTATAATAACACCAATACTAACAAGAATAACAATAGAAATCACAGACGAGTATTTAGTTCTTCGATATTTTATTTAAATATCTATTAAGGATTAAGCACTTTATTATGACTCGTTCTATTTAAATTTCTGTTTCAATTTTTTTTGACTAACTATAAAATGTTTACAATTTGTTTACAAATAAATCTAAATCATCAATAATTTATAATTACTTAATTCAACTCACTGTAAGGGTATATATTATATTGTCTATAAGTGGCGACAATATGACACTATTTCAAAAAATATAAACCTTATTGGTTTTTATATTTGAAACTGGGATAAAACTGCTGAACTGATGTAGGACCAAAAAGTATAATTTTATAGTATTTAGAACTAGTTATATAATGACATAATGAATGATTTATTTTATCCTAGGGAAATTTATTCCTAAATTATTTTTTATAATTTAGTTTGTAAATGCCATTTATTATATCAATGATTTTAGTATTATACTAAATGATTTAATTAATACCTTTATAGTATTACAGATAATAAAAATATATATTATAAAACATAATTATTATTAAATTGCCAAATAATTTAAATGTTAGCAATATTTTAAATTAGTCCGAATTACATCATTGCTCATTAAGTACCAAATATGATACCGAAGGATATTATAATAGAACTATAGACATTAGATAGTAAAAAATATATTAAATATATATGACGTGGTAGTCGTGGTACTACATCATAAACTCGTAAGTCGTAGGTCGGGCCTCGGGCATGGCACGACACTTACCCCCGGGGAAAATAATTTCAAAATAATAATTCTTTTAATTAGGGAAAATTGTTATAATTAAATATAAAAACAGTGACGTAACTATAATATATCTTATAAATGTAGCTTTGGACAAAAAAAGTTTTGATTCGAGATAATGAATAACAATATGATATACTCTCTTGAGGAGATTCAATCTAAATAGTAAATAGTATGTTTTGTTAAACCTCGATTCACTAGAGTTATAAGCATAGTCATAACTCATATCTCATATGACATAATAATTGAGACCGATTTTCAGTCCACTTCAATGATCATAATATAGTAACTTATATAAGTACATATATTATGCAATAAGATGTTTTAGTACCCATACAGATTTGAATTCGCTATAAATCTACTCAAGACTTTCCTCATTTTTAAATTTTATCACTTTTAAGTTTACACTAATTTAAGCCCACCAAATTAGATAAAAAATTTAAAAGCTGACTGGCTCAATTTAAAAAAAAGCCAGTTCGTCGATCAGATAAGATAGCATTTAAAAATGTCTTGTCTGTATGTTTAATGTATCTTGATGTTAAATTTTAAATTACTGTTGGATTGCGTATGATATTTTTAATCATTAATTTTACTTAAAAAATTATCAGGAAAAATAAACCTCGTTTGTAAAATTTAGAAATAGCGATTATAGAATAAACAATAAATTATATATCTAATATATATACATGAATTGAATATTCCATAACCAATAGTTTGTAGAAACAATAACTCCTTCAGTCTATTCAGAATTCCAATTATGTAATTATTTTGCACTAATAAGAAAGTGCCAAATATTTGAAACAGTCTTCAATACACATGCTTACCTTGTGTGTTCAGATAGTTGCAAGGCCGTATTTTCGGAATTAATCAATTATTTTTTGGGGAAGGTCCAAAGGAAATCAACTAAATACATAAATTATTACGCGTGTCCTATAGGCTATAATATTAACTTATTTCCAAAGATACATAGGGGACCAGGTCCTTTTTACGTATGGCCTTGCGGTGATTCGTTTATCCATCGGTAGCGGTGAACGATCGACAATTCGCGTATAATGACGAATAAGATACGTTGAGTATATTATTATTTTTTACACGTCGTCAATGTAAATAATCTTCGCATGGAACACGTGCGTTTGTATAAATGTATCATATCCATAATATTATAATTTATGTACTGCATGATATTGTGTACCTAACAAAAATGTAGTAATGTCTTCAAACTTCTCGTGCGTTTGGCGCGTTTACGGCAAGTAGTTGGCAACCCTGTGAAACGATTGGTGGTTTATCGTGCCGGCGAGCACCGGTGGAACGGCGGAACCGGCGAGTCAGGCGCGGTGGGATGGTGCGACGATCAGACGACCGTCTACCGTCAGCGTCAGGTATTCGCGCGCAACGTTTGGCAACACTCGTCCGGCTGGAAATCGAATCCCGCACAACATGTCCGTCGGCGAACCACGCGTTTCGCGGTGTGTTTAATGAGAGTGTCATCGTCCTGTTAACGGAACTGTACGAGTTCGTGGTGTGGATGTGCCTGCCCTAAACACGACCGCGTCGGCTATTTGCAGCTGACCGACCGACGAGCGATTGTTCGATTAGTCGTGCGACGATCGTAGAGAAATATTCGTTGAATTGCTATATACACTTCAGGTTAGTACGAATGAATAAGAGTCAACGAATAGTTTTAACACCCGGCGCCGCCGCCGGCGTTTCAGGTTAGTGCGACGTGTTGATAACCTATCGCTCTGGTCGGACGCCGTCCACGACTGACGGCAATTATGCGTCAACAACCAACGACAATAATAATAACAACAATAACAATATTACGTTTAGCGAGATAATAATAATCGAAACGAAGGATAGCATTACACCGGCGGCGGCGTGTCTCCTGGCCGGCGTTTACACTCGGGAAATTGTACCGTTACAAACGTTTATGTATACGTTTTGTCAAGACGTGACGTCATTTTCCGTAGTGGAAGATCATTTTTGTGTTTCGATGTATACCGGTCTATTACTTGGCGGGGTCGAACGCGCGAAAACGAATTTTCCGTTTTTAAATTCTTGTTTTCGATTTTAAACGATTTTTTTTCGACCCGATGCTTGTTGTCGGACGTGGTGGTTATCGTCCAATCAAACGTGTTCTGAAAAAGACCTCGAAATTGATGTATTGCACGTGTTATTATGCTCGTCCAACTTGAGACATTTGACCTTTCTCCTTCCAACAGTAGACGAAAACCAATTCGTATTCACCGGGACCGAGCCTGTATGGTCTTTGATTAATTATTCAACTGCAACATGGAACATTGTTGGCTGAATTATATTTGTTTGTATACTGTTTTTTCCCCCTTGAAATCCTTCCTTCTTTGGATGGATATTTCATGAATTGTGATATCAAATGGTGATATGTATGTGGTCTAATATATGGCTAATATGGCTTTGCTAAAGTATTTTTTGGTATTAGAACATTCTCCTTTAGCATTAGGGACTCAATATACATTAATATTGTAATAAAAATTAATTTGTTGGTTGGTAAACAAACCATCAGGACTTATCCTATTATGAGAAATGACAGTTGCTGCTTAGTATTTATTTGGTAATTTAAATGTATTTTTCACAGTTTTACCGTCCCAAATTCTAACCAATAAAATGTACTTATTTAATGTAAGTACTTAAAGATGTTTTTTAATTTTAAGTAAAATTTAAATTAACAATTATTGTTTAAAATTTTGTTCAGTATACGACATTAAGTAACATTTTATTTTCTACCAAGCAAGTCCAAAGTACTTAAAATAATATGTTAATATATATGACTTATGGTTACTTATTTGATATCAACATAACTATTTTAATTAAATGTAAAATAGAGCTAATTATTAGCAAAGATTAAATATACTCAATGGTCAACTGTTGTATATCATTTAAAAGTGTTATTGAGAATTGGGTTCTTATTTATTTAGATTTTATTGTTAAGACTACCTTATGTGAAATCCAAAAAGTATTACTGTAGAAACTTGAATATGATTTATTTATTGCTAAATACTTAAGCATTAGAATTAAAAAACGAAAAATGCACTTAGGTATAGTTTAAAATTAAAAAATGCATATCATTTATTTATTATTTAATATTATTTTATTTAAAGAGTTTCAAACTTCATTATGTTGTAGCACAAATTGAATGGGTTAGTTTTATTAAAACATTAGGTTGTATAGGCACCCTATCCTTAAATTATAAATATTTAATAACTAATGTACCAATTGGAGTACTATTTTAATTTATATTATTTTGCATTTTGAGTAATCTTAATCATCTGTAGAAATACATACATTGTAATGACAAGTAAATAAATTGTTATTAACCCATTACCACTCGTGTAGTTTAGTATAGTTAACCAATCACAATAGATAAAAAACAATGTATTCATACAAATACATATAGCCAAAAAATTTTCAGAAAGTACTGAATAATATGGACTCGCTAGTTACTAGATGGTGATTTTAGGTACATGTTAAGTCTAATTGGGGTAAATTGTTACCAAGCACAAGTAGCGACAGGTTACATCAATTACTCAAAGCTCAGAACCTTTTTCTATGTAAGTAATATAGATTTTTTGCATAAATTAGAGACATCCTTAGTTTATGTACTCGGTTTTTTATAATTCAGCATGTGTAAACAATTATAAAATTATAAATATTTAAACATTTAAAAACTATTGAATAGGTTTATATCATTGTTATTTAGTAGGTACCTACTGTACATTTGTACATAATTGTTTAAGTTAATATATTACTAAAATTTCAATGCCATTTTAAAATAAACCAATGTGTTTTTTCTTATTATGGTAAGTATATTGTAAATGTATTACATTAAAGATAATGATAACTAAATAATTTTATGTTTTCTGTTAAACTTATTTATTATTATACTTCATGCAAATATTGGTGTGAATAATTACTGTTCAGTATCTTGTAAATACCATTGATCAAATATAAATTAATCAATTTTAATACACAAACAAAAGTTGCAATAAGTAAATAATTATAGATTCATAGTGAGAGGGGTAACATTGATTTTATCATGATGTGTGGGTTTTTTTTTGTCTGTGTACACGATTTTGACTTGAAGGATCTAATCCAATCTACTAACTGGGTACTAGAAAATTTTAAGTAGTTGGTCCTTTGAGTGCAGTACCGTAGGAAGCTCTTCTGGAGCCTGAGGCAAGTTTTAGAATATGTGCCCCCCATCAAGCTAAATTATCATCATTTTGAAAATTGCAAACTATTATTTATTTTTTTTTCAAAGAAACATTTTTATACTTACAATTTTACAAGTATTTATAAAAATTTATTTTTTATTGATAAAAAAAAATTATAGTATTATTAAAATAAATGAAAGTGCATTGTGCGACAACATCATACATTTCTTTAATTTGGGTATTCAATGGTATTATGGCATCGGATTTTGATGACCATATTGTGTCTGAATGTCCTTTTGATGAAATGTTTAATACAATCATCAAAATAGTCCAGCGATTTGTGGAGCAAAATAAAAAACTTAAAAATGCTTTCAACGTTTTCAAAAAAAATTTTAATTTTTGCATTTGTCGAAGCGGAATGTACTGCCAAATTCAAACTGTGGCTTGCACATGGTTTATAAAAAGCTAGGCTATTTCTTTCTTGAATTCGTCCTTGAACACCGCGATAGTTTCTCGCCATACTGGCATTTTCGCATAGGTACTATTTAGACATTAGATGATTTTCGTAGGCTACCTGTTAATATTGTGGTCAAATATTTTAATTTTAAAAATTTGTCAAGGTTTTGCGCCCCTTTGCATTGGCGCCTGGGGCAAGTGCCTCAGCCGCTTCACCCTTGCTACGGCTCTGTTTGGGTGAGTCATTGTTTTTTTATTTCCCAAAAGTTTTACAAATAATTTCGAAAAACAGAGAAAAAATTCCAAAAAATTACAACCGAAATCGAGAATCGAACCTTGCAACATCTGGTATATTTCGACACGCACTATCTACTTGTATTTTATGCTTTTTGATTACAAAATTGACTTTGTAGCCGATCAAAAAAATATCAACCAGTAAGTCGCAAACAACTTCTATAAGCGTTAAAAAATAAAATGTTGAAGTAATTTGGTATTTCAACGAATTTGATTACACGATATTAGTTATTTGGTTGTTGATCTTAAAAATTAAAATTAATTATTAAAATCTTAGAAACTCGAGAAATATTTACTACTTATATATAGTACTTATAAAGCATTTTATAGACATTTCCTAATTTACGACATTTTTTGACAAAAGTCAGAAAATGTGGCTTTTCTTCTATCAACCATCTTTAGAAATATAAATTGAGCCATCTCTTTCATTCAGAATAGTTTTTTCGATAGAAATGGTTCATTGGTTTCAAGTGTTTCAAGGATCTTAGGATCTTAGGTCTTGTTTGTTGACTTTTAAATTTTTTTTTTTATTTTTAAACTAGAAAATTATACAATCTATACAAACAAAGTACAATAGGCATAAAGTATGGTTTTTTTAAAAATGATGTGTAATGGCTTGATGTCTTGAGGGAAGAAACCATCCAGTGAAGGTACTTTTAAATTTAATCCATAAACTGTACCCGTTTTAATTTAAAGAAAAATACAATCATTTGGAGAAGTTTATCTACTTGTTTACAATTAAATATACTATTATCAATTATAATTCAATGAAAAGGCTGGTTTAATTGTCGTTTGACCTAATGGTTGTTATGATAGAATAATTTGGATGAAAAATTCCGATGAAATGTCGATTAAAGAAACATTTAAATAATATAAATCTTATTAAATGGCTACATTTGGTTATAAATATTTTCTTGAAGCTATTTTTGGTAGGAAAGTTTTTTATTTTATTTATAGGTGCAGATTTGTAGGTGTTATAAATAAACCATATTATTTATTTATTTTGTATTTACTTAGTAAAGTTATTTATGTTACTGTTCAATAGTTTTTTTTTTAAATTTAGTTATTTTAGTAAAAACTAAATTCATCAGAACTTGATTTAAATATTTCTAATTTGTTATTAGAATTACGTTTTTGTTATTAAACTAGATCACTAAGTTCAGCTACTTGAACAAGAGTTGAAATATAACTTCTATATTTACCTTTTTTTAAATTGTCATGTCAACTTTGTTGGAATAAAAAATTGTTTATAAGAAATTAGAATGAAAATATATACATAGTATACATGGATCCTTGACTAGCAGTCATAATATATAAAATATATTTAGGTAGTAAATTATATGTTTTATTATAATTCGTAATATATCAAGTCTTATATTTAACTAAAATTTATTTATGACGTTGGTCTCTAGTATTTTTATATTTTAATATACTAAGATTTTTTTAAGTGTCATTCATTTTGGATTAAAGAGATTTGGCATTGGCTCTAATTTTAAAAAATGACAATTATTTGGTCTTTAAGTCTGTATTTCTAGAATAAAATTATTAGATTACTGTTTATTTTAGCGAATTTTGTTTTTCTTTTTAATTCATGTTTTTCGATTTCATCAATTAATATACGTATTCAAGAACTATTTTATTTATATGGCGCACGGTGTACCGACCTTTTTTAATTAAAGGTATTAGGTAGTGTCAGATAAGCTAAAATAAAAGTTAAATGCTGATTAAGATCCGCTTTATTTATTGTAATATATTATGTAATATATACTTATATTTACCTCTCAACCACATGTATTACGTCTGTCTTACAAACGTACAACATAGAAAATCTGCGTTCAGTAGAACTAATTTTGTGTTGTTAGCTTTTATATGAGCATTCAAACTTAAAGGGAAGATCGTATCTGTGTCGTATCGTAGGTTTTTACAATATTTAATTTTTACTCAAATTATGATTTTGTGAAATTTTACAGTTTAAAAAAATGACTCGCTTACAAATGAATACATCGTAAAAAACTTACGACAAGACACAGATAATGATTTTCCCTTTAAGTTTTACAATAGGTCAGTTAACTCAAATATTTAAGCTAACAAGACGACATTCGTACTACTGAACACATGTTCCACGTTTGTAAGCGGAGACGACGCATGTAGTGTATATATAGTATTATGTGTACTGCATATTATACAACATTCTGGAAAAGGTAGAACTGTAAAGGTCGGTCATACTATGTCGTAACCATGTCCAGGTGTTTTAACAGGTGCTTAAAATAAATACCTACCTGTTGGCTGTTGAAATTGTCTCTCAATGGGATTTATTTCCTTTTATATTTTTGGTGTATATATGTTATATATGTATTGTGTTTAATAGTATAATAGATGTGAGCAGGCATGTGGTCTCAATTTTTTTCTTTGTATAATGTGACGAAAATACATAGTGAATAGAATTTGTGATGGAAATCTGCCGTCCCTAAACTCCCTTCAAAATCGTCGTCCTGTGGCAGCCCATCTATAACACCGTTAAATGCAGACTATCCATGTTTTATTCACTAAATTTGTATTGTGTATTAATTATGGATAAATTCATTACAAATCGAGTATTAAATGATTTTGTTTGAGGAAAAAAAGCAGTTATCAAAAAAATTTATTTCGTCAAGGTACGGCTCTATTTTAATACCAATAAAAAACTTTACCTCAACAAAAAGTTGGTGTTTTTTTTACCGTGATCAGAATTATAATAAAACATTAGGTGGAAAAAGAATGTTAAGAACTTGCGGGATACAGATTAAGATTAACTTAACATTTGAAATAAAAACATCGTCGCCATAGTTCACTAGAAAAAAAACAAATGTTGCCAAATTTCTCGATTTTTTAATAATGTTAAAATATCTGTATATGATTAACCTCGGTTTTATTAATAAAGTATAAACCTTGATTTGAAAAATTAAATTCAAATTTTTTTGAAATCATAATTTATGGTTGTTTTTTAATAAACCCTTTAAATCAAGAAACAAATTTAATAAAATCGGACGGTGCCGTAAATTTGAGAATAATAAGTCCCCAATGCGCCCCAAAATAGAGTTTTAGTTAAGGTAATATTGCAGGTAAAAAACGAGCATAGCTTGAGTGCGTCCCAAGAAAAAAGGTCATTATTTTGGCATAGCTCAAGTGTGTCCCAGTTTATTTAGATACCTGTTAGTTTCTTTATTTATTATTACATTATCATCGGCGTTAAACTACTCTCAGTCGATCTATTACTGAGTTATAAAAAAGTTGTGCTGAGAATGAATTATAGTATGATAAATATAAAATCAAATTGATTCATTATGTAATATATTCTTATATTACCTACCTACCCTAACTACCCTAAATTGATCATAATTTTGTTTATTAAATAGAATAATTATTATGTAAACATTAAATAATAAAACTAATAAAAGTAATAATATTCGAATGAATTTTTACTTCTATTTTCAATTGATGCATTTTTTTACCACTTAATTAATCGCATTGAATATTAAAATTAAAAACCACTCATCTGTAAAAATATAATAAGTCCTTGGAACAGAATATTTTATACGAGGGATGTTTTAATTTTACTGTTATACAAGTTCGATTGATTTTTTTTTGTCCGAGTTACATATTTATGTATCCCTTCTTGACTTAAATTAAATATTTTTTTAAAACAACGAAGGAAAAAAATGAAAAATTTAAAATTAATTTAATTTAGTTTTGTGTATTGAATATTAACCGATTATAAATTATCTATTTATTTTTACTTATTATACACTTTTTTGTTATTTTACATCACCCAAAGAAATATTAACGTAGGTATTTATTATGTTGTTCTATTATTGTTTGTTCACATAAAATATGATCAATTTTATAATAAAACAATATTGTGAAATAATTAAATACTTAAAATGTACTGGTAAATCTGGTATTTTGTAACTAAATTATGTGAAATGTCTGTCGGAATATCATGTTTAACTATTTAATTTTTGTTAGGTTCTTCTATCTAAAAAAGCGGAACCAAGTGATCGAAATTTACACCAACCTTAACTAAGTGTTAAACATTTCAACTCTGCGGTAAGTAGATGTTGATTTTTATTGCTGTACTATTTCGATTGTTTTATTTTTGTATAGCATATTTTAATGTTTAATTGAATTATTAAAAATTTGAATTCATCATATTCACTTGGTCATATTGAATCATTAAGTAGTAATATAGTGGGGGGATTATGGTGTATAAATAGAAGTTTTAAGTAATTATTAATAATTATAAATTATAATTCATAAGCGCTATTTATTTCTATTATAATTAGTAATTGTAATTTTCAAACTATTCATACTTAAGGTAACTGGAAACTAGTTAAAATATATGCTTTTGAATTTTATTCATTTTTTTTTTCATTTGTCCAAGGTCAACAAAACACACATTTTAAAAAATGAATTGTTTGTCCACGCACTTAAATATTTTCGAATAAGAACCTTTTCGGAATCATTTTTTTTTTTATAAATCGATTTGTAGAGATTTTTGCTTTTTTCAAAATTTCTGAATAAAATTTATTTGAAACCTCCCATCATTAACTGAATCTACCGAACTTTTATTATTGTGTGGGAATGATGGTAATTTTTTTTATAGCATTTTTTAAAATACCGGTTTAGGTTTGCCGTTATGGGGATAATAATCAGGAAAACTCGAAATTCTTCTCACAAGTCGAAAAACAACATTACACAGTTATTTAAAACAAAATATTGTATTAGTTAAATATTTATTAATAAGATTATTAAGAGAGTTGAAGAAAAATCAATCATAATGCTCATTAATTAGTTTAAAATTAAGATTTTTTTTTATAATTGTGTGCATTTTATGTTGTCTGCTGATTGGGTAAATCTGTATAACATTTAAAGGCTAGTTTTTTCGATTTGCTGTTATTATTAGAGTATTGTTTGTTGGGTTATTTCAGAAATAATTATGCACGTATTTCAAAATTGTGATCTATACAAATCTGCATGTTTTGTACAACTTATTTATTAATTGATAGTTGTTTGAAAAAATGAAGTATTTTATGTTTTTGATTGATCGTTAAAATATGCACGAGCTTCAATATATTTGTTGACAAATATAATTAAAACAAGGATGGACATTTTTTTGTGTTCATTTAAATCGTAATATTTAATATAATTACGTATTTATGCTTATGAGTTATGACTTACGATGTTAAGTTTT
This sequence comes from Periphyllus acericola, assembly GCA_949715065.1. NCBI lineage: Eukaryota > Metazoa > Arthropoda > Insecta > Hemiptera > Aphididae > Periphyllus > Periphyllus acericola. Next base: position 5,868,043 of record OX454265.1, on the reverse strand, counting down.
AATAATTTTCGTTTTCATCTGATCGAGAAATGTAATAGTACGAGTCGCATGGTTTGAGTAATTGGGTTTAACTGTTATTTAAATTATTAGTTTGAAAATAAATAATTCCAATATGAATATTTTAGAGATAATATTGAAGTTATACAACTTTTAGTTACAACTAATTTCTCAATGTTTAAAATAATTTAAATGTTAATATAAACAAACTTTTAAAATTGTCTCATTAATATGTAGGTATACAGAGTGATTTTCTAACTCTGCTCATCCCATTCTTTGGCAGTAAGGTTGCTTAGATTTGGATATTTTTTTTGATGTTTAAATTACCTAAAGAATGTTTTCTATAACTTTTTTTCGTGCTAACTTAAGGGTGTCTACTGTCTACACAAACTTTATTTTTTCAAAGGGAACACCATACTTTTCAGTCAAAATATTATTCAGTTAATTTTTCTGGAATTATTTTATGTAACATATTCAAAATTCAGATCTATACTTCGGAGTTATTGCAATTTAAAATTGCGTATTAATAATGTAAACATTGTGTTATCTCGAATAGGTAGAATTAGCGATAACATGTTATTACAAATTATATTATTAGACTATTATCACAATACTTAAATTAGAATAATTAAAAAATTACTCGTTCGAATTTTGATTTCAAGACATCAAAATTCACAGAAAAATGCCCTCGATAAAATATCACAGTGGATAAAGGGTGTTGTTCCTATCTGGAAAAAGAATTGTATCGCTACAGAATACAATTATGGTGACTAGAAAAAAATAGTAATGGAATATTTTTTTAATGTTCAATTCACTATGAAAGCTATGTTTTCCATAACCCTTATCTTGCCACCTTAAGGGTGTTTGGCGATATAAACGGTTTTTTTTTCAAATAGAAACACCTTTTTTTACTGCTGTAGTTCATTAAGGTAATTGTTCTATGCATTTTGATGTTTCAATAGGTAAACATATTAAATCATGCTGACAATACTTTTGATGCATTTAGTAAAAATTATTTTCCCTTGTTTTGAATGAAGAAAAATGGTCTGAATTATTTTAGATGTAACTATTGTAACATTATGTTAAATACCTCATTTCTTGATTACATTCACAATTTGTATTAAATTTTTTAATTTAAAGTATTTATTTTATTATGTTAATTTTTAAAAAAAAATTTTTTTATTGCGATTTAGTTATTATTTCTTGAAGTAGTTATGGGGCATCGTAAACATATATTATTTAATTTCTGGTTGGGCATTATTACTTGACATTAAAAATATAGAAATTTCAAAAACTAGTTATGTTAATATTTAAATAAAAGATTAGGTGACTTGAAATATTTCAATACAATTACCATTTGTAGGTAAAATAATATGTATAACTTTACATTTATGCAATTAAACGTAGATGTCGACTAAACCATTATTTACACAGGCATATAAATAAATTGTGTTTTTCTATATACAAGATACACATAAAATGTTATATATTATAATATTCAATTTTAAATCGTTCAATGAAACATAAAAATGTCCTTTATATTTTATAACATGGGAGAAAACGCGCAGATGATCAAACAATCATGAGCAGCTGAAACGTAGATTCGTACCCGATATATATATATAATATATATAGTTATACTTATAGAATTGTAGTATGACTGTATAAACTTCGTATTATACGTAAGGAGACCTACCTTTATAACTAAAATTCTCCAATATGAATACTTCAGTGCATCGTGACCAGTTGGAAATTATATTTCAACAGAATTTTTTTTAAAAAAACACCCGAAAATTATAATATAACCTCACATAATCGTATAAATATCATGTCAACATAATATTTAGTTGCCAAATAACGTGTGACGCGCGTGGCGCTCTCAAAGATTTTGATAGTTAACAAATGTGGTTTATTAACATTTTGCACACCACAACATCTTGATGCAGAAGTTTTTCGCCGCCGTAGCCATTTATCGATTGCACAACCCGACAGTATTGTATAGCATATTATAACGATTGTTGTTCAACTTGAAACCCGTAGATACTATACGGAAATCAAAATTCGGGCGTTACGTGCGATTTGTACATCGTACGACATTCGGAATAATTTTAAACCCGTTTTTTTTTTTAGCGGACGACCGATGGTAACCCGACGGTCACACACATCGATAGTCTACGCCGGTCGACGGACTACTCGGGACTCGGGGCGGCAGCGCGAAAGCGTCGCTCGCCACGTGGTTGGCCGGTGCGGCACGTCAATTTCGTGCCGCTCACGTCGGGCTGCACTGCGTGTACCGCGACCGTCTGGCCTTTCCCACCGACTGCTACCGAAACCGGCATGGTTTCCCCCGTCGCCGCCGCGCCGGCTTTCTCGTCGTTCCCACGCGCCGCGCCGCCCGTACGTCCGGCCGTTTCTTTCTGCGGTGTACTCTCCTCTCGTATTCCGCACCATCCACGTATACGTGCACGCCGCGCCGCGTACAATACTTCAACCACGGTACCACGTTGCCGAGAACCGTAGCCCCCGACTGCATTGATATTGCGCCGTTGGCTTCGTGTCCGCACGCCCGTGCCGATCGTCGACGAGTGCATTACTCCTGCAACAGTCGTGCCGTGATCGCGTTCGATCAAAGTTCATCACCGGAGTTTTGTTCTCGTGGCGAGTGCCGTCGTCGTGTTCTGTCATATCACTTATACCGTTTACCGTTTTTTTTTCGTCGCGTGTCGTCTCCGACCGGGTTTCTTTTTCTTTTCTCGTCTTTCTTCGTTATAGTATATTTTAGTTAAGATCCTTTTAAATTATTTTTTACCGTATTAACGTATCTTAGTGTATCACACACCGTAATGGCACGATACAACGTGGACAAGGTTGGTTACCGATTTTATACGTAAGATTTCGTATTAATTAGTGCAGCGATGGTAACTGATGGCGCGCTCGTAGGGTGTTTAATAATAATCCGTCCGCGTGTTCACCGCCTGCGCCGGTCCGCCGCCGCGGTGTGCGTGCGCCGTTCCTGCACTCGCAACGTGGTCTCTATTGTCGTCGTCACGTGATCGTCAAATAATAATTCGGTCGTCCAATTCCCCTCCGCACGTTTCAATAATCGTACTACGTATCAAATATTACAGTTTTCCCGTATGCATTTTATAGATCCTCAGACGAATTAGAACGATTATTGTTGTTTTTTTTTTTATAATAATTTTTCTCTTAAAAAATTGATAAAAACTTTGATTACGCGCATAGCAGCAGTACCGGTGTGCAGCTGCACCGGCCGCCGGGTATCAAGCCGTGGCGGACACACACGTGTCATGCAGCAAACTACTTTTACCGTAAAAGTGCTGTCGTGTCACGCACGCTCGTGATTTGTGAACGCTACTTTCTGCGCGTTGCGAATTCACGTCGTCTACTTGGATACTCCCATCGTCCCGGGCCGAAACGACATAACCTAACAATGTTTTCCTTTCACGTATTGCCCGTTTCTTTCCGCACCTCCGGATCCTTTATTCCTAGCCGGCGTTCGTCGGTACACGCTTACGATTTTACGAGTATTCTGACTTCCAGTGGCTATGGGCAAACGTCAAATTATTTTACAACATCTCTACACCGTGTGTTACATACGCACGGTGTGTGGTGTATGAGTTCTGCAACGACTATTAAACGAATTGCAAAATGTGGTCTTTTTCATACAGGTCTGGTAATTTCTGGTCCTGTGTTGCATAATATCTAATTTTAGCCCTTGAAATCGTCGATAGACGCTGGTTATACAGTCGTCATTGTGATAAAGCCGTCGTATTTGATAGCTATAATAAGGTATTTAAATTATTATTATCACGACGGGAAAAAATGTAACACCATAGCACTGCGTGCGTGTAGCGTGTGTGTTTTACACTTAGTTTCGGGACACGTCGTACCTATGGTAAAAGTTGGAACGATTAAAAAAAACGATAAGAATACCGCTCAAACGCAACGTGTGCCCCTCGGGTTCGCGAAATCGTTGAAACTCGCAACATGCGGGTGATACGAAACGTATTTTTGTCGCATTCGTTGTACGTATTTTAAAATTTATTATTTTTCCCCAATTATCGATATTTCCCGTCTCTAAAAGTTTTTCATCTCTCTTTCTCTAGTAGTCCGCCTAAGGACAATTTTAAAAGTCGGTTAATGTAAATTATTTGATTTAATATTGGTTAGTAATTATTATTTTAATTATAACATCCGTGTGTGGATCTCTACAAAAAATTGTACCTAATATATTCATTATAGAATCGCAGAATATGTTAGTGTTCTTCTTACTTGCCACGACCATATATTTCAAAACTCGATCACATCGCTCCAATTACCTTTCTATTTTATCATATTGATATTATTATTACGCACCGTTTATAAATCTGGGAAAGTAATACGTTTTTTCTAATTCTTCGTGAATGGTTGCTAATATATTTACCACTTAAACTAATATTCACATTGACATCAATGTATTATCAATTCACTCGTCATATTTTTAGATTTCGTTTTACATATATTCGTTATTATCTAACAACTGGTTCCATCTTTATAGTGTGTTGTAAATTGAGCTAGTTTTAAATTTATAACAATTATTATTAATTTCGATATTGTTTTCAAATCTTAATGGTGTCGATGAACGTTGACCGTTTTGGTTATAATTTAAAACTTATTATAACACAATTCACTAAGTGCAAAAGTAAAAAAATATATTTTCAGTCGAAAATAGTGATTTTCTTTTTAATCCGTTTTTAATTGATTCATACTCTAATATCGATGTATACTTATTACACGCTCAAAATGATAATAATGACCTTTACTACGTGTACTGATTGATGAGTGATACGATAAGGATTTTGAAAATGGTTTTGAATATGTTGTCAAGTAGTTAATATTATTTCTTTCCCCCTTTTCATTTCAATATTTTATCTGCAATTGATTATGGTGGAAATTATTAATTAAAATTAAATTAAAAGTGGGAATTCGTTCTCAACTAGACTTAGCGATGAATTAAAATCTGTCTTTCTCATCGCACTTTTAAGGCACCTTTAAATCATCAATCTGTACGTACGATGGAAATAGAAAACGTTCAAATTCCCATGTGCGGGTAGCGCGTGTTATAGACAGTGACCCAAAATTACCGCTTCCTACTCAATAGACTTATCAATTGGTTGTTTCTACGTATATCAGGTTCAAAACGTACCGTATCGTAATCGTGTTAAATGACACGATTACGATAGTAAATGTGTAAATGCACTATATATTTATCGATGATAAATTATTGCTAATTATTAAAAAAATTATAACAATTTAATTTCTTTATACTTTTCTTAATAGTTATCATAGTTATTATAAGATTGTATGAATTTGAATGATAATTATTAATTGTGTATTCTCAGAAATTTGATGGTTTAATTGGATGTTAATAGATTTATATTAATAGGTTTAAATTTTGTTTTTCTATATTTTATGGACTTTAAGTTCGTCTTTTCATCCATAGAATAATATTGAATGAATGCACGTCTTTAAATCAGTTTTATCTTGTGTTCCTCATTTAAATGTTGTGTGGTAACTGTTATTACTTATTAGTAATTGAGTGTAATGATTTTTAAGATGCGAATAAAGTAATTTTTAAACTACTACTAACCCTAAGTAGGAAGTATAATTGTGTTAGGTTTATAACTACTTATTTTTATCATATTATTTGAGATAGGTTTATTGACTGAACATGACAACCAGCCAAACCTGTTTTTCATACAATTTAATACGTCATATGTTCATGGAAAAACAGGTATGTGGTCTGATTTCTTCTTATAGACGCAGCCTCCGGTAATCTACTCTGTGCTTTCCAGACAACGCCTAACCTACACTTGACACGTGTAGTGCAAAATTAATGATTCAAACAAAAGGAAAAGAAATGGTATTTTTAAAACTTGTTTGGTTAACTAGAGCAAGAAGGATTAACATTAGTTATCATGGGTATAATTCGTAATAAGTAATAAGTAATAACTAATAAGTAATAACCGACAACAATAATATATTATAAAATGAGAAAAATTTCGTAGTTGAATTTTTTTTTTTTTTGTTTTTAATTTCGGCATAATACAATCGGTACCGGGGGGGGATACAATAAGTATTAGGGATATTTGGGTGTGATTGTTGTGAGGGAAGAAGCCTTCCAGCGAAGGCACTTCGGCGTGATTATTTATTCTTTTTTTTATTTATTCGTAGTTGAGTACTTGATAAAAACTCACGAACAATTACAGAAATACATTAATAAATTTACTGGATCGATTATTTTTTTCAAGTCTCTAAAAATAATAATCGTAAAAATTTGCATTACTACTCACTTTTCAGTGAAAATTACAGCTAATTGTGACCGTTCTACTACAGAGATTGTATAATTTCTAAAAGATATTGTGCCATTGTAGATACCAATTTTTAAGTTTTCCAAGCTTCTCTTAAAAGTCAAAACATAATTTAAAAAGTTAATAAAAAAGTAAAAAGTCATAACATAATTTTAGCCTTGAAATAATGTTCAACAATTAATAAGTAAAATTTTATTACTTGTGTTGAAAAATATTGAATATCTGTTACCAGTTTTTTTTATGCACGTTTGAACTCTAAATTTTGACACCTCGACACCAATCACAAAATGTTGCCATATTTTTTTTAGTTAAAAATGTATTAAATTTTCAATCTTGAAACGAAAGAATAATTTTCACACACCAAGAGCATTACCCCATTGTTTTATCTCCACAACTCAAATTCGCTTGTTTATTTCTACTATATTACAGTTATATATTATTATTGTTATTATATTATTATCATATTATTATTATATGTCGACTGAATTCAGTAGCCACAAGACATATCCATGTAGACATGTATGTATCTGCATGCAACATAGATAATACAATGCATTGAATGGTTAACCACATTGAATTATAAATAGATTAGGTATAATATAATTACAACTTACGATTTTTCTAAAGATTGTTGGTTTTAACCAACCCACGTAAAAAATAATTAGGTACTTATAATACTCTCTGTTTACATAGTGGCTTATTCATCCATCCTCTTAGAAATGTCTTTTGAAACCCTTGGAACATTAATTTCAAATGTGTGAGAAAAATTCTCCTAATTAGTTGCCCATTACTATATCTCACCCTACTCTTGTATATCTTGTTGTATATATCTCACTATTTTAATTTTATTACACCTATTATTTTTTTAAATTTAGTATTTTTTAATACTAGGTTGAATTAAAATTTAATCTAAACCTTATCATTAATTTATTTGTTTATCACTAATCAATTCAATGAATATATTGTATTATGAGTGTCCAACATCCCAGTTAAAATTTAAAATTTAAAAATAAATTGATTAAATTCTACGTACTGCAATTTTATTATGTCACTTATTCTAAATTTCAATTGGATATGTGTCTCTAGCCTTAAACATATGTGTCGGCAGTTACACAATCGATTGGTTTATTGTTTGTTGTAAGTTCCCATGTAAACACAAATAAAAGACAAAAAGTTTTAGTTTTGTCGTTATATGTATATTTAAATAAATATGTTGCTCAACATACAAAATTAATTAGAAATGTTTAACCAATATCATTTTTTTTTCACAAATAACATTTTTGTTGCAGTTTGAAATTATTTGATAGATCATGATGATTGAATTGTTTCCGTCCCTGTTTAAAAATTATTTTTTTTTCTTTTATTATTATTTTTTTTAAACTCATCTTTGGTTGATCCATAAATGTTTCTTAATACTTTCCTATCAAAAGATAAAAAATGTTAATATCACTACATGTAGACTATATTTCACAATATATACATGACAATTGGTCATTTAATATAACAAGTGTAAAGATTTTCATTAATTTTCCATAATAACACTTTGGATCTAAGCATTTTTTTTATTTATTGTAAAGTATGTATGGTTGGCTGCATTTATTTGTGTTACTTAGCTGTGCATATTTCTACAGTGAGTATTTACACTTAAATACTTGAAATGTTCTATAATATTGAATAATATTGTCTTATTATTTAGTAATTAAAAATATTAGTATAATTGTTAGGCAATAAGAAATTAATACACATACATATTTAATTTTGAATTACTCATGTAACTAATAGACAATTGTATTAAATGTACATTTTTATTTTCTAGGTTTTACCCTCGTATCAAAGTGGATATCATACGATATGTTCAAGGTGAGGACTGTATCGCTGGGGAGAATTTTAACGTTTTCGACAGCCGTCTTATACCTCGGTTATCTTTGGTACAAGCGCAAGAGAACTTTGTCACATCGCCAGAGTGACAAGAAGAGATCAGGTTCTGAAACTTCAGAGCTGACTAAAATTGACGATCAAGAATTGTTTCAGGCATTAGAAAAAGCCTCTCATATATCAGAGGTGTCACAAATTGTTGAAGAAGAACCAATTGAGAATTCAGTTATTCGTGAAGAGATTATGGAGCCAACCATCGGTGAAATAACGATTAAAGAAGTAGAATCTTTTATAGATAATCCAGAAGTAAATGAAATGGACACAAAATATATTACATTGTCGAGTAAACAACTTGAATCTAAAATCATCAGTAAAATAGTAGATTCATTGACTGAAGACTTAAATAATTTGAAATTAAGTGCAGAAGTTGATCCAGAAAATAAACTAGAAGTTGAAAAATTAAATGTCATTAATCTGGAAGAAGCGATTATATTGAAAGAAAATGTAAATGAAGAAAAAAGCTCTAATAACAAAGCTTGCTGGATGGAAATGGTTGAAACAGAAGACCATTGTGAATGTCCTAAAGCAACTAATGTTAAAAAAGTGAAAAAAGATGAAGAGCCTATGTTATTTGAAGGAATTAAATTCAAAGGTAAAAAGAAAAGAAGCAGAAAGAAGAATCAGGCTAAAAATATTATTCAACTTCCTACTGAATCGCACATAAAAAATGCATCAAATAATATGGTCAAATTGACTAAGAAGAAAAATCAAATAATTGAAGAAGACTGTGATTCGGCACTTAGTGTAGATCATAGTATTGATACTAATGACCCACCAAATACGATATATTCAGATATTAGAAGTGAAGTGAGTCTTAAATTTTATTTATTTAATTATTAATTTATACTTTGTTCTTATGTGTATTTATTTAAAAAAAAAAATAGGGATCTCAAGATAGTGGCAAAGGCGGTAGTTCATTTTCTGGAGATCTACGTACTGTGTCAGATTCTGATGAGCAAACAAATTATGACTTTTTAGTTCCAATAGAGTTAGTGGGACCAATTATTGGTAAAAAAGGAGCATTTGTTAAATATATTAAAGAAAAAAGCAATGTCAGGCTTTTTGTTGAAAACAAAACTGAAAATCCAGAAGATAAATTTAAAATGTGCACATTAGTTGGTTAGTATAAACTTTTATTAAATAATTTCATGGATCATTATTAAAATTTTTCTTAATAAATTATAGGATCTGAAATAAATATTAACAAAGCGCTCAAGTTAATTAGAGTTAAATTCCCCGAAAAAGCTTATCCAGAGTTTACATTAGAGTGCATTACACAATTGATGGATGGTTCACCTGTTATTTCTCAACTTTTTAAGGTAAATTTAATTTTAATAAAATGTTGTTTATCTAAAATTATAATATATATTTTAATTGTCTTTAGTCGGAATTAATTGAAGGTGTAAATAATCATGTTATTGTCACTGACGTAGTAGCAACTGATCATTTCTTTGTACATAATGTATCAAGTCCAGATTATGTTTTACTTTCTTCCTTGAACTTAGCTATGAATGATACATATAGCAATAGCAAAGAAGACATACCAGAAGTTGATTTGCGCACAGTAACTCATGGTATTTTTTAATTTACCGTGTATTAAAAATATCATATACTTTAATACATGGATTTTGTTGCAGGTTCTGTAGTGGCCACTTACAGTGAGGGAAACTGGTATCGTGCACAAGTCATTGATGTAGATGAAAAGAAATATGAATCTGCTAATGTTTTCTTTTTGGATTATGGTGGTTGTAAAAAAATTGAACAATGTGATATGAGGCCAATGCATGACTCTTTAATATCATTAAGTTTTCAAGCAATTGAATGTAGTTTAGCCAACATTGCTCCAAGTGAGATTACTTTTTTGCTAATTTGTATTTATATTAAATGTTAATTTATTTTTACTAAGTTGATGGACAGTGGTGTGAAGAATCCTTCAAAATGTTTGAAGCTCTTACTACTGACAAAATGCTGTTTGCACAAGTCGTTTACAAGTCTGATAGTGTACAATTTGTTAATTTGTTCGCATTTGATGGATTAGTGGTAAATTATAAATTTTTTCTTTTCTTAGTTTAATGAACATTCTGTCTCTATTAATTTAAACATAATTTTCTTACTAATACGTGAATTTTTTTCAGACCTTTTCTGTCAATGATGAACTTATCAAGTATGGATTTGCTGTTTATGCACCCCCTAGTGGTATTTACCGTAATGAAACACCTGAAGTTGAAAATGAACCAATACCTGCACTTGATTAGGTTACATTCTCATTTGTTTTAAAAGTTGCCTTTGTATTCTCCTGACTGTTATTGCGTTTATTACTATTTTTTTTCCATTCATGACTTAATAATTTTTTGATTTGAAAATTTTCATTTGAAACCTGTCGGGTATATTACTTTTTAAGTGCACTAATTTTTCTACACAAATTGGTATTTTTTTATTTGTTTACGAAATGATTAAAACTTAATTTGATTTATTGTTTATTTTAAAACCAGATATGCTTTTCTATTTTTTAATAGTAATTGATTAACAACTAAATCCTAATTCCTAAAGTACAAATACCAAATTTTCAATTAATTTAAATAATCTTGATATGGTTGAAAGTCTAATACATTTTTTATTAAAATACCATTTGTTGCAATTTTTAGTACTTAAGTCTATTTTTGTATATCATAATAGTTTTTATAATTTATGATATACTATCCCAAAATTTTCTAAAATAAACAGGTTATATTATATTTTTTTCGACCAACAAAATGTGTGTGTCATTTGCTTTATAGTATACTTTTAGTAGACGAAAAAATAATGTTACAATTTTTTTTTTACCTTCGTCAACTGTATTTCAATAGAAATAAGGTTTTTGAAAATTGATTTTTCTTTTTTCTTCAGATATGTATGTTATATATTTTATATAAAATTACAAAATTATTTTAATTAACGTTATCATTATAGGATTAAGTAGCCCACAGTGACGTTTATTAGAAGTATTATCAGTTAGTATATAGGAAACTTAAATAATGTTTCAATTAAAAAGTGAGAATTTATTGAAAACCATGTAATTGTTTAATTTTAATTATATGTACGAGTTCATTTTTACTTAATGAACGATTATCAAATTATATTATTTATATATCATAATACAATAATTTCATTATTGATATGGATTAGTTAAGATTTTATTTTAAGGGAAGCAATTTTTGTTATTGAGTGTTTTCTTTATAAAAACTAACTAATCAGTTGTACAAATGGTTTTTTTTAATTTGTATCCTTCATATAATCCTCAGATCACATTTTTGGTTATAAATTCTTGCAAAATGTTATATAATTATAAAATCATCCAACACAAGTATAATTGGCATAAGCATTTATTTTTTATAATATTTTAGATTCAAGGTACAGGGAATATATTGTATTAATACGTTTCCATTTTTATTGTTCTAGTAAGTGTTCATAAGTTATTACTAGGGAACGGATTTGAATGCAAATTGCACTTTTTTCTGAATGCCCGAAAACATTTGTTTCCAAGCAAAAAGTTCATTTCATACATCAAGGAATTAAAAAATGTAACTTTTATTTTGCATTTTTAAGACTATTACATTTTTAGAGCATTTTTTGACATTTTTAGTGCATTTTTATGGTTTTTAAGTCATTTTTTCAACATCTTTTCAACATTCATACTAAAAAAAATAAAAATGCCTAAATATGTTTTATGTTACGAAATTACCAAATTATTGTTGACCCGCATTAAGGTAAAGATAAGATAAGCTATTTATCTAAATTGTACAGAAGATAATTGAGAGTTAATTTATTAAAGTTTTATTGTATTTAAATATTTTTTATCAGATTTTTCATAGTAATGTGTTTTTTTATAAGTTTTAAATTCAAAATTGTGTTTATTGAATATAAATACATTTTTAAAGTTTTTTAGGGCATTTTTTTAGTGCATTTTTTGATGTTAAAGCATTTTTTTAAGGCATTAAATCGTATTTTTTTAAGGCATTTTTCTTGTTTTTTAGGGCATTTAAATCCGTTCCCTAGTTGTTACATTCCTTTTGAGTAATGATTAGTTGAAAATGTCATCTAGATTTTACTTTTGAGAGGTAATTTTGTGAATTTTTTGGGATCTGCAATAATTATAATAAAACTTGAATGTATGGCACCTGTTTTCCTCAAATACATTTTTGCTGTGTACAATTTTATTTAGAAATTTGAGATTTCCTATGATAATTTTAGTGATACATACTCAATATATATGTACATGATTTTTAGAAAGTTGACCAGTTTGATCTGTTTTTAAAATTTTGAAAATAAAAGGTTTTATTTATGTCAAATAATTTGTGTTTTTATGACCTGGTGATTAAATCAAAATTTATCTTTAAAGTATTACTTCAATTTTTTGGAACTTGAAACTTTGAACTTAATATTAGGTTTCTAATTTTTATTTCCTTTGATAAACTGTAGTCATATGTTTCAAGGCTTGAAGAAGTACATTATTTTAAAATATTTCGTAAATCTTAAAAAGCAATGTTTTTTAAAATATTGACTTCATTATATTTTTTATGTCAATATTATTATAATTTTTTTTGTCAAGATTGTTTTTAGATGGTTTGTAATTCATATTTTAATCATAAACTTGTGTATTTGTTGGTGGCAAGAACAGAACAACTATTGTCTTTATGGGCCATTCAGACAGATATAAGCTTCATTCTCAACTTGATTAAAACTAAATTTTCCAAAACATCCGCTTTGACAAAAAAATAATCATTAAAACATCCTTGTACTCAAAGAATGGGATGTGTTTTAATATGTTTCATTGGCTCTACTCTATAGGAAGAATAATAAATAATAAATAGATGAAAAAACGTTCTGTATTTTGATATATTCATAATATATAAATAAAATATAACTATAAACCAAATCTACCTTGACTTACTTAGGTTAAGAGTGTTAAGAAAACATGCCAAATACTGATCAATACTTAATTACCTAGACTGGGCTAGTTATTAATTTTTTTAAACTTATTTAAGTTAATATTATAATATATATTAAGTAAAAGTTAATTTAATTATTGGTTAACTTAGCCAAGATAAAAGTTAGTCCCTTTTTTTAAAAACTTAATTATGTTAAAAAAGTAGCATAGTCACAATCTCAACTGAAGCTGAACCTCTTTGGTACGCTGATGTTTCTAATAATACACAATGTTTAATAAATGACTTTTCCCTGCGGGTTCCTTTTGCTTAATTGCTTATACAGGGCCCAACAGTAAAATGGGATGATTTCAATATTTAATTGTTTAAAGAATTTATTTATTTTAATTTATGAAATATGAAGTATAAGAGTTACCATTTGATGTTCAATACAAAAAAAATACTTTTTTTTTTAACTACATTTGCCTAATGACCTCCATTGCAATTTATGCATTCTTGTAGTCTGAACTTGAAGTTTTGCATGACTTCTCGCAGCATATTAATGGAAATTTCTTCAATCTCGTCCCGAATGCGTTGTTTGAGTGCTAGGATAGTTCTTGGTGGATTAGCCTCAAACACTTGATTTAAGGCAGGGAGTCAAAACGGGTTGATTTTTAACGGGTTAAAACCGGGTTTTATGTTTTCCCGGGTTCCGGTTAACGGGTTGAAACCGGGTTTTGTGTTTTCTCGGGTACCGGTTGACGGGTTAAAACCGGGTTTTATGTTTTTAAGGGTTTCGGTTTACGGGTTTGAAACCAAGTTTTTTTTCTGGTCAGGAACTGGTTAAAAAACTCCAAATAAATTGTCCTGGCCAGAAAACTGCTAATTATATTGCATATATTATGCTGTAACAATGATAACACAATTTGTTTGTATAATGCATAATTAAGTATTATAAAAAGGATGAACTTAAAATATAATAAATTAAATTAAGAGTATCCCGATCAAAAATTATTTAAAAAATACTACCTATATTATTCCATATTATCAGAATTATCAGTTTTTGATATTAAAAAAAACAAAAAAGTTGGTGATAACCACATTAATCTTGCTTACCAGCAAACGTTGCAGTTGGACCTCACCTTTCATAACATGAATGTGCATGTACACAATGCAATGGAAACCCACCTTTAACTTAAAACATTAGTCATGGTAAAAGAGCTGGTAATAATAGGTAGGTTATAAGTTATAACACAAAAATCAATTCATATTGAAATAACACTAAATGTAGGTATACAAAACTATAACACACATAATTCGTTTTTAAAAATAACTTGAAAATCACTGACTACATCGTATAAACGCTATCGGATAATTGACTACTTTCTAAGTATTATACTGCCTACCGGCATCGCCGGTATTAATGGATAAAATTAAAAATACACATTTCATTTCCAATTTCGGTTCCCCGAAAATGAATTAAAGATAAACAATTTTTATATTTATTTATATCAAATTAGTTGACAGTCTGTGAAGTTAAACATTATAAATTTCATTATAATATTAATTTGAACCCCGGTTTTATGAGTTTAAACCGGGTTTAAATTTTCTCCGGGTTTCGGTTTCGGGTAAAAACCGGGTTTATATATTTGTCGGGTTTCGGTTTACGGGTTTTACCCGGTTTCAAATTTTTCACGGGTACCCCGGGTTTCAAAACCGGGTTGTAACCCGTTTTGACTCCCTGATTTAAGGTATCCCCATAAAAAAAATCACAAGTCGTTAAATCGGGAGATCGAGGAGGACTTGGGATATCCCCGTTGCGTGAAATGACGCGACCCAGCAACAAAGGTTTCATTGAAATTCTTGCAGTGTGACTTGTAGTATAAAAAGTATGTTTACATTCACTGGGAGATGGGCAAGTTGCTGTGTAAGAAAGTTAAGAATCATTGTAACATATCGCCCAGAATTAACGGTTATTGCATTCTCAGCTTTATTCTCGGAAAAAAAATGGGTTGATTATTCCATTGGCCGAAATTGCGCACAATACTGTAACTTTGAGAATGAAGGGATCGTTTTCATGAAGTAAACGAGGGTTTCATCCGACCAATATCTGAAGTTTTGTTTGTTCACAAAACCCCATAGGTGGAAGTGAATCTTATCCATGAGTTGTTTTTGGTCGTTATTTTCTTCAAGCCTCCCGAGCATATTCTCACAAAATCGGATTCGTTGTTGATAGTCAACATTGTACGATTTGAATTTTGTGTGGGTGAAAATGAAGATCCAAATGGAGAATCCTCTGGAAATGGTAGGACGTGATGATATAACGAAGGTCGGTATACGACCCCTCCTCACCACATTACGGGCTTCTATCCCCCCTCCATAAATCATCCGGTTTCACTGCCGGACCCTGTAACCTTTGGACTCTCGATTAACAGTACTACAACAATGAAGTATTTTACCTAAATAAAACCGTATCATCGATTAAAATTTGCAATGATCAAATCGTAAAAGTGAAAAAATATTGCTAATGCAACCAATATTCTGTAAGTGAAACAAAGCCACCGTTAACCGACTGTAATCAAGATAATCGGCTTAGGCCTTAGACTAACGAATCAAGATTCCACCAGAACATTCATTCGTTAGAATTGAAGATTAACAAGCCAAAACGTGGTCATTGCTAAAAATTTCAAATTTTAGTAAACATATTTTACTGTTTCATACATATGATTAATTAATTGTAATCTATAATGTGTTTGATCATTTCATAATATGTAAAATAATGCTAAAATTTGGTTTTCGATTAAATTAAAATATGTACATTTTAAGTACCTAGTTTTATTTACTTTTTAGTTAAATGCAATACTTATTACTTCCGGAAATTGTACATTTTGTGAATCGATGACAGTTAAATTATGCAACAATGATTTAGAATTTATTTGTATTAGGTAATTTTTTTTGTAAATTAAATTGTAGTTTTTACCACTGCAAAAACGCAACTCAAAACAAAAATTCCTACTGTTCCGTTAAAATGTATACAGACACAAAAAAAACATACACAAATCATGATAAAACCAATACATTCCTCGTTTCACTTAGAATCTGAACAACGAACATTAGATATAATTCACACAATTTTAAGACCTTCTAAATATGATTCAATTAATGACAGTTAAAAAGAAAAATTAAGCTAGAAAAAAATTAAAGTAGTAAAAATATAACCGCTAGCGATTTCTTAAATTTAATATTTATATAATATTTGATAGAACATTGAAATTGTTTTTAAGATGCTATGATTAAAATATTTTCTAAATAATTTCTAAAATGTTTAAATCATAACACGTAATAGTGGTATTTAACAAACTTTAGTAAAGAAAATATTTATAAAATCTAGTCTAGAAAATGCTATAATACACTTTTCTTAAATCTATGTAAATCAGTATAATATATTAATATATAATATATAATATAAGATTTGAAAAATTAAAATTGCATTTGAAACACTACGTCGTTGGTTATGTTATATAGACACTTGAAAACCCCGAAAATTATTTCCCTGCGTGATCATATTGTTACCTTTAAACGCCGGATAGTATTGGATTTATAATACGTATAATTAAATTTTATGAACCACTTACTTGAAATAATATTCGTTCTACACGATGGCGTTCAATTGAGGGCGAATAAAAGAAAAATAATTTACTTTTGAGATTATAATAGCGCCTTACAGGACAAAAGCTATAAATTGTGTTAAGGTGGTTGCACTCGTGTCTCGTAGGTACACTATACAGTGTATAGTGTATACACTATACAGTATACACTATATGTTACATATGGTAAATACTAATTCGTACTCGACAAGTGTATAGTCAAGTATAGTCAAGCACATACATACATGGGAGATTTAAATTGTTAATTCAAACATTATCCTGTATTTATCCAATAAACAGACTTCGAGCTTTGTTCGAGATTAACTTTTGTTTTTTATATAATGCAAGTATTTTGTGTCACCAAAGTTTTAACTCCGATATCGAAACATAATTTCATTATTTTTATCGAACGAATCGTCTTTATAAAGAGAGCATTGATTGGTACAACGCCTTAGACTCAAAATCCGCAGACCTTTCTGCTGATTTTTTACAGAAATCACTACTTGATTGTATTCGTGAATGCGTTCCATTAAGAAACTTTCGAAACTCTACTTTTCCTATATGGGTCTCAGCTAAGCTTAAGAAACTTCTCGCTATGAAAAAACAATCGCATAAACAATATAAAATGTTAGGTGGTCTTAATCGTTATTCAATCTTCTCTCAACTACGCGCCCAATGTAAATTTGAATCGAAGTGTCTCTATAGTCACTATTTGCGTAACATACAGAATCGTCTATATGTAGATCCTAAATCATTTTGGAAATTTGTACGTAGTAAACGTGGTGTCTCTACAATACCAGATGAGGTTCATCTTGGGGAGTCTAAGGCCTCCAGTGACCAAGTTGCTTCTTTGTTTGCTTCTCATTTCTCATCTGTTTATGGTGACTCACAATTTACATGCAATGATTTATCCGATGAGTTTACAAACAACCAATTTACACACCTTCCTTCTAAATTATCTATATCGATTGATGAAGTTAATACAGCGCTTAACTCTCTTTCAAATGTTCATAGTTCTGGCCCGGATGGCATTTCTGCTAACCTATTGTATCACTGCCGTGCTTCTCTCAGTCTACCGGTCACTTTAATTTTTAATAAATCACTTACAGAAGGTGTTTTCCCCTCTGCGTGGAAAATAAGTCGTGTTACGCCAATTTTCAAATCAGGGAATCCGGCTAATGTCGCTAACTATAGACCTATCTCCGGCCTTCCTCTCCTGGGTAAACTATTTGAGTCTATAGTACTGAAACGAATCGAACGTTCTTTCTTAACCAGCTTATCAATTGACCAACATGGGTTCTTTCCAGGTCGCTCAACTGCGACTAGTCATGTAGTTTTTGCTTCTTACCTTCACGCGGCGTTTGAATTAGGTTATCAAGTTGATGTGATATACACGGACTTTTCTAAAGCCTTCGACTCCTTAGACCACAATGCACTTCTTTATATCCTCGACAGACTTGGTGTTGGTGAGCCTCTTTTATCATGGTTTAGTTCTTACCTTAGTGACCGTCGACAATTTGTCAACCTCTTCGGGAAGTCATCTGATCTCTTCCGTGCATCGTCCGGTGTTCCACAAGGTAGCCATTTAGGTCCCTTATTAGTTAACATTTTCATTAATACTATGTGCTCAGTCGTTTCCCCTTGTCGTTTCCTACTTTTTGCTGATGATTCAAAAATTTTTCACACGATTACCTCAATTAATGATTGCCTCACTCTTCAAAACACCCTTGATAAATTCACCAATTGGTGTAGTACGTTTAATTTATCTCTTAACATCTCTAAGTGTAAAGTTATGACTTTCTATCGCACTAAGGCAGTGATATCTTTTGACTATAGACTTGATGGTAAATCTATTCAACGTGTTAGCCAGGTCCTTGATTTAGGCATTTTATTTGTACCTTCTCTTAATTTTAGCCCTCATATTGATTATATGACCAGCAAAGCCTTTCGTGCTTTGGGATTCATAAGGCGTCACTCAACCAATTTTAGTTCTGCCAATTGCCTTCTATCTCTTTATAATGCTTTAGTCCGTTCGGTCATTGAATATGGGTCTATTGTTTGGTCACCATATACCACAGTTGACATTTGCAGGATTGATCGTGTACAAAACAGTTTTATGCGTTTCGTCGGTTATTGCCTCAACATTCCTCATCCACCACATGAATATGGGCCAATAAGTCAAGTTTTGAGACTAGTTCCCCTTTCTGTAAGGCGTGATAATTTTGACATCATTTTTATTCAGCGTCTGATCGAAGGTCAAGTTGATGCCCCAAGACTAATTGGAGAACTTAGCTTTCGTATTCCTAGTAACACTAGGCTTCAATGTAATTTTTATATACCCATCAATAAATCAAACTTCTCTAGGAATGCCCCACTTATAAGGATGATGCATAATGCAAATAATCATATAGACTATTAAGCCATAAGTAGTACGAAGGCTCACATTTTTTTTTTCTTCGCATAACTTACACCACGTTGTTTTTTTTTTTTTGTTTTACTTACCTACAAATTCTTTTTCCTCTCTCTAACATTAAGTTGATAAGTTACGCGTCTTATATATATTGTATATGTTTTTTTTTTTTTAATTTAACTGTTATCAATTGTACTTCTTGTTGTAATTTTGTAAAAGCCGTCTGGCGTTAATTATAATAAATATAAATATAAATATAAATATAAAACTCAATCAAACTAATGAATTCATCTTTTTCGAGTGTTGACATTTCTAGCGATTTTGGAAATACATTTTCAAATCTTTTAGTATTTCTTGATGTTCAATATAATAACGTTAACTTCATTAATAAATAGGTCTAAATAAGGTATGAATAATGTTATTTTTAAGTATTCTCCTGGTTTATTCACTGAATAAGTATCTCCTGAAAAATCCATTTTTTGTGCTACATCGGATGTTTTTATATAGATATCATGAAAATATTCATCAATATTACTTCTAACTGTTTTTAATTCAGTAAGTGTCGCATTAGCTAAAAACATAGCTTCTCTTAACGTAATGTAATTTTATTGACAGTGGTAGTCAAATTGTAAATATTTTGAATAATAAAAAATAATGATATGATTAATTCTCCTTGTAAAATTTAGTGTCTTAAGAATCAACAATAGCGTACTGCCTTGTTGAACTTTCCAACGTTTTATAAAAGTTCGTAATATTCTTAGTATATCTTAATACGGGTCCCTATATAATAATATTACAATGGGTTTACTGTTATGTCTCGTATTTAATGAAAATTATCTTGTTACTCAATTTTAGACATTGATTCATTATGATAGACTTATTAAAGCCTTAATAAACCTTTATGTAGTAATAGTTATCTGTATTAATACATATTTATTTGTAATATTAAGATCATATATACCATTTATGCTCCAGAGCTACGGTTAATTATATTCAAAAGAACCTGACTTCTTCCCTGATTATCTTATATTTAACAGGTCATCCCCGACCACGTTACGTGAGACTTAGGACCACTTGGTGGTAATATTTGAATAAATTACCAAAAAAATCAAAGAAAGAAATCATTTATTTTTTATTTATTTATTTTTTATTTCAATTTTTCAAGGGCACATAGTACAGAGTAAATTACTATAATACCCATGTTATATATATATATATATATATATATATATAATAGTAGAATGAATCAGAACCGAAATTGTAAGATATTGTAAATGAATGAAAATTTAAAAATTATTTAAGAATATTGTACAAAAGTTGTAGGAAAGTATTAGTGAAAAAATGTATTTAGGAATGAGTCACAAAATTTAAAAAAAACTATGCTGTGCTTTTGAATTTCGAATTTATAATAGTTTGGCTGTGTACTTTACGGTTTTTATCATTAATCCTCGTTCTACCGTAAGTCCATTCTTTAGATAGATTTGAGTAATCTGAAAATAAATTAACGGGAATGTTAGTTTGTATGTAAGAATTCAAAGATTTGATCTACGATTGTTATAGACATTATAAAATAATGATTACCTACCTAGTCTAGTCAGTTTGCTTTTAATAACAAAAGGAGCTGGTGCAATCTTGAGCCTTTGAGCATTGACTTGCAGCTCCTTTTGTTTATCGGAAAGCGAGCCCCATACGGACTTCAAAAAATCTGAAATCGCAAAAAGTCCAAAACGCTATTATTAGATGTGAAATTTGCCTGTTCAATAATGATTATTAGATAAGGATAAGATATTTAAAACAGTCTATATATTATAAGTGTACAATAAGGTATTAGGTTAAGACTATACGTAAGGTATTAGTGTTGTAAGATAAAAATCACTTTACATAAGTCTTACATAATCGCCGTAATCTTGGACAAAAGTTATAATACTTAAGTATAATTTAAATTATATATATTCACGCCTTAAAATTTGTGTCTTGATAAATTTACTTTTGAAAATGGGCAAATTACGCTTATGTCGTAAATGGAGGCAATTTTCTACCTGTGCACTTCCGTCTCGAGTGAAAATCAAAAGTAAATATATTTAGTTACAATTTAATTACTAACAAAACTTTTCACTTATACGTATAATCGTCTGTTTTTTTAACTTTTGTTTTTAATAAAAAAAATTTTATTTCTGCCGTCCGAGATATATCCATAAAGCACCGGACTACGTATACCTATTGGGCGAAACAGTTGTGTGTCGACTTACCAAACGCAGTGATCTGCTCCGGTGACGGTGGTGGTACAGGCGGTGCCGTGACGGCCAGGAAGTGGTTGACCGCCTTCGGGGTGACTATCCTGATGGTGGCTGCCGCAAAGATGACACGTTCGATTGTCGGCCCGAACTCGCGTGCGACGATGTCCAATAAACGCACCCGCAGCCGCAGGAGCTTCTGGTTGTGGGCGAAGGACGTGGTGGCTCCAATGGGGTGAGACGGAGGATGAGGTGTCACGATCGCCAGTACGTCCGGTGCAGGCAAGGCGACCACCAGCTGTCCGTCCACCGCATTTGTTGGATCAGAGGTCTCGGTCTAAACGGTTTTATACATAATAATAAGGATGTGAAGGAGCGATGTGTAATATGTTAACATATTTTATTATTTTTCATTTCAATTATCACTACAAATTATGTTGTGAGTGAGATGTCTATCTGAACTAATGTATTTTAAAAAAAATATAGATGTTGAAAGTGATTTAGTGAAAATAAGTTCAATGCTGTCAAATATTATGTTATTGTAGAACAACGATAAAAGCACATGCAATTAAAAAGTTGAAATTTAAGAATTAAAATTAAATCTAATCTTGTAAATTAAATGCTATTCAAAATTCGGTCTTCTTATCAACGCGCGTATCATAAAGTTATTGATTGTTAATCGATTGAAAATGTTTGGAATCGACCAATTTACTGATACAAAGCTTTTGAGTTGCCTTATCCCAATCGACGATGACAGCATACACCGATTTCTATGGTCAACGTTTATCTATTTCAAATTTTTTTTCCATATTTTTTTTGGCGTCAGAAATTTCTCGTGGAAACAACGATCATTCTGCTATTTAGAGGTCGATCTTAAAATAATTCTTACACGGGTGTTTTCGTTGGCGTGGATGTTATCTGGATGGGCACTTGTGGTTACGGTTGCCACGGCGGTTGGCGGCACGACCCTCGGCAGATACTCCGATGACGACGAATCAGCGACCACCGTTTTTCCAGTGGCGTCGCGGCTAGTGGCCACGCCGACTTGAGGACGATCGTCCACGTGAACGGTCACATCACCGGGCACAACGTAGCTAGTGGCCACGCTATGCCGGGAGCAACCGTCCACGTACACGGTATCGTCGCCACAAGCGACGTGGCAGGTGGCCACGATGTCCTGAGTGTATCCGTCTACGTAGATGGTTTCGTCGCCACAAGCGACGTGGTGGGTGGCCACCGTGGCCTGGGACCAACCATCTACGTACGAGAGTTCGCCGCCGGACGCAACGTCGCACGTGGCCACCGTGGCCTGGGACCAACCATCTACGTACGAGAGTTCGTCGCCGGCCGCAACGTCGCGCGTGGCCAAACTCGTCTGGGTGGCCGCATCCGCACAAGCACCCTTGCCGTCTTCACCGCACGCCACCTGCGCGCGGACGATCAAGTCGCCGACCCGCTGGCCGGTGTTCAGCGCGCCCATGACGCACCGGCGATGCGCGAAGCGGCGGCAAGCTGTAAAGCGGTAAGTGTACGCGCGCGTTTAAACATGCACACTTTCGAAGCGCGATCATTACGGTCGGTAACAGATGCACCGCGCGTCGTACGCTTACCGTCGCACTTGATCATACGGCTGAACACCTTCGACCGTCTGCAGATCACGCAATCCACCAGAAAGCTCATCACTCTTTGGCCGACCGCATCAAAAGTGCAACGGCACTCTCGACCGTCGGGGCTGAAAAAATATTGAACTATTACGTGTGTAGAATCGTACACGCCGCGAGGGTTGTTCGGATCGAACGATGGACGTGGTGGACACGGTCAGGTAAAGGTGAACGAAAATTTTTATTTTTAATTGATTTAACTCGTCGGCGATAATAATATACTCGTATATTATATTCATAGATGATGTAGCTTTTATTACCTCGTCGTCGTCGTTGTGCTCATTTTTTCGAAGAAAATCATTTTTTCGTAAATTGAACAGTGGAACGGTATTATGGTCAGTTCGGTTAACACGCAGAATGTCAAGTGATGTCGATCCGTACGATTCGCAGCAGGTAAATTTTCGTTGCTACACATTTGCCGGGCGACGTTTAACGTGTTAAAACGAGTAAAACATATCGTCATGGCCAACGGGAAAATTGGCTAAAACTAAATCCGGTTTGTAGATTAATACCACTTTCAAAACGAAATGAAACTCATATTTAGAAAAAAACTAGGGAATGTACACGCAAGGGATGCTTCAGCACCGGAGCCTCCAATTATATAAGGCCTCATGCCTCACAAACCTGTGAAATGCATAGATAATCATATATGAATTTTCCTTAAAATATGGTTAAACATTGTAATAAACACGAAGCAATTAAATTTTCATTCGAAGATAAAAAAGACTATAAGCGAGTATTTTTTTACGTTGATAAAATTACTTTATGTTGTGACTTTTGAACACGACTACAATTGATATATAAATGTAAAGGAAATCAATAATATTATCATATTGTATTTTATTATTTCAACTAAACACGAAAGCGCATAGTTATTTTTGGTTACAAATCAGTCAAAATTTAAAATTGTATTTAACCATTTCGTATTTATTTATTAGTTATAAGTTAAAACTCATTATTTTCGTATTCTTCGACCCGTTTTTCCCAACTTTTTGTTCCCGTCGGAAGCAGAAGATTATATAATTTCGCTGTATTTAGACATGATATATAATAAAAGAAGACACCACGTATAATTGTATTGAATACAAGAAATTAAGTACGTTAACTTTTATAATATTTATTACTTAATTATTTGTGAAAAGCATTCGTACCCTTCACAGTGTTGAATAAATACGAAATAAAATATAATTCGCGGATGTTTAACACCTAATATGTTCCTGAAATGTACCTTAACCAATCGTCAATAATGATTACAACCGTTTAGAATAAAATTATATTGCTACAAAAGCCGAATAAGGGGTGCTAATAGTGAGCTTGAAGGTGTTAAGTACCTCCTAGCACCGCTGTTAAATACACCAATGGGTAAATTATAGCATTGGAAAAATATTACAATTCGTCCACGAGTATGTTGATTATATTAATATTAAAGAGTATTTTTAAGTCGATGTATTATATTGTTTAATGCTCCGTTTAGGTAACGATTGACAATGATGCGGGTGGACTCGATGAGGACCATACGTCAAGGGCAGCTGTAAGCGTTGGAACTATCTTAATTTATTTTAAACAAAAACCAATGTAACCACAAATTAATAGCGAAGGATAAAACGTATAAAAAGTTCGTCAGGGGAGGTGTGAGAGACGTTACGGCGAGAAGTGTCGGATACGGTCGTAATAGTAATATAAAAAAGATATCAACGCTGCAAATTACAAGCAGTTCCAATAGGTCGCACTCGCATCTCCGAGCAACCTCATTGATCAAACTACTTGTCAAAAGGTGAATAACATCAAGTTTTTGTTGGCTTTCATTATATTTTGTCTTCATGTTTGGTTCAACGCTTTAATAAAAAACGATGATAAAAAATTATTGAAATGTTCAGATGTTGGGACCCGATAATTTATCTATAAGCTTATTCAATTATAACAACCTATATTTAAAAATTCATAATTTACATTTTATCAACCTAACCGCGTTGGTATCGTTCAGTTTTTCCGAATAAATTGTTGATGTTAAATAAACAACACGAAAAGGCACCTTAAATCATTCGGGTAGTGCTAATTATATTACAATGGTCACAAATATTTTGCTTCAATCTTATCAAAATATCGTTTTTCGATTGCGTTTCGAACATTTTCGTTGTCTTATGATTTTGCGTCTGATTTCGAATCCGTTAAGGGTTAAATGAATCAATGTAGATCGTAGACATTTAGTAACGATAAAATCCATCTAAAATAAACTAAAGCACATTATTATAGATACTGTAATTAATCATAAGCCAAATTGTGTTTTGGAGGAAAAAACTTGTGTTTTAAATATTTAATGTTTTTAAAAAACTATTTAGCATTTAACTTGGTGTTCGGCGGACTATCAAAATGCTCCACAGTTGAAATATAGGTAATTACTATTCACTTGCGCCCACAACTTAGGATGAGAAAAAAAGTTTTACAAGATAAAAATAATATACCTATTATGTATAGTTTTGGACAATCGTCGTTCATTTGATGACAGAATACATACACGATAAATTTATTTAATTTGTAATTTTTAACGTGTAATAATGATAGGTATCGATGTCGTCTTTATAATGCGCATAGCAACTAATGAACAACATTACTAAATACTAGGGTTCTAGGGCTCTGAAGTTATGGCCTATAGGTCTTGGGATGGCGAACCTATTATTTCAGTGACACTCCAATTTAAATATAATTCATATTTTTACTTCATTTTCCAAAAAAATTACTGATAATTATTTTTAACTTATTATTTGTAATATATCGTAAAATATTATTAACGTAATGTCGTAATTAACGTAATCTGTACTAAATTATTTTTCAATCTATCTTGACGAATATAATAGGTACATTACAATTTACTAATTAAAAAAAAAAAAAATGTTGAATCATGAAATATTTTTAAAAATTCTTGTTCATCGTTTACAACGAAATTGATAATTCTTCTTCTTTAATAAATTGTATTGCTTTAATCTACAAGTATAGGAGAATGTAATTAGTAATGTTGAGAACAGTACGAAAACTAAATGACTACAAGTCTACAAATAAAATACAGGTCAAATTTTCAGAACATTGTGATAAGATTAAGTTATTATAATTAAAGGCATGCATCTCAATTAGTTATAAAAAGGTTATGACTAGTACATACACACTTCTTCTGCGTTACGGTTGTTTATTCCACCATGCTCGAACCGCGAATGCTAAACATAGGTCGGTAAATACATCTTACAATATGAAACAAGCGGATGAACCGAAACCATCCCGAACGGAGGACGTGGTGTCCTGCACCGATACAAATCTGAAAGGTGACTGGTCGAACTTGTTCCTGTTGATACTGATGTACACGATGCAGGGAATGTGCTTTGGTGTAACCATGGCTATAGCGATGTTATTGAAAGGCAGACACGACGGGACGTACTACGAACAGGTACCGATCACCATAAGACAACGTAGAGCAATTTGATTTTTGCCAATTGTATGGTCTGCATATGGAAAACGCAGTGCTGTAACACCGTTAAATCGGCTTTGTCTCGTTCCAGGCGATATTCAGTTTCACAAGATATCCCTTTAGCTTGAAACTGTTATGGGCCCCGCTGATGGACTCGTTCTATGTACGCAAGTTTGGAAGACGAAAGTCTTGGCTAGTACCGGCTCAATTCATAATCGGTACGTTGATTATAAGCGCGTATAGTAGCTGCACGACGTTCGCTAGAACAATAATATTTACATATGTATATACCTATATCGTGGTATCTCACATAACCCTTGTACGCCGGCCGCTGTTTTGCTTGCGCTAGAAAACTGAAAACGAAAATTTTACGGTCAACAGGTGCAGTTATACTCTACGCTGCCAGAGACATCGACACGTTTCTACCGGAAAATGGGAAACCAAATGTCGTTGCACTGATGGTGATTTTCTGCTCGATCACCTTTCTGTGTGCCACACAAGACGTAGCTGTTGATGGTTGGGCCTTGACGATGCTGAAAAGGTCGGTATTTTAATGTGTGTAAGTGCACAACGCAGTGTATTTATTCGAAATCCATTGTCCACGTCTCACTACAACGCGCGTTGATTTTGTACAGAAATAATGTAGGATACGCGTCGACATGCAATACCACGGGAATAGCGTTGGGCACGTTAATCGGCAACGCCGTACCCATTTTGTTGACATCGAAAGAGTTTTGTAATAAATACCTGCGAGACGCTCCCAACGCCGAAGGAATATTGTCTTTGAATAGTAAGTGACCGTGTGAGTGCAAATTAGCGTTTTTTCAAATAATTAGTGGATGCTTTGTTTTTACCTAGGTATCACTTTTCAAGTTACAAAAATAAAATAGGTATACTACATTATATTGACTTGTTTCAATATCAACGATTTCATGTAACTAAATTTTCAGTCAATATAAATGTTACTGGAAGTAGATGGAACAGTTGTTTTTTTATACTAGTATTTCTCTACTGTACATTTCTAAACATTACATTGTTCATATCAAATCAAATATCAAATATCGTTGATAAGTTTATTTTATGAAACAGATTAAAGTGCGATTTGATTAAATTCATGATGAATTTCCCTTATCACGAAAGTACTTATATAATAGGTACTATCATAATTTAATATGCACGTATTATGTACAAAGTACATTATTAATATATTTATTTATTAAATAACCTACTAATTTATTCATCTATAAGATTAGTTATTATCTATGGTTTTAAGTTGGTCCATATAGAATTAAATTATAAATTTACTATATGTACATTTACAAATTGTATGTTTTTTTTAGACACGTTAGGTGAAGTGATATTTTAGATTGTAACGATACCATTATTAAATGTATGACCGAAACAAGTGAAATGGGTTTTATCACTGGATAGATTCCCTACTCATTTTCTCTAAGTTATTAAATCACGTTAAACCATTTGCTCTTTGCATTTTTTTTATGTACAGATTGTTAATGCTACTTTAGTTTTTTTAGTAGAAGGTTATTTTCTAACTTACCTATCAACCTCTTCCAAATGTTTGCCAATAGTGTCTACAATCCTGAGCTTTTATTAATAAAAAAAATAATG
Organism: Periphyllus acericola; assembly: GCA_949715065.1. Lineage (NCBI taxonomy): Eukaryota > Metazoa > Arthropoda > Insecta > Hemiptera > Aphididae > Periphyllus > Periphyllus acericola. The sequence continues at coordinate 5,839,801 of OX454265.1, read as the reverse complement.
TCCCTATCACTATAGCGGATCTCTCCTCTCCTCCTATACATAAGATAACAAATTAAATTATTACAGATTACTTTAACACCATTAACAACAATTTTATAGTTGGAGGTATTTATAATGCAAAACACCTCGCCTGGAGATTTTGTGTTAATAAACCACGCATGGTTAGTTCTCCAAAATTTTGTATCAATCAAAAATTACAAAGTTTTTACTCCTTTTGGCCCTATCTGGCAATCTACTGGCCGACTACTCCACTCTAAAACCCCGATATCTTAGATATCTTTGTGGCCAAGATACCTAATAACTTAAACTGCAACACCGAAAACCTCCTTGAATTTTAAATTCAGACCACTGTTCAATCATGTTATATATTAATGCTTCTCCTCTAACACGTCATGAATCTAAGATAGTCTTATATTTATTACACAGGACTAGGTCAATAGGACAATTTATCATCATTTTATATTTCAGAGAAATTAAATGACTACTAAAACAAAAGGCTAACACTTGTAAGCAGTTATATAAATTTGTAATATCCTACCGAAACTCTGTATTTATATTCCCGGATGTAGCTTTTATTATTTGTTAATTTGATGATGCAAAGTTACCTATTTTATTTGTGTTGCAATCTAAATTATTGCTGGTATATTTAACGGGTTACAAAAAAAGTTTTATATTACAATTTTCTACTTTAAATGATTGCAGGTGTGTTGTATGGTTGGGGCATTACATTTATATTGTTAACAATGTTAATTGCTATATTCAAAAAAGAAAAAGATAGCACTCTAGATGATGACTGTTTAGAACTTAATATTGTCCAAACCTATTCACTATTGTGGGATATTTTCAAAATACGTAATGTTCAGATCCTGGCTATAGCGTTATTAACAGCAAAGGTAAATACAATCAAATACAATTTTTGTTTAACGCATTTTGGTTGAACAACTTTTGTTATTTACATCAATTGTTAAAACATTGATTAAAAATTAAAATGTATGTTTACAAAATTCAAACTCCAAATTTTCGTTCGCATAATATCTATATTTTCTGTAGTAATATGCTGACGTTTCACAATAAATTTAAAATCTAATCATGAAATATGAATGATCAAGATGAAATATAAATTCAAATTTACCAAGAAAATTCATAAACAAAGAAAATGGATGGAAAATAAATACAGCCAAACCAACAATCGAATTAAATAAAAAGAAATTAAAAAAAAAGTAACATATGGAAGAAAAAACTAATAATTTGACCACAAACGAAATGAGTACAAATTATTTTGTATAAAAAAGAGAGAACAAAATTAATGGAATTTCAAAATTTGTAATCACAAATTTCCGGCAAGGCAACTGGAAATTACAAGACATGCTTTTATTAACAAGAATCAGGATACTACTGGGTCTTACTCAGAGCCGTATTTAAGTATTTTGTGCCTCAGGCAAAAAAAAAACATTCCCCCCTCCTAGTCCAAATTTCTTTAGCAATATAAAAAATGCATGGTGACACCATTTCTTTTCCACACTTAGAATCTAAAAAACTTTAAGTACATATAAAAAATACTATTCTGATACATAAACGTGTTCACATATAACCGTAGATGGTAACTAGGTGGTCAAAGAAACGGTCCAGAATTTATTATTAAAATGACAAGAAAATTATATTTTTCAAATAATTATTTAGCCACAAACAATCAGTAATTTATACTAATAACATAATGATAGTAATACTATTTGAAACTAACATAATAATATTGAAACAATGATCAAAATCAATGGGTTTATTTTTCGATTGGGCGAGGCTATACTTTATATTTCAAATAGGTATATGACTCAGAAAATGTTACGAACACTGCTATATAGTATTAATTTTCTCCAAATTTGACCGCCGCCAAATTTTTTTCAACCGGGTCCTAAGCCCCTTCTTAAATACGTCTCTGATCTTACTGTTGTTTATCAACCTCTATGTAACGGTTGCGGAAAAAAATAAAATTCCAGTAATTTAGGTGACAAGCCTATTGAATGAGTGACAAACAAAAAAAAATTAAGATTATTGACTACTGATGAAATTGATACAAGTAAGAGAAAAAGTGATTGGTTAACAATAGATAATTAGTGTAAATTAAAGACTACATGGGAAATCCAGAAAAAATTGAATCGTTTGGTCTATGACGAGAGCGACACTGTGAACACATGTTCTGAAGATGGAATGTGCAATGAGTCCAGACGATTCGGACCCATTTCTAAACACTTCTGAAGACAATAGAAACACATCAAGAAAATAAAATTGTTTTGTAATGATTTTGTACTTTTACCGTTGTTTATTTTGTATGGGTACAAATTAATAGTTTATATCTCTTATTACACAGATCGGATTTGCCACAACAGATACTGTATCGAATTTTAAACTTATGGATGCAGGTATATCAAAAGATGATATTACGATTCTTCAGTCAGTGTTGCCTGCAATAAATATTATAATTCCATTAGTCATAGCAAAATTCACATCAGGTCCAAAAGCGTTGAGTGTATATCTAAAAGTAATACCTTACAGGTAATAAATCATGCAATAATCTTGGCCATTATAGTATTTAAACCCCCAAATAAACATTTATTATTGTACTATTTCAGATTATTATTAAATATGGCATATATTTTGTTCGTTTATTTAACACCAGAATTGATTAAAAAAGACGGAACTATAAACATTCCTGTTTATTACTACGTGATTTTATCATTATTAACATTTTTACAACAAGTAAGTTACGCATACTTATGTTTTAAATAAATTTAGTTCTTTTTTATTTTTGTGTAATTATAACTAAATGTTAAAATTTTAAATGGCTTGTAGATTGAAAGTGATTTTTCGAAATTTAAAAACATTACAGAGCTTTAAATGTTATTTTATTATGTAACATAATTACAATTTTTTAAATAATATAACTATAATAAGTAATACTGTATGGTTATAAAAATTAACGAATTGTGTATTTATACTTTTTTTAGGTTTTTTTGTACATCATGTTTGTTGCTATTATAGCATTTTTCTCTCGGATAAGCGATCCTCGTTTTGGCGGGACCTACATGACGTTATTGAATACACTTGCAAATTTAGGAGACGTGTGGACATCCACTACATCATTTGGACTGGTTAATTTGCTAACGTTCAAAAAATGTTCACGTGAACATCAAAACGTAAGAATTATTTAACGTTAGACTTCAATCAAATTTATCGAATCAATTCGATCATTTTTCTATTGCCAATTATTTCTTTACTGGTTACTGATAATTATTTATGGTATTTTATTAACACTACAATTTTATTTTGTGCAATAACTGAATTTTCACATTATTACAGTTTTTTTTTATTGAACGTATTTAGATCAACTTTAAGTTTCAAACTACAAACCTTATTTCAAACTTTCCATTCGATATTTTTAATCCAAATGGTTAACTTAATAAACGATTGAAACTCCTAGGTAAGATGAGACTCCAAGGTTGGGGAAGTACAGAGATAGATTATTGATATTGCTGAATTAGTCTTTTTCATTTTTCGAAACCCATTTACCATTTTCTATTCCTCTAGAAAAAACGATTCTGAGTAGAAGTCTGTTGGATCAGATTATATTTTTTAAAACTGTCAAATTTAGTATAATAGAACCAAATTTCTCAAAATGGTAAGTTGAAATGTTTGCAGTTTTTTTCTCTGTTATTCTCCATTATTCGGAAAACTGCTGAGAAATTAAAAGACCCCTTAAAGTACTGGCTAGACACCATTTCATATCAATAACCTCCCAAGATCATGATTATTGGAGCATTTCTTCTAGTCTAAATCGTGTATATTAACAAAAAAAAAAACATATACATCATTATCATACCAATACATTACACATTTCGCTCAGAATCTGAAATTATAATAAAGCATGGCGAGAAACAAATTAACAATGGTGAACAACATATTGGTTGAATAAACGAAAGTAAATCGTTGTTAATGTTTATTTTTTCATGAGATAAATTAGTGACTTTAATTATTATGTTTATCATCACTGTCAATGAATTTTCTTTATTTCTTTATTCAACTTTATAGTAAGCTATTTTTCAATATGCAAATTTGAAAGTATTACCTACTGTTATTAAATGTATTTAGATAAATGCAGCGAATGAAGACTGCGTTACCATAGTAGACGGCTATTACGTAGAAGAGGTACTATGCTCTGTCATTGGAATCATCTGGATTATCATTTTTCGAAAGAAATTAAAACACTTTCAAACTTTGAGTGCTTCTCATTGGTTAGTCCACGGAAAATCCCCAGTTATAGCGGTTCACACAGATGGTTCAACTGTAAATCTGTAATAGTATAATACGATGATAAAATATTCGAATGCATATTGAGACGAGTTCAGATGTAATTTATGTGTAGTATTGTAACTATAATTTACTGTATATAATTTAAATCTTGTGCTTTATTGTATTGTAATAGATTATTTTTTATTTGGCCGTAACATATTATTATTTATGTTTCATTTACGTTAAATATCGTAAATTGCAATACATAAATACATGGTTAATTCATTTTTTATAACAACCAATATTATTTCTGATATGATATTTGTTATTTATTTTGAACAACTCAAATATAAATAGTTTTCACCCAGTACGATACTATTATGGGCAGTTTGTTATAATATTTAAAAGTGCGACATACATCATGAGGTGAAGAAAATACTAAACGTTGCAGTTTCGATCTCTATTGAAGTTTTTTGCATATTTTTGCTTTGTTTTTTTCAATTCATCGGGAAACTATTGAAATATTGAGAAATTAACATCCTTAAAGTACTACCCAAAGTATCAGATTTTTCGTATACATTGGAGCAATCCTTCTGTTCAAAATCATGAACACAGTCACAAAAAAAAACAACATAATGATGAAACCAATATATTCCTTGTTTCACTCGAATCTTAAAAATCATTTTATAACGACATTTTGGCGGTTAAATACATTAGTTTTGGTAATTTTTTGATAGTTTTTAGGGCATTTAAATTTGGGCCCTTTTTGTTATAGTAAGACAGACTGACTATGCAGTAAGCTATAGGTACATATTTATATATGACATATGTATGGTATTATGCCAGGAGGAATGACAAGGATATTATATAGTAAGTGATTGGTATTACGTGTACATGGTGGTTTGAATAAACGGGTCTCTTATCAGTAGCATGCACAATTTAATTGAACCGATTTATAGTTTATAGTTTATACCTACTATAAATTATAATCTAAAACAATAGTTTTTTTTTACAGGTTAAATTGGTCAAAAGTGAATGGAAAATCGTTTATGATTAGCTACAGTTACTAAATAAAGATGACACTTATTTATGGTTAATACCGTTAAATCCTAATAATTTTTTGATAAAATAATTCAAAAAAAATCCTATTCAATGCACAGTATATAGACAATTTCTAATAAATATTGTAATTTATTATTTATTTTAAATTTCTAGTACTGTTGATATTACTATAAATTTAAATTCGGTAAAGTGATATACAATTTAGGGACCAGTCAAATAAATGGCGCTAATCTAATTTTCTTAATTTTTTTTCGGTTGCCGAATCCACGCCCGACCATTTATGGGTAGACAGTTTTTGCACGACCGACTGCTCACGAATAGGCAACTGAACGTGCATACGTTATCTGGTGGTGGCGGGCGGCGACGATGAAGGAAAAGGAGAGCAAGTTATTTAATCTGACAAGGGACCTCCTTGTAGGACTTAGAATTTAGTTGCTGGGATGATGCTCTGCTGGTCGAATCGGTCTGGTGCAATGACCAGCAGAGTTCGCAGAAATTCGGACGAATACTAAAATTACTTAAAACTACGTGACGACGGCGACTGGTATCTGTACCAAATGCTCTGGACGTCCTGGACGGCCTCACACACACCTCACCGGATGCTGGTGGACTTATGTGTATCTTGGACGGTGAAGAATTGACTTGGCGTTGAGATGATAGGTCATGTAACACGAAAACAACACGGCAGTAGATAATAATTCACAAAACCATGGAAGACAAAAAAAAATCACGTTATGTTGCTGGTTACAAAAGTTTTTTTATTTCGAATAAATGGTTATGATATAATAATAATAGTAATGATCGATATGATTTTGGTTATAATAATCGACAATTATTATAAATATTGCGGCAATGAAGAAAAATAATAAAAAAGATTGAAAAAAATTAACGAAAACGTGTTGCTGCTAGCCAACGACGAACAAAAAAGATTAAATTAAACAATACTATATTATTCAACCGATGACCTCACAAAACACTTATAATTAAAACTATTATTGACAATATAAGCGATATAATTCACAACAACCATTTGTTTTACGCACTAAGATGATAAAATTAACAAAATAATTGTAATCATAGTTATAATTCACAAATTTAATAGTACTCGATATAATGACGTGGGAACGGAAGATAACGGAACGTTGCGGCGTCGTTGGACTTCGTTGCATAATAATATGCGCATGACACTTCAATTATTTGGGTGCGAACATCACTGCTCAGTGCTCACTGCCTGAAGGGATATCTCCAAGAGAGTGGTAAGGGACACAGTCTGATAGTAGTCCATAGAAAAGTTTCCTTTGACGTATACGTTTATACAGTAGCTACGTGGTATGTGCCGTCGTTATCGGGATTCAATACACGAACACGACCGAGAAGCCGCATTGATGTGGATTCGTCGATCCCTTTTGAACAGTGTAGTCCAACCCAGGGGCCACATGCGGCCCGCGGTAGATTTTAATGCGACCTTTGTTTCAATTTCAAGACCATCGATTAATTATTTACATATTTTGAGAAAAAAATTATTTTAAGTTTATACAACTACAACGTATACGAATAAATTAAAAATATTAAAAATAAAATAAACATGAAATTAAATGAATTATTGTATACACAGTATATTAACCGTGTTATTCTTATTGAATTTATTGATATTTTAAAAATATTTTTTACTTTTAATCAGTAAATGTATTATTGTTTTAATATTTCTACTCGCTCTTCGCAATGGTAAAATTATAAGTAAAATTTAGTGTTAAAAAAATGTTTGTGGCCCACGACTGTTTTGACTCGCATAATGTGGTACAGTCTTTCCAAAAAGTTGGACATCTCTGCTTTAGAAGCACGAGGTCATCCTCGCGTGATTGTGGACCATCAGTTGACCATTGTTTACGCAGTTGGAGGCTTAACAAGTATTTGGAATAGTGCGGTTAACAAAGGTTCCGGCAGTTTGGTCGACGGTTTTAATGTGAAAAAACGGCTGGGGTCAGAGCTTTGTGGATTTAACTATGAATTTCCATAGACCATCAAAATATGGCAAAGCAGATGCGTAAACATTTTATTTGCAGTTAGCCTAGTTGTTGTGCACGTTTTCCTGAAAGGATTCAGAATGATTGAATATATATTTTTTTTTAATTTAAAAACACAATAATATAATCCCAGCTTGCGCTATCTATATCTAGTGTTGACCATATTTACATGATTATTTTTTTTTAAGCAAGGAAAATTTTTCCTCTTATGTTGATTTTCTGTTTAAAATAGGAATCAGCATTGCTAGACTTTGATAAGCTTTTTGAAGTTTAGATTAGCCATCAGGTGAGTATTTTGTCCAACGTTCCACCGAGATACTTTACAGTCGGCTTCCAAAAGATTGAATGTTAATTAGGTACCTATTATGTGTGTAATTTTAGATTTTCAAAATCCACGGTTAAAATGTTTTCTACACTAATCCTTATGGATTTCAGATTTTCGGCATAATATCGAAAACGTACCAAACCAAATGTTTAATTCCAAATCATTGCGAACAAATTATAATATAGTTCTTCGATAAAAATGAATAAGGTACATAATATATAAGTATAGAACATTTTATGTATACAATATGACAAATGGACTGGCCGTCTGGCGGGTAGTGAACTGTGTACACATTTTTTCGTTACTTACAAACCCCAGTAAGTTACGCGTGTAATCAATAAATAGCGTCATACGTGTGCATATGTAATTTTATATTATTAGTAATGATAATAATTTATTACCATCATTGGTCGTTGTCGTCGTCGGACGTATTTAAGTGGCAATCACCATCTGGCGAATATCGTGCACAGGACCGCTCTTAATACTTACCAGGTCCGAGAGAAAATATCATTGAGAGGTCTTCCTAATTTCTTTAGTTATCACCCTCTACCTAAATATTTAAGTATGAATAAAACGTTGGTAATATTTTTCTAATCTCTGCTAATAGTACTATACCGACAGTCGTTAGAAATATAATCGGATCCACCCCACTTCTTTCACTCACAATAGTTTGTTCGAGAGCATCATAGTTATATGATAGGTATCATAGGTTTCAAGTTTAAAAGATTCACCCATGTATTCCATGCGACTGTAGAGTCTCACCCGTCCTAGGAATTTAGTCCGTTTTTTTTTCTTACCACCAGCTGGATCGCGAGCTAACCGTAATGAATAATTATATTCCTATTATTATGCCTCAAAACTTCATAACTATCTATAAAAAATATCATCATAATAACACTTAATATGATATTCTTATAACCAAAGAATATAATTAGTTGTATACGGTACCATACTCTAATAAGCAAATTATACTCATAAATACAAATAATACTGTCATATAATATGTATTTTATAATTGATAAATGATAATACAATAAATTATGGAAAAAAAAAAACAAATCACCTATATTAAGTAACGTGTATGTGCTATCAAATCAAAAACCAATAAACATCAACAACGGTATCAACAACACTACGTATATAGATGACCACAATATTATTGTTGTAACAAAAACCCAGTCTCAACAGAGATTTAGGTTCCGACCAACAAAGTTCTGCAACTGTAGTCTGTAATATTTAAAAAATACGTTCGTTTTTGTTCATTTAAAAGTTAAAACCAAATAAAATGTGTATAGGCTATTCAAGTTTCATTTACTCAACGCCTCTATTCGTTCTTCGAACTTTTGTCTTCTAGATACGGCAAGACTTAAAGACACTTATCTTCACGAAATGGAAGGTAAGGAATATAATTAATAATAAATAATCTATTTGTAAATATGTAAGGGTAAAATTTCGGAAAATAACGATATTCGCCTGACATTAACGTTTGTAAAATTTCATCACTTATAGGAAGCCTACATGTACCTACGAGCCTGGGGAGCACGTGGCTGATGACCTAAAAGTCGCATTGCGTGATAACGAAAAGTGTGTCAACGCATTTAAAAGGCTTTGATATAATCTTTAAATTTATATTGAATAAAACATGAAAAAATTTGAATAATTAATGTATATTGTGTGGTTTTAAACAATTTGAAAAATAATAATAATAAAGAATAACAGACTATTTGATCATTAATATTAAAAAATATAAGAATTTTTGAACACATGGTATTTTGACTTTAATTAATTGTTCTATGATCAAGCGAAAGGAAAATAAGAGTTTAAAAAAATGGGAGCTTGGATTGGAGAGAATGTTGATACAATTTATGTCGGCTATACCTCGGACATTATAGTACTTGACTCATTTATATAAATAATCATGATAAGAACAATAAATAATCTTGATACTTGCAGTAGAATAAATCATAATAATTATTATAGCTACGGTACGTCTCGAGCAACCATAATAATTATTATAGCTACGGTACGCCTCGAGCAACCATAATAATTTAATGACACATGATGTGACGATTTATTTTAATAGAATCGGTATTTGAACATGACGAATAAAAAAGGAGCTACACGTTTAGGTAAAAGTTATAATTGCTTTAAAAAACCTATCAAAAAAGGTGGTTTGTGGGGAAGGTGATACTTTATCGCTGCGATGTTGTTTAGATGTTTATTGTAGTAGGATTGGGCCATGTACACGCCCGCCGTAGGCTCGTAAACCGTAAGCGTGACATCGTGTTGACGACAACTTGGAAACACGTCCGGTCCGTGGGGATCGTGGAGAGCGAAGAAAAAACTTAACAACTTTTTCGGGACGGCGATGCACTTGATTTCGCGTTCGTGGTGGATAGAGGTAAATGCCGATTGCATCTCTAGGTATATTATGGAGGGCTAACAATGTTTATGTGGTTTCGTTACCGGAAAGCATTCATGGCCAGTGCCCGGACTACGCAACTTGTTCGCTGCGCTATCATCAGCATAATATGCGATAGCCGTATACAAGATAAATTATAATTATTAACATGTAAAACTCTGTGACGTTGCTCGTGATTTCTAGGGTTGCGCGATTTTGAGATCCCCATACCCGAGCCATAATATTGAATGACTTTTTTTTCTTTTTCTTTTGATGTTATTTTTTTTTATGGAAATACTCTGATTAAATATAAGTAAAACATACGAGTAATTTAATGTTTTTTATGTTTTTACTATTATTAGTTATCTGTTATCGCGGTGGAAGAACTATTATGTTTATCTCCATATTTTATTTGTCAACTAGAGAAACTAAAAAAAATTTTAATTATATGTTCATTAAAGTTAATAAAATAAATAAATGTAAATTTATATATAGCGATGTCAAACACACGCGCTTATATTTACATTTTTAAAACGTTTGAACCGTCAACGAATTATAAGGTCTTCCCACAGTTACAATAATAATAAATTCAAATTAAATTATTATACAATTATTATAATTGATCGATATTCTATGTACATAATATTTCCTCTCGCCCTCCCACGTACTCGCCGCACTGTTGTTGATAAGACGGGTATCGCAGCCGCACCGTCGAATTGCTTACGTAAGGTGACTGTTTTGGGTACACTCCTGACATCGAAACGGCAATAATGTTAAATCAAGGGAAGTTACAAGGTGAGGGGGCAATAGAGGCAATTTCCCCCCCCTCCGTTCATAAGAAAAAGTATAAAATATGCCATTTGAAATTAATTGTGGCAACAATTTTGTTCATGCAATTTTTCGAGAGAAGTCGTTATTGTATTTACCATGAACATTTAATTTTTCCCATTGGAAATTGTACATTTTTAATTAATTGAAATAGTGATTCGCGGCGCAGCATCTTTTCTACTACTGGTTATTTATTTCGTCTTGACTTTTGAACCCCAGTGACAATATACATACAAATATAATATATTTAATATATATGAGATAATACGTGCTATATTCTAAAATCAATGCTATTAAATACTGCAGTTTTTACGATAATACCAGTCACCAATTTTTAAACTAACCATTCCGTATATTGTATATGTTCATATATTTTAGTACCTAACCCAATTAAAATTAAATTAAAAAAGTTTTCAATATTTTCTTTACAATTTATACAAATACACAACTATACTAATATCCGATAACAGTTTTCGACCTTTGATGAAAAATTTTTTTTATATAGATTAGTAGGTATTGATTTCAATTTTAATTAAGTTTTATGTACAAAATTGTTTAAGTTGGTGCATTCTAAAACAATAAGACCTATTACCAGTATTTCTGTTGATAGATTTCTGTACACAATTAATTTATTTTATCCTCTGTTTAGTGTATCCACCCTTGTGTTAAATTATATAAAATACAAGTCCCACTCCAACGAACATATACGGAGACACGTAATCTTTTTTCTCCACCGACGACGATCACGGGCGACTCGGCGGACGATCATCTTCACTTTTACCGTCGTCCGTACACGGACACACCGGAATTTTTCTTCTTATTATTAAAATAGTTAATAAACATCAGGAAGAAAACGATCACGATGTCCGGCTGAGGAGCAGAGATGGCCCACGGCGGGCTGGAGAAATGGCCGAAGCGCCTGCGCAGAGGGCGACGATGACAAACGAGTAATTTCCTTCCCCCTTTCCCCTTCAAATTAAAATACGTTCTAGACCCGTAGTTCCTCTCAAACGCTTAAGTCTATCTTGATTCCTATTATTATTTTTATTGTTCCATGGTCTATACATGTTTATAAAAAAACACAACCCTGCGAAAAGAATAATATTATGTGCGGATGCTCAGTTACCCGTATGCTAGTTGTTTATTAAAATTTATTTAAATAATCTCCGGTCGAGTACACTAAATGAAATGGCTCGTGTAAGTGGGATTTATTGTGAAATGTCCCACCTATCTAGTGGGTACGAAACAGGTCCCAAAAAGGACTGGATTGCTACACGTACCATTTCAATAATATATTTAATTTAATTTAAATGGTTTTACCTAATTACCAATTATCATCAATCAACTCGTTATCAAAGAAAAATAATAGTCCGAATATCATAGATCAAAAAAAGTAATTAATCTCTACATTTTTCGTATAACCGAACACAGTACAATTTTTTTTCGTTCAATAAATAAAATTATTTTCAACGCAAAAACTTGAAATTTGAAGGGCGTATCTTACCGACTCGCAATTGTTTTCACAAGCAACACCGCGCCGAGCCGCGGGCCGCGGCCCGGTACCATTATAATTTATCAAAATTCTTTATGAGCAAAACAACGTTTGTCGAGTAAACTAGTCAGGTATAAATAAGTATATGGAATTAGTATATATTCCGTACACACCACACGTATTATACGTCAATATAATATAGGTATGTAGGTGAAACATGTAACTAAGGTGATAATGCTTACAATAAATGGTAATATTATGATATAGACACTTTTCATCATAAAACCATATAGTTGAACCAATCCGAGCTTTCTTCTTTCGTAATAAAGTAAATGAATTTTAATAGATATAATATATGATAATTAGGTTATAGGACTGCGCAAGCTTGATCCAATCACTTATATATATATATGTTATGAAATGTGTTTATAATTTACCAAAAAAATCATAATCATAAACAGATAATAATATGCGATAGTACAAAAATGAACCATAAAATTAATTTTACATAAATAACAGCTAAAATACTTTGTCAAATTTTGAATAAAATAATATTTTAAACATAAAGACTGGAGATTAATTTGAACGTTATATTATATTTTAGACTTAAAATGAAAGCAAGCTATCGAATTAGTTTTGAGTTTCAATCATACACATCATAATATGAGAACATTGGTGATGATGGTTCATGCATTTTTGTTCTAGTCATCACTCATCTGCACTGTCGGCAGTTATTTTCGTTGGAAATTCTCTCGTCTTGTTCATTTTTTCATAGCTCTATACAAACATTAAAAAATATATTTCTATTAGGTTAGATAATTAGATAATTAACAATAAGAACTTGGAAAATGGTTTGATTTCGTAGAATTCTAGTGTGCCCAGGGCCCAAGATTTATCCGATTTCAGGGAACCTACACACATTTTTTAGTTCGTTATTGTTCGTGTCGACAAGATTTTCACCGTCCAAAATAACATAAGACATTTTATTCTCCATACTTTCCTCTCACTGCATACCGATGGCGTGTAATATACTTGCATTGAAATTATAGGATGACATTTTTTTTCTACGCATGAAAATTTAATATAGAAGACATTTTCACATATCTCGCGAGATACATTTGAGATTTTTCCGTGGAACCTAAGGGTTTGGAAACCCTCGACATAGAACATACTACGTATTAATACGCGCTTTACCTCAGTAGCAATACTATGTAGCGAATTGGCAGTTGCCAGCCCTGTTTGCTCAACCATTTTGAACAGAAATCCTTCTTTGTTTTTCAACAACCTATGCGGATGGTCGAATTCAACCATTGTCCCTGCATCCATGACAAGAATTTTATCAGAATCCATAACAGTATTCAGACGGTGAGCGATTGTTAGGACGGTACATGCTTGAAATTTATTTCTAATTGTACTCTGAATCAATAAATCGGTACTAGAAACATAATTCAATACATCGTTTTAGTGAATTATTTATGAAAATGGTATTTATGCATTACTGTGAATCAACATTAGCAGTAGCTTCATCCATCATTAGAAATTTATTGTTTTGGACCAAAGCTCTAGCCAAGCACACTAGTTGTCTCTGGCCTACACTGAAATTTGAACCACCTTCAGAAATGTTCGAGTCCAACCCACTATTCAATTTTTCTATAGTGTTTTTGAGTTCTACCTGAAAATTAATATTTATAACTTCATACAAACTAATATATCAAATTGACTTTATAAATAAAGTAAACTAAAATACAATTACGTCATCTAAAGCATTCCAAAGAACGTTATCTGAGTAGATACCAAACGGATCTAGATTTGTTCGTATTGTTCCCGAAAATAAAACTGGATCTTGTGGAATAATTGAAAGTTTAGACCTAAGATCATGTAGTCCCAATTTGTGTATCTCAATGCCATCGATGATGATATTACCTTCATTAATAGCTAATCTAAATAATGCTTCAATCAATGATGATTTTCCTGCACCAGTTCTGCCAACAACTCCAACCTAAATGGACAAAGAGTAACCGTTATAAGTTATAACTATAGTTTAGCATTTGAAAATATTTAATCGGAGTTACTTTTTCCATGGGTTGAATTTTTATATTTAAATTTTTCAAAACATATGGTGAATCTTGTTTATAGCGTAAATAAATATTTTGAAACACAATAAGCCCTTTATCTGGCCATTCTGCTGGTGGTTTATTTTCTAAATGATAAAAAGTATGAACACTACATAGTGAAGGTAAGCATCTTTCGGTATATATTTTTACTTGATCTTTACAGTGAATAAAATAATGTAAATGATTTGATTGTATAGGTTTATTTTATTCGAGTTAATTCTTGTAACAATCAGGAAAAATATAATTATAATATTACCCGGGGAAGATTCAAGAGCTGCTTCTGCCGGAACATTAGTGTACTCAACAACTCTTTCGACAGATGTCATTTGGTTTTCTAATTCTCCTAATTCTTTGACTCCCTTTTGTAATATACCTGTTATGTTAAGTGTTTGAGTAATGATCAGTCCAACATATCCACTATATGTTTCTGTAACGAAATTAATAAAATGAAAAAAAAAACGTCTTACATTTGTTTTTTAATCTTACCATCATAGAAAACTAGAAAACCAATAATTATAAAACTTATGTATATGAAACAAATGATGTCTTGTATAAAGCCAAACGCAGCATTTGAAAAAATATACAAATGAAAAGCCGAAGAATGTAAATCCTAGACATATTCAAAAAAAATTAAAAATTGTTTTTATGTATGTAAATCAAACGGTTGTACTTACTTGATGCCTATCAAATTCTTTGGACAAAATGTCTTCGGCTTTAAATGCTCTAATTGTTGTGAGACCTTGGAAAGATGCATTGAAGTGTGCAAAGACGAAACTCCGCGCTATACATTTTATTCGAAACATATATAAAATTATATGTCATATATTGCACATGTCTGATTTATTGTATAATTTCATAATGTCTAATGAGCAATTGTTGTCAAACACTTTATGTGTTATACATAATTTTACTAACTTGTTCCTTCCAAACGTTTCAGACAACGAATTGTAGGTAGATAAAAACGTGTAGCTTGGTAACAGAAAAGTCCTATGATAAATGTAGGTATCAATAGGTAAATGTTGACTATTCCAACAATACAAATTGTTCCGATTACTGTCATTGAAATCTAAATTGAAAATTCTTGGTCTGTATTTAATTTATCACACGCGTCCATCATTCATGCAGTCTCCATATCATTATTATATACGGTGTCTCATCGGGATTTCCACAGAGCGATATCTCCCGTATTAATAGAGATTATAAGATTCTATTTTTCATATGAGCATCCCTGGGCAAAGGTTATCTTGTTGACAGTTGTTTGGTAAATATAAGTGTATTATTTAAGAAGTTATTAATTTACTTTTTTTTATAACTTTTATAAATTTTGAAGATAGCCATTTTATAGGATTCATTTTTCTGAAAATGTTGACGGTTCAACTTTCAGTTATCATTGGATTAATGATTTTTTATAATTTTTTTTTGTTTACAAAGAAATATGTAATGTAAATTATTATCACCTCATCATTTTTCCGATAAGGTTTGCTGGTAATGTTATTATTATTTAAAATTGTGTAAATAGTACACTATTTTCTTGTTAACTAAAAACAATTAAACAATTATTAAAAACCATGAATCCAATGTACATCGTAAGTTGAACCGTAAAAATGTTCAGAAAAATAAATCCTATAAAATGGTCATCTTCAAAATTTATAAAAGTTATAAAAAAAAGTGTATTTTTTAACTTCTCTCAAAATACACTTAATACTTATATTTACCAAACTATCGTCAACAAAATTGCATTTGCCCACGGATGCTCGTAAAAAACAGAATTTGATTATCGCTCTGTGTAAATCTCGGTTGGACATTCTGTATATTATTTACATTAACACAATACAAAATTGGAGAAGGTAGTGTTTCATCAATGACTCCCATATCCTTGGTGAAGCGATTGAGTATTCGTCCTGATAAAAGTGATCATGTTGATAACACGTGTATTCTAAATGAGGTTATATTATTACATTTTTATTACCCGATGGATTTGAATGGAATAATTGCATCGTGGCTCTGGTTATAGCTTTGAACATACTATTGTGTAAACTATCGGAAATTTTTATAAAGACTGATACAAATGTAACATTTCTGAGGAATATGATTAGTAGCATGACCACGTTTATAACCACATAAATTGTGACACACATTTCCCGAGACATCGACCACCATGGT
The DNA here is from genome assembly GCA_949715065.1 of Periphyllus acericola. Classification (NCBI taxonomy): domain Eukaryota; kingdom Metazoa; phylum Arthropoda; class Insecta; order Hemiptera; family Aphididae; genus Periphyllus; species Periphyllus acericola. The sequence goes on along the minus strand of OX454265.1, from coordinate 5,823,108 downwards.
AACATAACGGTGGACTCGATATTAATTGTTGAAGTGATGTTTTGTGTAGTAACACTTTTCACATTATTGAAAATAAGATCCTCTTGGTTAACCCTAAAGGAAAATATTTTGAATTAAGTATTCAAACATTTCTATTGACATATTTCACTAAAATCAGTACCAATAACTAATCCAATAATCTCCTCCACTACACACAATACATGTGAAAATAGTAGTGATTACTAAAATGGACAATTGACATTTATTTCTACCAGCAAATATATATGATAAATAAACACTCGTTGGAACGTTGCCAGTAAAATAAGTTTCAACTTCTTCGACGGGTTCTCCTAGAGTCGGGTTGATTTGGCTCTCATAAATGGAAGAAGAACAACTTTGAATAGACCCTTGACGAGATATAATAGTGGGCTCATCCGATCTATTATAACTTTCCTCGGTGACTACGCAAAATCCGTTTTGAGAGCCAACTGATGTTTTCTCTGAAGAAATTAGTAATCGTTTAAAGTCTGTTCTTGTAGACTGAAGTTCATGATAATCCCCATCTGCCACAATGCTCGCCTGATACAAAATAATTTAGTTATTTACAGAATGATACCTATAACCTTCAACAGTCGTAAAGTCACCGTCAATAATCAATATCAGTACGTACATTTTCCATTAAAATAATACGATCTACGTTTGTCAAGTATTGTTTTTGATGAGTAATGAGAACACAAGTTTTTTTTCTAAGATAGTCTGAAAGTAAAGAAAAACACGTTATTTTTGATTTCGTTATATTTTATGCCATACACTTGTATAGTACCTTTAATGCATTTATGAAATATATGATTGCCTACATGTGTGTCTACAGCAGATAAAGAATCATCCAGCAAATAAATATCCGCCTGTTTATATATTGCTCTGAAATTGAACATTTTTAATCACGGGAAGTAATGTAATAATTTTTTTTTCTTTGTTATTAACCTAGCTAAATTTATTCTCGCTCTTTGTCCACCGCTAAGAGAAACACCTCTATCTCCCACTATTGTCCTGTCGCCATACGGTAATAGTTTAAGATCAGTTTTTAACGCACATACTCTTATCACCTATTACATACATCCATATTCAAAATTGTAAATCTAACAATATGTATATATATAAGCTTTTTTGTTGTTGTAAATGTTGTAATACTTGTTCGTAGCGTTCCTTATACATTGGCGAATCAAACACTATATTCTGTTGAACGGAACCGTTGAATAACCATGGTTCTTGAGAAGCATAAGACACTACACCACTGACAGAGATTTTTCCTTCGGAAAGTTCCAACTCTCGTAAAATTGCTTGCATTAGTGAACTCTGCAATGAAAAATTACTATTTAAATGTTTTTGTTTCCAATTTTGTTTTGAAATTCGTAAATACTTTCCCAGCTCCCACGGGCCCGATTATAGCAACCAACTGACCCTGTTTAACAGTTAAATTAATTTTATTCAACGTTTTATCCGGTTGACTATGAATCCATTTAGCAGAAGCATTTGATATGTCTATACCAAAACTATTCAAGCAATTGATATTATTTCGATCATAAGTGTTATCTATTACATCTAATTCCCGGTAATCAATTGGGCTTTCTATAACGGAATCCGCAGTGTTCTCCGTTTTCGTAGATAATGTTTTTTGTTGATATTTTTCGCTGTTTAACAAGAACCCCTTGAAATAAATGATAGTTCTAAATTTTTAACACAACTAGTAATATTTTGTTAACTTTTATGTCACTATCTAGTAACAATTTACTGCGTACAGCAACAATAAAATGTGTACAATACCTGGATCCGTTCAATAGATACTAGTGCTTCAGCTACTAGCCCAATACCCATAGGGAAACATATTGTCATTGTTGTCCTAAGTATATTATAGTATGCGATTACAATAAAAACCTAGAAATAAGAAACAGTTAATATTCTTTATTTTTACGTATTGAAATTAAGCTCGAGCACATGTGTGTGGTGTGTCCGCATTAAATTTTACTTTTTTCGTTGTAATGTGATTTCCCAGTATTACGTATGATAAAATACTTATGAAAATTGCAAATCTACTGTGAAATATATTGAAATTTTGAAGAATAACTTTTATATGCAGGTTATTTTTAATTTGATCAATTTCCAATCTAAAGTGATAATACATTTTGTTTAAGAATTTGTAGTTATTTAACAACACCAATCGTTGGTGCTATAATCAACACACTTTCTCGATTTTTGCACTAGATATGCAAATGGCTTCTCCCAAGTATACATTTTAATCACTTGTATGCCTGAAATAATTTCATTCATCAGCTTTATTCTGTCGTCGGTTCTCGGAGCTATCTTTAGTCGAAATTTGGTTATTTTCTTTCCCAGCCATACTGAAAACCGAATTTCTGTTCGTATTATTCACATAAATAATTTACTTTACCGTGATAATTAAAGACTTTTATAAACCTTGTAATGGAACAATTATAATCAGTGTTGTAGTTCCTATTAATGTCGATGATAAGCCTATTTCTTGCCACAAAAAATATGTGGCTACGATGATTCCTAGAGGACCGATCCACAAATAATTCATATATGATACCACCATATCAAATCGATTTACGTCATTTGATAGTAAATTCATTATTTGACCGGCGTTGGTTTCACCACTAGAAGTTTTACTCAATCGTAATGCCTGCGTAACAAAACTAAAATTTTAAAATGTAATCCATAGATAATATCGGTCATTAAGGTGATAATTAATTTGTATATTTTTTGTTGGTAAAATGTTCTTTGTAAATTCAGAATCTAAAAACTGCAGTATATTAACCTTTAAAACGTGTGTTCTGTAAATAATGTACATACCATAACGGAACATACCTTTTTAAATATCACTGAACAGAAAGCCACCCTTATCTGCATACCACAGTATGTTAATTCATTATGTGAATAATGAAAAAGAAAAATGTTTAATAATATGGTGAGCATTAGTCCAGATGCGTAGAGGTATGCATGTCCTATACTGGTGGCACTGTCTTTATTAGAGTTGAAATATGATATTAGTCCACCAATAAGTATAGGTTGAGACATTCTACATAATTGTAAAAAAGCATATAAATACATAAATAAAAATTAATAATTATACATAAACATGAGTGTATATTATGTACACGCATACACCGAATACTTATCATATAAAAAATGATAACATTTCAACTAGATATTTTCCGGAAAACATTAACTTTTGTTTGGTTGATTGTTTGATGGTTATTTTGAAATAATGATTAAAAACAATTCACAAGTAAATGGACTATAAAATATGATTTAAATACAACAAAATAATATAATTGGGAATTCGTGCATAAAAAATGTTAAGTTGTAAAAAGCTTTGGAACTAAAACAATAATAAAATATAGTACCGAATCATAATTTTTAAATATTAAAACAAAACTTTTGTACATGTTTGTTAATTTATAATAACAAAATATAGAAAAATTGAACGGTTTCTTAAATTATATGTTTACCTTAATATTGTTTCAACGAATACTTGTATTATCCCACAAAAAATGATCTTAGCACCAAACATTTTAATCAAAACTTTTAACAGACTAGGGTCTCGATTTACATTTCTCGCATCAGTCATCTCGATTTTCCATTTCCTTATATGAAAAAAAAGCAGATAATATTGACACAGATTATAACAATAAAAAATCAATGTAATTATTTGAATAGGTTTACTTTTCTAATTCATTTCCCAATAATGATGATTTGTAATCACTAAGAGGTGTATACAAATCAGTAACTTCCAAAACCTTTTTGCGTCCAGTTTTTAAAATGTTTAAAGTCCAGCTATATTAAATATAATACAATTTTATTTAAAGTATTTATTAGTAGAATTCACCGTTTAAGAATTCCATGGTTCACTATGTTGTTGCAAAATAAATACATTTTGAACATTAAATTTGGTATGGTTAAATAACGAAAATTACGTTTTACCTAAATGTAAGGATTTTCAATATATTTGCACCAGCTCGTGGATTTGGAGGTCTTTTTTCTTTAACGCCAGCATTCATTTTGTACCTTAAAAATTTGATTATTGTAAAATTATTAATTGAGACTACTAAATATGAGTGGGTTTCAAGTCATTGGTTTGTGCGTTGCATCAACTTAATGAAGGCCCAATATGCATGTACTCGGTATCCAGTTAAACTTATAAAATTGTATTCAAATTGTAAGATTATGTTTCTATAATACAAGGTTTCCCTCATAGGTAACACCAATTGGGAAATGTCCTTAAATTATGAAAATAATCAAATTCTGTTTTTTTCTATATGTTACTCACAGTGATAAATAACAATATTCACAACTTTTTTTTCACTTTTATGAACGCATAATTTCAACTATTTAATCTGTGCGTCGTTAATCATTGTGCCATATCAAAAGTCGGATGAACTGAGAAACAAAATAGAAAAATGTCAAATTAAACTGATGAATTGTACTTGATAATAATTTGAAATTTATCGATTTTATAATTTCCATCGCATTCTCGAGTGATTTGGTTTGTAAAAAAAATAGTAAAATCCTATTTGAACAAAATATGGAATTATTTTACTGACAACTTTTAAATGTACAATAATATAATGGTAAAAGAGCTAACAAATATAACTTCTAAAAACTGTGAACGTGGACAGCAAAATGACACAATCATTCATTATAATCAGTGATGAAAATTGTATAATATTATATTATGCAGCTGATACAAAAAAATAAAATGCAGATGGTCAAAAAAAAAATGATAATTGCGGGTAGACCGATATTGAAGATCAAGTATAAGCAAAATATTAAAAATAATTTAATACTAGTTACTTTTGATGTTATTGTTAATTAACTAAAGAAAGGTAAATGTTTATTTTAATTTATTTGTTATTTGAAAAGTTAATTTTTTTAACAAAACCATTATATACTTATAATATATAAATAAATATATAAATATATAAATTATTAATAATGTATAAGTGTATTATTGTATTATCAAGAGTCAAGACTGTATGGTATATATTATAATGAATTAAATTATATTTTTATGAATTACTTACTTTGCAATGTATTGTATTTAATAACTCTCGGAAGTTCGGAAATATAAATATTTTAACAAATTAAGCTGATCATAGTACACAATAAATATCTACAAGTAATTAACACCAAAATACACTTTAAATTTGATCATTTAATGCCAACGTTTTTGACACTGTAGAACATCTACTGTATCAAAATCTGTAGTATCAATGAACTCACTGAACATTTGAAGTAAAAAAAAAGTCAGTGTTCAGTCCATGTTGATCAGACCGATTAGCACAATACAAATCAGTTTGTTTGATAATACATACACCTTATGATATAAGGTTCAAGGTAATATTATATATTCATATTATAAATTAATATCATACATAAATATAATATTTTACCTTTCTTTCAATGAATTTTCATACTTTTATTAGAGTGTACTGAAATTCTCCATAGTCTAGTGTTATCTAGATTCCGAGGAATGCATTAGTTTTACCACCATAATACGTTTTTTTTAATTTTTAATTTTTTGTCTCCATCTATAAAGAATTATTATACTGTTTCAAGCAGCAAATGACGTATAGCTTTTTTTTTTTTAATTAAATGGCGTTTATTGAAAAATTTACAATCTGTACATTATATACAATAAGTAAATATGATATAAGAATAATATAAAAATGTCTTTGAGTGACATGAAGGAAGACTCGCAGTCGAGTCACCTTTTACAAAGAATTAAAAAAAAATTTTTATGACTTATATAAATGTATTTTAAAGGTTAAGCAGATCTCTGCACCAGTTGCGTTTGAGACGTCTTGTGTGGTTGTCTGGAAGAGTTTTTGAGGCCAGTTGAGAGATGAGGTGGTTGTGGTTCATTAGGAGTTTCTCATGAAATCTTTTATAGAAATTGGTAGCTATGTCGTGGATGGTTTTGATTTGGAGGTCATCGTGGAGTAATTTGGAGGTCATCGTGGAGTAATTTGTTCGTTACGTACCATGGAGCTTTGGCAATGATACGCAGACAAATTGATTGTAATGCTTGGATCGTTTTTGCATTTGATTTTTTGGTTGGGCCCCATAGTACGATGCCGTTGGTCCATAGCATAGGAGGCATTTGTATATAAGGATTTTGTTTTGAATGTTGATGTTAGATCTTAGTATGGGTCTAAGTAGGTGAAGTCTACTATTTAATTGTTTTCGTTTGTCCTTGAGGTGAGGACCCCATATGAGTTTTCTGTCGAATGTGAGACCGAGATATTTGACACTCGTGCAATGAGGAATAGTGGAATTATTCATGATGATCGGTGGACAGTCATGTGGACTTAAGGAAAAGGTTATATGCGATGACTTGGTTTCGTTGATTTTAATTCCCCATTTATTGAACCAAGGCATAAGGATGTTTAGGTGAGTTTGGATTTGATGGCGGGCAATGATAGGGTCAACACTTGAGGCAAGTATGGCTGTTTCATCAGCATACGTTCCAATGAGAGTGAACTGACGTATAGCTTTTGCATTAATAAGCAAGTTTTTTGAATATCCCAACATTTTTTCAAATAGACGAGATGTAAAAATAAAATCGAAAAAATCTATGTAAATTATTTAACAAACCTCTATATTTTTCACAATGGTCACTTGGAAATGAATAATTAAAAGTTAAATTTGGAACTGCCTCTTTAATTATTTTGGGAACTTTCAAACAAATCTAAGGAAAAAATATGAAATGAATTACTTCCATTATTGTAAAACAATGTTGTGTTTGTTCATTGAAAATGTATAACAAAAATAATTAAATAAGTAATGGGCACTTGAACTTTTTTTATTAGTTAAAAATTATCAAAACTGTATTATAAATTGAGGAAAATATATTAAATCTAGATAGGTACCGTGTATTTATGTGCTCTTTCGCTCAACTCCCAAGTACTCAATAATATCATCGGCTTCAAAATGTTGAGCACTGACAGGATGGCTTTTATTTTAAATAATTCCCAAAGATCTATCCCATTGTTTTTTCTTATTTCATTTTTGGGAACACTAAGTGTAGTTTTTGATGCATTGTGAGAGTTTGATAATGAATATAGATCGTGTAAATGATATAAAACAAAATAAAACTATAGGGAAATAAACATGATATTAACTATTATACGCCTATATATTTATAAATATGTAATAATTATGGTTAGGATGCTTAATCTAGGGTTAGGAACTTACCCAAAAATGCATGAAAATATTCCCAATAAATATCCAAATGTGCCCTCAAAAAAAATCAAATATGACATTTTAACTAACTTGGTTTGGTGCATTTTCCAATAATTCTTCAACTTTCAGTATAATTTTAAGAGGCTCAGTTAACTATCCATTGGTTACTATATAAGTTATTCCCGTTGGTAAAAAGCAAAAGTTAGCTTCTATATTAATTAAATTAGTTTATAAATGTGAATTTTCGATCAGTCGTTGAGCGTTTGTTACAAAAATTTTGAATTTTTAGAATTTAATTCGGAAATAACTGATTAAGACGTAGTTTACACAATAATTGTGTAATATTCAGTTACTATGTCCAATTGGCATTACCACACAATAGCGATTATCGGTCGTTAAAATTATTATTAAACCTATAGTTAGTAAAGATAAGTAATTAGTTTAGTTGTGAGGTTAACTATAAATTACACGTTTCATATTTTCTTGTTAACGTTATTTGTGAAACTAACAATGCCTATTACCTACTTATGGGTTTATTATTATATAAGTTATTTCTCCGTCAAAACTCAAAATATGTATTTGCTTATAGTTTTTTACGAAGTATGCATTTATTCATAAAAATTCTTACAAATGCAATAATTTGCAATATAAAATCTAATTTATCTGATTCTATGTCATACGAATGTAATATGACTGGGTCTGCAATGTGCAGAAATACATTTCTTAACCTTTGTGATAATCATAGATATATTAATATACTATTAATACATTAATATGTACTGGTAAAAGTACTTAACATAAGGTCTACGGATATAATGTAACGATCGTTATATCAATATAACCATTCTATACACATAATAAGTTGACTAAACATTAAGTTCCCCCATCCACATTTACTATTGTTAGGCCTATGGCCAATAACAAATATTTAAGAGGGTAGTAGTTCTCCGCGATTACCATCACGTGCACCCGAACTTCATACAGCTACGAGACAGCCCTCTACTTGAAAACTTTATCAGTAAGTCATAATATACATTTACATTTTAATAATTATCTCTAGTCTGTACCAACCCACATTTATTTGTAATATTAAAATCGTATAAACCCTTAGCGCTCCAGAGTTACGGTTAATCATTTTGAAAAGAATCTAACTTCTTCCCTGAATATCTTATATTTAATTGGTTACCCCTTGTCTCGATCACGTTACAATAATTGAATCACATTTTTTAATATTTTGGCAGTATACTACAGCCATTGAGCCATACAAGGCCGGGAACTAACTAGTTAGTTATAATGCATAATAACTTTTTAACTTACCGGCCTGAATATTGAATGTATAAAATAATCCTTATCTAATTCGTTAAAAAAAACAACTAGTTATTAATTGCATTTTTTTTTCATTTAAAAAAAAATGTTCTGTTATTATGGTTATAGATAATACAACTACGAGTGTCTACATCCGTGATTTTAATTAATATTTAATATTTTGTATTTTTTACTTTTGTGATAGATACATTTCTTGACTTCAACATCAGTTATAATATTACTTAGAAATTATAACGCATGCCCGGTAATAATTTAATTATTTAAAGTTAATCATTTAAAGTAGATAACTTATTATTTATATTTTTAAACTTGTATTATAAACTATAAATAAATAGTAACTACTTACATCTACTCTAAATTGAATTATTTTTTCAACTATTTAATTTCTCACTAATTGAGTAAAAAAAAACTTGGAAAGTTTCAGAAACTAACTTATATTCTAATCTAGTTAGTTTTTATATTCGAGTAAATTAAATTGAACTAGTTGAAAAAAGACTAATTTGCCTAGCTTTGCAGCCATGATATGAATGACAATTTTTGACAGCTATTATAGATAGGTCTGCAAGATTACAGATAAAGTTAGATGACTTCTAAAGAATATTTTTAGGCCATTTATGAGTGTAGAACATAATACATAGTAATGTAACCATACTATCTAAAGCTGTAATACATGATATAACGCAATCATACGATCTAAAGCTGTGGTGGACACACGACGATCTATGATATAAAGCCCTCAAACTGAATCTTCGATTGCAAAAATAAATTGCAGTGTTTTGGGCGGATAAAAATCAATAATAACCAGTAATCGACAACCATGTTAAATAAATTATAAAATAAACTAAAAATCAATTGATTATATTATATTTATTGAATATTTTTAAATACAACACTGTATTAAATGTTGGCGGTAAATTAATATTGGTATCTAGCTATCTTGAAAAATTGCCACTTATACGATAAGAAGCGCTAGGTGTACTTAACAAAAACTGTTTTGACTGTGAAAATAGGTCGTTGGGTATCCAGTGTATCTTAATTTGTGGTGATCACAATGACCTTTAGTTTTGAAAATATTGACAATACGCAGCAATTATTACGAAAATCTGTAACATTTTCTTAGATAAGAATGCATATATATAAGAATGTTAATACTGAAAATCAAGTATAAGATTTATTTCAAGTTTTCTTTTGGAGTGAACAAAATAGAAAGTTTACCGAAAAGTCTCGAAAAAATGAATAAACATTTGTTCTTTAAATTTTGATGAAATCGGATGTTTCAAAGAAATATGTTGAATTTTTCGAATCTTACTATTGTTTAAAGATACAGCGTTTGTTTGTTTGTTCATAAAAATCTCAAAAATTACTCAACGGATCCTAGTGCAGTTTTCACTAATAAATAGGTTCCAAACTCGGGGAAGGTTTTAATGTAAAATTTGTTTTGAAAAAAAAATTTTGCGCCGAAAAAAATAACAATAATGTAAATAATTTAAGAATATTTTGAAAACGCCGGGGGATTGTTGATTGTTGATTTATTGTTGACCTTGGTAGCACGGATAAAAAAGAGAGAAAGCAATGCAATGATCTAAAGGCAACCACCACCTGTAATTTAAAAATAAAGTGTGACGTTTCCACTATAACAATTAATGTATTGATATTTTGCACGGAAGTCAGTTGCAAACATTCCATTTATCCATATACTTGATGAGAATTTGAAAGAGAACGGTGAAACTATTGAAAAATAATCATTTGGATATGTGTACGATGGCGCAAACACTCGGTCGAACGGTGATTCTCGCCAAACTATGCCTTTAATTCCACAATTTAACTCCATGGTTCACTGATCAACAGCTGCTGGTGAAATGAACGATTGCTCGAAGTCCGTCGAATTTGTGGACGTACGTGTTGACTCTCAAGTGATAAACGAATACGCGAGTCGCGTTACAAAATGACCAATCGACGGAAGTATTTTCCGAGCAATATTTTTCATCGGCTACGGAAATATTCCGGTTGACGATTCCACTGGATTCATTCCGTTTGCACGTAATATTTGTCGTCAGTTCACATCGTAGAAATAACGGTTGATAACGAAAGAGATTACAAAAACTACAAGATTATCATTACTATTACCATAGGGACGACATACGGCTATATTCTGATTTATTTTGATTGTGTAATAAAATATAGCGTGGCGTTTAAATGTTTTTCGCTAATCAATGCAACAAAAATTTAAACCGACTCGGCAGCGACGGGCAACAATAAGTATATTCTATAATTAGATTACAAAAACTACAAGATTATCATTACTATTACCATAGGGACGACATACGGCTATATTCTGATTTATTTTGATTGTGTAATAAAATATAGCGTGGCGTTTAAATGTTTTTTGCTAATCAATGCAACAAAAATTTAAACCGACTCGGCAGCGACGGGCAACAATAAATATATTCTATAATTGGTTGTAATTTGCCACATACGAGTATATGGGTGATTATCACTTGAGAACGGCTGGACCTTGTTTTTTTTTTTTTGTTGTATTCTTTACTGTCCCGTTCGTCATTGTTCGTAATAGTTGGTTTCGGTCATACCTGTTCCGTGCGGGCCACGGGTAATTCGGCTCGTATCTTTACAAAATTTGATTAAAAAGATATTTATTTTTTATTTTATTATTCCATGAGTCACATTGGGATGGTCCTTAGCCGTTACAATTTTTCCTGTTTATCTAAAACGATTATATTAGAATATATATATATATCACGTATACACGCATAAACATATGTATGTACTATATCAATTATTGTGTATGGATAATTAAATATAATATACATTACAATCGCTTTTAATACAAATCGGACTGATGGGAATTACGTAATACAATATTGTAACCGCTAGAGTTTATGTCGAAAATAGTTTATAAATATTGTAATCGGTGGGATTAACATTCCCCACTCGGAGTGATTGATTACCAGCGATCTTTAAATTTTATCAATGGGTTATTAGCTTGCTGTTAATTGTAAAATATGGATGATAATAATTATGAAAATGTAGACACTGAACACCCATTTAACAATCAATTTTATTTAAGAACGTGCACGTCATGAGCGATAAATCTCTCTATCTACGTTGAAAAATCATATTTATCCATGTGAACATAAATGTATAATAATTAATTAGTTAAGTAGACTGGTACTTTAATATTGATTTTCTTTCTTATTCGCACTGTGAGTGCCCTTGGAGGTTAGAAAAAGTCGACCGATTTATCACTGTGCTTTATTATGTTTCGTTACAACTACAGCCGTTTTGTCAAATAGTTGAAATACTAAAATCAGTAGTGAGTTTATTCTTTTGTTGATTGATTAAGTGTCTATGAAAAAAGTGTTACTGTTAAAATTAAAACTCTTGACTAATTACATCGTTTGATATTCGTATAACATACCTACCGGTACCAGGAACAAGTTTAAACACATTTCCATGGAGTCAATTTGAGTTAACATTTTGTAAGTATATGAAAGTTGATTTAAATGTTTTTTTTCCATTTTTTTTTAAACCGTGTTTCGTATAAGTTCTATTGACATTTGTGTGTTGTACTAATGAATCACAGTTGTGATGAAAAAATATTTGAGCCCGATCATATAATATTATAGTCAAACTCATAAGTGTATAAATGAAATAGGCACCTACATCATCATAACTTTTTCATTTTTCGTTCATAAATAGCAGGACTATAATGATTGCATTGTAAAATGGCTTTTTTACCTCATAACTTCTTGGTCCAATTAATAATTTTAAATATACTGTAAAGTACTTGTGGTGCATATTTACAGCACTTAAATAAAGTAAAATATGAAATTTTACTATATTTCTAACCCTTTGACCGTAAAAAAAATGTTAACCGACACGAATAACATATGGATTTTTAAAGTTAATGAAAAAGAGCTTAAATGTAAGAATATTACTCATAAAGTATCCCCCATATTAATGTATCAATCCTATGAGTTACACAACATGACATAACATTTAATACGTGAAACTTGAAAGCGACTGGAAGTGTTTAAAATAGAAAACAAATCACTTGCTGTCCTAATAACACTAAAAATACTTAAACATTAATTATTTTATCACAGTATCTCCAAGCTAAGTATATTGGTTAATATTTTTAGTTCAAAATCGGAATTGCGGCAAAAACCTTGGAACTACCAACCAAGATAAAATGGACTGGAAGCAGACAGAATGACGCCTGACGGGCGTATGACAGGTCTTAAAACAACAAGATAAATTATTCAAATAATTGAAATTTTATAAGTTATTATTACGGCAATTAATAATATAGGTGGAAATCAGATAATATATCTAGAGCTGTGATTAGTGCACATTAGGCTGTTATACAGGCAATTATATTCCTAAAAACGAGCATTTTGTCGTATACGATTATGGAAAAATCGTCAAAAAACGGAGAACTAGAGGACATAGAATTAGAAAAAGTTGGGAAATCACATGAATCATCGTTGTCAATCGAACCTCCAGACCTGAATGGAGATTGGTCAAATTTCTTTTTATTGCTATTAATAAACGTAATGCAAGGTTTACTTATGGGCGTAAGTATCAGTTTCCCGATCATGTTTCAAAGCAATACATTGGTAACATATGAAGAACAGGTAAACTTGAATTTCAATATCAGCCTAAAGTATAGTTGCGTTTTACCATTTTTGAGTCCCGATAACTCAATAATTTGATATTATAATTGATATTAAATAACCTAACTGCTCGATTAATAAAAACAAAAAAAAACAATTTTCTCCTATTCTGTTTACACTGAAATAATTTGACGAATCGACATTTTTGACTGCAAAAATCTATTATTCTTTTTTTCACTTGAGCTTTCAGTTATCATATTCCTACTGCTTACTTTTAAAACTAAATACATTTTTACAAAGAATACGAGTATAATGCATGATGCTTTAGGTATTTAATTATTGGATGCAATTTATTTATTATAGATTTTTTTTCTAGGCTTTTTTTAGCATTGTATTCTGGCCGCATAGTATCAAGCTTTTGTGGGCTCCAATAGTGGATTCACTGTACATACCATGGCTTGGTAGAAGAAAATCTTGGTTTATACTCATTCAATACTTAATAGGTAGGTATTAAAAGTTTTGATAAACGTTTCCTACCTTCATACTTTTTATTTATATCTTATCAGAAACTATATAATTTCGATAAGACTAGATCTAACGTGATGAACTATCGGATGAGAAAAGGTACGAACAAGATAAAATAGAATTTCATGATTGAAGTGGAAAGTACTTACTTATTTAATTATGATTTATTTTCTAAATATCCATCAGAACTATAACCGGAAGCTGGAACTATAGGATGAATATTTTTTAATTAAAAAGTTTTAAGGCAAAGACGATTTGCTTAGGTATCACAACAGTGAAAACTGTGTATGGCGGAATCGCACGGGAAAAGAAACATACTATTCCGACAATAGTTTTCGATTTATCATTTTCAGTTTCTACAATGAAGGCAAATTAAATTTTTTCTGAGACAAGACGTAGCCATATTATTAGCCTGAACGTTTCCAGATAGGGTTGACTGTACACGGAAATACAATTAAAATAAAGTATTGTTATTTTATTTATAATTTAATGAGGGTTTGCCAGATTGTATTGCACTTCAAATACGATATTTTTCATTTATTTTTAAAATGTATAGATTCCAACAAATAGTATACATTTTGACTCGTATTTTGACTTGAATTGTTTTTATTTTATTTTATTTATGTAGTTAGAACTGATGTACTATACATATGCATTTATACGGCATTCACATTTCACATTTTGAGTGACAATAATATTTAGACTCTTAGGTTAGGTTTTAGGTTAGTCTTAGGTTTTGAAATTTTGATTAACGTCATACTCACGAGTTTCGTTTACATCATATTATTTACTCGCGTTCGTATATTTTAATATCGACCCCTCTAAAAGTATAGTATTATTGTTGATCAGGTGCGTTTTTATTCTATCTTGCATCCAACATTGATGATTGGTTGCCAGAGATAGGAAAGCCAAACTTCAAAGCCTTAGTTTTATCATTTGGCATTATCAACTTTTTGGCTGCCACGCTAGATATAACTATCGATGGTTGGACCCTGACCATGTTGAAAAAGTAAGCTTCATAGACAATTTGACATTGAGAAATTTAAATACGTCAATAACGTTTTGGTTTTTTTTTCATTAATGACCTGACCTTACTGGGTTTTTGTATAGACGCAACGTGGGCCATTCCTCTACTTGCAATGGAATGGGTGGAACACTTGGTTTGCTTATAGGTACTATTGGTCCAGCTCTACTTCCGTCTGAGAACTTTTGCAATACATATTTGCGAATGACGTACGACACAGGAGGATTAATCACAATTAAAGGTTCGTATAGTTTATCATAATGATTATTTATCGCGTGAAATTTATGACGAGGTGATAATAATTTACATTATTTCTTTTAAAACAAAAAAAAATTATTAAAAATCATGAATCTAACAATAACTGAAAGTTGAACCGTCGAAATGTTCGATAAGAGAAGCCCTATAAAATGGCCATCTTCAAATTTCACATACATTTTAAAATAAAAAGTTAATTTTTAACTTCTTTAAAATAGTACATTATATATATATATATATATATATATTAATCAATTTATTGTCTACAAAATTGCCTTTGCCAAAGAATGCTCATAAAAAAAACAACATTTTATTACCTCTATTAATACGAGAAATATCGCTTTGTGCAAATCCCGGTAAGACACCCTGTATACACGCATCTGTACACAGTGCACAAAGATGTGGTGTGTATAACCCTAAACTTTGTATACAAATCTTATAGTTATTAACTAAAAATTATCGGTCAGGTTTATTTATTATATTTTACTACAAAATATATTATAGTTAATAAATAATTAATATTATAATAATTAGTTTTGTGTACAACACTGACGATAATATGCATATTATTATATTACATTTAAAATATCAATTTCCGGTTAATAACAGATTATTATGCAAGAATGATGATTAATACTTCGTCCGCTCACTTTTAATTTTATAAATATTGTAGGTTTTCTGTTTTTTTGGAGTGCTGTATTTATGATTGTCCCAACATTAGTTGGTATATTCAAGAAAGAAAATAATAAATTTGATGTCTGCTGTTCAAATATTAACATTTTTCAAAACTATACATTGATTTGGACAATTTTGAAGTTGCCTAGTGTTCGTGAACTGGCAATCGCATTGTTTACAATGAAGGTTTTTACCATTTTGATTATAATTAAATTACTTGAACTGGTATAAATTTAAGAAAGTACAGTCTACATATTTTAACATGTTTTAATTATTTTATTATAACTTTTAAAAAAAATTCTTTTAAAACCCATCATAACTACCACTATCTTTTTACACATCTTTTTCAATTCAAGAATATTTATTTTTATTTTGTTTCTTAAATTAATGTAATATACTCGTATATTCCGAATGTTTTAGAAGTGTTTAAAAAATATATTTTTTATATTGTGTCACATTTTCTTTGAAATACATTTAATATTTTATATTAAATTTTCAATCGGATGTTGAAATCTATATAATTATCTTTTCGTAAAAATGAAGAATATATTTAACGGTAGGTAATTAATATTCAAATGCGTTAATTTTAATTGATAATTTTACAAAATAAATGTGTGGATTGACAGTTTTAATAATTTGCTACACTAACAATGAATTTTTATCATTGAATTACTTAGTATTGGTGTTTTGAATTTTCTTTACAGATTGGGTTTGCAGCAACGGAAAGTATGTCAAAATTAAAATTAATTGATGCAGGTGTGCCCAAAGATAATATAATGATGTTAACTATATTGATGTTTATTATAAAGTTGTTTGTACCTATTGTTGTATCAAAGTATACTTCGGGTCCAAAACCGTTGAGTGCACTTCTGATTGTGATACTACCAAGGTAAAATATTGGTTCATATTTTTTATTATCCACTGTATACAAATATATGTAGGCAATGGATTACATTTAAATTGTCTAAAAAATAAAATGAATCACGTTCATAAAAGTCATACATTTATTATTTTTAAGAATAAAACAATTTTAGTTATAACGTTTTAAAGTTATATATATTATTAAAAACATATTCAAATATTTAACACTCGAAATATTAGATTTGTATGATTTGTACGAAATAATTGTAGTGCCGTACGTGTAGAAATTTCATTTTGACTTCAGAAAGCTTAGTAAATAATAAGTGGTAAAATAATGTGCGTTGCATATTTTCACTCGTAATAATTATAACTCTTAGGAATAATATTTAACAAAATATTAACCTAACCTAAGGGCCCAATCACAAATCAAAACGCAAAGCACTTAATAGCCGACTACATTTTCTTATGCCCTATACTTTAATCAAAACTTTCTATACAAACTAAAATTCTGATGTATAAATCTTTTCTAAGACATTATGGCATTTCAATTTGGGAGGGGGGATGGAAAACCTTTTTAAACTCAACCAATTCAAGCTTTTCAATACACATCGCTTCGCGTTGTCAAATCTGCCCGATGGTACCTATATATCAAATAACTTCCTTTATAAGAACTTAAACATAGAAAACCTCAATCAATTAACAAAAAAACACTTCAAAAACTTTCACAATAGGCTACTAACACACCCAAATTCTTTAGAATTCGACTAAATTGGATATGGTGCCGTGACCATATTAATAAAAATAAAATAAAATAAAACTTAGTATTTAACCGTTAATCTTTTTGAGTACCAACAAATTTATATTATATATGAAATAAGTCATCATGAGAGGTTTGCGTCATTGGATGGTCTCCCTCTTCAGTCATTTTCTCGTTATATATTTGTCTAATTTTATCTATCATATTTGGTTATTGAACATGTTACACAGATTTTATATATTCTTCTTTTCAATAAAAAAAAAATCATATTCTTATTGGTTTTGTCAATATTAAGTTAGTTGTTTTTTCATCGTCATTGCTGTAGAATGTAAATTGTTTTTCGATTATCATTTTAGGTTATATAAGTTAAATATATAAATAAAACTATGTTTTAATTTATGTTTTTGAACTAATGTATTTTTGATCGTTTGTGTTATAGATTACTTTGGAGCTTTTCGTATGTTGTACTGATTTATTATACTCCAATGCTCATTGAAAACAACGGTGTTATAAATGTGCCAATGAAATATTATATAGCTTTAACATTGATATACATAATACACGAGGTTTGTTTATACAATTTTAAGCTATTACTACTATTATATATACCACATAGAATATTATGTTTACATTATAATATATACAAGTTAAGTGGTTCGTAAACTTATCATAAGTTGGACCAATTTTTAAAAATTTGATAAAATGTTGATGACCCACCAAAATCATGGTGATCTTGCACCCATCATATCATGCCGATAATAATTTAACACCAACAAATGTCGAAAAGTTTCAAATATACGTAAACATCAAATATTAGTACAAAATGTATAAGTTTACCGTAAACAGTAGTTAAAAGTAGGTATACGATTATTAGAGTAATACAAATTTTCTTATTTTCTTTCTCTGGTTCGAACATTTTTTGAGACCCATCAAAATGTTAAACGCGACTCAAAGTTTGGGAACCTTTGCACTAGTAAACAGAACAAACCCAGAAGAAAAACTAATCGTACAAAATTGTAGGTACGTGGCATCAAATTTTTATTCACTTAGGCTTTAGAGGGACAATGTTTTTTTTCATGCTTATAAAATGTTATTCAAGCAATATTCAAACTAGTCTTTCGATTTGATTATTTCTCTGTGACTTGTCATTTGCGATTTGTCGAAAAATGTACCGAGAAAACATGCGCATTCACGTTTCTAATTAAACTGTATTAATTTTGTGAACATTTAATAAATTATGATAAATTTGGTCATGTTCTCAGATACTAGCGTATACCATGCAAGTTTTTACAGTAGGATTTTTCTTTCGGATAAGTGACCCAAGATTCGGTGGGACGTATATGTCGTTGTTGGCTACAATTACAAGTATTGGATGGTCGATTTCAAAGACTTTATCGTTACAATTGGTCGACGTGTTGACATTTGGTAAATGTTCAAATGATGACCAAAATAGTTGCTCTACGCTTGGTTTAGAACAGGTAAGAAAATCACGTTTAGAGACAGCGGTTTATATACGTAGATTATTTAAATGGGGGGGGGGGGGGTACTGAAAAAATCTATCATATTATTTGAAGCCACTTAATATTTGGCAAACGTTACAAAATTTCAAACGGAACACGCAGGACTATTTTTAAGCAGCGAATTTATCATTTAGAAACAATACAATTTTTAACAGTTTAATTTGTTACTTATTCGAGTAGATACAATTATTCAAAAATTTGAATTCTCTATTGAGTATTTTTTTGTAAGATTTTCAGATCTTGTAATGATATAATTATAATGTCATTATTTATCATATATTTTGCAAACGCTTGAGGTATTCTCAAAATCTCAAAATAAAATAATTGAAATGGTTCAAAAGATTTTCTTAATTTAATTGTTGATTATGTAACTTGTAATTGGAACGCTGTTGTTAAAAATCAGTATGAATATCATATATTTCATTTTTTGAATTGTATCTTATTATTTAAAAATTTTACTCAATTTACCGATTAAATTATACACTTATGTAATTATGTTACGTTTATGGTACATATGGTAAACTTTGGTAATTTATTTTTAGATATGCAAAAAAAAAAACGGTAATTGCAATTTTACTGTGAATGGTTACTATTTGGAAACTGTCCTGTGTATGATAATTGGATTTAGTTGGTATTTTTACTTTAAAAATACCGTAAAAAATCTACAAAACAAAACTTCTTCTGAGTGGAAGGTGAAAATAGATCGACTAGATGAGAAAAAAGAAATTAAAGCGTAGGCTATGATTATAAACGATATTTTTTTAGATAATTAATATAAGACAAATAATCACTCTATGTAATTTGGAATGTAATATAGACATAATGGTTTTGATGATAATATCCTTGTAATAGTTTAAGCTATGTAGTTTTTAAAATAAATTACTTTGTACTCACTTAATTTTGATATTTTTTATAATGTAACTCTGTAATTTTTATTAATAGTAAATTTGTAAATAGTATTAATTACTTTAATTTAAGTCAAATTTGAAATAATCTCTGTAATATGAACATATTGTTGTACATTTTATACAAAATAAGTATCGTAATTGCTTATCCCGTATTTATCTTTTTTAAAAAGCATATTTATTTTTAATTTTATAATAATTTATTATTAATTATTTGTTTTTATTGAAAACTTAAACCTTTCAATTTCTTCCTTAATATATTTTATTATTTAAACTAATAGTAATGTTCCTGTATACATTTTTTAAATTGTACATTTGTACAGGTTTTTACAAGTCATAAAATCCTAAAATTTTGCCACGAAAACATAAAAAATGACTCATTAATAAACCGAATACAAATTGAACTGAGAGTTTATTTATTTTAGAGTATAATTATTTCTATGTACTATTTTCGTATTTTCTTTCTGATTACACAAATAATTGTTTTTACATAATGCGCTCAGTGTCCAAATTATTGTTAACTGTAGTTTTTTTTTTTTTATTCAAATTTAATATTTAACTATTAACATTTATGAGAAATTTATAAGTATCAATGTCGGTAGAATGTTCAGTAGCGATAGGCGATCGGGTAAGCAGTCTTGGGAGCCGGGAGGTAAGGTTTTTCGTATTTTCTCGGCCATTGTTTGTCTGCATCTCGAGGATAACCGAAGTAGGATCCGAGCAAGTTAATCTTTTCGTATTTACCGGGCCAGTATTTACCGTCATGAGGATGACCGTTGTAGGCTGCGAATCTTGGGTAGCCTGTGTATGCGTACGGGTACGCGACTGGTACAACTTTGGAAGAGTACGAAAAATGTGCTGTGACAAACAAAAAAAAAAAAAAATATACCATTTTTGTCAACATCGACACTCTTAATCGATTTAAGTTGTATAGTTTACAAGCAGTAAGCTTGATCAATGTACCGTATTACATAGTTAATTATAATCATGATAGTACAATCGTATTATTTGTGCTTACGAGAAGGTGCAGTAGCAATGAAAGCATGTTTTTTCACTTTCTTTCCGTCACCGGAAGCTCTTGGTTCGTCGGCGGTTACAGCGTACACGACCAACGCGATGAACATCTATTTGAAAAACAAACATCCATCATCGAAATATTAAACCTAACGCAATGTATTGTTATCAGATAGGTTAATATTTTGTAAGCAATAAGTAAGTTTTTACCATGACTCGGCGTTTAGTTATATCTATACATTTTTTATAAGTAAATAAACTTATATTATAATAATAGTGTATTCACTACACTTCAAATGGATCTCGATGAAAAATAATACACTTGCAAACTCCATTAATTTTTTTTATATAAAATATAGAATACTTACAGTTGGTGTTTTTTTTTTTTTATACAATAAGTAAATTTTATGAATGTAGAATTTATGTTTAAATTTAATTTAATAGAAAATTAACACGGAAAAACATGAGGAGGTGTGGTAATGTGGTAATCTTCTGACGTTGATGAAAATTAGTTTATAGTCAGGAATCAGGATTCAGGAGACCCCGACACCGGGGTAGTTTTAGTCGACGAGGGGGGTTTTCTGATCAAGGATTCACCGGCTAAAATAGAGACTAGGTAGTAGATTTGTGTGATTGTTTAATTTATTGTGAAATTTTTCATGGTAATTTTTAACTGTGACCGAGAATATTTCGATTTATAAGTCATTGTGGAGTGCGAGTTTTGGAATACCTTTTAGGTTTAGAATTTACCATGGCGCCATAGCTATTTGCGAAGGGTTAGGTTAGGTTAGGTTAACTTGACTGTTAAATCAACTGAAAGGTCTGGATGGTTTACATTTGGGATGACTTATCACAATACCATACTTGAATGGGTACTCTATACAAAATACTCTACCAAATAATAATGATTATCTTGAGCATTTATAGTGAACTATAAAATATATTATTTGATATTTGATATTATTATTTTACAAGAATAAACGCAACCAAACTATTAAAGTGTTTCGAGATATTCTCCATGACTTTTCGGTCTACGGAATAGAAAAATTTCTCACTCGTTTCCAGTAACAAATACAAGTATTTTTTTAACAGGCTAAATACGATCGAAATTGAAATTGAAATCTTTTTATAACGATATTTTACCTAACTATATTTTGGTACAAATATGGATTTAAATATATCATTAGAATAATAATTTTGGCAACTGCCGAATAAGTAACATTGCTTGTAGTAGGTACCAATACCTATTGTGTTTTTAGAGTCACTTACCAGATATTTGAATGAAACCATATTTCGTTTTTGGAAATCTTCCTGCATACAGTTCACTATAAAATGTATATATAAACGTCACAACTTGCCAGCGATGTGTACTCGTGATGTGTGACAATGTGCCGAATAAGTGTCGTGGTATTTATAATATTGCCAATCGATCTGGGACTTCCATCACAAACGTAACTCTATCTATCCGATAATTAGGTCGTTACCTGTTCAGTAGACTAAAACTTTGATTACGTAATTATAATATTATGAAGTGCAGCGAGCGTTCGTCGACCGTGGTAATCTATTATATGCATAAGAGACCTTGAACCTCGGTCGGAACGGCGATGAGGGGAAGAGAAAGAGAGAGTGCAATTATTGTTGTTGAAATTGATAGTTAAAATGAAAGAGCACCATTATTCAAATGCAGTTGAGTATGTAAACGTGAGTTTCTTAACTTATACTTTTATCCAAAATTAAAAATATTTATTAAGTACAAATATCTTTCGCGCTTTTCGTATTTAAAGTACGACTTGTTTAATCGATGAACTTTTTCGGATACGCGATTTCGACCTCGAACGCGGTTTTGCAGGTGATCAAGACGAGGGTAATATACGTTCGTTGAAGGCGTCAAGTCGTCCTTGGTAACTGGAAAGGCAAGGTCCCATGGATCGCGAACGCGAGTCACCGATACCTACACATAAGCGTTAATATTTTTTTATTTTTACGTAATTGTATCAAATGTATTTTCTTTGTCTTGAGCACACCGAGTTTATTGTTTATTAAAATAATAATAAGTCGACATGCAGAAGAGTTATAATTATCTGAACTCTGAAGTAGTTTTTTTCCAAAGCAGCCGAAATAAAATTAATAACAATTTTTAGTGTTGTATTACATATATTGAAATTTGTGACATTATAATTAGGTAAAGCTTTGAATGTGTGTATGTTTAAGACATTTATAAGACTTTATGAAAATTTGAAGAACTTATTACGAACATTTTAAATATAGTGTTTTTTTTTTAAAACAATTTACAATTATTGTAGGATTTCGAAATCTTTTTTTGATAGAAAATTACTTTGAAAATTGGAACTATAACACAAATATGTAGTAAGTTAGTAGGTACTAATTTGTTATTGTTTGAACTCTTAGAAGTTATTTTAAGTTTGTTACTAATGAATATTGATGCATGTTAAATTGGACATTTTTAAATTCCTTACTATGTTTTAATGTGAACGTAACTTTAATGTTTTGACCTCGAGTGACAACAAAATGTGTAGATAAAATTATATCTCTAAAAATGTAAAATTCCTTTTTAAAATTTTTTTTTTTTCCGAATTAATAGCAAATTATCTTATTTTATTTATTTATTGACACATTATTTAACATTTTAAAAAACAAACTCAAAATTAAATTAAATGAAACTGATCGGAATCACAACAAAAATGATGGTTAAGAAATAGTTGTCGAAAAGTGTAAAAAATTGGTTTGAAAAAAGTTTAAAAAATAATATATTATATACAATACGCATTACGAAAAAATGTCGTACAAAGATCCGTTTTAAACGTTATACTGCGCAAACTGTACGAGGCAAACTTCGCGCGAACTAGCTGCATGTGTAAATCAATAACATATGACACAGTTCAGGTCTTAACGGATGGTGCAGAAACGCTGTATTTGAAATCATGCGGAATCATGTATATAATATGGAATTTGCGGAATAGAGTATGTTTAGTAAACATTGTTCATAGAATATGATTTTGATAATTTACACGATTTCGCAAAATTCGCGCGATCCTAACGTAGCCCCCTCTATCCCACTCGGATATTATTGCTGTGCGACCAACGGTTCGAAACCGTGTATCTGCAGTGTAACTATTTTCTTCCTAACATTTTTGACCAGCTATGTACGCACACGAATTGTCGTACGAAATAACTGTCCGTGTGTTATGATAAACAGATAAAATGATATCAAACGCTATATTATTTGGTTCTCTGCAGTACGTTGGGCGCAATTTATCCGCGCGGTACCGATTCCGTGGTTCTCGACTTGTGATATTGTTTCCGTACCACGCGTATACCTACTTGGAATATTTTATCAGACGCTCTATTATTCTGTTCTTTGGTATATTAACACCGTACGCCACCAGCAGTTGTAAGTCCCGTAGCACTCGATGCACAGTTATTTTTTTTTATTATGTTGTGTAATATAATATTATAAAACGGTGACTAAGTATGAGTGCATCGACCGAACAAGAAGATAAACCTGAGAAATATGCAGTGGCGATCAATTCAACATCGGACGAGCCAAACTTAAAAGGGGATTGGCAAAACTTTTTTCTATTACTATTACTGTACACTATGCAAGGGCTACCTTTGGGATTCATCAGCTCCATACCCGTGATTTTGAAAAGTAATAAAAACGTATCCTACGGCGATCAGGTAAAATCATATCAGACGTCCAGAAACTTTATCTAGAGTGGGTTTTTAGACTTGCTCACCCCCTTTTTGTGAAAATGCTTTAATTTCAAAATTATTTTTTATAATGTTCAAGTTACCATAAAAACTATGTTTTCTACAATGTTTTTTTTTCATGCTACCTTAAGTATGTTCTGTGGCGAAACAAACTTTTATTTTTCAAATGGAACAACCAATTTTGACTGCGGTGTATCATTTTTTTTGTAAATTTGAACGAGTAGTTTTTGAATTATTCTTATATAAGCATTATAATACCTAATATCATGTTTTATTTTGTAATTACGAGTATGTGTTATAGTTAATTGCTACTAATTTGAGATAACGCAAATCTTCACTTTTCATACGAAATTTTAAATTTGAATAACTCCGAAAGCATTGTTCCGAATTTTGATTACGTTTTATCTAAAATGTCAGAAAAATTAATGGAATAATATTTTGCTTAAAAAATATGGTGTTTCCATTTAAAAAAAGGAAAGTTTGTATCGCCACAGGACATACTATAGATGGCATGAAAAAAAGTGGGAAACGTAGTTTTTACGGTAACTTGAATACTGAAAATAAATTTCAAATTATAGCATTTTTGCGGCAAAAAAGGGGGTGAACACGTGTGAAAAATCATCCTGTATTAAAGACTTTTTAGACGTTCTTGAAAGTGAACGCGGGTTGTTTAAAAATTAATAGGATGAACGTGTTTTGTTTTAGGCGATATTTAATATAGTAATGTTGCCGTACACGCTGAAACTCTTATGGGCTCCATTAGTAGACGCATTTTACGTAAAAAATATCGGAAGGCGAAAATCTTGGCTTATACCTATTCAATTTTTAATGGGTACGTAAGTACAATATTTTTTTTTAAAAAAACCAAGAAGCTTTAAATATCAGAGAATACACTTTTCTTGTAAATTATTTGAGTATTATGTATAGTAAGATGTATTAACTCAATAAAATACAATACTAAGAGAAATAATTTCGTATTTGATTTATTTATTCGAAACGTTTAAAATAACATTTTATTGTAATTTTACAATTCCTACAGTAATATTATATCACGTCACCTTATAATACACTATAGTCAATCCAAATAATTGTCTATTATATTTTATACAGTAACGGCATATGCTCTAACTTTTCAAACTTATCCGTATTTTATGCTAAACAGGATCATGCTTCCTTTATATTGCCAACAATGTCAAAGACTTGTTGCCCGAAACGGAAAAACCAAACATGGCAAAGTTGGTTTTTGTATTTTTTGTCACCACTTTCATGATCGCTACGCAAGATATAGTTGTCGATGGGTGGTCTCTTACGATGCTCAAAAGGTTTTTATTGCCGTAATAGCCATATACTGATAACGATATTGCATTAATTATTGTTTGAAATTTATTATTTGATTTTATACAGACATAACGTTGGCTACGCATCCACGTGCAACACAACGGGCCTAGCAATAGGTTTGATGGTAGGCTCGGCGTCTTCCGTCTTGTGTACCTCAGAGGACTTTTGCAATAAATACTTACGTAGTACGGAACACAGTGGAGGGATTGTGACTTTAAAAAGTAAGAAAGTTTCAAGCAATCGATTAGTAAAAGTGTACTCCCCATCGCACAAACGTTTTTGACGGAATTTGCTGTTCATTTGTTAATACGCAATGTTTCCTAATTTTTAAGTTACGCATTAAATTCAATGAGTTCTGCTGCTTAATTTTATTGCATATAATACGAAAACACCACGGATGAGAACTCATATTTTTATGTAATTTATTTATTTTTTTTCACCTAATATTTTATGTAGTCAATTAATAATAGTTGTTGTTTAATATTTGAAATTATATATTTTCACAAAACAATGAATACATTACTCGCTTCACTCAGGATTTAAGCTCAAAATCTAAAACAACATAAATGTAGGTAGATGATAATTAATTTTAAGAAATTATCACAAACCTGTATTATATTTGTATAAAAATGCTATGTAACAATAGATTAGGGTTCCGATAAATTAGTACCTTCAGAGTTGGGCAAAAACAAATCAAAATGATCAATAAAAAATAAAAGCACAAGCAATACCTAACTAGCTTGTAAATAAAAGAATTTGATTTTATTTTAAATAATATTAGTATTGAATTAAATATAAATTTTTTTAGTTACCATATGGTAAATTGATAATTAATGTTTGACTTTAGCACGTAATATAATGTTATAAATACGGAACATACAGATTTCAATAAAGTTGTAACTTCATGTTATCTACGAAACATAACACGATCAAGGTTGTGGAATAATACGAGTAAATGGCGAAAAGTTACATAGTGAATAGTTATATAATTTAGTTAATAATTAATATATCTAAAACAATAAATAAGAAATAATCGTAAAAATTCAAAATCTTCGGATTTCCTTTTTATTCGGAATAAAGTAGATAATTTACATTGCACGTGCATTTTTGAACGGTAGAATGGTTTATCTTTGTTTTATATTATAGTCAGTTCTCATGACGCGTGTTCGTTGCATTTTTCATTTCTGATAACCAATGTATACAATTTTAATTATTTTAGAAATGTAATCGTACCTAATCAAAAAAAAACTATGATATAAAACTTTGAAAATATTATGTGGTATTAAAAATCTTTTGTCTGCGGTCATCAAAACCAGCGATATAAGAATTAAAATATTTTTCTATTTAAAAATGACAGAAGATACCAATTAAATTTTTAGTTTTTCCGTGCAAAAATGTGTGGTTAATACTATATTACATTTTTTTTCAATGTGCGGTTTTAAGGTATTTTTTGAAACTTGTGGGTTTCGGTTATGCATTTTTTGACCTTAGTCCCAAATGCTCCAGGTTAGGTCACTATAGGTTTGTTTTTATAATTTCGTGGTTTATTGAATAACAAGACGTTTTATGTACTTTATATATTATTTAGTATATTGTCGTCAAAGAAATGTTCCCAAATGTTGATTATATCCTCCACCAATCCATGTACCATGAATGAGCATCTAAAATATCAAATATTTCAATACGATAATTATTGCCATTTTTTGGTATTTCTCGGCAGCGTGTGGGAAACCTACATAATATTCAGTTTTTTAAATGTAATTTATTTTGGTTATTTGTATATTTATATATTATTTTACAGCTGCTATAATATGAATTACATTTTTTTAGCTAAAACCATTATAACTGGTTTCCTTCTTACTAGTTAAAACCAAATTTAATGTATTATGTATAACTTTTAGAGATGGACTTATTATATTTGAATGTTCTTTATTTTTAATAAATATTTTATAGATTATATTATTTTCAACGTAATACTATTTAATTTTACAATGTTGTTGAAATATATGTTTTCACGTATTTTGTTTACAGGTTTATTGTACGCTTGGAGTATTTTATTTATGTTGGTCACAATATTGGTCGGAATCTTCAAAAAGGAAAAAGATTGCACGTTAGAGGATGGGCACGTAAAGCTCAACATTTCTCAAAACTATTCGTTACTAAAGGATATTCTTAAGCTGCATAGTATTCGAATATTGGCGATAGCATTATTGACAGTGAAGGTGAATAATGAAATCATAAATATAAGACTTGAAATTAGCCATTTCAAAGAGTGAAAATCATATTATCATGTATATAGGTATTGTAAGTCAAGTCGTTTTTTCATTTGTTTTTAAAAATCCCTTTCTAAAGTGTACTATTTATTATCTAATTAGCTCCAATCATCGATGTTCGGTCAAAAAGAAATAACTATTAAAATAGCTGATTCTTTCCTAATATTTTGAATACGGCTTATTATTTTTCTTGTGCATTTCTTTATACATTTTGTTAATAGATTGGATTTGCTGCAGCTGATCACGTATCACCTTTGAAACTCATTGACGCTGGTGTACCAAAGGACGATATAGTATTTCTAAATTCATTGCTGCATCTAATAAAAATTATTGTACCACTTGTGGTAGCAAAATACACTTCAGGTCCAAGACCAATGAACATTTATCTAAAAGCCACACTTACCAAGTGAGTAAAATAAATAAGTAATAATATATTCCAATAATCAAGTCTAATATATAGTCATAAGGGTCACCAATTTTAGGGGTGGTAGGGTGTACATCTGAAACGATTACTAATGCTAACACGCCGCGCCGATGACCTATAGGTAAAAGTTATCACGTATTACACGATTTTACAGAACGTATACATGTAAAATGTTTAATGGTTTTTTATGTTTGTATAATAATAGTATATAATCAAATTACATACTAATTTTTATTCGTTCAACTATAAAACGTTTAAACATTTAACCCATACGCATGCGCCGCTGAATAAAATATATGTATTTACGTCGATGAATTCAAATTGGGTTTGTTTGAATTTTGGAAAGTTTTTAAAAATATAGAAATGTCGTCCCTGGTAGTAGTTATAATTTAAAGATAATTACAATGTACACAGGAATTGAGTACAGTCATCTATATTACAGGAATTGTAAGACTATTTTTTATGCTCAAAGTTTTCTCTAAAGACTATAAAACATTTAAAAAAATAGTGCTGTAGAGTATTATATCTGCGTATTACATGTTATTTATACATTATGTTTATCTTTATATTTATACAAATCATATCAAAATAGAATAAAATAAATCCAAACAAATAAAATATATAATTACGACAATTTTCATTTTAATAATATCAAATGTGAGCAGTATTCATTGAATACTTACGGTTTTTATAACATTATTTAATTTTAACTGGTCCGACCATGACGTGATATTTAACAACGTTTCGTATATGACTAAAAAATAATAATTACACAATTTATTCATAAGCATAAATAATGTATATAATAAATAAATGTGTTTTAAATTTATATTTCAGATTATTTTGGAACTTGGCATTTATCTTGCTAATTTATTACACACCAAGTATAATAACAATCAATAATAAAGTAGATATTCCAATTTATTACTATGTGATATTAGTGTTTACATTTGCAGTTCAAGAAGTAAGTTTCTTGGAAGTTGTACAATATTTTAAAAAGTCAATCGGGTGTCAATCGATTTATTCTTCGTTACTCTAATGAAAAAAAAATTATCGTAAATCATAATACTGGAAATAACTCAATTTTTGTGACTTAAACTAAATTGTTAATCATTACGAGGAGTAGTGACTGTTAAATAATTAATTTGTACCACTCTTTATACATTTATACAACAAAATAAATTGTTAACTAATCTCAATTAAACTAACATAATATTATAATATTATATACATACTTTGTATATTTTAATGTTCACAGATTTTATCTTATGCCATACTAATAGCTTCGTTAGCTTTTTTTTCTCGGATAAGTGACACACGTTTCGGTGGTACTTATATGACGCTATTGAATACACTATCGAATTTAGGAGGTATATGGTCAGCTACAGTGGTACTTAAAATGGTTGATTATTTAACGTTAAAGGAATGTTCAGTTGATTCAGGGAATTATTGTTCTACGCAGGATCTTCAAAACGTAAGATAATTGTAATTGTTTATCGATCATTACTATACTTACCATACGCCATTACTATACATGAAATATAATATAAGCGTATAAGCCAATTTAATCATTACATAATATTGTGTATTTTTTCTTTCATTCATATTTATTTAATCTAATTTAAATTATAATCACATAATTAATAAAGTTTTTTTATATTTATCGTTTTTTAGATGTGTAATGAAAAAGGAGGTTATTGTATTACGATAATGAATGGATATTATGTAGAAATGGTACTTTGTACCATGATTGGAATAATTTGGTACGATGTTTTTAAAAATTTCATCAAAGATCTACAAACTATAAGCTCATCCCAATGGTTGGTTAAAATGTAAGGAGGCCGGTTACGGGAAAAGCAAACATGGACTTACTATTACTGGATTGTGATACTTGATTAAATAAATTAAATAAATTAAATTTTATTGTTGTGTTATATAATGATTGCAGATATTATATAATGCAACTTAGTTGTTGAAAATTATATTTATTGATCCAATTGTGTTTTACTTGTATTTAATTTGATTGCTAAATTGAGTGTTTTTTCTAGTTCTTAAATTAAAATAAATATATTTTAACATCTTCATAGATTGAGCACACCACTACAGCAAAAGTTTAAAACAAATATATTGTAGTTAATTTTAATATAACATCAGATATATCCATCCTGCATCACATAATCTATATATATATAAAAATAAGTGTACATTTTGAATACATTTTATAACTTAAGATCCGCCAAACCGTTTCATATCATAAATATATTCAAGTAAACGAGCTGTATAGCACTGAATGCAAGTAGTTACTCTAGCCATTATATTGGGTACATCACACCAAACTTTATAAGTTACATCAAAGTTTAGCAAACGAACGATATATTTATTTACCATACAGTATATCAATTGTACGGATACAAATACGAGTATGTTAAATTTTGCAAATTCTTTATATTTTATTATACAACATTTTCATATATTCTCACAAATGTTTTGTTCGAATAAACCGAATGTAGGTCTATATTATTTACAAATCGTTTTAATAAAAACACGAGGTACAAAATACTTTAAACTATACATATTTATAATTGCCAGAAAAGTAAGTGAGAGATAGAGACAGACAGAGTGAGCCGTGGTCGGGAAAGTGTTTTCAGTGGTGGTAGGCTACCGGGTAAGCCGGGACATGAGCCTTTTCGTATTTACCGGGGTAGTATTGACCATCGTCTTCGGGGTAGCTGTAAGCTGGTGCCAACGGAGTCTTTTCGTATTTACCGGGATAGTATTGGCCATCGTCTTGTGTGCCATGGCTGTAGGCAGAAACTTCGGCCTTTTCGTATTTACCGGGGTAGTATTGGCCATCGTCTTGTGCACTATAGCTGTAGGCAGACACTTCGGCCTTTTCGTATTTACCGGGGTAGTATTGGCCATCGTCTTGTGCGCCATGGCTGTAGTCAGCCACTTCAGCCTTGTCGTATTTACCGGGGTAGTATTTGCCGTCGTCTTCGGCTGGATGACCGCTGTAGACCACGGGACTCGGGTAAGCAGAGTACGCGTACGGGTATGCGGCTGGGACTATGGTGGAGTAAGACAGGATTGCTGAACACAAAAAAAAGCAATAGATGGTCAATTTTTTTTCATCTGTCGACTAAAATGAATACGCGTATAAGAGTCGTGTATTATTAATATTTAATTATGTACTTACGAGCTGAGGCAATAGCGTTGTGTACGGCCAAGGCGATGAATATCTGATCGACAAAAAAAAACATAAAAATATATTAATGCAAATAATCCATGTGTTAACTAAAAGGAGTTCTTATTGCTGCTCGACTAACTTTATAAAAGTGTTTTTTTATATTATCCATTCCGATGGAAGAAAAAGTAAGAGTTTTTATTTATTATTGATGATTGTGAACGGACACTCATCAGGATTACTTCATTTTTCTCTGCACAAATATTGTTCTTTATATTTAATTTTCCTCGCATAGACGTAAATTATAATAAAAGAGTTGTTTTATACTTAAATTTCATATATTTTTGTTACTTTGTATGTGAATATCATTATATATTAATAAAACACGTTAAATGTAATAATACAAATTATTTTTCAAAGTAGACGTTTAAAATTTAACTTTGACTAAAGTATTGATAATATGTATTTTAAAACAATAATTTTTTTCTGAATTTACCTTAGTATATGCAAAAATTTCAAATGTAATTTACAGACAAATAAATAAAATTTCTAATACTGTGTCAATTAATTACAACTGTACGTTTTACGTATGGTTGCCGATCATAATAGAGTTATTCGAATTAATCGACTTCTGAACCGTTTTGCTTTATCAATTATTTATTAAAAAAAAAAAATATAACGAACGTTTCGAGAGTGAAGTATTTCAAGATTCTTTCGATAAACAAAACTATAGTGATGGTTGGGGTTAAAGTTATAATATATCGAGCATGCGCACGATTGATCTTAGCGAGCGATGTGTGATATCTCACTTTTAAATATATGGTGGCAAGACTGATCGTGCACTATATTAAGTATAGTTTTGTTATTCTGTAAAAGTCACTTACCAGATACTTGAAAGAAGCCATTTCGTTGTGATGTGGATTGTTCTTCTAGATCTGCAAACGATTCAACCTGTGGTCGATTTGTGTGTGTTGTGATCGAGATGTGCGACAAGACGAATGGTGCTGAATGCCGGGTAAGTACGCGGTATTTATACGCAACAATCGAACATCGGACCTCCGCGAAGGACGTGTACCCTGCTCCTGCCCGTAAGGGCGTTGCCTGTTCAAAAGACCAAAATCCGGATCACGCGTGGTAGCGGAATGTGACGCGCAGGTATTGCGGTCGGTGGCCGTGTACACGTGCGTTAACCTTGTCTCACGGTCGGAAGGGTGAGGCGAGTGAACGGGGGAGAATACATTATTGGCGTTAAAAATAACTCATAATAATTATAAAACGCGAATCCGCGATATATTATTGTATCGTACCATATTGGGCGTTTCCGGACGTGCCGTCAGCCACTTCGTCGCATTATTGTTATCGATAAATACCTATATACTATAATGTTATACATACATACATCTTGCACGCGAAAATATGAAATGCTACAGTTTGAGAGGAATTTAGTTGTCCGAACTCTTTTGGCCCTGTCGGGCATCCGAACTCAACGGTCGTCGAATGCGGGATCTAGGGGCTTCAGGACTCGCGTTTATGTATACCAATGGATGCATCGATGCACTATTGCATTTTTACGGTTTAATAGTACCGAGTTATTCAATGTGATTGTACGATTTGATATTCTTACGTCCATCGATCATTTATGTTTTTGAAAAATGTACAAGTGTTCAGTTTGTTGTCGATAGATGGTATATTTATTAAATACGAATTCGCAAAGAGCAATATTAATAGGTACAATTAACAGCATAGTGTAACCAAATTCAAACTAAAACTGTATAAATATTTAAAGTGGGTTGAACGCGGGTAACAGTGTCTTCTCTACACTCCATGCAGATATAATAATAATAATCTTTAAATATAAAAGAGTATATAGGTAGGAGATGTTTGCTATGAACGGGTTTTGGGTGATTTACCCCTATTATGGGGGGGGGGGGGTTAAAAGTGGTAAAAATGAAAAACGTTATTTTTTAGTCGGATTTTTAAAATCGGTTAGGAGTGACATTTTCAAAAGTTGATCTCATATACAAACACCTATGTTATGTACCTATTACCACTAAAGATTTTAACTTTAAGTATGCCGTGTTAAGTTATTCTGTTTCTTAAATTTTAGTACGATTTCAGTACGGTTTTCACCAATGGACTGATCGAGTCTTGGGGTAGGTGTTAAAGTATAACACGTCTTGGAAAGATCAAAGGATTTGAAAAAATATTGGACCCGGCCGAGACTGTCCCGTGCGAAACCGTGGATAATTCAGATAGTAATATATAATTGTAATATAGTAGAAATGAACAAGCGAATTCGAGCCGTAGACACAAGACAATGGTAACGTCTCGGTATCGGAAAGTTTTCGGAATAACCCACAAAACAAATCCATGCCAATTATTTTACTAGTTTATAATGTTTATTATGGTAACATGTTATATTATTAATTTCACAACAGTTTTAACATCAATTTTTGTTCATGGAATTTTTTTTGACAATTATTTTTTCCCGGAATATGATAATGATGAAATGTATGCCATTAAAAAAAAAATTGAAACTTAAAAATTATTGATATGATAATAAATTATAATTAAATAAATATAATTTATATATTTTTATTATTTTGTTTCAATATTATTATTGTTGTGTTTATGACCACATACAATTATATCATAAAGGACTGCGATGTGTGAAACTGTTTATAAAATAAAAATAAATAATACAATAGAAATAGTATTATGCAATAGCGTATACAACATTTTTGTACGGGGGGGGGGGATCAGTAGAAAAAATCCTAATCTATGTATAAACATTTTTTGTTATGTAGGTTTTTGTAATGTCCTTATCTAATTAGGACACTTAAAGTATTAACCTACCTACACTTATGTTTATGAGTCATGTAGATATGAAGTTTAGAAATAATTATAAGTTATAACTTATTCATTACGCTATTCATTTTTCAGTTCATAAAACAACCATATAATGACCAATACACTCCGATGATAAATATTAAAATGTGTACTTATTTAAAACAATTTATTTAAAAATAATAATAAGTGAAAGTTAAATTACAAAACGTATGGGGGTACAATTTTCAGCGAAGCAACAATTATTTTTTCCGGGAAATCGTGGGTGACGACTAAAGTTGTGCTTTATTATAGCTTGTCTCATTGTGAATCATATTTTAGATACGATTCTATATTATATATTTGTATGTTAGTACGGGCTACACGGGCGATGCACTCCAAATGTTTACACTGAGACACTTCAAATATAATAAAATAATTAATAGGTATACGCGAATATTAGAATATTCAATATAGGTTGTATAAACACTCGCTTTATAAAAGTCGTTATCGGTACGAGTTACCCACGTATACACCTGTGTATCTACCAATATTGTCACTGAAAATTAAAAATAAATCACTCGATTGGAGAATGATATAAACCAAAAAATTTTTTTTTAATATTTACAAAAATTGTATTTTAAACCTTTTTTTTTTTAAAAAAAAAGCCCATAGTCTATCTTACATCCACGTCCCCCTCTTGTATACGTCTGTGGTAGTAAGTAGTATAATAGTATTTAAAATCGATTTCGAATTAATGTTATTTATTTGTATAAATTGATACTGCATATCTTAACTTAAATACTCATAATTGAACATTATTGAAACTCAAATTAATAGCAGGTAATAAAGAATATTGTTTTACTCTCGAACCTAATAATATTTCAAACACCGGAACACGAAAAGAAAAATTGAATTATTGAAAATTAATTATACTTAGGCACATAGCCTAATATAATGTAAGTGTAAACGAAGTATTTTTTTATTTAATCAATAGAATAATATATAAGTACTCGTATTATATACAAATATTTTATTATTTTAGTATTATATTTATAAAATATTAAAATCCTATGATATTAATACAAAATAAATTTTACTCATACAATGTCAAAAGTAAAAAGTTAGTTTAAAACTAGTAAACCATTTCTACCATGGTCACCTGTAAATAGTTTTAAGGGGAGGGGACAGAAAAAATAGAGTATTTTTAAACAATATTTCATTTTTTTATTTCATTTTTTATATTTTTTTTACATTTTAATTATTACATATATAAAGTTTATAAGTAACGAGTTCATTTTTTTTCCAGGGGGAATAAGTGTCCCCCTCCCAATTGGTGCGCCGATTATAACTATTTAACTTGTTGATGTCATCCTATCCAGTCTTGATTGCAGTTCTAATAGAACGTTGGTTTTTGTTTCTGGTTTTAAGTGTAAATGCTTGTTTATGAATGTTTGAAGTAGATTTTAAATTATTAGTTTTATTATGAATTTGTAATACAACTTTTTTATTTTTACGCGAGTTTGTTTTATGTTTTTTATTAATCTTTTTGAGACCGTTCTGTTGATTTTGATTTTTCTGACATCCAATTAATTCATCTATCAATGAAGGATTAACTGATTTCGACTTCACTTGACACACTTCCGTAATATTAGTCAACTGATCCAAATAGAATTGAGTTTCTTCTTGATTCTTACAATGCCCAAGAATAATTGCCAATTTTATTTCGTTACACATTAATTCGGCCAGATTGAACACTTTGGAATTATCCTTAATAAATATAGATCTATGATCCTGAAAAATTGTTTAAATGTATATTATTTTAAAAAGTGATATCTTTATATGTTTTTATTTTATGAGCTTTTAGCATAAGCAAAAATCATTTTAAGTATACATAATATGTATGACGTTAACTTTTTCAATACATGACACATCCTTAACTATATATCCCATTTCTACCTTCATCATAAATTAATTTCGTGTGGTAAACAAAAGAGTTGTAAATTTATAATAATTTGAGTTTGGGTGAATTTCTTACCGTAACAATATTGCTGTTGGCAATATCTCTGTCGTGGATTAACATCATGAATTGTTCTACGCCAACTAGAAGATTAGCAGAATCTTTGAACAGTACTGAATACGAACAAATTTGAGCCATTATTTTCCATCTATAGTTTCCGTCATATTTTTCTAATAAATTAATTAAATCCAGCACCGGTCTACTGCCATTCTTATGTTTTTCTGCGATCAATTTTAAATCATTTTCTAAATCATCGTCTTTACGATTTATCTCTTCATTTTGAATTTTGACATTTTCCAAAGATATTTTATTTTCAATCTAAATGGTAATTTTTAATTTAATTAAATATATGCTTACTGTTGTTTACTCCAAAATCAATTAAAAGCCACATAATGCATAACTAATAATATATTTATAAACAAATGTAAACTGCATTATTTGCTTGGTTTTGGTTTTCGTCAAAAAATAGTTTCGTGACATGTATTGTGAACTAACAAAAATTAAGTATCGACGATTGAAATGGTATTAAACGACTTAAATTCAATTTTATTAGTGTATAATTAAGACTATATATAATGTATTGGTTATAATGGAATAATACTCGTGCATTGTAAAGATTAATAATTTTTATTAGTTTTTATATATTTAAAATTTAAAATTTTAAATATTGAAAATCCAAAATATGTACCAAGAATTAAAATGTACTCGTTTCATTAAAAAAACGAAGAAGTCCGTATTCCATCTTAAATCTACGATCAATACATAATCACGCGTCCCGTAAAAAAGGTAAACACGAGTTGCGTCCCACTAAATCGGTCAAGAAGTATAATTCTTCTTGGGTTTCAGGTGTTCTCCGTTTTTCAAGATATATCACTTCATATTATAAATTTCAACAAGAATTTATTAGGATGATAGTTAGGAGTATCGTGGTAGTGAAAAATAAAAGTCCTTAGGCATAGCTAAGGAATATGGCACAAACGGAGAAGTTGGATATTATTTATCATATTTTTTTGGATTATCGTTCTTAAGTCCAGATGGAATAGGTGATTTTTTTCATTCAAGTTATCTGAAATACAACCTATTGATACTTAAGTTATAGATTTAGTTGATTATTTAGTCAAAAATTATAATTCAGAAGAATCACTCTTTCCTTCATCAATATGGCTAGAAAATAGTTCAAGTTTACAGCGAACGACCAACGCGTTCAAGTATTTTCATAAAAAATGTAATATTTTTTTCAATAGTTCTCATCCAAATATTTATACATTTTTGGATGTTTTAAAAATAATTCAAACTGATACTATAATATTAGTTAGCGTTATGTTCTAGAAATGTAGGGAACAAAATCAAAACAAAATTTTATTCATGCACTTTCTCTACTTGAGTATGATTTCAATACATTTATATCTTGAACCTTAGATTATTTAAAATAACTTTTATTATTTCTTACTAATTGTTTGTAGGTGTCCATCAATTCTTTGAAAATATCAAGACTTTTTTTTATTGCTTGAATCACTGAAGGATCGTTAAAAGACATGTTTACTGCAATTGATATCATTTGTTTAATAAGAAGAATATTGTCATGGGGTAAATACGGTAGAGTCATTAGAGATTTTGCACATTTCACAACCAAATGTGGATCTTCAGGTTCCATGACGACAATTGCCCTAAAAAATTTTAAAAAATGTTTCAAAGTTCAATTTTTTTTAAATTATTTAAATTAATATTTTTTAAATTAAATTTGGTTTGATTACTTAATTAATTCTACGATATTATAGAAGTCTTGTTTAATCTTTTCCGGAGCACTTTTTTTTATTTTACTTTCGTCAAAATGATAATAATAAAGTATTTTATTTGTCATCAAATGTACTCTGTGGAAGTTAAAATTTGGATTTGGTTGGTTTGATAAAATAATCGCATGCTGTATGGCATCAAACTCGGATGCAGTTGGACACGACTTATTGGACATAAGATATTGTCTTTGAGCTGTTAGTGCTACCGAATAAATGAATTTCCACTGTGCAGTTTCTGAATCTAAATCGCATGCTCTTTTCGCATACTGAACTACGTTTTGTAATGATTTACCGCCAATTTCTATATAAACTGCAGCATGTATAGCATAAACTGCTGCTCTTGATTTAAAGCTCATAGAATTAAATCGTGTTATTGTATTATACAACTAAAACATACAATTTGATTGATGGTGTTAAAATAAAAAGATAAAAACAGTTCGGACATAGTACAATAATTAGTATTAAATAATTTTTTACTACGAATAGTATTTTGTCTATAGAATCATATTACCTCAATATTTAAATGCCATAATAATTTTATTAGTTTTCATGTCATGACCTCTGTGTATTGATAATTATTTATTTAATTTTCTCATCGAAATATCATCATTTACTCAATATCTACTTGTACGCAACACTCACCTCATAAATATTATTTATATATTATATAAAAAATTATCAAATTAAACTATAATATATTATTATTTTTATATTTTATAATTTATAGATATACTGACGGGTTGGAATTATATCAGCTTATAAAATAAATAAAAAAGAACTTACGTTGTGAAACTATTTTTTCATTTGATTGATACCGAAATAAAAAAAAATATAAAATAAATGTAAAAAAAAGTTAATATTGTTACATAATAATAATAAATTTGTTTTACTTTTTGTCGATCTTTTTTTACGTAAATAATAAATAGGATTTATATTTCTTCAAAAGGTTTACTTGGTATTTGACAATATATTAAATATACTTGCTGAAAAAAAATAATGAAATTAAACTACTCGAACAGATTAATATAATTGTTTATTGGTTACGCGTTAATTATTTGTTAAATGGAATAAATGTATGAATAAACCTATAGGAGTGGTTTCACATGTGAACGAGTCACTTTTTCCATACGAAATTATTCTGAAGTGTAGTAGTTATTGTTTATAAATTATAATGCCACCGGTTGTGAAGTTATACAGGGCTTGATGGTCTAAAATTAAAAGTCTCGGCAAAACTTCTGTGCCAATTTGATTGGTAGTTATGATGTTCTTACCATGACCATTTACGGCC
Organism: Periphyllus acericola; assembly: GCA_949715065.1. NCBI lineage: Eukaryota > Metazoa > Arthropoda > Insecta > Hemiptera > Aphididae > Periphyllus > Periphyllus acericola. The sequence continues at coordinate 5,783,492 of OX454265.1, read as the reverse complement.
AAATGAAGCTTATTTTGGAATTAAGAATACAATTTTACCTATAACGACCACACAATGTACAAATAAATTATTCGTCTGCAAATACACGAAAAAAGATTATTAAATGTTCGTTTTAGTTATTATAAAATAATATATTGATAATAAAGTTCGTCTTTATTCAAAACTTCAAACGTATTTTTAATTGTTTATACTTTTATGGCTGAGGTGCACAATTTGAGTTTATAGTTGTTACTTGTTTTTATAGGTACATAGGTTGGCGTTAATTTTAGTGGAAGTTTACTCCATGGATATATTTTACATTAACTTGATTTTACTAAAACTTTGTATATTATACTTGAATATTCAAGCAAATTATTTCAGATGAATTGGTTATTAAAAATTATCTTATATTATAAATTCAAGCGGTTTTGGGATAATAATTATTTATTTTGTCCTTATCAAAGATATTATGATAGTTGGAAAAATTTAATGAGAAACAATACTACCTATGTATAACCATAATTTTGACTATTTTATCATTATTTGAAACCATGATATATAATGATAGGTTTTTTTTCATATAAATGTTTTCCTCCATTTTATGGTTTTAATTATATTTTAATTGACTAATTACCTGCCGACATTGCGCTTTATTAACAGTGTGCAGTACATGGCACAAGCTTGACATAACAATATGCTTCAATCCATCTCTAATATCTAGGTAAAACAGGTCGTTTTCGTTGTCTAATTTATCTAGCCATTCCCAAATTTTTTTCAATTTATCATGAGCTTTATCAACTTGATTCGTTTTGAATAAGCCGCAGCTGATCATTAGATTACTGATGTACCTGGAAAAAGAACATTTCTTATGATGTATTTTTTTTAACTATTATTAACTACTGTCCACTACTACTACTACTAATACTACTACTACCTACTACTCGAGTTCTAACTTTCATAATCAAGACATATTGTCATCAAAATTACAATTATAACATTTACGTTGAAGTATTATTTTACTTTCAAAAAAGCATATTTTATAACTTTAACTTCTAAGTATTATTATAGTTATTGTTTCGATATTATAGTTAATGTTTCAAACGGAATTTCTGAAATATTATGGAGTATATTAGAGATGCATCACATGTGTAAACATAAACATTAAACATATTAATCGCCTACATAAGCTTCACCCAATATTAAAATCCAAACTTTCCATAAATTCAAAATTAACAGTACATAAATGTCAATTAAGGTCCTATTTGGGCTAATGGCTCGCAAATCTGGGCAAACGCCAAGCCATCCCAAACACAAACAATCCAATCATTTCAGTCCATAACCCTCTGCCTTATAGCCTCTGCACCGTGGTATGTCACAAATAACACAGTCCACAAAGACTTAAAAATTCAAACTGTTGAATAACCAACCAAACAATACTACATTCAATTTCATAATAAATTACAACAACACCAAATTAATTATCTTATTTTTAATTTGTCCTCACTCACATAATATGACTACCTCTCCCCCCTCCCCCAAAAGGTGCTTGTGACGGGATCTTCTATGCTAAATAAAACGATTAATAAATTATTATATACTGTTAATTTTTTTATTCTTAAGGATTTTATCATTGGATAGTCTCCCTTATCATGTAATTCGGTAATTTATGTATATATATATTGTATTTTTGTACACATTATTATATTTACTTATTGTGTTTTGTAATATTTGTAATACAGATTGTAAATTTTCTAATAACAAAAATTTCTAAAAAAACATAAGTATTTGTAAAAAAATTGTTCTACTTATAAACGTCAAACAAAATAACTATTTCAAATTCGAGTCCTAGCAGCTTTTATCTCACTTATATAATACATACTTTAATCTAAGATATTAGTCAAGTACTAAAACAAATATTCAATAAGCGCATTAAAAATATTGAAAAAAAATAAGTAGATAATATTCAAGGTTCTATTCAGATTTTTTTTTCGATGAAGTACGAAACACATTTCGTAATTTAATTACAAATATAATTACTTTTCGAGTGAAAAAGTGATCGAAGAATTAATGTTCACATTATATTTTCCATATTTATTTTCAATGTGATCTATGATGTTAGTTTTCCACACATCAGATTCCAAATTCCAAGTGAATGGACACTGCAATAACTGTAGATGTTTTTCCGTCACTTTATTACACCGGTTATTAATTATCATAGCCGCAGTGTCTATGTTATCGTCCAAATTGACCATCTCGAATACGGTGTTATTTTCAATGACAATTTCTTGGTGGTCAGTCAGAATGGTTTTCGGAATAGATTCTTTCACTTCGTTGTACGGATCGATCACGGAAAGATAATCGAAATGTTGTTCCGTTAAAAACATGTCATTGTTGCATTCGCTTAAGTCATTAAGCGTGTCAAATTCTAGTAGAAGTTCTTGGATTATTTGCTTTGAATTACATACCGGTTTTGCTTCGTCCGGCTTAACGGACTTGTTTTTATTCTTACTGCAGTTTTTAAAAATCTGCCAAATCATTTTTGATTAAATCACTGAAATACCTAATCACTCAACACGTGAACAAAACGATTGTTTTGATTATTTTTAACTTAATATTTCTTTTGAAATAAGTAATACTTATATGTCTTTAAAATATAAGTAAAATTTGTTTTTGATAATAGAAGAGGCATACAAGTAACCGAACAAAATGACAAAACGAACAATACAACTGGTTCCTATATGTAACCAATTAACTCTATTGTGCTTTAAACACATTATCTTTAAGTTTCAGTGTCACCTCGCACGTAAAGATAATGAGCTTATAAATCTTATAAATATACACCGTGCTCCACTTAATTTTTCCATTAAGATCGTCAATCTTTAGTTTTATAGATAAATGTGTTTTGTAACAAAACGTATGTATGAATTTTTAATATTACCTAAACTTGTTATTTTATCTACTAACTATATTATTTGTGATTCAAAATATGTATAACAACACAATGAAAATCGTTTATATTCATCTCTTATACTATTAGATATACATAATTTTAAGTAGTTTGGTACCTACCTAATATCGATGTTGATGATTGTATACCACTATACCACCAAAACATGTAGACATGTAATATTACTTAAGTACCTACGTAATGCATGATACTCGCTATGATAATGTTGTAATAAAAATGTGCGAGTTTAGTTTGTTGAAACCTGTATTATAATTTATAACCAATAACCATCTTATGATTTATAGCTGAAAAATATTTATTTATAAAAACAAATTAAATAAAAAGAACTAATAAAATCAAATATATTTCTTACGGTTTTTATCATTGTTTTGTTTGAAAATGCAAATATTTGATTTTACTCATTATTTACTTTTTATTATCGTTCCTGAATTAAATCTATTAACAAATGAAATACGTATAGGTTTATTTTGGTAGGTAAAAGCTTTAGTTTTATTTTTATAATTGCATTAACAAGTACTTCAACTCCTACCACTTACCACTTACCAGGTTATATTGTTAGACTAGGATGGACAACCGAATAAGTACGATAGGTATTAATGTATGGACATGATTCGAATTCAGAACATATAGAATCTATTGCAGATATTCTCTGAATTGTTCTGTTCAGGACTTATATACTTACTTTCCTCATAAGAAATTCACCCCTTGCCCAGAAAACATTTTATTTATTTCATACCACTAGCCCGATCCTTGCATTATAATAATATGTAGGTATGCAGGTATGCTCATCGTGAAGTAGGTACAAGATAAAACAATATTCAATTGTATAATTGTTTTAATATGTACATAGAATAAAGAAGTATATGATTTGAAATAACTATGATGCTTCTTTTGCATAAGATGTCCAATATGATACATTTTATACGCGTACAGACGTATAGTAATCTATATTTCGTTGTTAAATTAATTATTTTATTATTGAATATTATATTTTACTTTCTATATTTTATCGTATATTTCTTCATATAGTAGTTCGTGGTGCTTGTGTCTGTTGTTAAATTTAAACTCTAGATCGCGTGGTTCTTACAGTGGCTGGTAATATATATCCATCGTGGATTACTCGTGTAACTGGTCCCAGTGTATGAATTCAGTTATTATGTAATTTCCACACTGAATATTTTGGACATTTGTCAAAGGATATTCAAAAGGTAAATTTCTAAATGTTGAGCAATGTTGAGCTGTCTCATAGATGACCTCAGCCATGTTTTAATTCTTCTCATTGCGGTATAATGCAGTTATACGCTAAAAAAAATATGTATCAACGTCAAGTAGATAGTATTATATTGTTAAAATCAATATTTTACAAGTACAGTAAAAATAAAAATACCTAATTTTAGCAATGGACGAACAGGGCTTGTGTCCAAAGTTCCTAAATCATTTATAATCATCAATTTATTATGTTGTAAATGTTTATTTGATCGTTTGATATACTAATACATTAATAATTTAATGTTTATAACGCTGTGCCGCTGTGGTCTATGGAGTAGTATAGAATTTGGTAATGGAATCAGAAATGATATCACATACGATTTTTTTCTGAAATTGTAAATTTTTTTATTCTCGTTCAAACAATATTTTAATTGAAAGTTAATATACATACGTAATTTATTGCAGTAACCTGCAGTGACCAATTATTTTAGGAGGCTAATTTTTCTATTTGTACGTTTTGAAGGGGCTTAGCCCCCTGAAGCCCCCCTCCCCAATTTCCGACTATGCGCGTGACGTACAGCCACAAAGAAGTGTCACGATAAGAGCCGGCGCAAATTGGACCCAGCCCATGTACACGCCACGCGCAGCACACGCGTGGACTATTTTGTAGAACGTTGATTGAGACGGAGTGGCGCATATTAAACCTATCCCACGGCCAGTACAGTTCTAGCCAGGGAGTCAAAACGGGGTACCCAGGAAAAATTTGAAACCGGGTAAAACCCGTAAACCGAAACCCGACAAATATATGAACCCGGTTTTTACCCGAAACCGAAACCCGGAGAAAATTTAAACCTGGTTTAAACTCAATAAAACCGGGGTTCAAATTAATATTATAATGAAATTTATAATGTTTATCTTCACAGACTGTCAACTAATTTGATATAAATAAATATGAAAATTGTTTATCTTTAATTCATTTTCGGGGAACCGAAATTGGAGATGAAATGTGTATTTTAAATAGTATCCATTAATACCGGCGATGCCGGTAGGCAGTATAATACTTAGAAATTAGTCAATTATCTGATAGCATTTATACGATGTTGTCAGTGATTTTCAAGTTATTTTTAAAAACGAATTATGTGTGTTATAGTTTTGTATACCTACATTTAATAGTGTTATTTCAATATGAATTGATTTTTTTAATTAAAATCAACTCGTTATTGTGTTATAAGTTTATAACTTATAACTTATAACCTACCTATTATTACCAGCTCTTTTACCATGACTGATGTTTTAAGTTAAAGGTGGGTTTCCATTGCATTGTGTACATGCTCATTCATGTTATGAAAGGTGAGGTCTAACTGCAACGTTAGCTGGTAAGCAAGATTAATGTGGTTATCACCAACGTTTTTGTTTTAAGTTCATCCTTTTTATAATACTTAATTATGCATTTACAAACAAATTGTTTAATCATTGTTACAGCATAATATATGCAATATAATTAGCAGTTTTCTGGCCAGGACAATTTATTTGGAGTTTTTTAACCAGTTCCTAACCAGAAAAAAACTTGGTTTCAAACCCGTAAACCAAAACCCTTAAAAACATAAAACCCGGTTTTAACCCGTTAACCGGAACCCGAGAAAACATAAAACCCGGTTTAACCCGTTAACCGGAACCCGAGAAAACACAAAACCCGGTTTCAACCCGTTAACCGGAACCCGGGAAAACATAAAACTCAGTTTTAACCCGTTAACCGGAACCCGTTTTGACTCCCTGGTTCTAGCCTGTGTTCGCGTGGGTCAAGTTGTGCTTTCAACACAGTTTCGTGGATCGTGGGTTCCTATATTTGGATTAATATATAATATTATATTATATTAATATATATATATATATATATATATATATATATATATATAATTATAATTAATATATATAATATAATTAATATTATATTAATATATATTTTCCTATATTTCCTATATTTTTTTAAGATGGAAAACTTAATTGAAATGGTTAGAGGCTTTCCTGTTTTGTATGATACTTTTCATGAATATTACATGAGATCAAAACTGAAGGATGATTTGTGGGATAAGATAGCTAAAGAATTAAATACGTCAGAAATACCATCAGGTGAACACACTATCTGGAACTTCACTGGATAACTTGAACTCTCCATGACTCTCTATTTTTTGTAAATATTCATTCGTTTTACTTTTTTTTCTTTTTTTACCGAGTAGGTGTGAAATGATATACCTTTCATCATCCTCAGATTCAGATTATAAATCGAGAAGAAGTTGCTGCTGGCTTGCTGTCATCTTATGAGCTATACTGGGAGAAATTATGAAGATTTTGGTATATGCATGGGCGTGGGCTAAGTTCAATATGCGTTACTATTAAAAAACGTGTACTTGGACTGGGTTGCGGTCACACGTGTGCTGCGCGTGGCGTGTACATGGGCTGGGTCCAATTTGCGCCGGCTCTAAACCACTGCGGACCAGGTGAGACGGATGTGACCATTGCGCCAAGGGGACCTTTTTGTTTCGGTTTCTGGCGTGTCCTTCAACTCCTTTACGACGTATTCCATTGCAGTTCTGGTCGTCAGGACCATCACCAGTACCATCCACGACTTTTGCTGAAGTCGACATGACCACCAGCTACGACAGCCACGAGTCACGACGGTCTCGGTGTCGCGGTCGTCTGCAAGAAGCCTTGATCGACGAAGTAATGAAATCCGTATGAAACCGTCGCCATAAGCCGCGAACTAGGTCACCAGGATCTCATCGGCACCGTCTATCTTCGTCGTCACATCCGTCACGACCGGTGGAATGCACTGTTTCGTCACTAGATGACACATTGACACTTGTGCCTCTTGGACCTTAGTGTGCATAAGCTGTCAAGTAATAATGATTTCTAGTTTAGTTAGAAATCTAAACTATCTTTAATAGTTGATTAATTGTTTTTTTTTTATATTTTATATTCGCTATTTTTGTTGAGCTCTTTTGATTTTACTGTTTTGGCCTACACCCAGATTTGTATTATACTTACACAATAGGTGCTCAGGGGGAGGGGTCGATGGTCTTTATATATAATTTTGATAATTTGAACTATTGTTTTATTATCATTTCATTGATATTTAGACTAAAGAAGTATAGATTTAAAAATTTTAAATTGACGAAGAAAAAATTGTATTCGTCATATACTAATGCAGATATTCATAATGATATGAACTTTTTTTATTGTAATTTTTGGTATTTGATTTCAATATGCCACTCTCTGATAAAATTCCTAGTAATGTACTTATACACACTAACACGATCTAGGTTCTAGCACAGGACGATGAGTATCAGAATGCGTTCATTTACAATATTACAGAAATATTGCAATCCATTTAGCATAAGGTCCTTTTATTTACTTGTATAATTTTATAAATAGAGTGATCTTACAATATGATTAAAATAGCATATTTATCAAGAACTAATAATTAGATGTGGATTTTAGTGTTGGGAACATTGGCACGTGGTACTGCTGAAAGTCTACATAGTATAATATTGTTAAGAACATTTTCTAACTTTTGAGATAAGTATACAACTAATACAATTTAAATTTTCTATATTTTGCTTTGAACTGTTTTTGGTAAGCTATTACAGAATACCTACCTTTTATTAATATCTTATGCATGCAGGTACATTTTGACTTTCAATTATACATTATTTACAATTTTAAACTTTGTTGTACCAATGCATATCCCGGCTCAATTTAATGTGTAATGGTATACCTACCACCGGATTCAGAAAATGGGCCGCTGGTATCAGTGCCGGATCTAGGACATTTGACGCCCGGGGCTAGTAAAAATGCAGCGCCCTTAACTGTGCACTCCTTATGTGGAGCTACGAGGGCCCCTCAGTGAGGGGAAAAGGGGGTATTTTAATATAAACCTTTTTTCTATAATATTAATAATTTTAATATCTAAAAGTTTACTTTTCTAGCCTATTTTGCAGCGAAATCTTTTATAATTTATCATAACTAATCTTTCTTGCAATTTTATGATGAGTTATTAAGTCTTGCTTACTTTGTAGTAGATCGCAAGTATGATTTTATATATATATATATATATATATATATATGGTTATATTATAAAACTTATATATAATATATTCATATCATTATCGTAGATTATTATTATTCCACTAACAGTTATTTTAAAATCCCATCAGTCGATTTTTCTCCGAAAACAAAAATTAGTTAATATCTACGTTTGACAAATGTATTTTAAAAGATATCTACATCAGACAAAAATAGTTATATAAATTCCTAAATAGGATGTAATTTTATATTAATTTTCAAGTTTAAAAATTTAAAATGAAAAAAAATTTAAACAAATGTACATTTTTAATATCGTATACCCATACTGGGCTTTTTGATTTTTCATAAATTCAAGAGCGCCCTCATACCGACGGCGCCCGGGGCAATGATACCCACTTGCCCCCCTCTCCCTAGATCCGGCACTGGCTGGTATAATAATAACGTCAAGGGGCGGAAATATGCCAAGTTCGTTGACCACGCCAAACTGTCCAAACTACGAGCCAACACTGAAATGTGTACCATGTAAACTATTTTAATAGGTAATTTCTAACACAATAACAGTTTTACACTACACACTATGTGCGCGGATTTTATGATCTAGGATTGTTTAATACCTATGGGCTTTGAAGTTACTATATAACATAACTTATAAGTTATAAGTAGTTATAGTGTGAAGTGTGAACTGAGTGTCTGAGTGCCTTAGTGGTGGCAAAGAATTGACGAAAAATGTATTTCTTCTATTCCTTCTGTGTATTGCTGCACGGTAATATTATTGCTTTAGCTCATAACGTTGGCCACACTGTCTGAAATCTCTAGATATTTGACTGTATTTACAAAAATGATTATTATCAATTATCACTGAGACTATAATAGTCAGACTGTTAGATTTAGTGCCGTGGAGTTGACGTTGGATTGATGGACGAATTAATAGAATTCTAATTCGTGGTTATTAGTCAACTTTCAAGTGATTGATGTTGTTATTGTTCAATTAGTGTAAAACATAATATATGTGAATAGTATAAATAATCTTTTATACTTCTTGTTTTGTAGTGTAAGTAATTTTAATGGCAATCGAAGGATTCTAATGTAATAATATGAATTAATAATTATTGAACATTACATATTTCGATACATTATTAAACATTGATGAAGTATTATGGAACTATTTGTTTTTAAAATTTTTCTATTTCTAATAGGAAGGTATATTGGAAATGTTTGAAATAAATTTTCAATTGAGGGATACTGGAATCATCTAATAAATGCTGACAATATTCGTGAGTAAAATAATATCAATATAATTATTATTTAGTTGCCATAAAGACCCTAGTAAAAAAGTTTATTTATATTCATATTTATAAATGTATGTAACTTAAAAATTCCAATGTTATAATAGATGGTTTGTAAAATTTATATTCAATAAATAAAAAACAAATTATTTCTTTGCTTGGAAATGTTGAGGGTCTTTCAAATGTATTGTAAATACTCATATAAAATCAGTTAATTAATAATAGCTTACAAATGTATCTTCTGAATAACCAAAGTCAAAATGTATTTTCCATTTGGAATAAAAAAAAAACTACTATTTTTTATCTACTATTTTTTACAAATTCATTATTTTCAAATTAATTTTGGAAAATATAGGTAACTTGTAAAAAGAGATCACATTTATATTCAGTTTTTCAATTCTTTTAAATTATTTTCCTTGATTAATAATTTGTGTATGGTGATTACATAATAATTATTAGTTATGATTATTTAATGATCTTTATTTAGTATTGGTCAATAAATAATGGGCAATTGTCTTAAAATTAATAAATGAAAGCACTTGGTATTTCCAGAATAAAATGTAAAATTTATTATTGTTATAATCTAATGCTATTTAAATTTATTGTAAATTAAAACTAATTATCGTTATAAATTAAAATATCAGTTATCCCTTTTTTCCATTATTGTTTTAATTTTGGCAGTTTAATTTATACCTATTTCTACTTATCATTTAATCTAATGCTATTGAAATATTGAATATCATTTTACGTTATTAATATTTCTTAAGCATTTTAAACAATTTTATCTTTATGCTATATGGATTTACCACTCTATTATTAAGCAACCAATTTTTATGATTTTCTTATTATTAAATTTAATTTGTATTAATTTCTCAATTAAGATGTATTGAAAGTATTATTGTTTCATGATTTTGTTTAATTTTTGTCATGCATTTTGTCCTTTTATATAGTGTAGGTTTTTACCTTTATTTTAACTGTTTTTCCTCCATAACTAATTTATTAATACTTGCTGTTTTAGATTAAACAATGTAAACATATTTTTATAGCATTTACTTTGTATATTTTATTGATAAATTTGTTAATTTCCACTGGTAATAACATTAATCTATTATGCAACAATGCAAACTATCAATTATGTTCATTAAATAATAATAGTGTTCTAAACTTAAATTAATTATTTTAACTTATAAGTTATAAGTACGAAAATAGTATACAAAAATAATAAGTACTTACTTAAAATATTATTTTAAAAATGAAATATATTTTTATATTTGTAATTAATTATATACTTTAGCATAATTGGTGTATATTTATATTTAAACATATTATAAATTTAATTTTTACTTTGTAAACTTGCTGTTTATTTTGTTTCTAACTATGTTCGTTTTTATAATTCAACACCTTATTTAATTTACATATTTTTGTCAACTTTTCATTGTATGCTAAACATCCTATCAATTACATTAAACTTATACATTTGTAAAAAAGAACAATGCATGTTGTTGTTTCTGTGTTTATCAATTAATTTTTATTTTGAAAAAACTGTCCCAATCAAAATTAAATTAATTTGGTTGAAAATTAATTGATTAACTAATTTGCGGATTATTCCAGTCCATTCAGGCCCATTATGGGTTCTACTAGCCTCTTCATGCTTCTCTGTAATATCTTTTCATTAATTCTGTCCTTCCATTGGTAACTTGCACCATTTCTTGGTATTTTTTTTTATCAAATTTCCACATTTTTTTCCTCCTATTAGCTTCTTTTTTTGCACTAGCAAATTTGCTATAGAGTGCTCATAATTATCTCCAAGTACTAAACTTTATAAACCATATTAATTTATATAACAAGCAAATTGGCAAATTATTTTTAATACTTTTAGTTATTAGGTAAACTTAAATTATAATGTGTAGTATTTAAATTACTAAATTTTTATAGCGATATCTATGCTAAAAATAACAAAATAACATTAAAAAAATAAGCAATTTTATTTTATTGGGATTTAACTTAAACCTAATTTAATTTTGATTATTAGACATTCAAATTTAATATCTAGTAAGTATAATTTGTCCAAAATATAAAATATGCAAAAATTATTTCAAATTTTCCTTTGTATTATTAATGTATTTCTAATTAAATTAACTTAAACTATCTATTTAATTTAGTTTGTATACATCATTTTTATTTTGTTGGTTATTCCAACTACCAATTAAATATTGATATAAGAATGTAGTAGTTGTTTTTAAATGTGATACTTATATTTTTATCAACTTTATAGAATGGAGCTCAGCAAAACTCAACAAATATTACAGATACTAAATTGTATCAAAATAAAAAACACCATCCTATAAAAAGAATTAAGGTAAGGCTAAAATTTAAACTTTTATCTAAGTAAAAATGTATAGTAGAATAGAAAATATTTAGTTAGTATAACTAAGTATAACTCTAAATAATAGTATTCACTTTGAATAGTTTTTTTTTATAAACTTATTCAGTATATAACTAAAGGTACTTAATTAGATTTATATGTATTGATTTAATTTCCATTATAAATAATTTTTCCTTATTAAATTTTTAATTATAAGTTAATGTAAAGAAAAGGTTATTAATAGGTATTTATTATTATTTTCAGTATAGTGGGGGGATTATGTATGTTTATGATAAAACATGGCTACTTAAATTTGTTTATCAATTATGCAAGGTGATCTTTAATATTTAATTCTTAGTAGGTAGCCATTTAGTATTCAATGATAAATCATATGAATACTTTGTTTATCAATGTTTAAGTTTTGTCTACAGTGATAATTTTAAATTATTATGACTGACCTAATGTATAACAATTTATAAAAACACTTACAGGTAAATATGTGCATTTTTATTGGTTATTAAAATAAATCATATGATAATTAATTTGTATACAAAAATTTGTTTACTTTTTGAAGTCTGGTAATTGAAAAATATGATTAATTTTTATAAAATAATCAATATTACTTCTATAAATAAATATCTTGTCAATTATAATAATGATAATTATTATATTATATTTATATTATTTTATATATCTATTTAATTAAATTAAGAAAAATAATTGGTCAATTTTGAAACTATATTCGCATTGCTCGATGTAATGCAAACTAGTTTTATTATTTTGAAATTTGGCTGTAATGTTTATTTTTATAAAGCGTGTAGCTTAATTTTCTGTTATCAGTTTTCACTAAACATATTAGTATTATACTAAAATTTCCCCAGTATTATTTGTGTAATATTTAATGTCAAGTAATATTGAGATACACGCTATAATTTTGTTTTTTTTTTCAAAATGAATAATGAAAATTTCGATTGTTCAGTATAATAATAATTAATAAATAACTGTCTTTGTGTATCACACACAAATACATAATTTTATTTCCAATGTTGTAATCTGTCTAGTAATCTTATATGGATTTCAAAGACAAATTTAAATCCGTTATGAATATACTTAAATAAGACTTACAAACATTATTTTATTTGAATTTGTCTGCAGAAATTGGTTATAAATGTTATAATGTATATCTAAGTTTTTCAATAAATATTTCTTTTATTAATGTAGAAATTATTTTGAGGGATTAAGTCGAAAATATGATTGTTTTAATAATTCTTATTAATTCGATTGGTACGCTGGAAACAGAATAGTGAATTTGTCATTCTAATCTTCTATCTTGCTCAGTTGTTCATATGCAGAATATATATTATTTTATCAATTACAAATTCTGATTCTTTTAAAATAAAATAATGTATTAATATAGTGATATACTGATATATAATGATTGAGTGTATTCAATTAAAAGCTAGTAACATACCTACTATTATTATGAGTTAAATGTATAGCTTAAGTTGTTGAAAATATAGAAGTCGCGTGAATTTAAAAAAAAAGATTCTTCTATGCTGTTTATCGACTCGTCTTCAACACTGTGTACAAATTCTAAATATTATTTTTATCATTTATTTATTATATAGTTCGCGTTCGCTCATAGGCTACAGCAGGGAAGCAGTAGGGTTGGCTTGTCCTTTCCATTACTTTATTTTAGAAGGGGGCTCCAGATGAGTAGTACTTTGTACTTAACTCTTGAGTTTACTCTAAATTAATAATTATGCCAGTTTAGTTATAAGTTTAATTCATAACTAAAAAATATAAAAATTATTATCATACAAATGGGTTTGATTAGTGTATTCAAAACTAGATATTTAAATTGTTGAAGTGTATTAATTTCTATTTTATTTAAATTCAATACAAATATGTTTTTTGTTATGTTTCGAATAGTCTTACTAAGGTATTATGTTTCAGTTTGAACTTGAAAATTGTGCTGAATAAAAATGATCCCTACTTGTATGGTATGGTAGCGTAAACATTGGTTTTCGGGACGTTCTTTTTCACAAGTCTCGACTTTATCCTACTCATATTTATTACGTTACTACATTATAGTCTTGTCATTCGTATTACAATTTCCTTATATTATTGATTTTCGCGTTTTTACAAAGAAATGTTTGAATACCGAATACGTTATATTCGTACGTTCCAGCAGCGGTGGCGTGCACGCGGTGCAGTCTGCTGCGGCCGTGTCGTTGAACTCCGTGTTTTTTCGAAGCGATCGCTCGAGTCGATATGTATGTGTGTGTGTGTGTGTGTGTGTGTGACTATACGACGGCTACGAATGTGCTTGGACGCCCACGTATGGCGTAACGTTGTTACGTGCGGGCTGACCTAGGTGAAAAAATCGATGCACTCTCGTATCGAATACAAAACGCATCGTGATAATAATAATAATAATAATTGTTATGTTAATAATAACAATGATGGTTATTCGTCTCCGTGCGACGTTCGTCGTGTGTCGCTCTTAGAGCCTGTCATCCACGCGTGGATGGCGGACCGCATACATTTCGATCGGATGTTCAGACAGAGGGCAGCGGCCGAATGATAAATCGTGTCGTGGTCGTCTCCGGCGTACAGACGTCTATCGCGCTCTCCCGACTTGTCGACTGTCGGGGGTTACTCACTCACGCGCGCCCGGGCCTTCGGCGTTGAATGTTGATTGATTAATCGAGAGTCCGAGAACAACGCACGACGTGGTGCCATCCGGACAGATACCTACGTTTGAGCGTTATCTGCCGAAGTCGTTGTGTGCAGACGATAACCCACCCGCGCACACGACGCACACGGGTTATTATAATTTGTCGCCGTCTCGCACGTTTTTTTTCTTCCTTTTCTTTTCTTCATTGCATGCGTATTGTATGGGTTCGAATAATACGAGCGCCATGTGCGTGGTCCAGCTAGGGACTCCCGACTCGGCAGGAAGTATCTTATCTGCACGCAGGGCTCATCAAAACATGCTTTTGGTATGGTATAGTGTATATGCACATTTAGGTGACCGCGAAGTCCTTCATCCGTTTCCGCCAATCAGCGCGCATAATTTGGCCGTCGAGTTCGAAACGATGCGAGTGCGTTTGAATTATGTACATTTACGTGAAGAGAAAACTCGATGGATTTATGCGGTTATATTTGCTTATCAGAAAAATACAGTGTTTTGTTATTTTTGCCAAATAATGTAGTAAAACCTACGTGTCGACTGTAAATTGATTTTAGTTTTCTTGTTTTGATTGTTGTTTAAATATTATGAATTATCATATTATCATACTATGAATAAATAGTTTGTACTCTAAAATCTCAAAATCGTAAGGGTTTTTGGTGATGCGTGGTAATGGTCGGTCATCTTACGAATAACGTCATCTGTTTATGAATTGCATTGTGAAGATTTACAGATCTTAGCATCTTTATTGCACCACTCCAGTTTTTTCTTCGTGGGTCACGGTATGTTGTTTTATTATGCTGCGCCATGGGAGGCAGGGGGTATAAGATTAACGTCCAGATTTATATCTGTTTCTTCAGCTGCAGTAGTCATTATAAACGCCTACGAATTGAATATGTTATATTTTTCAAGGAAGTATCATAATTATCGCTGTGATATGTGATAACTTTTAGAAAACTAATCGGATATTTCGATAACACGTGATGAATATCATCCTTGAATTGGTATTATTCTTATCTTATTAAACCATGATAAATATAGGGATAGGGTCCTTTTCACAAGACATTTGGAAACATTTGTGTTGTTGCTCTGTCGTTTATCCCTAATCTCAATAACCATGTTTATTAGATAAATATAATATCCAGTTTATAAAATACGGAGATTTGTCTTATTCAACAGAATTTATGTTATACATATATACGTATATTTGTTTATTACTTCTCGATAGATGTATTAAATCGTTAGTTTTTTGTATACTGTATCGAATGAACGAAGCATTTAAATTATAAATTAAATGTTGGATTTAATTTATCCAAAATATTAAACTAACATTTGATTTCCAGTATAATATGTTAGTACTTTATTTATGTATTTACGACTTATTTTATGTAGTATATAAAATGGGATTTATAATATACATTCATATTATGAAAAATCGACTTATTAGTTATAAATAAAAATAAATATTAGTAATTTTTGTGTGTTTTATTAAACAAATAAAATAAACGGAAAAGTGATATTGATGAAGAATAAATTAAAGAGTAATAAGTACATAATAATTTAACTACTTTATTCAAATATCCGTGTTTAATATGTTATAATATATATTCCTTGTATTCTATTTTTTCTTTTATTTAAAATTGAAAATATTTCTACAAATATTATTTCAGTTTATCTTCAAACTAGAATCTCAAATGTATAAATATTAAATTTAAATATATTTAAATGCACCTATTTGAAAATGTTAATCTGATAACAGTTTATTTTGTATAAAAATTAACATAAAACTGTCTTTTCTTTTGTTACTTATTATATATTTGTTGAATATAATTCATGTTTAAGTTATTTCTTTTTTTGTAATATCGACATAATTATGTATTATTTAAACTAAATTCTCAAGTTTAGATTTTATGTTTCCGTAAACTAATTATATTTTAGGATGAAAAAAACAATAAATTATAAAAAAATACATTATTAATGGAGTATATATGTAACAATTATGGTTAATGATGTATTTATTGTCAGTGTACTATTTTTTAAGTTTCTTCCGAGAATTATACATATTATCAGAATCATTTTTTTCAAATGTTTCAATTTTCTCATAAAACACAATATTCTGACAATTCTGTGAATAATAAATTATAATATAATATTATTTTATTAGTTTTATTAAACTTTACTGTGAGTATGTTGGATACGTGTAATAAACAATATGACATATTAAAAATAGTTAACACCTTAAATTAAATTTAAGATGATTAAGCTTGGTATTATATAATTACATGGAATACGAGTTATAAATACTGTTTTCCTAATTTTTTTTTCTTACCATTAATGTAGCAATTCGTGAACATTAAACTTGAGCATAATTTGTGTTTGTTTATGTTTTCTTTTTTATATTACTTGTAATCAAGCTAGCATTAATCATCAATTTTTTTCATATTTTCGGTAGTTATTGTAGAAAATATAATAGCTTAAAAAATAAGTTTTTTATTATAAGATATACTAAAGTGACTCATAGAAAAGTAGTTTTTTGATCTTTGGCACATCACTCGTATAGAACTTGTTTTCTTATTTAAAACGATTACTGTACTAACATGCTGTAACTTGCCAACCGAGTTGTATTCTAAATAATATTAATATATTATCAATTTTATTTGTTAGATTTACTTTTGTCTATATTCTAATATTAATGGGTTATTCTATAGTACCCGAAAAATAATAAATATACCTATTTTTCTAATAGTACTTTAATGTTAATAGAACAATTTAATATTATTGGTGTGCGTGTTATATTTAACTGATATTCATAAAATATTATTTTTATAAAGTCTTATTAAGTTCATTTACTACTATTTGACCGATTATTTTTATTATGCTATAATTGGTCTTTCATAAAATTATTTTAGGTATTGTCTTTGCACTTGAGATGGTGGAATTAATTACTTGAAAATTTTTCTTTTTGGTGAACACTTTTTTTGGAAGTAAAAAGATTTGAAAACAGTTCTATTAATTGATAAAAAATTTAACTAAGATTTATTTTTGCTTGCATAATGTTAAAAAAAAACAATTCTTAGATTTTGAAAAAAATGCAGGTACCTAATCCATATACGAAACAAAATATTTGTAAACTGACTATATACGAGTATAAGGGAAAATTAATGATTTTTGTTTAATGATGTGTTTTATTTCGACTTATTTTATAGTTTAATTTATATTTTAATTGATTATATACATAGAATGTTCTGAAGTAGTTGAATCTGATTTGACATTTATTTTCCCATAATGGAAACTTTATCATATGTATGTTATACATTTTGATTTTAATCCAAGTGACACAGTTTTCTCAACTCATAAACTTAAAATTTAAATTTAGAACGTGTTTGTACTATTTTTTAAAATGTATGTTGGCTAATTTGCTTGTATTGTTTTGTCATGTATTATAAATAATAATTTTGGTAGAATACCCCATAGGATATTTTTAAACTAAAACTGAAACGTTTGAGTGCCAATTTCCACTTTTGTATAAATAAATCTAATTTTAATATATTTGAAACCTGTATTACAAGTTTTTTGTTATTATATTATAATATAATCGTGTAATGTTATTGATAACTTATATTATTGTTATTATTTTACTACATTCGTATGAAAAGTATTTAAATTTAATTTTTAGTGTTTTTTAATTCTCATATTTATCTTCATTTAGCTACTGAAATTAGTTAAAACCATTAAATAATATTTACAAATTAATTGTATAATTGCTTGAAATTATATTATTCTCAATTATAACTTATAAGGAATAGAAATATAATACGATAGAAATTATAGGATCGTTTATTTATGTTTAATATAAATTTTAAAGTAATTTATTTTTACGTAATTTATTGTAAGTATTTTAACAATTCTTATTTACAGCCCATAATTTGTTTTCATTAAATAATTTAAGATATTATAATACTATTAAGCTCTTTCATCATTCGGTTAGACATCGACTTAATTCCATATTATAAATTATAAAACATATAATATTACTTCTTAGATGTATGCAAACAAATAACAATGCATTCATTTTATACGTATTCAAATAAATGCACATTGATTAATGGTCAAGATAACCCGTGTTATTGCACATAAAAATATGTTACACACGCAAGTTACTATTCGGATGGAATTATTAAAGTGAAAATACTTGAAAGTTTCACCCGTACTAATTTATTCCTCGATAAAACAGAATATATGTGATTAACAAATAAAATCGTATCACCACAGCTTGTGGTGACCAGTGTTGTTGTTTTTTTAAAAATTTAAACATATCATATCTATTAAACAGTGTTTCTGGTTTATTTGCCTTACGTACCTATTATACGATGTGGTTACGTGAAGTTTCTCTAATAGTATAATTTAATGCCCCCGGCGTGAAATGCTTATATTCGATAATAATTCTCGTTGAATTAATTTTGCCAATTTATTTTGAGACTTAAAACTAACGACCAGAAACAAAGCAGCTGTATAATATATCTCCTAATATTTCAGTAATATGACGTATCTCGACGAACTTAGACAGTAGGGTAATATTGGATTGACTCGTTTTGGTGACACAAAAGGTTTTTTCTCCGTATACGCCTGTGTAAAATGTTGGCCTTTTGTAATTATTATCATCGTTGTACGACTCTCGGCGCTCCATGGTAAATAGTTCACACACGCACACACACATGTATACTTATATAAATATCGTATGTATACGACAGAGCAGTATATATATATATATATATATATATATATATATACTGTGTACACATATTATTACAATGCGTACGTACGAGCGTCTTCTTCCTATAGCGGCGCACACGACTTGTCGGACGTGAGGATGGGGAGGACAGATATACACATATATATAGAGAGAGAGCAACGGTACTTTCTAAACGAAGAAAAATAATGATCCGTGTGTGCATGTGCGGGTGGAGGAGATAGGTCGACTGGTGGAAAGCGGCTTCGTCTCCCAGTAAGCCACGGCGGTTGGCGGACGTCCGTGTATAATACAACACACAAAACAACCGGTTTGCCGCCGCCGCCGAAGAATTATTTGCGCGAATCCAATCCTATCGTCGTGCGTGCCCGAGGGGGTGTCGACCGGCGGTGGCCGTCGGGAAAAACTCGTCGCCCGGGTGAAATTCATACCGTTTACGACGCGATTTAGTCGGCGGACGTGCCCGTGTACCTACGTACGTACGTACGTGTATTCTTGTCGGGAAACGGGTCGGCCGCGAGTTTCTGAGGTATGCAAATGTTCAATAATAATAATAATACGTAAGCGATTGTGATTGATTGAAGGAAAAAAAATTGTAATTTTTGAATCGTTTCGTTGTAATTGAACTCTCGTGGAACATCGTATACGGGTATCGGCATACTCGGTCTTATTAAGTGCACTTGCATTTGGTTTTTCGCCGATTGTGTGAATTCCAATACATCGCGTTTTATTTGAATCGTTACTTTTTGTTTTATTTATTTATTTTTGATTAATAACGTAGTGCACCTTCAAAAACAGTTAGACTGTGGGTTATGTATGCTGATATCAGTTTTTGATTGTCTTCGTCGTTGTGAAAACGCATCACACGCAAACGTGAGTAGAATTCATTATTCTTCCAATTATAATATTTAACTACTCTAAATCTATAACTGTTGTAATATTATTCTCGTTGGATAGAAATATATTAATATACTCGATCGATCTACTACTATGTATAGTAATATATATATATATATATATATATATATATATATACTCGTATATTTCTTGCTTAGATCGATAGCAATTCGGCGCATACGAACTTTTTTGTACGAAAATATAAATGTTAACGAATTTTGAATAAATATCATACTTTGGTATACGTAAGTATATTATATATATTTACATGTATATGTACTATATAGGTACGCATTGGTCATTACATATATATGATTTCCTTTGTCTGTATAATGTAAGAACAATGTGCATTGTTTAGCCTTACAATTTAAAATCGAAGCGCTATAAAATATATAGGTTTTACGAAATTAAAAACAACGACTATAAACGTCATGTTTGAACTGTTTTTTTAAGTAGACTAAAAATTATTTGAATAATTAAAATGTAGGTTTTACCTACATAAATTGTATAACATTTTAACGAACAGGTAATACCTTACATCCGATCGTTTAATTATATCTTAAACATGCAAATTATATAAATATTTACTTTTAGTTAAACTTTAATCATTACAGTGCATTATAAATTAAACGTATTCACAATATTAATTCGTAACAAGATGTTCTCAACATGTATTAATTATGACAGTATTATACCTTTGTCATACTAACAATGGAACCGTTACTGTAGACATTTCTACGTATTGCATGCAAATGTTACATAATTTGAATAATTAAAATTAAATTCATTTTTAAATACCTATATCTTTGGTTTTTGACGGCCCCCTAACTGTATCTCTTTTGCATAACTCTTGGGGGAAGTTATTAATTTAATATCTTAACAGTATTGTAGTTTGTGTGTTCTTAATAAAGTAAAATCAGTCGCTTGTTTAATATAGGTTATATTTTAGCATAATATAGTAAACATTTAATTAAAATGGTTTCTTTAAGACTATATTTAATAAAAGGTAAAAAGTGTCTTAAAACTGAAGTAAATCTAAGTTATATGGCTAAAAAAGGGTAATTTTTGAATAAATTAGGACTTAATAGAGTATGAAAGACTTTACTCGAATCAGACTTTATCATTATGTCTAATATATTTAATAGGTATCTGAATTCATTTCTAAAGAATATTGCTTTTGCAGCTTGCACGTATTATCTGTAGGTATTTAAAGAATATGCGTAATATTGTATAATCAACGTAACTTATGTTGTCGAATAAATCTAAAGGTATAAAGTAAATTCTTATTTTACTGTCTTGTATCTTATAAACTTATTTTCCATGTCTGAAATATTATGTAGCTACTGTTGAATAAGTATCTAATTATTCATTATTGCAGGTTTATTATTTACCTCATTTACTAAGTAATTTATTTCATTATCTTAAAATATATATATGTTACGGGTAATATTAACATTTGGATAAAGTCAACATTAGCCATGCATGTCGGCTTATGTGCAATTTTTCGTTTACAAACATGAAATATCAACTCTACCCGAATAATTTTAAAAACAACCTGACAACGAATAGTCATTTATGAATGTTTAAATACTAGGCCTTTTCGTTTAGATGACAGTTTTCTTTGACAAGGTCCGCAGAATTTTCAGAACATATGTACAACCTCTTGAGTCAAATTTTGTACTTTTTTTTTATTTCTGCCATCATTCGATGTTTACTACCATGATCAATATTAATGTGTATCTCATTCAGTATATTACATAATTCGTCATTTTTAACGTAAAATAGGAAGTTTGTACTACGTTTTTTGCCGGGTGCTATACATTTTGTTTTAATTTAATATTTATAATAATATTTAAAATAAAATGCATAACATGTTTATATATGAAAATTAATCTATAATTACTAATTAATTAATGTGTCTTACTTTTATTATTGTGATTATTACAGAATGCTAACCAAAACGTTTGTGTCTTACTCTATTTAATTTTTTTTTAACATTATCCGAATAGAGTTGATGTTTCATATTTATAAACGAAAAGTTACACATTAGTCAACATGCATGGCTAATGTCTACTTTATCCAAATGTTAACATTACCCGTAACATGTACATTATACATGCATAGATTTTATTTTTAATTGTATTCTAGTTGATTAAATCAAATGTATTTGTAAAGTATCTAATTCGACTGTTTTCAAACGTTTATAATTATAACATTAACACATTATTATTAATAGTTTCTAACACAATATAACGTGTTTTTTTTAATAAAATTTTTTGTTCATTAATATTAAAGAGAAACATCTTATTGATAAACGATTAATTTTATGTTTATTCGTATTTAATTATAAATTAATTATATATATATATATATATATATATGTATTATTTTAGTATACAGAATACAGTATACTATTTATTGAGTCTTAATTATTTTTTATTTTATTTTTTTGGCTGCATAAATAAATAACTTATTAATAATAAGTTAATAATGACAGGTGTCAATTTTATCGATATTATGTGGCTGTGAACGTGAAAATACGACGAAAAATGAATATATGTGTTATTAATAATAATATGCACTATAAAACTACAAATATGATGCATTAAATATGCATTTAATAGGTAAAAACGTTGAAATATGCAAAATAAAATTAGTGTTATTTTAATAAGAGTGATCTAAATTGGGGACAATGTTCATCAGATTTCAAAAAGCTTATTCCAATACATATATGCATTTGCATATAAATCCGGTCCCTACTTATTATATTTTTACATTAAATTTACGTTGACTGCATATGTTTTCTTTTTAACTAGGTATGACTACAGTATAATCTCGGTAATCCGACACATATCATACCACGCTACTGCCGGATTGACGAAAACGGCGGATTAACGGGGGTTCACATAAAAACGCATTTTTACTTATTGAATTTTACATTTTTACTGATACATATGTATAAAAAAAATGAATTACACTATGTTTTATTATTATTATAGAATATAAATAATACGTACATGGTTAATTAATATTTTAATTAGACAGGTTTAAAAAAATTATTAATTTTTTTTGTTTTTTTGTTTGAAATGATACTTTTAATACTTTTTCTTGTAGTCGTTAAGTTAACTGAATAAAAATAAAATATCTTATAGGTTTATACGGATTTAATCAGTAATTACCTAGTTTTATCTAACATTTTAACGTTAACGATAGTAATTTTATATATAAATATATGTATATATATATATATTGGTACGTATAGGTTAAAATACCCGGATTACTGGAGGTGTCGGATTATCGAACAGCCGGATTACCGAGATTGTACTGTATTTTAGAATAAGAATAATGTTTAATTTTCTTATAGAATAAAAACCGTATATTTATGATTGATAAAGTTAGTTGTAAAAAATCAATAAATAGTTATTCAACACGAGTAATTGTGTTATGAACATCAATTTTTTTTTATTAATTTGAATTCGATATCATGCTCATGAAGTTATATAATCGCTAAAGGTTTTTGAATTCAATATCTAGTTTTTTATCATCCAACTATTTAAAATTAAATTAAACCATTTTATAATGTACTCGTAAATTGGTACGTTTTACTTCGTATGAAGCATACTATATTGTTTCTGTTATTTATTATTTTCATCTAATAAATCTGAAATGCCTATAGTATGGCGTATTTGACTTACAAATAATTTTAAGGTACATTCGTTTTATTTTGTTTCTATGAGAGGTAAAATTGTTGATAAAACAAATGTATTAATTTAAGAAATTCTATGGGATTAAAAATTATTTTGAATTATTGAACTTCAATATTGGATGACTGCATTGTATATTAAAAAAAAAAAAAAAACAAATGATAGCGGAAATAAAACTGTGTAATCTGTGATAAAGAAATAATAATTATTTATTGGTCAAAAAAAGTATCCCTAATTATTAATTATTTTGTTTTTAGGATGGTGTTAATAGTGCAAGGCGTAGTTCAAGACGAACCACCGCCGGACACGAGGACGCTGTATCTCAACCACCCGGTACTAAGGGATTCGGCATCACAACTGCTTACCATCCCCACAAAAGTCATTGGACCCATAGGTCTTCTTTACGTGTGCCAGCGAGAGATGGCCGTAACCTTACCACATGACAGTATGTATATGAAACTAAGATTAAACGTTTCCATTGTAGTACTCTAAAGTCTAAATAATATTATGTATCAGTATTCAGTGTTATAAAAACATAGTATACCACTCAGAACCTCGTATATTGATTACGTTATGTTTATAATTTTTATAGAAAACGTGTCAATCATCGGTTCCGATGACGTTACAACCTGCATTATCCTCGTACTTCGACATACGGGTAAGTGCTTTATCTATCCTATCAACTTTTGGCCATTGGGTATATTATAAATTCATAATCATATTATTTCAAATATTATTATTTTATATATTAAAATATATATGTATACTCGATGGTAACACTATAGTTATATAATGGTATTATTTATGAGTACTTAATCATTTGGTCATTTTTAGGTTCTGGGGCCGTAGGGTTTGCTCATCTAGATGGATCCTGTACCGAAGAGTGCGTGGTCAATATGGTGCATAGGATTCAAGAGTTGTCCATGGGATTTCCGGACAGTCGACTAGAAATGTCTCTGATCGGCGGGTTTTCTCATGTGCTACGTTACAGTGAACAAGTGTTTTATAGTCTCATGGGTAACAACAAACGTGTTTTTATTGAAAAGTACAAAAATTATTATATAATTTATGTTTGTTGTGTAAACAGTTGCGGTTCACAAACATCAAACCGAAATCGAACTTGTTCTGGCATGTCTCGGTGAACTTAACACCATAATGCGGAACAATGTCCATTGGCCATTGCTTTATGGAGCTGGTAATATTTTAAAATATTTTTTTCTTTATTCAAAAAACTCAAAATGAATAATATTATTGTCAAAATGTTCAGTATTTTTTTTTGTTAATGATGTTCTGTAAATTTGACTATCTAGGTGTTATGCTGAAAAGTGGTGAAGTATTTCCGGCTAACTTTCCGGATAAGGGACCTGAACAGCCACTGAGACTTGCTAGACTTTTTACAGGCTTACAACCAGTATGTCATAGGATTAAAGCAAAATATATTCATGCTAATGTTTTCAATTGTATTTTTATTTTTTTAAGGTTTTGGATGTGTACGACTGTAATTTGGGTCTATTAAGAATTGGACCATTTAACTATGAGCCTATGCGTAGTGTTGATCTATGGCTTCAGCAGTCCGATGAATTTATCTTGCAAGCATTATCGACTACACCTGATGTCGAACCACCACATACAGTAATGGCTGTAAGTCCCTATAAATTTAGTGCAACTGAATCAAATAAAATTATATTTGTTCTTTTATATTATAGATACGAGCTTCTTTAAAATATGTTCAAGATCATCCGTTCCCAGCTGTCACAGTGTTCAGGGATAATCGACCATTATATTATAGAAGAGATGAACACTCTGGTACATGGACTCCATTTCGCTATTAAAAATTTTATCTCGACAATCCAACGAAAGAGTGCCAAATCAGAGTTTATGTGTTCCCATGTGTCTTTTGGTGACATTTAAAACATAAAAGCATTGACAAATACTTACCAGTGTTGGTTTTTTTAATTTTATTTGAAAAATATGCTACAAAATACTGTTTTAATTATTATTATTCAAATTCAACATTCCATTTTGTTTGCCCTATCTTGTGTTTTATTAACTATTTTCTTTTTTCATTATTTTTAAGTGCCTTTGTAGTTAAATTCAATTTATTAATAGCTGTTTTTATAATTTTTAGGAATTAATGAAAAATATGATTTAAGTTAAATGATATATTAAGTTTCAAATGCGGTAATATATTTTATGTTGTGTACAATTAAGAAATCAAAAAAAAAAAAAAATTGTTGATTTATTTTTTAACAATTATTTCATACATGTGAATTTTAATCAAAATGAATGTTAAGTTACAATAATTATATTTTTTTATCATTATTTATTTTGTATGTTACATTTTTAGTAATATTATTGTTGATAACCCAATGAATCTTTGAACATCTGAACATCATCAATAGGACTCTGGGAGATCTATTTCATACGGGTGTCATACTAAAATCCAAAATTCATTTGGCCAACTGATTTTTGACTGAAACTCATGGGCTAAAGTAAAATATGGTCGATGAATAATAAAAGGAAAAAAACTGTGTTTTCCAACGTACAAAATTTTTTTAAAAATTGGTAAAATTAGATTAAAATCTAAAATATTTAAATGTGACATAATATTAATAATATGTTTATTATATTATTTGCCCAACATAAACATTGCTATACTTCAAGTACAATTTTAAGTTAAAATAAACATTTATAGGTAGATTCATATTTAAAATTGTAAATTCTATGACATTTTCTTTAAAAAGTACAAATGTACATCTATAATTGATTTTTCATTTGTCAATATTTTACTTCTACTAATTTTCTAACAAGGCATTGATTGTATGATATACATTTATAACACATGTATAATCAATGACCAAGGATCAATTTTAAATTGATTACCTTAGAAAATAAAAAGGATTTACTACTTTAATAGAATAACTAATAAGTAGCGCTGTACATTTGTAGGAAAGTGAATTTTTTTAGCTTAAAATAAAACATAGCTTACTTAACACAACATACGAGTCATATAACAACAAATTCAATTTTATAACTTTTAATTGCAATTTTTGACGTTTAAAAGTGTATTTTTGTTATTTGTTGTGTATATTATAATTCTTTTTTAGGAATTTTAATTATGTTTTTTTAAGGTTTTCTAGTGCATTAAGTTCACATCCATGCTAATAAAAAATCACACTCAAAATAATATACAGAAAAGTGGGTTTATTTGACACTATAGAAACTTGAAACAGTATGCATTATTAGATAACATTTGCAAATGGGCTGTTTTTACAATTTTTTTTTGAGATGGCTTATGACAAATTTTTTTTAATATTGTCGGTTTTCAATGATACCACCTTTTTATGTACCTATAATCTATGAGCCCGTGGGGAAATAAAATAAATGTAAAAAATGACAAAAATAGAAATCAGTGTTCAACAAATTTCCAGAGTAGGTACCAAAAAAAAAGTTCAATAAATTCTGGACACCTTATTTCATTAGTAATTGTTTTTATTAATTATTATTATGATATATTCAGAAAATTCGTGAAATAACCATTATACAAACTATATAGTACCATCGACGTTAATTTATTTTATGAAAATGTTATTAAATATATATATCAAGTATAAGTACTCATGACTTGCGTGAGTTAGGATTTAAAAAAAAAAATTTTTTAAATCGTTACGCTATTGGTTACAGATAACGGTATTATCTCACTGTGCACAATGCAGGATATCCTGAAGATGTGTGTTGAGAGAATAAGCGATTTTATTAGCCAAAGAATATTGATGTTATTACGCTGTTCATGGGATCACTATAATGCCCGGTTCAGTGACTTTTAATGAAAAGCATCTATATGCAGTTAGATATTTACATATTTTATTCGATTACACATCATGGCACATCCCTTAGATGTCGAAACATCTCTAATATTGGTTTTTGGAATCGTTTATACTTTCATGTCAAATTTAAACAACTTAATAATAACATTATTATGCCTGTTAAATTAAAAGATGTACATACCTACTTAACAACTGATGTAAAAAAAATAGGTCGTACAGGTTTTTGAAACAATAATGCATTAATTGATATGATTGTATAAATATATAGGTATTATTATGAATCATATCATAGAATGCTGAATGAAAACAAATACTTTAAAAACGATTCGTAGTTCGCATTGGGGTTTTGAATAAATGAAACCATAATGATTTCCTTGATCGTCAATCAACGTTATGGAAAAACGTAATATTGTCTCTGAAAGTGTAACTTCTATTTATTTTGTTGCATTACTACTAATATTATGCAGTTGCTGCGCGGTGGTGACGGTGTACACAGGAGTGGTTCCCAACCTTTTTTCATTCCACGCCACTCTTGTAGATTTTTAGAAATTTCACGCGCCCCTTCCTAATTGAAAAGTCTGATAACTTTTTTGTTTATTTATATACTTTAAAGCCGAAATAAAATAACAACGTACGTTACGACTGTGATGATTTTACGAAACACGAATGTTTAAATAGTATTTCCATTTTTTCCCTCCGTAGGTATTTATACACTACTAAATAATGAAATGAAAATGTTCAGACCGCGGTGATGACTGCGTACGTTTCACTAGCAATGTGTAGCGCCCCCTCCTCCCCGGTTGGGAAACACTGGCTTACAGGTTAACTTACTCGCTTACGGTTTCGCGAAATTAAAACAAAAAAAAAAAACTCTAAAACAGAGCGATAGTGTTTCAGACGTTGTGCTGGGTATAATAATAAACCCGGCTGCTATTGGCATACGTGAACCAAGTACAAAGTCTTATCGCTTTCTTAATGAGATGAAAGTTTCGGCTTAAAACGCGAAGCAAAGCGCTAAGCAGGTCCCGAGCGCAGAAGTTTCAAACGGAAATCATTTGGTAAACTTTCCCGCGCCAAAATTCTCCACAACCGGCGTTAATATTTGACACGCGTGGTTTTATTCGTCCCTGTCTCGCACCGCTAAAAAGACGTATTAGTACGCACGGAGTGATTATTTTATTGATCAATACCTGAAACAGCTCAAAGCATTACAGTTGCTATTGATAAGTTCTTGTTTGTTTCACTCCCCCCCCTTCCCTCCACACCAAAAAAAACTGCCGTTTCGCGTAGAACATCCACTAAAATTTCGTGTTCGTCCAGTCTATATTACGAAAGAATTTAACGGAATTCCCCTTAATTTATCGCAGTACACGTTTAACTATACGAGTTTGTACCCCCTATATTGTTGAGGGAGATTCATACTTTCAAAGACGGGCAATCTGTTCCGATTGAAATAGGCATGATCGACCGCGGTGCCACGATGGGATTGGTGAAAATAAATTGTCGCGCGAGTTGACTGTGGTTTTCAGAGAAATAAAACGTCCGAAACGTTGACTGCACACATCCTAAGGTATCGACATATCTCATCACTTCACGTGTTTCACGAGTCGAGTTCATTTTTATGAACTGCAGCAGGTTAGGTCTAGTCGGCGGAGTCGGTTATAAAATCCCGAAAATTCGGCGTGTTGGTGTGTACAGTTCGGTACCTGTCTTGCTAATAGAAAAAATGTTAGCATCGCTACACACTGCAGCTTACTAACAACAATGCATACAGCTGAACCTGCATACATGTTCTAAATTATCCTTGTATATATTATACTTTATTCATTTTAGATTCCGAGCGAATGCATTGGTTATAATCATGACGTGTGTTTTGTTTTTTTTTCGTATCTGTGTACACGATTTCGACTTGAAGCATCGCTCCGATGTATACAAACGAGGTACTTTTCTGAAAGGAAATGTCGCCTGATTGGTACCTTGAGCAGGTAATTTTTTTAATTTCTCAACAGTTTTCGGATAAATTGAGAAAAACCGAGCAAAAAAAGTGCTAAAATCTTCAACCGAGAATACCTAACCCGGCACCATCTAGACCGTCTAGTATTTTCATCACCACGCACTATCCACTTGCTTATTTTTCGTGGATTCTAAGTATGTGGTTACTATTCTATAAATATAAATCGTAGTGACTCAAAACATACATCGATATATCAAAATTATAACGATATTAGCATTTAATAGAAATCTCATAATTTCCGATGTATTAATTATGTGTACGATTGTGTATAAGATATAATAAGATTTTTCCCAGGTTGAATATAATCTCACATATAATAATAATAATATATTAAATACTTTTTAGGCCATTGGATTCGTATGGTTATTGTAATAAAATTTCCTTGAGGGGC
The DNA here is from genome assembly GCA_949715065.1 of Periphyllus acericola. Classification (NCBI taxonomy): domain Eukaryota; kingdom Metazoa; phylum Arthropoda; class Insecta; order Hemiptera; family Aphididae; genus Periphyllus; species Periphyllus acericola. The sequence continues at coordinate 5,753,324 of OX454265.1, read as the reverse complement.
CTCATATTATTACTTGTTTTTTGAATCGAGCAACATTTACTTTAAAAAAAAGGAAACGTACAGCAATAAGATATCTGTACCGCGCCCGCCCATTTATTCTCACCCAACTTAGGAGTATTATTTTCTACATATTTAAGTATGTATATGAGATATGTATTATAACAGAGTTTCGATTAGAATCTATAATTATAATAATAAATATTTTTTAAATTAACTTTATTTTAATAACTATGAAAATTAGAGCATACTCGTATGTAACTAGAGCACAGTATATTACGTAAATAGTTTTGTTTATTTTCCTGGTTTGAAATCGGTACTTATAAAATATAAACCTATCTATTTTTATTTTTTCAACTACTTTATCTTTAAAAATTGAAACTGTTGCATCCGACCTCTTTCACCCAGAATCGTTTTTTTTTTCAAGAAAGAAATGATACATTGATTTCAAGTTTAAACGACAAATACAGCAAGAGCCCATCCCTGCATCTCGCCCGACCATGGAATCATGACACCTGACCTAGAAGTTTCACCCTTTTCATAATCAATTATTGAAGTAGGTATGTATAATTAGGATTAACATGAAATAAATTTTTATTGAATAAATTGTTAAGTTTAAAAAGCGGTACGCTGCGCTCGTTATCGACTAAAAAAACATTTTATGAAGAGCAAAAACGTAATTGGTTCTACGTGCGTCACCATCCTTTGATCGATATTATTATTAAATAAATAGGGTTTCAAGCAATTACAAAATGGTTAGCAAAATCCCGAAACAATATTAAATTTTTTAGGATCGATTTAGTACTAGTATCGGCACGCTGACGCAACGAAGTTCAACCAGCCTGCAACTATTCTAAGCGCGGGAGAGACGATTTTATCATGTCGCCTAAATCCCGGACGGGTAAACATGATAATATTACTCTTCGGCCGCAACTATAATACTCCTATAATAAAACAACAATAATCAATCGTGAAGTCGGGTTCACACCACACCGTGTCGAGTACTTTTTTTTAAATGCGTGATAGCAACAATACGTAGGTACCACAAATGTGTTCCTTATTTACTATACTTATATCAAATCTTGGTTAAATATTGTATGATAATTTTAGAAATAGGAATAAATAAAAAAAAATTAGAAATAAATATAGAACCTGCAATTGCGATCGCGCAAGTAACCGCGCTACCCTTTTAAAAGTTGGATGGAATAAACTTTGCGGTTGCGTAAGACTATTATCGATAACGTGTATTGAGGTAGATTAATTCTTTACCTTTTTTTTTTCTGTTTGAACCGAGGATCAGGCGAGAACAGTTTATCACAATACTTTCACCCGACCCCCATCGTTTATTTTAATCTAAATAAATAATATACATACAAACCACGTCAGAGAGGCCGCGCGTGTCTTAAAATGGTGCCTTCTGACGTGGCCGTGATCGCGGTACATTGTTGGTTATGTTTATCTTGTCTCCGGATGACTCGTCCTTAAGGTTTAACCATTCGCCATGACTCTGCCGCACGTCGCGCGGCGCATCCTGCAAATCCGGGTCTGTGCGGAGTGTTTTTCAGCCCAGCTCTGTTGCAAGCCACACACTTATCTTCGGCGCACTCCTTTTCTTTATGGCCAGAGACTCCGTATTTGCGGCAGTTTGCCGTCAGGTCCGGACCAGTGCATTTGGCTGTCGTATGACCGAAACCTTGGCATCTGAAGCACCTGGTCGGCTCCTCCCTGCGTGGCCGGGCCCTGCAGTTTGTCCACTCGATCTTAACGTGGGTGATACCTTTGGTGATCACCCGAGGGACTCCTGTCCAGACTTGAGGGTCCACATGCCATTGATGGTGATGTCGGACAGGCTATTTATTGATGTCTCGTTGCACACGTTTGACTCGTGAAGAGCCTTTCTGACCGCTTGGACCACCTCATCCCTGTCAGCTACCAGGTCGATGTCTACGACCTCGATGTCGATGTAGGCACCAAGCTTGGTGACTTTTCCTACCTGGTCGCCAATTTTTTCCGTGAGGGCCTTCCTGAGCGGTTCCAGGGTAGCCCTGGACAGGCTGATCTTTCCCAGGTCGACAAGCAGGTCTCCGTTTTGGTACGGCGCATCGCCGTTACCTTGGCCCCCATCGACTCTGGGTCGATGCCACATTGTCGTACCTTACTTAGAGTGTCGTCGTACCTTGATGAGGACGGCAATGGATCTGGGCGCTGTGGGTTTGCGTGGTTTGGATGGGACCGGTGGTGCAGTGGTGGGTGCTGTGGTGGTGGCTTGTGCCACCTTGTTGGATTCAGCTCTTTTGGTCTTGCGGCTTGCGAAAGTAGCCCAGGTCCCCTTTGTTGGGATGTGGGGGTCGCCGTGGCGTCAATTTCAGCGTTCACCTCCATAGGGGGGTAGTTTGTTTCTGCCGCCACTCGGGAAGGGCCTTCTCTCTTGTTTGGCTTTGGGCCCTGATTTTTTTTTTAGGTGTGACCGTGACCGTTTCGGTGGCTGGTTGAGCCCGAGATCCAAAGTCCCACTAGATGGGGGTTTTGGTACTGGCGTCTGTCCCCGCCTTGCGGATCTGGTCCAGCATTGTCGCAGATCCAAATGGGGTCACCGGTGTTGAGGTCAGATCCTCAGACGCTAGACGAACGATTTCCTTGGATGGCTGGTTGGACGACTCGTCTAATTCAAAGATCAGATTTTGGATGATGTCGACCACCTGTTCCGAGTCATTTTCCTTAAGGGAAAGAGCGCCTTCTTGAGAGCGTCGTACGGATTGGTTGGTAGAGGGATCGGGGATGTCTTTCGTTTCTTGATCGGCTGAGGTTGTTGGGCTTCCAGCATGCCTGGGGCGAGTAGTGCGGGTTCCCGTTGTCGTCAAGCATGCGAGGGTTTTTCCCGTCCTGCTCGCTGTATATATACCCAAGCTCTCTAAGCACGCCGTTGTGATCCAGGACGAATCGCTCTGCTGGTCCTTTCGGTTTTACCTCCGGGGGGATCGGATCGCGATCGGGACCGGAGGGATAGCAGTGAGCTCAAGCTGAGACCGCGAGATCTCGTTTCCTTAGTCAGCGGTCGGCTTTTGGCTGCTCTGCTAATTCTAGGGTCTCTGTTCCTTTTTCGGAACAGTGTTGCTTCACTTGGCTGCGCGCCGTTGTCGGTTGGCGTTGGGCCCAAAGGGTCAATTCGGCTCGATCATTTCTGGGCGGGGCGAGCCGTCGGTGGTGTGTCGTGGAGGGTGCGTGGTGGTGGTCAGCGGTCGGTAGCCGCGTGCGTGCGGCTAGCCCGGCTTCGGAGAATTCGTCGGTTGCGGCTGTTCCGGGAATGCCATGTCAGCGTTTTGCTCTCGCCGAATGTCTGCTGTTGAATTTGTTTTTGTCGCACTTATTGTATCAAAGCTTATCTTGTCTTGCAGCTATCGGCTCTTGGGAAGTATTTTTGACTTCGTCTTGTCCAGCCTAAGGTGTAGGTACCATGCTTGAACGAATCGTTGCGCTTTTGAGACTTCGAGCTTTCTTGGGTCGCGAAGAGTTTGCTCCTGCCCAGTTTTTCCGATACCGATGGATTCGTTTTGTCACCCTGGAGGCGCAGAGCCTACGACCGGGGTCGTGCGGCCACTGCTGCCCGAGTGACGAAGAGTTGAGTTGAGGCGTGTTCGTACGCTGGCGCGCACGTGTGGTCTTCGCGGCCGCCGCCGCTGTTCGTAATATTCGCGATCCTATTACTGTCGTCCTGACTTTGCACGTGGACCGATTTTCGCGCGCGATGTACCAAAGTTTCCGTCTCGGCGAGACGAATCTTTTGATACCACTTTCGTGAAAAACGGAGCACTTTTGCCGTTCGGCGGGTGAGAACGACACGGAGCTGCGCTGTGTGTTGTTGCCCGGTCGGGTGTCAATTCTTTACCTATTTTATATAAAAACAACTGAGAAATTTCAAAACTTAAACTCTAAAAATATCCAATAAAAAGTATAAAATGTCATCAATCTAGTTACCATCAATCAGGATTACGATCTAATCTGGGGAGTTGTCCACAGCACTGTATTTGACGAAAAAGTATCGATGTTCTTTAATTGCCTACACAACGCGCCGTCTTACCAATGTATACTATATAGTTATACGAGTTGAGACGGATATATAGCTGATATTATATTGATGGAGGAGTGTACCTGTGTTTATCTTTGTTTCTTGTGTAATACAATTAAATATACAACTGATTATTTTATGCTTGACCGAAAATCAATATCTTATGAGACGTAATCATTAATATCTGTTAATTGTATACATACATATACATTTCTCGTAAACGTAAACGAGATAATGACATTTTTCGTACATGCGTCGGTCAAGGTTGGAAATAATGATTTTATACTTAATATGAGACGAACAATACAAAAAGTTTAACCAAAAATTAAATCAATTATCTGTAAAATGGACTTATGTCTAAGCCATACGCAAGTATGAACATATTTTGATGTAGTAATGTTAAATCTAAATCTAAATGTCTAATTAAATCTTTTTCTCAACACTAGCTATACTTATATTATTAATTTTATAATACTTTTATATATTTTGCTGGCTTCCTAATTTAAATATCGATAAAGATTATATCTAACACATCATAGTATATAATATATAATAGCACTGCTGATAAAATAATTTAAAAAATTAAAACGGGCCAAACTCTTAGATCAGGTGAAACCCACGGTCAGGTGAGATGAAGGGACGGATAAATGATACTGCTGTATTGGTCTTTTAGATTTGAAACCAATGTATCATATTGTATTGTCCACTGCTCTAAAAACCAATTACAAAAGATACACCCGATCTCTTTCAGGATCAGGTTATATTTAGGATTATCTTATGCCGTTAGGTTTTCTCGCACATCGTTGTATCGCGGTAGACCGGAATCTCGCAGTGTCAGTCAGCCCGGATTATTATACGGTTTAGCCCGAGGCCCCGGGGCGCTAATTAAGAAAAACGGTTGATTTGCATGGATAAAAAACAAATTATCCGCATTTTAAAATATTAAATGCAGCGAGTATGCGCCTTTTTGGACACCATATTTGGGTGCGTACGTTATATACGAGTATATCCTGTACATGTTATCAGATATATTGAATCAATGATTTATGTATTATTGCTCGTTCACTCTCGCTCTCTCACTTTCTCTCTCTCTTTTACTTTTTTTCAACTAATCGTGTTTAAATATAATAGTTTATTTTCAAATTAGTATTAATTTTCCTTAACTGCAAATTGCAAATATGTATTTTACAAGCGATAGGAAAAATTATTTTTTTATAATATCAAGGAAAAATAATTAGATTAAAACGAATAAAAAAGGAATTTATTATATTTTAAAACTAATATGTTATAAACTCAAACTATAATTGAGTATAATAAAAAATCTATGTGAAAATTAATTTAATATTACCAATGAAATTAACAAAAGTTAAATAAAAAAAACAGTCAATAGAACAATTAATGTGCTAGATAAAAATGTGTGTGTTAATAAAATTATGAAAAGTCAATGTGTGTAAATATAAATATATTATGTGTCATTTATGTAAATTGGTGTCCATACTATTTTTACTGCTATATACTTTATGTAATGTACTAAGTTAAATTTTAATTGTATACGTTATTTTTTTTTATGTGATAAACGAACGATATAATTAACTATATGTACTCCGTGTACCAGATACGAACATGCCTCAGTTACATACGTATCAGATTATCGATGTTATCAATATAATCAATTCGTGTAAAATATGTGTATGTATAAATATATACTTGTGATTAAGTAAAAATGTAATAATGACATTGATATATGCTGAATAAATAGTAATAATATAATGACGGTTGACGGTTACAGCTTACATGTTTTGGTTAAAGTATACTGGGTTGAAAAGTTATCAGGAGACGCTTGTCGTTTATATTAGTACATCGGATGCACTGACAAGTTTTTATATTCGATAAACGATTACAATTTTGTCTTGTTACGATACTTCTCTAAAAATCGAAACAAGATAAAATTTAGTTTTCAATGGGATTCTTTTCTTATATCAAAGTGTGTTTTTTTTTTTAGCAGTGTGGACTATAGTTTATTATATAGATTATAGACCGTTCCACTTACAATGTTTTTGACATAATCTTTTCTCACCAAAGTTACTCTTTAACGATTATCGTTATGATCAGATTGTTGTTTTCAGTTAAATAAACGTTTAGACCTATAGTTCCGTTTCTGCTGTCCAAAATAATCGAGTTCCGTAAGTTAATGCGACTGAGTGACAACTTGTTTTTTTTAGCGCCTTGACTGCACGGTGTCAATTAAAGTTGACATTGGATTCCGTTCGGATAGTAATATGACGACGTCAGCTGATATGTTTATTTCAATTAATACTATTAATCACGGGTTTACACCAATGAAAACATGATTTTTTCACGAAAGATATTTATTCGATCGATAAACCATTGATTATATTATAATATAAGCTCGTGTTGTTGCAATAATACCTAAAGGTAGGTACTTCAAAATTCTCATTAACTTATTACTGTGCACAGAACATAATTAATTAATAAGCAATTTTAGTACAAAAATAATATATCTAATCGGTATAATCGTGAAATAATTTGACAACTTCAACAACATATTATAATAATTGTCTTGTCCAATAACTTTTCTATGAATAATATTTTAGATAAAATGTCCTATGTAAGGTATTCTTAATATTATTATTATTATTATTATTATTATTATTATTATTATTATTATTATTATTATTATTATTATTATTATTATTATTATTATTATTATTATTATTATTATTATTATTATTATTATTATATTATATAACGGGCACAAGGCCCAATAGTGCACAAATACATTTAACAGGTAGTAATTCAGTTTTACAACATAAAGTAAAAAAAATATTCTTAATGTTAGGTTAGAAAAAAATAAAAAATAAAAATTCAAACAATATAACATTTTAAAGACATAGTAATAAATAATTAACAAAATATCTTATATATCAAATATGGTAGGGTGCTCATTGGCCAAACGCATCATTCTATCCATTGGGTTGTTCATCCCATAGTTGGTACGATGGAAAGGAATTGCAAAAGGTATACATGATCTTGAGAAACGAGGTGGAACTCTAAAGTTAACTTGGGATAGTAAAGAGGGAGCATCAATATGACCATTTATCAGCTTACTCAAAAAAACTAGATTCGCTGTCATACGTCTATCAACCAAAGAGATCAGTCCAAGCTTATAAGAAACAGGAAGATAATCATGCTTAATATGCTGTATTCCTAATATATTGGCGGCAGATGATAAGAATAATATATTACAATACCAGAGCTGGGAAAAAACAAATCAAAATTATGAATAATAACTAATTATTTTGTAAATAAAGAGTTATACTTCAGATTTAGTATTGAATAAAAAATTAATTATTATGAATATCTTAATTTTTCAGTAAATTAATTAAACAAATTGTGAATCATATTCTATTTTTGTCTAGCAAAATGATAAAAATATAATAGAATATGTACTCATATATTAAATAACAATGCAAATAATAATACTATCAATGTAATACAATAAAAATAACAATAATAACAACGATAGTAGTTCATGACAGTAACAATAAAATATGTGTATCATACCAATTACTATATCATCGTAAGTGATAATTTAAATTCTGCTTTAACACATAGTAGTATAATTTTATAATTAATACAATGCTCACAAATTTCAATAAAGCTGGAACTTCAAGTTATCTACAAAATATTTGAGTTACACATGTTTGTGTGGAATAATAAATGAGGACAAGTTAAATTATGAATAAATGGATCTTGAATAACAAATAATAAATTGCAAAAATTAAAACATTCGATAAAATCAAACAAGAGTAAACTAATCGAAAAATGTTTCATTCGACAGATGACGAACTGTGTTAAAAATATTATGTTATGCGAGTGTTTCGAGTTCATTTATAACGTATGCTATTGCGTGAGTACAATATTTTTTTTCAAGTTGAACATTTTTAGCCCGTAAAGCCTATATAGATGCTATTATAGTTAAGAAATAATGTATACGTCTATATACATGCACGTATATTTACGCCAATTTCGTTCGAATGTAGTATGGTTCTAAATTGCGGCAAGCAAGCGGTTAATAATATTAATTGCAAAATCCAAGTCGGGAACACGTCATAGTACAAACGTTGCTCGTTATAGAACACATCCAACCGTACATAATATATTAATTATTCGTGGCTTAATATTATCTTTCGCGTAATACTATCTGTACAATAATATGCGTCATACCGGTCACGAGTCACGATCAAAGGTGGAGTGTGCGGTGTCTATGTAACGCCAGTTCCATCTATAAACTGTGTAATAACCTATATACTGACCTGCAATCAATATAGTTGTTATCCACAGATCACAGACATACTCGTATAATATATTTTATTCATATGCATTTCTGGGGTTTTATCTTAAATTATTTTTAATATTTTCTCACATGCTCGAAATACTGTCGACTTTTCAGACAACTGTATAAGCGTAAGAAACGTAAGAAACGTAAGAAACGGTTGTAAAAAATTTTCTCTTTTTTCCAGGTTGTAATTTAAATTTACAAAATAGCTCTTTTTTATCGCCTTTTACACTCTTATATTAATATTTTCTTAAGAATTACATTTCTTCTTTATAGCCCATAACAATAAGCGTATTGTGTTAGCTTTTGATAGTTCCAACGACGACGGCGGATTGAAATAATATTATTATTCGTCGTTAACCAAATCGCCCTTACTATAATAATAGGATTACGATGCATGGGTAGCAGGTACCTACGTTTAGAAATCCGTGAGAAATGTGTATTGTTTTATTTATTTGTTTAGGCGAGGGCAATAAATGTATCAATCATTCTCAGATCACGCTTGATTTAGGGTGTCGATATAATAATGTATGGAATGGTTTTTCTTTTGCGGTCGATGCCGATGAGTTGACCAGAGGTTCCCAACCTTTTTTGACTCATGGCACCCTAAACTATTTTTCTAAAAATTCGGAGACATCCTGTAGTGGTATATCGTGTGTTTGTACTTTTATATTTTAAGAAATAGGTTTTCTTTAGATGTATATAACCAAACGTCATATAATATACACACGTATATTATAAAATTTTATAAAAATAAAGTACTTTCTAACAAATTATTATAGAATACATAAATAATTCATTAAAACTAAACAAATTTTAAATAAAATAAATATATACACATAACAATGAATACACATACATCGATATATATTTATACTATCTTGCGTGGGTATTTTTAATAATTTATTCAAGAAAGTTCTGACTTAGCACAGAGTTCTCTGTTTGTTTTAATTATTGTTTTAATTATTATTATTATTTATTATTATATTTTGTGTGAAAATAATATCAATAGTTGTAATTTGATTACGCACAGATCTTTGTAATCGGTTGTTACGATAAGTTTTTTTTTTTTTACAACAACTTGAACGAACCTAAAACTATTATGTATTATGTTATGGCGTATATTTTATTTCATGAAAAAAATCCTAGACTTGGTTCTATAATTTAAAATAATAATAACGCGCCAGTAACATTTATAGTGTCATATTAATTGAAAAATAATGCCGTGTGTTGGTCTTTTTTGCGATAAAATAAAATGACGAAACTTATTATTTACTACGCATTTTAATATTGAGTATCGACTTTTTTGAGGTCAGTGATAATATTATTTATTCGCTCATCACCTCATATAACTTGTACTTTGCATAGTTTTCACCTATTATGTTACCGTTGTAACAATATATTTTATTTATCTTTATGAGTTCATATTATAATGATTATTTCACTTTAATATCAATGTAAATTAAATCTGTCCAATCCATCTGAATCAAAAATCATTTAATAACAGTATACTCGTATATTTACAAAAATTAGTAGCTGCTTATACCTACTTAAATTAATTATATTTTTAAAACCAAGCAATGTTAACAAATAGTTTTGATTATGTCGAAAGTGCTCGACGTTTTAGCTACATATTATTGTTTTAAACTTGAAAATGCTATAGCGTCTATTAAACCAGCGGAGAAGTGGTTTCATGTGATAGCGTATCATTTTCATGACTTTAAGTGTTCATCAATTGTCGTTGTTGTCGAAAAATTAAATTTCAAATACGTATATCGTAGTATTATTCTTTATTTTATTATACTCGGACATAAATATTATTCATAAAACGTATAAAACGAATACATCACTGGAGGTACAAAACAATTTCATGCAAAAATGTATACATGTCTATTGCTACTCAAAGTACCTACACATTCGTTTTTTTTTACATTCAAATAGTCAAATTTGTGGCTGGCCACCGTGGATAAATAAGGTAGAACGGACGCGATGAATTCAAATTCAGTGTTAAAAAACGTATTGAATGCGTACACGTGTACTACGTGCATATATTTACCTTTTATACTGTGTCCACATCGGTATTATATATTTATTTATGATAAATGGGACTTGGGATTTCGAGGTAGGAGACAGGTGCGCCGCCTTCTACCGATTTTTCTACAATTTGATTGCTCCCTAAATCTGAATTTAGTCTTATCGTCCGTAAATGTTTAAATGAATCCTTGTCTATAAATAATGACTATTTTCTGTTTTTTTTTCTCCAGATCATAGTGCTTTTGAAAATCAGGCCAGTTCGTGTATTATAAATCCTATTTTTGCCACATAATTATTAATTTATTTTTTAAAACTTTTTACTTATTCAATATTTCTAATTTATAAATTTTTTGTATAACAAAAAAAAAATTTTTGATCTTATATAATGCATATGATTTAGTGACATGAGGGCTTGAACAGAAAGGCGCACAGCTGCGAAACATGGATCAGCTTGAAGTTAAGTTACTGGAGTAGACCAGTTTTGTTTGATACGTGTTACAGGGTTGTCTAGTAAGGATCCAATACGGGTGATGAATGTGTTTTGATGCAATAACTGATAGTGTTTTAAAATATAATTTTCAACAGTTAATTAATAAAAGAATTTAAACGGGAAATCGGTGAGTAAAGTGTGTGTATAGATGGTATGTGTATATGTTTTTTTTAAAAAAGTTTTTAGCGCTCGTAAAAGTAAAAGTACAGCAGTCGACGAAAAAAATTGTCATGTTGTTAGTACAACTTAATACTGAAATGTCCTTACTTTTGTAACTTCTGTTTTTTTGTAACTATTTATTTTATTCCGACGCCGAAAAAGGTATACCAGCATTTATGTCGGTATCGCGTGTAAAAAGAAAAACAAATAAACAAGCTCCACCTCATTGGTTTTCCAATGCGACGTATACCTACATCAAATTCGGAAGAAGATTATTGTGAAATACATTATTATTTATCAGAGAAACTAAATATAAGGTTTGCTTGCTCATTGAATATACTATATGCTGATATACACGCGGTTCAGCGGTTGTAAGAAATAAAAAAATGAAAACTAAAATGCCCGAAAAAAAATAACGATACTAAAAGTTGTTATAGTATACAGAACTTCTTAGGAACAATAAAAATAAAGTGTTACCTCTAAAAACCAGAAACTTTTGGTCGCTGAACATTTTTCCACTATTTGGATGCGTCAGCTAGTCAGAAGGAGAAAGTGCATTTCGTGCGTCAATCAATAACTTACCGTGTATAACATTTATTAAACGTTATAAATGATATAATATTTGTATTAATATTTAAAGGGTGTATTTAATTAACTATATGTATGAACATATTTATTATTTAAAAATGTATGAAATAGTAAAAAAAAAAATAATCTTAAGATTAAAGCTAATAATTATGAAAAAATCAGTAATATTTTTTTAGACTTTGACGTGTAGTCATTTCGTATGTCAATATTGCATTTTTTAATTCGACCGTGCGAATTTGCAATGAACTCTGTATCTCGATGCAAGTACTTGTGTATACCCTTCACTGTTGCCTATATGCTTCCTATAGATTTCCTTTTTCTGAAGTTTCTTGTTCTTCGAGATCATTTCTTACTTCATCCTTATATCTGCTTCATTCTTTATTTGTGTTTAATAATGTATTAAATGTTTTATGAATCCGAATATTCTTCCCAATGTTAGATTATACAATAATATTGTATTTTAAGCCGATCTCAAATAGTTATAAAATATAATTTAAAAGTTAATAATATTAAAATTTAAATTATGTAAAAGTGTCCGTTATTAAGAGTGTTCCTTAATTAAAGATAAATTCCTATGGATAATAGCGAAAATGTCTCCGTTCCCAAAAATATGTCGGTTATTCGGAGGTGTCCGTTAAGGGAGATTTCAGTGTACATCCATTTCAGTTCATCAACACGCATCGGTTTGCACAATTCAGGACGGTTGTTTTCGTTATCGTCGGGGTTGATATGTTTGGAAAATTAACTATAATTCTAAAAATCTCGCGCAGAAACGGTAGACAGATAGTAGTAGAAGTAAAAAATTGTCACCAGGATCGTCTATTGTGATAATATTGTGCGAGCATCCACGGAAACTGTACTCGAACATTGCGCGACAGGCGTGAATATCGTAATAACGTACACATTTTGATAATAATCATTATACATTGTGTAATATTATTATTATCGTTATACCATATTCGACTATGCGGTTTAATTTACAGGCGGTGCGATTGAATTTTTTTCTTTCGCAAAACACAAATCGGTCACGTGGATAAGGTAATGAGCTAGAAACACTACCACTATATTATTATACGTGCACTGCCATGACACATTATGCACACGGCTAGAATATACAGGTCTGCTGTATGGTATATATAATAATATGTAGTTTCCGATTTGACGCGGTCTGTTGATTAAACTGAAATATAAAACCCCCCGCACGCCCACGACCGACATGATCTTTGCAGTGTGCATACATCAACTGCGTTGAGGCGTACTCGCGGTGATAATAATAATTATGATAATTATGGTCAGGGTGCAAACGTGTCAAACGTGAGTTAATATTGATAATAATATAATAATATCACGTTGTGCCCCCGGGGATGCACGATGGTGACATCTTATTTCCTACAGTGCACATGGTGCCGTACGGTATCCAGTATACGTACGTAAATATTATAACCCAAGACGCGTGTGTGCACAAAACATAAAATATACTACAGTACAGGTATATTTTGCGCGGAATTAATGGATTCGTATTGTAGTATTATTAATAAAATATAATCCACAACTTACTCGCATACTATATACGGACTAGGTATAGTCGAGAAGGAGTGCGTTCTATAATAATAGTGCCTTATTAAAGTTTGCCAAGGAAGTTTGGTAATCATATTGAGTAACAACTTGTAGTGCGGAGTTATCCACTTTTGTACACGATAACGATTGATAAAATCTAACAATATTGAGTGTAGGTGTAACTAGCTCGTACACGAAATTTAAGTTAGTTAAATGTAATTATTGATTATTATAAACAATGAATTTGATCGCGTTGCTTCGTTAAAAACAAATGGTTGAAATATAGTAAAACCGAAATCTTACAGATATTAGGTATACATACCGTACCGGTGGGTGAACATAATTGCATGTTACATCGGTTTTCTCGTAAAAATAAGCAAACCGCCATAAAAAATCATAAAATGGAATATTTCCGATTCAGAATAATCTAATCTTATTATTTTCTGTATACATTTTGTAACATGAAATTCTGATCACAGCCTGTGCATAACAATACGTATCACCAATAATCAAACTGTAGAAATTATACCATCTATGAACTACATTTTAAATCTGATTGTAACATTTTAATACGTAATTTTTGTACATTCATACCGATGAAGAAGCTAAATTACCTAAACCCGTATTACTATATATTAATTATGGTCATTAATATTTTTGATTGGCTTTCAGTTCTAGTGTGGATACAATTAAAACAACAACTTTCAAAGCCCCATGTGTAGGTACAAAACATTATGCAGCAAGACGAAACATTAAATTTTCGTTGAGAACGGAACGAACGCAATATCGTCATCAATCATCAGGTGCGTGCACCGCCGGCGTTCGCGTATAAATCGTTACTCATGTAATCGGACATAAACAATAATATTCGTTACATCGATTGTAGTAGCCCGCACATGTAATGAACACAATAAATTATTTTTTTCGTATTATTAATCGCTTAAAAATACTTATAAGTATCGGTCGTACTAATTTTTAAGTATACTAGCCGACCCGTCACAGCTTCGCCCGTGATTGGTTGTTTATTTTGCCTTCGGACCATGATATGTAGAATTTTTTATTCAAATATTATTGTTAAAGTGATCGGCAAGTAAATATAAAAAACGGTTAATGAAAACGGATTGAAATTTTTCTAGCGTTATAAATGATAAAAATAAATACAGATAAAAAAGAAATAATTTATGGTTGATAAAGAATTTGATTGAAGTTGATGAAGAAAAAAAAAGAATTAAAATAAGAATTTTATAAGACTTCTGAGTATATGATGTTTTTTGTTATATTTCCTGTTGAAATTAAAATCATAAGATGATTCGGGTGTCCAGTTCGAGAAAATGCCACGTATAATTGCCCATGTGAAAAGCACTCTGTACGAAGATCTACGCCAACGTACTTGAATGTTTGACCTTGTGCTTTGTTTATGGTAATGGCAAAAGAAACTTTAACCGGGAATTGAAGCCGTTTGAAAGAAAAAGGCAAGTCAGAGGGAATCATGGGAATTCTTGGAATAAATGCAATTTCTCCTTTCGCTGGCCCTGTAAGAATTACGGCTTCTATAATATTATTTCGCAACGATTTTATTTGTAATCTTGTACCGTTACATAAGTTCGGTGGTTGAAGATTACGTAATAATGTAATTGGAGCACCAATTTTTAATTTTAGTTTATGAGGAGGAAATCCCGAAGGAGAAAGAGAATTGAGAAATTCTTGTGGATAATGAATAGCATCATCTGTTGATGTAACTGTATCAATAGATAGATATTCACGTGAGTGTCCATCGAATTTTAGAAGGATGATATCATTAATTTCTTCTGCTGTTACATTTCTTGGAGAGATAATAGCTCTTTCACATAACCACTGATAAGATTTATTGGACAGATTAAAAATGTCAGGATAAACTGTAGAAATCAACTCTTCCACGTTATTGACCACCCATCCAATCGTGTGATTGACAGAAATGTAACCATTTTCATTTTCTAAAGTTCCATTTCCAATTTTCAACAACTGTGCTGGAAAAATATCGTCCCTTCCGCATAAATAAACTCTCATGTTTATTCGCAAATAAAGTTTTTCAACATAGTTCCATATAGGGGAAGATTTTAAGCAAGCATTAACGACATCAGCTCGAGTACCTTTAGGGATTACTGGTAAGGTTTGACGGAAATAACCAGCGAAAACAAATGTTATGCCACCCATAAACTTATTATTACACCTAAGATCTTTCAATGTTCGATCAATTGCTTCGATATGTGATCTGTGACTCATTGTACACTCATCCCACACAACGAATGAGGTTTCTTGAAGAATTTTTCCAAGAGGGCCATTTTTACGAATCGGACAAACGTATTCTGTATCAAATAATACATTTAACGGTAACTTGAAAGTCGAGTGAGCAGTTCTGCCGCCACTAAGGAGAGTTGCTGCTATACCAGATGAAGCTACTGCTAATGCAACTTTACCTGAGGATCTAATTTGAGCCAACAACAAATTAATAAGAATTAATAATTAAAGCTCTGTATGAGGTGATTATTTTCACGCAAAACTGTTTGCAATGATTCAATGAGACCTCTTTTTAAATTTGGAATCATATTTGTTCGAATAGATATTTGATCCGACTCTGACATAAAATATATTTGTAAAAATGTAGCATTATTTCCAATTTCGGGTAATAAACTACCTATTAAATGATGCACTTGACCCTGAATTTTAAAAGAGGGCATGAAGGGAACTTCACTTATTTCGTTTGCTCCAAACGATGTCATTTGAAACAGAGTGTTATACCGTCTAGAATTATCAAAGAAATGTTTTGATAGAGGGTGAAAATTATCAATTAAACTTTTAATTAGGTCTGGAAGATCCTCAAATTGGTGTAAAACAACTTTACCGTCAGCGCAGCAAAGTCCATGGGTTTTATCTTTCCATTTTTTTGCATGGCACTTAGGACATAATATAGTCATTCGTCCAATTTGAAGCGCTTTAATATTTAAATAATCAATCTCGGATTGATAATTAAACGCTGATTTCATACTTAAAGCGTTACGTTGGTCCTGTGCAAGTGTTTGAGAACGTTCTGGTGAATTATCTTTTTGCCTTCTGTTATACATTCGAGTTGCATTGGCAGTTTTTCTGCCAATGCGTGCTCTTGGCGCTCTCGGCATGATGATGAATTGGCCACTTACCCGAAATTTAACTGTATTATCATGCCCAATATACCTTTATAAGAATAATCAAAAAGTAGGTGAAAAAACTAAGCACAAATTATGCTCGTAATGGGCGTATAGCAAATAACCACACTCGACGCCTACCAAGCTCAGACTGAGCCCGTGATGCCACGTGCGGTGAGCTATGTGCTATTAATGCTAGATAATAGCGATTAACAATGTAGGTATACAAACACATAATAAAATAGATATACTGACATATAAATATACATACTTGTAAATAATTGTTATTACCAATTGTAATTTGTAACTAATGGCAACAGTTGCCGGGTTGTTATAAAGATCAATAAAAAAAAAATTAGATAAAACACTATGTGTGGAAAAATGCGTATAAAAACTTTTATGAACTTTTTTTACTGACAAAAATGTTACTAAAACCTTCAGCAAAGTGTCAGGTTTCAGCCAAAAAAAATTTCAGCCAAATCGGTCCAGTAGTTTTCTCGGTTAGCGCGGTCGAAGAAAAACCCTTACAATGACCTGATAGACGACCCGACCCGACAGACGTTGTGCTGTCTTAATTATGAATATTGAATTTGAACTGGTATAATTAATAAAAAAGTGTTTATTATTCTAATGGTTTATGATATACAACATTCTTAGTTTTTTTTCTTACGTGTTTATAAATAGTTTTGTTGGTATTCCGCCATGAGAACAAACGACATATAACTGGCCATGTGAAAAACATGGATTTTCAAGATTGTTGCTGCAAACACTTAGCGACTGCCCTTGTGATTTATTTATCGAAATTGCAAATGCTAGCCGCACTGGAAAATGCAACCGTTTAAAGTCGAATGTATATAAAAATATATAAATGTAGAAATATAGGATGATTTCACGTCGTAGAATAAAAGTATACTTTTCCAAAATATTAGATTGTTTGCAACTGACCTCTGTGCAAAATACTAATGAATTTATTGCTGTTGTGGAAACACAACATTTGTTTAATACAGTTATTATATAATACGCGGTGGCCGGTGACTGTCCTTAGATTTTTGCCTTCTCCTTTGTTTTTTTCATCTGTGTTACCATGGTTACCCATAAGTATACCTATGAACGTTTGGAATTTCTCGCAATATATAGGTTTAGGCAATTTTTTATGGGTTACCATGGTTACCCATAAGTATACCTATGAACGTTTGGAATTTCTCGCAATATATAGGTTTAGGCAATTTTTTAAATTTTTCTCTCCGTAAGAACCATCCTCGTACTTCAAGGAATATTATAAAAAAAGAATTAGCGAAATCGGTTTAGCTGCTCTCGAGATTTGCGCTTAGCAACACATTCAGCGATTCATTTTTATATTATAGATAGGTAAATTAATATATTATGTTTTTAAGATTACGAGCATAAGTCACCATTTTACTACGACGCAATAATTCAAAGCTGATTATCGAATAGTTTAGGTCGCTTAATAAATTAATTGATTTAAATAACCCTTTTTTTTGGGGGGGGATTTTTAAGGATATAATAATGTAATATTTGTACTGTACTCAAAATATATAACGTCACGTAGAAGACCATGTTTTGTTTGAATGATTTGTCAAAAGTCAAAATGGGAACACTCCGTACTTCTATAACTATATAGCCAACATGTCAACACCATGGCGACGGTCGCGGTATATAATTGAAGGCGTAATAGCTATATAAATATACTCGCGATCCGGTTCGGTTTTCCCATTCGTGTCCTGGTATTAACGTCACTGTCAAATGCCGCAGAGAAGCAGCAGCAGCAACAGCCGTCTGTGGTTTAGTAGCTCGTCGCACGTACATAATAATAATATGAAATGTAATTGTAACGCAGAACCACCGAACCTTTGCACGCGGTCGGCGGTGTATACACAGGCATAATAATAATAATAATAATAATAAAAATAATATTAATAATAATAATAATAATAATAATAATAATAATAATACGTGTCGTGCCAGTACATTGCTCGGTTTTGGATTTCCACGTCATCGTCATGTTGCGGTCGCATCACATCCAAAGGTGAGTAGGTTACTTTAGGAGATTTCTGGCTACGCTACTGAGTAGGTAGGAGGAGGTGCGAATTGATTTTACTCTTTTATTTTTATTTATTTTTTTTAATTTCCTCCGTCGGTATATAAATCGTAAAAAAAAACACAAGCAAATAAAAATATATTAACACGATTTTGCCTCTGCAAGCGTTCGTCGTGTAGTAGCTTCTCAACCTTCCAGCACATTATTTATCCGTCATATAATCCGGCCCGACAGCGACGTTAACGACGAACGAAATCGATTTGCGAGCGCTTTTCGTTTATTTTTTTATTTTTTTTCGTACGTACACACTTACGTATTATACACGTTTGAAATACATGTCGTTTTTAGGTACCTTTTTTTGATCGCGATCAAAATGTACACGTGACACCGGATGTGTTACAACGGTTCACAGTGCTGTATGCCTGTATGCGACGCAAATTAGTTATTACAATATTACTTATCACATATTTTTTAATGCGTGCTAATTCTTACAATTTTCTTTGTTTACTTGTCTCGTCCAATTTCGTCAAGCGCTTTTGTCTAAAACATGAATTAAGTTATTCACAGAGCGATTGGCGCTTTAAAATCCAGAAATTTAATTTTTTTTCAGTTTTAGTCTTTACCATTCAGCTTTCAGCCATCGCTTGACATTTGAAGAATAAGTTTAGATATATTAGTTGCAGATTAACTCTTTCCGGTGATTGTCCAAATTAAATAATAATACGTTATCTGTTTATATTTTTTTAATAATATATCGCATAATATCTAATATCGAATATAGTCGTTAATTGGGTTCTAACGACATCGCTGTAATATCGAAAACCTGAAAAATAAGCCACGACATAGATATCGTTGGCCACACTAGTATACTAGGGTCGGATATCGTATGAACGCGTAACAATGTTCTAGTGCTTACGACGTTTGCGTCCTTCGATTGATCGTCAAAAACAAACCATTAGTTTGATGCGGTGCTTCCTAACCTTTATTAATCAACAATCCTTGTACATTTTTAAAAATCTCACGCCTCCATCATAAATTGAAAAATTTGATGATACTTTTTTTTGTATACTTTGAAAATTAACGTTCTAACTGTCATTTCTTTTTCTTATTGATAATAATAATTTATATGCTTCATGATGGCTGCTTGCGCCCCTACGACGCGTATTAGGAAACACTGATTTAATGGACCATCAATGTACTTAAGTATAAGCACAAAAGTTTGCTTTATTTTTTAAAAACGTTTCAACATGCATTTAGAAACATGTGTATATCAAGGCTGGGGTGGCCAGCGATAAGGAAGTCTAAAGTCGCACGGTATAATGGGAACTATAAAAAAGCCAAGAGCAGGAAAATATGGCGCCAACCACACATAATCCAGACTTCGAAGAACATCCGAAAAATGAACACGCAACAATTACGTTTGGTTAAGTTAGATAATAAATGAATTAATACGTTTTATTATACTTTAAAATTGAATAAATAATTAGCAACTTTTAAATATGTTTTTTTTATCAAAGACGTATTATAAATATATAAAATCGTTAACACTGTACTTTCTTTCTCTTTAGATTGTAATTTAATAAATACTTCTTCAATAGGTACATAATTTTAGATTCTGAGTGAGACGAAGAATGTAAACAGAAAATCTACAGATGGGACTCATAAGCGTGTCTCCTTTCCAATTGTGTAGATAGATTATAATAAAAATATGAATTTTATTGATAATTTTTATCGATTGAGTCATGACTATTGCCTTGACAAAAATATATGAAATGTAGTATTTACGACTAATTTTTTATTTTGTTTTGAATATAAAATAACGTACATATTTGTTATTCACAAAGAAATTTAAAATTTGCCCGAATTAAGTATCAAAGGTTTTCATAGAAGTATTTATCGACCAGTAAAAATGTTGAAAACAAATCTTTACCGTCCACATCAACAGATTGACCTTTAGTTATGTCGTTGAAAAAAAAAAAGTCTTAGGAAAATGTTTTGCTACTTACGAACGCGAGCCAAGTTTAGCCACCCCTGGATATAGTATATTATACGTGTACTATAAGATTACACAGTACACACAGTATACTTTAATAATTTGAAATATTGTCCCTAACACAATAACTCAATATATATTAGACTATTACGTGCAGTAGTTGCAAACATGTTGTACATACATTTATTTATTGAAAAATAAATTCACCAATAATGTAACGGTGTGTCTTGCGTTTCGCAGAAATGTGCACTGTTCTTTCACGCGAAAATAAAAAAATAAAATTTAACACTTTGTGCTCGAATTGAAAAATGTATGCGCAAAAACATCTTAAAAATATACTTTATACATTTTTACATAATATCGGTCGAAAATGATATAACTCAACCCGGCTTTAATCTCTCTCTCTCCATCTATCTATCTCTCTCACACACTCTGTGTCTCACGTGCGTATACCATATGTTGGGTACTCGGAAGATTAACAGTGCGCTATAGATACCTAATATATAACATGGGAGTACGAGTGGTATGACATTAAACGCGTTCGCAAAGCACAAACGATAAACGTAATTTTATTTCGGACGCACGTGTGTATTTTATTCGTTTTAATAACAATAATACGCGTTAGATCATACGCGTCCGTCCGCGATACGTTATAATAATAATAATAATAATAATGCGTACGAGTAATGTAAGCATAACATCATTATGTTGTAGAATAATAATTCAGAAAGAAAAAGATAGTGCATACCACCGACCAGTGGCGCAACCAGAATTTTTTTAAAGGGGGGGTCCAAAAGTATAATTATTTTAAATTAACATGCAAATTTAATTATTATTTTATTGTTTGTTTAATGTAAATATTGTAATTATAATGTAAAATTGAATGATAGTTAAATGTAAAAAATAAAGGTCGGTATGTACAATGTTGTAGAGTTTATAAAATGAATGATTATCTAATCTTCGTAGTGGATATTGAGAGCAGCTAACCCATTGAGTCTTCTTTCCGATGTGGTATTTCTCAAGTAACTTTTGATTCTTTTAAGTGAGGAAAATGATCTTTCCGCCTCACATGAAGTAATTGGAAGTGTGATAAGTATTTGCAATAGCTTATATATATTTGGAAAGAAATCGGGATTGCATTCATTAAGTATTTGAATTACACTATTATATTGGATTTTACTGTCAGTAAAATAACGATTCCATAAAATGGTTTCTGATTTAACTCGATAAAAATCATCAATATCGTTAGCATAAAACTCAAAAAGTTCTCTAAGTTTTTCTTCATCAAACGCTGAACTTTTAAGTAACATTTGAAATCCACATATTATATTTTGATGATTAAAAAAACGATCATTTAATTGTTGTACAAACAAATCGAGAAATGATAGAAACAAAGTAATTCTATAATATTTTTCGGGATCTTTTGTTGGAATATTAGCTCGGTTCATTTTTGTCAAACATTTTTATTATTTTAGAAAGACACGGTTCAAGGGGGGGGGGGTCCGGACCCGGGGACCCACCCCCTGGTTGCGCCACTGCCACCGACGATCTCGTTTCGAAATGTGTCTTGTTTATGACGTGCCTACCTACTATATATATCGATGTTTATTTGAGGATTTGACAATTCGCATTAAAGTTTTTAAATCTTTCAGAAAAACACACAACCGAACACTTGAATAAAAAGTATAAAAATCAACACTAACCCGTCGGTGCATTATACTTGCAGCGGGACAATGTTTGCCGATACATTTGTGTATGACGGCAACGCGATTGAGCCTTAGAACCGTGTACTCGTATTACATATATATGTTCCACAATCGACCGCCGCCACGACCACCCCGTACATAAGCTCCGGAACAGAAAGACGTACGGTCTTCGCTATCCGAAGAGATTATAGCGGACAATATTGTATTCCAAGAAAACGTGAGTGCATCACACATTTTTGCACGCTAATTTTACACGCGACGTTATGCACACAAACCTCCGGTACATAATATTATACAACACGGCGCGTAGTATAAAATATATTATACTACATCGGCCGATATTGCAGGATCAGCACATATTCCGTATAATAAAGTATCAAGTGGTGCTTGCACAGTGCCGAGGGTGGTATTGCAGGTCGATGTTCTGTAATTTATGTTTGGGTTTTATACTGTTTTTTTTTTTTTTTCAAACGATCGGCTCGCCGTCCAAATACTCGAAAAAAATCTTTGTTCATCGGTTGGATATAATATTTAGGGCTGTGAATTTTTAGTACATTTTTTTAGCTGATTTTAAAACGTAGCTCTCTTAACACAAAATTAGACTCATATAACAACAAATTCAGTTTTATAACTTTTGTTGTCGTTTTTAAGTTTTTAAATGCATTTTTAACTCCTTTTTGGTATTTAAAATACATTTTTTACAGGCTTTTAGTACATTCAATTCACAGCCCTCTACATTATACATTATTTGTATAAAACTCCAGGACGACTCCGGAAAAGCGCTTTCGGAGGGATAGTTTATAGATTTGATAAATTTATTATACCTTAGTTAAGTATTTTTAATTCAATATTGTATTTTATTTATTTACAAAATGAAACCACCATAGCTTGTATTGTCAATAAAAACAAAATTTTTATATTTATAATAGTTATAAATTATAATTAACATGCTGTTTTAAATTTAAATTATTGTTTACATACATTTTTGATGTACTTACAAATCCATCGATTCTACGCAGGGGCGGACTGGGTGTCGAGGAGCCCGGGAGGTTAATCCGCAATCAGGGCCCGTGATTTAGCCTATACTTATATGGCTATATTATAATATATTTTAGACGATTATCGATGAAGCCGTCTGCACACACGACGATTACATGACCAATATTATCGGTGACTGTTTCATTGGTTATATGTAATAATATTTTATTTATAGAATTCTTCGATAAATTCTTCGGCTACAAGAAATTCCGTCGTCGCGGTCGCGTTGTACGTTAAGGTGAGTCCACACTAAGTGTAACTTGCAACGCGTTTTTGTGACATATTCTTGTAACAATCCAATAAACTTGTAACACATTTGTGTAACAAACCGGCGATCGGCTGACAGTCGGTAATTTAGTGAAACATCAAAGGATCATGTTGTGACCAGTATGGACAGGTTTGCGAACATAGTACAAATAACTTACCTATTATTAATAATTTTTAATATTCCAACTGGAAGTTGACGATTGACATATTACTCCTGATATTTATGAAAAGTCTCATTGTTTGTACTTTGATTCTACGTATAGGTTTGTGTTGACTGATGATGTATGTATATAATATCATAAATTATAATCATATAAAATGCCTATGTATTATAATATTATATAATATCTGAGTGTTTAAAAGGATCGTTTTAAATCTAGTTGTTTGTGTGATAATTTGTTTTTGTGAAATTGATAAAAATAAAATACCATATTGAAATATAAGACAACACATGAAATATGTCGATCATCATTTAATCAAGTTACGTACCTATCCAAAGTTTCACTGATATTTAGAATATTACATGAAATTTGACTTTCTTTTACACATGCAACACTAAACACTTTAATAACAACAACAATTGGCTAGACTCCGTGTAAATTCTTGCGTTGCGATTTATCATTATGATATTATCTAGCTTACCGTCGAACTAAAATGTCTTTTGTCAAGATCACACAATATGCGATAGTAAAATATAGTACACCTGCAAGGACACACCCGGTGCTACACCAGTCGAGGATCCAATGGGGGGGGGGGAGGAGCCCACTAAAATAGGTTTATAATATATTGGGTTTTCGATTATTTTCGTAGTTCATTAAAACTACTAACTACTAGAGTACTATAAAGTTACAAAAAATAAAATAATATTATTTTATATTTTTTGTGTAGTGATGTGTAGCGATGATGTTATCGTTTTACGTTGATTACGCAATAGCGTAACATTATCATTTACGTGGACTTATAACATACATATTTCGTGTTATTGTATAATAAGATTTAATTTGCACGTACATATTAGTGTATTTGCCCTCTCGCGAATCCACGCATACTGTATAAGAAACTTCAATACGTCTCGTGACGGCGAGAAAAATCCGCATCGTACTTATAAAATATACTCCCTCATCTTCTCTCGAAAGGTTATTATTTCGTATATAACACATCAAAATCCCATTTTAAACACGGAATTCGAAAGAAAAACGGTTTCGTTCATTTCCTACGGGGGCGTCGCGTCGTTATAGAAGGTTCGACATGAATACGTTTGTGTTCCGCGCGCGGCTATTGACGATTTACACCCTATTATTGTGCACATTAATGTTCTTTAAGACTCTAACCGTATAGTTTAAGTTTCAATAAGATATTTTTCGAATAAACACTCGCGCACGCTCATTATACCCAGAAGAAAATTTAAATCCGATCTCAACAAAAGACGTATTAACAACGCAAACGAACTATATACGCGTACATACAATGTAATATTCCGCGTCAGTTATACGTAGTGTTTACCACCCTCCACAGAGGCGGTACCTATATCCAAATTCGTATTAAAAATGATTCTTTTTTAAACGGGTCTGTGCTGAAAACATAGTTGGTGCGAATACGTTTATTGCATATTATTTCATCGGAAAAAACCAAGCTAAAGAGCGAATAGTGCAATATAAAACACGTGCCCGGTGTGTTTTGTCATTTTAAATATGATTGTTTCTGGAAATGCGGATTGAATGTTATATTATGTACACCAGCCAAAGCGGTAAGCTTGGTAACGCTCACGAAATAAGTATAGGTAATACCGCACATATATCATAATATGCGTTGTCATGACGTATCTTCTATGACGATACGACAATAATTCATACCTATTGTACGCTGGTTTCGTGAATATTATCGTTCGATAAATTAGGCCCATCACCGATCCGTCCCGCCTCTCATTCTCGGCTTAGCCGGGTTCACCCCTATACCTCCCCGCTCCACAGCCGTTTCCTTTTCATGATTTCGCTTGGGTCATTATCATCCTTCTTTCCACTCGTTTCACTTTTCGCTAAATTCCTCTCCTCTTTGCACACTTTCACTGACACGAGGTCAATTGCGATATCCGTCATATTATTCTATTCATTTGTCCCTCGGTTTCTCATCTTTGTACAACCCTATTCTTTCTAAGCCATCTTTTCAATGTTTTTCTTTCCCCGATGTCAATCTTTTCCTCGATTCCTGTGCAACTGCCGCCATTTAGTACATCATCAATTGTCTTTACCAACAACTGCTTCTTAATTTAACTAGCAACAAAAAATTTACTTATCACATGTATAGTAGTATTATGATCTCTAAGGTGCATAATATCGTATAGTATATGATAATATAAAAAATTCCTCGCAATTCGATAATTTATTCTAAGATATATAGGGTGATTCATAAGTAGGGATTGGGACTTATAATCATCAAAATAAACGCTAAAATACTTGATCATAAGCAATCAAATGAGACCCTAAAAATATTAACTAAAAAAATGTCTAGAAATACAAAAAGAAAAAAATTATTTTCTGTGATACCATTTCATTTTTATAAGGTTATTAAAAACATTAAAAAAAATTCTGCTTTATAAAAATCATAAATGTTAGGCATTTTTGAGGAAATTTTAACTTCTATCCGGGGTCGGTAAATAATTTCAATTGGAATCCAGAAGATTAAAATAATAAATGAATGACGTCCAGGGTAAAAAATGAATAAATACTTAAAAAAAAATAGAAAATAATTAATAATTTTAGATTTTCGTCAGTGGTCTGTGTCATATTAAGCAGAGATATGCAAAAAGAAAATATAATCAGAAAAACCAAAAAAAAGCAGTTTGTTTAAAAAAGCATTGAAACTGCTAAAAATAGCTCTTTCAAATTTTATGTTCGAGATCATTGTAACATTACATGAGTTTCCATAGCACTCTGCTATAATTCATGTTAAGCCAAAAAAATAAGCAAATGCTTAAGGTCCCGAACTCTGTTCATAAGCCATGATGACCCTTTTTTTTCTTTAAGTTACCATAATAGGTAGGTATGTTTTCCAAAAAAAACCACCTTAAGGCTGTGGCAATACAAATTACATTTTTTCAAATGGAAACACTTTTTTCACTGCAGTATTTTATTGTAGTAATTTTTCTGCGAATTTTGATAGATCGAAAACAAAATTCAAATGAGTACATTTTGAATTATTCTTATTTAAGTATTAAGAAAAATAAACTTATTTCCTTATATAATACTTAATTATATGATATATTTCGTAATTAAACGTAATCGCTAATTGATACTGATCCAAAACTTTGCGGGTTGTACACTTTTCATATGAAATTTCATATTTGAATGATTTTGAAAGCTTTGGTACGAATTTTGATGACGCGTTACATTTACAAAAATTAACTGAATAATATTTTGCACAAAAAATAAGGTGTTCCTATTTGAAAAAAAACAAAGCTGGTATAGCCACAAGATAGTAGGACACTCTTAAGGTGGCATGAAAAAAAAGTTGGGTGAGTTAGAGCAATGAGTACTGCTATATTGATCCTTAAAATTTTGTGATTTCAAACTGTTATCTAAATTTGTGATCGATCGATCGTTTATTTAATTGTTGTCTGATTTTTTAATTGAAAATTATTTTTTTTTATAAATTTTAAAAAACTTGTATGTATTTGGGTAGTGCCCAAGCTATAAACGCTTAAAACGTTACTTCATTAGTACAAATAGTCAAACATAAATGCCGATGAAATGTTTGCTGGTAGAGAAAATGGGTGAGGTTGAGACAGTCATCTATATTGTCGCACAGCAGACTTTTCTCGAGTATAACACCACGGTTTTCTTCGAGGGGGCGGACGCGGGTAAACCGTTGTACGTATTATTTATTATGACGAACATTAATATACGTGAATGAAATAATAGCGAGGATAAGAAAAAGGACATCGTTTAAATAGTTATGCGTTTTTCATGGCCCGAACAGTCTAAAACGTTATATAATAAAACGCAACGTAAACCGCGCGTTATTCCATTTAATGTTGTTTCGTTAGGCGAAACGGAATGATATTTCGCCCGTTAAAAAAGAAGAAAAAAGAAAACGAATAAAAAATAAACGTGTCCACGCCTCCGGTATTTCGATATTGATACGAAAATGTATTTAACTCATATATTATAATAACAGCCGGGAAACTTTGCGAGTTTGGTTTGGAGAACTCTTCGTAAAAAAAAAAATATCTGAAAGGCTATAATAGAGATACATAATTACTGCAGCTGATTGCAGTTACCATACTGTAATCGTGATTGCTGCGTAGATGGTTTCACTGAAATAATATTATGGCCAGCTGTGACTCAAATATTAAATAATAACATCGACGATAATAGTACAAGTACACGTCGTGCAAAATATGATAATGATGACATTATCATAATAATATAGCAATTGTTATAATATTAAATAATTGTTATTTTAAAATACTACTTATGTACTACGTTAATACATTTTCGGCATTAGTTACTACAGTTTTGTGAATTATAAGTATAACATACGTGATTAAGAGGAGAGATACAATGGCGCACGGAATTCGGTTACATGTATTTTTTTAAGACTTCATACAATTAGTTGTTTTGATATTTTGTCTATTCCTCCGAAATCTTCCTGTTTTGAAAAAATCTATCCATCGACTCCGCGGACTACTGTTCATAAAAATCATTTATATCGACTTTGGCCGCTTACATTTTAATAATAATAATAATAATAATAATAAAAATAATAATATTAATAATAGTTTATTCAGTTGAATAAAACTGGCAGTTGCTCTACAGTATAGTTAAACATAGAATTTAGAACAAAACTCAAAATATAATAAGTTAGATACCTACAATAAGTATTATATATTTAATAGTAAAATATTGATTGACATACTCTGTGCAAGATATCTTTTTTAAATGTGAATATTATTTGATATTTCCCTTAGAGGAGGAAAAAATATGTTCATATTTGATGGGAGTTTATTGCATAGAGCCATTGCCCTAGGAATAGTGGATTTTTCAGATAGTTCGTACTTCGTATTATGTTTTGGTGTATAAAATACAGTGGTGGAGCGATTGCTGTAAACAGGAATGTTAAAAGGGTTACAGTTTAATAAGTCAGGACTTTAGGAGCATAATGTTACGCTATTTTCTCGTAATTACATAATGGCAGATGACAAATAATACATACAAAATTGTGGAAAATAGACAAACCTCATACAAGATATAAATTCAAATATACAAAAATGTTGTTTAGAAATGTGTTATGGTTTTTACCACATACAAATTATGTTTTCTCTTTGTTTTTATGAAAATTGATTATATTATTTCCAATAAGACAAAACGATATACTTCAATAAACAAAGTTGTAGAATAATATGATACTCAACGACCGGCCATGTGCTAGTAGAGTGTATGAAATCATAAATTTCCGGCGTAGTCGATACATGATTTTTATTTAACAGCAACGGGCGGAATTGATACTAACGGATACTAATGGATATTATAGATAAAATTATAAAAGTTATGTTAATAATTGTTTCATGTTTAATAATATTTTTGGGTAGCAATGATTATGAAAAAGTGAATAAATATGAGACGTTGTATTAAATTGAATATGTTTTTAACTTTGAAAAAAAAAACGCAAAATTATAATATAATCTTTTAGAGGTCGGATGATTGTATAATATGTGTACAATTATATATGGTACGATATACATGACAGACGATGAAAATATTATTACGTTAAACGAACGCGTTTGGCTCGAAAATGTAACTGTACCTATACAGTTGTTAAAATAAGTATTCGAATTTAATAAGTTTTCGAAACTTGAGCACCTTGTACTTGATTTTATAAAAATTGATTTCTTGTAAATTTTGCTGATAAGGTGTATACCGAGTTATAATTGTTCATTAATGAGTTATATTATACAGTCTTTTTTTTAATTAAGTCAAGTGTTGCAGCGTGGGTGGATGTACGTTGTAATTAAATAATTTATTTTTGTGCAGAAAAATCTGATCCTCATTTTTATACAGATTAGTTTTAACTTATTACTAAGATTTAAAATATTGAAATTCTGAAATATTTATGCAACGGAGAACCCAGGGTTTTTTTTTAAGAATAATTATAATCATTAATAATTTATGTATAACATCAACGCGACGAGTATTATTTGAATCAATTTAAACTGGAAATTCTGTAATTTATGTATTGACCAAAATTAACAACAAGAACAAAAAAAACGTCCTCCTTAGCAATGGTAATACCAAAAATTGTTAAGCCGAAAAAATAAACTAATTAATCTAACCTTTTGAAAATCTGAACCTGATTAATACTAAATGATTTATAAATTGAATTACCAAGAACTATTCGTTAGAAAACATTTCATGTGATTCTTTTTGATATTGTATATCGAGACATAAACAATTTTTTTCCAACGATTTCCACGAATTCGAAATAATAAAATGGAAAATTAATATAAATATAAAAATAACTATAATTAATTATTTAAAGAATATGAAGGAAAAAAAAACAATATCATTAATAACATTATTGCTATTTATGATCTCTGAGGGAATTTATAATATTGTATTTAAATGTACATTAAATAAACTCAATTGTAACACTCTACCAAACGCTCAAGCATATTTATTTTTTTTAAATATTTTTAAATTAAAATCTTATATTTTGTGAATATTCTTTTAAACATTTATTCTGTTTATATGATAATATACAAGCTTTGATTTATTTTTAAGAAAAAAGATATTTTTTGAAATAATTTAATTTGACTGTAGTGAAAAAAAGAAAATATCACCTAGAGATGGCACTTTTTAAATTGCTTTTTTTGTTGTTGCTAATTTGTATTTTTATACAGCTATAATTTCAGACATCTACTTCAATCATACACCATAAGGCAGTTTAGACAATTTTCAGAAATTCTATCATAATTATTTACTTAAACTAAAATATTCGCATAGTTAAAATTACGTCAGATTATATTACCGTAAACAGTCATGTGTACGTCTAAGTGTAATGTGCGTAAATGAAAACATATGGGGTTCCACTGTTCCAGTTATTGTTCGTTTGTTGAAGTTTGGATTTTATGAATATTTGTTGGCCAAGGAGCACTCCGTATATTATGTGTGCTCCTAACATGCAAATTTACAATAAAAGTGATTTGTACAAATGTATATTAGTTTTAATGTTAAGATTTTATGCATTGTTTAATTCTCAGTAAAGAGCCTTTCGTATTTCGGTGAGTATAAATTACTTATTTATAGTTTGAAGTGCTCAAATAAGATGTTGGTAAATTTGAACTTTGAGATATATTACACCAGCCTAACAGCTGAATCTTAATTATATTGATTATTTTAAGGGGAGATGATAATATGTATTATGTGGCAATATTTATTATATATATATAAATTTTTGTGTTAAATTTTGTACAACACAACTTGACGGAACAAAAAAATAAGCTATAGCATACGAAATACTATAGCTCGTAGCTTTATACACGAGTTAGTGTGAAAAAGAATTAATATACAATATATGACTTATCATTTACATTTTCTGCGAGATGCAACATAATGTAATGTGTCTACTAAGGATTGCGTGCGCATTAGTCGAGTAAATGTCAAAAATATAGGAGATTCTGTTGATCTCTTCAGAAAAAAAAGTTTATTGGGATGTAAATCCAGATAATATTTTGAAGAAAGTATATGATTTAGGGATTTATAACCGTTTGAAGTCCTCGAAATTAAAGTAATTTTTTTTCAATATTTCCCAAGGAAATTTGGACATTTTTGCCCCATCATTTTTTAACTACTAAGCTTATATCTAACTTATTTTCCGTAGATAACACACACATTTTAAGATTTTACTCTTCATTTTAATATAAATTTTATTTTGAAGAGAATACGCATTTTATGAAAAGGACATTATAAAGTATGAAAACAGTAGTAATTTATATGTTGACGGTGAATTTTGGCTTTATGGAGTTTATGTGTTACTGATGCTGTAATTAGATCAGATGTATAAGACTATAGGCTGGGATAAAGTAATGTATGTAGGTAAAAGTATCTTTTGTTGTGAAAGATTTTGGTGGAAAACATTCATAAAAGGAAGTGCACAGAGAATTTCGCATGCTTTGTGAATCCATGGTCATTAATATTTTAGAAAGCATTAGCTAAGTGTATCCAGATTATTTTACAATTGACTGTTGTGCATCAATGTTGTTTATTATTTTAAAATAGAAAGATTAAGTCACATGATACCAATATTTTAGATTCCGATGAGTGGATACTGTATTGGTTTTAAAATTGGGTTTTCTCTTTTGTTCTTGTTTTTGATATGGTTAACAACCCAGTAATAAATTAACACCAATAGTCTGGTAAAATAAAAATACATCATTATATCATGTAGTAATGTAGTATATCATGTAATAAAGTTTATAGGTCGAAGAGTTCATTTTTTACGAAATAATATTAACGTTTATTAAGAAGGGGTTCACGTGTATTATAATAAAATTAGTAATTTTATGTTTTATTAACTCTCAGTGAACTTTACGAAAGCAAGAACCTACGTCTTGCAGAGTATGAATGATCTGATACTCCATAGAATAACGATTAAATTTAACTCAACGTGTAACACGGATATTGCTGTCAAACCAACCACAGTGGTAATTCAATGAGATGGAAATAAACGAGAAAAAGTTTAAATTAAAATTATTTTTATACAGTTTGATTTTCTATAAATATTTTATTATACGTAATATGTTGAACATTTGAAGTTCGAAATCTACTTCTAAAGCAATGACAGTTATTGAGTCGTTACGTGATGAAAATATTCGGACGATACGTTGTTCTCGAATAATTATCATTTATCATCACTGTAGGATTATCAAACGGTAGATATTTCCCCTAGTTGTTGGTGTACAACAATTCCTCCTCTAATAACCAAACATAGTTTCACCACTACATGTGATTATTTATACTGTTCACTCATTATACAGTGCGAACGAATAAATAAAACTTTGTTTAACGTTTGTATTTTTCATAACTTATATATATACCGTGGGTCTACACCGTGAACAAAATAATTCGTGGTAGACTTAAACACTTTCATCTGGAATCCGCGTGACATGCGCATTGCGCATACTGCGAGGAAAATGCACTTTTTTCATCCCATTGTGCTCGATGGTTGACAATACGAACGGTAAAATGGGTCCGGGGAACTATACAAAATCAATATTAAATTTCGCACATACTACATCAGTAATCTCGGTGCCTCGAAAATATTTTAAAGATGCGTGAAACACAAAAACATGCGCGCACACATATCAGTGTTGCGTATTCGATGACATGAAAATCGATTTTAACCAGTTGCCGTCGCGAGGGTTGAAATACAATATTGAAAACAATTCTGTGCTATATAATAATCACCGTCCCGTTTTCCTTTGAAATGTTTATTTTATAAATCATTATATTTTGTACGTCTGTCAAACGTTCGCACCAATAATAATATTAGGATACGTCGTTTTTAATCCGTCGTCGGTTCACCGCAGTTTGCGGGTTGAAGATATTTTAAATAAATAGCGCACGAAGTATCTCAATAATGGTTACTGAAACTACCGAGAGCATACATAATTATTTTCAGTTCGGTTCGTGTTGATATTTCAGAAACGATTTGATGTACTACATCGAATATAGTTTAAATAACTGTTGCAATATGATAAAAATACCAATCAATTATTTAAATATAATTATATTTATTCGTCATATTGCGTCCGTTCGTTATAACGCACATCAACGTATTGGTACATCTTAAAGTATTATATTTAAAAAATAATATTCCATAGAATAAACATGTACCTATTTTACTTATTTATCACAATGAAGTTAAGTGTTTTTCTTGCACGCATATGTCTCTATGGTTTCGTAAGGAAATGCACATAAATTAATATTTATAATTTCTTGTACGCAGGAAATATTTTATCATATAGATATAACTTTAGACATTTCGTTTTAGTTCAAAGTAGTGCACTGAAGTTTAAATTGTTGGTCCTTCTAAAAAGTGACCTTTGTACTGAAATAAATAATAAAACCTAGTGAAATTTACGATGCACGTTATTTTTTAACCCAGCTATAATAAACATATTTTTAAAACGTTTCAAATACTTGAATGTGCTTACATTTTTTTTCAAATGCTATGATGAATATTGTTACTTTAAAATTTGCTTCGTAGCCTATTTATGGCGAGAAAAGAGGGAGTGTCCAATCGCTATTTGTCACAACAGCATTATGAAACTCATGTATTATAGTCTTGAATCTTTTATCCAGCAAGTAAATTGTGAATATCGATTTTATAATGCATTTATTTACATCACATTATTCTATTTGAAAGGGTATTTTAAAGGTATCGGTATATACTTGGAAATAAAAATAACATGAATACTTAATTTTAAAAAGCACGCCATGAAAATGTTTTGCTACTTTAAATGGTCGTTTTAGCTCTTTGTAAGATTGAATGTATACCTACCTCAATCGCACTGTCCGAGCACAATATCACGGACTTACAAGTTACAAATCTGTTTGATCTACGGTTAGCTGTTGTATAATGGAGTAGAGAACATTTTTTGTACTTCATAAAATACGTGTTCAGATTGCCTAACAATAATAATGGTGTACTTGGCGAATTTGTAACTGATTAATTAGTACTATACTTTCAACGGTCATATAAAACGTATGTTATATGTCATTATTATAAAATAAACAAGCAAAATGGCATGCATATTATTTATGTAGTAACTAGCAAGAACTACATAGTGGAAGCTTATTGAACTGTGGCGGTATTTACCTAAGGTTGAGGATGATAAGGAATAATTGTTTGTAGATACCTTCGATTTCTGAGAACGAGAATATGATATGTTTGAAAGTTGAAAATTTGAAATAAACACGAACAACGTAAACACATAAATAAATTATTACGAGAAATCGTTTCTGTACAATTTAAATATGGTTTTATCCAGGGACAAGGTTTCAATTAAAGTTTTTCGGGGATGAATATGTCTTATAATCTTATCTCGATTCTGTAGAAAACTAGAAACATTACAGAAAATAACCATCTCCCAGATATAATAAACAGCATGTAGTTGTATTTATTAGATTTTGTTATGATAATTTAGTTACAAATTATACGTTTTATTTTACACAGGTCGTAAATAAAATAATATTACTATTAATTTAAATGCATTAAGTCGTTCGTACATATAAATATTTTACTCATCATATTTTATACCCAATACGTCATATTTGATTGTGTACCGTGTTCAAATGTAAATAATGAACATAGCAAACTATATTCACAAGCTCACATTATTTTGTTAATCAATATTTAATGGTAACAAAAATATAAATAAAATAAAAATATATTATATAATAATATAAAACGCCACGAGGCATATTTGTAAATATACGTAAATATTTTTCTAACTTATTTATAGAAATAATATTTTCGGAATAATATGACATTTTTTTTATTATTTTTAAATTCGGATCGGGGTAAGGTAGTTGTTATTTTTACAATGATGTATGTTTTTTTTACTCAGATTGAACTTCAGATATAACTCCTGTTCCGAATTCCATGGTAAGTATAAAAAATATTGCAAGAAACGGCGAACGATTCATATTTGTTTTTTTTTTTTTTACAATTAACTCCCAAGTAAATTAAATTTTACCAAACTGTAAGTTTTATTATAACAATTGATAAGTTTAAATTAAGAACAAAATACAACATTAACCAGTGTCGATGAGAATAAAGAAAAACTTTTCTGAAATGTCATATAATATGCAACAGAGTTTTAGAATTTGGTTTGACAATTTCAAATATAAATAAAACAATTAACATAGGAAGACCGTAATATCCGATATCATGGTAAAACCAACTGTAAAAAACCTGTTCGAAATTAAAAATTATTGTTGTATGAATTTATAAAATGGTATACTAATAGCGCCTAAAATTAATAGCGCCTTACAAAAGGAGAATTAGAAGTGATTGTTTAAACTAAGATCATCATTCTGAATTCTGTCATGTAATTACATGTAGCAGCTATGTATAAGTAGATATCATGTGTAGTATATTTTTTATACATGTGCATCACGTTTGGCTACATTGGATTCAACTGTATTAGAATTCTCACGTAAAATTATATTTTTGAGATGCAATAGTCATTATACATTTTGTTTGTTTATTAATTGTTTACAATTGAAGCTTTCATTACTACAAACACTAGCAACAGATATTTCAATTGGCATACATCACGACGACGCAACGTAGTTTTCAAGAAATTTTGGTTTGTACCTCGAACCTAACTTTATTTTGTACTTGAAACGGTATCTATGTGCGATTCAGTAGTTGTCAAAACTTTAGTATAATTTACAGTAAAATCAAACTTTAAAAAAGGTATTATATTATGTGGTCCAGAATAGCTAGAAACGTCGAATCATTATACGTTGCAACGCATGTCACCATGGAACTTATTTATCATTTTAGAATGATTTATAGGTGCTATTTTTTTAGAAAAAAAAGTAGGTATAATAGATTAAATCATTCGTTAGCAGCGAACAGTGTCGGTTATTCAACGCGGGGAAAATAAATCTCCTAAGGTTTATGGATGAAGCGAGACGTTTTATTGACGTACTGTTTGGGTGATAAGAAAAACTGAACCAATAAATCTGATGTTACCACGAACTATTTAGGACTCTACGGATCAATAGAATAACCAATATAAAGAAGTACTTAACACGAGAAGCGAAAATTGTCGACTTTTGGTTGTAATAAAAACCAGGCGGAGGACTATATTATTGTAGAATTTTTATGTGTCACATGAGGATAACGATTTCTGTTCTATTTATTAAAAGCGTCTTATGAATTGATAGGAATTAAAGGATTTAATACGTTACCGTTTATATACTGTGAACTGAAGTTTATTTTATTTGATACTGTATTACATATAAAATATTATTATTTAGGCTATACTAGCTCACTATAATACTTGTACCTTCGAGTTACGCTGAAAGAAGATTGGTAAATCGAAATATTATAATATTAATGCAAACAACTATATTTATTGATTTGAATAAAAAAATAAAATAATCTATGGAATAATTAAAGCTAGTAAAAATAAGAAAATAATATATTTTAGTTTGAATAGAATAATAACTAGTTCGGTTATATGAAGAAAATATACAAATAGGTTTATTTACATAGCATTACACTAATTTTCATTATAAATGATTATTAACAACTTGAAATATTAATAAATTCAATAAAATATTATGTAATACTATTAATAATATTCATGCGAAAAAGTCATTTATAATATTGTAGTACAAAATTATAAAAAAGTATTTAAAATTTGGTTTTCTAATCACCTCGTAAGTTTACATAGTATACCGAGATATTTAATTGCATTATTGTACTTGCTGCATGGAGAAAATGTTAATCAATATGTTAAACTTACTGTACTTATACATATTTACATTAAAAAAGATAATTATGTTTTCAAACATAATTTATTTATACATCATTATTATAATTAAACTTAAATTGAAAATATTAATTTACATAATGTAAATGTAAACATAGTTATTATTTCAACCTGTAAATTATACAATATGATAAAACATGATGTACACTTCTGCGTTTGAGTCCTGTTTATTATTTTATAAATAAATGTATCTCTGTTTTCAGGGCCCTAAAATTTACGGTTTCTCAAAAACCATTGAAACGCAAAGCCACCACGAACGATTCTTGTGGTTGAAATTCATATAGTGTCGTGTAATGTCAATAAAACTTACCGAAGCGGACGTACCGTAAAGATTCATAGACGTTGTATAAGTTAAATGATTTCATCATTATTAACAACAATATTGTTTACAAGATATGCCTGGTTCGATACTTATACAATTTCTTCAGGACAAGGATGGGGCACTATCTTAGTTACATTTGTACATTGTATCTTGTATTTTAACATTCATGAATTGTATCTTTTATCATATTGGGTCTAAATTTTATTGTTGTTTATCTCATATCTATATTTTATTTTGATTGCGTAAAAATACAAGATACAAATGAGAATACATTTTTTTTCAAAGAAACAATCAAATTCGTATTTAAATTTGTCTTATGTAATTTCCATAGTTGACAGATATTAGCACAAAATTAATTAAACCCGGTTTCGTGAAAAGGTTGAAATCCATTTCGCAAAATACCGGAAAAATCATTGTTGAATAAAAAAAAAAAACATATCATTAAAAGAGTATCACGTATACTGCTACGTTTTATGTGAGTAATTGATTACACAGTTTAATAATTATTCATAAAAAAATGTACAGCATCTATTGTATCTAAAAAGGGGGAAAACGTATCTAACATATTATCGGAAATGTTAAATGTATCTTGTATTTTCAGGTGAATAGTAAAATTTAGATCCTTTTTTTAAGTATCTTACCCATCTCTGCTATAAGATAATTCGGAGTATACGTCGAAAGGAATTGACGGGTATAAATTAAAGGTGAGGCTGAAGGTATGTTTGCAATTCGAGGTTCTCTGACAGACTTAAAGATATCACATTCACGCAGCGTTCCGTTATTCCGAAATGATTTTCTCTTATAAAACGTCATTGTTTTTATCACCGTCAGTCGCAGGACCGCATCTTTTATTGATGGTCTATTCGGAGTGACACTAAGTGTGCATTACCAAAAGAATGGCACTTATATAACGTCACTTAACGGTGTTTTAAGTATTTTTTCACCCGGGTCCACTTTTGTTTTGTGATTGGTAGGTTTTGAAGTCGATGGATTAAATAAAACTACACGTAACTGCCAGTTCAACGGTGTTATACTGTGTTATACTTAATCTTGGCAATCATTTGTTAAGCTGCGCATTGTCAGCATATTATCTCGTTGGAGAGTTGTTGTCCTTGTTTTTTTTTTAGACAATCTCTAGATCTTCGATGTTCCTCTGTGTGACGTTTCTCTAGGATACTGGAAAGTTTTTATTTTTTTACGACTGTGTTCCTGTCTTAAGTGCCTTATCGAAAATTGTGTCGTGATTTAATGATCATCAAAGTGACCTCTTTATGTGGCCGTTATAAACTATTATAAAAATCAACGTTTCAATATCGACTCTGTATTTCAGATTTTTGCTTTTAAATGCTTATAGAAATAACATATTGGTACATATATATATACACGAGTATATATCCTATTTCAGGTTATATATATATAACCTGAAATAGGAAAGACATTGTTTTATGTATAAGTAATTATGACGAAAAGTTTTATTTTTACTTTCTAAAAAATGTTTTTAAAACAAATGACTTACATTTTTTATGTAAAATAAAATATATGTTAATATATGGTTGGATAAAATATGTTAACATATGAACTAACCTTCGCCTTTACTTGACGTTTCACTCCTAAACTTTTATTTCTTTATTAAACAAACTGTTGGTAAATAGCTGATTGTACTTTTGATTATTATAACAATGTGCTCATTGTTTGACTACCTTGACAAATTTCAGAAAAAAAGGAATAAATATATATACGAGTATATATTTATATATATGTATTTTTCAAAACATAATAATACGCTTTGCCAAATTAATAAATCGTATTAAATATTATTGATTTTAGATGTTCAGTGTTTTCCAAATTTATTTTTATTTGTTGACCACGTTTGAAAAAAAATGATGCAGACGCTTATAATTAAAATTGAAGTTACCATTAAAGTTGAATAATTGTTTTTTCATAATAAATCATACATAAATTTGTGTAGTGCATGTTAATAATTAAGATTTAAAACTGTTGTAGTAAAATATTATCAATTCCTAACACCATGGATGATAGCTATTCTGAATTAATCATAATTTTTATGGTGTTTTTCAAAGAGTCCGCGGATCCAGTAATATTACTTGAAGCCTATAAAAGAAAATTATTTCAGGAAAAAATAACTTGACCAGTGCAAACTCCAGATTTATCATTTAAAACAGATACTTTTCATGTTTTCACATTTTTAAATGTGTTTGTTAAATGCATTTTGTCATTGTGGCACGCTACCACTCTACACTCAATAATCCAGACGTTATATTTATAAAGCTAACAAAAATGTGCAAAATGTACAATATGTATACGCGTGTTATATGCGTACAATTAGCTTTTGAAATATTTTATGGTTAAGTGTCATGGTGTATGTTTTCAAATGTGAAATGTGTTGTTCGTGAAAATATATGGGTTTGCTTATTACTGTTCTTATTATTGGCTGTCTTATGTACATACATTGTACTCCCATTTTTAGAGTGCGACGGAGGATGGTAACTTCAAACGTTTGATAAAATCTTATAAATCAGTCGAAATTAGAACACGGTAGGTACTGAAAACATATCAAGTGTCACATACACTCAGTGCAGTATTCTAATTTTTTGCGAAATGGACACACCCACTGATGAAAAGTTTATGGAAATTGAAAATGAATACTACGAGTATATTGATATTTTATACTGTATCAAACCTTTTTTTTTAGACAAAATCAAAGTATTTGAGTGGGATACATTTTTTATCGCGGCATTTAGAAGTCTACAAAGACATAATTATTAATCATAACTTTGACGTAGGATATATATATATTTTATTTTTTATTATTATTAAGAATAAATAATTATAGTTATTACCTAATATGTTTGTGAAATATATACTGTATGAATCTAATAAAACGACATTATAAGTTATGACGAAAAAAAAGACATATAAACCCGTCTAATTATATTAATTCAACAGATGTATTGCATTTTTTATGATATAGGTAACTTACCATTGGTCAATAAAGTATAGAATATAGAACATAATGTGTCAGACCGTACGGCACGGCATGCGTAGGGGTGCGATTTGCAAAAAAGCTCGTTTTGATGTACGAGTAATACACATAATTAGCATATTACACAACAACAAAAAATTAAAAGAAAACAAAAGAGAATAAATTACTCGCGCGTTTGCCTACCGCACAGAGTTAACAACCCAAAAACGTTTAGCTGGTGTTTAATCGGTCGCCGCCGTTGTATATGGCTTATGTCGGTTCTTCTCATCATTCGGATTAGTTCTTTGGGCGCGACAACAAAGGTCAAGACATGACACGGCCGCGGTATGATAGGCGTGTTCCACGACCGTTTTGGTAATTATATAAATGTAATAAATTGCACGCGACAAATACAGTTTTTCCTTTAGAATCAGGTTCGTGTTCGTAGTGAAAGGCACCAGTAACGATAAATGCACGCTGGACAACGATGGGCTGAACAATTTTACGTAAGTATAAAGACTTTGTTTTTCTCCGAGGCAAAAGAGATATTCAAGGATTGTTATTATTTCACTCAGATTTTTAAAATATGACAATGGCATGGTTTTTTTTATTCTCGAATTTTTATGCTATTTCATAAAACATAGTATTTTCTCTGCAATGACAATGGAAATACCCATCTCCACCACTGGATAATAGTATGGTATTCATTTTATTGTTCATTGTCATTTATAAATACGGTGTTGTAATAACAGTATTAGTCTACTATCGAAATTTACATACATTATAAGAAAAAGAAAAACGACTGTTTTTTTTATCAAAATGTTGGGTAATGAGTGGTATGCGATGTATAAATGTATCACTTTTGATGTTACTGGGTCGCTAAAGTCTTACGGTTATTACTGTGCAATTTAAACTATCCTAATTAATCTACGTACAAAGCCCATGATACGAAGCTAAATTAATATTTTGTTTATGGCTGTTTATGAACAAAATGGAAACATTTTGAAATTTCTGATGACAAAGACTGGAATCGAACCAAAACCTGTGTTGTGGTGAGTAATTTTCACTTAAAAAGTATACAATATGAATGTTTAGTATAACAGTTTGTTGTAGTTATCTATTTTGTCCTCATTTTAGGCTGCAGAAACATCTATCTTGTGGGATAGGAACTGTGGTTGTTACATAGCTGCTCTCATAATGGTTTTCATAAACAGTAAATGATGTCGATATTTTCTGGAAAATTATTCTATCTTCAACAGTAGAAAACGCAATTACTAAACAATGCACTTAAATTAGTAAAATTATATTAATATCTTATACAAATGTTAGGTTCTTTATAATCTACTTTACGATGTGGGTTTTGTTTCGCAACTAATAAGCAATTATTGTTTTTAACATCCTGTAAGTCTCCTGGATCAATCATTCATGTAAATAACATACATATTATGTGACATGCTAAGACATTAGAAATATTTCACTTACCTAGTTATAATTCATAATAATTTATTAA
The DNA here is from genome assembly GCA_949715065.1 of Periphyllus acericola. Classification (NCBI taxonomy): domain Eukaryota; kingdom Metazoa; phylum Arthropoda; class Insecta; order Hemiptera; family Aphididae; genus Periphyllus; species Periphyllus acericola. Next base: position 5,711,467 of record OX454265.1, on the reverse strand, counting down.
AATGATTAGATTATACGTTTTTATCACAATTAAAACAATATAGAACAATATTTTTATATATTTTTGAACACAGACGTAGATTGTTTCTAAGCTACAAATGTATTGTTTTATGAAAATTAATCTCTAATCGTTAACATGATATCAACAAGCAGAACGTACCAAAAAATGTAAATAATATTAATAGTATGGCCATGCACTCACTTGAAATACATTGTATTTTGTAGATTTACTCTCAACAACTACCATGATCGATAAATGGCAGTTTATGAACAATTTTCCATGAATTTACACCATACAAAGCGATGGGAGAAATGTATAGAATTATTCGGGTTTTTAGTATTCTATTATACTAAATAATTTACTGATCATTCGTACTAATACTCGTATAAATGAGTAAAAAAATAAAAACTCAGAAAATGTCATAATTCATTTTTTTTAATTCAGAGATGTTGGTTGACTAACTACTATAATAATCTATTATGTGTATAATATTCTGAAAAAAAAGTTACCTCTAAATGGCCATTTATCCTGTCATTGACTTTTCCGTCGAACTAATCAACATATTAATAATGCGTACAATATTCCGGATCGGGAATTACATTTGATATCAAGATCTTTGTAATAATACTTTTTTCATGAAGAATGTGTTATAGTTTGTAAAATATATTATATTTGTTTAAACAAAATGCCAACAATTGTGTTTGGTATGCAGAGTGTATTCTGATCATACATACGAATTGTCAATTTTCTATTTTCCTTTTGTTCTCATTTTAAGTCCACTGGGAGAAACTTCACACAGTATAAAACTTTGAAGGTAGTATTAATCATTTTAGATCTTAACATCAACTTTTATCTGTTTTTTTTTTTGTTTAACAATACTTTCCATAACCTAAAAGCTAAGCAGGACTGCAGTGGTTGTTAAAATCGCTCTAGGGAATAACATTTTCAAATCAGATGTAATAGGCAAAATTGAAAATGCGCAAGACACAATAAAAAGAATTTGATAAAAGAACCAATTTGGGTAGAGTTTTTTTAATATTTTGCATAATGCTGAAAAAACAAAAATATATTTTGATGCTGTAAAATTTTAAATGCATAACAATTATTTCCTGTGTGTGTTTTTACAGAACATAGCATCGATTTATAATTTAAATGAAAAACCAATTTTGTCTTGTATGGAACACACGTCAGATCGAAAAGCTTATCTAGAGTTAAAAAATATTTTTAGTTTATTTTAAAATAACACGTAGAATCCTACAATGAACAAAAACTGTAAATATTAAAATAATATAAGCTAATGTTTCTGTTACTATCGTAGTTGTTATATACAAAAAAAAAAAAATATTTTGAAAATAAAATTTAGAAAATCTTAAATAAAACCCAAACTTATATTTTTATGAAAATAATAATTTTACTCGTAATTAAATTTTTGAATGTCTTGTTGATAGAACTTTCTAACAACGAAAAATATACTTAGAAACCTTAAAACGTTTTTGATAGATACTATTCAGAAAAGAAATGTTGTCTTATAGGTATTTTGAAGAAGTCATTTTTGAATTTCTCAACAGTTTTCCTATGAATTGAGAAAAACGAAGCAAAAAAGGTGCAAAAATCTTCAACCGAAATCGAGAGTCGACCTTACACCGTCTATAGTATTTTCGTCACGCACTATCCATTTGTATATTTTTCATGGTTACAAGGTATTTGGTTGCTTTTCTATAAATATTAATCGTGGCGACTCAATAAACAAACATACACAATAGTATGCAATCATTGCTATCGATGTATCCGCTCTAAGCATTTAATAGAAATCTTATAATTTTTGTAACACAGTTTGATTACCTGAATCGGCTTGAACTGAACACCAAGATCGCTACCAATGGTTACCGACATTTTGCCAGAAGCGCGTAATTCCGGAAGTACAAACCACCCACATGCCTAGGCGGCCAGGTCCTATAATCCATATTGATATACCGGGAAATTTGCGGTCGTCAACTTCTTCATGCCATTTGCGGTCAATATATTTCTGTCCACATGAGTACCTATATATTCTACGAGCTGAATTACCCGTGGCTCACACGAAACAGTCTTGGCTGAGAAATAAAGAACGTTTACGAGCGGGACAGTTACGAACACAACAAAAAAAATCCGCGGTCGAGCCGTTATCAAGTGATGATCTTCCACACATATGGCAATCGACTATAGAATCTATTTATTGTTACCCGTCGTTGCCATGCAAGGTTAAATTTTTGTCAAATCATTTTAACATATTTAAATTTCGGTAAAGAGTATTTTTAACGTAATACTAGATCTTATTACACAATCGAAATAAAACGGTGAGTTATTGTAATGGTAATAATAATGATAATTTTATGGTTTTTGTAATCTGCACCCATATTTGGAAACACTTTTGTGATCAATTCTTCTTTCGATGATGTGAATTAACAACAATTGTGTAGACAAATGAGGCGCCAACCAGAATTTTTCCGTTGCAGTGTCCATTAATTGCTTGGAAAATTTTGTAACTTGACTCGCACATTTGTAGATATCGTAAGAGCTTTCACTTATGACGTCCACGAATTCAGTGGACTTCAAGCAAGCGTTTATTCCATCAGCAATAATTGTTGATCATAAAATTACTGGCAACGTTCGACGAAAGTCACCAGCCAGCAGAATACCTCCAAAGAGTTTATGATTATTTCGCAGATCTGTTAACGTTCAATCGAGTGCTTCGTATTGCTTCGTATTATCATATTGCCGTTATCGTCCAAATTCTTATCAAATATATGAAAATATACAATGTTTTCCACAGACTCCCACTAAAAATAAAAAAGAATTTACTGTAGTTGTAGAAACGTCACATTTTATTTTATTCTATAATAATAAAGGTTGTGGTTATCTTTATAATTTTGCATTGCCTCCTCTTTTTTTATCTCGTATTTTACCAAGGTAACCCATGAATCAACAAATCATTTTATTATTTTTTCCAAAATCATGGATATTTTTTTTTGTTTTTTGCCCATTTCAATCCTTTAAAATCAAAATTTTTCAAAATATTTTCTGATTGCACGCTTAGACCATGATCCAAACATATCTTGCACATTTCAAGTCACTAGCTATCATATTTAAGGCTGTGCGTTGATTATGAATCAGTAAGTAAGTTGTTGGTCATTATTATGAGAGCTGCATTTTAAATTTACCTTAATAATTAAGTACTAACAATTAAGTATAAATTATTTAAATATAAATATATGAATCTAAAAGTGAAACATTGTAAGATAATTATAGTAGGTATTACTATAATCCATATAATCTAAAATATCGTAATATTATAGTAATATTTACTCCGATATAATTATCTTACACAAGGTAATTAATTTCACACAGAACACAGTTCATAATATAATCTTGATATACCTACATATAATTATAAATATTGTTGCGCTAAGTGTTTGTTCAGATGATGGAACTAGTTCAGTTGTGTGTAGTTTAGGTATCCATTTCGTGAAATGTTATCCACACAGCGGACATAAGCGAAACGGATGTAAACTTTGTCCATTTCATGAAACGTACAATTCCGCGATAAGGATGCGACATATAAATGAGAGTACTTTAATTGGTGTTTTTAAAGGCTTAATATTATTATTATTAATATATTTTAAATTATTCATGTTGCAATAATATGTTAGTCGATGAAAAAAAAATATGTTTAAGTGTTACAAACCTACCATATATATGTAACAGTTGTGTGTACTGGAGGGTTAAAAGTTTATTATTTTTGGATATACTGATTTGTGGCTATTTGGTTGTTTATGAGTATCATAGCAGCATTATTGATAAAGTTTGATACGATTACTTACATGTGTTGGCAGTATCATTGATTATAAATACTAATAGCTAATAAGTATTTATTAGTATTTATAATCAATGGCAGTACCATAATACGAGTATGTACGCGTATATAGTCGTGTTCAAAAGTGTATTACTATTATTCGATAGCCACTTGTTTCCACTATTATATTCCATTATACAGATCTATCCAGTATGTGCGTGACATTTTAATATAATCGTATGTATTTAGTATATAATATAAATATTGGTACTCGGGTAGACAGAAATAAATTGACCGTAAACGGCACGGAAAATGTGACGACCGCAAATGTCCCGACCGCAAAAGTTCTGTGACCACCGAAATAATACCAGATAATAAATATTAATCAATAATTGTTGTTCCGAAAAGCCGAAGAAGGATTCGATGTAACCCGTCGCGGGCATACATAGACAACCGTATAGCCAGAGCCGTGCCGTGGGGGGGGCCTGGGGGGCATATGCTCCGGGCGCATGGCTTAAAGGGGCGCCAAAATTTTTTTTTATAATATTTTAAACTTTACATAAATAAAATATATGAGAAAGATTATTGTTTTACAATTATTTTGGACCATTACAAATTTTTTCTGAACAAATTTCTGACTATGTTCGAGTAATAACAATAAGTCAACCGTAACGTTTTATATGATTGATGATTTTCAATTCCTTTCTGGTCATTCACTATCTGTAACACCAGTTGAAATATTGAAAAAATGTGCTGCTGATTTAGCTATTAAATACAACGAAGATATTAACCAGGAAATAATTAGCGAAATCGAATTTTTTAAATATCAAGTAAAAGCAATTTTACCAGACTTAAACGCAATTAAAAAATATGAACTTGATTCTACTTGTCCAAACTTAATAACTGCATATAGATTGTTTCTTACCATGCCTGTTACCGTCGCTTCCGGGGAACGCTCTTTTAGTAAACTGAAATTAACTAAGACGTATTTACGGTCAACTATGTCGCAAGACAGATTAACCAATTCAGCAATATTATCAATTGAGCATGAAATAACGAAAAACATTGATTTTGAAGACGTCATTGAAGATTTTGCTTCAATAAAGTCCAGGAAAATTAAGTTTTAAACTTGTAAATATAATATGTATATAATATAATTTGTGATATGTATCATTTTTAATTAATTATTACGGTATAAATTAATAAATTATACCTAACTATTTTGTTTAATAATTACTATTACAATTAGCTTTAGTTTTTTGTCAAATCAATGTTCAAAATACGTTGTAAAAAAAAAAAATTTAATTTAATAGGAATGAAATGCAATATGATTAATGATAAATAAAATAGGGGGCGAATATTTTTAATTTTGCCCTGGGCGCCAAATCTTAACGGCACGGCTCTGCGTATAGCACATAATAAGTTTGGGAGAAGCCTGTAGTTTGAAAAACCAACCGATTTTATTAACAATATTTAATATTAAGATTATTCAATACACATTAAGCCAATACACTGTGGATGATGATAATTAATAACATATAATACTTTGTGATATTAAGACTGAAATTAAGACTGAATTGATATTGTGAATATGATATTGTGACTGTAATATTAGACTGAAATTTAGAAATAAAAAACAATGTCAATGACTGAATTATTTATCTAGATGTATTCGTATGTTTTAATGGAAAAGCCAAACATTATTTCAGAATTATTGAATTTTATAACTAATTAGTTTAACAATTTAATTGAAAATCCAGTTCTAGGTATTTATTTAAGGTCATTGTTTCAACAAAAATCAAAAGTTATAACATTTTTTTTGAAACAGCCAATTAAGAATACAATTTTACAATATTTTATAATTGTACGTCTCTCTCTAATACTTCAAAAGTTGATATATTTATATATATATTTATTTTATAGACGTATTGGACTCTATAATGTCTATAAAATATTTAATATTATATAAATATTATACTTTATCATCAGTCGACTCAAAATCAATGTCATAAAAATTTATAAAATATTTTAAGACTTTAAATCCTGTTTATGATATTGGATTACATTTGTATTCTCTGTTAAATTTTAGGTATGCAAAATCTAGTCGAAGAAAAAAAATGCTTTTATGCGAATTTTTACTGCCTGAATGATAATAATGATAATAATAATACATAATATGAAAAGTTAATTTTCATTTTTTTTTTTTGCTGTGGCCCGTAATTTAATGATATTTGCATAATGCCTCTACACACATGTCAGCAGAATGTGTATCTGCTTGAAAACATCAATACCGTATTATAATGCTAATAGGATGTTCTGTCAAACTTTTGCGTTTAGGAGAGAAAGAAACGTTAACACCAATGCGTTGCGCGCGATCTGATTTCGGTATTGTCAACACTTTGCACATATTTTATTCCGTTCGGTCGTATTCAAATCGTCACACGCCAAGGTTTGCATGTAACCATTAATAACATTTTTTTTTTCATTTATTATTATTATTATTTTCTTCCGGTTGAAGGAATATCGTCGGATACCGTCAAAAGCTTAACGTTAAAGTTCAAAACAGGTGACAGTAAAATAATTCGTCACGAAACTCGATCGGCACCAGGCTCAAGTCAAAAATATCACGTGAAATTTGTTATAAACACTTAAATACTACTATAAGCTTGTTTAAATTTTCTCCATAAAAAATTCAACGGTATAATATAAATTACAATTAAATATTATAAAATTACTTCTTGCAATAGTCGTATATTTATATTCAGTCAATTATATTTGCCTAATCTTACCTTGTGCCAAAATAATATGAATTATCAAAGAAAATAATTTACCGTTTAGTCTTTTCAACGGAAATTTTTCAATTTTTCTCAATTGTTTGCAAATTTTGGATATTTTTGAAAATTACCAACTAAAAATTTAAAAACGAAGTTAAACTTCAAATAATAAAATATGATGTTATTGTTGTTGAATTAAATGAAATAGTTTAAAAGTTATTAAAGCCTGAAGGGTAATTCTTTAATTTTCAATATACACACCATTGCATAATATTGTTAATTCTGATTATCAGTAAGCTCCTTATGATTTACGATTCCCTGAGTCTTTCCAATATATCGATAACTTGGCTACATAATAAAAAACAAAATATAGGAATTATTATTATCAGGTGAGTAAACAATTAATTAATATATAAAACTGTATACATTTGAATATTATCCAAACATTTGTGGTAAAACCGTGAAACTTTATTAATCATGTTATAATGGTATGTAAATACGCATACTATATTATTGGTTCGAAATTTCGGCCTTGAAAGTTTTACATGATATCATATACTAAAAAATCGTGAAAAAAAAATCGTGAAAACAAATCGCTGCTCTGGGAAAGTTTAAAAACGAGCTGTACTACCTTAAAATGCGTACGTATGGGTAAGTATTAAACGTGAATAAATATTATAAAATTAATTACTTTCTACAATCATCACTTGTTTGGCCAAGATGAACGTTATTCGCGGTGGTGTGATAAATGATTTTTTTTATCGTAGACCACGATGTGTAAAACTAACAAAGTTCTCACTTGGTGCGAAGCCGGGTGCGATTGGCGTGCGACCCTGGCTCAACCAAAGAACAATATATTCAAGCTGCTAACCTGTCGGTATGCTGGAAGGATTGAATCGAGAAACTTCAAAACTTGATTGTTTCAATTCATTGACAAAAACGGAGGTCATCTTAATGAACATAGAAGAAATAATTAAACTACAGATATTTCTTGTACAGGCTGTTCCACCGAGATTTACACAGAGCCATATCTCTCATGTTAATACAGAAAATAAAATTCTGTTTTTTCATAAGAATCCTTAAGCAAAGGCAATTTTGTTGATAATATTTTGTCAACAAAAAAATTAAGTTTATTGTTAAAGAAATAAGAAAAGTTAACTTTATAACTTTTGTAAATTTCGAAGATAACCATTTTATAGAGCTTATTTTCTGTAAATGGTGACCGTTTAACTTTCAATTTGCATGAACTTTTTGTTTGTAACAATTTTTTAAGTCAACAAGAAAATAGTGTACTATTATCACATATTTAAATAATAATAACATTATCCGCAAACTTAATTAAAAACATGGCGAGGTGATAATAATTGACATTATTTCTTTGTAAACTTAAAATAATGATTAAAAACAAGAAGTTCATGAAAACTGAATGTTGAGCCGTCGAAATGTTCAGAAAAAGAAGCCTTATAAAATAGTTATCTCCGAATTTCACAAAAATTATAAAATAAAAAATACATTTTTTAACTTCTTAAACAATACACTTATATTTACCAAACTATTGTCAGCAAATTTGCCTTTGCCCATGGATGCACATAGAAAAAACAACAGAGTTTTATTATCTCTACCAACACGGAATACATCGCTCTGTGCAAATCACATAGACACATTGCGTACCTACGTTTATGTTATTCGTTTTTAAAATAAGGCATAACTAGCCACATCCCCGTGTATTATACGTCATACGACATAATTATTACACGAGAAATTCGAAACGTACGGCGGTCAAAGAGCATTTCAACCCCTGTACCGAATGTGCGTACCTACAACTACCCCGCGTACGGTATTTATGTATCGCCGCCGTACGGTATTTACCGTGCGCCGAGTACATGCGACGGAGGTGGAGTCAAAGCAGACCTTAGGGTGTACGGACTCGCCGGCGGCGCGGACGATAGTCTACCGCTTCACGTTTCGGGCGACCATCCGCGGAGCAACAGTTCACGCGTGTCGAGATATACGCTTCCCCGAACAAATCGCCCCGATCGGGAAATTTTTCGCCCGCCGGTTATCTATAGTTTATTTTATTTTTCGTATTTTTTTTTTTTCTCGCCCGCCGCCGTCCCGTCGTCGTATCTATTCAAGAAATCATTGCCGACCGACACCGGCCGGGGTGCTGTACGGAAAAAAGAACAACGTGAGTCTTAGATTAATAATATTATTGTAATACCACTATAAGTTCTAGTGTTTTCCACGGACGTGAGTGATCGTCTCTGCGTAGGATTACAATATCATAACGTGTTAAATCTTTCGAGAGGAATTTTTTCCCAGCTAGTCTCTATTCGTATAATAAGTGATTTGTATTTATACTAATATTTACTCGCATAGAAATGATTGTATACTATTAATAGCGATGCCAAAATCCGCATGGAGCGTATTTGATAAGAAAAAAAAAATTTCGAGACAACGCGCGAGACCAGACCAATTACAATTTCTTAAGAAAACCCAATTTCTGCTTGTCAATAAGAGCCTTTGACGTGTACAATTATCTTTAAGACTTTTTAAAAATATTTGTGGCAACTATTGTCGCCCTAAGTATTATCTATTACAAATAATATGGATAGCATAACAAATTATTAGTTATGAATAAGTTCGTATAGTTTATCAGTTTTTGCTACAAACGAAAACATATATGTGATCGATGTGCCGCTTTACATTGACTGTCGTATCGAACTTTAAAAATTTTTTTTTCATATTTATTTAATTTTAATTGATTCACGTACACTAAAAGTATTTATTCAGTTAGGCAAAATCCTTTATTTTCACATTTTATTTTAAAAATTGTTATACATCAGAACGATAAGCCTGTGCATTTGATTCAACGCAGTGTTGTACATTGGATATTTATTATAAGTGCGTGTTTCGTAAATTTCGTCCGACCGCTTGCTACTCCGGTACCGAATCGATCAATCTCGTATTAGTGTTTACTGAAAGAAAGCTTATACATTGTTACCGTTAAACACTTTTTATTGTTATTCCAATATTGTTTATTGTACGGCAGTTTTACGTAGTTCATTTTGACGTGAATTATTAAAACTGCGTGAATAATAACGTATATACGCGAGATCTTGGTAAAACGGTTTTATTGTGAAAAAATAATTTATCCGTTGTATTGCACTAACAAAATGAAAATTAATTTATGCGTACTTCTAAGGTTATATCGATCATTGTTTATTAAACAATTAATGTTATTACTTATAACCATTCATATTTATATAATGCTATCCTCGTGGAACCATGGACACAAATTTTAAATGAGTGTGCAGGGGAAAGGGTTCATATTATAATAACATTAAGTTAGTAGAAAAAAGTATGAATATAATATTATATAATACTTAATAAATGTAGCCTTTATATTGGCATATATTACAAAATAATTTATTCCATAATGAATTACCTGAAATACCTCTTCAGATCTATAGTGTGCTCAAAACAGGACAATGGTATATAGTACTAAATGCCTGATAAGAATTTTTACAAAACCTTATTAGATTACTGATGTTCCAATTTGTACACACTTGATTATTTGTGTTAATTGGCTTTGTATTTTTTTAAGAATATTATCTATTGTTGCTGTAACTGCCGTATCTCATTTTTGACATGATTATTCTCCTAACTATATAGTATACATAATTATATATATATAATAATTAATAACCATCAACCCTACAAAATACTAAAACAAACTTCGACCATCTTTGCTAAAATTAGAACACATGTATTATACAATATTACTATGTGATCAAAATCAATATTATTTTAAATTAAACTATATAGACAACTCAAATGAACATTAGGAAGTCTTATCCATACAATATTATTTTCTATTATTTATTAAATATACACTTGAATAATGTACTCAAAGTAGGACAGTCGGTCTATAACCATCACAATAATAATGTATTAATGTGTTTGCACACAACTCAGTCTACACGTAGTCGACTATTTCTGAATTTTCTATCATTTTTTTTATAATCATTTCTACATTTCTATTTGAAAATAATAACTCAAACTAAAAATGTCGAAATTTTCGTCACAATAAATTATGTATTTAATACATGGCGGCAATACATCTGATTTTAATGAATGTAGTGATGATGAATTATCTTTTAATGTTAACGAATTTGAAGTCGATGCTTTTAACTGGGATGATCTTGACTTAAATTGTCAAAAAGTAATGATTTTCTTTTGTCAACTACAGTATTGTAGTATAAAATTTTTAATAATTAATTTTTTCAATATTCATTCAACAAGGGTAATTTGTTGTAAATTATGTGTACTATTTAATTATCTTTTAAATAAAATACCATTAAAAGCAAACAGTTACTGTGTTACTTATCAATTAAAACTTAATAGTATTACTAAAGTTAACTTCGTTTTATTTCATTTATTAATATTGAACCTGATGTAAATCTAACGTCCTTTTTTGGAAACAAAGTTTGTAGCTCAGACAACCATTGATAAGTGATAACTATAATCAAATCAAACATAATTTTTGTTATCATTAACATGTTCACAATTAAATGTATAGCTGTTGGTGACACTGAATCGTTGAAAAATTTTCAGGTGGAACGCCGAATTTATTGTCCTATTTTGTACACATTAGTTATCTACCATGGTTTTTCAATATTCTCTTTGGTCTGAAGAGTATATTGTTAATGGTATTGTTACTTATATTATTATATAGCATTATTATGACAGCAGATCTATTCGATTAGGTTGTTTTAACGTTTCTCAGCTACTTGGTGTAATATAATGTGAGTATAAATCGCAATTCGTACATATTATGTAAACATGTAATCATTTGGTATAATATTTTGAGCTAAACTTAAATTTTTACTCTAGGAAAAATGAGATGCACTTTGCGATGTGTAAAAGAATGGCTAACTTTTATTATGAATTAAATTTAAATATTTGTTATTTCCGTCGATATTTTTGTCGTATCTATAGAAACATTCCGAGTGTTATATTATATAGGACGATTAAATTTTAGTAAGTAGTATGAGAAATAACATAGGAATTTAATAAAAATTATTTTAACTAAACATTTCACGATCAATATGGATTATAAATAATTTTAGGTTTTGAGTTAAACCGGGACAACGTATTGTTTTTATCATGATGTGAGTGTGGTTTTTTTTGTCTGTGTTCAAGATTTGGACCAGAACGATTGCTCTGACTTATAAAAACCCGCTACTTTTCTCAAAAGGAAACTTTATCTATTTGATACTTTTAGGAGGTCATTTTTTTAATTTATCGACAGTTTTCCAAATAATTCATAATAAAAATGCAAACAATTTCCACCGAGATCGAAAATAAAATCCGACATTTTCTAGTATTTTTGTCACGCACTATCCACTATTGTTTATTTTTCATAAGATTTTCTTTATTATGTTGTGTTTCTATAAATATAAATCCTAGCTACTCGAAACACGCATTATACTATCGATAGTATTGAATAGAAATCTAATAATTTTCGAAACATTTTTTTTTTTTTTTTGCCAAAGCTTGAACATAATTTCAATCCATATATAATTGAAAAATTTGGATCTACTATCAGAATTAATATTGACATATGCAGTAGTAAAAATCGATTAAAACCTTATAATTTACTACAGACAAAAGAAGCCAACATATTACAAAAAAAACATGTTTAAGTAATGCCTCAAACGATAAAAATGTATCGAGAACTAACATTTGTCTTAGAACTATCATTTGCTCAATCATCTTATCATCACTTACGTCTTCCAATAAGATTGAAATAAAATGTCGAAAATTAATTCCATTAATGCAAGTTGTAGTTAAAAAAAAAATAATTTAAGACGGTATGAAAAATAATTTTATATTTGTATTTAATTAATATAGTATAAGTTATATTTGATAAAAATTGATGCTTAAAAACCAAATTTTGAATATTTTGATATTTCTTTCCGATATATCAATGAACAAGACATGATAAAAATGTTTTCTGCACTTACTGCACTTTCTGCACAACTTAATGAAATTCGCAGGCGATTGAATTTAATAGAGTACAAAAATGACGAAGTTTTTACGTAAATATTTCATGAGTTTTTAATTTTTCGTCTCTCCTTAAAAACTAGGAAAAATTGACTCGTCACCTTTCTGCAGTTAGCGATTCATATTGACCTTATTTAGAAATATAAACCGATCCAACCGACCTCTTTTACTAAAAATCGTTTTTTCGAGACATATGGTATATTTGTTTCAAGTGTCAAGACCCATCCTTATCTCACCAGTCCGTGGCCCTCACCCAAGACCCAACCTAGTAGTTTCGTCCGTTTTTTTTGTTCCATTAATTAGAATATTAATTGGAAACGGAAAATTAAACTCAAAATTTGTTATTATATATTTGGATAATATTTAATGCTGTTTAATAATTGATTATATTGACTCTCCTGGAGTTTTTCAATCTAAGGTTTATCTACCTTCTTTGAAATTGTAATGGCATTTTAAAATTGTTGACAAATGTAAAGTCAAACCGATTTTAGAAAAGCAAATATTCGTAATATTTTTTTTATCAAATATTTATTTTTTAGTGCTTGTAATTATTGACTATAATCAAATATTTCCACTTAAAATCGCTATGGATTTTTTATATTTACATGTTATCTAATACTGTTAGTAATTAGTGGATTATTAATTATAATAACCTAATAATTTACATTCACATTATGTTTAATAAAATCCCACGTATAACACCCATTTTCTCGTAAAATCATCATTTGTCTTTTTTATTCAATTTATTATAATATGCGTGAATGTTTAAGCCGCAATAAATCCCGGATGGACGAATCAAAAATATCTCGAGGGACGTGTTCAAATTTGATTGTGGATTTATTTTAATTATATATTTATGTATTAATACGTTTGATGGTTTTCGGTCACTATCATGGCTGCGGTTTGTATAAATAAAACAGTAAAACATCGCAATGTTGCGCACATTGATGATGTACGTAGAGTAATCAATAAAAATTAAGCAGCTTACATCACACGGACCAATTCTCTGTGGGAATATGTTTTTCCCGCATCCGCGATGATTGATGAAACTACCCACAATATACACCAGCTTTTTTTTTCCACTCCGACAATCTTTATCATATTTTAGTCGCAATTTCCACTATTTCCAAATGTCATCTCTAACGATATCGATTTATTTATTATTCAACGAGATTCCAGAGCAATAACAATATATGCTATTGTGTTCCCGCCGCGGTTATTTACGTGTTCCGCCTTTGGACTAACATTTTTTTTTGTCTTCTTAACGCGTTATGGGCGGATTTGTAGTATTTCAATAAAATTAAATAACAGCTTACACACGTTCCGTGCAAAATTATTATGTGAGTCAAACAGAATTATTATATTGGGCACAAGTCCTTTGGAACATTACTCCGTTTATTTCATTACATACTGATATGGTTTGATGATGGATTCATGTAAAGCAAAAAATGTTCGGCTGTGAGTGTGAAAAATTAATTTTTACTTTCGTTCAATCGGCCTTTTAGATTCTGAGTGAAACGTATAATGTATTGGTCTTATCATGGTGCGTGCTCAGTTTTTCTTTTATGTCCATGTATACAATTTTGAAATAAAAGATGTATAAAAAACCTGGTACTTTTCTGATAGAAAATTTCGTCTAGATGGTACTATGGACTGGTAATTAAACTTCTGAATAGTTTTCCGATTTTAATTGAGTAAAATAAAGGAAAAAAATATTGAAAACTTCATATCGAAAATCGACTCGATTATATTTCGCATGGGTACAAGATTTTTCATAATTGCCTTAGTAGCCAAAAAAATAATAGCCTTATAGAAAAGTCATATACATATTTTATATGCATTACGCATAAAATGAAATGTTGGTGAAATTGGCTATTTTACTTCAATCAAAAAACCATATATGATTTCGAAACTTTCGAAATGAGTAAAATCTAAATAATGATAGAACTAAATTATGTTAAAATTATTTGAAATGCAAAGCGCCTTTGTTAATTAATCGGAGAAAATTTAAATTGTCTCGAATTATTTAAACTTGTAATATATTAAATATTACGAGAAGTTTTACTTTATTAACCTTTGTATTCCTGAAAATATCATCATAATTTCCTAGAAAATTGAAAACATTAATTTGAAAGTGGCATCGGGTGTACATTTACATTTTCAATACTTTAAAGGAGCTATCAAGTAAAAATACATTTTGGAGATCGACTTTTACGATAAAAATATTATCTTGTGAATCAGAAAAAATGAATGCAAAATGAATGTATAATATTATACTTATTTTCCACTCGGCACTTAATACAGAATTATTATAACTTGCATATACTATATTAATTCCCCAAAGAAATATTAAAATGCAAGCTAAACATAATTATGCATAAAATTCTTACTTTTTCTAAAACCAACATTATTGTAGACTACAAAAACGAGTTATATGTAACTTTCATTATTAACATAGTAATATGTTTGTGAATCGGTTGGGAATCGCTATTCGCTTGGATACCATTATAACTTAGTAAATCAAATACATGAGACTATTGTTTCTGAAAATTTGAATATTAATATTGTATTAAATCCAATGCGTAGATATTATATAACATCGGTTAAAATAATATTGGCCATTATATTATTACTTAAAAGAAAGTAAATTGAAAAAAATTGTTTATTTATTTTTTTTTTTGGAAAAAAGCCAATGAGAAAAGTGATCTAAACCACGATATTATAATAAAGGTTGAATTATATTAAATGTTTTAATCTGAAGAAACGTATTAACAATATAGAATATAAATACACTATTATTAGATACACTTGTATATAGATTACATATTATTATATTATATGTTGTAAATTGTATAAGTAAAAAAGTTTGTTACTCATTTAGAAGATAATTATTTGTTTTTTTTAAATTTATATCTCTGCCAGGACACTACGGAGGTGGTTATACTGGATCTAGAACTTAAATTGAACTTTGTTCGGGTCGCTATAAGACGAATGTATCATATCATGTGCAAAAGTTAAAGCAGTAATGGAAAATTATGTTCAAAAACGATTTATAGAGCTACTATAATCGCGGTGTATAGTATTATTGGTTCACATCGAACGTATTTAAATGTTTCTCATTGAAAGAGAATCGCTTGTTATTTCAACAAGATTCATTGTCTTAAACGATAAATTAAATCAATTATTATTATTATTTTTTTTTATTAAACAAATAATCTGCGGCAACAAGGCAATGGGACATTAACAATTTACAATATTTAAATGGTTATTATTATTACATATTTTCTATTATATTATATTTTATTAATAAGTAGTGTGTCTTCGAGAAACTTTGTGATTTTACGGACGTGGGTTGAGGATCTCTGTTAGATGGTCGGCAATTTGGTGTTTTTGCCTTTAAATCAATTATTAAAAACAGTTTTTAATAAAAATCACACTTTCATCGAAAAATAAGAAAAATATTTAAATGTGTTTTGTACGTCATAATAAATAATAATATAATACAATTTAATACATTATATGACTATAGCTCTGAAAAGTATAACTGAACAAGATATTATAATGGGAATTTCTCTCTTGCAATAAACATTTAAATTCCGTATTGGTAAATATATTGATTCGAAGGGCGAATTGAAAATAATATTTTATCAGTTAATACTTAATACTTTTGAAATTGAGTAAAGCGAAGGATTTTAATGTTTTACTAATTTTTTAAATCACATTTTTAGAAAAATAAGTGTACCTGAAATCATGTTAAGGTCTATAAAATGATTAATGATTGGTGGTATTCCGAACAGATTAAATTTTTAAAATACTGAAAAATTCCAAATATGGTTGCATTTGCATACCATCATACAAAATATATAATATAATATTAATTTTAAACCTAAAATCACACATTTTTCTGACGATATGTCCACATGTATTAACAGTAATATCTTATGTTATAAAAAACACTATCAGTTTTGTACTTCTTTGATTTATTTCGTCTATAAAAATCATCATAATAAAATATTGTTTAATATAAAAATATAATAATCCATTGTATAAATTATACTAAACAATACTCTTATTACTTTTATTATCTAAAGTAAACAACTTTATTACTTTATACAAATTTAAGTATACGTTCGTAGTCTTTGTACCACTGTATCGTCGAATCCTGTTAAAAATAAATGTACGGTCTAATGATTGAAATTCAATTTTTATTATGGCTGGTAAATTTTTTAATTTGCATACGTCTTAGTTTTAGAAATAACTATTTTTTTATTTTACTTCCCGAGAGCATGGTTTATAATAAATCAAATCACTAAAACAGCTATATAGTTAATTAACTTTGTTGTTTTTTTTTTTATTGCAAGGTTAATTGTTGGAAAAAACATTGTTTTCAGTTTTAACAATGAACGAAGAAATTCTCCGAATCATAAAATAACTTTATTATATTTCAGTACAATTTTAGTTGAATTGTAAAATTTAGGTCCGACAGAAAATTTTAATTAAAAATAGTTTTTAACACATTTTTTAATAACGATTCCACCGGAAGTTTTTACTTGTTATAAAATTGCACATCATTATGATGAAACCCGAGACCAATTTTTATTCATCCTAAAAACACGCTGTAGGTATATGATGTTAAATATCTGAGAGAAATTTTTTGTTGGCAATCTTTCGAAGAAAAAGTACAGCCTGGATCAAGTATCAAAATATAATAACGTTGAGTTAGGTGTGAAGAAATACAAATCGGCCCTTTCTATATCCTTATGGCGATGCGTTTGGCTGCAGAATGTGCGATAATTAGTGAACTTACAATTTGTAATTTTTAGCAGAGGTTCCCAAACTTTGGGCCTTGATTATATTTTTTTTGGGTCACATTAAATTTTAAAACGGATAAATGTTTTTCATGATACGAACAAAATATGTAATATTAGATTACTTACGATAAATGTTCATCAATTATACATATTGCTAAAAAAAGAAAATAATTTTTCATATGTAAATACGAGTATATGATACAGTATTTCCAAAATGGGTTGTACTAATGGAAGTTTGGAAACTTCTGCTTTATGGTATTTTTTGAACATGAATTGAGTTACTCACTACAGTGTATTATATATGTTACAAATATAAATTAATAGTATACAACATGAGATCAAAAGTTATTGCATGCGCAATAAAGAACTTCTTGAATCGATGACAACGTTTCAAAATGGTTAAACTTGTTTATATTATAGTTTTGACACTTATCATGGTATCATGATAAAGAATTTTGGTTAAAACAATGTGTTTCTATACTGTTGATACATTTGACAATTATTTCCAAAGGCTTAGAGAATACAAAAAATTCTAATTTTGTTTTGTATTCCCTTTAAATTTCAAACTATGGAAAATCCCTTATCTAATAAAACGGTTTAATAATTAAACGTGAGTACTTATGTTTAGTCACATTTCATTAGCTTAAATTATGTATAGTGACTTGTGATTTAATTTGCAATATATTAATTTGAAATAGCATATTTAAATTGAATATACACATGTATATATTGATAAATGTATTAATTAAACACGAGTAGGTACCTTATACGT
This sequence comes from Periphyllus acericola, assembly GCA_949715065.1. Classification (NCBI taxonomy): domain Eukaryota; kingdom Metazoa; phylum Arthropoda; class Insecta; order Hemiptera; family Aphididae; genus Periphyllus; species Periphyllus acericola. Next base: position 5,693,209 of record OX454265.1, on the reverse strand, counting down.
AATTATAATAAATTGAACATCGTTAACTATGAGGATTTGTCTACTCCAGAATAATATTAAGTCCATTAGATTAATATTGCAGACCGCAGTGACGTGATAAATTAAAATTTGAATACCTTCATTAAGAATATGTTTCAGTGACTGGTATTTACTACTTTAATGTGAGGTTGGTTATAATTTTAAAGGAAATATTTATTTTTTAAATGTTGTGCGAGGAAATAATTTATAACAAATGTCTTTTTTATTAATTTTTTTTTTTATTAAGTCGAAGACCCTTGGAATAATAGGCCATTATACGTATATATTTATACTTATAATAATAATTATAACTTATAATTTATAGTACATTTTTTTAAGTTGATTGTTAAATTTTTAATTGTAGGCTAGAGGTGGTGATGAATTTAATGTTGTTGGTGATTCACTGAGGGTGGTTATTAAGTATTTCGACTGTTGATGCAGGAAGGTTCTGGTTTATTCTGGTGTTGTGTTTGGCATTTAGTTAACATGTGTTGTGTGGTGACTTGTACTCCGCAGGCTGAGAAAATTGGTGGTTCTTCCTTGGATATCAAGTGATTGTGTCCGATTCTTAGTCTTATTGAGATAAGTTCATATTTTCATGGTATTTCTATGAGAAATGTCCAGATGTCTGTGTTATGCTATATCTCTTTTAATTTTATGTAAGGTGATGTTCATTTTTGATGCCGTGTTTGTTGGAATTTGTTTGTATGTTTCTGCATGAGGTGCTTTTTGCGAACCCTGATAGTGGGGTCAACGTGTTCGTTTTATTTTATGTTAGCATTTCCAGGAATCCAAAAAAGTTTGATTTTTTGATTATAATTATTTTCTAGAGTATTTTTATTATGTATATGTGCGCTAATTAATATCTGATGGGTTGTATTTTAAATATTATTAATAGCGCTGAGAGGGTCAGTGAAAATTATGGTGTTTTGGAGTAGGTTTAATGTTCAGTATATAAGATATGCCTAGATTGTTCTCCAGAAGAAGTTTCGGCAACATTTGAAACTTTGGTTTGAAATCAAAGGAAGGTAGGGTGGTAACTTATTTTAATTCATGGTATAAAACCAATTTGAGTCTTCTTATGTCGATCGAAGGTGTACCAGTTAGGTTTTAAATCCTAGGTTTTGGGTAAGAATGGTACGCGCTGATTGACACCGCGGAGTCCCGAGTTGTATATAATATCGAGTATTTTTGTTAGTGATTTATTTGCGGTCATGAAAGATCCAGAATCGAGTTTTGAAAGTATTAGGGACTTGTATATTTACTTCAAAATAATAGTTTTGGATCTTAATGATGTGTGAGCTAAGATTTTTATGTTATTAAAGCATAGAGTTATTGAGCTATTGAGTTATCGAGCCTATTGTTTTATTAATGTATAGATAAATTGAATACGTGAATTCCATATTATTATTTTATCTTAGTTTATTAACCGTTGAATCAAATGTATAATATATTTTTTTTTTTAATTTCTTTATTTTTTTGTTTCATCGAATTGTGATTTTTAAATTATCCAATCTGATCATAATTTGAATTAAATTATAAATTAAAACATTCATTTTAATAAACAAGAAATCACATGCATGTGGTCTGAGACATAAGTATCTAGTTTGTGCAAAAATTGAGAATACTTCGAAAAACTTGACTAATACAGAGGTGCCTTGAAACCATTTTGTTCTTTAAGACATTTTTTGAAGGAATAAAGTGCGCTGAAGTATTCATGTGTGGGTATACTATATAACTAGAAATTTTGTAAATATAATATAATGTAACTTAATATTGATCAGAATTCAGAAGTACAGTATTTATAGCTCGTGGCGTTGAATAAGTTTTATAAGTATTATACATCGCAAGAACTGAAGTGGAGTCTGCTATTCTGGTTAGATCTTTAAAAGTAAAAAGAAAGCCTATTTTACATTTTATAAAAAAACATTTTAATAAAAATACATTTTCTTAAACAAAAAAAAAATAATTAACTCGGTTTTTCACTAGTTGTGTGTGATAAACTACAGTTTATTTGCCTAAGTCTTCTATAGATTTGTTTATCTTATAAAGAATTGTAATAGTTATGTTTATAATTGTTTACTTATAATTACCTTGCTGTTCGAATTGACAACCAATTAATGTCATATAATAACTCTAAAGTAATTTGTTTATAGAAAAATAATATTTTGCAGATAAATTAATTAATTTTAATTCATTCATATTATTATCCTAAAATATTCACATTTAATAATTTATTTTATTTATAACTTATAACTTGTAACTATGTTAGATCGATCAGTCAGCGCACTATATACCAACAAACAATGCGAATACATTTTTTACTTAGTGAAATGTATGTCAAGTATTAAAGGTCTTTTCGAAAGAAAGTAAAAATTAATTATTCATGAATCAATCGCGTAGTTTAGTAGTCTTACTATATAAATAAAAAACCTACGTTATATTATAAGTTCACCAGAAATTGTTATTTTTATTAAACGAAAACTTAGAAACCTTTATTTGCAACCAATCGATAAAGCTATACCGTATTTAAATTTTGTTTCTACAATTAAAATTATGATAACAGATATTATCATGTATATAAGGATTTTAAGGCTAAAAAAAATGTAAAAGAGGGACGAAACTCCTAGGTCGGGTGAGACTCCACGGTTGGGAAAGATACAGGGATGGGTAATTCCTGTATTTGCCATTTAAACATGAAACCAATCTACAATTTGTATTGAAAAAATGATTCCGAGTGAAAGAAGTCGGGTGCAACAGTTTAAATTTTTAAATATATTTGATTTATTAGTAGAACCAAATATCTTAATAGGATAAATACTTTATAAGTACCTATTTAAAACCAGGAAAACGAATAAAATGTTGTAAATAATCTGGTATTGTATATTTATTAATTTTGTCTTTTTATTATTTTACTCGAACTTTCGTAGTTGATAAAATAAAGTTAATTTATAGTTATAATTATAGAATGTAATCGAGACTCTATTATAATACACATCTCATATACTTAAATGTGTATAAAAAGGTGGTAGGTAGTCCTAGGTCAGGTGAAACATAATGGTCGGGAGCGATACAGAATTATAAAATTTTTTTGGTTAGAGAAAATATTTGTTATATTAGTTGGTCCTAGACGCCGAAACTCCGTTAAAAAAAAGAATAAATATCACCAAAAAGTGATAGTGAATTAAACTATAGCAATCGAAGAAAAAACGTACCTCAATGACAGTGCGTAGGTACAATATTATATGTGCTGATAATTTTTCCATCTCATATATTTTCCTTAAAGCCTTTGCGTGATTTCTCTACATCAAAGCCATGTCGTTAACTTTGTAGTATTTTTGAAATTTGATATTTTCCAATGTGTTAGTTTCATCTGATACGTACCTATATATTGTTAGTGTACCTTCAAAAGGTACACTAACAGGTGAAAAGGAGTGTTCAGTCGGCACTGGAGCAAATATAATGAATAACATATATAAATGGCTGCGTGTACGAGCTAGTTACGAGCTATTTAATAAAATTGAGATATTCCATAAAAAATTAACACTCATGTGTATCTATAGTTTTTTAATCTAAAATATAAGTCAACGATACGATAACAATGATCGGGAAGTTCCTCTGCGATGTAGATTATATCTTGTATATGATATTACATAATTTAAAAATGTTATTTTGACACAATTATTGTGAAATATAATATTTACGACTTTCATGAGACAAATTAATTTAATTTTGAAAAATATAATTATTAAATTAATTTTAAATATTCCTTGTCAAATTTTATGTTATTTCATCTGATACTATTCGGTGACATTAAATGTGTCACAAAAGACGTGCGGCAAGTTCCAGCTCCTCTTTAGAGCTAGATGGTAATTTTTGTGCAGAAAAATAAAAAAACCGGTTATTTCTTACACGGAAAAGTTAATTGGAATTTTAAAAAGCTAGGTTCCTTGATGAGTTGCTTAAGGGTACCGTTGACTCTTCTTAACTATTATTATTGCTATCATTTACAGTACTCTAACATGCCACCACAAACTATTTAATTGATGAGCCAATTAAAAATAACTATGTTGAACACCAATGCGGATCCAGCCTTCGCTATTTATTATTATTGTTTATATTTTTATTATTATTATCTTATCTTGGTCTACCATATACTAGTGTGCAACTTATATCTTAACATAATATTTGCATGTTAACTTACAAAAGGCTTGCTTATTTACAAAGAAAAAAAGAAAAAACATAACAAAAAATAAACTTTTAAAAAAAATAAAACAGAACTGGCAATGGTTAAATAAAATAAGTCAGATGAATCCACCAAATATAGTTGATAAAGCTTCATATTGTTTAAAATATATAAACTTGTATGTAAATAATTTCAGAAACGTTTTAGCACTTGAATTTATATACGTTTTCTGTTTAATGTTCTGAAAACTAAGTGTCGATGTAATTATTAGGCGCACCTTATTTTCTAACATTGCCTACCCGGTATTACATGTTAAAATAATAATATCAGTTTTAATACAAGTTTTATTTGTATAATCTTAACGTTCTCACGAGGTTTTATTCTAATAAATTAGCACTTTATAATATAATGGAATATTATATTAATTTACATATTTTATTAATTTTTACGTATTCTTAAAAGCTTAGTAATGTTCTTATGCATTAATATTTTATAGGCATTTCGATACTTAAAAATGTTAATATCTTTATAATTAAAAATATATATTATCACGACCGAGATAATTAAAAAAAATCTACATGATAATATCATAGCGATTTGAAGCTTTGTTTTAACGAATCCGGAGGGGATTTGGTCAGCGGTGTGCGTGTACATAATATATTATACATAGATGTGTGTTTCGCGCCGTAAGTGCAGTTTTACATTACTTTCCCATTAATACCCCGAATAACAAATATAAAAGGAAGCAACAATCCGAAAATATCCTAAGGGTTTTGTCAATATAGCTTAAACATATTGCTATACAATTTTCATTAAGTATAATATCAAACTTTTTGATTGGACTCGGAAGTATATAGTATAATATGTATATATAGTATATACGCTAACATGGCACATTAAAACTTAATTTCAACGTAGTTTCGAGGGGTTTAAAATATTTACTGTTAAAAATTTTTAATGTAGATAAATTTGACTTTTAAAAATTGATGAAGTTATTCCGAAAACCCATGGAGGTTGGATAGTGCGATGTATTGGTCGTGTATTCCAATAAAACTAAAATATATTAACCGCGGACTTACCTCAACCGTTTTATATTTTATTCCCACACAAATACATGTGAGTAAATAAACGTGATATAATTCAATAATGTACGTAATATAAAAATAATTGTAACAACCATTACACACAGTAGAACATGTAGAAGAAGCTTTCGACGAAAGCAACGTCACAAAAGTCATAAAACTTCCTAACAAATATTAACTTTGTAAACAATTTCTAACTTTGTAAAAATATAACTAACTAAAAATTTGTGTACACCTGTTTTTAAATGGTACACGGGATAGTAATGTTGGCTCGGAATAGTTGTAAGAGTTGCATAAATGCATATTTTTCTATAATCTATATTCTATATGCTCTCTATTTATAGCAAAACAAGGTAGAAGTTCGACCAATGCAAAGGTGTGTTTAAAATTCAGAAGTTTAAATGCATTTTTATACAATTTGTAATTTTAGGGAAATAGTGATTTTCATACCCATATTAATGAATGTATAATGTTTTCTAAAAAAAAATTGATTCTTAAATAATATTGAACCTAAAACTCAATATTATTTGATGTAGATATTTATTGTTATCGTCTTAACTTATAGTCGATGACTATTTATGACAACAATGTACCCGAAAGACAATTGATATTTAAAACCTAGCACAATTATTTTTCCATATTTTACACTTGCTTATTAATTTTTGTGCATAAACTAATTACAGCATTAAATAATTTTTTTGTAATTTTGAATGATTTTCATCATTTTATGCGTATTTAAAAATATTTAATTTTGCTTTTTTTTAGCTCCTTTAGTTAATGACCTTAGATGTTGAAGCCTTAGTTTAATAATTTAAAAAAATAGAAATGAAGTTCAGTTTTAGTCGACTACTGTTTTTACAAAATAGGTGTAGTGTTTATGTATTTCTAATGCATACACTAACAGTCGAAATCAAACCACTTGACAAGTGGTGAATTAATTAAAAAAAAAAAAAAAATGTCTTTCGTTGATAAGTTTAGGAATTTCGTCGGCTGGAAATAAATAAATATTGACAAGGGCTTGAAGATCGAGAGACCTGTAATTTTTATAAAATTACACGTATATTTTTTCTTCTTTTTGTTATTATTGTTGTTGTTGCTGTTTGTTTCATTATTGTTTGTTTTTTTTCCTCGACGAGAACAAATCATGAAACGAACGAAAAAGTAAAATAATTCCACGCAAAAACTGCCACAGCAGTGGCAATATTGAAATCGAACTCTCTGCGATTGATATACGTGGTTCAGCGTGTATATAGTGATTTATCTGGTTAGATCTCCTAAGTGAAACAAACTGTTGTCGATTAGCTTTTTGGACCGGTTAACGCCATATTGGCCGTACATATATAGGGTGTCCCACCTAGAATTTACCCATTGCAATATCTCCTGAGAGAATGAAGATATTCAAATTTCAAGGTCTGTTTTTTTTTTAATGACTCACGGACAAGGGTTACAAATACTTAATATTTTAATCGATTTTATTTTGGAGAAAAAGTAAAAAAAAAATTAATTTTTATTTTATTATTTTGAAAAATGTTTCTAAATTTTCTGGAAACTAAATAAAATTATTTAAAACCACGAGATTAATGCAAATAAAATGTTGAAACGTCAAAATGATCTGAAAAATTAACTGTATAAATAGGCTATCTTCTAATTTTTCGAAAATGGTAAGATAATAAAAAAATTTTTTCGACTTTTAGTTTTTTTCCAAAATATTAAATTCAATTAAAATATGAAATTTTTAAAGTCCATGTGAGTTATAAAAAAAAAAAAAACAGAATTTGAATTATATCTTCTGTATTTCAGGAGATAGCGCAATGGGACACACTATGTACACTTCTATTGCTGTATATTATTATGGCCTGCGTGGAACGCGTAGTCGTTGCTGACTCGAAAACTCGGGGGCGCGTGTGAAGACGAATCGAAATTATTTTCTACCCAGCCAACCGAGAATTCCCATTACTGTTATCCGCGAAATGACTATCGAATGTATAAAAGTGCGCTGAACGGCCGCGGCAGCGGTATTAATTGTTTTCTACTTGGATCGTGGTATCCAATAATTATACATCATTATAATAATGTATAGTGCTCACCGTTCACAAGTATATTCATCGGTTACGAGGCATTTGGATATAATTTGATTCACGAACCTGTAGACACTTTACCGTTGCTCTCTGACGGGGATGGCACGCGAAAAAAACGTTGAGGGCACACCAAAAAATTAAAATATTTATTATTTTTGATTTTATTTTTATATCAAATTATCAGACCACGATGCAAACACTTTTTTATTTGTTTAATGAATAAGAATGATAAATACGTTTAAATTAAAACATTTTTATCATTTATTTACAGAAACACTCGTGTTATAAAAATGTTCATAATATTAATAGCACGATGACATTTTTTTTTTTATTTGTAATTTTAAATTACAAAAATGTTTCAGCACATAATTTTAATCGTGTTAATCAAAATTAATATTTATAGCTTATATAACTATGTGATACTGTTGACTTATGACAGTATTAAAGTGTTTAGGATGGATCTTCATCTTCCGATGAAAATTATTCTCTATCCTGCGGTAGTGGACGTCTGTTGGGGGTTTTCTTCCTAAATCGAAGTGATTGGCTTCATCCGAGCCTTTCAGTTTGGCGTGAACATTTTTAAATTGAGTTTTGATCCACATATTTACGAGGGGTGAAAATAAATAAAATCAGATTATTTTTGGCACGTAACGTTAGAAAAATTCGTTATCCCTGTTATAACATAATAATTTACACAGTGGTCATCGCTTATTGTATTCAAAACAGTCTTTCTGATTTGCACGTATTGATATAACACGCAGAAAACTATATAGGTCAGTTGGACTTCACCAGTTGTTGGGGTCGTTTGACAGTTAGATAATTAATTTGATCATTGGATCACTATGGAGCGCAGTGAAAAAATGTACTTTTTTGTCAGCGATAGAATATAGGTATACATTTTTATATTTTTATTTTAACCCATACATTATGGTATTACTATACATAATATACATCTACATAAAAGTTTTATAAATAAAATCCTTGTCTTACCAAACTAAAATGTTAATAAAAATAATGTGCAATAATTTCTGGTTGGTCTCTTGCTTCAATGACTCATTAGGTTAATGGACTCAAATTACCTGGTCTTAAGGTGAATCCGAAAAGTGAGGCTTTTGTATTTTGATCAAGCAAATAATGTTTAACAATTGAACGATAAAAGTGATTTTGGTAAGCTTCAAAAATATAGCGTAACGAATCCTTAACAAATACGACGGTTGATATATTATTTGGTTGCTATAATGACTATTTATTTATTTATTTATTTTTTTATTAATTCAAGGCATTCCTAGCTATACCTAATAGCTAAACCTACTTGTATATACAATTTTTACAGGTTTTTTTTTTTTACAATTTTTCTTTCTTACAAAATTGCGATATCATAATAAAAATGTTAAATATTAATAAATTAATTATTTGCTTCGTGAAAAGATTTTTTTTATCTGTACCAGGCGAGCGTCAAACTCACATCCCACGCTCCGCCGATCTTATACTTTCATAGCTTTCGGAGAAAAAACTAATAATTATTTGTGTGATTTTAAAATTATTTCTTCGTTTGATTATAAATCAACCTGTCTTTTTTCCTCGGTTATATAAATGAAATGTATAATAATTAAAAATGCATAATATGTTGCATAAATCGAATTTATAATTATTATACAAATTTACGAGACCCACGACAACTTCTATTCGTTTAATGTTACCCAGTCTTGCTAAACGTTTGGATTCCACTGAATTCTATACTGTATGAATATAATCAAGTTTTAAAAAAGTGATTAAATGATAAAATGAAGTACTTTCGTTTACTGCGGTCATTCAGGCATACCAAACATAGGTACATTTGGTAATGTTGTACAACAGCTGATGCATTATTTTACGTTATCATTTCGGCTCTACTGTACATCTGTGCATATGTTTATAGGTATACATGTAGAAACGGCAAGTGAAATAATATTATGATGAATGTAAGGGATAGTAATTTCCAAAAGACTCACCTAACGGCCGTGTCAAGATAACCAAATGCACATTTTCAGACTTTTTTTACGTAGTTTTAAAAAATAATTAATATTTTAATTACTGTGCGCTAGCGTGCACGGATTGTGTATAATCTGAAGGGGAAAAAAACCCGATTTTGTTTATTCTCGTTGGCATTATAATTAACCTTGATAGTATCACATGACTTATCGATAATATAGGACATCGCGGAGCCGGGAGAAACTAACAAAAACAGTACTCAGAGTAGATGAGAAGTCTACGAAAAAAAATTGACCTACATAACTAGTACTCACGATCACAATATTTTATTACGAAACAACCGCAAAACAGCACGGGAATTTTCCAGAGCTTAGCCACAAATATTACGACATGAGAATATTAGATCATACAAGTTATTAAATCGTTTCTTTTCACCTTCTTATCTTGTTGCCGTGATCAAAGGTATTCGTTTTCGATATTCTAGACTAGACACGGCAAATATAACGCATAACCGAAGCCATTGCGTACCTACTATGAACCATCGTAATACGCATAGAAAAAAACCTGCAGACTATACAGCGTGTTCTTTAATATAATATTAATACGCAGCGAAATTGTCCGACAGATGAACAACATGCGTGAGTAAACTAAATGTTGACACTATAATATACGGCGAAGAGCTTTATGTTTAATTTTTGTTCACGATATCTCTTCTAGTTCGCAAGTCACTCAACTTGCACGCTGTATACAGCAGGTAAACGTTTATTCGACGACAATTTATACCACACTAATTGCTATTAGTAAACACCACCATAGTACCTGTCACAATGGTTTAAGTTCAAATATAAATAAAATATAAAGCTTGGTAAACATTAATTATTAATCAATATTTTATAATAATTATCAAATATTATTAAAACATTTATAAAATAAATAAATACAATTTACATCTACTGATACACAATACAAATTAATTTATAAATTAAATGTGAATAAAAATAGAAAAACCATTTTCGTTGAGCAGATCAATCTTTTTATGAGAAATATTGTACGTTGTCCGTTCAGAATTTTTAGACTTGGTTTTATTTGGACGATTTGAGCGAACGTTAAAATTCGATTTTTATTGTTAGATAATACTCAAACAAACTAAAATAACTATGTAAAAAAATTTGTTTACTTTCTAAACAAAATTTCTCGACAAAAGCTAAAGCGACGATGTAATTTGTAAAATATTTACATTCATTTGACGAGTAGAAAAAGTTGATGAAAATTAAAAAACAAAAAATTGACTTACAAATTAATAACTGAATTATAATGAGCATTTTATTATACATTTAAAAGTTGAAATTTATTTTTGAGTCCTTAATCATAATTCACAACATAAATTATTAGACTAATTTCGATTCTACTAAGTTATGCTTATGCGTAGGTATAGAAAACGGATACTTAAACCTTAAATATTTTGGTTATTTTTTGAAAAGAAACTTTGATTATTTTCTTCATATTCGTCATTATCGTTATTACTATAATTTTTCGAAATCGGTATACTCTAAATATAATATCTACTACACGTACACTTTTATATTTACTTAATCTTTAAATGCACCAAATGATAATAAAAGAAAAATTGACTGTATAATACATTTATAAATGTCAAAAAAAATAATTTATCATATTTTTAGGTTCAGTTTGATTTTAAAATCATCTTCGTACCGATATAAACATTATGTTAAAATATTCTGTATAAAATTCACTATATTTCTTAACTTTTGGTTTGTTATTGACACGCATAAAAAGCGAAATTCTTATTTCGTTCAATATAAAAAAACTTACGCGATACTGATTCTGGGATTTTTGAAGGAATCTTTCAGCCATGCGTTCATTGTATTTATTTGTATACATTTGAAAACAATGATAAATCATATTCGAAAAACGACCAAGAATCACGGTCGGCTTTAAATATAGGTGCAGTGAATATCTTTACAATCACAAATATTTACTATAAAATTGTTTATAGATAAGAAAAAATTCATTATGAAATCAATATGTTCCTGGTTTCCACCATAAACCAAAAAGGAAAAGAACACCAATAACGTTTTATTCGAATGTCGAATGAAGAGACGTCGATGAAGTAACTACTCGTATAAACGATAATCACAAATGAGTCATTTCTGTTATGAATCTTATCTTATTACTGTACCCCCGGTAAAAGTTATTGTAGATAGAACTATAGAATCTATATGAAGTTATTGTTCCTAATAGATAATTAAAAAACACTACCTAATATTACTTCTATTGTTAATAATTATTACGTACATCTATGACAACGGAGATATTATTTGTTTTAAAGTATACTAGGTACATTTAATTGTATTGTACATTTCATCACTCAACAGAAATTTGATTGAAATTGAAATAACATCAAGACTGTCCGAAAAAACATAACAAGTATTCGTACTAAAAAGTATCTCGTTACATGAATTAATACAAATTTATATTTTTTATTTCTTCTAAACAATCAGAAAAAATTAATATAACTCTAAACACTTAAACTCTATAAATCATTCTAGAAGTAGTATGCAAATGAAGTTATACGAATAATTTAAGGCAATTTCCATTCTTTGCATTTAAATAATAAATAAATTATTTTTTCTTTCGATTTTAAAAACATGAAATGTCCTTGTTTTTCTAAATAAATATAATAAAAATGAAACTTAAAAAAAATCAACTTCTGCGTTTTTGCGATGAAAAAAAAAAAACTCGATTAAATGTTATAATGACCTTATGAATAAAATTAAACATATTACATAATATGTCCTATATAGTATATATCATGTACTTCAGCATCACCGTGATAAAAGTAGACATTTTAGAAATACCGGGTGGGTAGTCGTTATTTTAAAATTTTAAATGTATGATTTTCGTGTAAATATTCAATAAATAATCATAACAGCTAGTACAATTAAAAATAATTTATATGTCGATTAAACTATTTTCATATGAACTTTATGTTTAAAATAATATAATTACATAGTTATATTGAAATATTAGCACGAAATATTACTAAGGCTATTAAATCGTAAAAATAATTACAGCATTTCAATCGTATAACCGAAATTATGATCGTATATGATAATATTATAGTTTGTTAAGTCTGTAATGGTATTATGGTAATCGAGTGCATTATCGGATGGATTCACATTTTAAGAAGCGAACACCGATAAGAGTAAAATACGGAGACGTACCGCAGTGCTGAGTATCAGAGAATATGGCAGAACTGGCAAGTTTTTTGATGTCATGATGGTGGGTGGAGGAGTTGTTTGTTTGACCGAATTTGTAAGCATGAAATGCAAGGAGATATTGTAAACTAGTCATATAAGCACGGAAGGAAACTTGAGTCGTCTGTGGGGAGATCGAGGATGAGAAACCACGGATGTGTTATTGTTTAACAGTGAAGAGCATGTAGTATTGAGGTATAGAGTCTTGCCAACGGTAAGTCCTGGAGTCTACGAGTGCCATACGAAGCGCATCGCAGTGAAGTCGCTTGGGTGGAAATTTATTCGATAAAGGTGTAAGGATTAGTGAGGAAGTTCTGTCTAATGCGGTATTATTTTTTGTATTTTAAATTATAATATAAATTGTTGTGAATACATTAACTTTTTTATGCAAATGTATAATTGGAAAAATAATTAAACCAAAATATTCGATATATTCAATATATTATAATAATAATAAGAGAAATTATTGATTTTACCACGAATCGGTCAGATATCGAATAATATTTCTATTTATTTTTCAGTAATTGTTTATAATATTTCTCGAATAGTTAAGTTCTATGAAGTATAGTCTTTGGTTATGTTTTTATTTAACGAAACTGATAACTAAAATTTAACGAAAATATCTTTATCTTTTTGGTAATAATTATTATAGCTATACCGTATATATATACATATAATATTGTTAATTAGGTGTTACGGATGAAAGTTCAAAATAGACGAATGAAGGGATTATCTTATATTTTTTTAATTATCTTTTCCAAACTTAAAAACAATTATATAACATAATCATTTAAAAATTGTATACGGCCGAATAGATTACCGCATTCTAAAATGTATTATTCTCTTTTACAGCTATTTACAATTTAAGTCCATGGCATTTGTGGAAATATATTTATGTTTTCACTTCGATGTTATTTATTTAATATTCGTATTTAAATAATATTTCTTATTCTAACAATCACTGGGTAACCTACACATTGCTATCTACCAATAAAACATTACTTTAGTAATTAGCAGTTTAAAGCGAGCAAACTGTATACGGTCGATAACTGTTGCACATATCAATCATATTTTATGACCATGATTTAATAATACTAGGTCCTAAAATAGAAAAACTAAATTAATTTAGCACTAATCTTTATCAAAAACAATAATTATTGCCACAACACTTGTCGGTTAATTTCCTAAAATAATATGACGATTAATGTTTTCAAAAATAATAATAAACCTTTTTTGTAATAGTTTGAAGTGTAAAAATGTTACCAAAAGGTTTTATATGACAATCTATAGTAACGTTAAGCACACATTTTGTTTGAACGGAAAAAATTCTCTTTTCCCTGTCACCTAAACGGTCTTATCAAAAATTATTCACTTGAAATCCCTGTCCAGCATACAGAGTGATTTATTAACCATGCTCATCCCATTTTTTTACTGTAAAAATGTTTAAATATGGATATTTTTTATACCATAACTTTTTTTTCATGCAACTTTAAGGGTGTCATGTGACTAAACGAAATTTGTTTTTCGATTAAGAATACCATATTCTTTACTCAAACTATTATCCAGTTAATTTTTCTGGAATTTTCGATTAACGTAGTCAAAATTCGGGCCAGTAATTTCGTAATCATTTAAATATAAAATTGCGTATGAAAAGTGTAAAATAAACGTTTTCTCGAATCCGTAGCAATTAGTGGTTACATGTAATCACAAACTACGAGTATATCATAATATTAGGTATTAATTAATATTCAGGTAGGAACCCGGGAATCGAATAATAAGTCCCCCACTTGAACTGAGGATTCATATAGGTAATAAATAAAGTAAGTCTTGGGAATCAATTTACCAACGTTCTTATTATATACTAATATTTAAGTATATATATATATTTTTTTTTTTGATAGTGATATTATTTTAGGTTGTTCCCGCAGCATTTTTGTAAAAACTAAATATGTTTTTATCATTTTTTATCACCGTTAAGTTATCTGTTACATAATATGTTATTGTCAAACTATTATCATGATATTTCGTTTATTAATTGTATTTTCTTATTCAACTGTTGACATTTGGACGTGTTCCAATAATATGCTTCGTTAGATTATTTACACGAGATTAAAATCGATTAGAACATCTTGTCTACAATAGTGTGCTCAAACACTTGACGATAATGCCATTTCACTTGTGCATAATATATGCGTTCATGGCAGAGTTGATTGATGATAAAATTAATTTCAAATTTACATAAATTTATTCAGTGAAATGAAAATTTATGGAAATTATATGCAAGTGCAGTGTTAAAAAATGATATTGTTTCATAGGTAATTAATAAATTTTAAATTTCTATTAAAGTATAAATTACTTTAAATATTTTTAACAAACCATAAAGACCATCTCTTGCAAAAAAAAAAAAAATAATAAAAATAAAGTATGCACAAGGTATTTTAAGACAAAATAATTTTTAAAATATAATAACATATCTAAGATTTGGGTTTCTGTTTAACTTTTTTAAAAATGTTAAACTCAAAATTTTCGTAGTTCACGTTTATTTTTAGTTTTTTTTAAATCTAATTGCATTTATTTAGTAAACTGTTTATAAAAATTAAATTACCATACAAAATAATAGCTAAAAATATTTGACTTATTTTTATATTTGTGTCGATAAATGGCGATCTAATTAAAACTCTTGTATGGAATTCAGTTTAAACTTGCAAAAATTTAGTTAAGACATTTTATTAAAAACTTATTTAAATAATTCGAGTAAAAAATAAACAATATATTTTCTCAAAGAAGGATAGATGTTATTGAATACATAAGGAATAATACTTATATAATATTATTATATAAACGCATGTTGCTACTTGCTTATATAAAGTTCGGCAAAAGTTTTTCTATTATTTTGATTTAAATATTTAAACGGTGTTCAGTTAGAATTGTTGAGCGGAAAATATATATATTATAGGGAGACAAATTTAATATTAGTTGTGAAGTAAAAGGAAATTAGTATTAGCATAGGGCGGGTTATATATTTAAGACTTCTTAAGTCAATGTAATATTTACGATAAATGTAATGTACTTTCTCACAGTGAATAGTTTATGGTAGTATGTATTTATACAATGTATATAATATACATATATGAAACTTTTTTTTTTTTTTACTTGTAGAATATTTCATCAAAAAGAAATGTTTTCAAGATAACTTAATTTTAAATAAATATTGATCTAAAAGTATTTGCTTCTTATAATTATTTTTCGTCACAATTATACAGGGTGAACAAGTATAGTTAAAATTTACTATTATACTAAATACTTAATCCTCACATAATATTTATAATATTTTTCTTTACGCTATGATCGATTAGCCAACACTATCGTACGATTGTCGTTTATTTCGCCAGTCTAGTTCCTACAACGCGAATTCTAACTTTTTTTTCTTCTGAGAAATTATATATATTATATAAATTATAGTTAATGCATACTCTTGACTTTATCGCTTGTAAACAATAATACGGGTTTATTTTTATGTGTAGTTATAACCGGGCTGCATATATACATTCATCATGGCGACAATCATAGAGTCACGATTAGGGAATGAACTCATTAAAACATTTTTCGAGTATTTAAATAAACGTTCGCGTTTAGTATAAATATGTCTTATTTTATATCAATTGTAATATATGATAAAGAATAGTATTTAAAAGGGTGATCAGCGAAAGATTTTAATGTAAAAAACCTATTTGATTTGTTAATGAAATATCTTAATTTATAAAATTGAGTATAAGCAGACTAGTAACTAATACATTTAAGTAAAAATAAACACGGTGTTTATTAAAATACTGATTTACAGAATTTTATAAATCCTAGGGTTATTACTTATTATCATTATTAATTTAAATACATTTTATAATATATAATTATATATATTTTTGAAAATTAATGAGATAACTAATAATTTCAAGAAAAAGTTTTCTTTATTTTTCAAATATGTTATTGAATACGTCTTAATGATGTATCATTATAGTATTTCTTTGTTTGTGTTGACTGTAGTAGTGAACAACGTGAACAGTGCCATTATTCCAAACAAGTAATGCCACTTAAATTTATTATAGTATTTAAAACTGTTGTTAAATATCATTTTTAATGCATTTTTAAGACAACAAATGTTTATTATTAATAACTTGCATTTCAAGGACCTACAATTAAAACAACGATAATGATCATTTTTGTTTTAATTGTTTTTTTGTCTTTATGATGAGAGTGATTTTAAAACCCTTTATACTAATTAATATGCATACATAAACACGAAGCCACATACACACACTTAACCTAAACCTCATATAACGTTTAAGTATAACATATGGTCAACGCATAGTGTACGTAAATAATTTGTTTACGTATCTCTATCTACATACCTTGAATTGTTCCAACACTTGAAAATGTGAGTGGACATAGTTTAATATACCTAATATATGAATACCTAATATATACCTAATAATGATCCTGGTTTTTTTTATGTTTTATATTACATCTAGAGTGTAACGCTAATTGCTCGTTGATTAAATATAAATATATTATAATCATAGACTCTGCATTGCATAATTTATTAGTTTCAACTTCACGGTATAATATCGTTCATTCAATCTATCGAGAAGTATAAGTATTCATTTTAATCGTAGCTAGAATATCATTTTATTTGTAAAGCTTCTGCAGTATTGTCATTCTTATAATGCACGGATTGAACATTAGTCGATTTTTCATACGCATTTATATTATTATTATGTTAAACAAAATATTTAATACATACCACATAAAGCGTTCAATGAGAATGAACCTTGAATTGAGCTTTTTATTAAAAAATCATAGCTTATTTTTGTCCTCCCTATATGGAACGTTTTTAAATAAATATTGTCTTTTTGTCAACGTAGTATGTAACTAATAATGTGAAAAAAAACTGTTAACATAAACTTATAACAAATTTTTAAAATATTTAATAACTATTTATTTGTTGATATAAACGTACGTCTGTAATCTGTCCTTTTACACATAGAAAGTGTCAATAAAGTAATGCGACAAACTATTGATAAACATAATAATTAAATCACCCTAAAAACCAATATAGGATGATTAATTATAATTGTTGTAGTTGATAACGTATATATATCTTAAAAAAGAAAACAAATATAAAATATAGAATTAGAGAATCAAACTAAAAACTGAATATAAATTAAATATTATTGTGAATTCTACTTTTTTTCTCTCATATTCCCTCACATTTGTCAAATTGTTTTTAGCTTATTATGCTTAAAATGTATAAAGATAGTTGAGTAATTTTATTGAGCAGTTCATGTATTTATCATTTTGAAATCGTATAATCAGAACGAGTCACCGAAGGATTTACTTGGCCAAGTATTATAGTGGTAAATTCTGTATTAGAGAACACTTAAATCCCTATGATATATATAATTTATGTACTTATAGGTACGCATTATATAGTGTACTATAATTGCATATTAGAAATAGTTTCCCGAATAATATATCTAAATCAAATAGGGAATTTAAACGTCAAGAATTTATTAGGAATTCAATCAAACTCTAATCAAGTCAATCCATGAATATACGTGAAATATTTTACCTTAGATGGAACCGTTTACTACGATTAGGTTCAAGTAATATAGTATGACGATAGGCATGCTTATTATTTGAAGTTTAAGCGTAGTTAACAATTTTTTTTTCGTGTTATAATAAAATTCATACATATTTTGGTAAAATATATTGTACTGACCATATTATCCTACATAGAGTTGTATCGCTCGGTATTTTTGCTTATATTCGGAATACAATTTAGAAATACTGAAACCATAGGTTTGTCGTTTGTGTAGCACGGATAATGTTTGTTTTCCTTGCTAGTATATGGGTTGAATCCAAATAAATATTAATACCTTTTAAATATGAAATAAGTCATCTATTTTTTTTGGGTTTAGGTTACCTTACAAATCACTCGTTTATAATGTCAACGTCTAAGTTTTTATAGATAAAGTGACATTGGATCATCATCTCAACACTACAGCAGTATCATAAAATATGCATAATTATTATTTAAAAATAATATTAATAATAATTACAGAAAATCTTACGAAAGTAACTATTAGTAAAAAAAAAATAATAATACTTTTACCGTACATATAAATTCTGACAATATTTAACATGAATAGTTTAATTTTAACAATTTATGTTTTATTATTTGAATTAGAAAATAAGATATCATCGTAGATAAATATTTATAGCCGTTACTGATATTTGAAAATTGCGAACTCGCAACATTTGATATTTCAGTTCGTATGTTGGGGAATGTTTTCATGTGTAACAATTGATTTTAGTCGCTTAAAATGTATAATGATATACAGCTATATTCATATATAGAGATATATATTGATAAATATATAGATATATTCAGCTATGTTCAGTTCAAATGTATAAGTAATATTATGCTTTTTTGTTGGGAGAAATGTCAATTATATTGTTACTTTAATACGGTATGTGATTGTTTTTGGTTTCAATAATGGATTTCCAGTCGGTCCGTTTTCAAAAAGTCATTTAAAAACCGGTCGGGTATCTCATAATGTAAGTAAATCACATCAACTATGGTCGCTCAAACAATGGACTTATTTCAGTCTGTGTGTTACAGCGGTCCAATGCAAAGTTTATTTTTTACTTTTAAATGCATATTATATAAAGGTCGTATAAGAAAATTAAAATTCAAAGTGGTAGTACGTATAGTCGACGAAACAGAACAACAGAATAATATAACACTTACATTTTTATTATGATAAGAAGTTAAGATTTTTATTGTGTCAAGCACACATACTTCCCGCGAAAAACATTTGTATTTTTTGGTGCCTATAACAAATATTTTATCGCAAATCTCTGCATTCCAACAATAATACAAATAATAATAAAAAAAACAAATCGGAATTTAAAATATTATTAATATAATTTGTTTTTCTTATCGACAAGAATACATATAGGATCCAATGACTTGATGTATAATATGCATCTTGTAATTTTATTTTGCTTTGATATAGTATAATATTTAAGATTTATATAAATGATACGTACTCGAGTGATGTATAAAAACAGGTCATTCGAAAAATTACAAACATTTTCGAACAGTATTTTATCAAAAATATTTTTCTGATAAGGATTTTTTTTATGTTGTTATTAAAACTCTTCTTTTTATTATTCCACCCGTAACCAAAGCAAAATATCGAACGCTGGGCGACGTTACAATTACACCGCGGTAATCATTGAAATGTTCTTTCTTTTAATCAGTCGAATAATATCGTGTTAGCGATGGTCACCATCATGATTGGCTATAATATTAAAATACAAATCGAATAACATTTGCTTTACTACTTATCCCTAATCCTACGAAAATGCGACACAAATGACATTCACGCGCAAAAACTCACGTTTTTATAAACATGGCTAAGTCCGCTTTTTTTGGCTTGTGCTTATCAATTGTTATTTTGAGTTTTAATTAAAAATTAATAATTTAGGTTCATTAATAAAATGTTTCATTGTGTACCTATAAATAAGCTCTTATAGTTTCTGGTGGTATAACCAATTTGATTATTTTAAAGTTAACAGTTAGTAACTAATGGTAAATCAAAATTTACTTTTTTAGTTGATGTTACTACTAGGATAACGATAAAAAAAAGTCAGGAAAGTAGCGTATTGTGTGAAACGAGAAAACAATATCTGTATTCTTATTACAATTTACCAGATTGAACCATAATGTCCTCGCGTGGATTTTATTCCCACTCCATCCCCGATAACATTTCTTGCGTATGAAATTACTGAGCACGCTACTGACCGAATTCATTATTAGTAATATAAGTGACGAATCGGTGTGAATCACGGGATTCACCGACAGATGAGTTATTCTAGTCGCAAAGACTTGTACAGGGCAACAGCCAAGATGGATCGTCCTTATAGAATAAAAACGATCGTTGATGCTATAATATATATAAATACATAATAAATATAATAATACATATAAATCAAAAGAAACATCCAATAATATAATATAAATATTTTATTCTCAATAGCTACGACGTTCAGCGAAGTTATTATTGTTTATTGTTTTAAGTCAACCTCTTGGAGTACGACTACATGTACCTTCATAATATTATTGCTTTTTGGGAGACCGAAGACGTGCGTTATTCGATTTAGATAAATTTTAAAAATATTCTTGATATTCTCGATATTATGTTTGTCGGAAGAACCGAGTGCGATTTTTCGATTGTGAACTGTAATAATATTGTCTTAGGTTTTGGCCTCCAAAAAATAAAAAGTGGGTTACGAGGTGGTTCCATAGCTACCATCGATTGATTTAAGCGTGTCGCATACCCGTCATTTGGTGAGTTTCGAGGACGACGTTTTTTTTTCTTCATGTCGCTCGATATTTTGTTTATTTCGTTACTGACTTCTTGACACCAGTGGCGTGTTTAAAATTTTTTTATGGTTAGGTTATATATAGCATATATATTGTTATAACCTCTAGGGCCGAGGTAGATGTTATATGTTTTTTAAAAAACGCTATAAAAGTGAATACGTTACATTCTTATACTATGTGAAATTTTGTTATCGTCTAATAACCCGTCTGTTGATGTAAGAATATGCATCACATTCCTACATGATAATAATGTATTAGAAAAAATATTAAAATGTAGTAAATTAAATATAATATGGGCGTTCGAACAGTTAATTTAATTTCTTTTGTGTTAATTTCATAAGCTATCAAAGCTCAATTATTATAAAATATATAAGTTATATAATATTTATGATAGTTAAAAATCAAACGAAATGGTTTGATTTTAATTTGCCGTTAAAGCAAAACTTTAGCTATGAATTAATTGGACATTTGATAATCAGATATTTTATTGCAATGAAATTATATCTATATACTATGTCACTGATAAAACATCGTGTACATGTTTTACTGGCAGAGAACTTAGTTCTATTACTGGATAGTCGATAGGATTATTTAATTGCAAATTAACGGAACAGTCGAAAAAAAGATGTTCCAACTACATATAAAATACTTCTAGTAAATGTAATTAAAACCATTTACATACAAAAAATAAAAGCTAGTGTTTTAAAAGTCGTTTTTAATCGAATATCAGATCGTACAAAAAATCAGTATATATTTCATACAATATACATTTTTTTTAAGTGTTCATCTATATAACACAACGTATTGTTGCCTTACTATGCACGTTGGATAAACAATTAAGGGTGTATATGAAATTCTGAAACGTTTTTAGAAATATTTTAGTACGGAAATAGATACATTATGCTAAGTAAATGCAAATAAAATGTATTTTTTTTGCCGATGTCCACATTCAACATTATTCACGTATGATAAAATTAAAATTCTTACGATTAAAGTATTCGATTTAAATATTTAAATGTTGTCAATTTTTTCATAGTATTTGAAATATAATTAGAAGGTCTAAATTAATGTGAGACTATTCGTATATTGATTAATTTCCAAAACGAGTTATTATAGTATATTATATAATTATATTTGATGAAGCCATTATGATAGACCATTTATCACGTTTATATGAGGGCATTGGTGCTTACAAGGGGAAGGAGGATCTCCCTTTTTAATCATTGGACGTTTCATATTATGCTCTCTTGAACGTTGTTCTACTGGCACGTATTGACATCCTCTAAAAGTTACAGTGAACAAAATTAAATGAATAGGTACTTTATTGTTTATACTGCGTCATGTAATGTTTACAATTCAATCCGAAAACAAGTTTCAAGTTTTTGTCTAAAGTTAAATACTAAAAATAAATGTTTGTTATTGACATATAACTCATTTCCACGAAGACAATGGGGTCTTTGTGTTAATTGTAGTACATTTTTTCCAATATACACAAATGTACTATTATTTATTTAAGGAAACATTTTAGGAAATGTTACTTTTATTCATAATAATTGTATTCCACTCTTAAACCATCATGGTACTATACATATTTATATGTAGTATTTGTTTTTCAACGTGAGTACAATATCACCAGACTTCTGCACTGTCTGAAATAAAATCATTAAATTCACCCTTATTGGGTAGATTGGTATATTTCTCTGTAAAATATTTTATCGACATATCCTATGAACAATTCTAGCATAATCGTTGTTATTAAGAATCTACTAAGCATTGAAAATAAGTTTTCTTATATCTAAATTTAGTGGATTTCATAGAGCCAAGAAGCGCAGGGGTAAGCTCTCACAAATATGTATTAGTAATTTTTATATCCCCTCGGCCCTCAGTGCCAAATCATAATTAAAAGTATTTCACTGCTTATCCTATAACTCAATTGAATATATTTTACTATGCATACCTATATACTATAGTATTCAATATGAGTCATGTTCGTTGACTTAGCACTTAAAATGAGATTTATCTAACGTTTCTATTTTAGACTTCTTATAAATTAGCATTTAAAGTACAGCATTTTTATAAATGATTCTACCTTTATATGCCTGTATGTGAGGTCACCCAGAGTCTAATAAAAAGTTTTCACAGCAGTGTTAAAAGTAAACGTTTACGCTTGGAAACAAAAATTCATTTCTAACAAAAAGATATGTACATTTAAAATTTGTTGACATGACCAATGTTAAGTTATGCATGAATGTACAGTATTTAATAGATATTGACAAAATAAATAATAGTAATAAACATGTTTATTTGAAATTATTAAAAATATTTAAAAACCTACGCTGGACCCTTTCGTGCTGTCAACAATTTTCAGTGGATATGGGAAGTATTCCAGACGCCCGCATCATATTCAAGAAATAAACGTACATGGTTAAAGAAAAGTGACTGAATAGACATTCCAAGACGAGCATCTCGGGACAATCTCTTTTTAAATCCGAGAGTTCTAAAATCCTTACAACACACATCATTTAATAAGATATGTATAGCTATATTGGTAAAAATAACCTATTTTATAAAATACCCCTTGCATTATCACATTGTTTTATAGCTATTTAATTTTTGGAAAAGGTCGTCTCGGCATTTTAGACAATAAATAGTGTTTTGTTTATGTTATGAATTGCATTGATAATATATTTATTCAACATTTCGTAAGATACCGTAGAATTCATAACATAATGTATACTACCTAAATGATATATAGTTCCTGGTAATATATATATTATATATGTTATACATATATGTATTGAACATTGTCCAACTTTCCTATTATACACGTATACGTAGACACAAACATGTTTAGAGTTTAGTTTCAGAAGTTTGATGTTTTTGACTGCTCATGACGTTAATAAGACTAATTATTACTTCACCAATGTTCGCTCTCAATATCATATATTTATGTATGAACGTCCGAATGTTTTCGTCACGTTTACATGAAAAAACAATTGAATTTCATTTTTATTATTTATGTTATTTATCATGGAATCACAAAATGATATGATTTTACACATTTTTTAGAAATATTCATAGCAATATTTTGATTTAATACACATATACTTAGTAAATCACAACTTCATATTAAATCTGCAGTATATTTTGATAGTCTTAATATGTTAAAATTAATTCAATTCGCAACTATTCTAGGTTAAATTAAAATTATAATTTTTTTTAGTGTTATTTTTAAAGTAAATTTTTTTTTTAAATACTATTAATCATGAATGTCACCATTTATTTTCATCTACTTTAGAGTGCAGCGATGAAAAAAAAAAGTCGAGAATCACTCTTCTTTACATCACAGAGTAAATCAATGTCTATCAAAATTAATATACTTCGTTTCAAAAGTGAATAATACACTCAATGTCGACCACTTCTCGTCTGACTTTATGCATCACTCACCAGCCAATCGTTTTGGCCGATAAATCCATGTAAGATTCAACCAGCGCTCGTAAGTGATGTGTAGGTAAAGTTGGAAAAACCGAGGGTTGTCGGTAATTGGGCCATATTTTAACTACCTGCTTCTTATTCAATGTTTTTTAACACTTTATTACCCGGGTATTAGGCCACAATTGATTATAAGCTATACTATAATGCCTATATTACTTTAACAGTTTTTTTGAAGGATCATAAAAAGTAATTCAATGTACATATTTTTTTTCAATAATTTGAAACTACAATTATTTTTCTAAATAATGCGATGCATATTTTTAAGACCATAATTATTTCGAATTAAAGTTCGTTTCTTAGCTTTTGATGTTCCTATGCTACTATTTTTAATATACATTTCAGCTTGAACTTCCCTTCCAATATTTGTATAATATAAACCTATATTATTTTATTAAATACTTAAATTTATTATAATATATTATAGTGATCCAATAATCTGAGTGAATAATAAAATAAAAAATAGTAAAAAATAGTGGCCGAATCACCGTATAACTTTTTGAAAAAGATTTATTCTGTGCCGATTCCTGGGCACCCAGACAAAACTCCTTTCTTTACGCCCACCCCCCCCCCTCCCCCGAATTTAATGTTTACGTTTTTATCTATTTATTCTTTTTCACATATTAATATTACCTTTTTTTCCTTTTTTTCTAAAAAACTTAACATTGACGTTGTATTTAATAATATTTGTAACGTTGTCCGTATCGTAGTCGTTATCCGCAAGCCACTGTGCATTACTTTATATCATCGAGAAATTGATCGGGGATATGTTCGGCGAAATAAAGTAACCGCGTGCAATAATGATCGGTGGACGGATAATTGGGGTCCGGAACTTTCGTAAGCACAGCCGCGCCGTCGGTCGCGATGCGTAGAACTGGTAGTATATCCTCTGCTGAAACGTAATATGATTAAAATATTTAGACGTCTCGCGTGGTTCGACGAGTGTATTGTACTTAGACCGGTAAAACTATCCATGTAATGCTGCAGGTTAAACCGCCGCCATCGCCCAGAGTACAAACCGTGTGTTAAGTTTAAGAATGCGATCATGATATTATCGTGTAAATTATTATTATTCCATCGACGCGAAAACTGGTATGATACCATTGTATTTTGATATTATTTTCGTGAAGTTGATGTACATCGCCCATAGCAATATGTAGTTTAATATATAATGTAAAAATTGTACAATATATTTGTATGAGATTTCTGTTGTATACTCTTTCGGTCGACAGGATTCAGATTTCAATCGAAACCGTAATGACATATGCGCACGACAAGTATATTCGAATGGGATTGGAAGGGAATCCATAATGTACATATATTTTATTATATTATTTTGTTTGTAAAAAGAAAAAGATATTTTTCTATTCATGTGTAGTATTTATGTCTTGGATCTGGACGAGCCGAAGTCCAATTTAATCGTCAACAATGGTTTATACGCTTAAATACATGTATGCAAACGGTGCTTTGAAAATAGTTTTCGTGTGCGTACCATAAAAAGTTGCCTCGATTGACTCTAACCCCAACATAAGTATCACGCCATTGTCAACAACGAGAATGAGTGCTGAAAATATGTCAAATGTCATTAAAACGTAACACAGATCATGTTGATGATATTTGGACTTTAATATTTAACATAATATATTGCTAGCTGAAACTTTTAAACATTTAAGAACCGTTGAATTTTGGATCGGAAAATAACTAAATATGTAGCTAAATATGTTTTATAACCTATTTTAGTATTAAAAATCCTTATAGAAACTCCATGATCATGAAATCCTATCGCCTATGGACAACATTTGCTTGCGGGGGACCATAAAATTGGCACGAAGTTCTCATTTTAAAACATCCGTTGTACGCTGTGATTTCGGTATACTGTTCGTATTTTTATAAATACATTTTTATAAATTAACTCGTTAAAATATATTTACGGTGTACTTAGATAATATAACGTTGTAAAGAAAAATGATGAAAAATCAATATGGAAAATATTAATTAAAAGTATATAAAGTGCGTTGATTGCCATTCTATGAACCCACGGTGAAATATAATTATAAAAGTCATAGAAATAAAAAATAATAATTTTTTAAAATGTATACGACTCCGGCATATATTATTTTTAAAAATTAATTATTTCCGATCAGTAAATTGAACATTATATTATACATGATCTGAATTACATAAGCTAAAGTGACTTTTCACTAATAAATATTTTCATACCACATACAATTATTATTGGTATTATTATAATCTGCCGAAGTACTACCAATGGGCGGCTCCCCCGCACAAAACCCCTTCAACAGCCACAATCAGCCAACTCGCTTAGTATAAGTATATTGTTTATAGATTGTGTAATAAAAATATTAATAACATAAAAAAATATTATAATCAATAATAATCATGTCATATATAGATACAAGAATATTATGTTATTTGTTCTTTAATTTCAGATTTACGGTTAAAATGTATGAAATAACACAATGTATATGACATTTTTCAAAGAACATATTTTTGGTATTCAAATCTCGACAAAGCTACTCATTATGTTCATATACGTCCCAATAAGAGATCTAACAGCACGCTCTGTTAGACATTTTGAGATGTGTACACCTCTGTGTGTCCTTGTTTGAGTGTAAAAAGTTTGATCGTTAGCGATCAAATGCAAAAATTATCACAAATAACGATAATTTATGTAAGAGAGTTTTGAAGACACGATCGTATTATCAATATCAATTTATATTCGAAATTTTCACTTACTATGAACTTGAAACGCTTATTTGTGTTCAAGATTTTATCGCGAATGATTTTTAAAATTTTTTGGATAGCATTGTGTTAGTATATTTCTCAAAATATAGAACATGAAATGATAAAACTTTAAGTTAAAAATAGCTAATATAAAATAACAATTTATGTGCGTACATACATGAGGTTAAAGTATATCATTTAAATATTATGAATTCAAATTATGGGAGGGGGTGGGGTGTGAGTGCGTACGCATTTTTCCAAGTCAAAGTATATTTTAATATGAAACACATGCGAAACAAGTTTGATATTTATGCATTACGCGAACTATCTATCGTAACAGGTGTAGGTAATCGTTAAATATACTTTTCTCTATTTTATGTCCAAGAAAAATGAATGAAATTAAGATTGTAAATAGGGTTGTTTTCAAAATTTATTATAAGCCGTACATATGATATCATACGACACGTGTTATTACCGTCGGGAAATTCGTATACACACTTTTCTGCACGTATACGCAATCAGTTCCCACAAGGCGTTCTAAAGTTCACATTTGTATTTGCTTACCATAAATTTAAATTATTTTGAATTTTGAATTCCGTGGATATGTGAATTTTTTATGCAACCACTCACCATTTAAGCAAATGTTTTAAAAATAATTAAGCAATCGCAATCTAGCAGACGATAATTATTAATTAATAATATATCGGTTTATTATTATATGTTCAATTATTACGTAGTCACAGAATTATTCTGACATTCCGATGAAAATTTAGAACGTAAATAATCACGCTAAATGTTTACTCGTATATTATATGAAATCCAAAATAATGATCGAGTAAAATGCATATAAAAATAATTGGTCTTCATGGTAAATTCATAGTAAAATCATATAACCAGAATCAGTTAATTTTATGATTTAACCAAGAATTTACTATGGAGATCAAATTTTAGGGAAACGTTGCATTTTAGTCGTCTGTGTTGTGTGTAAGACATAATTTTATGAACGTGCTAATGTATCATTCTTGTATAGCGTGGACATGACTACTTTTTAAAGAAATTAATTGTCGTCGTCCAAGAATTAATTCGAAATAGAAATGTTGTGTAACTTAAAAGTTCTAGTCGTGAGTAATGTTTTGACTGTTAGAACAGAAAAAAAATGAGTAATACGGAAACCCGTGTACATATAAAAGCGATATTATCATGACAATGAAAAATATAAGCAAAATAAACTTATCGTATAAAACGAACTCTCATTCTTCATAGTTCGGAAAATGTATTGGTTCTTATATAATACATCAGACGTGGACTTTGATTGGAAGGTACTTACTACCTGTACGCGTTCATAGTATTACTCGCTTTCAACTAATCTCAAACTTCCAATGCCATTATGCCAGTCTGTAACACCGTATGCACCACTCGTGTTGTGTGCATAATATATACATACATTTACTGTCGACCAACATTAGACCCGGTTGAACAGTTTTCGATGGAGGTAGGTACTCTACTGGCTACGACAATCAAATTTCTATAAACATTTTCAATATACATTGCAAATCAGTGTTTTTGACATTTTTATTCAGTATACAACCTTTGATGAAAACAAGTACAAAGCGTTTTATTCAACTCGGTAAAATATATGGTAAAAGGATAGTTTAGACTGCCATAAACTTTCAAATGGTTCTCAACAAGAACTTCTTATACTGTACAAAGCAGGAAACTACATTTTCTTATGCACGTAATATTTACTCGTGTACTCAGTATAAATTGATTACATTTAACTTTCATTCATAAAGTACAATAAATATAAACACAGACATTTGTTACATTGAAATAAATATAATTTTGAAAATAATTGCCGATTCTATACGAATATAAACAATGTGTTTTCAAATATTATACACATAATTCACTGAAATATAAACAAAATCAATTTATTTTTTAATATATTTTTCTTCAATTCAATTTAAACGAACAAATAAACTGTTGACTACAATATTGTTTTATGTAACTAATTGATTGGTAGTATACGTAGGTGTACCATAGTTAGTTTAATGTAGAATATTATCAACATTTTTTATCGTTGTCATTTTTTTATTATAATTCAATTTTAAAACAAAGGGTAAAAGAATATCTAAAAATGCTGAAGGGTATATATATATATATATATTTATCAGTGCAATTCGATTTCCATACTCATTTTTTTTTTTTAATAACTTTCACAATTGATTTTTCAGAAGCTCATTTGATGTTAATTATTTTCTTGTTGTCTGGTTTTTCTTCGCGACTTTATGGTTTTTTAAAAAAATAAGTAAAAAACAAAAAACTAGGGAAACGAAATATAACGTAGTTATATATATATATTTTAAATTTTCTCATAGTGGCATTAATAATTTTATTTGTGTACAATATAAATTTTATAAGGATATCAACATGGGGAAATTAACATACATTTGCAATCATATATTTCATTTTGAATCATATCGGAAGTGATGACATTTGAGTAGCGTCAACAGTTTCGAAAATACTGATTCTGTTGCAACTTGCATAACAATACATGTATTTGTTTTGCTTTACACAGAGAGGCGAAGCAAGAAATAATGATAGCATTTATTTATTTAATTCCATATTTTAAGTCATACTATAAATAAATCCTATAAAAATAAATATCCTGAACATTACAACCATTATTTTGGATGGTTACTTTACGCTATTTATGTAGAATACATTTTTTAAATTAACCTAATCCCCTATTAAAATTAAAATTTAAAACGTAATCTGCTGTAAAAACTTCATAGATAACCACTGTAATTCATTTTAAATTTAATAGGTGTACCATAACGTTTAAATATTTTAATATTTTTTAATTAAAAAAGCTTTAGAACAATGGCTCCATGACGTACCTACGAACTATTTAGATTTTTTGTTCATTTTTTAAATGTTTATTTTTTGTAAATTTTTAGGTTTTTTTTAAAAATTATAAATAAAAACAAAACATGGAGAACTTATAAATAATAAAAATATTTTATCTATGAATTATTCATAAATGCATAACTGAATATCAATGTTTTGAATATTGATCGTCTGAAAAAAAGATTTTCCATTAGGAATATAAAAAATGGTTACACCTCAAACAGCAAATACTATGTACTCGTATTATATAATTGATTAAAGTATACCTACATACGCCATATATTCGACATTTGGAATTGATGAATCAAATAATATAACCGATTGTAAATCAGACTATCAAAAGTTCATGATCGTTTAACTAACCAAAAAACAAATATCAAGCGTCTGAAATATATATGTGGTAAATAAATGAATTCATTATAATGAGTTTATTTATTCAAAATTCAATCGGTTTTTATTATGTTATCTCGGTCAATTTACCATATTATACTCCCACATTTTTGTTTTTTTCTATCAAAATTTTGAACGGCATATCACCAACAATAATCATGTGAATCTTTTTTTAAATGAAAATTATTATAGTTTTTATTACGGACTAAATGTAAAAAAATAAAGAATACCATTCTTCGTCTTATGTACTAGAATTTTGACTTTTTGATACATAAAATTACGTGACGTTTTCAGCGATGAAACACAATTATCTTGACAGTTCTTTGGGTGAATATGTGAATATTACGTGATCAGAATCCAGACGATGAGAAAATATGTTGTCGGACATACACCGAATAGTTACTTTCGATTATGTCATTCGTAGATGATCCGGTGGTGTTATGTGATGCAACACCTCCCCTCCCCCTTTGAACTTAGGGTTCAAAGTAAGAGTCTTTTTTTGTGCTAGGTTTGTGCTGGATTGTGTCCTGTTTTCAGCGTTTGTGCAGAGAACCCTGAATTATTGTAATTTTTTGAAAGTGGAGGTACTCTGGGAAATGGCTGCAGCCCCACCTCAGAATTTTCAAATTTTAAAAATGCCATTTGTTTGTGCTATGTTTGTGCCCGATTTTCAACATTTGTCCAAAAAACCCTGAATTATAGTTAATTTGTTAATGCTCGTAGAGGCGAAAATGACTGCACACCTAAATTGAAGTTTTTAAATGTTAAAAACGCTTTTCATTTGTATTAGGCTTGTGCTAGTTTGTTCAACGGGTTAGGGTCGAAGTACAAACCTTTGGTTCTCGGTGGAATTCTCTATAGTATGTAACTATTGGCTTTTGGTTTATCTATTTCATAGTTTTTATCAAATATTGATAAAAAAAGAAGCTGTATTTTTTTTATGTAAAAAAACGTTTTAAGCCTATAAAAATGGGAAGGGAAAATGCTGTTCCAAACGGTCTGTATGAAAATAATATTTTCCGGCAAAAACAGGTCTTTAAAATTGTTCCAAGCTGGTTGCATTTCAGATAAAATTTGATGGCAGTGTGTACAAACGTTGTCACGTGATAAATCGCCATCTACTGATATGGAACGAGCAGGGTAAAATACAAAACCAGTAGAGACTTTAAAGGCGCGGTTGATTTCTTGTTCGGAGTGAATTAGCGGAGAATGGTATAGAATGTTGCCCCAAACACAAAATCAACCTCGCATTTTAGGTGTAGATTTTGCGCTTGACCATTTTTTCTACAGACATGATTGTTCCCTTGATCTTTCTGGACGAGAGACTTTTAAGTATTACAACACATTGCGCACCCGTATTACACGGGGTTATCCTGTATTTCAACTCTATGTTACGTTGCTCACACAAAAGTTATACGGAACTCATTCTTTCAAACCTTCCATTACTCTTAATGTATACATAACTTATTTTTCCATAAAATCTCTAATTTACAATGGTTTTTTTTTAATTATTGATCAATTTAGCGTGTATGTTGTATTACTGATTATGCATTTGTGTATAAACATTTTTTTTTTTATTAACAAAATTGTATACATTTATTTTGATGCTTGGATTAGCAGAAAAAAAGATGATTCCAGCATGTGCTTAAGGTGCTTCATGGATTTAAAAAAAAAAAATGTGATCATCCTAGTCTATTGCGGTACACGACAACTGATTTAGTTTAGGTTGCATGTTCGTCTTCCGGTATGAAGGGGTTTTAACGCTTAAATTGATGTGGTGGTCGGCGACGTAATACTATGCAAAACTCAGCAAGTAGTTGCTTAGATTTAGATGCTTTGCTGCACTGAGTTATTACCTACCTTGTATTAGAAGCGCGAGGAAATGAAAAAACTCGGCAATTACAATGTTACTTTATTTAGTTGCAAACAATAATGACAATAGCGTATTCAAACAAAAACCCATGTATACAAACTTAATGGTGGGGTAGAGTGGTACGGGACAGTGGCTAAGAACTGGATTTCGCTCGTGACAGCTCGTGATGGTCAACGAGATTATAATGATGACACCGGGTACGGCGATCGATTCTGTTTTTACCATATCAATTTAACCATATTATGTATTGGTTGGGCGTCATAGCTGCAGATACCACGGCCGTGGTGGCAGTATATAGTAACTCTGGTCCATTTTTCGAATTAATAATATCATTCGTCTAGTCCGATTTTATGGACCAATAGTATTGATAAATAAATTACGCATTTACGCGTACATATATAAATAGCTATAATGCAAGGACTGCAGAAATCAAAGGCTGGGAATAATGGTTCTATCGACGAGCCAATGTAATAATATAGACACGCACGTGCACTCGGTTTTCAAACGAGACATGTTTAAACATGATTTGTTAATGAACTCCGGAAACTAAAACGTATTATTATTTATGATTTTAAATTTTGTAAGTGAACGATAACTTAATCGTATTGATCATGTCATCCAATGGTCATTGTATGTTTTCTTCTAATGTAAATATTTAAGTGGAGTAGTATAATATATCCATTTTGTATAATAACATTTTTATTTTTACATTTAAAATTATTAAGGTTGTAGTAATAATGTAAAGATATAAAAAAAACTCCACATAAGGAGAAACTCTGTAATAGAAAAAATAGTAGCTGTACCAAATGGTATAAAAATTTTGAAACATTAAAACTATTTTAACAAAATAGTAGTTTTAACAACACATAAAATATTAAAATTTCTACACTGGAAAAATTAAGGGAATAAGAAATAACGTAAGTATAAAAATAAATTCCGCGTATAAAGAAAAATAATAATAACGTTCATAAACATTGAATTTCCTGAAATCATATAGCAACGCGATATGACATTGTATATAGTTTTCATTGTACATTTCTATCTGCTAGTACATATTATATTTTTGACGAAATACTAATCGAGTCAGATGTATGATTTCGGTTGATGATCTATTGAGAAATTAAATTATATACATATTTATATTAATCCTCAATGTGATAATAATCTTAATGTGATAGTAATCTGTGTACATAACAGTATTACTGTGGATACAGTGTGCGTGAGGGCGTTCCCTGTGTCGCCACGGCCGTGATAAAACCTATTGTGTTATTAATAATTATTTAACTCGACCTTACAATAATGTATTCATAATTTGCAACTAGTAGAGATGCTTTAGGTCTGAGATGAGTGTTTCGTTCATCATCATCCGCATGTAGTATTTAAAAATTCTTGGTATTTTGTATTGGCAAACGCTATTTCAGGATTTGGAACAACGTGACGGTTGCTCAGGACCCTTTGCGGGTGCAATTTCTACGGGCGTTGAGTCACTGGTTCCACCGGTACATGCTTCAACGGAATACGGCTTGTCGATTCCAACACCAACATCCGAAGTTTCCCTAGCGTCGGTCCGCAACGTAAACTAGGCTCGAGTTTCGTCCGTCCGGGTGAACGCGTCACGACTCACCGTTTTCGCTTGCGTGACGCCTCGCGCCCAGAAATCCGCGACGTCCGGCAGATCGACCGCAGGCCCACCCACATCCTCTTCTGCCTTTTTACGGCCACACCCAAGGCGTTTGTCTGCAATAAAGGCTTACCTTTACCTGTGCTGCGTAGTTAGTATACATCGCAGCGAAAGAACCACGGTAGTTGGCTGCTGTTGAAAACAAAAATAGATATTTAAAGAAAAACAATTTATTGTACTTCGAAGATTGGTGCTGTGGAATTCATAAGAGATACGCATCGTTTGGAGGGCTAAGAGAAACTTCACGCACTTGTTTGTGCAGTCGATTCCTTATGCAAACATTGAATTTCCAAAAGCCGTTTAGTAACGCGAGATGTTTGTTATGGAGATACGTGAAATAGGTATTAATTGTTAATCGGATATTCTTATACGTATATTTTCGATGAAATACTTTTTGAACAGACTCTGCGCAGTTCTTGTTGTTACTTCATTCAAAGTTTCTAAACATAATAGTTATGGATTTTTACGTATGTTGATATGTTGAGATATTAAATTATATAATAATTATTCATAAGAGCCAATATATGTGTACCAATACTATCAACATATTTATACTTTATTCACAAATTAAGGTATAATTTATTTATTTAGATTTCTACACTATATAAGCATTTACAAAAGTTATCACATTATTTTTTAAGCGTTCGTGGATAATCAGTGTCGTATTTATTGGAGAGTTCAGACTTCAAAAGGTACTGGACTTTGTCCAGCGCAAAAAAAAATTAAATATAGAAATTATACATAATATAGTCGTGTTATTGAACTATCAAAACAGTTGCGATGTCTCGGTTTTGATGAGCGCCGTGTGACGGATCCGCATAAAAAGGGTCGCCAACCCGGCCTTAGCCGGAGCGCACAGGATTTATATTAAAATACCATTTAAAAGGATGAATATCATATTTAAAAGGAGAAAAATAATTAAATACAAATAATACCGTTATTACCGAAGAAATTTGTTTCCCTATAAACAGGTATACAACGAAAAATGATTGCCGAGAAATAAAATTAAGGCTTTTACTTTCTAAATATAAT
This sequence comes from Periphyllus acericola, assembly GCA_949715065.1. Taxonomy (NCBI): domain Eukaryota; kingdom Metazoa; phylum Arthropoda; class Insecta; order Hemiptera; family Aphididae; genus Periphyllus; species Periphyllus acericola. The sequence continues at coordinate 5,658,024 of OX454265.1, read as the reverse complement.
AAGAACAGTATTTAAATAAAGACGAGGGTGGGAACAGCCTTGTGACATATGATATTTAAAATTTGTACAACAACCTCTTGCCAGGGTGTCGCCGAGGCTCGTGCACCACGGTGACCAATTACCAATAATAAATAATATAAAATACCATACAAACATACCGGCCAAGGTAGAAATCATCATATATTTTTAACAAGAGCTATTACCGAAACGTGCTAAGATATCTATGTAGATTTGTCCATCGGACGCATCGGGGCGATCATCTACTCCTCCTAGGACTTCATCGGTGGACACAAGTAAAGTAAAATAAAATTACTCGAGTGCTTCATTATACGAGTTCCATATCGAGTCCCGTTATATGAGCTCTGAGAAGAGATCACTTAGGCCGGTATGTTCATTTCCTTGGTTCGCTCGTCGACAGCCAGGGGACAAACGCGCTAACCCACACACCAATCATCCTACCTACGTTACCTATCCGACCTAACGCGGGCCCAATTCTGGAACGTCTCACAGTTCCAATAAATTTAACAATATAGATTTGAAATGAGCCATGGGTTTAACTTAAGATACGTTGACCTAGTAAAAAGACTATAGAAGACTGTTTGAGATCTGTTTGAAAACGCTGATAACAAGTTTAAAGTAATATATATTTTACAACCAAAAAAGTTGGTGACAAATGTAACGTGATAATAGGTATTCTAATAGTTAATTAAGGGAAAGTACGTACTATATATTATAAATTATATACATTGTTTAAAGAATATAATATAATATAATATAATAGAATTTACAATATAATCAATGATACTATAGTATATATGCGTACCTATATATTCGTCTGAATAATTGAGATGAACAGAGAAATAATTTCAAAAACTGCAATCGACATCCAGAATGGATTTGTTTATATTCCATGGATACAAGTTTTTTTCAGAATTTTTCTTATAACAAATAAAATTTTTTTACTGGAAAGCCCCAAACAAATTTAATAATCATTAGAAGAATATTGACGAAATTGGGTATTTGAACGAATTTAGAATGCATGATATATTGTTATTATATGATATTATTATTTGATTGTTAATCTTTAAATATTAATTGTAGCGACTCGAAACATGTACTAAAACTATTTGCATTTACCAAACGGTTTTGGATTTGTTTCGCTATTTATAGCCATTTGACATATAAGAATTTTTTTAGTTTTTTTTTTTAATTTTAATACAATATTCCTTGTATATCTGTTGTCAACATCTTTGTAAATAAGCGTTTTAATTCGACATTTTAATAAAAATAAATAAAAAAACACGAAATCTGGCTACTTTTTGTAGTTTTAGGTTTATAAACATTTTTATATCAATAGATAAGACTTCAAAATGTTAGTAAATAGTAACAGAGCTTCTCTACTGGATAGCTAGATACGTCTGACTTTGGTGTCGGTTCAGAGCCGTTGTATACGCTGCTTGAACTGATCCCCTGCCGGTGAAATCTGTTGTTTTCGCAATCCGAAGGTTTCGTGGTTAATTAATATAAATGTTAATTTAATCTAGATGGCCACACGCATTTTCTCATCGCGTGTGTAACATAAAAAGTATATAATTTTATGACCCTGGTCCAGGATCATGTGGTGTGAGCGATTAATAATATTTTATTTAATTTTGATAATATTTTATGTCGGTTTTACAAGGATGTATTGGTCTGTTCAATTATAAGCAGACATACTACAGTCACGCTTTTAAATACTTTTATACCTACATTATATTATAAACCTTAAATCAAATTAATTCGTAGTACATTACAGAGAAATTTATGAAAAATATCAAATTGTATCGATTCTAGCAATTTATCATTCATTCAAGGCAAATGGAAAATTAAATTTAAATTATATAATAACCATCGTAATCGTAATTATTTACGACTCTTAAAAATAATTGGAACGTTCGACAACATGAAACGATTTATATTTTTGGAAAAACTTGATTACACAATGATAATTATGGGTATTAAATAAGCCCATGTAAAAAATTGTTGTATCATTCCATTTTATGATTGAACATGTTACAAATAGTTCTAAAAATGTCAATGTATGGCGTATTAAACAATAATATTTTGTCTTATCTATCATTGTCTATTAAAAAGTGTGAAACTCCTAGGTAAGGAAGACTCCATGGTTGGGTGGGCTACAGGGATGAGATAATCTCTGTATTTATCTATTAAACTGAAAACCTCTCGAAAAGCTCTTAAAAAACGATTCTGAGTAAAAGAGATGCATCAGTTTCAATTTTTAAATGTATTTGATAAAGTAATAAAACCAAATTTCATAGTAATATACGTTGGAATTTTAATTTTATAACTATTGATAAAATATTGTTTATCAATTTGGTAGACTTTTCAACAGACAACAGTTATACAGACTCCTGCCAAACTTATTGAGTGCGGTACGATCGTCGATGTATGGCCCCATAATATTGGCAGAGTGGTTAATAACCCTGCCTAGACCTTAGAAGCAATCTTGGTGTTTATTTCAAGCAGTATCAAGTTATCAACATATGTTTCGAAAATTATGAGATTTCTATTAAATGCTTATATTGATATGTCGATAATATAATAATATGCTTCGTGTCGCCACGAATAACTTTTATAGCATAACAACCAGATGTCTTATATCTGTGATAAATAAACAAGTGGATAGTAAGTGTGGACAAAAAAATACTAGACGTTGCTGGGTTCGATTTTCGGTTGAAGATGTTTGCACTTTTTTGCTCTGTTTTTCTCAATTCATCGGGAAACTGTTGAGAAATTCAAAAAATGGCTTCTTCAAAGTACCAATTAGACAACATTTTATGTCGGAGAAGTACCACGTTTTTATACATCGGAGCAATCATTCTAGTCGGAATCGTGTACTCGGACACAAAAAAAATACACGCATCATGATAAAATCAATACATTCCTCGTTTCACTCAGTATCAAATACGTTATCATTAAGCTTAATATAAGTATAATATCACACTGAAAATTTATCATTTTATGGAATAAAAATATATATAATTAACGCCATGTTATAACTCAGGTCTAAGGTATATTATTAACAAATGGCGTCACTCATTTTAATTATTGTGCCTGGAGCTATGTTAAGTTTATTGATGATAAGCAAAGATGGTTGGGTGTGTTACAAATATTTTAGTTAGTTAACAATATTATTCTAACGTTTTAAATTTAAAATCAAAAAGAATATTAACGTTGATTAGAATAATTTCGCCTATCTTTGAATAAAATGGTTAGGACACCAGCTTTAAATCATAATTATATGCATATTCTTATAATAATTAATTGTAACCTTTTTTAATTAATATTTTTGTCAATGTTTCTTAAACTATTTTAATTATACGAGTAAATTTGTTTTAATTTTGTTAAGTAGGTAAAGACTTACCATATATTTAGCGAAAATTAATTAGTTACAAACCAGAATTTCGTCATAAAACTATAATTCTTATAAACGTAGGTACTTCAGAAATTTCGATTCATAAAAGTAAACATATTATAAAAATTGTATTCTCTTATTTATAAATATGTATATATTCAAGAAATAAAATAAATTGAAATCATAGAAAACCATGGAGAATATTTTAAGCTAGCTATTTTATTATTTTTATATAAGCCATATATTATAACTTATACGTTATATTCAATACATTAAGTACTGAGAAATCATTGCGACAATTATGTTGTTCGTTCTCATACTCATATAATATTAAAAACATTAGTCAATATTTCTGAGATATACTCATTCCTTGATTAAAACCTTGGACATAATAGGCTTTAGTTCACAAAAATAATCAACTTTTTGGATAATCTAATTGAAAATATATTCAAAGTACAAAAATGTAACTATAAAGTATTTATATTTTAATATAATCAGCAGTGAAGAAAACATCAATCTTATTCTCAATTTTAAAATAGTATATTATAAGCTTTATAAACATGTCAGCTTACGTGAGATTCCCGGCCTTTTTAATAAGATTATAATTTCTTGAGTGGGAATCAGATGTATTTCATTAAAAATATTCTCACAAGCCATACATTTTTTTTTCTTTTATACTTTATGGATCGATAGACGATAGTTATTAAAACATTTCGACAGTAACAAAAAACACAGTATATAGTCCTAAGCATAAGAACCTAATTAATATGTACTCCATCTCGGAAAATATAGGTTAATACTTTTAACTTTTTGTACGGAGCAAAATTCTGAAGTTTAAATTAGTATTACAGACCATAAATTTCGTTCGGAACGTCGCATTTTCTCGCCGATAGCTCGATTAGAACGTGCGCTAGCGGAAAACGTCCAACACCCGATCCGACAACGGTACACGTAAGTGGTATAAAAACTTGTTGGAGAAGAAAAAACAACCGTAATTTCCAAAATGTGCCAGCGTACGTGTAATATATAACGATTTAAATGCGCGTATAGTTTGTGCTATACACACGTGTATAGTAGACGACTTATGTCAACGTCGTCACAGCTATCTGCATTTTTGTGAAGTATAGCACACCGTTGCGCCTTTATCTTACGCTTTCATCTACGTACCGCACAATCTCCTACCCTCACGGCCTCCCACCACCATCATTCGCCCACGCACAAATACTCACACTGCATGATATATACACCTATATATATATATATATATATATATACGTATATGTATAGGTATGTACATGCGTGTGTGCAAAACCACCCGAAACAATGAGGTCGCGGTACACAATAGTCACACGTGTCATTTCCTATCTTCCGCTGCGGATGAACAACCGAGGACACGCGCTACGCCGTCGTCGGCAACAACGAATTATATTAATATAGTATTATACATACGCGTCTTGTCGCCTAGAAACTGCGCCGAGAATAATGACAGCGAGTTGACGCCGCGGTGTCACGGTGAATTGTGTTTCACTCGCAAATGCGTTTTTTCTCAGTCCGCGCGTCTGACCACCCGTTTCCTTCGTCGTCTAATCACCTATCCAAGTTCTGCGGTACAACTTTGACAGGGATAGATGAACCCGGAACGTTAACTTTATTTAAACCATTATTATTATTATAATTATGATTGTTACGACGTGGATCAGGTCCGCGGCACGCGCGTCCCGTACTCCTGCGCGTCGGTAAAATTTACGTTTTTAACTTCCTCGTATACGTATTGTATTATAGGTACTGTACGCGCATTGCCCCAAATGATAATGTTGGCGTGAAAGAAACGTGTGCGCGGTGTGTTTTTATTTTTATTCTTTTAGAAAATCGAGAAAACACGTTTGTCACGCCTGTCGTGCGCAAAAGTCAACGGACGTAATTTATGGTTTCTCAAAAGCTACACACATACAAAGCTCATACCGCAATAGCAAATTGTTCCATTACCCGCGTTCTAGCTGGTACTCAATAATAAATTATGCACGCAAAGACGGGTTAGGGCTGCGATAAAAGACTTGTTGTGCTAAGGTGCGAGTCGTTGCATATTGTTGAGACTTCGGGTGTTTGTGGTCGTACTGAATCCAAAGCTAATCTATAGTATTTCACTGTAGCGGACTCGGTAGTTTCGACGCGTAGCGTTCACAGCACCGTTCAACGGCCACGATCGATAAAATCGCTCGAGTTCAGGTGTATTAACTTATTATGATATCTTATATATTCACAGTTCAATCGTTACGGTTTCAGCGGTTATCGGTCAAAGACATCATCGTTGTCTAATAGGGCATCAAAACTATGGAACCCGTCAAAAGTTACCGAAGAACAAATCAACAACTATAATACATGGTACTTATGGGGACTTTTCATTACATCGAGAAATTCTCTTTGATACATAATATTTCCTGTCAGATTTAAATCGAGTCTCAATTACAAATTATACGTTACAAATTATGTTACTTGTTACTATCAACGTCTATTCACTAACTGTGTATTTTTGTATGTTGTTCTGATTATAAAGTGTTTAATAAACATGATAGTCACAAGTATAACCAATTAATTTAAAGTAACTTAATATCTTAACACTTTTATATTGTAACTGCTGGTTAGGTGTCAAACCCGGCACGCAACATTTCAAAGGTTTGGCATTTCAATCTTTAAAATTTAAAATTCTTATTATTTTTCTATAACTGTTTTCTGATAATTATTGAAAATAGTCTATGTAAAAAAAACACGGTTTACTAGAACGTTATGACTGAATCATTTTTCGTAAAAATTTATTTCTTGCAAATATTTTATCTATTTATTTTTTTATCGATAATTAGAAATAATCACTCATTTTTGGTTTTAATTACATTAAAAATCAATTGATTAGTTTATTGCGTCTTCCTCTTTCGGAGAGAAGTTTAAATGTATAACCCACTCATTATATTGTCAAAAACATTTTCAATAGAATTTTCTTTACGTTGAAATAATTAATATAAGTGTTAACCTAATAGTTTTAAACTTAAAAATAAACATATTTATGTATTTTTTAATTATTATTCCAAAATTATAGGATATTTGATAATGTTGAAACGCTTTGGCCGCTTTGATATTCGTGAAATTGATACTTAGATAGATGTATAAATGTACAATATATGTATAACCCTAGAAGTCAGAAAGGGCCGGACGCTACACAAATATAATAGTTATAAACGACAACATTACCCCAACCTCAACCATAACACAAACATCATTCAATTACGTTTGAGTTTATGTCAAACAGTACGGATTCAGTTTGCATTTAAATTATACTAAAATACGCGTGCTAAAATGAAAGATTTAAACAGAAATGAAAAAAGCAATGACATTTATAAATCATAACTTGACAACGGCATTGCTTGAGTAGCTGTTATATTTATTTTAAATGATCTACAATAAGGACAGCGAACCGCATTATATTTATACAGTAATATATGAATGAAAAAAAGTAATGGTTTCCCCTTTTATACCTTTTGTCAACTCCATTTTGGTCATTAGTCATTTTTGTAAAACAATATATAGTTCCAAGTTATCTTACATGTTGTGAAAACACTGCAATTTCGACCCGTTATTTTTCCCTATATATTTACCGCCTTCCAAATAGTGTTGTCACTTATCAACAGTTGTATCCAAAACCTAATTCAAATGTCTCAGTAGGCAGTTTATATATGATAAGTATATTATTATTATTATCACCCTTTTTTTTTATTCAACAAGTTATCAGCTATACTTGCAACGCATAAATAGTATAAAAAACTCCAGTGTATTCAAAATAACGTGCATTATATTTTATGTATCTATGTTGACATATAAATTATGTCATCTGAAAACAATCGCTAAATAAAATGTGCAATTAATAGGAACTATGAATTATAGTTTACGTTCCATGAAAATGGTTTATTAAAGATGTGAAACATTTAATCGCTTTTTAGTTAACACCTTTAAAGTTTATGAGGTAATTTAACCTATAAAAATACCGAAAAGGTATTGGTAGAAATAAATCATTCTGAACACATAATCTTGCAAAATAATAGCCTATTATTTTATTTATTTATTAATTTATTAATTTTTTTTTATTTTTTTTATTTTTATAAATGCAATATAATTTCAAAGTTTTTAAAAATAATTTATGTTGAACAATGTAAAATATTAATATCTACAGCCACAACTGTACTTTGCTCGTTAAAAATAAAAAAAACTCCATTGTTATATAAAACCAAAATGAAAGTGTTACCTTAACTCCATAGAGTTCAGATCGAATAATGAGGTCAAGTTGAAAATTTATTAAGTATATTTTTTTTACTAGGCCTTTTTAGTTAAAATCCATAAAAGAATAATGATTGATTTTCAAAGAACATAAGACATAAATATGTATAAAAAGAAACACTTATTATAAAATTGTTATCATACATCCAACGACAATTTTGTGTGGTTAAAATAATAAAGTTGATTTACAATCATATTTTACCATGGTTTTGTGTTATTATGGTGTTTAAATAAATAGTAATACACAGTCTCGTATTTGCACTGAAAAAATATGCAAGTCTAGAAAATATTTAAATTTCCTTGACCACTAAAATACAAATAAAATATAAATTATTATAATATATTAATTCAAAACAGTGTGTACTGTGTATTAAACATACATTTGTCATTCACATTAACGGCGTAGAATTGGTTTGATTTAACATTGGTAACCACTAGCCTATGAATTTTCTTAAGTATATATTTTAATTAGTCCAACAAAGTTACTAATTAGTTACACCACGGGTCACAGGTAAAAATAATCTATACCGATGTGTTTTCCGGGATTTTAATGCATAGCTACGATGGGATGTAATTTGGATCGATAATTACTTAAAAAAATTAATTCGTGTTATGATGATAAAGTGAATAATAATTGGATCAAAATATTGAATTTTTAAGCGAAGATTTGATTTCGTGTTTGAAATTCCCAGATCCCAATTAAATCATCAGAAATACACTACACGTACGCTTCAATACATGCAGTGATGCACACTTCTCCCATGATACTTCTATCCTCTCAGTTAATAGGCTTTGAGAATATTTTAGACGCCGGTTGTTATTGTTTTTTGTTATTGGTCATTGGTTATTGTTATTATACCGAAAACCTATACAATTTTTATTTTATCATCATTATGTATTATAACATTAAAGAATTCGCATCATTGGAATAAACAGTTGTTTCTCAGTGATAATAAAATAATAAAGCAATGTAAGCGATTTATATATCTTAATTGGACCAAGAAATTCATTTGTTAGAATTCGTTTTGGGCTAAGCGGTATACATGGCCTTAAAGTCTCATTTCAAACTCTAAAGATTGGAAACTTGATGCGGGTGATACTTCAAAAAATGTCGACCACGTGCTGATTTTGTGTTTATAATATTTTTTGAATAAACGTTGAGAGTGTAAAAAGATACGAACGAATGTAATTCGCGCATATCGAGTGCAATCATTTTATTATACCGTTGATAAGCGTTCGGTGAGTTCCACGACGAAATGTGCCAAGTACCGGAATCGATTATTTCAACCGTACGCGTGCGTTGACAATAATATATTGTGCCGCATACGAAATAAAAAGTAAAAAAGTAAAAATAATCGAACCCCAGGAAAAAACCTTTAATGTGAATCAGTGCAAATTGAATTATGAATTATGGAACTCTGGTCGCCTAGTGATATTATATGAAAGTATTAAGCTTAGTCGATCGTTGGCAGGGGTAAGTTTTAAATGGTGTTATGCTATATGTTATATGCGTGGTGTTGGTACGTAACCTAGTTATGATTTTTGACGTCATATAAATGCAAATACGTTTGGCAAAAACCAAACACCGACATTTCGTTTTTGAATATTGAACATGAATTATTGAATTATACACAAATTTCACTCGTGACGAAAGGATATAAAAATAACTCCCTCGACTTTTAAATTAATATACGTATATACGTATGTACTACGTACGCGTTGAAATTTATTTAATTTACACTAACGCAATGCCAGCTTTGACAGGTACACCTTGTCGTACACAAAACAAAATAAATATTTGAAAAGTACAATCATTCGATATAGGTTGATCGCGGGAATATATATCGTGAATTTAGTTTTTTTTTTTTAACTTTGTTCAGTTACGGCCGATTGGGATTTTTCCAATTGATTTAAAATGCATTTGATAAAATATGTGTAATTACTGATTTCATAAAGTGATATGAATAACGATTATTATTGATTTTATAATTATAGAATGAGAGTATTTTTATTTTGACACCCCCATTGTTTTTGAAAAAAAAGTAAAATAAAAAAAAACAAATATTGATCGCAATGGATCTTAATCGAGTTCATTTACTGAAAACGTAAGTGTGAAATAGACACTTTTATATTTATTAATTTTTATGCTTCAAACGTAGTGTCACAATGTTATAGTTTTAAGTATATAATCGAGGAAAAAATCTCCAATTACAATTACATACTATATTAATTTCTTCGAAACACTTTACATTCATAAAACTATTGTACATCGTCGCGTTCATAAAAATATAATTGATGGATGGTTGAAATTTCCATTTTACATTAAGTGTGCATATATTATATACTATATGTCTATATACCTATTATACGTTTGAGGTATACTGTGTTTGAAAAACCTAATCGGAAAGCTCAACACAGTCAGTAGGCATAGCAGCGCATTTCCTCTTTAATTCAGTTTTCGCAATCAAACCTCCAGATCTTGAGTTTTCATGTTAAATGGTTTTTAGACCCCATTAAATTTATTCATTCCGTCCTCTGCCTGCACATTATTGAATGCTATTGCTTTGATGGCCAGTAATTTGATTGTCACGTGAATAGCATTATGAATAGTACCCCAAACAGTTGATGGAGGTTATATTTTATTCCACCATGTTTTCGTTATGATAAATTATTTAAATAATGGCTGCGCATCGATATCACGAAGTTCTGGTGTAATTATCGTTTTTCAGTCGTCCTTCCAGACACAGTATAAATGTTTATTTTGTCGATGATCGAAATTGCCATTGAATTACATAAATCCGGCTACGATTGATTGTGCGAGTACATCAGATGTTATATAAATATAATGTTCCTTCGTCGTTGAAAACGTTCGGGATAATATAATTTTATTACCAAATCTGTGTCATGAATATTTTATTTGTTTTTTCAAACGTTAATGGTGAAACTTTGGAACAAGTATCAGCGAACGTTATGAAAATAAAAAATATTAAATACATATAGTTTTATGTATACAAATGATAAAACATTGAATATTCACTTTAGACGTGGCTCGGATTGCTCTTAGATGAGATGTAATGGTATGAAAAGGGTCAAAAAGATCAAAAGGATATTTTAAAATATCCCGTAATAGTTTGACATTTCAATACAGCTGCATATGCATTCTTTATGAAAATACCAATAAAATAATAAAATATTCCATTTATGTATCATCATTTTCATAGACGATAAAATATCAAAGTTATATAAAATGTAAAAATTAATATATTATTCAAACAAAGGTATATATGCTTTTTTTTTTAAAAAATAACAAAAACTTGCACGACGTCTTAAACTAATATCATTAAATGTATTATATAAAACTACCTTCGTTATGAATAAAATTCAATTATACAAGTATACGGATGAAAATGTAATATATTGTTTGAATTATTACTATTCATCATTCGGCGTTAATAAATATGCGAACATTTGCTTTTGTCGACCGAGCAGCCGCTGTTGTGTCAAAAGAAGGGACGCTGTTCATATTTACAAACAGAAATTACAGTAGTTTTTTCTCCGCCTCTAGTGTTTGTTAATTATTTGCCAAAAAATAATGAAGACTGTCGCTAAGGTTTTATTAAAAAAGAAAACGCCATTCCATTAATGAACCAAAAACATTTTTTGATTTTTTTTTACGGCGTTATAGCTATGCAAAATTGATACCCCAGAATAAGCATTGTTTACGCCCTTGTTCGCGTAATTTTCCTCGACAATTCCGCGTTTATAAGAAAAAAAGTAAATTCACCATTTTTAATCAAAACTGCAGACGGATTTGAATTTAATAAAAAAAATATATATAAATATATTATTTGAGTGCATGTTTTAGAATGTTATGTTTTAGAAGATCAAGTTTTAGGAAACTGAGTTCTATAAAAGCTGGTTTAGAAAAAAAAAATTATATTTTTTGATGGTGCGACCTGTCAAACTTTGCTATTTTTAGTATAAATTTCCATATTTTACTTATTCAATATTCTGTTTATTCAATAACTGTTTTAAGTATACAATTTACAGTGCTATCTTATTGCATTTTTTTTTCTATTTCGATTTTTTTTAATCTCAATATAGGGTTTAAGCTTTCTGTTGTGTAACCTCGGTACTGTTTGTCTACTATCACTGATGATTAAAAATTGAACTAAAATGTCCTCTCTAAAGGTGGTTTCATACCATGCGTTAATATTGCAACCGAACGCGCGTTTTAAAAACGCTCCATATTAATCACATTCACCTATGCCTCCTACACACAAGACGTTTTTATCGCATGTGATCACTATACCAGTTAACTTGGTAAATATGCGGAGTCGTATTTAGGTACAGGCCCTATTGGCCCGGGTCTAGAGCGGCGACTTTTGTAGGGCGGCAAATTTTAACGATTTTTTTTTTACAAAATTACAAAGAGTATTACTAAAAGAATCAACTCCTATGAAAAAGTTGTTTTATTATTAACTTTTTGTAGACCAAACATTGTTGGTCATAAAAATTTGTTTTTATTTTATAACTATTATAGTTATTTATTTTTTTGATGAATTATCATAGGGAGGACCGGGGGGAATAAGTCCCTCTAGTCTCTTAGGGGGTGGACTTTTAAGCCCCTGTGGTCCATAAAGGCTTCGCTATTTCTTATATTCTTTGACAAATAAATGATTTATTAGTAAATTTAATTATGAGATTAATTTAAAAAATAATGACTATCATTAAATTATATAAAGGTAATTTTTTAAACATGTCCACTTCCTTTTTGGCCAAAAAAAGCTCAAATTTGAATTATCTTTTTCCAATCTTTAAGTTACCATAAAAACTACTTCTTTTTTCATGCCATCTTAAGTATTTTCTGTGGCATACAAACTTTTATTTTTAAATAAAAACACCTTACTTTTACTTCCGTATTTTATTGAAGCCATTTTTCTGTGAAATTTGGTTTATCGAAATCAAAATTCGAACGTAGTTTTTAAATTATTCTAATTTAAGTATTCAGGAAAATATATTTATAATACTTAATATTATGTTATAAGTTGTAATTACATGAAATCGATAATTGATACTGATTCGAGATCACCCGATTTTACACTTTTCATAAGTACGTAATTTTAAATTTGATTAATAATTCCGAAAGTGTTGGTTACATCAACAATTCCGGAAATATAATTTGAATAATATTTTTCGTAAAAAATATGGTGTTCCCATTTGAAAAACAAAACTTTGTATTGATACAGGATATACCTAAGTAAGCATGAAAACAATAAGTAGTAGAGAACATAGTATATATGGTAACTTGAACATTAAACAACAATTCAAATTCAAGCATTTTTACTGACAAAAAAGGGGATGCACATATTTAGAAAATCACTATGTATAATTCTTATTTTAACTCAACATAATATACTAGAAGAAAACAATTATATAGTATTAAAAAATAAATGGTTAATTTTTTTTCTATTGTAAATATTAGTAGTTAAAAAGTTGTATAGTGGGTACGATGTTCAAAATTACAATGCAGTGATCATAAGGCAATAAGACTTCTTATTTAAATGTAATGTATATGATAATAATAATGTCAAGAGAGAGAAAGAAACGTAACAAATTAAAGCAAACAAATGTATTACGCAAGAGTATGAAATAAGTATAACTGTAAGTCGGAGCGCAACTGTAAAATGTAGTGTAAAAACGTACTCATAATTTATCATATTGAAAATACGTTTGAATTAGGTTAGACAATCTTTTCGAGTTACAATAGACGGTCAGATTTTATCGTAGGCTGCTACCGGGAATAATGGGATAGTCCTGTTCGAACTTGGTAACACGTTCAATCGCAGTAAACGAAGTATTTTAATTTACGATGTGAAATTCAAATAATTAATAGTATATGAATCGATATAAGGTGCACACGTATGCAAAAAAACCTGTATTACAAAACGACAAATATAATATTTTGCGGTTATTGTAAACACTATATTTTATTATGTTTTTCATTTTTTTGCAATTTTGCTTTTTAAATTGCTTTGAGAGTACTATACAACCAATTTTTTAACTAAAAAATTCTTTCGTTAACATGTTTTGACGTTTTTATTTATTTATTTCTACTTTACGTTTTTTTTATTTTTTTTTCAACATTTTACAATACGATCATCATTAGAGCTACTTCCGTGATTATATTCGAAACGGAAGTCGTAACAGACGTGAAAACTTTGAAATAAATCATGACGTCATTCAACATAACTATTTGTAGATTTTGTATAAATTTATATAGGTCAATATTTGTTATGTTCGAAAAATGTAGATACAATGTATAGCTGTTATATGGATTGAAGATCTGGTTTATTTGCAGGGATCACAGACGATTCGCGGCGTGACAATCAACTCATAAGACACATTCACCGCAAATACAAACACGTTACAATTTATCAAAAAATTAAAATATAATATAATTGACTCGTTAAAAATACTATTACAATTACATATGTTTTATATATACTATAAAATAAGTTCAAAATAAAGATAAGTTATTGTAACCGGAGGGATAAATTCTAAAGGTAGATGCTATACTCTATAAGAGGTATTACAGAAAAATGAGAAGCATGTATAGACATATAGAATCAATAGTAGAGCTTGTAAATAATCAACCTGAAACACCGCAATAACTATTTTTAACAATATTTTCTGTTATAAATGTAAGTAATTATTAAAACATTTACAAAAACAGTGAATGATGGATTTTTAAATTCAAAATAATCCGTGATAGAAAATTAGTAAAATAGTTATTTATGTCAAAATTGTCTATCAACTAAAAATATGCGCATAAATATAAATTTTTATGAGGAAAAAAACGATTTACGATGAATTTGAACCGCGGTGAGTTGTCCGATTACTGATCCGATTTAAAATGACATTATGGCATTATATTCTGATCATCTGCGTCTCATGGGTGAGCAGGTCCATAATAATGTAATAGGCGATGACAGAAATGAAGTAATTTTAGTTGTTATGGCTCGTGTTAAAAAAACCGCGTTTTTAAAAGCGCTTTGACCAAAAGTGATTTTGGTGATAAGTTCGATGAGCGTCAAAACAATGAAATTATAATCAGGATATTCAACGAATAATATTGAAATTAGAATTTAAAACGGTAAACGCTTTGACTATGTAATATAATGTTTAAATCTAGATTTCATTATTATTTCCTTCGAGTGTAAATATAAATAAAATATGACGTATATTAGTATTGCAATTTGTCGATCGAAATCCGATTCAAAAATAATAATAATTCAACATGTTTTTTAGCGTTAAGATATATTCATTATATCAAATACTATACCGACTAACTTTATATTATATTATTTGTTATACTCCCACATGGAAATGTACTAGCTTTTTGAATTTGTTTTAACGTTGAACTCTTGAAATTGGACTTAGATCGGGGAAATTCTTAAAACCAATTTACTCCTTATTGTTCAACATACTAAAATGTTTCTAAAATTCAGAGAGGGAATTCGATGAAAAAAGTTTTTTGGATAATAAATTCTTAATTAAAAAAAAAAAAAATGTTTAAGTACGACTAATTCGTTTGCAGTATTGTATAATAAGTACAGACGAATATATTTTATTTCTTACGTATAAAAAATTGGTATGAATTTAAGAAATTGATAACATTATGATGGAAAATGTTTATCAAATTATAATATTTTAAATGAACGAATATTTTTTAAATAATTCCTGTGGGTAAAATTAATTATAAATATAATCATTTTACACGACGCACACTTTAGTTTGAAAAAAGACGTAGGTGGTGTTGTTGTGATTAACAATAATTTGTTTATAATTTCATTATTTTATTGAAATGCAATTTAAATTGTTCAGTCCTACTGCGGATAAATGAAAATTACAATATACTTATTTCTGGCCTCGTAAAGATGATTTCGAATTTTCCGTCTTACTGGTTTGGAAAATGGCAATGATTTTTATAATTTTTTAGTTTCTGGTTGAGCGGGGAATGTATTGGTTTTATCTTGATGTATGATTTTAGTGGCTGTATACACAATTTTGACCAGAAGAGTTGTTCCAATTCATACAAACCGGGTATATTTCAGAAAAGAAATTTCGTCTTGTTGGTATTTTAAGGAGGTCATTTTTTGAATTAATCAACAGTGAAAAGTGAAAAGGACTTGAACCGATTTCGAAGATCGAACCCGGCACCGTCTGGTATTTTCATCACCACTCATCCACTTGTTTATTTTTCACTGGTATAAGTTTATAAATAATAAAACATATTTTTTTGTTATTACAAAAATATTAATTGTAGCGACAATATAGTTTATATTAGAATATAATAGAAATTCCATAATTTTCAAAACATATTTGAATTACTTGATACTGCTTGAACTAAAAACCAGGATTGCTATCCAGGTCAACGCAGGATAACTATCCTCTCGTCCAATATGATAAACCGGAATTTATTTATAATAGTATTTCCGGAAGCACAAATCACGTGTCCGGGTCCCACATTCCATATAAATATATCGAAGTAATACCGGATAATAAATAATTAACAATAATTGGTGAGCGATCGGAAGACAGACTCAATGTAACACGTCTCGGGCATACATCGACGACCGTGCAGCACTCAATAACTTTGGCAATAATAATATCAGTTGTTAAAAATTAACCAATTTTATTAACAATAACAAATATTTAATCAAAAGTTAAAACGTAAAAAGTTCAACCTATCTTATTGAGAAATTTGGTTCTATTACTATATTCTATCTTTAGAAATCCTTGAGAATCATTTTTTTCAAAACTATTAGTACATTATTTCATGTTTAAAAGACAAATAAATGAATAAATCACCCATCCTTGTAATTCATGCGACAGCGGAGTCTCACGGAGTTTCACCCTTTTTTTTCTATTACAACTAAATATCACTTACATTAACCGTTCACATTGTATGATAAATGTTATAAGTTACCTATGATTAAGGTTTCAAAATAAGTCATCTTTTAAAGCAAAATGTATTTAGGTAGATTTTATACAAAATGTTGCACCGAATTGAATTCATTCGTTTTATTCTTCAAACCCGTTTGGAATATAACAACACATTATTTGTTGAGGAAAACAAAACAAATTTATTTTATTATTCTATAAATGTTATTACGAAATGAAAAATGATACTATGCATACTCTTTAAAAGTGGGTTGACATAAAGTGTTCTCATAAGGTATTTAAACTAAAAAATATAATATATATACGTTAAAAATTAAACTTTTTTAGAATATTCCTCATAATATATTACAATAATTAGTCAACCTTTTTTGTAAAAAAGTTTTATTTATTTATTTATTTTTTTAAACGAAACGTGAATTATTCTTCTGTTATTTGTTAATGAGTCAGCTCCGGATCTTCTTCCGAATGTGATAATTCATGTTTTTTTTTTTTTAAATTAAAATCTCTATATATTTTTACAAAACGTATATAAATAATTTCGGTATTTTTAAAAAAATCGTTTGGTTACGTGATTTAAAGTACAATAACGCATAGTGTATATTTTTACAACCAATCTTTGATTGCTAATATTATATTTACCTAAATATATAACAAGCGACTAATACTTGTGTTCTTCATCCTATGATAACACCAATTATTTTACACAAAGTTTGCGATTGGCGTTTAAACGCGTTATTATAATCCTAATTGAAATTCATAAATTTGAAATCCAAATTCATGGGTGTTCGGCTTGAAATAATATTCTGTACATTTATTAGAGTGCGTTATAGAATTAGTGTATACGGTTTTTTGTTTCTTCCATGATCTACACTATTCTACACTATCACCAACACGATGTAATACACTGGAGCGCGTGAAGTGCGAGAGAAAAATTAAACAACGAAATTGTGGACAGCCGGATCCGTCGAATGCGTAATTCATCGAGAGAACTGTGCGCGTGATTCGATGAAAAACTTTGTGCGTAGAAGAGAGTACACGTACAATAATTATGTTTGACACAGAATATGAGAATAGACGTATGAAATTTGATAACTCGTCTTGTTGAGAATCGTGAAAACCAGGTGTTCGTGGCAAATGAAGCTTAGTATATTGCTGTTGTGTACATACGGAATATAAGGGTTTCCGTCGTATTCCAAACGAATTAACTACATAAACGGGAGCAATACATTTTTTCGGTTTCCGTCCATTTTCTCGGCACGCTTGCGTCATACGGGAAAAATAATGTTTTGTTTCGAAAATCTCTGAAATTTCTGAAAATAAAAATCATCGAGTGTAAGCACATGTTATAACATATAATGCAGCGTAGAAGTAAATCTAAAACAACCGAACACTGACGAAAGCGATGACGTGTTATTGGGAAACTATTAAATAGCATTCGAACAACTACTGCAACGGTTCTTGTTCTATTTTTATTTTTTTTTTTAACATGGCTAATTTCTCGCGTGAGCCTTATTTCTTTTTGAAGTAATTTATTTGATATACGTAAAGAATATTATTTAGTCATGGTTCATGACCATGAACACACGCTTTCAATACGTTTATGATATTCTGTTATGTTAAAAATATTTTATTATTTTTTTGAAAACTTAAATTATATACCATCAGCTACATTGCCAACTGTAATTCAACTTAAAATACACTTTTTGATCTTTTTGTTTAGTTTCTTTCATCATCACATTTAAAATGGTGTGAACTTCATAATATTTACCAATATCGTAAACGTTCCACAAGGTATAATATAGGTTTTTGTACATTTACTCAAATTCAAATAAAACAAATTCATAAGATATCTACGTTGACCTAGTTCCCTACTTTTAAACATAATTATTTTAATAAAGTACCGCAACAAAGTTCTATTAAAAAACACGTTACATTACGGAAAATCATTTACAAGGAAATATGACACAAGTTGATGTTTTGAGAAAGTTTTACTTTTTCATTATTATCAGAATCGAAAAACAGTTTCAGATAGTAAAATTAACTTTCGAATGAATAATAATATGGTTATTATTTAACCAAATCAAATTAAATGTAATAATATTATGGAATGAATTGTTTTTCGCTGAATAATATTGTAGTATACCCATTCATTTTACGTAAAATTTATGAAACAAATGATAAAACCCGAAATTTTAAAGACCATTTACATTTATCATTCATTGAGTATTTACTTTTAAATGTGTGTATAATTGGTTAGATATTTCGCAGCATTAAATTCAAAGTTTTCCATGACATTGCACGCATATGAGTAGGATATGTTGTTTTTGCAAATAACTACCATTTTAAAACAGTATGGCAAACAAATATAAGGTTTTTTAAATTTCATCTACGACATTTTGAACCGAACTTGAAATAAATTAAATTCAAATGCACGTACGTAATACGGAATGCTGGTCAACGGCTAACAACTTTTAACTGGTGCGTGATAAGCAACTTGTAGTCAGTTACAGTTGGTTTTCTTGGTATCATGCATTCGTTCTTGCTGAAATAACATATTTATGTTATCAGTACCTAAAGTAATACCATAGATATTGTCACGAAATGTACATATTTGAGCAATACAGAGCAATACAGGGTAACTGAATTCTATAACAATTTCTTACTAGAAAAAAATGCAAACAATTCATTGTTTATCCACACGGCGTGTTGTATAGGCAAATGTGGTACACTACTGCATAGGAGGCTCTATGTTGAATTAAAAATGTCATTAATTTTTACGACTTGATTTTAATTAATAATCTTATAATATGAACTATAAATGTATAAACATGTAAATTAATTACGCTCGGGTAATTATAAGGCTACCAAAATTCATAAATAATAATGATAGTCATGTAACCCCATCAAGAAGAACAAAAAGGTATACACGATAATAGTGAATAATATGAATATAAATATATTCTTTCTTATAAAAATAAGTATCGTTTTTGCACGGTATTTATATTTTTTACTCTGTAAATTCGAATAAAACCAATAACTAGAAAATATTACCTAACGATAAAAAAAAGTCAAATACACGGTGAATATTATTGATAATATTTAAAGTATATTTCAAGGAAGGGCCATTAAAATATTACATTGAACAGTAATTCATATTGTTTATAATATAATATTGTTATTAATAATAAAAATTAAAAACACGTTATTGGGCATGACGTGGTGGAGTGGTTGTATCGCTGCTCCAGCGATATCAAAATTCTCGAATGGGTGATCATCCGAGAATTTGGTAACGCGATGCGGCATTATACTGTCCCAGTTAATAACATAATCGATCCTTTTTCAAGCGCATTGTTCAAATGTAGAAGCTATAAGCTAATATTGCCAAAAGTAAAATAATTAATTAAAAAAATGCTTATTATTATGTCGAGTTTTCAAGTTTCGAATCTGATTTTCAGTCATATATGTAACCTGAATTAACTCGAAGAACAATATTTTTAGATTGGAAGTATTTTTTCGTTAAGCGAATTCGTCAACAACGCGTACATTTTCTTTTAGACTATATAAACGACCATTCAGCACATTATTAAGTTGACTATTGTATGAACGAAAATATACTAATTGCAATCTAAAATATAATACTTATAAAATATATTATTTATTTTAAAATTATAAGCCAGTGGCTAGTCGAGGATATTTAGTTCAATGTGCATTTTAGAGATACTTTTATGGATTATATTATTTAGCGTCGGGCCGTCGGAATTACAATGGTCCTGCGAAAAATGTCTGGCATGTAATAATATTATTCAATCGAACAATAACTGAATTTTAAAACGCTTTTCGGGGTGTTCAGGTGATTTCTGGGTGAAAGGGTCGTCGAATCTCGATAAATAAACCGCATGTGCGATAAATTCTCCGAGGATCAGCTAATTCTTTAGTGACTGCGGTCGACCACCATCACCTGTACCACAGTATACGAGGTCCAAAAGCTGACATGCTGACAAAACTCCAGAGGCTTACGAGGGTACAAAGCATACATTATAAGGATAATGTTTTAAGTCAAAAACACGTACATCAGTTGGCAGTAGATATACTACGAGTAGCTTTCGTCTCTGAGCAAAATTTTTACGGTTTTTCAACGCACTAATGTAGCGTTGCGGTATAGGTAGAGATGGGTGGGAGTCTCACTCATACGAAAATCGTTATTTTAACTAATATAAAATATAATGAAATTGTTTCTAAACGGTACAACATTATAATATACGGTGTCGATGAGTAACAAAATATAACATTTAATATAATATGATAATGTAATAATTTAATATAAGTGCAATTATGTAAAATTCATGGAAAAACTACGCAAAAACAAGAACAGTCTTCCGAGTTTAATGTTCGAATATAGATGTGCAATCGTAATTACCGTATCGTATAAATATCAACAATGGAGCGTTGTGCCCGTGAGGGATGAGATAGTCGTGTTTAAGCTCCTTGGATGGTTTTTTCTTGAATTTTGCCTATTGAGAGGAGAAAATACCTCCACTTACATGAGTCAGCGCCTATCGATAACATCACTAATACACACTACGAACAAAAACCTACCAGTTTCCGTACTTGAAACGCTCGTATATACTGGGGGCTAATAATAAGCCACGCTATATGTCAAAACTCTCCTAAACAAACAACAAAAAAAAAATAATGGAAAATAAAAAAAATAACAATAATAAATTACGCAACTATGCCATTATTAACAAGATATCACCGTTGGTGATCTTAGAGCGCGGCCTCGTCGCAGATTAAAGATAATAATACATGGTGGTTTTATTCGTTGAAAAATCATTGCAAGTGCCCTTATGATATAGCTTTAAAGATTTTAGTAAAATTTATAATTTAATTGTAATATAAATAATTGTTGTTTTAATTTGGTTTTTTTTTAAACAAATTGTATCTGCAATTTTTGAAACCAAAAAAACTAAAATTTCCTAAGCTCATGACGAACAGGTTACTTATATATTTTTAGTTATAGTGCTCCTGTAAAATGTTGGAAATCTATCCAATCAAAACAGGCCAGATTTGTGAATTAAATATTTGAACTATATCCAAACAACGTCATAGTATCTTTACCTCATTTTTTGAATTTTTCTATTGCATTGCGGAATTTTTCGACTAGAAGCGCACGCGAACGCCGACAAACGACAAATATATAGTACTGCGTGACTCGGAACGAATGCCGTCGCGCACGTGCGTGAATGCCAGTCCGAACAATAAATTAGAAAATCACTGGACGTAGTTCCACACATGATTTTTATAATTAATATCATAATTATTATTATTATAAATTATTATTTTTACTATAATTGTTATTATTATTATTATAACTGTTATTATTATAATTAATATTATTATTATTATTAATATTATTTATTATTATTATTATGATTAATATTATTATTGTTATTACTATTATTGTTATTATTATTATAATTATTATTACTCTGGTGACTGTAGCTGTAATATTATACGAGGGAGACGTGGAGCTATAAGAACTTAAGCGACTATACGTGTGAAACGTAGTCTGAACTCGGCCGTGTCGTCATTACAATGGCTGCATTTTTAAAACCGTTACATTGTTCTTGGAGTTAATGAGTGTATGTCCTGTGAGAAGCGTAGACAAAAGTTAACTGGGGTTCTACGGCCAAGAATTTTTATCACTTGGCAATAAGGTTAGATGAAAAAATTAAACTTTCCGCGATAAAAGTTGGCAGAGGTGTGAAGGTATACTATTCTCGGAAACCTATCACGTGCACGCTCAACAACGATTTATCAACAATAATAATAAAAAAAATTTTGAATAAATGAAACCGATTTTGCCAATTAAAGTCTATATTATTATGTTTTCATCGGAATGAAAAATTTATTTCATGTATTATATTTCGGTCTTACCGATTAAAAAGTGAGCCTTGTACTTCCGAGTGCAATACGAACCGAGATCTCCTAATACTTAGACTATATGTCAATATTATTTTTGTATTACTTTTTATCTTCGAAACATTTTAAATTGTCTTCTAGTGCGCGATCTCCGATATGTAATCTCCAGTAGTTGCATTTATTTTTATTCCGGAATAGGGATTTCTCTTGTAAATTGGACAATAAGGCCGAGACCATGAAGTTTATTTGAGTTTAAGATCTGCACCATCCTGTTTCACTGAGATAAATTATACTAGTTGAATATACTACATGTCACCTATATTGTTTTTTTCATAACAGTATTCAGCTTTTATTTTATTTAACTATATTTTAATAATGATAGATCTGAACTACGTTGTAGCTTCACAAATGATAACACAAATAATTAATTTTCCGTTTTATACTCATGTAGAATATAAAAACACATTTTCTTTTGCATACTTAATTTAAATGTCTGAAAACTTTCGGCATCGTTCTTTGCGTTATTTACTAGGTATATAGTATTAAAACATTATTTTGAAGTTTATTATCTGTTTATTTATACGTAGATAATTCGCAGTCAAAAACTCATTAGAAATTCACAAATTATAATAAAGTTACAAATATATATTATTATTATGCATGTATATAGTTTATACATATGCACACACATTTACATGATGTATACTGTACAGTGTACACACATATTTAATGAGTACTTATAAACTATACTATGATTAATAACGGTTGCATCGTTTACCAGGAAAAAAATGCATTATATTTCATATTGTTCCAATAGTTATACTCGTTCTATTACACATTCTTGCAGACATCAAAATACTGAAAAGCATAAAATCTTGTGATTTTATAAAAAAAATTTTTAATATTTTGGTTGCATTTAACCACGGACCATGGTAATATTTACTAATTTCCGTCAATAAATTATTATAATTATTGTTTAAACTTTTTTTAATCCTTTTTTTATCCGAAACCTGGGGATGCACCCGATGGCATACTCATTCCAACGGCAATCTAACCTAACTTCACCTTTTTTGTGTGTGTGTGTGTGTGTGTGTATGTGAATCGCGGCACCACAGGAGTATGCTTTCACCCTGAGGGTCATACTTTCCTCTCGTATGAGGGTCGTCCTTCCCTCTCGTATCTGTATCATTTATTAATAAACAATAAGCGTTTACAGCTTCACATATAAACGTTGATATTTTTACAATAATAGTGGACTATATTCCTCCTGTCCTCACCATTCGGTGTTTAACACATTTTTTAACTTAACTAGCGCATTCTGGATTTCGTTGTTTCTTCCTTTTATTTAGTAAACCATGTTGACAAACTTTTGTACCTCATTTCAATGTGTCCTTGATTGGAGCATGGTCACGATGATTGTTTCTGGCTCCAGTTTTTCAAACTACGGAATATCACAACTTAAATAATGGAAAAAAAAAACAATGGTATATAAGATGGTAATTATATGTTTATGTATTATAATTTAAAATCAACAAATAAAATATCTATTAATTCACAGCCAACTCCAGTTATCTTCTAACCCTCCACTACCAGCCGCATCAGAAAAGAGTATGCTCTGTGTCACCTACTGGAGCCAGGCCTAATCTAACTTATTTTTTTCATTTAAATTGGCAATACATCCACTACCTGGAACATCTGTGCGGCTTCGACAGGTGGGGAACCTTTGTTTATTGTTTAATATGTCACAATTATTGATCACCTTGTGGGTGGGGGTGTGGGAGAGACAATCCCTCCCTAAAAGACCTCTCACAAAATAATTTTTACAACTTGATTGGGGCAACCACCGGACAATCCCCCATGGTCAGCACCTAACCTAAACTAAATTAACCTTACCTAACATAATTAATTACTAATACGTTAAAATTACTATCGATGAATATTCCAGAATAATCAATATTTTCCAAATCCAGTATGTCGTAAATTTCATCATTGTTCGGTATTTTTAAACTAAATTAAAAAAAAAAAAACTGATTATTCCGTAAAAACTGATATTTTACCTAAAATCTGAGTAGCAATACTTATGAAACAAATAATAATTGAAAACACATTTTATCCACATTGTAGCGGCACAAACGCGTATTTTTTTTTCCAATCAGAACCTCAAAAAGAACAACGTGTAGCCAATTTTTAACATGGACGGCGAATCGAAAACATGCGTACATGATTACAAAGTTATAATATGCACCTCAACAGAAGTGTCGAAACAATTTTTGGTGTCATTGAATAACCAAAGAATTATAATAATTTCTACTGAAACTTTACTCACCACGTCGCGGTCGTACTATATCATGTCACATTGCATCGCGACGTAGTATTTTTATGTTATAGTTATCATTATGACAAGTTTAGGTATTCAATGTCAGCTCAAATGTATCAGTTAAAAGTTGTACACGCCGCGGTTACATACCTGTATACGGGTTGGTGTTTCTGCGGTGCGTTTAATCGATATAATGTTATTACAATACATATTTCTTGAAGAATATTTAATTTTTCGAAGCAACGTTCGTATATACTATATATATTATACTGTGTGTTTGAGTGAAATTTAATGTTAGCGCAACGTATAACGAGAGAACGCTTTTAGATAAACTACTGATGATACACTAATAACGTGATCACTTTGTAAGGGAAACTTTTAATTATCATTATAACAATGTTTCTGGTGAATTCAAAATGTTTTACCATAAAACTGTATAGATATAGTAGATATAGTAGTGATAGCGCCAAGATCTGATATCAATTAATTAAATTATGACTGACCGAGGGGCTGTATGATTTTTGTCTAATTCGTACACAAAATACCTGACTTACCGAGTAGTATAGCTTAACAAAAGTGGTCGGGATCACGAGGAAAAACTGTATATATATATATATATATATATATATATATATATAAAAATATATATATATATATATATAAAAATATATATATATATATATGTCATTGTGTGTATTGAGTGTACTTACGGAATATGGCAAATAAAATAATGGAAAAGAAAAAAACAATGGTATATAAGATGGTAACTATATATGTGTCCATATTATAATAAAATAAACAAATAAAAGAACTATGAGTTCACAGCAATCGCACAATCGGAATCAATATAATAATTCAATGAAAAAACAAAAAACACCAAATCGCCGACCACCTCACAGAGATCCTCAATTCAGAGCCCGACAACTTCCGTAAAATCGCAAAAATTTCTCAAAGACACACTACTTAATAAAATATAATATAATAGAAAATATGTAATAATAATAAGTAATAACCATTGTAAATTGTTAACGTCAAATGGCCTTGTTGCCGCGGATTATTT
Organism: Periphyllus acericola; assembly: GCA_949715065.1. Lineage (NCBI taxonomy): Eukaryota > Metazoa > Arthropoda > Insecta > Hemiptera > Aphididae > Periphyllus > Periphyllus acericola. Next base: position 5,632,020 of record OX454265.1, on the reverse strand, counting down.
GTGTAGTAAAAAAAAAATAAAAATAATTCAATAAATAATAATAATAAGCTCCCAATTTTTTCGACGCGTAGACTGGCCAGCTGCTACCTATGTCTAAATCGAAATAATGAATGAACAATGAATACACAAAAAGTACGGTGATTGTCGCACGTGCACTACAAATAATAATGTTTATAACAAGTCGCGACGATTGGCGCATACGCAAATATAATGGTCGACCACGGACGGCAATTCAGGCTCGTGGTCCACAAGTAAAAACGATAATAGATTCGGCGATTAGCGCACGTAAGACTCACACAAATAATCAATATAAAATAAACGACGACGAATATCGTACGTAATAAATTGATACACTTCCCGGTGGTTTTCGCACGACAAAAGGTAAAAATCACATACGAATACTACAATAATTCACACACGTATCCGCCTTTTCGGTTACATAATAATTCCCAACATGCGATAATGAACATATATTAAAATTACCTTTAAACTACGTGTGTGTGCGTGTGAAAACCTATCTGTGCGCATGAGATTGGATGCATTCAAATAATTGTCGCGGCGGCTTCGCCCATATCATTTGATTAGGATTATTTATTTATTCCGGCGCAAACAATTAGCATTGAAAGAATGGTGATAAAATATTGATTACAAAAAACTGTACCTATGCGATACTTATTATTATTTTCATTTTTATTTTATTAATTATCATTAATTTTTTTTTTTTATTATTGCTTTTGTCTCATAAAAACATTATAGCATGACAATTAAATATGATACAAAAAAGAGATGAAGAGAAGAAAAACAGAAAAACAGAAGAAAAAAAAAAAGATGAAAGAACAATATATAAAATGATTAAATGCGGAAACCAGCGTTAGAAATAAAATTATTATTAATTAAAAATTGCATTATGGTGGGCCATTAAATATATTGATAAATACAAGTTTTGTCGTGTAAAAAAAAAAAGAAAAAATAGATTTTTCACTATATTTGGAAACCTTTGATGAGGTTTACGTCCAAATGATATTGAATATATTTTTTAAATTACAGTTAAAATGCAATTATTACATCAAAGATAAAATATCGATTGAAATGAAATAACCGAATAGTTTTTTCACCGAATTCGTGATTTGTAAAAACAAACTATAACAATTGTTGTTTAAATGGTCAGGAAAGTCAGTACACCACGTACACAAGGCATTTAGGTTATTCTTAAGAAAGATGTGAGCTCCCAAAAATCTTTGGTTCCCTCTTTATAACATGAAAAAGTCACCAAAATATTTTTTATTCAAAGACTGTTTAGAGCATTTTGCACTTTGCAAAATTAAAAAAAAAAAATATAAGTAAATTTAAGATATATTGATACATGTAAAGAATTTTCATTATTGGACTTGATAATGTTTGGTCGGTTGCGTGTCGATAACAATAATAATGATTGACTTATTCGTAGGTAATCTCATATTAACATGTTCAGATGACTGATAGAGTTAACAAAAATTATCAAAAGTATCCCCATGGAAAATGGACAAAGTTTTTTTTTTTTAAACCATCCAAAAGATTTTATTATAATGATCAATGATTTTAAACGATAAATTTCAAGAGTGTACATAAATATTTATAGTGTGTTCATATACAGAAAAATAAAACATGTGTGGAGTCTCACTCCCAGCGAATCGGCCTTGGTCCAAAAATCTTTTACTAAGTCATTTGGTCTTCGGCGTTTGAGATGCCTCGTGTCGTGAGAGTTGTCGAGGAGTTGAATTGCTACTTGATTGGTGTGTTGATCTAGCCTTATCTCATATTTGCAGGCTTGGTTTTCTCTCCCTGGACGGAGGTGATCATCATATCTCGATGGATAGTGTCATTGCAGTCATTACAGTATGCTGCGACAACGGTACGGAGAGCGATGTTCTGGTAGCGTTGAATAATCTCAGTATTGGACTTGCGGGCACAATCCATAGTTGTATTCCATAAGTCCATATTAGTTTAATTATCACAACGTGTAATTTACGTTTGCTTGTAAGGTCTAGTTCGGAATGTCTCCCCCTTAGCCAATATACAAGTAGTCGTCGCATTTTATTCTTAATTTGCAGTTTTTCTAGTAAACATGATGTTTCCAGTTCAGTCGAGACTCAAGGTGCATTCCTAGATATTTATCCGAGTTGCTCTGCGGGATTATCTGCTGATAACATACTGATGCGACTATACTGGCTTATAAACGGTTTTACGCAAGGTGTAGTTTACGTGAACTGATATCTCGCTGTTGATTTTAATCTTCCATAGTTTCGTCCACTTTGAGACGTTGTTAATTGACGTTTGAAGCCGATTTAGTCGCAGTCTGTTGGTCTCCATCAGTTGTCATTATTTCCGTATCATCGGCAAACATGGATGTCATTGATTAATTTTTGGTTAGAATGTGAGCTGTATAGAGTAAGTATAAGATTGGTTCAAGGACACTTCCTTGTGGTACACCGGCAGATATTTTTTTCTAATCAGTTGTCGCTTCTTCGTGCACGATTCTGAACTGACGTTCAGTCAAATAGGATCCGAGTAGTGCGCACCAAGTGTGTGGCAACTGTTCACATAATTTTATAAGTAATCCTTTGTGCCAAACTTTATTGAAAGCTTGTGTCACGTCAAGAAATACTCTTCAACAATATTTCCTTTCTTCCAGCGCTTTGCTTTTCACATTTTTGACGAGATGGTAGATGGTTGAGTGTTAATTTCAGAATCCAAACTGGTGTTCCGGTATAAGCTGTTTTTCTACCATCAATGGTTTTAACTATTTAAAAATTAGCTTATTAAATAGCTTTGAAATGCTTGAAAGAAGCAAAAATGGTCTGTACCTTTGTTCTGGTGGTTTTCTTGGTTTATTGCGCTCGTTCCCATTGTTTAGGGACGTATTCTGTTTGCAAACTGGCATTTTATATGTGTGTTAGTGAAATCATAGCTTCCTTAAATAGTTTTTTCAAGAATTTCAGATTGATTTAGTCAAAGCCAGGTGTCTTTTTTGGGTTGATATTCAAATCAATTCCTCTTGCAATTTCAATCAGAGTGAAGTGTTTTTTTATCTTTTCTAGTATTTCGTTCTGTGATTGGAACTGCACCATGTTGACTTCGGAAACGATATCTTTTGGTTGGAATACACGTTGTAAATTATGTGCGTACATATCAGCTTTATCTTGTTCACTGCGTGCTCATGATCCATCTTCCTTGCGGATTGATGGTACATATATGTATTAGCACTCTTCATACGTCCTGTAGCCTTCCATAATAAATAATCGGTGTAATTCGTTGTAGAAAGTCCACTTAGGTAAGATTTGAACGTTTCGTTTTTTACTTTGATTTTATCATGTAAAAGCTTACTAATGAGGTACCATTAAGTTTTATTGGTTTTATTGGTCTCTCATTCTGTGCCACTTTTTCCGTGACTTGCGTTTTTTTTTACTAAATTTCTTACTTTCATTGAGTAAGTAATCCCTCGATTACCTCCTAATGACGTTTGAGGTATTGATGCTTTCACCACTTTGATGATATTGTTGGACAATTGTTAAACAGAATTATCAATTTTAGAAGGTGTTCTTAGTCTTACTGAGAGGGTTAAGGTTTTGTCTAGAATCTAAAAGAGCTCTTTATAATAGCTCTAAAGAGGTCCTAGTTTGTTTTTTTGTTGTTTAACATCATCTTTCGCTGTTTTTGTATAACTTTATAAACACCTGATTTTATCAGCATTTCTTTCCGGTGGGCAATAAATTGCGGTAACAGTGAGATCATTATCCCCATCATTAACGCTGCCGCTCATCGCTTGTATATGATTTACAGAGTATTTTTCTGATTTCATAGTGCTTCATGGACTTTTTTATTATCACAGCAGAACCGCCCTAAGCTCTACCTCTGGAATAAATAATAATAATATGTTCTCTAATTTCTTATCTTCAAAAATGTCCACCTTGTAAAGTGGATTTCCAAAATAAGAGCTACAACCGTATGCCAATTTTATCATTGTGTAAAAAGTCTTTAAGTTCTTGTTTCTGCTGTATTTACATATATGCTGTATGGCATACCATGCTATGATTGGCAGTGTACGGTTCATTTTTTTTTTAGGTATTTTTGGACATTATATGTTTGGTTTCCAGTTTATCCATTCTCGCTATGATATTTGCTAGTGTTTATGTTACGTTGGTGAACGCGACTAGAATATCATTCAGGGTAGGTTCTTCCTTTTTCTTTGTCGTTTGATGGGCTTTTGAAGTACTTGCCACCTGCGAGTATGAAACGTTTGTTGTGACAGACTTGGCTGGTTTCTGCTGTATGTTTGCACTGCAGTGACTTTTTTTGTGTACGCTCTTTTAATTGATTTATTGTAAGCAGAGCAACCCTTCCAGTTAGTAAGCCTACTAAGTTAGCTTGGCAGTATTTACACTGCGGTGTTTATTTTTTTTTACAAAGTGGTTCTATTTTTATTATCTGATGATATAGTAGTTATATGTCTTTATTATTCCACTGTGGCTTTAAACCTACAAATAATAATGGTAACCTTGTGTGGATATCCACTCACTGTTTTGTTTTTAGGATCAAATGTTTTCTTGATCTGTATATTGGTTATTTTAATTACTTCATGACCCTTGGTAGAACAGTTCATTTGTTAGTATTCCCGTATCTGAGTAATGGTGTATACCTCGTAATACTACACGAAAAGGTTTTTCACTTTATTATTTAATTGTAACGTTTAAGCTTCCAATAACAGTTCGCTATTTTTCAATTGTAATATTTGTTCGATTGCCTGTAATTCTGGTACTTCACGGTGGAGTTCTTCGTTGGCGTATTTTAATTCAGCTAAAATACGTTGCATTTCTGCATACGACCGCGGCTAAGGATTGTCCATAGCCGTGCACATGTGACAATGGGATCCAACGGTACGTTGTTGCACAAGCGTATGGCTTACTTAATATTATATGTTAACACTTACCAATGTCCTGTGTGCATGGTAAGTATTTTGGTGTTACTAAATTACTGAGAATAAAACACAACGCGAATGTACGGCACTTGAAAGAGAGAACATACGTGCTGCTCGTTCAGCAAACGAATCGCAACATTATGGACATGGTGAGAAAAAAAACACAATGTCAGATTTCTCAATGAAATTCATGTTTTAAAATGTCCATAATTTTACTTACATTACGTTCTCTGCGTTTTTATGTCTTTTAATTTTTCTTGTAGTTCAATATATTCTGTAAACTATGAAAACAGTTAAAGTTTATTATTATCAATAAAAAGTAGTAATTTATATGATTTATTTGCACCATTTATACCAAAAAAAAATGTAATTTTTAATTATGTTTTATGCTGGTATGGGAAGAGGAAGCGTGATATTTCTGAAAATCTATATGGGAGGAGGATAGTTTAAAAAGGTTGAGAACCCCTATCATTGCTTATTAGGCAACCATATAGTATCTTTAACCATAATTACTAACAATATTTTAATCTTCCAATGAAGACTAAAATTAAATACATTATACTGTATAATAATGTGTATGTTGTTAGTAATATCTGTATTTAAAATACAAAAAAAAATTTAATACGTGGAAAAGTGGATACCTCACCCCCATCCCTAAATCCACCACTTGAGTATGCGCACGAAAACTGAGAACTAGCCCGGGAAGACTGATACGTGGAACACAAACATTGAACGTTGATTTACGACGGACCGAAAGTGGGCAGAGTTCTCGAGCTTATTTGCTTATTTGCATCATAATAAATACCGATGGAAGTTCGGAAACTCTTCATTTCTCTTCGACCCTTGTCGCCGTCTAAACTTACCATTTGTCGAAAACTTACTCGTAGATGATCAGCCGAAAAACAATTGCACAAGAGAACTATAACGAATCGACAAACTTCCCGTCGGATACATCCTTTCTGTAGGCTATATAATAGAAGGCAGTGGACATGGTAGTGATCAATGTTCACGTGGAAATGACCTACGGGCCTACGTGCGCCGAGCGTACTGCTATGGGTCACCATTGTAGTAATATTCGTTTAGCAAACAGTATATTATTATTTTGATGATTGATTTTCGCCAGTTGATATATACGAGTATATAGGTAATAATAATATTTTATCGTCCGGTCTTGTATTATGACCCTATATCATAGTAGCTATTTGATCGATTTAAATTTTAAGTGATCCTGGTTAGTAATCATACCATTTCGAGTCATGCAACGGACTAAAATTATTTTTTGACCATTATATTTGAAATAAAAATATGAACTTTAAGTTTTCATTTAGAAATTAGAAAATAAAAAAAAAATCGATAACTTTATACAAGGTAGTGCCCTGTCAAGCATGCTCAGCATATTCCAGCCCTTGATTGTGCGTACGAGTTTTCGAATTTCCCATGAAGTTCAAAACAGTCGAATAGTGATTTAACAACACGATGCGTTGCTTCTGACAAAAACTAATCCTTCCGCTACTGCCGTTTCCAGAAATCAAAACTTCAAAATAGCTATAGAAGATTTAAAACATAATTTCGGTATCCAATTGCATTAGTCATCACTCATTACCATATTAATCGTTTTATGTATTTTACTGACACTTTTATAATATGATAATTTTTTTACCGGTTATAACCGTTTACCCGACATTTGAATAATATTATATTTATATTTTTTTTTTACCAGTTATTATCGTTTACCCGACATTGATCATTTGAATATTTATTTATTATTATTCATACTTATTCATTTACAGAGACTGCATTTTATATAATAGTATTTTGCCAAGTGATTTTATGTGTTTATATTTTACGACTGTTATTTTTCAATTTATCTCCTTGTGGACGAAATAAAATCATTGTCAAAATAGAGCTGTATTAACGTGATAACCATTTTCATGCGGATCTTATATTCGTTCATAAAAATATTTGTTTGTATTAGTGTCATAAAAAGAGATAGACAACGCGCAATAGAGTTTATCGAAAAAGTATGAATAATATTAAACTGCACTGATAATAAAATCATTACCGTCTGCAAACAAAAAATATCGAAAAACGTATTCGATGCGTAAGAACGTTAAAAAAATTATCATTTTTTTAAAATGACATAAATGTTTTACGTGTCATGATTATAACTTACAGTTATAAAATATTACGAGTTATAATTTATAACAAATAACGGTTTTTATCACTGTAATTACAAAAATAATACGCCTTACGTCTTACGTGCATCAGTTATATCCATCTACATATCCGTCTGTGGAAAGAATCCGATTTCAATCAGATGTGCGTAGTGTTAGATTACTGTTTACAATATAAACCCATTGCCTTCCCTCTATACTACGTGAACTATTGTAACATAAAAAAAAAACTTGTATTCGTTAATTAATTTTTTTGACAAGGGACATAAATAATTATTGAGTACCCAATTAAAATCGTTTAATCGTTCATTTAAATTGCGATGTTAAAGACATTTATTTTAGATGGTAGACCAAATAATATGATAAATATTCATAAATAGTATTACTACCATACATATACGACTCTCCGGTCACAGTGCTTGTTATTGAACTCCTCCAAAACAGCTCGACCGATTTTCATGAAATTATTTGTGTATATTTGGTAGGTCTGAGAATAGGTCATAGGCTATTTTTTAAACGCCTAGATATGAAGGGTTGCCAACCCCAAATGTTTTTAATATTTAACGTGCAAATTGCACACGTCCTATTACTATAGGCGGCAACCCGCGAGTTTCCAGAGACCTGAAACCTGAACTTTTTGTACGTCAATTTATGTGTTTGATATGGGCATGTAGAATTGTTCCCAGAAGTTTATCGATAAAAATAATCTCAAGCACTTCGCGTGCACCAACACTATGTATACTGAATATTCTAAAACTATTGAAACAATAAAATGATGCCAATAATACGTGGCATTGTCATAATACAACACAGCAGTGCAATAATATTGTGTCTAAGAGATTACGTTCGTTTTTTTTTTTTTTTGTATTATTCCGTGGAGGTTTCCGGTATATAAAAGCTAACCCGTCGTACGTTGTTGCGATCTCAGAAACTTAAAAATCGATCAACAACGTGTTGAGTATAAGGATGTTGCTAAGTAATTTATATTGATATAAATATTAGTAAAATTGACCGTTTCCCTAACAACGATTTGGTCGTTATAGTAATGGTACCCTAGTGAATTTTGTGTAAATCTATCTATCTATCTATCCATACGCATAAAGTTGCCGAGGCAATTTAACTGACGAAAATCGATTATGAATTGACGCATCAGTACGAATAAATGTTCCGATTTCGAATCAGCAGCAGCAAAGTGCCGCGTACTCACATTCGACGAAAGTAGTCGACGATGACTACGGAGGAATCTCCTTTCTCGATGCTCCTGGCAAAACTGACAAATCATATTCCAATATCATTGGCTTAAGTTTCAATTTGCGTAAAAAATCATAGAGTCATATAGTTTGTAAATGTTCATTATTGATTTTTCAAATTCAAATATGAAGAACTTGGGACTGGATCTGCATTAAAAATTTATTCAATTTTTGATTACCAAGGAATATTTTATTTTGTTTAATATATTAATCCATACGAGTATACTGACCGTGTTACCATAGAGCCGCTAATACAGTAAATAAGATATGATTATCATAACTATAAGTAACCACATCATGATTAATGATCACTACATCTCAACAACGACAATACGTATGCACTTGAAATTTTAAATAGTGGTACTTCTAATACCTCTAGATAGGTACTCTAGATGCGTGTAATAAGAAAGGAATTGTAAAAAATGTTGTGTTTAGGCTGATTAGTTTTGCAAATTTCACCGCCAGTTCATATACTGTTCAGAGCGGCAAATGTTTAACTAATTATGATCTATAACCAAATGTAATTTCCTTAACCAAACATGACTTAAATTTAAATAATTTATGGTAGAAATCCGTTAAGACCAATTCTCCGGCCAAGACTGATCCGTGCGAAGCCGGGTAATTCAGCGCTTGTAATATTACAATATTATCATTATACTATTCCTCCAATAAAATATTTTTTCAGGGGGCAGATAGGGTTTGGTGAACAATAATGGAAATAAATATATCTTATCTTTTGCCAAATAAAGTATTATTATTATTATTATTATTATTATTATTATTATAATTGTTATAAATATAAAATCCACTTGCGTTAAATAAACTCGACGTTTCAATATGAGGTGTTCAAACAAGCCCAAGAAAGGAATATAACAAAAATAAAGTGAATTATAATCGTATTCTTATTGTGCTTTACATTGAGCAAAATTAGGATAACTATTATATTTTTTTTAAACATTACGAAATTATTTGACTGTGTTAATCAGCTTGTTATCATTCAACAAACTTTTTGTAGTACTGGTTCAAACATTTCAAATGTAATAAGTACAATATCATCATAATATCTCATTCGACCAATCTGAAAAATATAGAAACGTGAATAATTTAGGTTCAACATTACTCCTTATTAAACACAATACATTTTCCAATACTAAATAATTTTACTGATATCATGAACATAAAATTAAAACTATTCAAAACATTTGAACTTTTATTAACTTATTGCTAAAGGATCATGTATTTCATTAATTTAGTCAAATTAATTTTTGAAAAGTTCACGGTAATCCCATAATGTTCTGTAATAAGCCACCGTACACGATCGGTTGGATAAAAAACAAACTGTCCTATTTTTCGACGCCTTCCTGATACGCCCCTCCCGTGCATGAGAACACCCCGGACCGGCACATGTAATATAATGTCTATACCCTATTGTAATGTATCGATGACGCATTGAACTGTATATCATCACCGGTACTGCGGTACATCGATAAAAGGTCTATTCCAATGACGGTTCAACAGGCATGAGCATGAGCATTATCTCGTTCTTTTTTTTAATGTTTTTTTTTTTAATTCTTTTTCATATTCGTCCTCCGTTTTACCCTCCCTTTAGATACGTGCAAACGATTTTGCAGGCAGGCCCAGTTTTTAAATGAAAGTATCCCCCCGTCCATTCCCTTCCTGTGCTGCTACGCGTTCGATTAACCTGCTAGTTGCGGTCACGTAAAAGACTCGTTATTTAAACTCAACCGTTTGTCTCTTGTGTTGTTAATTATTAATTTGAAACATGCCTTACTTCTCCAACACCATATCCAAAAACCATTAGTATTATTGTTCACCTTTTTCTATCGTTCCAATATTTTTTTTTATCAATAATCACAATCAATTGTTCAATACTGAATTATAATAATAATAACAACTAAGGAAAATCATATCGAATAAAATATGTCGTTAAAGCTTATAAGATTAAAACTACTTTGTAACACAAACGTAAACGTGTGTTCCACTTTTCATAGTTTTAACCTGTAATATCGTAAGATAAAAGCAACAAATAAAGTAACAAAGGTCAAATTTCCAATGTCGGGTGAGGTTTACCGATCAAGTGAGATACGGAGATGGGTTAATTAGTGCGTAGTTGTCATTTAAACTTAATACCAATAGTGCTTTCGAAAAAACGATTCTGAGTGAAAGAGGTTTCTATTGAATTTCTATTAAATGCTTATATCGATAAATCAATAATATGTGCATGTTTCGAGTCCCTACGATTAATTTATAGCATTACAACCAAATATCTCGTATCCATGAAAAACAAACAATTGTCTAGTCTCTATTGCGTGGTGATGAAAATATTAGACAGTGCAGGGTTTGACTCTAGATCTCAGTTGAAGTTTTTTGCATTTTTCGCTCTGTTTTTCTCAACTCACCAGGAAACTATAGAAAAATTAAAGAAATTTACTTCTTCAAAGTACCAGCTAGGTGAAATGTTCTCTCAGAAAAGTACCAAGTTTGTACGCAGCGGAGCAATCATTCTGGTCGAAATCGTATACACAGACAAGAGAAAAAAAACATACACATGATGATAATACCTATACATACCTTGTTTCACTCAGAATCTAAAACCATACCAACGTATGTATATTAAAATTATTGATTGTTTTATATTTAATTATTTAACAATAAATATGTTATTTACATGTTATTGAACATATTAAATAATAAACAATTTCCAAAAATTTAACCGGTAAAAATTATCATGTGTCGAGATGAGTTTTTATGCGTTTTGATTCATTTTATTTAACATTTTCAGTCATGTTTACGTTATATTACATTACACTAAGCTGGAATATTGACCTTAATTTTTTTGTATATTTTTTTCCAAATTTTTCAGTGAGACTAATAGTAATAATAATAATAATAATAATAATGATAAATACTTAAAAGTTATTTAATCTATAATTAAACGATACTTTTTCTTTACTTACAAACGTAAGAATAATTTTATATCTTTTTTTTCTGTTTTGACTGAATATAATCCTCGGGTTCTAAAAAATAAAAAAATACACGTATAAATTGTATGTCAACAATGAATGCGATTTTGATAAAGAAAACAAATAAATAACATAAAACATTTTAAAATGCTAATAGAATATTATTAAATAAGGTAAATAACTGTTATATCTTCTATTGCATAATTCACACTTTTATTAGATAAACAAATAACGTAGGTATGCGGAAAAACTATGCGTGTTGAATACGTAAGATCTATAATTCTACACGATTGCTTAAATGGCAAAATAATATGGTTAAATAATATTGCAACTTTAATGTTGTATAATCTTCAACGAGAAGTTCTAAAATATAATACTATGGTGCGTTGTAACCGCGGTAAAATTTGTATGTTGTACACTTTTTATAACATACCGGTTTTATATTATAATATTTTCCACTTGTTTTTCATGTACGATTCACAGATAAAATGAACGAGAGTTTGTCAACTTTCAAACAGATTGCATAACTATGTTAATTTTTATTAATTTTTAACTTTTTCAATAATAAAAGCTCATGGTGTGGGTACACAATAAGCATAAACGTTTTTCCGTTGTTGTTTATTAAAAATTTATTTAATTTTATTTAAAACTTTTTTCATACGTGCATAATATATATTTTTCACTACACAGTATTCGTTCGAATTTCACCGGCACCGGCAGGTTAATTTGAAAATAAAACAATCAGCATAGAATCGTGATAACTAAAAAAAACCACGCACTCTGGAGCAACTAACAATATAACCAATAGTAGGTATCAGTGATAAGCTAATAACTTATTAAACATCAACTTGAACCTAATAAGCCATATTAACCATTACAGAATTTCGTGAACCAAAAGTTACCACCGATTTCACCGATCAATGCTTGTAATATAATTTATTCAGTTCAAACTATTCGATAAATAATGGTGTTTGTTGAAATATTGTATCATGATTCATGAATTGAGTGAAATTAACAGAATAAAATTAATAAAAGTGATGTGCTTTTGTCGTAATAGGCAAAATAATCGTTTTCATGAAAAATTTAAAATTTTATGAAATAGAAAAATTTTTTAACACTTTGAGATACCTCAAAAGAAAAATACAATCACACATCATGTAATTTGTTTGCCCTAATCAAATGATAATATGTAATGTTATTGAATAGAAAATTAATGCCTACAATTCATTAAACGAAATCAGTGACAGGTCCGAAAAAGTGTCTGCTCTAAATTACTACTTGTCTTGTGACACAAATTGTAAAAAAAAAACCATTTTCCTAACACGAAATCATAAAATAATCATGTAAAATTATTTTTTATTACGTTATTTCTATTATACAATGTCACACCACTAGCCTAATCGAAGTAGGTTATTGGTCATTTTATGAAAAACGTATCACCAGTTTATTTTATTCGATAAATCGAATGTTAAATATTTCATGTGATCAATTAATATACATCATAGAGTATAACAATAATAGGTTGACCCATTATAATCATTTTAATAATAAAAACGTTTACGCAAAAAAAAAAAACGGAAAATTATTTTTGAAACGATTTTACACCGAAGAGCGTGGAGTGCAAGAGGATACCTATTACATAGAGTATACAACACATGTATAATTCAGTATACGATAAGACACGGTGAAATAATAAAGAGAAAGGTCGAAACAATGTAAAAAGGGTTAAAGAATTAAAACTAGCCATGGACGGGGATATGTGTCCTGATAACCAAGAGAAAATAGTGTAATAAATCACGCAGGAACAGGCTACAATCATTTTTACTTGTTCCCACACATATAACTAAGTAACAACAATGATTAACCCGAGAAGAAAATTTTATCAGCGAAATACGTATTTTCTTTATATAAATCTGCAATATTAGCGGGACGTAAGCATGCTAACTCAATAGAATTACAAATATATTTGAGAACACCATGAGTCCATTTGAAACGTGATTAGTTTATTTACTCGACTCGTTTTCTAGTACATTTTTCTTTTTTTTTTATAATTCGAAATACTTGTAAGATTTTAATAAAAAACTCAAGTTTTCCACAGTTTTTGATCTTGATGATTTTAAAATTTTTATATCTTTATTCAAATGGCACTTCCTATAATATTTATTTTCACATTAATGTCGAGAAAAGGAAATAAAATAATATACTTGGGTTCATTTTTTTTTCAATAAGGCACGGGACGCAGCAAATAAGACTTTGTGCAATGTTCACTAAATTTAAAAAAAATTGAATTTATATAGCCTACAAATGCATGAAAAACAAACTACTAATTACAAAACTAATTAACCATCAAATTCGAGTCCTCAATTATTTTTGTTTTCCGTTTCTAACCATTGTACTGTTTTGAATTTTGAAAAGTTTGATTATTGCTAAAATATAGTAATATTCAGCATAATATCTAGTAATGGAAAAAAATGTCAAAAACACAAAAGTTACTGGAAAAATAATCGTATCCACCTCAATAGATCACCCTATACGTTTAAATTCTATGAACTACAGTCTCTTTGTTATTTATACGGTTTATAATTTATAGTACAGTCTTTTAAAGGTTAAAATAAGTATAGGTACCTAAAAACAAATAACTTTTGTTACATGGATAATGGATATGTGATTTACATTTTTCATAAAAGCTGAACAGGTAATTTTCTTTATTTTTTGATTTACTCAACGAATTTGGACATTTATAAAATATGTCGCTAAAATCAGTGACTATACTATATATATACGTTCATATTATGTGTATACACACACGTATATGTATCACTCCCAAAACATTAGTTTTCTTAATTCATGAAATTATTTCTTTTTCGCGAATTATTTTTTTGAAAACTTTAAAAGCTGTTAATAAAACAAGTACATAATAGTATTGACCACACAGGTACCTCCTAAAAAGAAAACTGCGAAATTAATTAAATAATGTATTGTTTATCTCTTACGAATTATTATTATTTAACTTAAGAATAATACACAACGTTTTGACAATATAGACACGATTTATAAAAATGAGTTTGACTATTATAATTTTGTACTCACGAAGTCGGTATGTTCATGTTCATATTAATGCTCGGTTCTTGTTTGTGTACCGTTTGGTTCTCGCAATCGTGAAGTGTGTCACATCGAAAAGCTGTGAACGCATTTGGATTTTTTAAAGATTCCGTGAAATAGTCTAGAACTAGCATGTGACCGCAAACTGAAAAATTACAACAAACGAATATAATAACACTGTCTTTAAAAGTGTTATTGATATAAATCCGCTTAAAACCTGTTTCACTGTATGATTATCAATAAAACAACATTTTTAGTCACCCGTTTGTCTTCGGTGGTAAAATTCGGAATTCGGTATTATATACGATCTCTCTAGATCTCTCGGTATTATCCGCAGCGAACCGAAAATATAATATAATATTCTAGTTGAATTACATCGGCCTCGCCTGGGAGATTTTTTTTCTATTTTGGGATAGAAAAGATACTATTTCGATATAAAAAGAAAATGTTGGTTAAAAAAAGCGCACATTCGTCGTAACTCTGTACTCTAATGAAATATATTTTTTTCTAGTCGGTCATTGATGAAGTCGGTTGATCGTTATTCTTATTGTGTATCTATGTTTGTCATGTAATGTTTTTTTTTGATCAAGTATTTACAGAACCATTCAGCACGACTTACGCACCTTGATTATAACCATGCCTCTAAAAAGTAATAATAATTTTCGCCCAGTTTCTATCAGATTTTCGATCAATAATTTTGGATATGGTTTTATCTCTTAATAGCTACTTTGCAATCAAAGATATCTGAAAATATTCATTTCTCAAATCAATTTAAAAAAGTAGTAGTGTCAATATGTTGTAGGTATAATATAAATATAGATGAAGTATAAAGAAAAGAGACATCCAGTGAAATGTATTTGACTAGAAACCGATTTTTTTCCACCAACTAAATACGTTAATGTGGAAAGAGAATCCCCCCCCACCTGCAAACAATATGGAGTCCTACTCACTTTCAAGCATATTCTCACTGAATGTAGAACCTTTAGCTTGAAGACAAGAAAACTATAGTTATCCGACCACCTAGCTGAATCATTAAGCTCCGATCCAACCAATATTATCAATCTCTGTCATTTCCTATCAGTAACACATCTAGTTAACCTTGTTTAATGGGCACCCGAAAACAGTCCAACCACATCATCATAAAACAACCTTTATTATTACCTATTATAACTGACTCCTAATATATATATATCCACTATTTATATGAACGTATTCGTAGGTATATATGTAAATAAGTATGTTGTTGAAGTGATGATTGTAGTATTAATGTATTTGTGTATTTATATAATACTTACTCTACTCTATTTGTATATTTAATATTAAGTTATGCACCGTAAAATCCAATGACCTCCAGTTGCCGCGGATTGAATTCAATAAAAGAATAAATTGTATATTAATAACGTGTGAATTGTACACTGATAAACAGATCCCCTTCACGTATAATTGTTTACCGAAAGTTTCCGAAGTCGCTCTGGTTTGTTTCAACACTCACGGCGCGACCACATTAAAGGGTATTACGACATATTATTATTGTATAAGAACGCTATCAATAGTAACGCCAGTCGTAACGTAAACGTATATATTATAATATAGGAGTAGTCGCATCCTCAGTTGTACACCGTTCAACGTACAGATTACCTACGTGATACACGCCGAGAGTATTTGCGGATAGTGTACACTACTGCAGCGTTCAAGTTGAACAAAGTTCAAGCATGACTACTTTTAATGTTTAATTTATACATTTACCGTTTATATATATATTATACTTGAGATGTTATACCCGCTACAACCACGTGTGCATTGAATATCATATAAATGCGTTTCACATTGATTTTATCATATTTTAATTTATATATTTATTTATCCACCCGAACTACGACAACAACGAGTAATACACTTGAATAGGTAATCATAATAAAATCGGTTTTCAATTCCGTCATAAGACTCGTATTTTCCTCAAAGACCCTTCCAATTTCACAAAAAGTTGTAAAAAATGAACACGTTTTTGGTAAAATATCGAAATTAGTTAAAAAAAAGTTATTCGTGTTGTAGAGTATACAATATAGACCACAGTTATCGTTTTGATTCATATCTTATATTACGAGTATAAGGACCAACAGTCTTTATTATCGCACTTCATATTTACCACATTACCGTTAATCGTTTTTATATTCAATATTTCGATATAAGTACAAACAGTAATTAGTATAATGGACAAAAATAACAAAAAACAAACAAAAATAATTATAAATTTAATAAATGGTAAATCTCAATATGTATATTTGAATAGAGCATTAAAATATACTAAGCGGTCCCGAGTTCGAAATTCGATCTCGACCGAAGTTTTTTGAATTTTTTTTCCTTTTTCTCAATTATTCGGAAAACTATCAGAAATCTTTCATGGTTAGGAATCGGAATGATCGGAGCAATTCTCTTGGTCAAAACCGTATACGATGTAACTCGTACATGTTTCGACACAAAAAGTAAAAAAAAAAAAATACATGCCACAGTAAAACCAATATAAATTTCTCGTTTCACTCTTAATCTAATACATGTGGTTACGAATTGTACCGAACCAACGAACCAAAAGAATATAAAAAAATTAACCATCCGACTACGTGAAGAGGATAAACATTCTGAAAACTTCAGAAACTAATCTGTTTACGGAAATCAACAATAAAGAGCGCGTAGGAATCAAATAAAAATTGACCAAATGTTATTTATGAGCTCGATTTCAATGAAGTCGATAACAAAAATTTTAATATAATATAGAAAACCCGTTGCAACACTTCAAATAACATAAAAACACTAATAACAACTATATGCCTCCTACGCACGTCAAACATACGCAAACTAATAACACAAACTTCCAGGAAAAAAACTCAAATGAACGAATAAAAAAATTATTGCCTCTTTCCGAAACAACTTAAGAACATAAATGTCCTCTCATATGTTTTCTCGCAATAGGTGCTCACGAAATTCCATTAAAAAACAATTTTTAATCTCGATCAGTTTTACTCCACGTTTGGTACATTTTCTCCGGGATCAGTGTATATAGCGACAATTTTCCCAAGCTAACACTTTTAAAATATAACAAGTTGCGTGGAGGAAAACATTTTTTTTTATTGTGTTACGATAATAGGAACTCATTTCACGTAGATCGGTGTATTGGTTTGAAGATACATGTTTATTTTCATTACTTTTAAACACTACAGTCTATAGTTAAATACGGAGCGCGTTGAGAATCTGAACAACACGGGAAACATTTAAACGCTAAAGACTATTTAATCAATAACGATTTGGTTTCTAATTATTTTTGAAAAACTTCAACACGTTTTAATCAACAAACTATTATATTGTTTCGACGGATACTTTGCAACGTTTATGTTTGTATTGATTTTTAAGATACTTTGAGCTCAAACTTAATATAATGGTCTATTGGAAGTAGTGAAAACTAAAAAATCAAAACGCGTACACCAAAGAAAACTTTTTGTACGATATTTTCTTTCACGTGTTAACTTTTATCAAAAATGATTATAATATAAACGGTGATATGCAAGTACATACGTACATGTATAAGATAATATCGTTAAAAAAATGTGTACATATTTTGATTCTATTAGTTTTGACTACTTCCAATAGACTATTATTACGTTAATATCATACCTACACACATGGTAAACAATAAGTAATGATATTTTTAATAATTTCTTCACCTGACATTGGTTTTTGTTTTAAAATAAATAGTGATACCTTTAACCACCAATAATCGCGATTCATACAAAACATTTTAGTATAATATATTTCACGATTGAATTCCCATCGATCACTGTTGACCAACTACGTTGGCCTATCATAAATTGCAGATTTGACCGCAAGGACAGAGAATAGTAATTGGACAAGCTAAAGCAATTTATATCTGATAATTCCCTAATATTTATACTTTATTAAATACCACGTTATTTAACAGTATTTAAATTTCGTATGTCTGATTAGTTTATCCGTTATATCATACTTGATAATATGACAATTTATTTATCAAATTTCAGTTTTATAAAAAAAAAAAAAACATTTTTGACAAATTCCCAATGCGAGTTAATTATAACGTTAAAATAATAAGTACTTAAATTATTTATTGCTAATAAATAATCTATATATAAAATATGTATAAAGGTATAAAAAAAAATTTAGCAAATGTTGGTTAGATATTCAAAAACGTAAATAATAGGTTCATTTGTACCAGGAAATAAAAAACTACTACAATACTTTATAATAGAAATTGAATAGAAAATACAAATAAATAATTTCTAGGAGATTTTCAATTAATTTAGCAAAATAACTAGGTCATGCAAGAATATTTAAAAAATATTTAATGTCTCGTCATGAAGTTTTGATGTAATGTTGCTTCCAATGGGCATAATTACTTTTTAATGAATTAGAATAAACTAAACCGTGATGATTTTACAAGTATTAGTTATTATTTGTAGAGTTATGAAACTCAAATTCCAATTGTAGTTATCCAAAGTATATGCTCACTATATCCACACTTCAAGTAAATGTAAGCTTAAACTTATTGATCAGTTAATTAGTTTGAAACCATCTTATTCGGTATACTTAGGGTTGTCAGTGTTGTTTTGTGACAAATGTCGAACAAGCCATAAATCAAGAGCCTGGATAGTGGTAGTCATTGCAGTTCAAGAAAACTATTTGATATCAACATTAACGTTATGTCGATAGGGTACAAAATAATTTATAACCGTAAACATTCTAATTATATTGTAAAACGTAATATCTGCATAATAAGTTATTATGAGTACACGTCATAAAGTTCTTTTGGGATTAATCAAACGCCAAAATGGTTATTTTTATAATACGAGTTTTTACCGTAATCGTTTTACCTGTGTCAAGACCACATGACGGCTGTATTTGACCCCCATTGAAGTAAAAATCGACATGGCCCACTGGCTCTCTCAATCCCAAAAACGAAGTTGATGTGTGTAAGACCACCACAAACTGACCGCTCTTTACGTCAACTCTTTCATTTTTTTGACTGGCTTTGAAATTAGGCTGCGCCGGATCAAGAGCTAGAGAACAAAATAGTAACAACACGCATTTTAGCGATTAATCATTTTCTTTTAAAGGGAAAATTTCAAATTTCGGATTTTCGTATCATAAATAAAATAATAATATGATACACTTATAAAATCCAAAACACCTAAGGCCATTCTCTTTTACTTGGCTGATAGTAAGATGTTCAACTGTTATAATATATACATGGTAAAATATTCGGCATCGTACAATTATAAGATACATCAACTACAAATTAAACTGTGCCCTGGAGCATCATAAACAACGCGCAATATTTTATTATTTTTGTACTCCCTGTATATTTTACAAATGGTAAAGATTAAAATAAAAAAAATCTTTAGGAGAATCGAAGAAATTAGGTCATTGGCATTCTATGTCATAAATAAAAAGGTGCGCACCACTGTTAAAACCTTCATTGTTCTGATTGTAAAATTAAAGAAAAACGTATTCCGAGAGCGTCGTTTTTTATTCATAGATTAATACGATAAGTCAAATCATGAATTTAAAATTGGCATATTTTGTTTACGTATAATATAAATTATACCGTTCCATCACATCGGACGTCTTTAAAACACCGATAGATGGCTTACAAAAAACAATTAACGCCACTTCAGTTTTTGGTTATAGGCTACAATAGACGTGTTAACGGGTATGGCCAACATGTCTGGGAAATCAGCTTCTAGAAAAATTATATGTTAATGTTGATAACATAAGTATCACGCTAGTAAAAATAGTAAAATATTTATCACATATCTTCGACGAGTCAAATTGTTTGGATTCAGATTTCAGGGTGATAGATGTCTTATCGTAGACGCTTATAGGTTGGGAGGTTGGGCAAACATTTATTATACTATCGTATGACGTTTTACGTTTAATTTAAGTTGCTCTTGTGACCGACCATTTTTGAAACTTAGTATCTACTTACAATAATGAAATTAAAGCTTGGTTGAATAATGAATCAACAAAGACTGGATTCAACAACATAAACTACGGAGATACACAAGTTCAAAGAATTTAAATTCATGAAACCTTCTAAAAATCGACGGGAAAAATAATTTTTATTATTAAATAAGACCTATAACTCTTCAATAAATATAATATACTGCAGTATTTTAATTTTTTTTTTTTTGTGAAAAACTCAATTTTATTTTTTTATTGTTAAAAAAAATTTTATAGCACAAAATCTATAAATTATTTAACTATTAAAAAGAGTTCAGGAATTAGCATGCAATAAATGGATTTTTTTAGAATGACATGTACGATGTATAGGCAACAATGTCTAAAAAAAAAAATATTTTTGGTTTTTTCTTTACGGGGACGACTCCATAGGTTATCCACTATGAGATTTCTGTTGGCTACATCTTTGAATAAATTTTCGACTTACAGCCTATGGACACAGCGTAAAATATAATAACTCTAATACAACTCAATAATGCGAGTCTGATCTTTCACTTTCTATTTTTATTTTTTTTGTTAATATAAACTCCACGTATAATTATTACCTGTTAAATAAGTAGGGGGTCTTGTGTGAGTGTGTATAATTTGACATGGGTCATGTTCCTGAATCAGCAAATAAAATCTTGTTTACTTCTAGTTGGTATGAAACCGAAGGAAATATTACGAACATTTAATTTCCAATTGAGTTTAAAACCGTCAAAGAGAATTTCATGTTTATTCCCTGATCTCCTAGTTCATTCATATAAACAAAATGTCATAGCAGATAAGGTTTCATAAAGATTTCCGACGTTTTCAACGCTTTGTAAGTCTACACGCCTCACCAAGGTCACAGTGGCAAAAGTGTAACGACAAAACGTAAAAATAGTAGTAGAATAGCGAGATTGAAAAAAAGTAATTTTGTCCTGTTACCTATACATTTATGTAAAATATGGATTTGTTTTCAATCACACGAGCATTGATAAAACTTGTATACTTATACTCATTTATACGCGCTTTGTAAAAAAATTCAAAAATTCAAAACTAGTCAATACAAAAATACATTTGTCAATACATTCGTTCGTTTGGTATGGTTTGGCACTAGCATTAATGTATTTTTTTGTGAATACAAAACTAAAAACTACACGTAGGTCATTGAGTAAATATAGACGACAATGTTCATGTTTATTGTATGTATATCACAGGAATCGCTTTGATTAAAATCATAATATGATGTACTTAAATAAAAACATTCGAAGGTAATCCGGGAAAATATACAGAATTATACAAACATAATATTTACACCTATACATATACGAAATATGTGTAAACATTTTATCTTTACTACAATATTGGTGCGATCATCTGAGTACGGTTTAGTTGGAGAATTCGGTACGAAAACAAAGAGTTTTTACTAGGGACTAGAAATAATAATGTTCAAACCGATTATACTACCCATAAAAAATGGGTGGAATATCTCGCATGGTCGTAAAAAAATGCAATTTAAAAAAAATAAAAGCGATCCAATAAGATATGACAGAATTAAAAACCATAAAAGACGCAGTGACGAGAAAAAAAACGAAATTATCGTCAACGAAAATAACTGACCACCGACGGGACCGAATAGCGAAACCGTCATCGGTATCTGAGAAACCAAATGCAATCTTAAAATTATTATAACATCAGCCAATCGCGTCTCCCTGTAATTTGTAACCTAGACGTTCCGTACTCGATATTTTTTTTCCATCGCTCATTCCCCTCCGTAGTGCAGTGTTACTCACGGATATCACCCGGTTCGTGCGGCTCACTGACCGCTGTGAAATACGTAAGCCGTCGTAAAAGGCCCAGCAAAAGGTTACAAATGTGCCGGCGGAAACGAAGCGAAACCGCCGTCGGTCTGAGAAATCGCTCTGTATACGGTCGGCCGTCGAGTGAACAGTAGAGTACCGCAGTAGATTCCTCGAGAATCCTGTTTTGTCACGTACGAACCATTAGAGTCCAACGCGCGTATGCCTCGCATACGCGATCGTGCGGTACACGCGCATACAGTAATAATGATGATAATAATAATAGTAATAATAGCAATAATAGAAATAATTTTGTGTACAACGGTTGCGGTCTAAACGGTCGGGTATACCACTCCGTAGCCCCGGCGGCTAGGACTGAAATTGTGGTGCGGCCGTTTCGAGTGCTGCAGACGACGTGATATTAATGCTGTACAATACGTTTTATACCCGTTGTTAATGGACGACAGTGTCTGCGCGGAGAATCGCGCGGCACAGCAGCAGACGAAATGCATCAATAATAATACCACTCGATATTGGTCTGTAACTTCGAACCCTCCGAACAGCCTAAGAGTAGGAGAAGCACGATTTTTCGATCCATATATAGCGTACGATCGATTTTACGCTTAAAAATTGTGTTTAGTTATCGTAAAAAAATATTGCGATTTAACACCCAGCGCGATTCGAATCAACACGAATTTCCGTCACAAGCTGCGTATAAGTAATAAGAGATTTTAAACGAAACCAGACCACCGTCATCATCGACCCCGAAATATCGCTCTACATTATATGATGTCTGTTGCCGAGTACCGAGTTCGAATGCCGTATGTTCGAACGCCAAGTATTCGAAAGTCGTCGATAGTTCTATACGCAAGGATATCTGTACGGAAGATCATATGCTCGAAAAAAAAATGTATTATAACAGTACATTTTTATTTTCATTCCCGATAATTTTTTTAATAAAGTTTTTTTTATTTTTAAATTAAAATTGTTTGATTCATTATTAAAAATTCCATTATAATACTATGAATTATAAAAGTTATTAAAAATGTATAAAATATTATTATAATTATTTATTTATTATTATTAATTTACTAAAAACTTAAATTATTTGCCACTCCTCTTCGGTACTCGAGAACTTAACAATTTTTACATTTTTCAGTCGGAGAAATATTTTTTTAAGCCACTGTATATAATAGATACAATATAGTATATATAAATATATAAGTGTATTACAATAAAATGTATATTTCATTATTTCATATTGGCGAAATCCGGTTAATTTCTTTTCAAGCATAATTTGTATTTTTTTTTCGAACATTCAAATTATTGAACACATATCCTATCATACAGATTACTTTCGAATACTTAGAATTCAAACATACAGTATTGGAACAAATGATTTTTGAACACCAGACACGTTACCGCTGAATAAACTTTAATATTGTAATATCTACAATTATACCTTCCTGTAAATGAAAATTTAATTTATATCCTCTAAATTTCCTAATTTTTTTTTCTCTTTTTCTACTTCCCCTTGATAAAAATAACATCTTAACTCTACTAGGAACAGTTTATACTAGTATATTTTCTTTATTTCTTGTTATTTTTTTACTGTATAAAAATATGCTATTAAAATCCATTGGGATTCGATTGAACACGACTTTTTATCATAAAACTAAGAAAAAATAGATTCGAAACGCGAGTGCTTTAAATGTTCATATTTTTAACACAATTAATTCGTATGTACATTCATTTATAGGAATGTCAAATGTTATAACATTAACTAACTATAATATTATTATGCCCATCACGGCGTAATCGATAGGCAAAAATGATGCATGACTGTGTAGGAAGCACACGTATATTATTTTATATTTTAAACGAATAAGCGAGGATTGTATTATAACGGTAAATGTATATTATATTTTTTATATTTCTGTTAACAAATTTTAAAATATTTATAGTATAATATGCAATAAAAGTGAAATCAGCGTTAGAAAGAAATTAAACATTTTTCGATTTTCTGAAGTAAAAAAAGAAATAATATTTGAAAATTAGTTTTCATGCTTCGGCTCATCAAAACCTTACGTTAAATCATCATAATTAACATTTGGGTGCTCTCTAAATTTATTTTATTGTATTTAAACTAAGTCATAAATACAAACCAACATAATGTTTTAATCGAAAATTTTGATTCATTAACTGAATATTATATCAGAGAGTGAAAACATAAGACTTGAAAGTTTTTTTAACTTTGTAACATTTCTTCAAACATCTTTCATATTCAACTATACATATTTTTATTTATAAATTATGGAATTTTAGTAATATGAAAACTTAAGAAAATTTTATTCTTAGTGTTTTATTTTATTTTTGTATATATATTTTGTCTGATATTTTAACTACATTCAACATTATACCGCTAGCAAAATATAAATACTATTTTTTCATTTTTTTTTTTGTTGAGTCAATAATTTCTATTATCTTAATCGGCATTGACCACTGTAAAATACAACTTAATTAATTGGCCAGTTATTAATTACAAGTCTGCGTCTTTGATAGATTACAATTATAAAAATATTAATATTTACTGAATATTATATTTACATGCAAAATATACATGTACTCTTGACACATTTGTCGGTGTGTACACATTACCTACATTTTTTATCAATACTAATTATAATTATAATTAATTTAATTATAATTTTAGTCGTAGAAGTGAAAACTATTTGCGCGTTAGGCATGGGTAAATAAATATAAATTGTTGTGCATGTGTTTTGTAAAACTATAATTTGAGGGGTGGATGAGGAGAAAATGTCAGTAAATTGACATCTCCGGGCACAAATGTATAAATGGGCCACCACAATTTATTTCGAAAACACAACACATTTAGAAATCATTGCAAACACAATTTTTGTAGAATGAACAAGAATTCTTCAGTGTTTTTAAATGATGAAAATTGAGGATTCGGGAACTCAAGGGTACTACAAAAAAGTTCTAACTACCGTGCAATTCAAACTTCAATGGAAACCGCTTGTTCCTCTTCGTGAAAGTCTTAAAGGAAAGCTATTATAATATAATAGAGCTGTGAAAAAATCGAGCGCATCCGTATTTATGAGGGGTATTATTAGTTGTGCATTTCGCTTTTGCGAGATGTGATTTAACGCGAGATAAATTTGTTTTCGCAAAATGCATTCGTTAATGCAATGTAGGATACAAATGTTTAGTACGTGCCGCCTCACGAAACGACTTTGACCGGATGTGTTCCATAACACGTAATCAAATCTAAGTACGCCACGCATGTTCTTAAGTACCATTCGACTTCGATGAGATGATATAAATTCATATTCGATCTCGCGTTTTCGCCGTACACGCATAATGTAAGACGCTAATCGAATTTCACGACTTTTTTTATTTGAAAATTAAATTGGTTCTCTATAGCACTTCATTAATACTATTATAGCTACAAACGATTAAAAAGGCAGTGCATTATAACGAGCACCAAGTATATACACAGGAAAGAGTGCGGAATAGTCTATACTCTATAGTATACGAGTAGTCTACATACCATAAAAATACGCCCGAGTTTTTGACAGCGCGGGAAGTGAAGGGATTTGCGCGAATGTTGTAGAATCTTTTCGTAGATGAATTTACCACCCAGGCCATGGTTTTTGAAAGGTACCAAAGAGCGACGAGATGTTTTTATTGTTTATATTTTAATCGTATTATAAAAATATCGACATATTATGAAAATCGAGTTTTTTCTGTAACGTTGTTTTAACATCGGATTTGCCCAAATGGCGACAACAACGCTGGTATACGTATTAAAATATAAAAAAAGTAATTTATTTTTAAATTTAATTCACAATTTGCAATAAACATTTTTTTTTTTTGTTATAAGTATATCGCTAGATTATATGTCATTACGATTCGTCCGACTAAGCTTAAGTTTACGTCAAATAACTTACACCTCGGTAATGTTTAATCACCGTTTTATGGATGACAGGAACTGCTATGTTTATAGAATTTAAAATTAATTCACCCCTATATTACGGTATTAAAGGAAATACTTTTTTTATTAATTACATTTTGTCAGGACAATATTACTGTAGAAATATCGTAATAACGGTGCGCCATTTTGACGGTAAAGGATATACTGAAATGCAAAGTGCAGTTATGGAATGTTCTTCGGATGAGTATAGTATAATATACGAAAGAAACTTCTAACATTTTGTCTAAGTAAATTTCAAACTATTAACTCTATAGAAATTATGTTGCGTTATAGACTGTTGTTAAATTATTAAACATTGCGTATTACAACAAGAGAATAACCAATCTAATTTCATAAAATATACGTGAAATATAATTTTTCTTTTTTTCAATATATCTATTTCCAGTAGTTGAGAGAGAAATATATTGAACCATCGTGAGGGTCGACGAAAAGCACACTTGAGAGGAAAACGTAACGAATATTAAATATTATTTTACTGCATATTATTCAAAAGCGAGTTCATTGGAAAACCCGATATTTTCGTATACCGCAATCGCGCGTGCAGGTATTAAAACAATACGATATTGTTATCCATCGCTTATATTATATAATGTTCAAACACGATAAATTTACATTACAATAGCGAGACACACGGAGTTGTTTGACTCGTCCGAGAACAATTTTTGGGATACTCGTTGTACACATGATCGTAATTCGTGCAATAAGTCGTTTACGTTGTCGGGGTAGGGGGATGGTGTTTTTTTTTTTTTGTTATTTACTTAATAAAATTACCCGGACGCGCCTATTGTTCAACACGAGTAAAATAGTGTCTGCCCCGGACAAAAGGATGACGTGTCTGAGGTCTGACCGAAATGCGCTTAACGCGGACGCCGTGCTGTGTGAGTTCGGTGAAAATCTCTAGCTTACAGCCACCACCGATATTATGTACTACAAAGAACAGGTAGTCCGGGCGCGCGCACGTGTGTGTGTTTTTGTGTCTGTGTGTGCGATTGTATTCTCCGGTAAAGCCTATACAGTAGTGTGTACCGAAATTCGTCCGCGTACGTCCAGCACGTATCAACTCGTTTTTCACGAATACACACATATATATATTATTATTGTTGTGTTGTGCGTGCGGACTTTTATCATCGTTAAAGAATCCGTTATTGTCGAGCACCTGACTTCTCGGTTGATTTTTACCGCGCAGGTTTTTTTTTCTGTTCACCAAAATGTCGACTGGTGGTGAGTGTTGGATAGGAGAATGAAAAAAAAAATGCACGTCCTCCGCGTAGTAGTCATATAATATGTGGTGCTCGTGTAATAAAGCTACGGTGGGTAGGTACCTATATACTACGGACGAATTAATTCGCTCGAGAGGTTTATTTTTTCATTGAATTTGTTTTATTCCCCTTTAATTTATTAACCAAACAGCCAACCCGTATTATATATTATACTGTGAAACGTAAAAAAAATAACGGTCTTGTTCCAAAAAAAAAAAATAAATAAAAATGTAAGCCACACTAAAGCCATCACGGCAAAACCACTTGTGTGTACATTGTGAATATGACATGTGTTACCGGTTTATTTGGCGCAAACGTTAAGCTAAATAATACCCTGAAAAAAAAACGAAACGAATCGCGCAAGCTACAAAAGTAATTGAAAACATTTACACGTACCGTAGTCCTACATGCGTGAATACAGCGCGAACTCGAACTCGAGTGTGATTTCGCACTGCAATCTGCAGAATAAAAGCAGCAGGATAACGATGAAAATTATTTATACCACGTTTTATGTTTCTCGTTTGAGAAATCGCCCGAAATAGGACTATAAAATAATGTCGTACCTATTTATAATACACACACACACACACTGGTATGTTGTGCGCATTAATGTATAAAAAAATTGCGTATTGATATAAGTAAGTGATACAGCATAGTTATAATATTATAAACATTTTAGAGTGCAAAGTATAACGCGTGTATATAATACACGGTTAGACGTCAGCACGGTTAAACTTTCGAAACCGAACAAACATCATACACGGTTATTTAAATATTAAGATTGGCTTTTGCATACGGATTATGTGTCATGAGGAGTTTCTTGACATACTGTAGTTGCATTGCTTAAATCTAATCTTGAGTCTATTCCATTAAAACAAACATGTCGTTATTTATATTGAAATGCTTGCAAGTATAACGTGAGTATGGATATTGTTTGGCATTAAACAATAATGATATTGAATGGAGAAACACGATTTGAATAATTAGTTGCTTCTAAAAAATCAAAATAGTAACAGTAATATTGTGTCTTGGTTACATCTATTTGGAGAAAAAAAACTAACAATAAATACATTTTGTATAATATTATATTATTATGTTGATTAATGTTCAATTTCTTATTAAAATATATTATAGGAACGGTTAGGTTAGGTTAGGTTAGGTTAGGTTTATGATATTTTTTTATTCATAGATCAACGTTTATTTTAGACGTATTTGATTTTTTTAACATCAAATCGAAAACATTTCGAATTCAATTTCAAGAAACTGAAAACCCGAATGAGTCCTGATATATTTTAGACATTTATTCCGATTTTTTTTTTTAGCTCCCTGGAGAATTATTACCAAACAAACGTCGACAAATGTCAGTTTACGTTTTTACCATCCTGGTTTTTTAACATATGAGACGTGAAATATTAACTTAAATCCTGCAAATTGTGTTTAAATTCTTAATATATTATTACTTAGGTATATAATATTCATGACGTAATATAATATCGATTAATAATGTATTATTACTATTTGCAAAATGCTACGTACGTATGACAGATTTTTACTAAAAATCCAATAAATATTATCAAAAAGCAAAATTATTGGACCAAAAAAAAATATAATTACCTAATCAAATTGACTGTAGGATTGTTTGGTTAAAGATGTGCTACTTCTTTGGTAAGAGTAAATATTAAGGAATTTGGAGGGAGATAATTTTATTGGCAATGCAATAGATTGTAATGAGTTGATGTAATCGGTTTTTTATGAACTCTATTTTTAGACCCTTGTGGAGTAGGATATTCGTAATGTACCAATGAAAGAATTGTGTTTGGCGAAGGGTATATTGATTGGGAAGCTTGAATGACTTGTATTTAAATAGGTTTGGCACACAGCCCCATATAATTTGCATGCCATATGACTTTATGTTAATAAATCGAAAATATATTTAACAAATGAATTTAAATCTACATTATTCATGTTATAGTTTATAAATAATAAGTTGTGAAATAGATTGAATTCAATTATTATAATAACATTTTTAATAATAATTAAAGTATACAGTATACATTAATTATTGACAATATAGTTATCCACATTATAATTATTGTATGCAAATACATGTTTTGTATAATAATTGTTTGTTAAATGAAATTGAATTATTAATAAATTAATTATTTTCATCGAAAAGCACTCAAAGGCTACTGGATTTGAATCGTATAATAACTCCAAAGGGGTATACTCCTAATATCTATATAATCTTTATACTATATGAAACCAAAAATTAAAACTCAGGATTCACATCATCCATACTTCGTAAAACTCGAAAAAATATTTTTTGGCCCCGAAACAAATGTACGCTTATAATATAAAAACTGTAATATTTATCAGAATACAAACAGCATGAAATATGAATAGAATAATAATAAATGTTTTTTTTTTTGTTTAGTTTTAAATAACCAATTTCCGTTTTATTTTTAAATTGGGTTCGTATAAATTGTTTTAAACCATCATAAATCAAAATAAGTACATCGGTTGAGTAATATACACAGTACACAGCATAGAACAACCTTGCAGCAACGTAAATAATATGATTGTAAGTGTATCACATATCGTTTTCTATGATCGCAATGCCAGGACTGTAGCGTTATCTTATCATCATCATCGTCAGAACTTTCATCATCGTCACCGATGTATGTATGAATATACTGACAGCGATGCTGCTGCTGTACAGACTATTTATTTGAAGTTCCGGTGTGCATCGACCCGTGTACATTTTCCTATAGCATTAACGCTCTCGCACTTCGGTTGACTCATCCTTAACAAGGTTTTTTTTTTTTTTTTATTCGCCTTTTACACGTTGTTTGTTTTCGAGAGATCGCAATTTATAACAACGCTCACCGGCGGCAGAGGCATCAGTGATGGAACTGACGATGAAGTCCTCGCGGGTATACTCTCTCTCTCTCTCACTGTCTATTCACATATATATATATAAGATAGCTCGAATTTGGTGAGCGCTTGAACTTATATAATATACTATTGTGGAGCAGCTGTACCAACGGCGGCGGACGAGTAGAGACAATAGCTGTGTGTTGTAATTAAATCGTCTTCCGATGTCATTGCGAGACTGCGCACATATATACACTTCCGAAACGATATTTGCGGGAATATACGAGCCGTGACTAGTATTTTACGGACTTTCGCTTTGCCACAATCTTCACCTTTGAATCAAAGGAATACCGCATATCCCGCAGCCAACCTTATCGCCCAATATTACCCGGTTCTTTGAAATTCCATTTCGACGCTACGACAAATATATAGTTAATAGTCTTTCAGCTTGTTTATAAAAATAAAATATTATTATATTTGTAAGCGATTCGTCGTAAAAATTGCTTTTTTTACTAATTTCAACCGAAAACTACTGATATGTGAATGTCCATGCACTGCAACAAAGTATGTGAATGGAATACGTCTTTAACGCTATAAGATTTTTATCGTTTACAATAAACACTCTATATGATTTCTAGATAGTCTTTCTACGAATCGTTGAGAGAAAAAATCACCAACTCACAAAAACCACAAAAATGTGTGTAATTTATACATATTTTAATTTTGTTGATAAAATAAAAATATACTTAACGTGATGTAATGTTATACTATTTGCAAGGTTTCTTTAAAGTAAACAACATAAAGGCCACCTAAAATCATGTTCCAAAACAAATAAATATTAAACTTTCGCGGCAAACTTATTATGAAAAACCATAAATTGCCAAAAAAATGAATTTTCATTTTCTATAAATTCATGCTTCTGTTTAACACGGAGTTGGAAATATATTTAATAGTTATATGCTTGTCAAAATTATATTATACCTTTTGAGTGACGTTCGAATTTCTTATATTTTCTAAATGATTAATCATAACATTTTTACTAACTTACCGAAACTAATTAAATTGCTCATTTCTAAATTTGAATATCTTTAGGTTTTTGACTGCAGATATTTTAAAACTGTATCTATAACATTCTTCTCGCATATACAATTATTTACGGTCTAAAATAGCAGTTGTATAAATATATGTCTATAACTGAAAAAGTTCTTTCTTTTCCGAACACACTTTCAACTACTTTTAATTTATCTTAGCTCTACATAAAATAAAACAAACAGCCATCTAAACTTCCCATATTGAACAAATATTTCTACTTATTGAAGGTTTCTTTTATATTATGTACATAATTATTTTATTAAACGTATATAATGGTTTGTGCCTATATACAAGAAAAACATAATGGAGACTTTCATGAAATAAAATTAACAGTTTCCGGTTGTATTAATCATCATTCATCGTCATCGGATTGATTAGAGTAGCTGTGATGTTATCATTCGGGATCCTACGAAACGCAATATTAAATTCTGGTGTGTACTGTTTGTCATTAAATGACCGCGACGGTGACGTTAAGCTTTTAACAAGCTATACAGCAATCGAACTGACTGTTAATTAATTTAATAACAAATGAATCGTAGATGTAGGCATGATGGCTGAGGTAGGACGTATACGTTCAGGTGCAACTGGTCTCCGCAGATGCATGATATCCACAAAACGAAATTTGCAATTTATCCAACCGGTCTATGAGATGAATTTTGGGTGCACTACGACTGCGTGGACTTAATATTATCGACCTTGATTGTCGAATAAAATTGTTGAAATATTTAAATAAAAAAGTATACCATACCAAAGTGATGAAATATTTTATAAAAGTACACAATTTTCCTGTACTCGATATTGCGAGAAATATTATTATAACTATGATATACTGAAATTATATTTTTCATTCGGTAATATTATAATATACGAGTACAGTGTGATTTTTAATCATACTTACCCCCTTTTTTGGCCGTAAAAATGCTCAAATTTCGATTTTTTAATTTTTTAAATGTTCAAATAACTATAAAACCAGTGTTTTCAATAACTTTTTTTTTTGCACACCAACTTAAGGGTGTCCTGTGGCTGCACAAACTACTTTTTTTCAAATTAGAACACCTAATTTTACGCAAAATATTGTGCTGTTAATTTTTTCCGAGTTTCTGATGTAACGTAATTTAAATTTCGACAATTACTTTCGGAGTTATTCAATTTTATAATTGTGTATGACAACTGTAAAATTCGCGTTATCTCGAATTGGTAGCATTTAGCGATGATATATACTCGTAATAATAAATTATATCATAAAATAAGGTTATTATAATACAATTTTTCTTCAATAAGAATAATTCAAAAACTACTTGTTTGAATTTTGATTTTGTTACATCAAATTTCACAGAAAAGTATCCTCAATAAAATACCGCAGTGAAAAAGAGGGTATTTCTATTGGGACACCCTTAAAGTGGCATGAAAAAAAACAGTTATTGAAAACATAGGTTTCACGATAAATTGAACATTTCATAAAAAAAATCCAAATCTAAGCATTTTTACGGCCAAAATATATAGTTAAAAAATCACCATGTGTAGTGTTATTCTATTTACGTTCGATCATTCTTGATGCAACTCTCTCTCTCTCTTTATATATATATATATATATATAAATAAATGACCAGGCCGTTAAAGTGTGACGAAAAATATGTATAATTATAATATGCGAATCAAATACTCGGCACATTTCACTTGTAGCCGTCCGTTTTCAACTTTATCGCGAGCACCGTACTCGGTCTCATTCGAGTCAACAGCCCTTGGTCGTTGGCGATATTATAATTAGGTTCTAATATCGTGACCACGCTTTGATGATTATAATATTATATACGTACCTATGATCCTCTTGACGGTTCCGTTCAACCTATGGCCCGCGTAACCAATCAACTGAGCTCCCAGGCTATGGCCGACCAACGTGACGTCGTCGAAGCTCTTCACGATGCCGCGATCCTTCAAACCGTTCAACCAGCCGACTACATTGGCAGCCACCGAAGGCAATTGCAGTACTATGTCGGTGTAGTCCATTCTCTGTGTCCAAAACGACCAATCCACCAGAACCACGTTGAAGTCCGTCAACCCCGTCAACGCTATAGTTTAAGTATAATATTTAAAACAAACGTTTTCTGTTGCCATTCATACGGTACACAATATATTACAGAAATTAGTGCACATACTCGAATGTGTAAAGTTGTGTTTCCCAAGAGGGGCAATACAGGTACTGCATTGGGGGGGGGGTATTATAACGATGATGAAATTGTAAGAGCAAATGTGTATAATGTGCAAATTAACAATCTCTATGATTAAAAACAATAAGTAAATTTGAAAATTATTTCTCACCAATGATTTTTGTGAGAAACAAACAATCATACATCTCGGATAGAAGTAGAATAGAAACATTGTAATTGTTTGTAATCATTTTCCAAAAGTTTTAATGTAATTATTTTAAATTAAAAAACAAATTATTACCTAATATTATTGAACTTATAATTTTGTAATTTATCTCATATAACTGTTTTAAGTTATAGCAAAAAAAACTACTTTTCTAAATTGCTGAGTGAAGGCTTGAGGTTTTTGAAAATAAATTTCGAATAAAAAAATGTATAAACACATAATTACATTTTATTTTGATGTCAGTTTGAATTGGGTGGCAAAACTATTTGGAACTATTTAAGCTATTTAAGTAACCCCGATGACTTAAAATCTGATATCAATAATATGAATACACTTTTTAAAGAGAATCATTACGTTTTAAAAATTATTTTTATTTGTTGACGATTCGAACGTAACTATACACGTATTAATCGAATATTTCTATGGTAAAATCATAATTTTAAGTAGAAATCTTATCTATTAAAAGCATTAAACATTTTATTTTAAAATACTCACAAAAAAAATTATATAGTTTAAATATAAATAAAATATAAAAATAAATATATATTTATAATATATTGTAGTTAGTAAATTATCATTTTTTCCGCAGATTTTTAAACTTAATCGGCAAAAAGGAACGTTATCACATAAAAATATAAATCTAAGTTTTAGTTTTTATTTTTTAAATGAATCTCCAGAATGTATTTATATTAATTGTAAACAGATTTCCAACGATTAAAAGGTTTTATTTTTACACGCGGTGATTTCAGTTGACGTCATTTCTGTGGTCGACATATTTGGTCACAAAACAAATTCTTCTACAATAGTCAAATATACCAATATAATATAATATATAACATATTTAATCCATCTCTTTTACGTTATCATAAATATACTATTCATTTTCTAACAGAGTTAAACATTAAAAACATGTGGCAATAGTTTCACGGTTAAGTTCGTTATTAAAAATAAATTCAGTTATTTTGTAAAGAAAATTTTTTTTGGATAAACCAATCAACTACATACAATTATAATATTAATTGATAGTTTCTATTGGTAGTATGATATTCAGTATCAACATTTCAATTTCAACGTTTTCCATATCACTTGATTCAGCAAATTTCAGAGTCAAATGAGACGAAGGTATATTTAATTTCAAAGTGATTGCGTCAACTAACGAATGTCAAATATTTGCTTAACTGCAATTGCTGTACTCTAATAATTTATAGGAAAATGTCGGACTGAAACAACAACAACAGCCATCGACCAGATCTTGCATTAATATTCGACATTTGTATAATGCGTATTGGAGATGTTGTGGAAAAGTACTCATCCATGAATAGTGAATACTATACATGCTAACGTTGATTACAATGGTCAGTTATAATAGCTACATGGACGTTAGCATTTTTTAACTTTGAACTCGTTCGAACCCATTATTGTACCAGGTATTTTAATTTAAAAAATAAACTTTTTTTTTACTTTGTAGAAATTTGTATGTAATAATAAGAAAAAAAACCACAACAAATTTAAAAAAAGTAAAGGTAGAGAATGAAATTTAAAGGAACTTTTGAATTGTTTTCAGGGTTATCTTATGAAAACTATTGCAAACATTATTTTGCTAAAGTACCTTTCATGTCAAATTGTCTATCTAAGAAGTATACTGCATGAAACGATACGGATTT
Organism: Periphyllus acericola; assembly: GCA_949715065.1. Taxonomy (NCBI): domain Eukaryota; kingdom Metazoa; phylum Arthropoda; class Insecta; order Hemiptera; family Aphididae; genus Periphyllus; species Periphyllus acericola. The sequence goes on along the minus strand of OX454265.1, from coordinate 5,596,471 downwards.
ATTAAGTACTCAAAATTGTTTATCAAAAATAAAAATAAAATTTACCCGACAGTATGATTACAATGAGCTAACCTCATTGTTAACACGTTCAATGCCAACGTCGGATACGCTCCGACAGTGGCTACGAACGCGCCTGGCCGACGTCGGATGGTATCCGACGATGGTTATATGTATTTTCATAGTGTTTTAAAATACTCCGACGACGTCCATGTTTTACAAATATTGGCTTGGCGTGTGGCGCGATACACCAAGATAACGTCGGCACTGAACGTGTTAAACCAATAAATTCTTAGCATTTTGCTTTCCTTACAGTCGAGAGTTAAAACTTAATAGCAGACATATTTATAAATATGGAGAGAGAGCGAAATTCTAGAAAATATTAATAACAAAATAACAAACTTCAGCTATTATGATGATATAAAAAAAACTGATCATTCTCTTAATATTATGTTGATAATATTTCAACAGGATAAAATGTCATAAATACATACTAGTCTTATAATATAACGGTTACAATTTTAAAACATTAAAAACTTCGATTTACATTTTCCAAAGTCCGCTATCGTTCTACTCCGGGTGCTAGATCTGAATCCATGCACAAATACAATTAATGATCTGTTGTCGGCAATTTTTAAGTTCTTTTCGTCCTTTAAATTATAGCTGTAACAAACAAAAATCAATTTGTTTTACTATCTAAAAAAATTAAACAATTTAAACAATACAAAAAAATTAATTTATATAATTTAAGTAAAAGAATGATTTTTAAAATATAATTTGAATCTCCATTAGATAATAAACGAAGAAATTCGTACTTAAAAAGGAAATATTTTATTTTCTTTAAAACAAAATAAAACTAACAAGTATTTAAATGTCAAGACTGGTATTAACGCGTTTTTGCATAAATCAAAAAGAAAAACGCTTTTCAATACTTTTGTTCGTATATTTATTTATTAGTATAAGTATTTTAAAATATCAGCAGTTTAAGTTTTCAGACGAAAAACGCATTAGTACAAAAAAACAATCAAATTCTGAAACTCTAAGTTAAACGGGCCAAAAACAAGTAATAAATAATTCAAATTCAAAATGTAATCCAAATGTTTAGAAAATCATTCAATAATCGTATAATGAGTTATAATTCACTTTATAATAAATTAATAGAAAAATGTTCTATGTCTAAGATAAGACATAATAACTAAAAAAATAACACCATTATAGGACTATAAGGTTAGGTTACATTAATAATGATCGATTTCCTTGTCAAACCCGATTACAAGACGAAAAGATCGTTAAAAACATGAAATATCTTATAACAATATTCGACCGGGTTGCATGCAAATTGGAATTTTATCTTTCATATTACGTTACTAAATATTGTATCAAGGTGAGTTGATTATACTGATTAAGTTATAGGTTTTACCAACTATCATGAAATACGACTGTAGAAAATTACATTATTTATAGTATGTAAAGTGATATATCATAAAACTAAGTAAGCATATCATAACTAATAATGAAATAAATAGGTAACCTTGTTGTCCGTATTATATAAAAAGAGCTTCATAATTTATATTATTTAATACAGATCGTAAAGGTGATACATTTTAAGATATTTATTACTATTATATTTAAATTTATTTGGTGTTACGCATCACTTTTTATCGAAAAATTTGTATTGAATTCCGGTGGTGTTATCTCTAGTGGCACAGGAAGACTGAACTGCGAGTACATCTAAAAATAACACATTATTTATTACTGTAATATTACACTGATCAAACACAACTAAAATAATCAAATAAAATGAATGAAAATGAAATTACTTAAAAAAAACAGAAGCGTAACGCATAAAAACGCACCCATTTTTGCTGGATTTTAAGCAATGCACAGAACAAACGGTGTTTTTTGTCGTATGCCCAACATAAAATAACCCAAAGTGTTAACGTTTTTGTTTGTAATAATGTGTACGTCCATGGCCATCGTGTTGAAAATTACTGGCATATAATTATGAACGATCATACTAACGATAATGGCATTGTAATATTATTGTTTCAATGTATTTCGCTTGGAAATCATAATTTATATTATTCATGTACAGCTTCCATAAGCCTATTTGCCATTTTCCCAGTACAAAAAGTTAGAAATTACAAAAAAAATAAACTGAAATGTGATATTACGTATGATATGTAATTTAAAATCATATAATATTATTGTACAGAAAAAATCTCGTTGCAAACAATTTCCATGATAATATATTATTTGCTTAGGTTGAGATTACAGTGGTTTATCCTTATTATTTATTTTTGAATAGCTACTATAGAATTCGTAGCTACTATAAAAACGTATCAAACGGAGCTTAATCAACTCAAAAATCCCTCTTCTTAGAATCTAAAACATTCATTTAAATTTATACAATAAAAGTACCTATTATGTAAATATATATTTTATTTATTTATTTGATTTTATTAGGATTTCTCGTAAGAATATCGTGTCTCACTGAAAATACTCGTATGGAGGCCGCGGGTTATTAAAATACAGAAAAGTAACATGAACACACAATATAGTTAAACAGTAGTTATTTAAATACGATAACACATGGAATAATAATTAAATAAATGTATTTAATAGATCTACAAAAAACCAAAAATATATATTACAGATAGAAAATAATAAACAATATAAAAATATGTAGACTAATATTAAATATAAGTTATAATAAATTAAAATACAAAATACGTTAAATATGTTAAATTCATAACAAAACATTTTGGGAAAACGTTTATAAAAATATTTACATTTTTATTATTTTGCCATATGGTAAAGTTTGGTATTAAATTAAATATTTTTGTTCCGGCGAATTGATACTGTTTCCGTGTACTCGTCTTTTGAGCCCAAGATACTAAAAAGTGGTTTTTGGCATATCTTACATCATAATAGCTAAAGCTACAAAGGTTACGGTTTGCTGTATTTTTTTAAAAAAATTACAGTTGATTTCCATAATTAATTTTGCAATATTATTCACAGACAAATCATATAGGTGAAAAATCTGAAAAAATCGTCGGCATATTAGTAATATTGCAGTTAAATTGAATTCACGTTCAATCCGTAATAATATATCTAGTACAGGTTTTTTTTTTTTTGTCAGTATGACAACATTACCTTTTAAAAATGATATTTTATGATGGACATAATAAAATTTAAATTGTGCCATAATGTGTAACAAAATAAATCAATGGGATTGGTTAAACGTGCATGAAACCACTATCAATAATATTATGTTTTACGTAATTTACGTAAGTACAATTAATATTATGACCAAATCCATTCGAATGGAAAACCCATAATATTCTTTTTCTCTGATTAACTAGCCACAAAACAATGTAAATATTCAGCAAACAATCTTTGTGTTCTAAACGACGGATGTCTCGTGACATTAATTTATTAATGTTGTAGCTACTTTTTATCGATTAGGTTATTTGTGTACCCTCAAACAAGGCGTAATCCCTCCGGTATCCCTGTCAAATAAAATTATACCACCAGTTACCAAAGTCAAATACCTTGGTCTACTCATATGCTTATTGTAACTAAGAAGTTTGTATATATATTCTAATAAATGTTTAAAAAAAAAAAAGGTTATCTAATTTTTACTTGTCTCTTGTTTTCTATGAAAAATTTATTTAGTTTTTAGAAATGATTAAATAATATTTAAACCAAACCTCTGTAAGACACTAAAGTGATTGACAACCAAAACACACATTCGTGTATAATTAATTGACAGAAATGTTTCACTTCAATACTGTGTTATCGCTCAAAATACTAAAACGTTATATTTATTTTCAAATCGTGTTTACGAATACAATTAAATATAAAAATAATAACAACCAATATGTTACTCAAATTGCTTCAATGAAATTATAAATTATCATATTTTCACTGTTTTATAGAAAACTATTTTGTTATTTAAAATGTTATCGTATTGTTCATATAAATATACAAATCGTATACCTACTACATTAATTATTTGGCGCTTTGATTTTATTGTTTAAAACATATTTTGAGTAAAAGGAAATACATTATATCACATTCAAATACTCATATCAATAATATAAGAATATGTCGATTACGGGAACCGCAACGATGAATGACTTATGATTTAAAATTGTACAATTAATAAATTCACAAGTACATATTTAAATGCAATTAAGAAATGCATACGAAAGATCTAGTGAGTTATATTATAAGCGGGGTAGAACACATTTTCAAATTAGTTTTTTCGGTAAGATTTGAAACAATACAAAAATTAAACGATTCTATTTTTGTATTTTATTTTTTAAAATTAAAATCAAAACAAACAATTTCAGAAATTCATAAACTTATGTTTTTATGAATTTTACAAGGATAATTTTTTTTTTATATATATATATTTTTACATGGTATATCTCTCTAAAACTGAATATTTTTTCAAGAAGCTTTTCAGCGGTTTCATTATTTATTTTCAAAACCAAAAGTAATTTTAAATTATTTGTCTACACGCGTGACGCAAATAATTGATGATTATTGTCTGTGTTCTAATTAAATTATTGCGCTACCACACTAAGTATAAAACAAAATACTTATTCGGAGTTTACCGAACGTTATTACAAATACATCAGCCGTCAAGCGTGAATAACATTATAAAAACCGTCCACTGTAATCCTATTTCTTGCTAGCATTTTTATCCCACACGTGGTTTATTGCAAATACATTTTATATAAACGTTGAGAATACTCTCCTCGATAAATTTTCAAAGCCGTAAAAAATAAAACCTATCGTACGTACGGAAAAAGCACTGCTGGAATTTAGAAAAATGTCACCGCCTTTGAAAATAACGGTCGCAGCGTACAGTTACGGATTATCACCTGCGACGTTCATTAAGTATTATAATATTTGTACAACTTCTGTTCGTCACTGTATTTGCATTACCCAACTCAATACTAACGTTTTAGGAAATATTAGCCTTTCCCCGCCACGTGCACTGACAATCAAGGAATCTGCGCCCCGTATTGACATGACGTGACAAACACAAGCCAAACTATTGCCCGTGCTTCCCCACATTCGGTTTCAGTAATATCTTACAAACAACACTGCGCCTAACTTCTATATCATCATCTGAGGACACTGTCAGTAGAGGTCGCGGTCGACATGATGATCGCAAATGGTTGCTACGAGTCAACTCGTAGAGACCGCAATCGTTTTTGATCGTTCTCTTTCGTACGCAACGGAGAATCCATTGCGGCGAACAAAAATATAAAAAATGATATAAAAATGTATTATGAAAAGATTTCTATGGCTTTTATCAAAATAATAATAAACTACGTATCAGCGATCACCTGAGAAATCCACTTTTATCCCATTGTCATTCCGTTACTAAACGACAAATATCGCCGATCGAGTGCGTGAAGTGCGTATACAGAGTGACCCATCCTGAAATCTCAATGGAAGTACATTATATCTCCGTAGATATAAATGTTTTTAATTTAGTATTGCTTAGAAGAAGAAAGATACGGCCTTTTTTATTTTTATCCTTTGACCGACTGAGAAAATTTCTAAACAATTACAGTGTATACTATATGTGCAATAAGTTTTGACACAACTTTATTTGATGTTATGTAATGCAATTTTATACAAATTCAAAATTTCAAAAGATAATTTCACAGCCGGTTAAGGGGTAAAAACACAAATTTGACTATAAGCGTTTAATGTGGTCCACTTCTATTAAATTGTAAAAAAAACATAAAAAAAAAATGTTGTCTACGGAGATATTTCCATCGGGATTTCACGGTGAGCCACCCTATATTATGGTTTTTCTCAAGCCACTCGTTGATTAGTAGAATACCTATCTGTAAAAAACACGAATATGAATTATTACGGTACGACATTATGACTAATCAGTATTAGCCCCAATTAATTTTCTCAAATTTTTCCGCAAATGTTTCCACTATTGTTTGACGATGATTCGTTTTCGATACTTCGTATAAGTCATGTTCTTGAAGTAGGTATACGACACTATAGGTATACGGTATACATTTTTCCTCAATTATCCATTTGTACCCTGGTACAAATATTGAAATAATCTACGCACATCACGCAAGTTCTCTCGTTTTTTGTTTCACAGTGCAGAACACTAGTTGACAAGATATCAGTGTCCAAAATATTGATAGGAAAAATTCAGGTTTACCGAAGTTTGAAAAATCCGGATTTTCGAATTCTGAAATCCAAAATATAGAATGTATTGTAAATCCGGATTCTTAATTTTAAAATCCAAAATTTGATCTAAGCCCACATTTGGATTTTGAAACTTTGAGTTTGGATTCTAATTTATACTTTAATTAAAATAAAGTCACAATAACTTCAATAACTAAAAAATTTGTATTCTAATGTATTGTATTTAACATACTTAAAGCGGATACGATGTAAAAACTAGTCACAACTATAATGTTTTATTTTAAATCAACTAATACTATCAACAATATAAAAACCGCGACAACATGTATAGGTTCAACAAGTAAGTTAAAAAATCCAAAATCCGAAAATCCGGATTTATGTCACATCACTAGTCCATAATAGGGAACTGACAATCAGCGAAACACTCAGGACTTTGTGTGAAATAAAATTACCACTCAAAACGTAGAAAAGTATAATATTATTAACTAACTATTAGAAGTTTCGACGTGTCTATCGTATTTCACTCATACAGCGCCATTATTTACACCTCCTCCCTCCCCCCCCATAGCGTCGGTACATCAATTCACTTGTACATATAGGCTCATCCGGAAATTAATACAACCCCCGGAGCCCCGTGTGTAACCACAAATAATATTGTATGAGTCCTGCTGCAGTGTCTCCTATCATACTCGTATTGTTATCCCGGACATGTATTAATTTACCATTCAATGTTCGACGAAAGAGCATTTATTACCTCGCGCTTTATACACAAATAGCTACAACGAATTGGCAATGATGAAAAACATTTTTAAAAAAATAGCAATACAACCAATAGTATATAAAAAAACATAAAAACACGAGTGAATCACATTTTTCGCGTAAGTACATTTATTGCATAAATTAAAGCTGTTGTATTTTAGCTGATTTTTTACGCTAAATTGATTACAAAATACAATATACAAATTATATACAGATCATAACATTATGACAGAATACAAATGACTAACAGAGTAATATTTTTATGAAAATCAAATAAAACTCTGACTTTAGTAGTTACTAAAAATAAATATGTTTCAAATAATCTCGGAATGTTTAAAAAATACGAATAAATAGGATATCGATTTATCAAATTTCGTTCAAATTATAATGGATAAGTTATGATAGTTTAATTTGTTAAAAATAATTAACATGTAATTGAGCTTACAAACGTATTGAAAATTCAATATATTTTGAAATCGATTAAATAATAATTTCGTCCGCACGAAATATATCGTTTAAGTGTCGTTACTGCGTTAATGTTTCTTTTCCCCCCAAGAACACTATCATCAGTGTTCTTTCCAGATTACATCGGTACTTTTCTCTTTTCTTCTTATAAACGATGGCCAAAATCTTTTTTATACCATGGATGTTACATTTTGAGAAAAATATAATTTTATTATTATTAATTTACAGAGACGCTGTCAGATGCGCGTTAATTAAGCGTTAAGCTCTGAAGTGGGCCATTTATTATTAAATAAAAGCCATTTTATGAAAAAGTTTCATTTTGTAAATACTATCATAGAATCTTTCTTGCGTATTCCAGAAAGAATTATTTTAAGTAGTTAACTTAAATATATCATTCGTAGAATAAATTCAAGACATTTTTTACTTTCGGCCTTTCGTAATAAAAATGTTTATGATACGCAAGTTTCTACTTGGGAATTCATAATTTACTGTAAAATGTTAGTGTTTTTCAAAATAATAAACAAATATTTGAAATCAAAATGGAGTCGTCGTAGTACCAGTATGTGATGATAAATGCAATCTTATCACTAGTCTGCTTAAATGAGTTCAATTACATACAATATAACATGTTTATGTATACATTTAAATATAATACATTTGTGTGAGAAAAATCGAGAAATATACTAAAAAAATTCCCCTAAAAATTTGAATGGGTATTATTGTACCTATGTAAACATGATTTTAAAGACCTGCAGTTTTAATTGAAAAATAAGACTGAAATTCGATTGAATTACACATAGCTATTTATATTAATCGCGTACATTTCCATCGAAACATCTAATAACCATAGTCGAAACAACTACGGCCCAGAAAATCTAGGCAATGACCCAGTCTAATAACAGAGTTAAGATAATTAAGATAATTAACACAATATTATGAATATGAAAGTTTAGGTGACGTTTAATATGTACCATTTATATTATTTAAATATGGATTAAGTTAAGAACCTTCGTTCGGCGTTAAAATAATCGTGTTGTGCCGAAAAAGTATAAATGTTAAGACGAAGCTACTGAGAAAAAATTAAACCTGAGCAGGACTTACCGCCTTTGAGACAAAAGAGCGAAAGTTGTCCGGTAGTGTGGACATGTCATTTTATATGAAGGATATCACAATAACATATTTTAGGTGATCCGGGCTCTGTGATGGACCTTGTAAAAGCCGGTATTTTGTTTCATCCCACACCCACCTTAAAACCGCAAAAATGTTACGACCGGTAAGATGAAAATCAATTAATATCAAAAAGAGCGAAACTCCTAGGTCAGGTGAGACTCCACAGTCGGATAAGATCAAGGATGGGTTGGTTACTTTATTTGTCATTTTTTTTTTAAAGATATTCACAATCTAGACCTGTAAAGGCACAATAAGTAAATTTGACAAAAGAAAAAATAATATAAATCATATGAAAAACGTGAGGGTGGAAGTCATTCATTACCAGTATCTCTAAAATATACATGCACTTTTTAATTTATATATTTATCAATTTTTTACTTTTTTTAAATTAATTTTACATTAAGGTATCTCTTAGCCAATCTGTTTTTAGCCACTTTATAAATTATAAGTACCTATTTAAGACCAGGAAAATTAATAAAATTATATATGTAATATGGTAATGAAACATATTTGATATTAAAAGATAAAAGCGATTAAATTGTATAAAAATGGTTTAATACTAAAAATTGTGAAATTCTAGGTACTATATTGATCCATTATATAATATGCTAGATTCAAAACAATGTAAAAACAAGATGTAGGTGAGTGAAAATTTTCAACAAGAAATTACACCCCTATATTACAGCTTTTGGAAAGCTCTTGTCCTAGTCTAATTGAAGTGTCTAGTTTTGCCTGTAGCAATAACTATAATTATTTAATATTTCCATTTAATTTATACATAAGTATATGAGTATACTGCTTATTGAATACTTAATTGGGTTGTATAATAATTAATGGAATTAGATAATAATCATTTCACGGTTTTAGTATGTAGATAATAAAATATTATGTACGTTGCTGTTCTTTGATGGGTATTTACAAAATATGTACAGAAATAACATAGGTATTTTGTGGCAGCATATAATTGTTTCAATCGTCATATTACGATATTCCATGTTATAATATGTCATTTTATTGAAAGTTTGGAGTTGTAATATTATAGTTTAATTATACTTGTACATAATGAGCAAGAATTTTATACTTTCCTCCGTATTATTTAATTATTTGTTTATGTAGTATTTGTTTTTATAATAATTTAGTATTACGTTAAAACAAACATACGTAATGATGTCTCTACTTATTTTAATGAGTATTGTTGTGTACCCTACGATAAATCATACGAATGGTTTATTCGGTTTATGATGAGTAATACGTTAAAATAAATATTAATAAATTGCGATTTAGAGTGAGCAACAATACCATGTGTACTTTTTAAACAAAACAGATCATATAACAAAAGTGGTTTTGAAAAGATACATTTTAATATTATATAAGTTATGATATGTCTAATGTAAAATATTTAAGTGTTATTAAATGATGATATTATGTCTAATGTAAAATATTTAAGTGTTATTATTAAATTATGATACGTTGAATAAATAACACAGTTTCAGAGTAAAAATGCAATTATTCTCATAGTATTGTACGAGGAATTTAATTTATAAACTATGTGGAAACGCTTGTAAAATATTATTATTAACTTGCAGTTCGAGAAATACGAGTATAAGTTGCAGGATGTAATATACGTTCACGTTTATTGTTTGTTTTAGTCGACTGACATGCAGTAATTTTGAGTTTCAACTTGATATCGTAAAAAGCTTCTCATAAAAACGGTCCGATAAATTACTATTCGAATGGGTAAATATTTTCTGGACCCGTCTTCAAATGCTGTTTTTCCAATTGTTTTTCGTCACTTTGTTCGACAAAATGGTGGGTGACTTACCATGATAAAAACTCAAATGTACAGTATAATACCTATGTGCGTAAAAAGGTTTTTTCTCTACTTTATTATTTTGAACCGCAACAATTTATCGAATTTAAGGCCAAATGGGCATTGTATAAATCCTTGTAGGAAAGGATATATGAAAAAAAAAAATCTTTTTTTGCATTATTCAGGGTTCTGGAAATGCAACGACTTCCGTTCACCTCCGGGTTGGTTCTACGTGAAATCAATTCATTCGTACACAGCGCGCTAGTATATTATAAATTATAATACATAGTTAACGGTACTGATTGGAGGTATATCACTGCGACATAGTCTAATGAAGATAGGGTACTACACAATAGAGTAATCGGCACTACTGTAGGCGTAACACGACAACAACTCTATTACGGTTGCGAAATAAAAAAAAAAAAACAATACATCCGTCATCTATTTACATCCTCACGCGCGCGCACACTCACACATACACGCACAAATACCTTTAGCGGATTTTTATCAATCCTTATAATCCCTAAACTATAATGTATTATAAATATAGATATTCTTTTGAGAACTTGAGTTAGACAATAATGTGAGTTTTTATAACGAATAGTGGTTAAATGGTTTAAAAATTTTTAAAATTGATTAAAAATAAGAGAAACCGATTGGTAGACAGATGATTTGATCGTTCTACTAAGATCGATTTTATCACTTCACTCGCTAAGATAATCTATAACACCTTAAGGAAATATGAAAAATTATATTTTAACTTCTTCGTCATCCGTTGTATCCATCGTTTTCGTTTAGATACCCACTCGTATTATCAATAAATACTCTATAGAGTCTATAGTTTCAGAAAACGTTTAGCCTTATAACCTTATAGTTTAACGGTTTAACCTTATAGTGATGCAACATTTTAATTTACAATAAATATGTTGTACGAAGATTATACTTTACATGCTATATTGCATACCCAAAATGTAAAATAACGAATATATTACGCTAAAAATGTTAATAGCCCGTATTCTGAACTAATAGTGTTATTTTTAATTTTGTAGATAACATCGAACTGAACATGAAGTAGTCCGAATCAGGTTTACAGATCAATTATCATGGCCGACCCAGAGAGGACACGATTGGTGGTACTGGGTGACGCTGGCGTAGGAAAAAGTGCCATATGCAAAAGATTTTTGTACAACTCGTTTTGCTCCAAATATAAGACTACGGTAGAGGACCTTTACAGCAAAGAATTCAGTGTCGGAACAACTCAGCAGCTCAAAGTAAGTCATTCAATATTTTGATTGTGGTGAAAATTAATAAAAAAAATATTAAACAAACTGTAGATATTTATTTTTTTGTCAAGCTTATGAAAACTGGTTACTCTTGAGCACCTTGAAAAATACATTTAAAAATACATTATAACGTAACTTTAATATTTCGAAATTGGAGTCACTAAACTGTTTTCGAAATACTAAAGTGAATAAGAATATACAACCCGTATTAAATTCAAAATATGACATTTCTACACTGACTATATACTTTATGGTAATTAAAAGCTTTAACCATTTTGTTTTTTGACTAAACGACTTGCATACAAAGTGAATTTCTACCCAATAAACTGAACATCAAATAAATGTAATAAATCAAATATATGATGAAAAATGTTGTACATTTATCTGACTAAAAATTTTAACTCACAACCCTTTTTAAATTATATTTACATATATCTGTTCAAAAATACTCGTATTCATCGTAATAACTGATAAATATAATACACTTCCTTACATTGTGAAAATTAACTACTTTCTTTTTACTTATTATTATTGTTGTTATTATTCGTAGCATAAACACTTGACGTATAAATTATATACGAACTTCATCAAAAGAACTTCCTTTTATTTACTTTAATTTTGAACTTTATTAAATTACAATTGTAAATTAAACAAATACAAAATAAGAAAGAAGTTAATACTTTAGTTAAACGTCTTGTCATAAATACGCTTAAAAAAACAATGACATTATAATAACTAATAAGATATAAATATTGTTGTTATTATATTTTATAATTCAAAGCTCTTAAAGTGTATTTATTTTTTTTTATCTAGAACCATAAACATTTTATATTGTTTTAAACTGAATTACATTTTAACTTAATTTTTTTATTGTTCGAGTAGTAAAAAGGCTCTCCGATTAAATACAGCAGTTGGGTGGGACCTTTAGACCAAACAGTTGCTGTGCATGGTTTTATTCCCTGGATAGAATAAGACAATATGCTGGTTGTACTCGTATTATAGAAAGTCAGATAACATTTGAGCACTGTGTAGGTCATCAGAATTGATGTATTGTACGTGATATGGTTTTCTCAACATTTAAAAGCAATAATAAATCACTACGATGAAAAAGAAACCGCTTCAGAACAAAAAGTTTAAGTTTAAGTGATTAATTTAACGTGCCTGCAGTATTAGAATCTTTAATGATTTTTTTTTATTACATAGTCAAGTGTCTTGCATTAGATTATTCACCCTGGTTTACATATTCAATTTTTTACCTTAAAATAGTCGAAGCTCAACCATCCCACTGTGTCTTTGTATTCAAATTGCAAGTCTTATAGCACAAAACTAGGTACCTCTAAAAATGCAACAAAACAGCATTACATTTTAAAAAATGGATAATATTTTATAAGTGGTTGCTCCAAAAAAATATAAACACATTTTAACTAAATTTTAAAGTTTGAGAAATTAACATAAAAATAAACCGTGTTATATTTTGTAGTAATTCAAACTTTAAATTTTAAGCAAATATAAAAAAAACTGACTAAATATTTATACTTTTTAGTAATTATAATAAAAACATAAAGTTAATCAAACAACAAATCTTAACCATAGACACCTATGATGTCTATGATAGACTGTAAATCCTGAATGAACGCGCATTGAAAAAAATTAAAATACAGATTTTTTTAGAAGTTAACCACGAAAAACAATCGAGTGTTTTTTTTTAAAAAACGTGGTGATATAATGATTATACATTTACTGTTAAGCTCCTAACCTATTAATTTACTTATAAAAATATTTTTTATCGATAGTAATTTACCATAAACCATAGATTTGATAACAACTTTGTTAAGCACCATAATCTGTTTAAGCTATTCATATGAAAGTTGTGTAATAAAAGTTTTTTACGCTGTCGATTGTGGACCAGGCCGCGTATTTAAGTATCTATAGAAATTGTTACTTTCAGCCATACAATTTATTAGGAGTTGAAAAACTTAATCAGAATTCAAATACAATTACCGAACAAAATGGTTCTCTTCCAGTGATCCAGTGTTTCCTTTCGTTCTGAACAAAAGTTTATTTTTCGAACAGTTAAACATTATTTAATTATGTGTGATGTCAAAAAGTAATTGAGTTTAAATGATAATATTATATCATCTATAACATGGTTAGTTTAATATATGTATAATATTTTTTTTAACACATCCCAAAAGTAATTCTTATAATAATAATATGTCTCTATATACTATCTTATGTTTAACAAGTATTATTTATTATCACGACGGACGCTGTTATTTTGCTACACATTATATAGTTGAACGAGTACAATATTATGATTTCCTATGCGATACAGCTAAGCAGTTAATCAAATTAAAACAATTATTATCTTCACGTTCCACCCCATTGGTACACCACAAGACGTGCGTTAACAGAATGCTGAATAACTGACGAATGAAAAGAGACCGCAATGGAGATTCCGTGTTTCGTACACCATATCATGATTATTAATGTGTATATCGTATTTTCCGTAACGAAAATCTAATCGAAATGATTTGATCGTGAATCTAAAAATTGATGCAAACACGAATTGAAAGTCCAAGTGCGCTACTATATCATTCGAGACATAGTCAACACGCGTCAACGTGACGGAACGCTCTTTATTGGACAATACACGGCGCGCGTATGTTTTCATCGTAGACACGTCGTCGGCCGCGGGAAAAGGTGGTTAAAACTCGTTTATAATAACACCAAGACGGTCGCACGTCTTCTGAATAACCGCCGGGTTAAAGAAATCGAACGAAAAATGCTACGATAATATACCGGCAAAGTGTTGAATTTGGCATTCTATGGGACACCCAAAATGAGCAGGAAAAATATTAAATTAATAGCACAATGACCATAGGTCATATAGGACCATAGGTGATCAGTAGAATGCCGAGTCTCATGCATAGAAAGTGAATAAAATCGATATAAAATCATATATTAATACATTAGCGCACCTTGGTGAAAATTCTATTCATTAATTATAGCAATTACAGTAATTTGCAATAAACATTATCTTAACAATTACCATACCGCAATTTTGTCAAATTTTCATGTGAGTTAAAATGTCAAACCAAAAAATGTTTGTGAATAAAAAATTTAATTAAATGCAGTTCAAAATATCACGCATAAACTGTATGCTGCAATGATGAAATTTAAAGTACATAATTTAAAGAATAAACTTTTTCTAACTTAAATACTATTCTAATAAAAATAATAGAATTTACAATAGCAAAATAATGTCCATCGATGACAGTACAAGTATTAACTTTTTTTTCCACTAGGCATTCGCTCCATAATTATTCTCTGGTAACGTTAAAATGATAGATGTCATACTATACCTAATTAATTTTTGATAGAAATGCATCTAATTTCTAATTGTCCGATTGTTAAATCATCCCCTATTACTAATAGATTGTTTTGAGTCCAATATAGGCGATGAGTCAATTAACTGTGAGTAAAATAGGCGGCGACCAGTGAACACTGTGTAGAATGTATAATTGTTAATAATATTAACGGAAAAAGTTGTCGGGAGAAGGCTCTAAGCCTTTGAAATTCATTAGCAGCCCCGTTATATCACCCACAAAAAAACATTTTAGGTATTTTTGTTACCTTGGCAACATGAATGAAAAAAAAGTCTGATAAAGTTACAATAATATTATGTACTTAAATCCCACGATATTATTTTATCACTCTAAGAAAGTAAAATGTAAATAAAATGTTTTCTGCATCACAGAAAAACATCAAATCATTGATATGTTTTCGGCGGTCAGTACATGCGGTTACTGAATAACATTCATAGTGTTTTATTTACTGTATCAGCTGCTTCGTGGGAACGTGAAATCGTTACGAAAAAACATCCATGTTCATATCATATATTAATGAACAAAGCGATTGCAGTTATAGAAATGTATGTAACTACTAACTACATAATATAGAATATTTCGACGGATTAGATTTGTAAAGTATGTAAATAGTGAGTTTCATAAGCTTTAACTAATATTTATGCTCCCCCGCTCCCATTTAAGTTCCTAAATTCGCCACTGTTTCGCGTCTTGACAGCTACTGCCAGTCGGTCCGTCAGAAATCCTCGTAATCCACCGGACAAAAGACAGTGGTGGTTGGGGCGGTTATCCAAGTGAGAATATTGTTACGCGTGACGTTTCTTCGGAGGTGGGAATGCAAACAGTGACCGGAAAACGGTCGTGTTATATAAATTATATGCTCAATATCATAATTTACCGAGCATTTCGTCAACATTTGGTAATCGTTGGTATTACGCGAGAGAACATATTATAATATTCGTAACCGCTTGTTGCCGCAAACGTTTAGTTTTTCGTTCAACCGTAATGATGAGTCGACACCGAACGCGCGATTCCCAGGACCGAGTGACACGATAAGACGAGATGATAATATAATATTATTATCAAAAGTGTTCGTTTCGAAGACTCTTTGGTCCTTAGAAACAAACAGCCGACCGACGGGTCGCGATCCAAAAACCAACAGTACAATGTACAGTACATTAATCCGCCGACCGATTCGTGAGCGCGCAACTACGACGCGTGGCGGTGGACTTAAACCGTTCCCTTCGCCGACGTACTGCGCCGGACAAAGGGGTAAAAGTGAATATGAAACACCCGACGGATGCTTAACCGTGGATGGTTAATGATTCGATAAAATACCACTTTGGTTCAGCGTCCACGGCCATCTATTCCAGACTTCTCTGCTACGCAGTACACATAATAGCCGTTGCGTATATATGTATATAAATTCCTGCCCACGCCGCCGCCGCCGCCGATCGGACCTGACCGGATACATAGGACCTCGACATTATATATATATATAGTATAGTGACCGTTAGGTGGTGTGTGTGTGTGTGTGTGTGTGTGTGTGTACGTGTCGTTTCGCGAATGAATTAATAACGTCACTTTTTCCGCCTCCATTTCTCTCCGACTGTCCGTCTGCCAATCTCTCCCTCTCGCACAGCACCCCTATACGCATCCCTTATACTGCTACCGAAAACGGTACATTTACCGAACAAAACAAAATTATTTCAGGACCAATCGAATCTATTTATTATTGTTTTGTTCTCGAACAATTGATCGCCGGACATCAGCTGTACACGCGTATGTATACGTATATAGTGTTTCGTCCATTGATGTATATACACAAGCCTGCCTCGCCACCATCATTTATAATATAATACAATAATTGAATAATTACAATATTATTATAGACAAAACGTTCAGAGATATAATTTATATAAACATTTTGACAAACATTATTTTTCTACCCTTGCGATCGCACTTTGTACAGTTCAACGATACCCAGATAATTTAAAACTGTTCATGACATGATACCACTGCATGGTTTTTCGAATTGTCCACTCCCCTTCTTTCTCTCTCACTCTCTCTCTCTCTCTCTCTTTCTTTGACCTGCACTGTATACATCAATATTATTAGTTTTATCTCATTAATATTACTCGACATTCTATAGAATCTATGCTATAGATGCTGTAAAATGAATCTTTTTAAACTGCGCGTGTTTTCATTGTTTTCTTTTGCATCAGCACTTTATGATAAAATATAATAAATATTCACCATAAACAAACCAATCGAAAAACTGTAATGTCCGTCGAATAATATATTCTGCGTTCATGCGGTGTTACTCAGAAATTCGCATGAAATAATATTATCCAGTGACCATAAACTGTGTGTTCTTAATATCAAAAATTAACCCCTCCGCGTGTCTATTATTCATTAGTATATTACCTATATAGTCATGCGTCATTTGTTTGTAATATCTTTTGTTACTTAAAACTAAAATAATAAAATATATATTCTGTTGTGCACGCTGTTATGCAAACTTTAAACTAAAACTTTTATAAATTATATTAAAACCAAATTATAAACCCTTATAATAATATATTAATATTCATAATATAGATGAAAATTAATTTGTCAAACAAAAAAGTTTAAAATAAACTTTTATTTTAGGTAGAAATTATAGAAGGTTTTTCGACTCAAACGATTGTTGGTGAAGTTCTATACTTGTATATTTTACTCAGTGGCCTATAAGTAGTTATTAACTTCCGAACAAAAACTGCTGAGCAAATTAACGTGTTAGACATGTTTAGTATAATATTATATTTAAGCTGCATTCTACCAATCTGTTACTTTTCTCGGAGAATCAACTTTACTTACTTTTTATAATATAACATAAAAAAAAATGAATGTGAAGAATGAAAAATATCGCATTAAAACTTTTGATTCCCGAAATCAAATTCGGTAAAAAATACCGACTGCTAGTTTACATTGTGCGCCAAATGTATTATAATGCTAAAAAGTTTCGACACCGATGGTTTTCAATGTACTTATACAAATAAAATGTCAACTTTTTAATTTTAAGCGCTAAATTATTGTATAAATTTTTTTTTTGTCTAAGAAATAACCCAGTCCAATCTAATTCCTATAGAATTCGTTTTGTCTCATTTGATCGAACAATTATTTATTATTTAAGCGACTACAGGTACGAAGGTTTAAAGCTTACTAAATACTCGTACTGTTGGAAAAATGGACGCAAATTCTACCGACAAAATAACTGAAAATACATACGCAATGATGTGTTAAAACAAAAATTTTTTTTCAAATAAACAACATAACATATAGTTATTTATAAAGTCGTACGATGTTCTCGAGGAAATGAAAACGTGGAAGATCAACCTGCAGCCCACATTTACCGGTGAATATACCGCGGTAATAAATAGCGTGTGTTGAAGATATTGTTATTGTTTCGGACAGTCGGGCATATAATCGGCTTGGAGAACGAACAAACAACGATAGATGCGCGAATACGGAGAATCCGTGACGTCGTTACACATTGCCGCTCAACATGAAGCAAAATAATAATAACTGCACGTGCATTTACCCACTGATGGCCAAGATTATTATTATTTTCATGACGCCATCGCCGCTGCGTTAGTTTATTACAATATTATTCACAACACCGCGAACGTCGTCGTAATACCCGATTATATATACAATGATAATATATAATGATAACAGTCGTTGAAAAATAACAGGTCAATTGACTTGGGTGCCGCTGCGGGTCAAATCTAGCGTCACGCCAATGAATATTGCTGTTCGTTTTAAACAACTAAGAATAAATAATACGACAAATAAAAAATTTGTTAAATAACCAAACCAGCTTCCAATATTTAGTTAGTTAGCTTTTTTTTTTTTGATGACCACTTTACATTTAATGTAGCACATAGAGAAGAGACTGGAGAGGGGAATATTAAGAGATTTCAAGTTACTGTAAACTGAGCAAAATTATACTTTTGGTATGTAATGAGGGACTGTCTCTGAGTAAATGTGTAAGGGGTCGAAGACGCTTTCAGTTCAGTGTAGTATGAAAAGAGTCTTTTAAACTTATTTTATAGGCGTGATCGGGTAAAGCGAATGACCGAACCAATTTTTTTGATTAGAGATATTGGGTACAATAGTTTTTTATTTGGTTGCCAAGGTGGCCGGCAGGTTATTCCTGCAGTAGTTGGACCAAAGATTGATTTTGTGACAACGAGAGATTAAAGTGAAATCGGTCCAAGGTACTCGTAATTTGAGCTAAGGATGGTAAATTTGTGTTGGATGTATATCCGGCTAGTCTGTCAACCAATTCGTTACTATGTATGCCGATGTTACTAGGGAAGTAGGGACCCACATAAGTTGAATTAAGTGATTTAATCGATTGAGTTAATTAATATATGATTTAATATGAAAAACGAGAGGGGATAATTTAGAATTAAAGAGATTAGATTCTAGGGGTTTTGAACAAGATAAAGAATTTAACGCTATTAAATAACTATAAGGGGCTAAATTTTAGATGAACAAAAGGGCTTCGAAAATATAGTATAACGCTTATGCGGATGAAGGAGGCCGATTGTTTGTAAAAGAAACGTGTAGTTCAGGTATGTCGAAAGAATATCCAGATGAAGAGTGTGAAACTGATCATTCGGTAAAGATGATTGCGAAATGCTATAAAACCATAATTATTGGAAATCCCGCGGATCGATCTATAACGCGTTTCAGTTGTTTTTATCACTTATACATAGCTTTCAAACTAAAACAAGAAATTTAAATTACAGTCAAACTTGGTTAACTCGAACTTCCTTAACTCGAAATCTACCTCTATACCTCTATCTATACCTCTTTACACTCTATACCTCGAATTTTTTCCCCCGTCTCTATAACTTCCTATTTAAATAATACAAAAATCTTGTTTAACTCGAATATTTTCGTGAACAACTTGAAGTTTCAATTTTTATAATAATAAAATTATGAAATTTCGATCATATATGTACATTTACATAAGAAAATAAGGTCATTAGTGTTATCATTACCAATAAATGGTTTATCTAACTGATTTACTACACGACAACGATTCATTGTCCACTTACATACATGTACACTTCAGTGCTCCATTACATACGTTTAATTATACATATTATATAAACAGTAAATTTCTTATAACATACGATAATAAATACATAGGAATTAATATATCGAACTGTTTCATCAAAATACATATTTTGAAATTTTATTTGTGTAGCTCAAACTTATTTTCCGGTCTCTTCAACTTCGAGTTTACCACGTTCTATTCATAGTCTCTGGACGAAATCAATTTATCCGTTATGCCACATCGCGGCGGCAATGCATAAATTCAACCGTTAACACGACCGTTTTTACGTGTATAAAGGATAATATAACGTGTTTTTTCCCCGTACGTATATCATAATGTAGTGCATTTTTTGGGGTATCCTGTGTGAGAAAACATTTAAATCGATGTTAGTAGGCCGATAGAGCGAGTTAATGGCATCTGCAGTGAACGCAGTAGGTACGCATTCATAATTTTTTTTCCTGTCAAACCGTTATAAATATTGCATTCTCGGTGAAACAACGTTATATAATCCAAAACGCGTCTCATTCATTTCACGCCAACAGTGAATTTGAAATATTTACACGCTATAACCATTAGGCAACATCAAGTCTTCGGGGGTGTGGAACCTAAAACTTATCAAAAAGTTTAATAATTATAAATAACGTTTAAAATCTACTGTTGTAAGTTGTAATATTTTCTTCAAATAAAACGAGAAAACAAGACACTCTAAAACTCGAGCCATACACATTTGCCAAAGTTAAACGGGTTAGAAAATTGTATAAATGTTAAACGGGACTAATCTTATAACAAAGTTATAATTGAGAAATAAATTAATTTTAAAGAAGATAATTTGATTGCAATCACAAAATACCATAATTTAAATTTTAAATTCCCTATTTTTTTTAACTCAGTCTCAAAAGTCCTAATATACCTTTTCACAAAGTAAATTATAGCATTAAAAGTTGCACTTAGTCATGGTTTATGTTTAAATATTAAATGTTCTGCAATCAGCCCTTAATTTTATTGCCACCTATATGAAAACCAATTATTTTCGTATATAAATGTGATTTTAAATTTATTTTTTAAATAAAGTACTTTATTTATGTTACTTTTATGGTAGTTAAAATATTATCAAAAAATGTTTAACTTTTATGAAGTCGTACCTTCTTATTCATTACATCACCAAGACGGCATAATTACTTTTTTTCGGTAAAACCTTATTAGACAACAACTTTAGACGTCGTTGCAGAATGGTTCCTTCAAAGAAAATCAAAAATTATTTCTACTACTTATATAATATTTAAATACAATTCCTAAGATGACAGACAGTAAAATCTAAGAAAAATTAAACTGTATATACAGAAATGTATATCAATTTTATGCTATATTTACATAAATAATAACGAATTTTTTTTTAAAAAACCAACTAAAAAATATTTAGAATCTTAGATTCTATAAGAATCTAAAACAGTATTATACAAACCATAGTAAAAATGTGAAAAATCTATTATTACATAGCTTATATGATCTTAATTCCTAGTAATTATACTAGTATAACATTGTAAATTATAATACTATTAATTTATTTATTTCAACTACATAAGGTAACTGGAAATTTATATATTTTTTTGATTTTCTATAAATTATAAATATTTTATAGTATCTACACAAATTATATTTGCTGTTATCTGGCGATATTTTAGCGAATTACCCATTCATGTTTTCATGATAATAAAACATACAAATACAATGAACATACAATGGTCGGTGATTGATGAAAGACGATTTCTCAATTCCAATAGTATTTGGTTCAAACGTGAAACATCAAATTGTTTCCCAATAAACAAGAATATGTCGTCGCTTATCTACGGTAAGACGAGAGAAAAAATCAAAAGAGGATTTACTCGAACTTTCGGGAGAAAATTGAAATTCGTTTTTCGAACTTTTTATGAGATACATAAAAATATACTCAAGAGAGGTACCATAATATTCAAATGTTAACCCTTAGACTTCATCATTTTCCGCGTACTTATTTTTATTTACATGGAATTTCAACGCTATGAGCGAACGTAGAACATCGTATAGTTATTAATACCATATTCACTATTATTTAAATAAAAATAACATTGGCTTGAAATTAATCAAAAATTATATTAAATGTAATTTCCTAAGAAAATTAGTTCGAGTGTTTAAACTAACATCTACAGACAAAAACCTAGTTTAAAAGAATTCAAAGAAATTTATTTTCACAATTTATATTTTATTTAAGGTACAAAAGACAAAAAGTACTAACATCTTATTGCATCTTATTGCATCTCCAATAATTAGTCCTATGGAATTTAATTCTAAAAGGCGAACGATTTCTTGAATTAAACGATGGAAAATGTATAAGGGAAGTATAAACAATATAATATCAAGATATCCGGATACAACGCTTAACAGTTTAAAATTTTTAATCCTAGATAACTTCAAAGTCTGAGTGTTTCTACACCGGTAGACCTTCGTCCTCATGTTAATTCATGTTTTTATTTCATTTTTCATTTTTTCTATAAGACTTGTAAGACTGTATTATAATTTAAAATTTAAAATTGTTATTTCTCCAATGATACCATCAAATTCCTTCATTGTATATATAATAACGAATAACAGATACATAAAGTGTACGAAAAACACGAATACTTCGTTCATCAATATTAAAGCGAAAACCATAGAACCCACAGTAAATCTACAAACCACGTGAATTATACTGTATATGAAATACTAAAATTAGAATATTTTATTGAAATGTCTCGGCATTATTTTACGATCAACATAAAAAAATATATTTTTTTGAAAACGTAAACACACGTGTACGTCGACAAATCGTGTTTTGGTTTAAACTCAACCTACAATAGCATAGTACATATGTAGATCATAACTAATTCGTATATTATGGGCTTATAGTGTTATTATATCCGTATATATTTTACGCGCAGTGTACCTATAACTACTGTTTATCGATCCAATAATCCGGATGAGCTTTGGTGCGCTTAACTTGTACCTAGCGCGGTTTAAAATATTCCTACAAACCCGAAGCGCCCTTGCAAAATATTATTATTGCGATTTCGCAGCAGCAGCAGCAGCAGGCACTACTCGTTAATTCCATGACCAATCTCCACACTACTCCAGGATAATACTCTCAACAATAATAATACAGTCGAATCATCGAATACACGCGCATAACATGACGTACGCAGGACTGCTATCATTTCAAGTCATGGTCACGGTCTCGAGTGCGATGAAACAAAAGTTTTGAAAAACGCAGACTTTAAAAACAATGTTTCGGTGAAATTCACTCATCTTGCGAATGGTTCACAAATAAATAAATTATACTACTAATAATAAACATTTTTAAAGTTTTGTCATTCACTCTATGTGTCGTCCAATGTGTCCTTAAAATAATAATCGTAAAGTTTTTGTGGAAGGAATAAAATTCGTCGTTTTCGTCATCATAATATAAAATGCGATCATCAAATTTTCATGTACATTTCTAACTTCCACTTGTCAGGTACACGAAACCTGTACATTTCACGCTTTTCGCGCCCCAATTGTTATTATTCACCAAGATACAAAATGATTCATCAACTAAGCTCACCCCCTTTTTGGCCGTAAAAATGCTTACATTTTTGGTTTTTTCCATAAAAATCACCATAAAGGCTATGTTTTCCTTAGCTTTTTTTTCACGCCACCTCAATAGTGTTCTTTAACGATACAAACTTTTTTTAATGTAATATTTCATTGAGGTTATATATTTTTTTTAATTTTAATGTATTTAAATTAAAATTTGAACGAGTAGTTTTTGAATTATTCTTATTTAAGTATTCAAAAAAATAGTTTTATAATATCTAATATTATTATGTTATAATTTTGAATTTCATATGATCACTATGTAAATTTTAAACTTAAATAATTCCGAAAGTACTGGTCTTGCATCAAAAATTCCGGAAAAATTTGGCGTACAAAATATGATGATCCTGTTTAAATAAAAACAAAGTTTGTATGGCCACAGGACACCTTTAAGGCAGCATGAAAAAGAGTTATGAAAAACATAACTTTTCTTTTATATAGTAATAATTTGAAAACAAAAGAAAATCCAAATTTTTGCTTTTTTACAGCCAATTAAGGTTATACATTTTGAGCGGTTGTTCATACATGCGATGCGCAATGTAAGTTCAAATCCTCGGATATTTGATTACGGGTCTATTGATGCAGTATGAATTTGATCAAATAAAGTAATCGTCCACATTTTACACAGAATGAAAAGTTTTGTTAGTGCTATTATAGTATTATAATTTGCAGACATTCATGCAGACTATTTTTTTTTCAACCGAAACTCGAAAGAAAATCAAATAGTATTAATCCGACTCAACGATGATGGTGAAACAAAATAAAATTATAACTCTAATAAAAATGCGTAGCAGAAAATATGACAGACTTCCGTCCAACAAGTACTTTCTTTTGTATAAAATACTAATATAGGGAGATATGAGGAGAATAAAATGTTTTGTTTGTATAGCTGTTATTCTCGATATTACTAAAAACTTACTATAAATAATAAAGACAACAACATTTTTGTTCCCCTTCGAATTGTACGAAAAAATAAATAAAACGTAAGTTTCCCTGTATTTTCAACAGTACCTAATAATGATGTGGTTTGTAAATCATTTGAACTAGTATACGACGTATTATAGAACAAACGGTTTGTGAAAACGGCATTATGTCCTTTTCGCTGGTATCGCGGGGGACGTATTTTTAGAAAGTGCTGGAAAGCGTATAACTGCTTCATCACGTCAATCACACCAACAATAAATAATTCCTCAAACATTCTTATAGATTATATATTATTATAGATTGTATCAAGTAAAAAAAAAAATTTATAGAATTGTGTGTTAGAGGCAAAACTTTTTTTTTCTATATATATGTATGATCTAGGGTACTTTATGAAGTTATGAATTTATGATACGTCTTTTACTATCGAATCGTGATACGTACATGCCGCAAATTCGATAAATTTAATTTTTAGTTTCAATATCATATTATATGTTATCATCTAATACGCATGTGCTTGTGTATGTTATCAACGGACCACGTTTTTGTTGACAGGTGGACATTTTGGATACGTGCGGCAATCCTCAGTTTCCAGCAATGCGGCGGTTGAGCATAGCCAACGCAAACGCGTTCATGTTTGTCTATTCGATCGATTGCGAACGGTCATTCGAGACGGTCAAGCGCAACTTCGAGGAAGTACGGGAACAGCGCGAGGACTACCAGGTGCTGCCTATCGTGGTGGCCGGCAACAAGCTCGACTTGCCGCCCGACCGCAGACGAGTTACCGTGGAAGACGCGTCCGAGTGGCTGTACTGCGAGTTGCCGAAAATGAGGCAAGTCCCAAACGCTAGACTGGATTTTTATGAACACGATCAAATTTTTTTTTCTTTCTTTCTACAACGATTGCCGTGCTTGCACGGGCCGTTACAATATAATAAACGATAACCGGTGAAATTGTACTGAATTTGTCTCATTTCAAATAATCGATGAGAAAACAAATATGAAAACTCTCGAACGTTTTAAGTAATAGGTTATCTTGGTCTGTAACAAATCCGAAAATAAATATATATTTATTAATATTTTGTTATAATGAATGGAACTGCAATAAACTCTAACAATTGGTACATTTTTCATTCGTATCTGGCCATATTTTAAAAAATTATTACAAGTTTTTAATGTAAACTTGTTTTAATCAAAACGAAATTTTTGTATAAATGTATGGAATAAATTCACTCAATACCAAACACATAGAACCTAAACTTATTTTGGTCTAACCATCGGAATAACGTTTTCCTCATGCAAATCTTGAATATTTACATGATTCGTACATAGTTACATGGAAGGCAAATTATTATAAATTGGGTGATTTTTGATAAAAAAAATATTATTAAACTTAACCAATTGTTTACCAAACTAATATTTGAAAAATATTAGAAGAAATCATCTGTCTTATGTGCAGTTTTTTACTTTTGCTTGATTCCATTATAATACACATGTGTCATTTGTCTCATCACGTGTTGGTCTTCTACTACCACCATTATCCTAAAGGCAAACATTCGTTTCAACCGATTACATTACACTTACTCGAATGCATTTACCCATTTTTCAATCAAAACTGTTCGTAGTCTGTTTTTTTGCATATTATTATAATTACATCGTCGTGCAGTCGGATTACCGCATATAGACATATTATATATCGTACCAACAACTCGTGAAACATAGTTCACATATTACAATAAATTATATAAAAAAAAAACTAATGTTGCATCCGACCAAACGAACGTTTTTTGAAGTGCACATTTTGCAGACCAAAACACATTTATACCGTGAAATTCTCGGGAAGAATAAACATATTCCATTTCCGGTCTAGTCCGTTTTGAGTCGGGAAGTCCGGTGTCGAAAATACGGTGTACTGTAGTGGTGGGCATGAATGCCGTGAAAACCACCACCATCACCACCACTCAGCCATGGCATTCACCGAACTCACATTTCTACTTTCTACTTTCTATCATATGCCACGATATTCTCCTAGCTTCGGTTACGAACACTATAATACTCACCTCGATCCATAAAGAATATTCATTATTATATTATACGTTTAGTGTAGGCCAAAAATATAAAACATTGAATGCGGCATCCGTGAGTCCACTACATGAGATTTATTTTTCATTGCAGCGCAGTTATATGCAAATCATGCAAAACATTTGATCCCATTTTCCCCCGTCAACCAATCAATATTATTTTTGAGCTTTTTTCCCCCTCCATTCACTACCATCATCATGCAATGCCGAAGCATCCGAATTGTTGGCAGTTAATTGTATTCTAGCGTTCCGAGTTCTTGAATTATTTATAGGGGGACGGACCACGTTTAAATGTATCTATGATATTTTGTATTAACAAAATTAGATTTTTTCTATATAACAAAAAATTACGTCTTAAAACATTGAAGGTCAGACGTCGAATATGTAAATTATTTATAAACCTATTCCATGAATAAACTACTATTTTCATCATTAAAATCGATGTTTATTGTCCACGTTACGATGTTGAAATAATTTAATTCGAACAAAAAATGGAAATTTTCAAATGCAGTTATTTCTTATGCTACGATGAGATATGGTTTGTCTAGGCCAGGTCAATGAACAAAATATGCTCTATTACTGAACTTATTATTATACTAAGGCCGGGACCTCTCCACTGGGAGTGATAACCCAAACCTGTTTTTGTATATGTTTACTAAAATATTTAATACTTATGTACACCTCTAAAATGTATTGTTAAAGATCTTTGATCGTTGTAATAAAAAAAACCTTCGGGTGGTTTATAATAAAAAAAAAAATTACTGAACGGCTACAAAAAAATATAAATATTGAAAAAAAATTTTCTCAAAGTACCTACGCACACATTTTTCATAATTTAAAATTTGAAATATACATAATTGACGCATTAAAAAATAAAAATCATCCAGTATAATTTATTCAAATAGAAAAAAATCTAATCACGATCGTAATAGAAAAAAACAAACGCTTACTTTATCACTGATCTCAAACGGCGTGCATGGCACGACCATGACAATATTATTATAATAGACATTTTACACCAAAGCTCGTTCCGATGGCAGTCATAAATTATGTACGCATTATGTATTCGTAGTCATGTGCACCCGACGTTGAATTATCGCATATGTGTCATAGGTTCTCTGTTACCGATTTTGAATATTCAGAACCCAAATTGAAAAAGCATAACTGCACAGAGATATAATAATTTTGTTTGTCCTATTTTTCTATAAATACCTATACTAATAACGATTATTAAAGGATACGCTTTATTTTTTTCGACATAGCGTATTAATATAAGAATTGTTCACATAAATTCCTATTATAATATATTCGAATATGTTTGGCGTATCAATGCTAAAAGACAATAAAACAAATGCCTGTAAAAAAAAAAAATTTAAAAAAGTAAAGTTTTCAATCATATTAAAATTTTCAAGGGGACAGGAAGCGATATTGTTCCGTATCTTTCTACCACACCATGCATACAACCGGAGTGTGTGCGGAACTTTACATAGGAATTTAGACCTTTTTCTATTTCCAACGTACCGATCAATCTATAAATATGATAAAAATCTCGGTGACTAATTTGAATTCGTCATTAAGTCTATAACCTTTGAGAAGAATGGCTTTCTCACTTTTTTCCACGAGTTCTTTAAAATAGATTGTGTTCGTGAACTCATAATTAAGGGAAAAGGTCAACAAAACTGTTGCTGCTCTTCAGTTTTTTTAGTTTGTCCCGGACGGGACATCTCTAATGACAAATTATAACTCCCAAAATTATAGGTATTTTTACTTGATTTATCACTTAAGAGCGATATCTGGTTTTATTACATTTTACTTTGAAAATAATACTTATAGAATTGATTTCAATAGCTGATCGATCTTTTTTTTTTAAATTTAAGTGCTTGTACGGATTAAATATCTCGTTTCAAGTACACAAACGAAACCATGTCCCGGATTGGATATAATAATGTGCTTAAAAATCAAAAAAAAAAAAAATACGTCAAAGCTGGTCTTATTGTTGAACCGTATGAATTCATAAAGATTAAAATTTATCGGCTGTTAAATATTATTTTATATCCTTAGATCCATATTTCTTATTATACTTTCAATACATTTTTAATAAAGTTTTTTTGTAGATATTGTATTATTACTACTTACTTCAGCGTTCCTCCAGTAACAATATAACATCTGCATACAAAAAACAATATTAACTGCTATTCTTTGTTATGCTGTTCTTTCAGAAAATAAAAATCTCTAAACTAATTGTAGGTTTACATGAAATATTATAAAATAACGTAAATTACTACTACTTTCTAAACACTTTCATTATTTTCTAACACACGTTGTTTTTTCTTTTCTTTTTTTAAATAATCAGGGTTAACACCGTGAATTTAAACTTAGAAAAAAAATTAATTCTGATATTATTTATTCAATACATGCATAAACGAGCCGTTGTATTATAATTATTAAATACTAATATTTATAATTACATTTTTAACAGTTAGAACATGATATTGATTAAAAGTTATATGGCTACAATATAACAAATATACATCTACAAAATATACAATAGTGGTTGTTACGCCACTTTGACACATCTATGTAATATAATTTAAATTAAATATACATAAATATATATATTAAAGTATAATGATTCAGTAATTATGATATAATAATAATTTTAAGTAGAAAGTTTTAACTATGCACGCTTGCGTACGAATTCAGAATTGAATATTTCGATATACCAGTTATATTATTGTGTGACACGTCCGCATCATAACGAATCAGATGAAGAGTTAAATCGTATTCATGCGAATGAAATTCTGAGAAATAAAATCGGCTTCATCTATGTACGATAAGACATTTCAATACATTTATTTTTTTATATTTTAACTTCAAAAACTTGAGTAACATTCAGACATTCATTTTTTATAATTTTCCTATTTTTAAATATCAAACATTTAAAAACAAATCAAATATTACGAATTTAAGTGTTACAATAAATTTGGTTTCACTCGGAATCGTACCTGGGATTGTATTCAAAATGTATTATAATAATATTGTGTTGATCAAACACTTCCCTCGGCTGTTGTAAGAAAATCAGCAGATATTCCAAATACTCCTGATACACGTCCTACCCGTAATCATATTTATTATAAGTTATAACATAACCATATGTGACCTATTTGAAACAGTAGAGGTCTACGCACAACGTTCGAAGAACTCCCGAATAGTTCTCCTAACCCCAGCCTTTCATTTACAATTGAATATAATTTGATGTCTAACGTTTCTATATGTTATATTCAAAGGAAACACCCTCACACGTGAATGTATGTATACTTATGCAATCCTTTGCATTACAATTGAACATCCGACGTCAGATTAATATCAGAGTTTGACATTGAGGATTTCGGATAAAATGTTGTAGTCGCGTCAATGCGACTCGTAGTAAGTTATATTATTGTTGAAAATGTCAAAACGATAAAAACATTTACATATTAGCGGTTTTCAATCAAAAAAGAAAATAAGGTTAAACTTGAACACCACGTTTAAGTACATATTTAATAATCTTTCACCAATTCGCCAACATGTCAGTCCTGACAAAGAAAGAAAAAAAATGATATACAAGTTTATGACATTTTCTAACGGAAGTGCATCATTTTAAATTTCCAATTTTAATTAAATTTTAATTGAACCGATAGTATTTTGTTTTTCGTTCATAAAACATTATTTAGTCATAAATAATATAATTTTTGAGTCATTATAAATTTCACTAAACAAATGCATAATATTATATTAATAATATTGAATCTGATAACATTTATTAACCTCCATGTTATGTTTTTTCGGTAAAAAGTAAAAAAAAAAAAAACTACAGTAGCCAACTCATAATATCATTCAAAATAACCGTGATTAAACTTACGACGGAAATCAGAAGTATACACTCGTGATTGGGGTGTTAGATCTATAATATTCGATCTTCGATTTTAAGCGAGAAAACTATTTCATTTTATTTCAATAATAATTATATTATATCTTATAAATTAATTAATATAATTTATTAATACCTACTAGATTCGTATTAATGTCTTTTTCTGTGATGAACTTGTAGATCAACAGAGAAAGACTCATATAGTATATTATTTGGTTAGAAATTGAAAAGTTTTTCCAATATAAAGAAACAATGTTTAAGACTGAAGTAATGTCTTAATATGTCCGATTTATCATTATATTTTGTTCTTCAGTAGGTAATTGTTTGTTAAATAACTTAACTGTTCACTGCTAATCTATACATAAGGTACTTCATATGATGTTAAAAATCTGAAAATTCTGTTGCAGTTTTGTCAAAATTTTCTTTTTTTAGTGTCGAAACATGAGCAACAAAAATATCGTAAATTATTTCATTGCATCAGATATTGAATTCTGATGAAATTATTTAATTTTGATCTTCTTCATAGTAAAATTTGTTGATACATATAACATTAAAGGAAAGACTAAGTAATAAAAAAAAATGTTAATTGTTATTATTGTTTATATTGCAAAATCTATACATTTACCTATATTTACAGGCAATAGAAATACCATCCTAGGCTATATCATCCAATTGATTTATATAAATCAATGGCTATACTAATATACTCCGCCGACGAAATGCTGCAATTTTATGTGTTTAGTCAATTTCATATAAAAACATTAACTGAAACAAGATGCATTGATTTTATATTCAAACTAAATCTTAGTTTAACAATTTACAATAAATTAAAATAATACTTATATAATTTATTTTCTGGCAAAACAATAATTTTTTTGAAATAAAATTTTATAGTAATTTCACAATAAAAATTCTGAAAAAAAAAACAAATGTAAATAAGTTAATAATTCAATACAATTCAATGTAGAACTCACAAAACTGATCTCGAACTTCCATTTACATATTACATATTTATACATTGAAAAAACAATTCAACATACAATTTATGAATAAATTTGTATAATAATTTATTTTGCGATTTTGACTAGAATGTTATATGTTTCAATTGCTGTTGTTTATAATGTTTACGTTTTCATAAAAGCAACAAAGTAATAATAACACATTTTCTCGTGAATATAATTTTGTTGTGAAAGCTTGTTATAATATACTATTGTACTTTGCTTATTTATGGCTTTATAATACAACAACTTTGTATTTTACTAATTTTAAAATTATTATTGATATTATGAACGATTAAACATTTTACTATTTATCACAACGCTGTGACTTTGATTTCCAAAATTACATAATTAAGCATGTGATTCCTCACGCCCTCCAACTACATTCGAATTGGTAAGCTTACAATATATTTTATTTTACGACAGCCAGTGGGTATTTATTGTTTAATTTTATCTTCATTTCGGTAGCTTGCAATTCCAAAATGAGATTTTTCTGCTGAGTTTCCGTTTTTTTGTTTTTTGGCCATGTCGCAAATAATTTACAGATAAAATGTTTGTTTCATGTTTTTACCGAACCAAGATGCATATTTTCATCCTAATTTGTACATTTAACCTATTTTTCACATTTTTCTCCAAGCCAAATACAGAACAATATTTCAATACTGTTGTCGATTTTAAATTTTGTTAAATTTTGTTATCATCGATTTTGTTAAAAAAAACTTCGTCTGCAGTTGCAGTTGCAGTAATATTTCCTTAGATTAAAAAAATAATTTGCCTATCTGTCATTATGTATATGGCCAGTGATTTTTGAAGTCTGAAAAAATTTGATTAACAAATAAATGGCATTTATCGGATCGTAGGACAGTTTAAGTACACTAAATATAATACAAATGTCAAACGAATTGTCTGCCATTTCTTCAGAAAATTTTATTTTAATAGTTTCATTATGATCAAATAATAAACCATGATGCATTTTAAAAATCCATCAGCATTAGATTGAAAGCCAATGAAATCAACTTGACAGCGGCTGATGAATTCTTAAAAAATAAACGGATTTACTAGGCTAATCCTTTTCTAACTAATTTGTGTTTTAATGAATAAAATAGCAGAAAAAGGTCGATTTCACAACACGTAATGTTTTTAAACTTGCAACTAATCTAATACGGCATTCTATCTCGCCTTCCTATATCTATATAATTCGTATCCAGCAATATATCATGAATTTAATTCGCTTTAGTACAATAGTTTCCTTATAATAATCTCTTTTTTTCAATTGATTTAGCACTCAATATAGTACGACTTTAATTTTTTTTTTAGTTCATTTTGTATAGTTCAGCATCAAAACAAACTTTCATATAACGCGCATACGGTTTTCGACGGATTAAAACATTTCGAAAGAGACTAAAAATTATTTTTACGTCAATACTTTCCAATATACAAGTACATATACAGTCACTAATTGTACAACAAGATAGATACAACTACCCCCACGGTCTATAATATACTGATGATGGCAACGAACGTATCGATATAACTTGGTACGTTAGACACGAGGTATTTTACACTTTACCGATTTCTTGTTTGGCATCTCGTTTAATTCCTAAGAGATGTACGAAATGTTATACGTCACTGGGGGTTTTCATTTTTATTTTATAGAAAATATATAGAATTATACTTTATATATAAAGAGATAGGGGGTGGAGGGACGTGAGGGTTATATACTTTGCGCCGCGAACAGATACGTTATCAAAACTATATGATTTTAAGTAGGTGGTACTCCGGTATCACGAACTTGGAGCACTAACCATACGCTTATTATATACTATACAAATACGGGCATAATATTTCATCTAAACACACGTAATTGTAATATTATAGCCGGCAATCCGAAACTTGTTCCGTATATAAATTGAAAACCCGTGAAAACTGTCTGAATTTAAGACCACGTCGCCACCACTTGGCGTCATTTTTCATCAAATGGTGCATAGGTGTACATCAAAGAGTTTAAAATGTTCAAATGTACGTGCGTATATCCCGAATAACAATGAGCCTTTTGCAGATTATATACTATTAAATTTCATTACGTCCCGATTTAAGAATATTCGTCCGAATGTTTTTGTAACAGACTAGTTTTACAAGCACTTAATGGGCAAAAAATGCGGAGGATTACCGTACCGGTCGTTCATTTTGTACATGTCGCTTGGCAAATTGAATACAAACCATAATTAAAACTGAACGTTTACCGGTAAAACGCGCGTGGAACTCGCGGCGGCGGCGGCAGTGATGCACTCGGGAGAATGCGAACGACAGGATGATAATGACGTTTCGCGAGGCGATTAAGGCCTCGGCGAATAATGTGATTTAACTTACACAAAATTAATGGGCAGAAACAGTATGGATTCACGAGATATGCCTTCAAAAGCAACTTCACGCTTTTGATTAATAACAATAATAATAATAATAATAATACGACGGCGATGAGAGACAGGGTAAATAATAATATTATCTGGAATCGCGATTAGCGTCGTCGTCGACGACGTATTTTAACGTGAATGGAAATACTTACGGAGCGTTCAATCAAAAACTAATAACCCAAATGATTAGATTTCACGGTCGTTGAGTACACTCAACGGCTAATATTCTGCTCCGATGTATTATAATCGACTCGTGATCCGATTATTGTTTGTACGCGAACAAAATATTTGGTCAATCCTGTGGTTTGTGCTCAGCTTTGTAGCGACGCATAATACCATTGATTATAAATACTAGTGTTTGTATAATAACGCACATTCCATGTATAATGCCGTAACTAGTGCTTAATCGTATCACACGATGGCGCCACAATAGATGCATCTCAAATGTGTTGAAAAACAAAAAAAAAAATTTTAAAAAAATTTATGAGACCCCGGCGGTTGGGTGAGTGATATAATGTTGTATTAGCCTTTTAAACTTGAAACTAGATGTACCGTCGAAAAAAACGATTGTGAGTGATGGATTAGTTTAATATTTTAATACAGTTGTAGAACCAAATTTCTAGATAAGGTAGGTTTAACTTTTAATCAAAAATGTTAAGTGCCAATATACGGTACAAATTTCACTAAAATATTTCGAAAATTATGAAATGTCTATAAAACGCTAATATAATGGAATAAAACGTGAAAAAATGCTAAGTAGTGCCGAGCTTGAAGTTGTATTTTTCAGTTGAAGTTTTTTGTAGTTTTTGGTTTTTCTCAATTATTCAGAAAACTGTTAGGAAACTCGAAAATGATCTAGTTAGCAAAATACCTATTAGACAACATTTCACATCGTAAACCTCCCATGACCGTGATGATAGGAACAAACCTTCTGGTCGATATCGTGTACACAAACTCGAAAAAAAATTTTAAAACCAATAACTTCCTCGTTTCACTTAAAATCTAAAAACAAATAAAAGTGAGAAAAAACTATGATAAAACCAGAGTTTTAATAACCAATATATTAATAAATTTTTTTTTTGAATTCTCTAGGGATAGAGAAAATAACAACATTATTTCACAGAAATACGTAAAGAATGTAAGGAAAAACATTTTCTTGACTCTAACCATGATATTATAATTATTTATAAGTGCTCTAGTGTATATTCTATTTTATCATCCCTTGTCTAAAATAAATATTAGTATGGAACCTACGTCCTTAGCCAAACCACCACTACAGTACGTTAACCAAAATACCGGTCCAACCCTGCCTTGTAACAAATTAAATTTTCTACAGACGATGAAACATTTTTGTAAATTTTCTTTTAAAAATCGTGTTTACGTGAATACAATAGTAGTGTTTTTGAATTTGAACATATTCGAAAACAAAATACGAGTATTATAAGATTAATATAGTTTTGTAACTATTATCTTTATTAGGAAAATAGGTTGATTACTATAATATACAAGGTTGTAAAATTGATAAAAATATTACACTTGTATTGATACTCGTACAGTAATATTATGATATAAAGGTTAAATCATAATTAGTTACCGAAACATGTGTTCCATCTAGGTCACGACCAAAGCAAATTTTGTGCCATTTCCAACTGTGGTAATAATAATTACGATTTTCGTCACATACTACATCATTAATGTCCAGCTCTCTCCTCCAAAAGGCTTCATTTATAAAGATCCTTTTCCTCTATTGTTATCAATTTTTCCTACATAGATTCGCGTTGTCTTCACACGATATCACATTAATGACACACATCCCTCATTTCATCCTTCTTATACGGGATTAAACGTATAAAGACTATTAGGTCTTTGGAAAGGAAAAATTGTAATATTTTTGGTTATTACTTCTTTGAACTTTTATTTTCTTCTCACACCGTAATAATTGCCGTGAAAATTTCTGAAACATAAAAAAATTTACAATAATAAAAATAATATTAAGTTTAGTATTTTTTACCCCCACCAGAGTTAAGTTGATCGAGTGCTCGGCCAAGGACAACGTGAACGTGCGCGATCTGTTCAAGTGCTTTCTGGTGCTGTCCCGGAAACTCAACGGGCTGGAAGACCAGGCAGCGTGTCCGCTGAAGCGCCGGTCCAGCGCGTACGTTAGCCACACCAAGTCGTCGAGGCGCGCGGAAAACGCGGCGGCGGTGGCGGTCGCCACTACTTCCGGTTCGCCGGGCACCGGGGCTTCCGGTCACGGCCGCGACGAACACCAGCCTCAGCAGCTACAGGAACGCTCCAAGCCCAGGAGCCGCAGCCTGATCAGACGGTGCAGCCGCAAGACCAAGCAGCAGATCCGGGATACCACCGCGGGCGGAAACGGCGGCGGAGCGGACGATTGTAACGTCAGCTAAACGCTGCGCGTGAGGTGTAGGGTTTGTGGAATTTTAGAAAATCAAAGAAAAACGAAAAAAAATTTACGCGAGTATATGTTGACCTACGCGTCGAAACATTATGAAAAAAAAAACAAAAAAGGCGTCTAATATGTTTTACGTGTGTTTTCTTATTTTTTCATCCCAACTTCTTTTACTCTTATTTATTTATTACGATATATGATATGTTATTTTAATGCATATAGGCTCTCGTTTACCGATAAAATGTTATAATGTTCGCTCCTCCCGTGCACCACCTCTATCGGGTTCGTTTGGACTTTCCTCCTCCCCTTCAATTTCCTCACCACTTCAACTTCAACCGTATTTTTCAAACGTTTTCGACGTCTTATTATGATAATATTAAACTCGTGTTCCCGTCGGCCACTCGCTCAATTCGTAACGCGTAGCTTACACGAGTGCCTAATGTTAAGCATTTAAAACTGAGGTCCCCAAAATGTGGTTCGCGACCCGAAGGTGGGCCACGATTATATTTTCGGTGGACTGCATTACATTTTAAAACGTGTAAATTAATTTTATAATAAAAACACATATTACAATAAAAAAGAAGAAAACAATTTAGGTGTCAATACGATTATTATTACAATATTTCCGTGTTTCCATAACATACATTTATTGCTTTTCGTTTACGTCCAAATTTAATTTTAAACTTAAAAGAGCAAAAAAAGGCATTATTTATTGTGGGTCGTCAAAATTAAAAAAATTCCAAATCGGGTCGAACCATAAAAAATTTGGGAACCTCTAGTCTACAACGTACGGTCTTCTATTATAATTTTATCAAGCACTCTAGTAATATTGTTAAATTATGTTCTAGTCGGCACGCCAGTTCACATTCGTCTTTGGTAAAAACCCCACATGTTATTCAAACATATTTATAACGTATGACGACTGTACCTATACTAATAATGGTAATAATAATAACAATAATAATATAATAATTTACAATACCCTCCCGTAAGCTCGTGACTTTGATTAAAAAACCGTAATCGAATTTTTTATAAACATTTACACATTTATATGTATTAAATGCTTCCTTACACTGCATTTCGATTCATTTTTCCAATTTAAAATGTCCACGTACGAACAACACCGTGCATTATTACTGTTTAATCCGGTGGTTAAAACGAATTACAAGCCGTCAGGAGAATATTATTATTGATAAACAGTATAATATTATTATTACGATATTTTATAACGTTCTAATATTTCGCCGAACATACGTGCGTGGTAAACATTCTCCAGTTTCGAGATGTTATTCAGTACGAAATAATATTCCTCCACGATATTAGTGCTATATATGACAACGATCTAAGCTCGGTAAACGGATATTTAAAATATTACGTTGTGATGGCATTCTCGGAGGACATTTTGTAGGAGGATGAAATATTTCGACGGAATATATGGTGAAACTAAGGTATCCTACCGTACGCCTCCCTTAACCCCTACTCGCCACCATGCACACCTAACCATATCGATCACTGCATACGTTGTAGTAATATAACACAATAATTATATTATATTATACTATACCGTTCGATTTTTGTTATAAAACGAAAAAAATCTATAATTAAAAATTTGATTTTATAATTTGCTAGGATTTAAAGTTTGAATAGCACTTTTTCGTATTAATTGAAAAATAATTATATTATATTATTATCATATAACTGTAGTGTATGGTGAGTTTCGCAATAACGTTTGTTAAAACGTTTACAAAACCGTTTACATTGTTCGTCAAATTTGCCGGTTTTATCTGTACTTTTTCAACACGGGTTGAAAACCGTGATTAAATGTAAATATAATATTTTAATGTTGATATTACTCATATAATAATAAAGAATTAATTGTAATTATATTTAAATGTTCGATGTGTTTCGTTACGAATTATTTAATATTTTAACATAATAAACACGTTTTTTAAATATTATTAGGGTGGTCAGATATCATTTTTATTCACACCCTTTGTCATTTTTAAATTCATGAAATTATTTAATTAATATTGAAATGCTTACCTGTAATCGATTTCACTGGTCCGATGTTTATATGATCCAAGCAATTAATAACGAGATCAACCGTAATGAATTCATAATTCAAAAATGTTTTTGTGCCATTGATTTCCAAGTGCTTCCAAATAGTCAACTTGTGGCATATATTGTCAAATAATAAATATAACTTATGTAGTAATATATACTCACCACTCCCTTTATGACCTTTTTCTAATTCAATATTTATACCCGTTAAACTGTTTTAAGTAGTACACATAATATAATAATATGTAAAACTTAGCAGGCTAATGATCCAGTTATCGAAGCCTTATTCTTAATAAAAAAAAAAAAAAAAATATAATAATATGTAAACAAAAATTGACCAAAATAGAATGATGAATGATGTACTGCTCTGGAGTATTTGACTTGCATATAATTCATAATCAATAATTTAAAAACTATTAATAAGATATTATAATAATTATAATTATAAGAGTATGGTAAAATTATATACTTAATTCATAACGGTATTTTTACAATTTTGTATCGATAACTTCGATGGATACAAAGACTTAATTTAATATTGACTATAATAATGTTTCCGAAAATATTCCTTCCTGGTATCTCGGGTAATGTACAATGATTATCAGATATTATTAATTTTTAAAAATATTATATTATTCACGAATAATTTCATGTTCAACGTTCGTCTTACTTTGTTCGCGGAAAATTCCCAAAGGAGTATTCACCCTTAAGGCACAGACAATTATATACATACCACTGAACTCTAACAAACTATACACAATGTATTTACTCGTCCACGTAGCACAATTAAATAATAGTTATCATCATTTTTATTCTACTCGATGTCTAAACTACTCGTTTTAATAATTTAACCAATTCACTAAGTATGAATAGTATTTCTAAATAATATACACGCGTAACACGTATTATATAACACTAAACATTTTTGAAACGTGTGTAGTTACACTTTATAGTGATTCGTTTAAAATGTGTGTAATAATAATAATGATAATAATAACAAATTGGTATTATTTTTACTAGCGTAATGATGTGTATAAAATGATAAATTTGTATCAATAAACACGTCATTGGATTTATTATAGGAACGACTGACAGCACCTGCAGCAGTTACTTTGTGTACATTCACACTTAGTACACGATATTTAATATCGATGGATCCTGTACATTAAAACGTAATTTGCATAACAATATCAAGACATGATTTAAAATCCATTTAAAATCCCTGTTAGGTTGTAATAGTAACAGATTCCATTGACTATCGCCTTTGGATCGATCGCGAGGAAAACGCGTTTTTCTTTCTTTTTTCTTATGAAAGATGAAATATATAAATAAATATACTGTCGTAGGTAACCTTATTATCTTCCCTGTTGGAAATGTTACTAGTGAAAATTTCTATAATTCAATCGTGTGCCAAACAGGGATAATAATTAATTACTTTTTGTTTCATGTTTCTTAGTTTCTACAATGCCTATGTTTACAAACAAAAGAAGCAATGTGAATTCATTAGAAATAAAAATATTTAATCACAGTAATGACAAACAATTTAACAAGAAAATATCTATCAAAGTTTTACTCACGTCATTAATCAATTCGCAATAATTGTAGTTGTGGAAAACGTGTTAATTACATATTTCGAACAAACAATTCAGTTTAAGGGTTAAAATACACGTGATGTATTACACGCTTTCTACAGGCAGAAGAGTTTGATCATATTATATTATGGTCTTGTGCAATTTATTATAATCGGACCAGAGTACCAGATTAATTATTTTTCAATAATATCATAATTATTTATTAATTATTATGATTGATTTTGTATTAATTTGAAGTAATAATAAATGTTTAAAAAAGAAACCTCCAATAAAAATTACATTAATTCATACTTCATATTTTAAACCGGTTTTGCTGCAGATCTTACCATAAATAATTTACTATATTTACTAAGTTCGTCCACTAATAAGGCTCAATATTCAACAATATTCAGCGATACCTAATATGTATTCAGGAAAGATATTATATAAACCACACACTGATCATAAAACCATTTATACATCCCAGAAGATGTGAAAAATATTATAATAAAGGGACCAGTAAAAATTGTCAGTTTTATCAGTAAATAAAACAATTGGAAAGTACTTAGTAATCATTTGTTAACTTATAAATAGATAATTCAACTTACAATGAATATTCAATACAAACTAATATAACATCAAGATTTTTGAAAATATGAAATAAATATAAATCTTTAAAACACAAAATAAATCTTATAAAAAAAATGTACATATTCTGTTTAACTTTGTGCAGTATTGTACTATCGTCGAAAGTGAATTTAATAAAAGTTATGACTTTACGAGTTTTACTCTATTATAAACCTATGGTATAATAGATATAAACTTATATGTGGCCTTTAAAACCATACTAATTTCAGAAATTATGCACTCTAAATAATAAATATTGTGTTCATAAAATATAAAACACCAAATCAGTTTATTTTTAAGATAACCGTAGAGTACGTTCTAAATTTATCTCCAAAGTTCAGATACGATGTACGTTACATTAATACACCGTATTTTGTACTTTCATATGAATAAAAAATTAAAATCAGTTTAATTGAAAAGCAAATACGTGAACAAAACAAAACATAAATAAATAATTGTCGAAGTTGAATAATTTATTAAACTTTCCGTTGCTGCCATCGTGCAGTAACGTATAAATAATTCTATGTGCATACGACAAGTGTAACGATTACTTGACGATAAAGAAAATTCTGAGTTACAAAACATACTACTCTAGTGCTTGTAACTGTAAGATATGCTCAGTCTTACGTTTACAATATCATTGTCAATGATATGAATAATATTTTTGAAAAAAAATTGCTATTGAATTATATTTTTTTGTTAATCAAAAATCTACTGACAGATAAATACAGAAAAAATGCGTTTTTCACACGACCTGGAGAAGGTTTCATGAAAAAATTACTGATAGCGATTTTTTTTTATATATATATAAATTCCAATAGGTAATGTTTCTTTTCGTATTTGCAGGTGAGTACCGAATGTAATCGCCAATAGGTACACTACGTTACATATCTAAAACTTTAAACTTAATTCCAATATATTATATTATTTCAATTTGCAAAATATAACTTTATCTAGGTACCTTTACGATGTATTATATAAATAAATATCCGTCGATATAAGCGATTAAATCACTAGGAACAGGGTGCAATTATAAATGACTACTGACTAGCGCCACCTAATAAAAGAATATCATATAAATTGAATAAAGTTACTTGGGTACAAGCCGTTTATAAGAATAAAACGGAAAGACTATAATATACTATTAAATTATAATTTAATATTAAACAACATAATGATTATCTAGCATTCATCAAAATATTATGTATGTGTATTATTATATCATATCATAAACAAAAAATTACGTATAAGCATATAATAATAAATTTTAATTACTTATTAAATTATTGTATACATAATTATATTATAAAGTTTTATAGTGTATATTGGTTTTTAATTTATAATAATAAAATAGTTTTGTTTCGAAAATGTATTTGATCTTTATTTTACCTTACTATTTAACTTTCCTTGGAAACCGACCGTGGGTCGATAAAAGGCTACGTTTGAAAAAAACAATTTAAAAGCATATTTACAAATTGTTAGTAGGATTGAATGAAAAAAAAATGTCAACAACACGGTTTAAAACTCTTTTCAGCAAGGTGAGTAATCATTTATTTTTCTGTTAATTCAATGAGCAGAATTTGCCTCTAAAAATAATTGTTTTTGTAGATAATTAAAATGATATAACAAAACATTTTTATAGAAAACTGTGTTTCAAACAGATTCCAATTTTGTATTTTATTATAATACCTTATACTTCTATTGTTTCCGTGATTTCCAACGGTTAGGTTAACCTAACTGATTATAGCATTCGGTTATAGTGGTCTTATAAAACAATTTGACCATATTTTCCACATAGGCTCTTAGACGTCATTGTGTTTAGTGTATTGTTCTATTGACAGTACATAAATTAAACACTTTTCTATTGTTCTATCATTTAATTAATTAACAATAATTGCATAATTCAAAACTGTCAGTATTGATCACGTATTTACATAGGTATGTCCACCGTGCTAATCGCATAATTTTTATTTTTCGTCGATAATACGTATTATAGTTTAAATACCTGTCAGTAGGTTATATTATGTGAACGATTTTTTTAAACAACAATGAAGGTGGCTGTCGAGTTACAGAATCCTTCAGGACAGGACACTAATTTACCGACTTAACCCACGGCTTATAATAAAGCATACAGAGTATTACGAATTTTATCATATTTTGAATACACGCTATTTTTCATGGTGACTTATTTATAATATGCGTACCGTTAAAAAATCTAACCGCCCAATTAATAAATTAGCTGCGAACCTTTTTTGTTCCATTTCATCATTTGTAAATTGTTATCTTATAATAAACAAAATACATGCTTATCATTATGCGTTTATTTTCATTCGAAATTCTTGAGACCAATAACTACAACACAATTAAAGCAACCTTCAGTCTCAACAAAGATAAAAATCATCTGCCACATATGTATAAGGAGCTCAACGCTACAAACTTGGGTCCAGCATATTTCAAAGTTTTTTTTTTTTTAATCGACGTGATGATTTTACTTTGCTTAGATATTTGCGGGGTTGCGTGCTTTGAAAAAGTTTCTCACGCGAAAGTATATATTTGTGAAACTAGTGATTATAGTGAAGCATCAAAAGACAAAAGTACGAAGAGTAACCAAATGGAATAACTGGATTGCTTTAATTTTGTCACGGTTTGGCACAATCCCGTGTTTGTATACCAATTTGAACAAACTGAATCGAATTAAACAACATTAAAATACTGAATCTTTTGGTTGAAATATAATGCATAGGAGTTAAGACTTATATGAATATCTTGTTTCAAAAACGAATATTCTTCCTTTAATTTATGTGAAATTGTTTATACTTTTGTCTTTAAATAATTCTATTTCTGGTAGCTTATTAAGATTGTTATTGTGATTTTAAAGTAATAATATAGTAAACTTTATTACCAACGTAATTTTATCAACATTTTGGATTGACCCCATTTCGAGTATAAAATAAGTAAATTAACACTTAGTTTGTCACACTTAATGAAGTAATCAATATTTCGATGTATTATTCCTTCGAAATGAGATAAATCAATTTTAAAAATAAGACTTCAAACCAGATTAACTTAGATACTCTTAGACATATTTTCTTAGTTTAAGCTTATTTTCAGTGGATTCAAAATGTCGTATAAACAAAGTTAATCATATTTTTATTTTTCTACTTAAGACTTAGTACAATATTACAAACTATTTTATTATTAAATAATAAAATTAAATAATTTATAGTAGTTTACTATAAATACATCTTTTAAAATCAATATTTTTGATAATTAATATTTATCGATTATATAAGATTATATTTTTTTTTTTTGTAAATCAAGTGTTATAACTATTCAAGGTGATATTTCTGG
Source organism: Periphyllus acericola (assembly GCA_949715065.1). Taxonomy (NCBI): domain Eukaryota; kingdom Metazoa; phylum Arthropoda; class Insecta; order Hemiptera; family Aphididae; genus Periphyllus; species Periphyllus acericola. The sequence continues at coordinate 5,552,313 of OX454265.1, read as the reverse complement.
CTATACAAATTCCTATCACTTTTCCAAAAATGGTTGAGATCAAAAGTAAAATTATGTCATAAAGAAAATAATTAAAGTATTTCAGTATGTAATTAATTAAGAATTAAGATATATTTGAAATATTCAGCGTAAATGTCTAACAAATAATTTAAGCGCGTTTTTACATGAACTGACAATTACCCATTTCCTAACGTTTACAATCTGGAATTATAGCGGTTTTATATTTTTATACTACGTTCAATGTCCATGGAATAAAGTTAAACTTAATCGTTGAATTATGAAATTCATGTTCATTTTGTGTAAAATTATTTTTATTAAAATGCAAACTATATATTAAATTGAAATAATGAGAGTAAAACTAAAAATGTTTAACAAAAACTAAAAGGGACATATTATAATATAACAGTGACATATTACAGTATTCCTTTCTTCATGTTTATTTTAACATCGTAGTGAAATTATATAATGATATTACGAGTATTTATCGATAGTCACAATTGAATATATGTTGGTTAAAGTAAACTCAGGACGGAGGCATGTCGTTAGCTATATGTCCGATGTACATCAACCCCCTATTATTTAGTAAATACATATTGCTGATTATCGTATGTGTCCTAGAGTTCCGAACTGACACTAAGTCACGGCCAAGTCTAACGCCTAGGTAAAAGTTTATATAAAATCACAAGCTAAACATATAGGTGTATTTACATTTATAATTTACCATTTGTTGTATTGAATATGGATTAAGGTAGGACTCTTTGTTCGCCATTATTAATGAAACTAAGTTTTTGTTTACTACTGAGTGAGGAGAACGATTTACATAATAACTCGAGCGATCAAATTATAGAATTTATACTACTGGCGTTTTCGTTTACGAAAATGTGACGGTCCGAAATAACAACATTCAGTTTATTGAAAGCTTGCTACACCAACATGTAATGTCGGTCAAAAATCCAGAATATACAGTAGGTACACGTGTCTGACTGTCAGATACACATATTAAGTTCTCCTCTAGAACGTAAGTCAACCTGCGTAGGTCTTGTCGCCTTGGAGTCTGTTTGAATGACTGTTGTTCGATGACGATTACACGAGATATTATCGGTAAGACTTGATGATAAAATATGTATCGTGGTCTATCGCAAAAGCTTGTATTTTACTATTTTTTTCAGACCAAAATACCACAAAAGTCCCACGGTGCATAATAAAACAAGCTATTAGTAAATAATATGGATAAAAGTGAGTGCCGTGAACACTGTTGTGAAAAATTAAACAAAAATTGATATTAATGAGCCACAAGGATTATATTCTGATATAATTAACGATTTTATGACATCTGGAGTAATCGACATGTATTTAATACTGAAAGAGATAAAATTCATGTTACAGTATGGATCCACGTATCCTAGACTATACCGTATACAAGAAGTTTCAAGTAAAGTGACGCTGAACTTCATAGTTTATAATTAATATTATACGCATAACGAGGTAGATCCCACCAAGAGATTTGTTTACATTTTTTGTTTGGTGCGATTTTGGGAAAATAATATACTGTCGGCAATATAACTTAAAAACTGCATCAGCTAATCGTGTCACTGAATAATTTTGAATGTGTTCAATCCTAAATTTTAATTATCCGCAAATCGTAATTAATATTTGAATAGGATATCAAAAGAGCTTAAGACGAGACAAACATTTTAAAAAAGAGTAATAAGAAATTCGGCGAAGATTTAAAGACAAACAAGACTACTCTACAATGAACGAAAAAAGTCATTACTCCTTGGATTTTTTCAAAATATAATAGCGACAAATATATCTTCTTCATATATACAGTCCATATATTTATATGGAAACAAGTATATTTCTAAGAAAACTAATTAAATGAGTGAAGATTTAAATCGTGTGTATTTCAATAATTAACAAAAATATATAAATACATTTAAATACTTCTGACTGGTTGATTCTATTATACATTTTTTTTTAATGATTCTTAATTTATAAGTATGCTTAGAATAATATTAAAAACAAATACATTTAAAATAAAGTAAAGAAACTATGTAATAAAAATCTAAGTTATCTTATGCAGCTTGATAATCTGTATCTTTTTTTTCTCCATATCTTTTTTTAAAAACAATATTGTTCCATTTTTTCCAGCAAGTTAACCACCCAATCGTGGGACTAAAATTTTCTACACCTAATTGCAAAGCCAATTTTATAGCTTTCTCTTCTGAAATAGAATTAATGACCGGCTTATTTAAATTCCTAGCTTGTTGACACCATCGTAACAAAGATTCTTCAACATCGACATTTGATCTATTTCGTTTCCGTTTTCGAGAAATTTTGCTCTCCATATTCAACAATTTCCTTACGATTTTTTAAAATTTTGTTTAACGTAGGCTGTAGATCTTTATGTGCTAATGCGGCTTGTCTTTGAGAAGTTTTCTCGGATTTATCATAACGTACGAGTAAATATTTTTTTTTTATTTTATTGATAATAAACTAAACGACACAAGTACACGGCGTGCAACGATAACTGAACGACGTGACGTACGATGATACATCGTCATACTCTGATAAGTTCAAAAATAAAATTGGTCTAAAAAATGAAACAAGTTGAAATATCTACCATAAAAACGATAAGAATTTTCATGAAAGTGATTCAACTATCCGGTACTTGTAGATTCTGATAAAAAGTTAATTTAACATTAGTAATATGTATAATATTTGGTTTGGGCTTTTAATTTTTAATTATAATATACGGTTGATTCTATAAACCAGTGATCACATTAAGCAGAATTCACTGTATTTATGTAACTATTGTCAAACAAAATAAATGAAGATTATGTAAATGTAACCACTTTTCCATATCATTTCATATATAATCCACCTACATAAAATCAATTTATATTAAAAATATAAATTAATTTAAATAAAACGATTATTATGACTAAACTACTTTTATAATAATATTGAGTTTTCGTGTTAAAGTTTAAAGAATTTATTAAGTTTACCAACTAAGTAATAAATAATACGGCTGTTAAATGAAAATGGTAAGCAATAAATTAAAAAAAGCCACTGTGAAAATATTTCAAAATTTAAAATATAGGTAATATTAACAATCATAAGAGGAGAAAATCTTCGTCATTCAATAAGCAAACAGTATAACTACTAAAATAGAGTGTACTTTTCATTCAATGTTTGCAAATGTATAAATTTGAAGGCATCTTTTGAAATAATGATTGTTAATACTGACATTAAAAATGCCAGATATCGGTTAAATTAAAAGAATATATATATAATAATATTTACCATACAGGCTGGTTGACGTGGTTTGAAAAATAAAACACAATAAGCGAATATTACGGTTCGTAGAATATTGGTGTACGTAACAACAGTATAATTAATCAAATTTCTGAAACGATTAAATTAAAAATATATTTCTCATCACCCAAACAAAATTAATAACTATGCATTCTGTCGATACTTGAGAGATTGCACGAAATATGTTTTTTAGTCTATAATGAAAATTCAAACAGTAATGTTTTATTGAGTTATTATAATTGATCTATACAACTGATGAAATTAATGATGACTGAAATTCGGAACTACGACCTGTCCAGACTTATTATATTTTATTATTAATATTATTAATATTTTAGTCAAAACCTAAGTTTGATTCAACCTATTGAGGATATAATATCACATAGTGAGCGATTAAAAACCGATTTTAATTTTGATAAAGACATGTTTTATTTTTTATATAATATTATACACTTATCCGGTATGCCAAATAAAACAATTCGATAATCATAAATTCATAACATTTACAACAAGTATTATACGATTACTCGCAGCATGTTCTACGTATTTTAGTGATTGAGATTTGATTTTTATACCTACGGAAAAGGCTACGGCTTTAAAAGGAATTTTGGAGTTTGGCCAGAATAAATAATGTTTTGTTTAATATTTTTAAAAGTAGTTTTAGTATTTTATTTTTTTATTTTAAGCATCAATGAATTCTATACCAATAATGTACAGAAAAAAATTAGATTGTGACAAATAAGAGCAGAAATTAACACTAAATTAATTTTAATTTTAAATACAAAACACCTCATTGGGATTCATAATTAACGTAACTTATCCACCTAAGTAACATAATATATTTTTAATTGTTTGTTATTGAAACCACAGGAACGCGAATCTTTTCATTTATCATAAGGTTGTTGTAATAATGATTGTAGAAATTGTTTCCCCGTGAAAATAGGTGTTGTTTTCTGATAGAAACATATTAATCACAACAAAATCATAATGAAAATATAATTCACGAATTAAATGAATTGCGTTTTTGCTTGCCGTTTACTAGATTTTGAAATAAATACACAATATTAAAAACATCTTTTTTTTTCTTGTTTGAACCGAGGATCAGGTGAGAACAGTTTATCACAGTTCTTTCACCCGATATTGAAAACATCTAGAAGCTTAATTATGCCTTTATCTGTTAATTCAACTTTAAACAAAGTAATTCAACCACAGCGATCAACACAAATAATATCACGAACTTATATGTTTGAAAAAAAACACATAATTCGTTTGCTTGTTACCACGATATTATAATTCGTACATGCAATTATAACGTCGTATACGTATGGTATTATACTCGTATTAGGATGATGTATTATGATAAATAATTTATCGCTCACCAGAAATCACGTTCAGCCACAACCTCGTCGACGACACCGACGTAATAATGCTATTGTTATTGCATTTATCGATCGTATATGCCGTAATTATTATCGTAGTCATTGTACAAACGTGAAAATCGCTTTTCCTTGCAGGTTTCAGATATGAAAAATTATGATTATTACAGCTGGTATCGCAGTCAATGATCAATCACGAGCTTCTTAATCACTAAAAAATCTGTAATGGGACATGATGCTTTATATACTCTTGCTTCCACAATATGTATGATTCGCGTTTACACAATGATATGCTACGTTCAGATTGGTGTTGATCCATTTACGGATAATAGAGTTGTTCACAAGGTTCATTTGGTTACGTTTTTGAAACGGAAATAAAGCGAAATTAATTTAGGGACTTGAATTAATTGCCGCTGTCATAAGCTCAAAATGCGCAACACGGTCGATTCACTACTACTCGAACTTTGATCATTTTAAGCCCATAATAACCCGAATTACCTCATTTAAATCCATTCTAATTTGTTTTATAGCTGTGTTTCTCAAACTGCGAACCACGAATATCTTTGGAGGGAGGTGGATACGCATATAAAAAATGGGGCTATGAAATACTTTTGAGTGCTTGTCTTATAACTATAGTTTAACACCTGATAAGTAATTAACAGAATAGTGGTACTTAATTCTTTATTATATAAATTAATACTTAATTTATGTTTAATGTTTCAGCAATTTATAGGTAATAAAAACAAAAATCACAAAATGTAACGGTAAGAGGGCCTTTATTATTTTACATCACATTTAGGGGGTCTCATATTAAACAGGTTTGAGAAGCACTGTCTTATAGTATTGATTAATCTTGATAACTCGAAATTTTTTTTCCACTTCCCTCTCAGCTTCGGGAGCTATCACGCTCGACTGTACAATACTTCAACGTTTATTAAAAACGTCTAGCCGCCTAGGGTACCTATGTATAAATGCTGTGATTAAAATTATTTCTCAATAGAATTATTTCTTAGCTGGCTTTTAAACGAAAAATACCCCGATTTAGCCACTGAGTGTGTTCGCAAACAGAGATAACCGGGGATAAACCGTTAAAATATGCTGTAAAATGTCGAAAAAAGAACGAAAGTGAACGATATAGGCGCCATAGACTTCTATTAACTTCATCTGAGTGAGATACAACTATTATAACGTAACGGCTTATTTTATAATCCATGTTTACATACAACACCGCGGTGAATCAATTCTCCGGTGAAAAAAAGTCAAGGATCTGGTAAAGATTTTAATGTCATCAATAATTTTTGGCGACCTTCGATTTTGAGTTACTTTACTTAAGGCAGCCGACAAGTATACTTAATGGTAATATTATAAGCATTATAATAAAAAACGTGTATTTTTTATCTGTATAATGTTTTTGAAAACAACGATTCCGTACAAGCAGTCAGGTACAACTTGTGTTTTCTTTTCCTCTCGACACCACAAGATTAAATCGCAATATGTTCCTTCTCGGTCCTGTGACAATGAGAGAAACGACAGCGTGCGCACGTCCACATCATCAACGATTCGTTTAACTCTATTTCGTGCCAATGTACTCGATGTAGGTATAATATTGTAATGGAAAATAACAAAACTTGAAACAATATTATATTGTTAGATACAAACACGGCGCATACTGTGCAATAAAACTTATGTCGTATATAATTATGAAATGTAAATATATAATAACACAATAACATAACACATCTCCTATATTCGTAAATGAGTAAAATAAATAATAATAATAACAATAATAATACCTAAAATAATTAGTATTGTTTGCGCCAAGGTCGTTAGTCATTACAAATCGGTACACAATAATTATTATTACAGTACAGTAAAACAAAAATATTCTATTGCTTATAAATGTAAAATTATATTACTCTTTAACATATAATAAAAGTATCGCCGTGGTGAAATGACATTATCATGACTATTAATAATTTTAATTAATGGTATCACAACTATATTATGGCCAAATATGGACCATTAACTATACTTAAGATAGCCATGAAATCAACTTAAACATAGGACGAAACTCCTAAGTCGGGTGGGACTCCACGGTCGGGCGAGATACGGAGAACTTATTGCTGTAAGTATCACTTTTTTTTAAAAGTCCGTTTCTACAATGTGGTTAGATTCAAAAAACAAGTATAATATTTTAAGGTCATTGAAGGCAATTGTATTACAATAACCATATGAATCTAATAGCTAACAATAATCTAATTAGCAACACTAATCTAACAACCAAATATCTTATATTCATGAAAAATAAACTAGTGGATAGTGCGTGACGAAAATATTATAGACAGTTCATGGTTCGATTCTAGATATCGGTTGAAAATGTTTGCACTTTTTCGCTCTGTTTTACTCGACTCATTGGAAAACTGTTGAGAAATTCAAAAAACGACCCCTTAAAAGTACCAACTGAAAAGGATTTCCTTTTAGAAAACTTCCACGTTTATACACATCGGACCAATCCTTCTGGTCGAAATCGTGTACACAGACACAAAAAAAATCCCAATACATTCCTCATTTCACTGAGAATCTAAAAGTGGCTCATTAACTTGATAGTTTAAATTTTAAATTTTCCAGTTAGTTTATAAAAGTACTCGATTGAGCTTATACCAAAAATGAATCTTTTATATGTTTTCATTTCATTATGTCTTAAATAAAATAGTTTTCGTAGTAAATACGCGTATTACTAAGGCAGTGTGATGAATATATATCACTTGAACAACTAAAATAAGGTATTACAATAATTTATTGTTTAATTTTTTATTTAATTTAATTCAAGTGCTGATTAACTTGTTTTTAACCAAGTCGAATACATAACATCGTTCTTCGCAATAACTATTTAAACGTCAAGAATAAATATAATAATATTATTAATTACTATATTTTGTTAATTTTGTCAATGCTCTCGTGTTATTGACTTAACTATATTGACTCAAGAAATTGATTCGTTTCCATCTATGTCTACCCACCTTAGTTATATTATATTGACGCAATAGTCACGACGAGTAATTTGAATATATCGTGTATTGTATTGGGTACTAATATTATAATCGGGTGTCGTAAACTCGTAACAGGCGCTACTGATTTGCGAAAAACATAATAATCTCCGTCGTCGGCTGGAATTGCATGGACGCTATGATGCAGCTCGAACGGATTTCGATATACTAATGATTCCCAACCTGCAGGTGGAAGGCATGAAAATACTGAGGAAGAAATCGTCAGGGAATTGTTGTCAAATTATTCACATAAACAAGGAATCGCTAATCACTGGTTTATAAATCTGCGTGATAAAAGGCACGGGGTTTTATAACTTAATTTTTACCTATTGAGCCACTAAAGAAAAGTAAAAAAGGTTGAAATTATTCGGAGGGGTGTGATATTTTTGATCGAATCTACAAGAGTAGGAAAGAGGTTGGAAAACACTGCGATATACGAATAACAATAATAATAATAAATACAACATAGCGACACGCGAGCCTACTGTATGGTCTTGCCCGTATTGATTGCTGGCAAACGAGCACGTCTGTCGTCGAAAAACCGTGTGGTACCCATTTTCCGGTGTCTCCTCCTCACCCACCTATTGCCACCACTTCCTGTGTCATCGACGAAGACCTGCTCCTCTTCCGGCATTGTCGACGTCGCGTGGAAGTTCTTCTCCAGCACAACAAACGAGCTTCTCCTCCCACCACCTCCAACGCCTTTGCCGCTGCCACCGTGCTTCACGCCGCTACTTCCGCTACAGTCCACTACTTCTAGGCGAAACGCCGGTCTCTTTACGATGCTTCCGGAACGTCTGCTGAAAGGAAAATAAACGTACGTGATCAGTTATTAAATTGGCTACACGTATTAACTATCGACAACCCCCCTTCCCCCCACGAGGAAAAACGTAACTCATTTTTTAGTTTACATAAAAAAACAAACGTGGGTCCTGCTACTCTGCGTCATCACTCTCGCCACTGAATACAGCCCCACCCTTCAAGGGGTATATCCCTTTCGTCGTGCATGAGAGGCAGTCAGATTGTTATTTGACACACAGACTACACATGTGTGTCAGTCAGGTACATGTGTCATGCACAGTAGTCAGGCGGGTCTAGCGTTTGTTTACTCTAAACCAAAAAATGAAGTTACGTTCTTCTTTGGACAAGGGGTGTCACTATAATATACATCTTGGATCATATGCGGTACTAGCCAGAGCTGTGGAATATTATACTCTTGAAGCTTATAGCGATTGGACCAAATATCACCACTGCGCATGCTCGTGTATTTTGTTCAACATTTCCTCGACAATCGCTTCCCGTTCCCCGCACGCATATCTGTGACGCGTTATACACACTTCACTGACTATACTGTGTGATACGCATGGGCTCTATCCAAAGGATGTCCAACTTATTGGGAATCAAAGGTTCCATCAAGGCCGCATGCATTTTTAAAATTATGAAATATTTGATTTATTATTACAATAATGTATTTTTATTTTTACAATAAAACATATGATTTATTATAACAAGTAAAGTGATATATTTATTTTTAATTAAAAGAAAAAACAATTTTCAATAACAAAAATTAATCTATTGCAAATTGCGTTTTTTCCAAAAGTAATAAAAGTATGAAATAGACGTGGGGGCTGCATTAGAATTTACCGAGAGCCGTGGGTCGAACACCTCTGCTTTTTCCGGTGTACATGATCTGAGCTCATGATAATAAAACATTATCGTACCACATCGCATCGTGCACTCGTGAAGTCACCTTCCGGCCAAAGATCTATTGGCCATTATATAAGACTGGTCCCAAGAGTTTATCCGCGATTATGCACTTATGGAGCGCAAACGGATAGCGGTTTGGAAGGTTTTAACCCTACACCAAAATTGTTAAACCACAGCCCCTCCCACACAGCTTTTCAAAAGTGTTCTGGAAAATCATTAAGATTAAGTTAAACTCAATAATATGTTTCAGCGTGAAAACGTAATATGAATAAAACATTCGATTTATCTAATATAAAACAAGATTTTGAGCGAAGCTGCTGATTTATTTCGATGTAAACACTTCTTCAGATAATGAATCCGCTCTAAGAGTGTTAAGTATTTTGAGCAAAGTTCCTGAGTGAAATGCCCATACTATATAAACCGATCATTTTTCGATTATCCAATATGAGTCGATATTTTTATGCCGCCTTAAGGATAAATTTAAAAACTTGAAAATAACGTCCAGCTAGCGATATTTTATTTACTTCATGGAACAAATCGTTTTATTTTTAGGACACTGCAGATTTAGAAATTGTTCATTTAAAATCGTATAGCGTTACATACAGTTATGGAAAATTTGACCCGTCGTATTTTGAAAATTTTTCTAAGTGAATATCGCGGGGTACTATGTATAATTATTAAATATCTCACATTATATAATTATAAGAATACCATAAAAATAACCAGTTTTTACGTAAAATATACTTGAAACCTTAAACCCTTAATAAAAACCAAATAACAATGTCCGATATTTTGATTTTCAACATTAAATAAAACAACTTGAGCTTATTCTTCCACACAATATCGTCAAGCCCTATTAAACTCCAATAAGTATTACTCATCTTATCAAAATAAATATAAATGGTTGCTGGACCAAATGAAAGCAAAATAAAACTCTATATCTCCGCGAAACCAATACATTTCTAGCTTCGCTCAGAATCTAAAATGTATATTTATTTGTTCATTATTCGTTTTTACTTCTTATTTTAATATTTTTATCGAAAAAAAAGAATCTAATAATATTGTACTTCCTTAGCACGTAGTGTTTAAGAAAAAAATGTGCGTTACCGAACAATTGATGTAATAAGAACAGCCCTTCATAATAATTAGTCAGAGAAACTATAATGTGTACACTGAACTGACAGTATGCCGCGTATGTCTATATAATATGGAGCTCTATGCGAACAAGATTTAAACGAAAACAAGTGTCATTAGAGGCGTACTCAACACATTCACCGACAGAAATGTAGAATGAGATTGGATTTTTTCCTTTAAGTATTAAATCGGTGATTTGTAGACTGCCTTTTCGAAACAGTTAAACTTTTTATACAAGTACATTTGAATTGATTATACCCTGCAGGCGCATTTCATCCATCTATAAACTTTTTCGTTGTTATAAAATAACTGAAAATAACCGTCTTAAAAAGCTAACACCAATACGCGCGTATATCGTCGATTCTCTATTTCTAGTGCCTACACGATCACGTTACTTTAAACAATGAACAATTGGAAAATACTATTTTCGAAATTCGATAGAATTGTTTTTCACATCGTTACCCCCAGAAATAAGTTGCCTAAAGTACCTAAAAATCACCCGTTTTCACTAAATGTATATACGTCTGGATGCGGTATTGCTAACATAAAAATTATAATTTATTATGCATCAATAATAAATAAATAACAGGTACCGGATGTTAATTTTTTTTAAATTTTTTTAAATTTTTTTTTGTACATAGAGAAATTATACATATTTTTATATGATAATTAAAGTAACAATGAAAACTAATGCTTGTGGTGACGATAGAGAGTCACAATAGCATATGAACAATTGAATTGCAAAATATGAAAAACAGATACAAACCTATACATAAATGTAGAATATTTATTAGTTATATATAAAAACGCAAGAGTAGAATTATAACTCCTTACTAAATTACTGAAAATAGCCGTAATTTTCTCTTTAAATTATCATATTTTTTATGTATTTTAAATTATCATATTATTATTATTATTATTATTATTATAATATTATTTTATGTATATTTTATATACTTTTTTTTTATCTAAGGATTCAAAGTTCTTAATTATATGCAAAATAATTGTTTTCTTATATACACACTCAAATTGTAATACATCTAATTATTTAAAGTTCTTTTTTAGTTGTGTTCGTAATATTGTCCCATTCATAAATATTCATAATTATTGGTCTCGGCTACGACTGCTACATGCGATCCTTTGGTAACTTAGCTCGCATTATTTATAACTATATTACATTGATAAAAGTATCTTATAGAAATCTCCAAATTTTCGACAAATTTTTTTTTTGCAATAAATAGAACATTAAAATTTCAACCTACCTTATTAAGAAATTTGATTCTACTATCGACCATCTTAAGAAATAAAAACTGATCCACTTTTACTTAGAATGTTTTTTTCAAGAGCTATACTACATTGGTTTCAAGTTTAAAAGACCAATCTCTATTTTTTTCCCGACTTAGGAGTTTCGTCCGTTTTTATCATTGGGACGACTCCCATGCTTATCGATGCATTTCACGTGTTCAGTTGTTCTGTGGTTTCCCCAACTCCATAACAATAGGACCTGAATGGATGATAATCGCAATGGAGTAGTGTAGCTCCAAGGGCGTACGTGATTTAATGCAATCGGACTATGGCAGGGGATCCCCGATAATTGAACGCCGTGTAGAATTGTTTGCATTTTGCCACAAATTGAACCCATGTCCAACATACCGCATTTGATTAAGACCATTAGGATTCAGAGCATAAAAGCAGTATTAATTTTTTATGTTACTTTTAAAAGAATTTTTTTCTTTTGGTGATAAAAAAAACCACATATTACATGCAACGGTATTTATTACAGTATTTTACGATCTAAATGCCAAAAAGATTAAAATCCAACAAAATTAGAACACGATAAAAGCTAGAGAAAATGTTTTCATAATACTATTATCTATTTTTATTTAACGAAGCCTATTTTTTAATCCGCGGATATTTTTCGTCGATCTTATTTCATTTTTTAAAGAATCAACATCCAAGACCTAATTATGTTGTGGTAAAAGATATAAAAAAATCCAACCTATCGCCCAAATCGATATTAATAAAGACGGAAAAATATAATCAAAAGAACTGTTGATTTGTTTGTGCTACACGGTATAATATTAATATTAATATTAATAATAATAATAATAATAATATTTATTAGATTATAGGAACATTTTATTTTTCGAGTGGGGCAAGTGCCCCGTCACCTCCTCACACAGTCACATCAATTGGCACACGAACGTTCATGTGATAACATAAGAAAACAAAAAGCGTTGGATATCCGGCCGTTTTCCATCGATTTGTGCAACATGAAATCAAAGCGTAATAACAATAGTTGTCCCCATGCTAAATAAATATCTACGTATACACATAGTATTAATAATAACGAAAAAATGGTTCACTTGAGAATATGTATTACACACGCACGACTTCGCACACACCCAAACACAAACAAGAATTATGCGTTCAGTCAAAGTTGTCCGCCACGCATGCACAATACCGTTTGGTACGACGAAAACATTTTTTTCTCCTCTTCCCGCGTGCATTATTTTTTTATTTTTTTTTTTTACACGCGTTTGTTACCGCTCTATCACGCTTTACACACGATGGGAATTTGACAAACAAAACGTAATATAATTTCAATTGAAATTGCACGCATTCCGTACCTACACGTAAAATATTCATCAAATCACGTTTTTTTCCCTCTTATCGTTTCACATTTGTGTTTGATATTATACATTATTGATACACGCTCTGGAGGTATCACGTTATTATTGTGTACTGTAAACTGATCATAATCCATACGGTGCGTCCAAAAATCGAAAAATGTTTTATGAAGATCATGCGCGATCATTAATCGTTACACGTATTGTATTATGAAACGGGCTTAATGTGATCATAATATACAACAAAATATATATACGCGTAGAAGTTGAACAAAAACTCCATACACGCAAAATCTAAAATATAAATCTTTACCTATTTCACCGAAATAATTATAAATTCATTATGTTTTAAAAAGAAATTGTTTTTTTTTTCTGCAACCTGACGTTATACGGACACAACGCATTGTTCATCATCAGAGGTGTTTATATTCTGTACGTATACGGTGTTTTCACGTTAACTCAGCTGCCGGTCCTGTCGGTCATAATTTATTTCGGTTACCGCGAATCCCCTTGACTTCCGTAATCCGTCTGCCGGGTTAATGATGACTCAACGGAAATTATTCTTTCTTTCGTTAAATACATCATTGTTAATCGTAATATGTATATATAGTGAACTTCACTTCAAAAGATTAACAACAGAAAAGTTCAACAAAATATCATCATTTTGAAAACTCAACGGACAGGTCACATTGTTTACAAGTTTTCATAGTAATATCGCATAATTTTTTTTATGAAAATAACCGTTTTATCTGTTACTCTTATAATACGAGTAAACCCCAAAAGAACCCTATAGACTATTCTTGTATTTTGATCGGAAAAAACTTTTTTCATTATTGTGCAGTAGTCACCTGTTCCGAACAAAATTAATTCTTGTTTTTAAATACCTTAAAATATTCAAATAATAATCGCATTGTTCCTTTTGTATACTTTTCATGATCCAAGGGAAATCACTGATCCATAATATACATTTCACTGTACTTCAATTCGTTTTTAGTACTGTTGGAAAACATAAAAATAAAACAACTTTTTTCTGCTACTGTGTTTTTGATAGTTTTACAGTTATATTTTTAAAATTCTTCATCGTGTATACGTATTATCTCAGTAGATATTAACATTGGATATTTTAAATTTAAGTATTAATTTTATTCAAATTATTGAAATATGAATAATTATTTAAACTTCCAAATTTATTTGTTTATTCTTATTATGACATTCACAGAATGGCTCTTATTTATGAATGAATTATTTCTTAAATTAAATATTATAACGCAGCCATCGAATGTTAGAACTTTTTAGACCAGTGTTTCCCAACCTGGGGGGCGCGCCCCCCTGGGGGGTCGTGTAAACATTTCTGGGGAGGCGTAAGCAGTCATTATAAAATACAGTTTTTATTTATTAAATTATTTTTATTTTAAAATGTAGGGAAAATATGAAAAATTAATAACGACCGATTATTGAGTATTGATAAAGACATTAATAAAATCAATAAAGATATTGATTAAGTATTGATAAACAAACATTGAGCCAAACATTAAAAAAAATTGTCTGAAGAAAAGTGTTGCCTGCCTACACATTAATAAATCGTAAATTTCATTATATTATATTACTTACTATTTTACTATGATTTATATTTTATAATTATTATCATCAATAAAATTGAATTCATCTCGGATATTTTATAATTTCTTTGTAAAGTACACAAAAAAGTGATATATTTTTATGTTATAGAAGGGGGGGCGCGAGAGTTTCGAAAATCTATAAAGGGGGCGTGGAATAAAAAAGGTTGGGAACCACTGTTTTAGACCATACGAATGTGGTATATCTTCAAATTTGAATTATACAAACAAATATTATCATGATGGAATTGGAATGGTCAAGACATATATTTACGAGCAAACCTACATTATAGTTAAAATATACAAAAACGAATTAATTTAATAGGTGTTGTGTTATTATTATAATATATTATGTACTCGTATTATCAACATTTGTTTCAATGTGTTTTTATGTTAGATTATATTGCATTCGTACAAACATTATAACACCAACCTGAATGCAAATTATAGTTGAAAAGTAAAAAGGTAATTACTATAATAGAAACACTAAATTTGGAAGTTTTTTATTATTTCTATATAAATTTGCTATTTCTTCATATTTTATCATACCATCGTCCTGTTAATACACAGTAGGTTTTTATTTTTGTATACTACTTTCAAATGTTAATAAATGTATTTTCTTAGCAACAAAGCTTCTTTCAGCCTCTGGCCAAGAATTATTTACAAAGCGCAGTTGATATTGTATAACTATATAAGCTTAAAACACACAATATTTCAAACACACACAAATATATCGCGAGTCGCCTGTGTGTCGTAGCCGTGTTGTATCAACACCTCGGGTAATCAAATTTTGTATAACCTTAAACACAAAGCTTAAGCATTCAGCCATTGTCAAGTCAAGCAATCAAACCACGCCCACGCACACACGCACACACGCACACAACTAATGGTACACAACTTAATTTACTCAATTCGAGGTCCACCGATGACAGTGAACGAAGCGGGTCGAAGCAACATGCCACTGTCTCGAGTCAGGATCATTTCTTTCAAACTCTCGTCGAACGGCCGTCTTGAGGGGGTCGACCGACTTGATTCCTTCGGCGCAATCACTTCGTTTTGATCTTTATGATCAAAAGAGGTTAAGGACACATGGAACATTAAATCGTTTGACCGCGGTCAAACGGAACGTATCACGTATTGCAACGCTTAAGAACTTTTGGACTCAAAAGAGTGTATGCGTGGCTGGGAGAAAGGTTGGGGTCATTTATTACGTTAAACTCGGTCACGAACAGCAATTTTTTCATTCCGACGACCGTTTTAATGTTTTCCCGGTATCCCGTAACCGTGAACTTAATAACCTGCAATCCATCGAATACCCAACGCGCGCATATTCACGAAACGCGGTCGAGACGTATTATATAAATTACGCACGAACACCACAAAGTAGCCATGAAAAAATATATTATATTGTGGTCGCCAAAGTATGAAAGCGT
Organism: Periphyllus acericola; assembly: GCA_949715065.1. Classification (NCBI taxonomy): domain Eukaryota; kingdom Metazoa; phylum Arthropoda; class Insecta; order Hemiptera; family Aphididae; genus Periphyllus; species Periphyllus acericola. The sequence goes on along the minus strand of OX454265.1, from coordinate 5,536,052 downwards.
CTTAAAGTCTACACTGGGCACGTTTTTCTAGACAGATAAACATTGAACGAATAACCACAGAGACGAGCATAAAATTGCATGTACCGACGTATGAGTTCTAAAAGTTCGATTAGTATTTAGTATTAATTTGTTTACGTCGCAAAATGAAACATCATCCAAGTGCTGCTCGTTAAAATCACAATAGCCGACCGCTTAGCCAAAGAGAGCGTGAAAACGATTCTTGAACAAATTTATTTAAGATTTCGTAAAGTAAGGTTTTTTAAGATTTCATAAGGTGTAAGCAAACAGCGCGAGGAATCCTGATTTTTGCGTCCTGCCAGCAATGGGCTTTATAAGTTTCTAGCGGAAAAAAATGTGACCACGACGCTTGTCTTCTATATTTCCAAGATTAAAATGTGTGTAGGAGATACTTGGAATGAAACAGAATGCTATGTAAGAACTTTAATGATCTTAAGCTAATTCCATTGCCAAAATAGTAATTTTAGAAATGCTTGCATTATTTTGAGGCTTCATTTCTGAAGATTCATATCGATTGCAATTCAACACGGTTGAATTTCTAAAACTGCGTGGAAAATGAAACGTTTCGATACAACCATTTCGACTCTGTCGTTTTGGTAATAGGAAATCAATTAAAAGTAAAACAAAATATGTATAGATTCAAATACTCAATGTATTAACGTAATAACACGATTTAACTAATAAGATTATGACGATTTCGTATATACGTTTGGTAGATATTTCGGAGGATTTAGGGTTCACTGATCAAAATTGTCTGTAAATAAATATAAGTCTATATTTCTATAATTTAAAGATAGAGACAACCAATATTATGTACTTCGTCTTACGCCTCTAATATAGAACTAACGATGTCGTTATGGTCTATTCCCGCGATTTTATTTTTAACGGAAGTGGACGTTAGAAACACGCATTTATTCGGGATTCAATTCACTTGGCGACGACAACGCGTATACCTTAATTGAAAAAATGTTTATTTGCGTGAGCCGTCTATATTATACGTAGGGGGAGGAAGGTGATGCGTGTCGTGTTAGGGTAGTCCACCTACGGACACAAGGGCCCCGCACAAGAGGGTTGGCCATGTAATAAAACGAAAACAAATATGAAATACGTATAAAAATGTAAAAATAAAAATTAATGGTGGAGTGACATTAACGTGTGATTTCAATGATAAAAACAATAACAACAAAAATCACAGTTACATGGTACGAGACCAAGGCCGATTGTGATTGTATTTTCTGATATTTTTTATTGTATCATATACGATTTTAACAGTCATGTTTTAGCCGTAACAAAAACGTCAATGTTACTGGCCCCCCGCATCATAAGATTTTCAAGAATTTTTTTACAAACCTTTAGTTTGTAATTTTTATGGATTTGTCAATTAAAAATAATTCTTGAAAATTTTGTGGGGGAGGGGGATTGATAACATGGACTTGTAGCAAAACCGTATTTTGTCTCGCATACCACTCGAGTCTGATTTTATCTGGCGGGCACGCTTACTTCGGGGGCGAGGAAACATAGTATTAAGTAGGCATACATGATGAACATGGGTACCTATTTGAGAGGTGAGGGCAAAACGGGGCACAATGCCCTCCCTCCTGAAAAAATAATATGTACTTGTAATTTAATAAATCTCATTATCCGTTTTTTTGAGTATATCTTATATACTATTATACTTATTCTGGTCTAATTAAAATGTGTAATAAAACATTAAACTTTTATTGGATACTTAGTAATTGTCTCCACCCCCTTAAGAACTTTTCCTATGGGCGTTCATGTGAACGAATAACAATAGATTCGTCATCACTGTCATTGTCGCCTTATAATTATTACTATATCATTATATACACGCACCTTGGCCAGCCGCGTCCGGGTGCGGCGTGGTCGGATACTTGCGGTACTCGGCCATCTGCTCGGTCTCGCCGTCCATCGCGCCCTCGTCCACCCGGAGCCCGGTGCCGGGACGCAGGTTGTCCGCCCGCCGGCCGTCCGGGTGCGGCACGTACTGGTCGTGCTGCTCCGACCGGAACTCCATCCCTTCCGGCATCGCGCCGTCCGCGCACACGAACGGGCCTATGTGGCTGCCCTGCCGCGGGGCCAGGTTCCGTTCCCTGGGCGTCTCGGTGTACCGTTCCGCGTTCTCGGTCGTAAACTCCGCATCGCCTTCCACCTGCAGCTCGTCCCTGGGCACGGCCGCGTGTCGCCTGTTCGTGCTCATCTCTTCCACGGTCCGGTACGGTGGTTCGAAGTGACTCCTGCACGACGTCCGTAAAGTTAGCCCTTCGGTATACTTCGATAACAGTGAAAATTGTGCCCAGGGTTGGCAAAAAGTTAGCAAGAATTCGCGAGTGTATTTTAAAAATTTGCCTCTATGAATTATGGCGCGAATCGCAGATTTCTGCTGAACAGGGCCAACTTCACGCAGCCCTTCAAAGTTATCCTACGGAGGAGTCCCGACCGCTCTCAAATTATTCCTTATGGTTAGCAAGACTTTGCGAGTATAGTCTTGCAATTTTCAAGTCGATCCTTGGGCCACGATGAGCTCAACTGTTGTTCCTAACCTTTGAATAAAACGTTGAAAGCTCGTCCCGTCCAAGGGATCGACTCGCATATTTCGGAAACGGACTTGCAAACTGTTTCCAAGTGTTTGCCAATCCTGGGCACAACTTTCAGTGTTATCGAAGTATGTTGAACACGTACCTGTACTCGGTGTCGAACGATGGGCTGGCCGACAGGCTGATCGGCGGTTGCTGTTGCTGTTGCTGTTGCTGTTGCTGTTGCTGTTGCTGTTGCTGTTGCTGTTGCTGCTGCTGCTGCTGCTGCTGCTGCGGCTCCTGTTGTTGCGACGCTAACGCTGCAGCACCGGCGCCGAACTCTTTCCGTCGGTACTTGTGCAACTGGTCGACGGTGACCAGCGGCTTGTGGTTGTACCAGTGCGACAAACGTCCCGACGACTGTTGACGGTGCACGGACGCCGGACGGTCCTGTTGCCGCTTGTTCTTGCCGCTGCTCTTTCGGTACCTGCACGCACGCACAAACAGACGCGTGGTCCTTTCAAATAAAATGTTATATTTTCTAGGGAGGGAGGGAGGGAGGGAGCGCATTTCGTTTTAATATACGTCCCTACGTGCGTGCATATAACTTTGTTTACAGAAAAAAAAATCCATTAAAACAATAATAATAGATTATAAGGGTGGACCATATTTTTTAACTTTGAAATTCTCGATTCCTTTGCCTCCCATTTTTTTCACTACTTTAAAAAATTAATTTCCGTTAAAGTCGGTCTTGATTACTCGGCCGGCTCTTCGCGTGCCACAAAGGGGTTGAATAATTGAAAAATAAGGTTGTTTTTGTCGTTTTATGAGTTTAATTGAAAAACAATAGCACGTACCTAAATAACCTATTCGTCAATTATTTATATTGCCGATAAAAATACAATATTATAAAATTTCTCATATACCTAATATTTCCCTAGAAAAATTATAAAATACTAGATATTTATTTAAAAAATTAGTTTTTTACAGTTGTTTAAATAATATTTTAGAATAACGGTTGATGATATGACAAAATAAAGTAAAAATTATAAAAATGTAATTCCCTAAAAGAAAATATTATTACCTCATACGTTTTCATACCAGAGTTATCGTTTTGCCAAATTGAAATTTGGATTTTGAAAATGTATTAATCATAGTTGATATTTATAATATTCAAATCCTAACAAAAACGATTCGTTTTTACGGGTGTAAGTTTTAACTCGTAGACTGTATAATATGAAGTCAAAATATCACTATCGAATCATATTTCGAAGAAATCATATATTCTATAATAACGTTTAATTCTCTTTTTCTATGTGAATTATCTCTGTAAAATGTCTGTTATCTCCATAATTATTACTTGTTAATGCTTTTTCAACATACATTCTTAAATCACGTAGTTGGGCTACATAAAATAATAATTATATTACGTATTAAATATACAAAATGATATTTTGTAACTAGTGACCGTTTGAATAATTTTTTAATAAGAATGCAACAAGTATAATATACAATACTTAGAACCTGCCGTACTCGTCCTAATGTGTGGTTTTTCACAAAATGTTCAGTTTTTGTTTCAATTTTAAAATCAAAAATATGAATTTTTAATGGTGCCAACATTGAAATAGCATAAAGTTAACTGTATTTTAAATATAAAGTGTTAACAGTATATGCATATAATATTAGCGAGCGACAAATTGTTTCAGTTTCGAAATTAAACAGAATGCAACAAATATTTTGTAAATAATTTATTTTTTGCATCACCAGAACTTCATGATCATGCTAGTAGTCACATAAATTTTCTGCTAAATGCCAATCAACGGTTCCACATGATGGAATATGTGCATCGTCGACGAACGGAGAAAAAATAAATCTTTTAAAAAAATCTCCTTAAACACCGCTGAATCTGGTTATCTGTGCCTGCGCATTCGGCTGTGAAAATTCGTGTGAGTCTTAGCGGCCATCAAGAATTTTTCCATAGCATACCATATTATTCAAACCCCTCCGCTGTGGTACCTCTGTTGAACAAAACCATTGTGTAAAATTTCTAATGTACGCCACCAAATGTACTAAACATAATAACCGCGATTTTTTTTTTTAACAAAATTCTATATTACACTATCTGTTACAAATTTTTGAACAATAAGCCTTAGTGATAATAGTACTAAACAGACAGAGGAGACTGAGGGAAGAGGTCCCATCGAAGGTACTTCAACATGAATATAGCCACGACTTAAAAACAAATATATAGAACATTCCGAAATCGGACAAATATAACACATCACCAAAAGCGAACTCAGATTTTACCGTAAGTACAATATCATACAAAAAATATTATAAATCAATCTTTGTGTTGTAAATTCTAACCAAAATGATGAGGAGTGTGTATTGATTTCTCAATGTTTTTTTATTTATTTCTTTTTTTTTCAGTCAACACTTTTGTGTGGATTCCGCACCAGGAGTATCACACTGAAGTATCTCATGAGATCGGCGGAGAAAACACACCGCTCAAGTGTCTCTTTCGGATTTCTTTCTAACTTAATACATAAATTCCCATAACTTTTATGAAAAATCTCCTCCGAGTACAGCCATATACAAAACTATCAATCAGTAGCGAATATATAACATCGTCTCGTAATATGACGCTTTCCTATACAATACAAAAAAATTTAGCAAGACCCTTATAGAAAGCTAGGTACATCGATTGCGAAGGAGTTGGATACCTACGGACATTATGATTTTAAACAATACACCATTTTTGTCTCTCGCCTTTCATTCAACCAGTTATCGTTTCACGTTTTTTCCTTATTGTATAAAAAGGGTGAAAATAACTTTGAATATATAATGTCATATGTCGTTCTATTCAAATACATAATATATGTATTAATAAATAAATAATCGAAGAGAAACTTGATGGAAAATTACACAAGTATTGAATAAGAATTATCGATACAATCAATTTGCATATTGATCCAAGTCGATTATTATGTTTTGTCGAAATATCATAGCCACACAAAAATAGTAAAAAAAAAAAAAAAGGTCAGTCATATTTCGCTAAAAGCCGATGTTTGTAGTTTTCCTAGACCCGAACGCACGATTCCGTTTGTCGTCGGATTTCCGACACAGACTACACAGAAGACTTATATTTTACTTTGCATCCGGCTACAAATTACCATTGCAGGTGTCTTCAAGGTATTTTAAAGCAAAACTCGAACACGCCACTTTTTCGCTATTATTGTACATACGAATTAAATTTTCAAATTTAAAATTCGTATGAAAAGTATAAAATTAGCTTTATCTCAAATCAGAAGAAAATAGTAATTACATATAATTACAAATTATATCCTAATTTAATGTTTTTTCTTTAATCCTTAAATTAGAATAATTCAAAAACATTTGATTTCAATACATCAAAATTCACATAAAAATAGCCTCCATAAAATGAGTTTTCCATTTGAAAATAAAAGTTAGTATTGTCACGGATCACACAAGGTAGCATGAAAAAAAATTATAGAAACCATATATTTTATAGTAACTTTAAAATTAAATAAAAATCCAAATGTAAGCAATTTTACGGCCAAAATAAGGGGTGAGTATGGTTCAAAAATCAGCCCGTATATGTTACAGAAATATGTGATAGAATCTAATGTATTTTCAAAATATCAAAACTTCTTGTTACACCGTATGTATATATATTATATATATATATATATATATGACCTGTATATATTTAACCCTTTAAAATTTGGACCGAGTGAACATCCTGAGATCCTTTAGACACTTCTTTCTCTAAATTGGCTATAGAGTCGTTACTCTTGATACACAAAGCTTTCAAAATAATTGAAAATTGAAATTAAAATATTTGTGTGAATATTGTATTCTTACTTTATTATGTACTATGCCATAATTCAAAGAAGTCACCACATTTTATTTTTATTTCATGCTTAAACCTAGTCTAGTATTAATTGCTACTCTAAAATAACCAACAAGAAATTACTTTTAACTTTAATGATAAAATAATTTATCAAGTACAGAGCAAACACTTGAGAAAATAAAGACAACAAAAAAAAAGCTTACCAACTTTCATCATGAACCGGTCAATTATATGAACAAAAATTTTGAAAGATAAAATAAATAAATAAAATTGTTCTAGACTATATTGTCATCAGCTATTCATTAGTTTTAAGATTATTTGGTCCGAGTTGCAAGGGATATATAATATAATAACTTAATTAATCATTAAAAGTATGTTGGGTAAAAAGACAATAAAATAAAATTGTCTAGTTAACTAAATGATTACGATGTATGAATTTAATACATCATGAATATTGGGTTATTTTTATAATTAACAGTATATAAAAATTATTTTAACTACCGAATACAAATCAATTAAGCAGTATTTAAATAATGCATGAATTAAATACGAGTTTTTCTCAGTGTCTCATTGTTTTAAATGTCTTAGTACGTAAATGCAATTTAGAACAATTTCAGTGCGATAGGTAAATGAGAAAAATCTAATAATATAATGTACCTAGTTGATAGTAATTAGCAAATTAGCAATGGCACACTATAGTTGATTAATTATGATAGATAGGATAAGACAATTTATTTGTTGACAACATTCATTTTATTTTAATTTTTAATTTTTAAAAATTTAGTAACAGTCGATTGAAACTATGTCTTGAAAATATTACGTTTTTACGGAAAATAAATTGAAATGTAAACTTATCCAATTTAAGCAATATTCTAAGTTAACGTTTTTTTTTAGACAGCAATTCATGTTCAGAAACAAATTAATTTTGTGAAACTTTTATTTTACAGGTATTGATTATTGAATTTGATTGTTTGTATACATTTAATGTTTAGATGGAAAGATTGTAAAAGCAAAATAATTAATCCCCCTCATTTCCCTTTAAATTTTAACCCCTCTCATTTCCCTTTAAATTTGGCTGCATTCCCGGCAAGACTATAGAATATTCAACAGTTACGATTTAAACATTTCAAATATAAAACAGATCACTAGGATAAAAAAAGTGAACATTATATATTTTTTCAAATGAAGCTTCTCTTTAAAAATAATTTATTTTCAAAAACAAAAATTAACGAAGAAAATCAATGTTTTTCATTATAAAATCAAACTTGTTTAATATTATTATATTTGTTTTTATAATATACTTGTGTAGTTCTGCGTTTTAAAAACATAAAAAAAGTTAAAATTATTATCTTTGTGTTAGACACACATCGTTTATAAATAATTGAAAGAAATAAAGATATTTTAAATTGTAAATTGCAATAATAAATGAATAATTCCTATAGAAAGGCTGAAATCCATATTTAATTTTTCTAAAATATTAAATTATTATCGTATAATCAATAAGGTACAGTTAACATTAAAGACAAGTATTTTTCAAAATCTGCTTACATCATATTATTATAATATATTTTATTAGCAAAATAATTTAATTTCCATTGCGAATTATAAAAATATATTTATAGAACTTTTTATTGTTATACATTTTTATACTTTTTGGATTAAGTCCTTCCCGAAATGGTTGATTTGATTATATTTGATAATATGATAAAGGAGCCTGGCACCTGGGGCTCATTTTAACTCGATATTACATTCCTCCCGTTTAATAGTCCTGCGCACGCCACTGTATTATGTTGCACAACCAAAAAAATAGTTTAGATTATTTGAGTTTAAAATCGCCAAGTTATTTTATGATGTACGCATTAAATCGATGTATGCAATAAGCATAATAAATCATAAAATAAATAATCAACAAAATACTTCACATATCTGATTTAGACTCACAAAAGTTTTATATGATAAAAACAGAAAGAAATTCAGTTCAATCAGTGCCGATGCGAATTTACATCTTACATTCACATAAAATATAAAAATTCGTTATCTACATATGAACAGTGAACACATATACAAAAGGTTAACCTATATTTTAAGCGTAAAAGTGTCCAAACAGCGCATTATAACACAATTACAAGGTATACCTAATATATACACGCGTCTTTGAACAATCCGTTATTCGAATGACATTATAATATGCAGCTAGCTGATGACGTGCACCAGTAAATTGCGTCAGTCACGGTTCTTAGTTAATAAAAGATTACCTACAATATCTTAAGAATTCGCGGTTTTAGTTTTAGAGAATGCTGATAAGTAAGCTTGAATTTGGGGAAGTAAACAACAAAACCAAAGTTTTCTAAACTAATTTAATCAAACAAAACTGGTGACAGCGGTAACGATAGGTTCTAATGATGCTTTATTAATTCTACTCGTGTTTGAAAAGTTTGTTAGAAGAAAAATTAACTGTTGTATTAATATATAAAGTAAAATAAAAATGAATTGTAAAATTAAATAAATAACAGACATAATGTAAGTACTCACTGTGCGTCGGGAACTCTGGAAGCAAATAAACATGTATGAAAATGAAAGTTACGTATTTATATGTGGAGTAGTTTGCGGAGAAAAACTACCCTCCAATCGTATGAAAGGACAGTTACAATCGCGAATAACGGATAAAAGAGTTATAAATTACTTTAAGTTTTTTCCCCTTTGCATTGACTCCTTAATGACTATCACACACAGCATTCACCTTGAACTCAAATAAAATATGACAATAAATCATAAAAAAACGACGATGTATTTTATACGAATAAAACGTACCCATATATGTGAGGGGAAAAAATTTCTAGATAGTTCTTACAAATTTTACGTGTACAATACGTATAATGTAATGATATCGAAATGATTTCTCAATGTCTGTTTTCATTTATTCTATTTATAATACATTTATACCATATATTATATTCCAAACAAACGGTTCAAATGCGAAAAAATATTATTACGCACAATCTGTTTCAGTTTTATAACGATCAGTATACCCACGTACACATGTTAACTTGCAACTGATTTACATTTAACGTGCATAATTTTTATGAAAACAGACACCCATTATATCGATACGACGATACATGATATATACCTAACAACTTCTAACTTTTGATATTTTTTTATTCTAAATACTAATTCTAAATTAAATTTAAGTCCTGAATGTATTCATTTTTATTGACGAATGAATTCTTGAAAGGGAAAATTGATTTAAAATATTTTATATTCGAATATTAAAACACTAAAATTACCTCTTTTTAAAAACATATCAATCTTAATATAATTTTTTTCAAGCCATTGATTTATTTATTTCATTGATTAAATTGAGTACTACTTACAACAGAAATGGGCAACTCAATGCTACTAGAGGTCCAATTTTTTGAAAGTGAAAATCTAGCGCACCAGAGAACTTAGAAAGCAAAAAAAAAAGCCATTCAATTTTTACAATTTACATTTATTTTTTATATTTAATTATTATTCAGTATGAGATAAAAATCCATACCTACGTTTTACGATAAACGTTAAATCGATATAAAAATTGAATAATAAAATACCGAAAAATCCTAACATTTTATATTTTTAAAAAGCAATTTGAAAATGTAGCCAGATAAAAAAGATTCGAGGGCCGCCAGTTGCCCATCCCTGATCTATACGATATATAAATTATATCGTTCCATCAGGTATTATATACTACATAATAATATATGTAAGGCAGAAGTTCAAATTTGATGACGAATGACGTTACACTTCTACCTTATCCTGCAGCAACAATGAAATAAATAAACTATTGTTTACTCTATTGTCTATCAATAAGGCTAGGATTATTATACAATTGAAAACTATGAAATATGCAAAATTACTATTTTTTAATTTCTGTAATATTATAATAATAAAAAATGTAATAATGATAATAATAATACGTGTCTACATGAATAGCTTATACTTCAACACACACGTGATGGGGTATGCGTGTACCTATTTAATTATAATATTAGTTTAGTCGTCATAAATTTTCTCAAAACCGTTATATTTTTAACCATATAGTGATAATATAGTACGAGTAGTAGGTGATAATAAATAAAATTCAAAATTGTCCAATAAACAATGCCTTTTGCAAACTTAAACCGTAAAGAAATTGTATAGGTACATTATTTTCAACGCCCTAAGAACCCAATGAGTTTAATTCTGACTATATATAACCCAAAAAACTGTCTTTAATGAACGGATAACAATATTTAAGTTGTTATTAATCGATTTTGTCAGCTATTGTACCTTTTCAAATAAAAAATATAAATCAAATTATCCGAAATGGAAGCTAGATAGACGATTTCATTAGGCGATTACACTTGGTATGAAATATCTAGGGGTTTGTTATAAGAATACTTTATTTAAATATATTATAGTATATTTAGTATTGTTGGAATATTTTTAAATTGGCACAACGAGTAACGAGCATCGAAACAATCCTGTGTGCACGTATAACCGTATAATTATTTATTAACTGAGTGAGAATCGGTATACAAAAGCATACATTTAATTATGATATTTAACTATTCCGAGTAACGTTTCATTTAGATCTTACACGAGACACGTACAAATTATAATGATATTTTGAAACAACGCATGTACTATTCATCATAAATGTGATAACAATTATTATAACTAATACGCATATGGATGACACGGACTGACAGAAATGACGCGAATAGTGTGCACAAAATTTACCACTCGAATTGCAGTATACCTAAATATTATAAAAGATAGATTCTACGAGGTATCAAATGACAAGTATAAATCGATATTACATTATCACTGCGGTAGTAACATCGGTTACGTAGGTCGTAAAGCATTATTTCCTATTAGGTATTCGGAATAAAAATAAAAAATAAAAACGTTTAAAATGTATATTCACCATCTCACCTGGACATTGTGTAACCGACGGTTGCCTGACAGTGTCGACGTCCGAGAACTAAAAGACTTATTTTCTCGCATAAAAATACTTATCGTGTAGTTATCGTTTTAGTTTGAAGGTCGCCCGTTGTTTCAAGACTGCACCCTGAAATAGGTCACGGGGTCAGCCAGCAATGAAGTTTCGTAGACACGCAGAATGTCTATGACAAAACGTGGAAATGGTAACGCAACATAATATACTTACTTGAGAATAATTAATTTCACGGAAACATTGAACCGACGTTATTCTAATGAAACACGATTTAAAGTTTGAACTCTGAAGTGATCGATGAACGGTTGGATTTAAATACACTTAGCACCTTTAATTCTACATTTTTCAACAACGTTTGAGCATAATAAATTGTGCAAAGTAGACTTATGTTATAATTTCCAAAAAGTAATATTATAATTCGAAATATTAACAAGTTTATGAAGTTTAAGTTACAACTATCGCATTGTAATATTTTACCATCACAATACACAATACACGTTTACGTTTTGCAGTGGGTGGGTGTTATTCAGTGTTAATAGTGTTCTTAAACTGTGCAAAAACATATTATTTTACTTCGTTGAATATTTATGTAACATTTCATTATTCACAAATCTCCGTTATTATTAACTTAGATAAAATGTAAAAAATAAAAGAATTATTCGATATTATCACCCATGTTAATAATTAGATCAATTGATTAATGCAGAGATATAACATTATTATTGGTAAGATAGAGGATTTAATTCGGTTAAAGTGTGTCATAATATTCAATAACGGTTGACAAAAATATCAAAATTCTTGAGACATGACTTTTAAAATTACTGCCATCATACAAAATAGACGATTTCAAGCAGGGCGATAACCATTAAAAACTATGTACCACTCAGCTTCGTTCGGTGAATGTATTATTCGTGGCTAACATTTATTTTCATTACGCCTCGGCCGCCACTTTGTTTGGCTCTTCAGAGGATCCCGCCCGTGGTACAATACGGTTGTACCCATTACAATATATTAATTACGTTTTCAATTAAGTTGTCAATAAATTATAATGGTACTATTGATATTAGTCAAATATATCACTATTAGTGTATAGATACCTTAACTTACCCAGTATCACTAATATTTCGAACGTGATGGTAAAAATAAAAGCCGGCAAATGAAATATTGTAACACGAAGTTGTTATAAATGTTATTATAACGTTTTATAATATAAAATTGAATTGGTCACACACAATTTGAACAAAATATTTTATAAAGCTTAAAATATGTACTTTTATCCAAATCTAATACACAGCCTCTTTAAGTAAAATATTATGCAACTTTAACACAACAAAATGTAGTGTAAATATATTATATCCAAATAAGTGATCAACCAACTTAAACCTTTTTGTAAATCCAATCAAGGTGATTGACAGTTATGTAATTACGTTTACATAAATAATATCTAAATATAGAAATTTACTCATACAATAATGAACTTGGACTTAACATAAAACATAAAATGTATATTATACAGGGTGCCCCACTGATGATTTATCCATTGCGATACCTCCTGAGATAATGAAGATATTCAAATTCTGTTTTTTATAAAACTTACAGAAAAAAGGAGTACAAATATTTCATATTTTAGTTGAATTTAGTTTTTTGAAAAGATGTTAAAAAACAATATTTTATTTTTTTCGAAAAATTTTAAAATAACCATTTTGTAAAACTTTTTGTTCAAAATGTTTTTGAATATTTTGACGTTTCAACATTTTATTTTCATTAACCCTATGATTTTTAATAATTGTTTTAGTTTCTAAAAAAATTTTCGAAAATAATAAGCCAATAAATTATTATTTAACTTTTTTACCAAATCATAAATTCAATTAAAATATGAACTATTTAGTCCTTATCCCTGTGTATCTTATAAAAAAACATATTTTGAATATCTTCATTATCTCAGGAGATATTGCAATGGGTAAATCATCGGTGGGACACTTTGTATCTTATTTTATTATTTTCTTAAGCTTCGGAAACTATAGACATAACCTGTAGAGTAGTAAATGTAAGTGGAACACCTATGGGTATGTGTCGTCGCGAAAAATCTGGGTGGTCACCCATTCAGGAGCTAGCGACGCCGGACGGTGCTTAACCGCAGCACTGATCAGCGACTGCGGCTAACAACTACGTCACACCATGTCCTACGTTGTACCTTATTGTACATTCTATACACTTAATGTCTGAAAAATTCTTATTTATTTTTAATTAACGACTTAAAACACTAATAGATTATTTAAATAAAGTATAAAATAAATAATTGTTTTTACAACAGCGTGCGTAGAATGAAAAACATTTTTAAAGTCTGATCGATTAATAAATTATTCGATAACCAATACCGAATAAACTCTTTTCAAGTTCACTCAATATACGTAATTACATCAAAATGTATGTATAAGAAAGACTAAAGAGATCCGTTATCAATTATTTATAACATATAGTTATTGACGTAAAAATGCGTCAGTTCGCATTTTCACTCGTATAGGTACACGCGGAAATTTCCAATTTACTAATCATTAATCGTCTTCGGCGTGCCAGGACAGTGAAATATTTTCAACTATCAGTTATTGACTCGCTGTTTAAAATAATACAACACTCTACTACCGTTAAACATACACAAGGTCGGTTCACGGAAAAGGGTAATGAAAGGCTTTGTCAATTTTGTGTTTCGGCTGGCCTTATCGCCTATAGACCTTTCGGTGTAATACTACTGTTTGTAATGAAAACACTTAATCGTCTTACTTTGCCTTTATACTCTATAGTCTATACTTTAATTGTTTTTTGACTTTTATTCGCCTTTTTTTATCGCCTTTGCGCCACAAAATGTTTTTACCACGTGGACTAGTACAACCAATCACAATAACATCACTTTCCCTGACGACTATAAGTGTAGGTATAAGTGTAAGTACAAAGTGTACCTATAAACTACTGCAAGAATGGCGATCACCTGAATTGAAAACTTTTAATCTCCGTAAGCAAAAATTATATTTATTAAATCAAAAATCTGAATTGTACACATAGACAAAACCTACGGTCCGGACCAACTACGAATAGACCATGGCCTCCTGTCTAATGGCCGAGTTGTAAAGTACACAAAAGTACATGGAAATTATATTGACATTTATATTTTACCATTTATTGCATTAAAATATAAATTAAGACTAACATCTATAATACTCTGCGCGAATGCCCAACCGTACTTAGAAGCACGAAAGAACAACTGTTGTTCAATATTCCGATTTTTTTGAATTGTCAACTACTAGGTTACCCTGGCAGTTATTTCAAAAGACTCAATTACATGTTAAGTGGTGGTGGTTTGTTCTTAGGGAGCTGTTCGAATCGGTGGTGACCGGGTTCGAACTGATGGCTATGCGTCTTAGACACAGCCACCGTATTCCGGTCGGTCATGACGTCCTCGAGAATGTGATAGCCACCGAAGTATTTACCCTCTCATTGACTGTCTCTTTATTTTCTGCCACACTGTCATTGAAATTGTATGTGATCTTCTTGCAGATTTAACCTTTGACCTCGTCCAACTTAAATTTAAGGATCGATTTTCATTGCCTTTGACGCAAAGATAATGCAATGACCATTGAACAATGTCATGTAAATTATTTTAATTAGTATGTTGGGCGCATATCGAAGCGCAACAGAAACAAACTTTAAATTAATCCATACGCACTAAACTCAAAATGATCTTAAGAATAATGATAAAAATACTTGAAAAACTACGATAATCACCTCCTGGTGGTAATGCGACGTACACAGAGACTTAGCTAATAAGAATATTATGTCGAAAACGACTGTGTATAGTCCGTATAAATAATTCATACGCGAAAACGGACAGGGGAAAAACGTATTATCCTGCAAAATTCGGTACACACCATTAAAATACAATAATAATATGTGTTTTTTGAGTAAATATTTACGAGTTGTCTTTCGCACGAAAAAAAGTTCATCGTAAGTAAATACACAGTTTTTTTTATAAATAAAACTTTTTTATTTACTACACATTTTTTGGGTTATATTGATATCCACAAACACGTGGATCCGTGGGGTGCTATGTCATCAACAGTCCATACCCCCTTTATACAACTTCCATACCATTTAAGTTTAAGCCACTGCCTAAAATTATTTAAGCAATACAATCTTCAGTAACAAAAGTGAAATTGATCAAATCACACAGTCTTAAACATTGGTATTTTTATGCGGACACCTTATGTGTAAGTCGAAATAACCGTACGGTGACATACAGTATAAAACTGCAAAACTATTATATTTATTACCGTACCAACTCTTTGCCATATGATAACATGTTATCAATTTATTCTTTTTAGTTTGTTGATAATCATAATAAATAACTGCACTTCAAATTTGTACGAATAAGTACATGATGTTAATTGTTAGTACACATTTCTATGTACCGTACTGCACACTCCTAATTATTTCGGACTTCATTTTTGAGTGTTGGGGTTCACTAAAAAAATAATAGGGCCTGGCATGGACTTATGACCTACAATTTTGATTTTGCCCGCGTATCTTTTTAAAATTTAACACACCAAAGCTTAAAAATTCGAGTATATAATCACTTGTTATCATTATGAGAAAACTCCTATTCATAATTATCTATATAATATTAACATCATTTGTAGAACGTTAATGTTAATTTTCATCTGCAACTGTAGAACTCATTTGTTCTTCTTCGATTGATAAACGATTAAATATAACATATCTTATATTAAAGTGGGTTCCAAACTTTTTTCATTAAAGCCTCTCTAAAAATAAATTATTGTCTACAACACCTCCCACGAATAAATTAAATAATATAAGACACAGGTTACAACTCACAATAGTTATTTGAATGATTATTATTTAAATATTCAAATGTTTTTAGTTGTAGGCGACAAAGAGGTCTAAAAACAAATGTACACAATTTTTCTTCGCGCCTCCCCTGTTAAGAGTTCGCGGCTCCTGAGGGAGGCCCGTTAACAGTTTGGAAACTACTACCATATTATAGGTCCCAATTAGCTATAATAGGTACTCATTTTGTTATATCGCAGAGTGGATGTATCCGTGCTTGACAGTCGAGTGTCGTAGTGCTTTCTGGTCCACTAAATTTTAAAGGTCTAAAAATTGACCATCTCTATAGAATATAGATGCTACTTTAAAGTCGCCCACCCTTGGAGCAGCCTTGTGCAGTATTATAATATATTTATCTACTTTTGTGCTAAAAAGAAAAGAAGAAAAAAGTCCACTGTATAATAATATTACAAGGACGCGCAGCCGCATATTTTATTCGCCCCATTTCCGTTAGCAATCTGCGCGAGTCTAAAGGATAAGGAAAACACCGAGCGCGACGCTAAGCCATACATCAACGCCATACGGTTTCCGACATGATGAATTGCCTAACAACGTTCAAAACGCATATTATACACCCCGTGGCCGTAGGTACTACTACCGTTGTCCAACTGATTTTGAATGCAAACAAATGATTTCACCGGGTAGACGCGTGTATAGTAGTAATATAATATTACAATATTATAATATATTGATGGTTCAGCAGATATGTACAGTACTCCAATAACAATAATAATTACACTGACGCGGACATAATTGATTAATTCTTTGGAGGCGCGAACGATTAATAATATATTATTATCACGTGTTATACGTCCTGCTCACGGTGTACACAACCCACTCGTTGTTACTTACTATACGTAGCGCTAACGTTATAATTACGACCACGTTAATAATGTAATTTGTGTACACCGCTGGTGGCGGTATAATATTTTCCGTGCTCGCAGACGCGTCTCTTTTGTGCGCGAAATCCCATAACGATCGTCTTGATATTGCGAATAATACAATACCTGATGACAATGATGATAATATACTAAATGTCCGTCGAACCGCGTCGAGTTTAATTAAATAATGGAGTATTTTTATACACGAGTATATTATAATATTATTGTAGAGAACGTGTTCGAAAGTCGTTTGTTTGATCACGCGCGCGCGGAAGGTCAAGTCGCCAATACGAACATATTATACGCGCCCTTATTGTGCGGTTTGTTTATACATTATTATTATTACTGCTGTGTTGTACGCGGACGCGAAAACTTTACTTGTGTACTTAGCCGCACGCGTTATTCCAATCAGTAACAACATTACCCCAATTTTAGGTTATTGATTTCGCCCGAGCGTTCGGATTAAAAATCCATTTAAAATGTATTCAAATAACGGCATTCGCTTCCGACCGTGTCCTTTTCGTTTTAAATAACTATGACCATAAAAATTATTCTTGTTTCGCTAATTATTTTGTTATCGCATGCGCAACGTCGCCGAGTTCCGATGATATTGCGTTATTTCGAAAAGTGTTCGATAGTTCCTCAATATTAAGCGTGTACCCATAAGTATTCTAATGAATTCAATATCATCCTTAAACGACGATCCGTTAATAGAAATCGCATTCAAAATTAATAAAATAAAGTTATGCGCTGAAATATGATTTTAAAAAAAAAAACAAAATCCTGAATATTAGTAATTCAGTACTCGCTTCGCGGTCGTAAATACATTTTTTATTATTATGCAAATTTTCATTTTACGTACAAGTATACAACATAATATTGGAAAGAGGACAAACGTCTGAAGTAGCAATATCTTTTCGATTGTTTTCTGACTTGTATAAAACCATTTTTTAATAAAACTAAAACGCATGTACAATACGTCATAATATAAAATGATATAACGGATAAAATCAAAGAAAAGTTAGTAAAATATTTTAACGGTGAAAGTCATTGTTTTTCTTTCAAACCTCTAAAATGATATAATAATTTACTCAAACCGACCGAGAAAAGTCGTTAAGAAATTAATAATAAAACATTATTGTCAATGAATGTATCGTTTTTTACATCCGATTAATATTCAACCGGCAGCGTGTAATAATATATAATAATATAATAAGTTTAAATTTTTGTTCCATTAATTAGTTTAAATATTTAAATTTAGTTGAGTATTCTTAACTCTACATTAAATCTTATTAAAGAATCATAATAAATCAAAATAAAACGATATGTTGTCACTATGGTAATAGTCATGATACTTTTATGTTTTTTGTGATTTGCACCAATATTCGGAGTACACTTTCGTGATCAGTTCTTCTTTCAATGATGTGAATTAACAAAAATTATATGAAAACGGAGTTTCACTTAGTCAGGTCTTCATCGTATAATATATATAGATGTATAAACTAAAGATAATTTCAGTCAACACGTACAATGTTTCAAAATTTCAGTTTTTTTTTGTAAATCTTAATAAAACAATATAAAACATTGCATTTTATTAAAAAAATTGTAGAGATGGGTTACTCTTTAACAGCACTTTCGACTATTTCTTAGAGCATTTTCCGAAGGATTTTAAGATATTTATATCCGGACCCTACGAGGCTTCCGGTGACATTACTTTGGTAGACAACGAGAAGCATAAGGTAATGTTATGCCTGAGATTTTAGAATATATCTACAAGAGCGAAAACAGTTCCCACCTGTTATTTCCAGACAAGAATAAGGAGGTCTAGAAGTGCAATGGTGCATGTGCATCCTCTAAAAAATGTTTTTTATACATTTATAATTATTATTTATTAAATTTTCAATAATAAAATTTCAAAATATTTTGTAAATTACAATATAACAATTTTCTCAGTTGAAGAAATAATACCAGGAGTGTTAATTTCTTTAGTAATTTTCTATTGATAGCTATACTTGATACATAAATTTGGGAAATATAGTAATTACATGATATCATTAATTCAAAAAGTTTGGTTTACAAGACCAAATCTGCGTGTTAAAATATTTTTCAGCGTCAATAAACTCCTACGGGGTCAACATAATTAATTGGAGGCAACAATCTTGTAAAAAAAAAAGGTTTTAAATTATTAAAAATTTTGTAAATTAAATAATAAAAAATATCATTTTTAACGTATATTATCATTGTGTTACTTAGGCCCCCTAAACATACGCACATCCACCACCACCACTGTTTGTTTGTCCTGGTGTATCCTTAGTGAAAGCTGCGACCGCGTTTTCGTGTTTTTCCGCCTCGACTCTGGTCTCGAAAAAACGACATGTGGAAACCCCACGAGACGTCGTCAACGCGCTGCACAAGGAAATATCCTCCGGGCGACGAGGCGCATACAAGGGTCGGACGGCTGTTGCGGGGAATTGCCACCGCGTTGGAGGGCGAAAACACTGTGAGCGAACACATAATATATCAATGGGAGGGGGGAGGCTTATAGACCCCGTCCACCTTCTCCTATGCCACCACGCGAGAAAAGTCTTCCGACTATTTTGAAAAATTCACCTAGCTATATACTCAGTCGTGGAACTCATACTTTATTATTACTACCGACGGACAGCGAGTTTTAATTATATCGTAAACACGACTTATTCTCAATTACTTCCGCTATATTATATTAACCATACGACTGCATAGTCGCTTTTAAATTAAAACAAGAAGGGCGTTTTGTAATAACTAAGGTCCGGATCTGAATGCAAATAGTGCATCTTTTTTTAGGTGATATTAGACAATGCTTTCCAAGTACATAATTCGTTTCGTGTAACAGATACTTAAAAAGTAAAACCGTTGTTTTTCATTTTTCTTTTTTAGATAATTTTCAACTTTTTTCGGTCATTTAGTTAGTTAATAATTTGAATTTAACTACTAATTTATTACATTGTTGAAAGATAATTTCAGTCAACACGTCATCGGTCAAGTCAAATTATTTTTCAAAATTAATTTTAGTGTTTTGTAAATTTTTAATGAGGTAGGTACCTAATAGAACAATACATTTAATAAGTAAAAATGGATAGGTCATTTTTGCGGTTAAAAGCATTTTTTGATATTTTTTGAGCATTTTTTTATAGTTTTATAGTCTTAAATTCGGGCCCTAATAATGACGTTTAACGGTAATAGATTTTTAGATATTTTTCTCAAACGAAAACGATGTATATTATATATGTTACTGTATTTACAACATGACGTATACATGTACTATCCGTGTCGTACGTGTGGTTTAAATGGGATACATTTTTTTTAAATAAAATTGATGGAAATCTGATTTCCAATTATAACCGTTGTGTACTTTCGTGTGTGGACATCTCATCTGTAATTCAATGGTCGAAAACCTTTTTTTTTTATTAGCCGTCCAATATCACAAATAAATTAGGTTTTGCGGGCCAAGAAAAAAAATTGACGATTATTATTATATTTTATTTGACGTTACAAAAATAATACTATTGTTTTTGTTTAACCATAATACAACTTCATTTCAATTTTTAAAATGAACAACATTTTTCAACATAATCTTTATTACAATTTTAAATCTAATATAAACTAATTAATATTAACTTATCGTATGATTATTTCACACAAAAAAAAAATAAGACTAGTACATAATATAATTTGTTTTATTGTTTTTTTATCAAACAATTTACAACTTAGGTTGGATCGGTGTCTAGTTGAATTAGATTTCCATACAGTATTTTTATTATTATTATTATTATTATTAAGTAATCTATTACATTTTGTATTTAAATTATATGTCATTGTATAAGATAGTTTTTTAAGAAATATTATGGTCCGGTCATATGCTTTTGTGTTTAGTTTAAGGGTTAGTATTCTATGTTTCGAGATATACATAGGTTGCCGAGATCATCAAAATATATGCGGCATTCATATATTTATATAATATATATTCATGATTACTAAGTTCAATATTCAGTGAGAGATCACACTTTATATTAAGCTGACTAATCGTAACAAAAAAGTGTGTTAATCGCATTAAATAAACGATTAGAGAATGTTGGTCATAAATGAGGTAACAGAGAATAAAGAAAAATATAAGATAACGGAGGTATAAATAATAAGGAAAAAGAGTGAATATCTAATGAGACTTTCTAATTAAAAAATAGATAGATAAGTGGATCACTAAGCTCAGTCATCGTCAAATTATATGGTAGTTAATAAAATAGTTAATCATGCGCTAATATCAACCTAATCATATTTAAACTAAAATTAATTAACTAGGTACATTCTGTGTTATTCAGGGAATATCAGGGATAGAGTTAATATTTTATCAATAGATCATACAATTTAATATGAAAACGTGTATTACAAAAAAATGAATCATTCCTATAATAATAATTTATCCAACTTCGATCTATATTAATGTGATTTATTTTAAATTTAAGTACAACTACTATCAAATTCCAAAACCATTCTGAATGTTATTTAATTTATCCAGAGGTTATGAAGATTTTGTACAAAATTAGTACATATATTTCTTTAAATAATCGGACATTTTTTAGATAATTATCGAAAGTACAATATCTGTTTATATTCCAATCTATGTTCAATACTATAACGTCATATTTTGGTCGTTTCATAAAATTCTGAGAAAACACATAGCTTTAGTAGAACAAATAAAACGTCTAAAAACAAGATGGAAGTAATTCAAAATATTAATATTATACGAGTTTGTGAGACTGCAGGTAAAGTTTTTGATCTTATGTGCTTTTAGACCAAACACAAATGAAGTGTGGAGACAAATCCGAATTTTTGTACATTTTTTACTGCCCCAGCCGGCACAACATTCAAATTTTACTACCTAACTCAAGATAACATTTTCAAATGTTAGGACTGGCGAACCAATGTAGTATGTCATAAGGTAACACGCTGGTATTACATAAATGAGATTAGAAAAAAAATAAAAATGTTTCAAAAATATGAATCTACAACTAACATATGTTTAGATTACGTTAAATTAAAAACCAGATGACCGAATTTAGACATCAGACCAAAAAAAAGGATTCACCACACCATTCTTATATGACATAATATATATCCCCTCGTGAATAAACAGATTATAATTTACCACAAATATCATACCAATAACTTTTAGGTATAAACCAGGGCGTTATATCTTACATTGTATTGAGTATATACTATAGGTTATATTTATTATATAAATTAGTGAAAACTTAGTTTTATAATTTATATTCACTTTTCTCATAGAAATATGTTTATTTCACGAAATTATCAAACAAATATAGTACACTATACTAAAAATTAGTATAAAAATACTTTTCTCCAAATGTGCATGCACTTATTGTGTTTTTTCGTTGAATGTGTGAGAATAATATGAATGAACCATTTCCACTATTATTTGGATAATCGTATTTGCTTTGGTACAAATAATTATACAAACTCGAAAGTAAACGTTACCCTCCTAACGATCGTAATTTTAGGTTTGTTCTCGTTTTTCAATCCTAAAAATAAAAATCTTACTGACATACTGGCTTGTTGTCGTGGGATTTTTGGCAAGCCACTTAATTTTTCGTTAAAATACGCCCTGTAGTACATTGGCCTAGGATTGCTCTGCAAAATGTCTCAATGTTTACTCATTTATGTTCAAACTTGTATAATTGAACAAGACTCTAACGATATTAATAGCTACAAAGTTTGTTTCGAGAAAACTATTTGAAATCTGTGATTATACTCAATTACAGAAACTTATTACATCTCCCGGTTTTCTTTTGAAGTCAATTATTTATTGTCAATTATATTCATTCATTGATTAAAAACCTTTGTCTCTATTTAAACCACCGAGGGCGCTCTTTTAAAAGCTAAATTTTCTCAAATTTACGGAACGGGATAACCAAATGTACACGTCATGCTTTCTTATGATCTACACAGTGTAATAGCAAAAGGCTATAATACTGAAACTTATCTTAGAGGGAAATTTGATATTTTTTCTCGTTATAAACCATATGCTGAATAAGCTGGAAAATTGTCAGTAACGTAACATTTCTTTAGTCCCGTTTTGTCCATCTTAGATAGTTTTCACTTTTTTGGATTTTTCAATCGATGAAAAGTTACAAGAGTTACATCGTTTTAAATGTGATATCTAAAAAAAATAAAAGCTATTATAAGACAAAAACCATTAAATTGAATATTCAAAATATCCATATAAAATTAAAAGTGTATTAATAGAAATAATTATAAGAGTGGTTTAAAAGTGTCAATGTTGTATATCACACCGATAGTATTTAAAACATATTTAATTTAAAACGTATTTATTAATATTGATAATATATAAGATTTTATAAATTGAAACTTAAAACATGTTATAATTCTAAACTTACATTTTGTGAACTAATAACTATACATTTTATCATACGAATTTGGGGTCCTTATTATTTTTTTCACAAACCAGTTTACGCCAAGTAATCCTTTGATCCTCTCTTAGTGTTGACAAATATAGGAGAGTGCGACCCTATAATACTGACCAAAATTTTAATACGTCACCTATTCAGAATTTAGTGACATTTTATACAATTTAACTATAGATAGTGAATATGGCTCGTCGTTTTGATCAAGATCCTTCATTTAGAAACACACACATATATATAAATGTATATACTCTGTTCGGGAAAGAAATCAATTATTTAAATATTAACAGTACACATAAATATTAGTTTCTTTTTGTATACCTAAAACATATACATTTTATTCAATATTAAAAAAAATATTATGAATCTATAAGCGATCGATACTTGATCTAAAAATTAGATAAGCCGTACAAATCGTAATATTTTAGCAAATAATGAGATAGGTATCATATAAATTACGTATATATGCAATACTATCCTTGTACAGTTATAAAAACGAAATTGTGCCTACCTGTAACTTAATGTTTTAAGCTATCAATAAATAATTTTTATGATTGAGTACTTATTTTTTAATGACATAAGAAAATATTTACATTGAATAATATCTGGCCTTTGACGTTTGCTGGTAGTCCTTTGTCAAATTGTATCTTCTATACATATAGGTACGCCAACATCTGGTTGCAAATAGACTTTTTAACTTATGTTTATTTTAAGCGTGGAACAGATATTATATTATTGGCCATTGATCAAAAAATAATCGTTTAATTTGACTAATTCTCACACTGACACATATAAAACTATAGTACGTTATATAATAAAGTGTTCAGTTGAAAAGTTTCAAATTAGAAAAAATTACAGTCCAACACGCGTGCACTATTAAAATTAATTTTATACTTGTACATTTATGGTTGAAAACAGTATTTTATATATTTCCATGATATTATGTCATTTATTTTACTAATGTTAAGTCTAAGGTTACATTTTTAAGGAAAAGTACTACATTAAATATATTTTTGTACCACTTAATGAACTACATATTTATAACTTATAAGCAAGTTGGTGGAAAGTGGAATAATGAATAATCTCACGGGAACCAGTGCAATATTAATAACTTTTTAATATGCCTTTAAAAATAGTTCTAGTGTAAATAATAATCTGCATGAACAGTTTCCAATTTTATTCATTTTTATATGCATAGAACGCAACTTATCATTATTCTAATATTTACCTCTACAGTATGTTTAAAACCATGCCATTAATATTTATGGATTCGTAAATAAAACTTTATATCCAATATGGGCGTATTTCACGAGAATCCTAATGGAAAAACAAATTATATTAACAATCAACTTAATACCATAAGTTCGATAAGTTTCAAATCCATAAGAAAATTAACAAGTTCAAATGAGGAAAATAAATGTCAATTAGAACACATAGATAGTAGTATAAAATTAAATGGTGGTTTTATTTCACAGATATATAACAGCCGACAGCAGACAAAAATGTTAACTTTATAAATATTATTGATTCTCGGTAATTCTCAAAACAAAAAAATCGAGTAAACCAAAATAATGAACAATAAAATATGTGAAATTTAATAGAAGTCGCAGATAAAATTAAATGAAAAATGAACAACTTTTCCGTGTGATGGAGACTACTGCATTGCGTCAAACTGAAAGATTGAAATCAACTACAGCTTTTGTAAAAATTTAATTTAATTACAAGAATATACTTAATTTCAATGTAATAAAAAAAGGTTAGAGATGTGTTATTTTAAAACAATGCCAGTTCGATTTAACAATTTTTATATAGTTTATAAAGTGAGATCAATAATAAGTTTTAATTCCAAATTTAAAAGACAACAATTTGCTATTTAAAATGAAACTATACAATGGGAAAAGTTTTCACAAAATAAAAATACAACTACGGACTAAGTATACAGTCGAGTCGCAAATTTCTATATAAATAAATATATATCAATGTAAAGGTGGAAAAAATAATATTTGAATTATCTGGAATATTTAATTTAAAACTACAAAATACATTGGATGGTATCTAAAATGTAATTCGATCCATCGAAGTTCAAGTTAGTCAAACGTTTGAAAAAAAAATCCCTGCTCACTATCTAATAAGCAATAATTTTATCTCGTATGAACAACAATCACACATTAATCCACATAACTTAAATAATCCAACAGTATTTTCGTAGTTTGAATTTAAAACGAAAATCATTAAATTATATTTCGAAACGAAAAAAAAAATGTATTCAAGCTGTTGACAATTTGCTTATAATAGGTCAATATAAATATAACATATTATAACCTACACCTTACCTAACCCAAAACACATAATACCTATATATTCTATTATAAAATTTGCCATAATGCCATACTATTGCGTATATAAAAAGTAAAAAATAATAATATCAAACGGTGTTAATGTCAGCATAATTATATTTTATCATTGGTGATGATAAGCCACAAGATAAACATAATATATAATTTAACAAATATGAATATCTTGTTTACCTTTACAGCTACATTGACATTAAAAATATAAAGTATTATATCAGCCTACAACTTAACAAAAAAATAGCGAACCATTTTTTACGACAAACTATATAAATAAATAATATATACATTTAAATACACTTAATTTGAAATACAAAATTCCCAAATTATTACTTTCATACAACAAATTCTACAATCAAACTATTTAAATTAATAAAATTAATGAAATACTTAAATGAGGTATTAATATATAGTTACTATCTCGTATATATTATAGTAGGTATATTACTTTATTGTGCATACACAAATACATAAATGTCCTTCACACGTACAAGTTGGCAATCATATTTTTCACTTTAAACATGCATATATTTTTAGTTCTAAAACATTATTTCAATAACCAAAAAACTAAAATGATATATATTTTCATTTAATTTATTATAATTCATGATGGTTTTGAAATATCCCAAGCGAATATGGGATACATACATATTACATACTTAAGTGAACCGTCTTTATTTCATAAATTTACAACAACAAAAAAACTGATTAAGTAAATATAATTTAAAAGTATTATTTTTAGAACAACATTTATTGTAAGAAAACGTTTACTCAACTATAATTTTCATTATAACGACTATACAAACCGTTCATTATAAAATATTTTATTTTTATTTTTGTATAATCATGACAAAAATTCTTTTTACATTAGACTGATTATATATTATTAGGACGATTGACATTCCAATTATAAAATACAAAAAAAAATATCAATCACAAACACCGTTTTCTCTGATAATCATACATTGTACAAGTAATAAAATAACACGTGATTCGTATTACATCATAAGTTATAGTTACTTACATTTGCGTTTACCGTGGTAGACTGGTCGTTGTAATGCAAACTAAAATTGTTATATTAAAATCCAAGCTCAATACTGCAGTATTATTCTCTATGAATCAGTCCCTTTCACTTTGCTGTCAAATCGTATTTACACTTCGGCAGCAAAGCGGAAAAAGACAAACCCACAAGAACGTTTCCGCCGACGGCGTGGCGATGCGATGCGATTCGCTTGCGCGGTACCAAAAATTAATATTAATAAAATATAAACGAGTGAAGCCGAAGAGAAAAAAAATTAATAAACTCTCCGGGATTCATATTGTATAACGTAATAATCGCGCGAAAACGATATAATATATTAAATCGTATATACTATTAAGCTTCCAATTATTTTGTGGTCGAAACAACGTGCACTCGAAAAACGCGTGTACCCGGCGTTTTCCGGTGACGTAAAAAAACCGAAAAACAATACAATTCAAAATAAAAGAGAGAAAAAACGTGAAAAGGCTCCTGTTCGAACCCGGTCCGTATAACGATGTGCTGTGCAAGTCTTGCGGCTTATCAATTTGTTTGCTCGGAACTAATGCTCCATATCGGCGGTTGTCGACGACGTCCTTTATTATGTAAACTGCTATTGCATGCGTTAAATCGAGATAGTATATAGTACATGTATGTTACAGTATGAAATTGAAGAAGAAAAAAAACACCGTTTTAATCCTTCGCAATCTTATTTTTTTTTTTTTTATGACACGTACCTATAAGTGGTCGTAAATATACAGAATACGTGTTGGCGCAGAGGCGGTCGTCGACTGCGACGAGCTGAAATGACCGAATTATTAGACTCGTGATCGTTTAAAATTTTAAATGAATTCTAATCGAATACCGGGAGGATGCGTGTGTACAACTCAATCGTATCATGACTTCACTGTCGGGGTCGACGTTACAGACAACAGCGGACACATGCACATCGCGCGTAGTGTAAAACAAACGGAATAGAAAGATGAAGAAAAAAAAAAATAGAAAAACCGCGACAACGGGTGTACGGATATTGACGTGGTGCGTTATTCAAACGTTAAGACGGCCGACGGCAGAATGCGATGGGAAAATGCGGTCAGATACTAAAATTAATACGGACGAGGAAAAATGTATACGCTAGCACATATTATTATTATAATGTATATGATGACGCACGAACGTTTGCACAAACCATAGTGTCTTCTGGTTTTTCTCTCTTACCCTCCCTCCCTCCCTCTCTCTTGCTCTCTCTCTCTCACTCTCTCTCTCTCTCTATTTCTCACACACGCTTAGTACTTCACTTTTTGCCTCCCCGAAACATTTTTAAACATTTTATTTCGGTCGAACGGCGAGGGGGCGATTCTGGACCGACGTCAAGGTCGCAGCGGCGCGATGCCCAAGGAACATAATACACGAATAATTTCGTAGGCCAAAACAACAAAACGCGACTGCCGGCGAATACTGCTGTACCGGATTTTGTTTCGAATAAGACGTTTTTTGCACGCATTTCTCGATGAGTCATCGGTCCAAACATGCGATCGTCCGGCCGATGATTATGGTGAAACGATGAGAGATGGAGAGAAAAAAAACGAAAAAATAAAATAAATAACGATTCTGAAAACGTAAGCGGGCACTTTCATTCGCAGCATTTTTTATGAGTTACACTCGAACAGAGTTCCGCCACACATAATTTTCGGTGTACGCGCACGTGGCGATTAAACTTTTTCGTCGAAAAAATGTATGTTCCGTATTAAAAGAAAAAAAATCGTCATTTCGCCCTTGATCATAGTAATCAACATGATTTCCATTTGTCCACTTCGACACATGTTCGCGTTACGTTCTACATTTTTTTTTTTGACAATTTTCAATCACACTCGTCAAAAAAATTTTAATCCACAAACGTCGTCCATTACGTTCTATAGTGTCGTCTAGCGTACCTTGAATTAACATTAAACTTGCATACAACCTTTTCAGAAATCGGAATGTAAACTGTGAACAGCTGTTATACAGAGTGTCTCCTGAAATAGTTAAGCTATTCAAATTCTGTTTTTCATATAAGACTCACAGGGATAAGAAATACAGATATTTCATGTTTTAATTTCATTTAATGTTTTGGTAAAAAGTTAAAAAATAATGTCTTACTACTATGGTATTAAATAACACACTATTTTTCCGGAAACAACAAAAGTTATTAAAAATCATAAGATGAATGAAAATAAAATGACGAAACGTCAACATTTTTAGAAAAATAAATTCTATAAAATGGCGCTCTTCAAATTTTTCGAAATAAGTAAATTAAAAAAATATTTTTAAACTTTTTTACCATGAAACATTAAATTCATTTAAAATTTAAAATATTTGTGTTCCTTCTCCCTATGAGTCTTATATAATAATTTGAATATCTTTATTATCTCAGTAGATATCGCAACGAAAAAATGTTCGGTGGTACACTCTGTACAATATACTTATAATTTGATTTTTGTACGTTTTCATTTATTATTTGAATACATTTTAAGTTCTTACTATTACATTTACCTTATAAAATATAATTTTTTTTTTTACTTAAGTGGTTTTAAGGTGTTATGCTTTCTGAGTTGACAACCGCTATTTTTCATTTCATACGCCGAATGAAAATCGATATGCAAATCTTGATAGCTGTATAAAATATACCAAATTGTGAAATAATAATTAAATAGTTTATTATTTATAACTTTAGAGCCATTAAAAGTTCATATAAGAAAAGAGTTTTAGGTAATATTTACTTCATCATTTCGTCCTTCAAGCAATTTAAACAATGATAGGTCACATATTTCAAATATTTATAAAGTATAATATATTGTAATACCTATATGAGTGTAATTTGTATAATTTATAAATAAAATATAATATTGATGTACTTAGGTATTATATTGTTCTTGCTAATTTTCTTAAAATACATTAATAAATATTAATAAAATTTAACAAAAAAAAGTATGAAGTTGGATCAAACCCAAATTATGCAAAAATAATGTAGTTAGTAAATTAAATTTTTACACAACCAACCTAAGAAAAATACAAGTCGTAAATACATATATCGTTCTGTGCAATATAGACATTATGCCAACAAAATCGAAAAGTAAAATAAAATATTGAATAATTATAATATAATATAATTCATACCTTTATTTCATAAACTTTTTTCAGTGTATAGTATGTACCATTGTACCTATATAGTAAATTAGAGTTTTTGAATAGTTTTATTATATTTTACTTTTATTGATTATTACATGAATGTGAATATAAAATATAGTTGATGAGTATATAAGAAAATTTGTATTAAATAAATATTACAGCAATACGAGTTCTGCGCGCGTAACGTACGTGAATTACTGAATTGTATACTATTTCCAAGAACCTATGGCATATTAGAGCATAGGTAATATAGAGTATGATATTGTGCTCAGTTGGAAATAGTTATATTAAAAAAAAAACTAATCTACGTATAGAGTTTAGAGCACACAGGCTATAATAGTATATTATGTGTTACACCTTAGACCATTGGAGTGGGTGGATGGTCTCATATCACTCATATCTCCCCCACCACGACTTTATTTATATCTTTTACATGGATAATAAGGCTAGGGAAAAATAATTCTTGCATAAAAATAATAGTTTAATTATTCAAAATAATAAAATTAAAAATCGAATTATGTACCTAATTTAATTTAGGTTTATTCTGCGGAGCTGAGTATAAGGTACGCATATCGTACACTACCAGCAGGAAGTACATTTTCACATTAAAACCCAAAAAAAACATAATTTTACATCAAGAATATCGATATTTATTAAAATCCTAAATTTAATAGTATTTAGTGTTTAATATAAAATTAGTTTACCGGTATTTATTTGGTTTTAACCATATAGGCATACAAAAAAATTATTTAATTAAAAATGTAAGCTTAATGAAATCAAATACTAGTGTATTTTAAAATGCTGTGACCGACACTAACAGCTTGGGCGTGATATTGCTCAGTTTTTCGACAGTTATACGTAAAACTGCAGAAGGGTAAAATACTTCTACGTATTTACTTTCTCCTTACTTAAACTTCCCTTGGAATACACACAAACGAAATAATATATTTTGAATTAAAATTGTTATTATGATTTAGAGCGCATTGTCCGAATTGAGAGTGATCTAACATCTTTACACTATTCTACACTTAATAAATATATATTTTGTCATAAATTATAATTTATAACCCTTTGAGATTAGTTTTTTCGAATGTGATTCGGTGTAGCTGATTTAGTAATATATCACTAGAAGTAAAAAAACAAAAACACTATCTTATTGCTTGTGTTCCATATCCTCGCAATCGTTCCTAAAATTCTCACCGCAATATTATTATTATTAGGTATAACATTACTACATACTAATATTGTAGATACTAGTTATTGCAACTAAGTTAGATGTTTCTTAGGTACTCACTTATCCACCTGTAATTTTTTATCACCTGATCTAAATCCTTATTGATATTATTCCAAATTCTAACAATCGTAACCGACCGCTAAGGATAACCACTATAAAATAATTAATGATTAATTTGTATTGAGATTTGGAATCGAATATATACATTATATACAATCTCACAACTAGTTAGGCATATTTTGACACATATGTGACACCATTAATCAATATAATAACTATACTTACACTGTGCTCAATGACGTGACAAACTCAAATATTTTCAGAGTCCAGTATTTTTTTTTCTAATACCCGCCCACTTACAGACGAACCCACGAGTAACAACACATTCCCACCCATCTTCTATTATACATGGAAATGTAACACTGGGTTTTTATCACTTTCTTAAAAATTGTCATAAAATCAGGCACAGTTATGGGGTGATGGGAGATTGCCACTCGCAGACAATTTGTAACCCAAAATAATAATTATAAGATTTTAAAATAACGAGAGTTAAGTCATAAGTTCAACAATAATTAAAATATCATTTTTACACCTAATACTTTATTTAAACAATAATTTGCGAATACGTCAATTGCTTCATTACGATATATTTCAATGTCGTTTGCAAAGCTCGATATCAGTAGACTTTCCAACCGATTCTTACTTTTCTTACATTCATAATTTACAGGACTACCCATTAGCTATAACCACACCACCCACCCATCGCACCTAAAAAAAAGTCAGAGAAAACCGCCTTTCGTAACCCTCTTCGTCACGCCACTGCTTATGCTAATTGCTAGTTATAGCATTATAACGTTTATAATATTATAATAGCACTTAAAAAGTGTTGTGTACGTACCATATTTTAATCTTTCCCAAATTAAATATAAATAAAAGGTACACAAAAAATGTAAGTATTACGCGTAATTTATTACGAATCACCTAGTTCTATAGACTACAAAACTAGCAGTTGTCCGATTCATGAATTGGACATCATTTATCGTAGCATGGTCCAGTGCATGAAATGGACGTTTTTTGCGCGGTTCATGAATTAAACATGTCACTTGTTCATTTCACAAAACGGGCAAAAAGTGTCCATCCCACGAACCACGGCCATTTCTCGATCGCCCATGGTGTCGCTGTAACGTATACATTAAGTATTATTATTTTTAATACAGACTAGACATTTTTAATAAACAGGCTAGCTTGCCATTTCATTAAATCGCGCAAACAACTATTATTATAGGGTTATACCTAGGTACTTTTTTTCTTTTTTTTTCCTTTTCGGCGCCATTTTATTATTATACGTACTGCAATGTTAACGATACGTTTTTTCCAATCGTATATTATACACAGTTACTGTACCCATTGTTGTGTGTACCTTCGGACGGGTACCTAAACCGAATAACTTGTGCGGAACGAAATCTAGAAGAGGAGAGAACTGTAAGAAAACGGTAAGAACTATAAGAACGGCAATGGAAATTAATGGAAACGTGTAGGTAGTCGGTAAGAAGAGCGAGGGAATGCCAAACAAGCTTGATGGTAGCAGCTGATAATCGAGAGTGCTAAGACGGCTAGTGTGCAAGAGGATTAGGCGAGTGAGATCATAGAAAATATAAGTTGATGAAGATGCGCAGTGGCCGACACTAGGTATATACATAGACAGCTGAGCGAACGGTGAGGAGGAAGAAAAATAGTTTTAAATGCCTCGTAAATATAATATTAATATTAATAACCTTCCCGTACGGGCGTACAGCACAAGGGGACGCTAAGAATATTTAATGAATTTTTTGTTCGGACTTTCAGGATTCCTTAAAGATATGTCTCACACATTCCCAGAAATACTTTTTTTTTTAAATTTCATTAAACATTAGAGCATCAGTTACAGCCTACAATCTCCAGCGGTGATGTTTGTATTTTTTTATCTTTCAGCGTTCCGTCTATGATGAACTTTCCAACCAGGACTTTCTAAGAATACATATTGATTAGAACATTCAAAAGACAGCCAACTACAATAGATATTCTGAAACTTGATTTGCTGAACCTCTCAATATATTGTGTCAATAATTATGTTCGGCGTATGCTTAAGATAAACTAAATATTACCATTTATCATAGAATAAACAAAATAAATAATTATGTTTATTCTGTAATCAATGTTTTGCCCTGCATCATAAAATATTTAAAAATGCAATAAGTAGAGAACAATTTTGGAAGGACTATTGCAATTTTTGTGGGAACTTAGCCCCTAAGACCCCACCCTATTTGCGCTTATACAGACGTGTATAGAAGATTGAACAACAACAAGGCGAATATAAACCTGATAAACGCTTTTATACGGGCAGCACTTCAATATACCTGTACAGCGATGATAGACTATTAAGTAATAAGTCTCGAGAGAATATTTGGGTAAAATATCTGAGTTACATCTTACATGAGTTACCTACCTATACGAGAACAAGTTACAATGTTATAGTTTTCATATATTATACCGATTGTAAAAGTGAGTTATTTGATATTTTCATACGTCAACGTGAAGTCGAAAGAGACGAATTGACAATTTATACTACATGGAAATCATGAAATAGATCAAATTTAGGGCAATTGAAACTGCCCTAACAAGTACAATGGTAGATTCTCCAAACAGTGAATTCTTCTAAAAACATTTTGCTACTGAATAACACGTATGTAAACTCCTCTGAAAACATGTTGCAGCTGGATTAAACGCAATTATATTTATATTAGAACCATTTGGCGTTACTTAGAGAACACCACGTGGAGGATGTTCTGTTGTCCTCCAAGACCTGTTTTTTCTTGTATTTGTACTTTTATATTGTACTTTTGTACCTATATAGAATCATATTATTTTGTATTATAATTGTCAATAGTTGTTGTTTATGTTAATTTTGTGATATTGATTAATGTTTGAGTGAGTAATAATGTAAAACTGATTTATTATATTGGAACTTTGTAATTATTTTTAGTTTCGTATTTTCTATTAGCTGATTTTATAACTGATGTCATCTTTTTGATTAATTATTTTAAAATATATTTGGCTCATGAATAATTTGTAATTTTATATAAATTTCTGTTTGAATATTTTTCAATGTAGGTATCTCCGAGTATAAAATATAGGGATGAGAATGATAAAGTTAGAGTGAGAATATTTCGTTAAATAGAATTTTGTTATAGAGGAAAATTTTCACTTCTATTCAAACCATGTGTTTAGGGGAGTTTACAATTTTACATGCACCTAAAATTTTGCCTATTCGCGGACTACAATATTGTGGGCTGTGGACACGGTCTTAGTCCTTCGAGGATATATCTTCTAAGGCCGTGATCGTAACACGATTCAAGATATATTAATATCTAATAAAATATAATATCTTATCTCTTGGGTTGTAGATATTTTAAACCCTATATTATAGGATAATATTTTATTTTTTTATAGTCCGTGTTTTAAACGTTGTATCTATACTCTACAGCCCGTTATCGTATATTTAATATTATATACAACCTCTTTCTTTTATCAATGTTAAAGCGTCCCGGTGCCGGGAGAATAAATAATAAGTCTCGTCTTTGTCAAAAGCATGATTCCAAAATATTATTTGAATTGATAAGATCTGATAAAAATATCGTTTTGCACTGTTTCGTTGATTTTCGTTTCAAATTTAAAAACATTGGAAAATACTTTAATATTAAAATCAACTATTCGTCCTTATCCCCGATTAAATTTAATTGAAATGTCCGATGACGAAGATGGTATACACAAGTTGTCCGGTTACAATCACACAGAAGGCGGTCTGATCATTAAAAAAAAGCCAAAGCCTGCAGAACAGTTTCAATTTAAAGTACCTGACTTGCCTAAGGGTTCACTGCTCGGATTGGACAAGTTAGCAGGTAATTGAACTGTTTTATTAACTATAACTATTGCAAATGATTTCCTCGAATAAGCATTTTATTAAATACTGCAATCATTCTTAGTTCAAAAACGGTTGGATCGAGAAGAAGAAAAAAACAGAAAGTCTAAATTACAATCATATGCAGACAATGATGACGAAGGACAAGATGTTGAAGAGATTTCTTCAAGAGACGATTCAAAGCATCAAAGGAAAAGCCGGTACTGTTTGACTTAATATTAGTTTTAAACAATAATTTTAAATTATTTAAATTGTTTAGACATTATCGATCTGCTCATGAAGAAACTCCTACATATACTGGAGGATTATCCAAACAAGCTATTGAAAAGCTTGAAAGATTGAAAAAACCTCATAACCGTGGTGTACATTATTCTACTTCGGATTCAAAAAATAAACGAGATCGTCACCGTGAAAGAAAAAGTTGTAAGTAATAAACATTTATTATATTCAACATTTAGTAAGTAAATACCTGTTTTTTTTAAGCTGATAGAAGTGACAAGTGGAATCGGCGAAATGAACCGTACAAAAATCATCCTAGAAGTAGTAACCACAATCATCGATCAAGTAGAACACCATCGATTAGACGTAGAGATGAACCTTTAACTCCTAATGTCAGAGTTAGAGATACACCATCGAGGTTAGCTTTGCATAACAGATTTATTTACAAAAATTTTCTGCAAAAAGTTTAGTAGATACCATATCCCATATGTTTTAATTTTTAGATCTAGTATAATTGGTTTGAGTAGATATTATATTTTTCTTCATAGGCAATGCAATGTTTTATTATAAACAATTATTTATTTTTTCGTACAACTTTTGAAAAAAAAAACAGTTCACCTTAAATGCGTGTCTGTATAACTTAAAACAAGTATAATATAATTTAAAAAAAACATAATCAAAATATGTATGTTCTGTGTACTAATTTATATAAATATTATTCATATGCTCTCAAACATTAAAAAAATTCTAGTTGTTTTTTTCTTATGCTAAATAAGTATAATTTTTCATCTTTAGAACTACTTGGGATGAAGATGATCATATGTCTATGTATAAATCATCAACTTGGGACATGCCAACGCCCAAGACAAGTATTGATGATGATCCAACTCGAACTCCGAGGTTTACACCAGCTTATAAGTATAACAAATGGGATAGCCATCGTGCTTCTGGAGCTACTCCCAAACCAGGAAAAGGTATAATTGAATTGTTTATTTTAATAAGATTCGTGGTCTTATATTTTATGGACCATCAAAATGATATTATATAATTTTTTATTTTTTTATCATCGTTGGTACTTTAAATACTTTTTTAATAATGATCAATATAACATACTGCTAAAGTCAATTTATATCATAGAAAACGACTTCCTATGGGCTAGTGAAACGGATCGTGATGAATGGGAAGAGGCTCAAAATCGATTAGACAGACAATGGTATAATTTAGATGAAGGTGTTGATGAAACTAATAATCCATTCAGTGATGTCAGTGAGTCATATGCTAAAAAAAAAGAACAACAATTGGCTCAGAGTAAAAAAAAACGAATGTCTGCTCAGCAAAGGCAAATCAATAAAGTGTGTAAAATGACTATTGAAAAAATTTGACCAGAAAAATGTTGGTACTAATGTATTATTTATTCCAGGATAATGAATTGTGGGAACGTAATCGTATGTTGACTAGTGGTGTAGTGGTGTCTGTTGATTTAGATGAAGACTTTGATGAAGATAATGAAGCTAGAGTTCATCTCTTAGTACATAATATTGTACCTCCCTTTTTGGATGGCCGTATTGTGTTCACAAAACAGCCCGAGCCTGTTATACCAGTTAAAGATCCAACTTCAGATATAGCTATAGTTGCCAGAAAAGGTTCAATGTTGGTGCGAACATTTCGAGAACAAAAAGAACGAAAACGTGCTCAAAAAAAACATTGGGAAGTAGCTGGCACTGCAATTGGAAATATAATGGGAGTGAAAAAGAAAGAAGATGATAAAGATGAAAGGATTGATGAGGAAGGAGAAACAGATTATAAAACTGACCAGCAGTTTGCTGAACATATTAAAAACACTCCTGAAGCCAGTAGTGATTTTGCTAGAAAGAAAACATATTCACAGCAGCGGCAGTACTTGCCTGTGTTTGCAGCCAGGCAAGAACTATTAAATATCATCAGAGAGAACAATATAGTCATTGTGATTGGTGAAACAGGTAGTGGTAAGACTACTCAACTAACTCAATACCTTCACGAGGAAGGATATAGCAAGTTTGGTATGATTGGCTGTACTCAACCAAGAAGAGTTGCTGCCATGTCAGTGGCTAAACGTGTCTCAGATGAAATGGGTACCAAACTTGGTGAAGAAGTAGGATATGCTATTCGTTTTGAAGATTGCACTTCTGAGGTTAGCATAACATGAAATGTTTTAGTTAAAAAAATATTGGTAGTTAATTTAATAATTTTCATCTTAACTTAATATTTACAGAAAACTGTTATAAAATATATGACTGATGGTATTTTACTTCGAGAATCATTGAGAGATCCTGATTTAGACAATTACAGTGCTGTTATTATGGATGAAGCTCACGAGAGATCATTGAATACAGATGTTCTTTTTGGTCTGCTGAGAGAAGTATAAATATAATAAATTTAAATTCAAACTAGTCGTAGATATTTTTGTAAACCATTATAATATTAACATTAACCAGGTAGTAACTAGACGTACAGATCTCAAATTGATTGTGACATCAGCCACAATGGACGCTTCCAAGTTCTCTCTATTTTTCGGTAATGTTCCGACATTCAACATTGCTGGTCGTACTTTCCCTGTGGAAGTAATGTTCAGCAAAAATCCATGTGAAGACTATGTTGAAGCTGCTGTAAAACAGGCATTGCAAGTACATTTACAACCTCATGAAGGTAAGTTCAATGATTTTGTTTTATTGTTTTTAAGTAAGATAGATATTTAAAACTTGCATTAATTACTGTTCATATTTATCAGGTGATATTTTAATATTCATGCCTGGCCAAGAGGATATTGAAGTTACATGTGAAACACTGGCAGAAAGATTAAATGAAATAGCTGATGCCCCACAGTTATTAGTGCTTCCAATTTATTCTCAGCTGCCTTCAGATTTACAAGCTAAAATTTTTCAGAAATCAACTGATGGATTAAGAAAGTGTGTTGTTGCTACAAATATTGCAGAAACATCGTTAACAGGTTAATAATGATTTTATACCAAGTGCATATATCTATAAAATGTATGCTGAATTGGTGACCAATAATTGTTATTTATTTAAATAATTACTAAATAGTGTGTATGTAAATAATAATTTAGACGTTTTATGAAATACACTCATGTTTTATTTCACAATCATTAATAACTAATAACTATTATATTTTAATTATAGTTGATGGAATAAAATTTGTTATTGATACTGGTTATTGTAAAATGAAAGTTTATAATCCTCGAATTGGTATGGACGCATTGCAAATTTATCCCATCAGTCAAGCCAACGCTAACCAAAGAAGCGGTAGAGCAGGTCGTACAGGTCCTGGTCAATGTTTCAGGTATAGTGAGAGTCTCTACTCTCTTAATATTATTATAGGTTAAATATAGTTATGTATGTCTATTTGAAATTGTATTACTGCTAATAAAAATGTTAATGAAACTAATATGGTATTTAAAATTAAAGACTGTACACTGAAAGACAATACAAGGATGATTTGCTTACGGGCACGGTTCCGGAAATTCAAAGAACCAATTTGGCTAACACTGTATTACTATTAAAATCATTGGGAGTACAAGACTTACTTCAATTCCATTTTATGGATCCTCCTCCACAAGTAATACTTCCTACAATGTTTTTGAAAATAATATAATCAAGTGATTTTTATTACACTTTTTTTTTTTTCAGGACAATATATTAAATTCTTTATACCAGCTATGGGTACTTGGTGCTCTAGACAATACTGGAGAATTGACGTCCCTTGGACGTCAGATGGCTGAATTTCCATTAGACCCTCCTCAGTGTAAAATGTTAATTGTGTCGGCTGCTATGAACTGTACAGCTGATGTACTTATCATTGGTAATAAATAATTTCTATCAGAATATATTATTTTTTAGTGTAGTTTATGTTCAAGACAATCAAATCATTTTAAATGTTTCTCTTGCAGTTTCCATGTTATCTGTACCCTCTATTTTCTACCGTCCTAAAGGCCGTGAAGAAGACTCTGATAGTGTTCGAGAAAAATTCCAAGTGCCTGAATCGGATCATTTAACTATGTTGAATGTTTATAACCAGTGGAAACAAAATAAGTAAGTTGTTATGAGAAATTATTAATTGAGTATCCAGTAGTTATTTTATGTCAATGATTTTAGTTACTCGGCATCGTGGTGTAATGAACATTTCATACACATAAAAGCCATGCGCAAGGTTCGTGAAGTTAGACAACAACTTAAAGACATTATGGTTCAACAAAAAATAGAAATAATTTCCTGCGGTACAGATTGGGATATTATACGCAAGTGCATTTGTTCAGGTAAGTGATAAAAAAACATTTCTCCTCTCCCCCTCCCCCCTAGTATTATTTATGTATTGTTTGAGTTAATTAATTTCTTCTTTCTAGCGTATTTCCACCAAGCAGCGAGATTGAAAGGTATAGGAGAATATGTAAATTGTCGAAATGGCATGCCTTGTCATTTACATCCCACATCAGCTTTGTTTGGCATGGGCTTTACACCTGACTATGTAGTTTATCATGAACTTATAATGACATCAAAGGTAAATATAAATAAAATGTATACAACTTTGTGAATGATTTTGTCATTAGTTCAAATTTACTTTTTATTCATAAGATAAAATGTATTAGTAATGTTATAATTCAATGTTTTTCATATTTGAGCTAAAATAAAATTGTTTATTACATAACTATTATTGCAATTTATGCTGTAACATAATATAAACTATTATTTAAATTCTTTTTAAAACGATCAGAACTCTTGAGTATGATTTGTATTTAAAAACGACGACATCAGATGTGGTCTGTATGATAATTTTTATGAGTCAGAAGTCAAATCAATCACATATTATGTATGCATTTATAGAATCAGCAGAAGTAAATTGAAGACCATCTTTTGACTACTGCTAATTATGATCATTATTCGTTATCATTTGTTTTTTTATTCTCATTTGTATTCTAATAACTGTCAAAAAACCATAATACATTTTTTTAAATGTTTTTAATTTTGATTGGATTTATAATGGATATAATTTAAAACGAACTTAATTAAATATCTTATAATTGGTTTATAATAATTCAACTAAAACCTAAACAATCAACTCATAACCTAACAGGAATACATGCAAACTGTGACGGCTGTGGATGGTCACTGGCTAGCCGAATTAGGCCCAATGTTCTTTACTGTGAAGGAGACTGGCAAATCAGGATCAGCCAAACGACAAACCATGGAAACATTGCAGGAAATGGAGGGCTCCATGAGAATAGCCCAGGAAGAAATGAAGATTCGAAAGCTTGAAGAAGAACGTAAACAATTGGCTAGCATCAGAAAGTAATCATATTATTATCATTTAACATTAGTAACAATTGTTTTAACAATATACATTTTTTCCAGAGTTGAAATCATCACTCCTGGTAAATGGGAGCCTGGCACCCCAACACTTCGTCGTAAACAAGGAAATCTGGGTTTATAAGCAATTCTTTTTTTATTTTGACATAACCTCAACCATGAAAATTAAAACATTTCATGACTGAACGATAATATAAAAAACAATGACATTTAAACTAGAAACTTGTAAGTGTTAAGCGTGCATTGCGATATATGTGCGTACAATTTATAAATTATACACAAATCATAATAACTTTTATCGTGATCACTGATATAATATGAATAATTGCATTGCGGAATTTTGATTTTGATGTAAATATATTTTTTTAAACATAAATGTATATTTGAATTTGTAAATGAAAGTTGATTTAAAAAATAGAAATTTGTACAATTCAAATCAGAATATGACAATGCTAAAAAATAAGTATTTATGTATTAGAACAAAAACTAAAATACAAGCCTATATATATATTTTTTTTATATTTTATCATATACAGTATGTATGACTGGCATACAAATGTTAGTTATTTTATTTACATAAAGTTTCCTATGAAT
This sequence comes from Periphyllus acericola, assembly GCA_949715065.1. Classification (NCBI taxonomy): domain Eukaryota; kingdom Metazoa; phylum Arthropoda; class Insecta; order Hemiptera; family Aphididae; genus Periphyllus; species Periphyllus acericola. The sequence continues at coordinate 5,494,489 of OX454265.1, read as the reverse complement.
TAAAAAAGAAAACTTATATATTGCTTAGCATAATATTTACAATTTACATACTAAAATAGGTTGCACACAAACATACATATTTCACCATTTTTACCTTGATTAAAGATCCGGACTATTAAAATGAATTCAATATTGAAAATCCAAAATTTTAAACTGAATACTGAGGACTACAATCAGTCATTGAGTATAATATATTCTAAATAGAGATCAATGATCATTTTACACAATTTCACTATGGGAAGAACAATAGATATGTGCAGTCGTCATTAAGTCTGTTATTTCTATATTCTAAAAAGCTAAAAATAAAATATCAAAGTTATTACTAAAAATAAAAATAATTATTAATTTTAAATAAAACAATGTTTTCATTTACAATTAAGTTTACAATGAATTACATTTGGTGTAAATAGTTTACAAACTATCTTATAAAAAAGTACATAATGGGAACTTGTGGCGCTTCAGCAATTTATAATCTTTACCAATTTATTTTATTTACAAAAAATAATATTATTCATACAAAATTTGTATATTGAAATTAAAAAAGTTGTAATTTTCTAATTATAAAATCTCCATTGATTACAATTGCATAAAAACTAAAATTATATAATAGTGTGTTCGATAAGTTTTAAGATTTAAAATCAATGGTACAATTAAATTAAAACTATAAAAGCAATAAAGAGTTAAAGATATTTGCCTTAGAACTGTTAAAAATACATTTTTTTTTATATTTACATAAATTTACAAACCAACATTCAATAATGATAATAAGGCATAATTTTGGTTAATATACGTTGATTAAATATTATGCATCAGTATGTACTACACTATGTTTTTTCAAGTACTCTTGATTCAAAAATGATTTTCCACATTGGTGACAAACAGCAGAAGAGAAATTTACTCGATCGTGAGTGGCATAATGTCGTCTTAACGAAGCTAATTTTAAAAATGACTTGTTACAAACCGTACACTCAAAGGGCTTGACACCTGAATGAATCATCACGTGGTTCTTCAAATGAGATGTGCTCTTGAACCTTTTTAAACAAATGTCGCAACGATGGGGCCGTGATTCGGTATGAGAAGCCTTATGAGCAATCAAAAATGATTCTTGTATGAATGTTTTATTGCACACATCACACCTGTGCACAGACCGATGATTGGAATGCATTATAGCATGCTCTTGTAGATGTAATGCATGATTGAATGTAGCACCACATTCTTTACATGAATACTTGGGTTCTGCTTGACCACTATTGTTGGTACAATTTCCAGATATCATGTGTTCATTGAGCTGCTCATATGAAAAAAACGATATACAACATGATGGACACTGATGTTGCAAAGCGAGTTTTTGATCATCTTTAGAATGGGTCAACGAGTGTTTTTTTAAATTAGACGAGTCTGCAAAAGCCAAACCACATACATCACATGCAAATGGACGACAACCAGTATGTGTAAGCATATGCCGCTTAACATCTGATGGACGGGTAAATCCCTTATTGCAAATACGGCAAGGAAATGGTTTTCGACCGGTGTGCGTTATCATATGAGCTTTAAGATTACTTTGATTTGTGAATGTTGATTCACATTTGACACATGAAAATGGTTTTTCTCTCGAATGAACCAATTTATGTCTCTGCAATTCAGAAGGTTTGCTGAATGCTTTATCGCAAGATGTACATGGATAAGGCAAACCTCCATTGTGGATCATTGAATGCACTTTCAAATTATAGTTAGTAATAAATGACATAGAGCATACTTGACAAACAAATGGACGTTCGCCAGTATGTATCATCATATGGCGTTCTAAATCAGATGGACGTCTAAATGATTTTTCACACATAGTACACGGATGCGGCTTTGCTTTAGAACTAGCTATTAAATGTCCACACAAATTACTAGAATAGGTAAATGTCATATTACAAGTTTTACAGTGCAATGGTCGCTCACCAGTATGAACACTTGAATGTCGTTGCAAGCAAGATGGCTTAAGGAAGCTCTTGTCGCACTCAGTACAAGTATACACAGCACTACCAGTATGTTTCATAATGTGTAGTTTTAAATCACTTTTATTTGCCACAGTCACACCACACTGATCACAAACAAATGGAGGATTTTCTGTATGAACGGTCATATGACGAAATAATCTGTAACTTGAGGGAAATTTCTTATCACATCTAAAAAAAAATAAAAAATTAAATAAATAATTCAAGCCATACAAAAAAGTATACAAAATAAGTAAAACCTTACTTTTGACAAGGGTGCAGTTTCTGGCGAGAGTGTACCTGAGCATGTTCTTTTAATGCTTGGTCATCAGAGAATACTAATCCACAAACTTCACAGTGGTGTAACTTAATATTACGATGTTGAACCAAATGTGCACTCAATGCATTTGCCTTGTCAAATTTTTCTCCACAAACCGTACACAAAAATTTACATTCAACATTGTGGCCTTCTTCGTGAGTTGTATCATGAGATTTTAAGGTATTTATGTCTGCAAATCGTTTACCACATTTTTGACATTGTAATTCGTCCATTGGGTCAAGTCGCATAAGACTTTGACAGGTTTCAACAGCTTCGTTAGCCATATCAATTGCCATTGAATCCTTACCTTCAGCAACATAAATTTCTGCTGCACCACTTTCTTGATTAGATATATCCACATTTTCAATTTTTAAGTTATTTATTTGGATTTGTCCAGACACACTTATTTCTTGTTGGCCATTGATAATTTTTGCTAAATGCTCAACTGTCATAGTACCAACCTCTTCTTGGTCCAACAATAAATGGGCTAAATCCTACAAAAAAGTTTGACAAAATATTATATTTTTCAAATTTATTGTATTAAAGAATAACTGAAAATTGAAAATGTATGACATTTTCAACATATTATTTAACAATATAAAGTTAAAAGTTTAACTGCTTACCCCATTTAATCCTTGGACAAATATTCCATATCCCATATTATTTTCATGGACTCTAAAAGAATGAAAAGTAATTAGTATTGTTATTATATATATGTACATAATTAATAATATTAATTTAACAATAAATAAATCATAAGTTAAAATAGTTATTGAATGTTATTCAAAACTTTCTTTGGTTGGTTTCTTATAAGTATTTAAAAAAGGAACACTTTTATTAAAAAAAATCTGGTAATAACTTTAGATTAAAATTCAATATAAATTTTACTTGAATATGGTATAGCAACAAATTCAATTTATTAAGCAATATAAACATGAATAATTATTATTTTCATTAAAATACGTTTAGTATAGATAAATAAACACAGTTTTTAAATTCATTGTGATAGCATTATCAATAAACTGAAAATGTCTATAAAAACTGGTTAAGATTTAATTAAATTTAAAAAATGTCCAATGCGTTTTAGAAAACTGTTGTAAAAAAAAAGTTTGAAAAAATATTTTCAAAACTTTAATTTTTATTACAAAGTATAATTTATAAAAATCAAAATGGTACATAACAAGTTACTTGTGAACTTAAATCAACCAATTATGTTGGAAGAATTGCCTGAGATTACATCATGCATATTATTAAAACAAAATTTAATCACCATCATTAATTACCACATTGTATTACAATGTACATACAATTTTATATTATGATAAAAATTGTTTTTGTTTTTGTTTAAATTTAGTATGTTAAAATCATGACCATTTTATCAATTAGAAAATTGTATATGCAATTACAAGTTTTGTAAAAAGGTTGAATAGAAGTCAAGTTTCTTACCGACGATCATCTGATCCTTCAACAGTTGCTCCTTGGACAGTAACCAAACGTTTTTCCCCAGATTTTTCTGTGACGACAATTTCAACACCACCGTTCATATCTGAAATAAAATAAAGTGATAATAATAATAAATATTATATAACACAAATTCAAATTTTAAACAGACATAGTTTCAAAATATTTTGGTTTTTAACTAAAAATTTTAATTTAATACTTAATTGCCTGCTTTGTATAATATATAGTAATATGTAGGTAAAATGTAATATATTTATCATTAATGGTTCATTGAATATATATTACACCAATACCCTTAATAACACACATGTACAGAAGTTAAATATGATATACAAGAATAAAATTCACATGTGAAATCATACTTGCCACCAAAACTATAAGATTATACTAAAGGTCAAAATTGAAATGTCTTCTTTACATGTTTAACAATAAAACTACATTTTCTAAATATCATAAAATAAATATATTATAGTTTATAACCTTTCAATATAGATATAAGATAATTAATCTTCTTAAAAATTGTTTTGAAATATCTTTAAATTAAAATACAGTAGATAATATGCATGATTATGCGAGCCTCCATACTTAATTTTTGTCTAGCATTTTGTTATAACTTTAAATAATCAACAACAATCACAATGTACTTTGTTGGATATTAAATAAGTTATTAGTAAAATGGATTTAACAATCATAGGATCTTAAGTAATATAATTAATTTAGGTAAAATAAGAAACTTAAATAGAGAAAATTATAAACAAAATATGTTCATTGATAATAAAAATGATTTATATTTAAAAAAATAAATAAATTAACAATATTTATTGAACAGAATATGATTAAGTATACATAAATAATCAACTGTTTGATCAAACTAATAAGCTTAACAGACAAAAGACATTGATTTTAAAGTTCTCATTGAGGTTAATATCAGCTGATGGGGAAATTATATAGATATACTGCCAAATAAACAGCATGTAGGATAATAAGAAGCTCTATTAGTTTACAAATTTTAATTTTAAAAATATCAGTTCATTTTTATGACTAAAAGTAAAATAACAGAAAAAACAAACCCAAAGTAATGGACTTTGAATGACACAATTGTTTATAAAATTAAACCTACAAGCTGGTTTAATTTTTTTTTTAAATGTTTAAAAAAATGTATCCAGCATATCTATAAAAAAGGCAGTGATAAAAATGTAATATATACCCACATATATCTTTAACTGTATCTATCCCTAACAATGATTTCACTGTGTTAATGGTTAATATTGTACGCATTAAAATAGGTATACTACCAAAAACAAAATCCACCTATTTGTAAATAATGCAATGTCAAAACAATTGAATGGGCAATCTAACATTTACTCACAGAGAAGAACAACCTGTGGATAATATTATTATGACATAATAGCCAATAAATATAGTATATTATTTGATAAACATTATGGCATCGACTGACGTCGTTTAAAACACATTTCGACTAGGAAGAGAACGATCTCTATGACCGAAGAGGCATCAAAATATATGCCAAAAAAGTAATAACTACGTCTAATACGTCAAAACATTACTTGCTGACGGCGTTACGATCTGCGTGCGACGATCCTATTTCCACACGACCAGCAATCCACATCGACTCAACACGTCGATTGGTTTCGAATTGTGTTCTTTGGCGGGCGAAATACGGGTAGCGCGAGAATTACACGGGTATTGAATAGAAATAATACGAAAAACTGAGCACACCACGACGAGCGACGTACGCGTATCGATGTCATAAACAATAATTGTCCGATATCACGATAACACCGAAACCACCTACAACGTTTTTCGATTTCTCCATTTCACGTTATAACAACATCATAACATAATAATCATACGTCGGTACGAAAATATTAATTTATTACGTTCAACTATCGTTAACTGTTACGGTTGATTATTATTATTATTCTATATACTTAAATCATTACCGCGGATCGGACTTTCATTACATCAGACCGTAATATTATTTTATTTGTTGAAAAAAAAACTACCGTGATGGTGATAGCGTACGACGAGATAATATCAAAGCATCAAACCCGATGGACGGAAAACATAGGAAAAAAAAAAACATTGCAACACATTTTGGCGAACGGCGACGCGCGGGGTCGGAGGGATCTCCTTCGCGATTGGCATGAAACGCGAGCGAATCGCACGCACGCACTACACGGGCGGCCAGCAGTGCGGCGCACACACGCCGCGCGATACGTTGGCAGCACTGTGTCGGCCGTGTTCCCGTTCCATTGTCCCCGTCACGAGTGGAACGGTCTTGAGGGAGGGGTGGTCGGCACGGCCCGCGCTTGGGCGAGGCGAGGCGAGGCGAACCGAACGATACTCTTTAGTTCTTCAAGGACAAACCGGTCGTCGGCGGTGGCGGGGCAGCGGTTGGAACGACGTCCTTTATTTCATTCCGTTTCATTTTTTCACTTGCACCCGTGGGAATAATTTCGAGGAAAATTATTTCTGTTTTTTTTTTTTTTCCTCCCCCCTTTTCTGCAGCCCCGTGTATCCGCTATCCATCACGAAACACGCAGCACGGTTAATTTAAAATAAAATATTATATACAAATGGAAATTATTGTGTCGGCGCTGGCAGTACACGCGCGTACAACAGAACGTAATAATAATATAATATCAACGCGTTGCCATGTTACATACCGCGCACGCATGTCTTCGTGTATTTGTAAATAATAATAATATGTGTACTACTCGGCTGCACGCACATACCCACTCGACCGCCGCCGCCGCCTCGAGTCCACGGCACGCAGACGACCGAGCGCCCTTTTTATTTCATTTTTTTCCCCTAAAAGTCTAATAATATTACCGTGTGTTACTGTACTGTTGGCACTTTGGCAGTCGTTATTGCCGCGGAGGACGCGTCACGCGCGGCCGCTTTTCGAAGAGTATTTCGTGACATTTTAACCGATCGAGGTGTATTGTGCACGACTATGATATAATAAGTATGAGAGAAATGATAATAATCCATCTGCTGTTCCTTAAAATAGCATGCCTTGATAGAGATCGTGGCTGTATCCGCGTAATCCGCAGTGTGTTATTACAAATAGGTATATAAGCTTACAACGAAATTTTTAGATTTTCGCATAATATTCATCAAAGTTCACGCGTGCAGTTTTCATCATGGTTTTATAACATCCCGAAATACTGAAAAAAATATCACATTATATGTGGGAAAATACGATGGACCGTAGATATTTGAAATATGTGTAGCGAGTAGAAGCTCCTCCCAAATTATAATCCTGCGGGAACGCCTGTATGTAAGACGTGTATATATTACACTATTACATTGAGTCATCGACCTTATTTTCTCAGAATCTGTGACAGCTCATCGAGACAATCTTCGAGACTTCGTTCTTCCCTGATTTAAAAATAGTAACTATAATAATAAAAATTATTTTAATAAGATCAATAGAAATTAATATACCGTGTTGGAATAAGGATTTGAATTGAACTTCAGCTTTTTGAAAATACTATAGGGTGAAAACTGAAGTTATACTGTATAGTTTACGATTTATCTCGCCTCTCACAACTTGGCACTCGCACGTTTGTATTGCCATTGATTAAACCATTATTAGTTATTGCCAAGCAGTAACATATCGAGGAATTTCTTTTGTGAGGGGCTGATCAGTTACATTTACATATCACAATTATCACATTAAAAAAAACCCATAATAAAATTCTTAGTTAAAAAATTTAAATTCCAAAACCATAAACTATACATTTCAATCAGATGTAGTATTTTAGTTTATATTATTTGAGATTATTTCGATAATTGTTTAAGATGTCCTGTAATTTTTGGGGATGGGGGCTAAAGCTCTGCCAGCCTCACCCCCTGGATACGCAACTGTTGCCAATGGGGATGTGGGGGTCAGATGACGTGATGGTCAGTTTTTTTAGAAATGTTTAAAAACAATTGTTGTTAATATTCATAAAAAATGAAGTTTTCGGTATCATTATTCAAATAAGTGATTTATTTTTGGTTTTCAGTGAAAATAATGGTAGATATACCAGTGTATACGCGGGAACTCGTACCTAACGACCTCTATAAAATTATCGTTTATAAAACGTAAATTCTAATATTAATTTATCCCTATTAATTATTATATTATATTTAAAGTGTTTTAGTGTAATAAATTGGTGTGCATTGCCTGTGAAGTCCGTTCTAGCATACAAATACATAATATAGCATTGTATCTAAAATAATATAATGTAGGTACAATGAGATAAGCTAATAAAGCACAATTTTTGTCGTCACCGATGACTTCCTGAAAAAATAATTGATGCTTTGCCATAATAGTACCCATTACTCAAAAGTTTTGTAATTTGACTTTAAATTTGAATGTATGTATTATTTTTTTAAATAAACTGTATTACATAAGTACACATTTTATTATTTATTATTGAAGTGTATTGGTTGATGATTATTCTATGAACTGAAAAATGTATAACATTATGTATAAATGTATAATTTATAGTTATTACAAACTACATATCTACACGACTGCATAAACATAATAGTGTAGCTAAGTTAACACTGTAAGTGTCCTAATTTTTTAAGGCATTATAAAGACCTACATAACAAAAAAATTTTTGTACAGAGGTTATAATTTTATCTATACTGATCCCACCCCCCAAGCAAAAATTATGTATACGCCGCTAGTTATGGCGTAATCACATAATTTGTTTTAAAACTGCACTGTTATAATACAGTTTTCGGAGGTCGGATCTATATTATTTCTACGGTTAAGACTTAGATACAATGATATTTCAATCTAAGTTTATACAGTACGAAAACATTTAACTGCCGGTCTCAGTGGACGTAAAAACATAAATTTTTTTTAATACCCTTGAAAAGATGAAGTATTATCGTCAATTCTCTAATTACTAATTACTAATTAGGTAAGAATAATTTGTATAAGCCCCGCAATTGGCCAGACCTAACAGTGTTTATTACAATAAATAGAATATAAGTAATAAATATTAAAAAGGTGTAAATGTATAATATAGTAGTAAAATATGTAATATTTAAATTATATTTATTGTAGGTTTAATCACGGGTAATATAAAAAATAAACAGTTTTAACCTACTGGCAAACTTATTTCAATGAATTTAATACTATTGTATAACATTACGTTTGTTTTTTAAGGCCAACACGTCAACGCATATTATACTGAATTGGAAGTTGCGCAAACGCAGTTTATATTCAAATTTCGTTGCCTAGTGAAAATATATATATATTCCTTAAATGATTCATAGTTTCAGACTTCGAACAGTATATATATCTGCGGACTACGACTTACGGAGAAAAAAATTGTTTTACCTGGACTAGAAATAAGAATACCGTTTTTTATTCTAGTGTATTTTAGTGCAATAATATTACAAATTTACAATATTCATGAATAATACAGCAACTATTATACATTTTTTATTTAGAATAATACGGTTAATAAAGTTAACGCCTCTTAAAACGTATATTTATGAGGATCAGAAACGGTATAATATATATCTATATTCTACAGATTCTTTAAAATATATAATTCTAAAGTGATTACTGATCAGTGGTTAGCGGATTATTTACACGACCGATCGAAAAAAAAAATTACAAGGACAGGGTTAACGGTTTCATATACACTCCGAATAGACCTCCAAAGACTAAATAATATTATAATAATATAATACGTCTATACTCGTATATCTACCTATTGTGGCCTATTTTTTTCGCTCACCTCGGCGCGAAACAGTGTTTTAGTATTATTATTTATTACCTACCAAAGAACTCTCCCGCCTACTTTACATTTTTGGTCGATTCGCTGCAGCTGTTCAACAACTTCGTGCAGTTAACATTTTCCATTTACAGTCTGTGTATAAATATAGGTACCTACTGTATGTCTATGTTCGATGGCTCTTCCGGTTTTCCGCTGTGGATGTTTTCCATGATCGGTTTTCCTCAATATTATCCCAAACTGAAAATTTCTTTTCTGAAAAATCTGACATGTATAGTATATACTATACGAGCCATATACGTATACACTATACAGTGTATTCACTATACAGCTATACAGGCCCTTAACCACTCCACTGGGAGTGAGACTCCATACATGTTCTTTATTTTTGTATATTTATACACCAAAACCAGAGGGGTTAAGAGGCTATAGCCCCCCCCCCTCTATAGACCGTTTTTTTTAAGCCAACAGCCGTTATACTTTATCAGTGGCGGTTCGTGGGTTTTAATGAAGTAGAGAATGGGAATTTGCACCTTTACCCCATACCACCATACAAAATTCCTAGCTATATCACTGACCAAAATTATAAGTATTCATGTTCACCTTTGAAATATATTTTCAAAGAACTTGGATCGTTACAATAAAAAAAATATACAGGCCTCTAACAGACGGCCAAAAAATCTATATTGGTTTAACAATAAGGTTTATTACTATATATACATTTACCATGTTATAATCTTACATATTTCCATATTAGGAATTAGTCTAATGATAAAACAATATATTAATTCTTCATCTCTGGACTAAAACAGTAATATTGAACCTAGGTTGACATATTTTATACCTATACAATATAGAACAATTGCTTTTACTTAACAGTTAACATAAAAATGTGAACAATATGTTTATAGTAATAGTATATTATAATATTGAAATAAAAACTTTACATATAAGTCAAATTATACTCAAAGTAGGGGTCATGTTTTGGTCTTGATCAAACTTGTCTTCTAATGAGAACTTAATAGAAAAATAATAGGATTTAGTTACAGATTTAAGAAAAAAGATCCTGTAGAAATTAATATAAATCATTTTTGGGCTTTTATTTGATTTTCATGGCTGAAGTAACAAAAAACAAATATTATTTTAATCCAATACTGGTTAGATTTACATCACAATAAGAAACAAATTGTTTTTTTATCATGAGAGTTAAATAAAAATAAAACCCTCTCATTAAGGTGAGCTCTACTGCCACAGAATAATTCATATGTTAAATGAGCATAGGCGTTGACCGACTAAACAACCTTTAAATCCACTAGTGATAAGATTCCTTATTTAAAGTCTTGTCTGCAGGAGGTGGACATTGAACTTCATTACCAACATAATATTATCTTACATCAATATATCTTGGAATTGTTTGGATTATAGTTACTAATAATGTAAAAGTATTAAGTAATGGTTAACATTCTTTGAAATTTAAAACATGCTATGATCACAAATTGAAATTAGTCAGTTTTTAGTAAAAGTCACAGCTCATAGAGCAAACAAGAAGTCTAAATTTTGTATTTTTTCCAAAAAAAGCTTAAAGTGTGGTTGGAAGAGTAGGTTTACTGTAAGAAGGTTAGGTTATTCATTTGGACACATTGCGTGATTTAGGATAGCAAGTATATAGATTTAATTAGACATGTTACGCATATAATATTATAATGTATGTATTATATTTAATTTTAAATCATAGCTTAAAGTAAACAATAATTTAATATTTTAAAATTGTAATCCAGTCTTCAGTATTAGTTTTAAATTTTAAACAAATTCATTAGTTCTACATTGATAAATGTTTAACCATGATTGTTATTTCTTATTCTTTCTATATTTTGTTTTAAATTAATTCAAATAAAATTGTTTTAATAGAAATATTTTTTATTATAAAAAAAAAAAATTATTCTAAATTAAATTTAGAAATATGAAACTTTTATTACACATGTTATTGCAAATATACATTAGTAAATTACTGCATTTTAATATACACATGTTATATAAATACAACTTATATATTAAATACAAAACTCATTTGCCTCTAAACTTATTTGGCCCACCTCTTTGTTGTTGTCCAGCACCTCGGTTGTTACCACCAGCTCCTCGTCCACCAAACCCTAAAATAGTATAAGCATTTTAATCCAAATCTTAAATATAAATTAATTTTTAGCAAATAAATTTCTGTTCCAATATACAAACAAATAAACTTTTATTATTCAAAGTAAGTTACTTGTAGATAAAATATTCATAAAAAGTATGCTAACTGAACCAATTTTTTTATAATTAATTCAAACTAAAAAAAAGTACTAGTCAATAGTCATTTTACCTTGTCTAGCACCTCTAGGAGCACGATTTTTCTGATTATCAGTACGCCCCCGAGCTTTGTTTACAACAATATCTTCTTTTACCATATCAAATATTTCGTCTGGTATTCTCAAATACTTAATCATACTGCCTCTGATATAACATTCTGGAAGTCTCCAAAATCTATCTCCATCCTAAAATGAATTAAAAATTATTAATAAACATGAACATAAAAATAATTAATGATAATTTGTTTAATTAGATTTAAAATTGTATAATGTGAAATACATATGCTTAAAACACATCGTTTTTAGTATTAAGAAATAATTTAGATTAAACAGCTTTTACACATATTATACTACATATATTATGTCTATCAGTCTATAATTCTATGTACTCATTTTAACAGCAGTACAAAATTGGTGAATGATATTATTTTGCATGGAAATATAATATGGAGTATTTAATAGCAGCTAACCTATAGTTATTAATAAAATAATGTAAATAAGAATATCAGAATCTAAAGCATGAGTAATAAATATAATTTAAATAAGCAGGTATCTCAGTCAGTATAAATTACTGTAAAAAATAAGTTAAATATAATAAATTAGTTTAAGTATATAAATAAGAAAAAAAATGAAATTTATATAATACTGACAGGTATATTAAGGTATGTTAGGTAATCTCTATGGTGAGAAGTTTTAAATTATATTGTTAACAAATAAGTTTCACTATATTACTTCCAGTATATAATGTAATACATACTTTTGAGGTACAGATCACTTCTCGTAAATTTATGTTCATCCAACTATCACAAGTCACTAAGTGTCCGTTGTATGTTTCACCATTTTTTAATTCAACCAACTGTAAAAAATATTTTGTTTTAAAATATATTTAATATAATTTTAATAATTTTAATACAAATCATGCTGTGAAATTAAAATTATATCAACTTAAAACACTAAAGGTACTTAAAGGAATAACTACTTATACCAAACATCAACAAATAAAAATAAAAGGAAAAGGTTTAATTTTAATCATAATGTGATTAAACTAACCTTTATTATGTTAGTTTCTAATTATTTAATATTTTTTTCATATACTGAAAAACATTGGTAACAGTTTTAAAACCCGTAATTTATGTATTCAAATAGAATCATCACTACATAAATGAGCATTTATATTCTTCATTTTAACCTCAATAAATACAATCAACGTTGAACATATTATGTAATTTTTTTTTCGATGGTTAAATTAGAAACTAAAAATTATAATTATTTATATTGTATATAATGTATGTTTACCATTGGATGATTCTGGGCGGTTTTAAGTAATGATAGAGGTAGCTGTAACAAAATACGATACAATATTATGAGAGATCAAAACATGAGTAATAAAATAAGGGATGATATCCGATGAAATATAACTTTAAAAATACATACCATATTGTTGAGTTATTTAAATGCAATGCGAATTCAAGGAATATTACAAATTTACAACAGTGTTAGAATGTTTGATGTAAAAACTGTTAACATTTGTAATAACGTTTCTGATCGTACAAAACGAACTATAACGAAAACGAATTGCCGGATAATACAACATGTAATCAAGTTGACACTGATAACTGATAAGTGATAAAAGTTATCAAAATGCTTGTAATCTCATAGAAACACAGAAGACAGAACTTCAGAACACCTTAAATGGCGTAGAGACTTGGTCTGACTGGTGTTGAACCTTAGAGAAATTATTAATTAGTAAATAGTCATCAGTCTTCACTTATGTCTTGGGCATGGTCAATTTTTAGTATTTATCACGAACTAAGATTTTCTTTGAAGCCATTAAACAACAATTTACCTGATGGTCACTAAAAATTTTATGCGCGTTAGAAAATCAATTTTTTTTTGTCCATGTACTCGTACATGATTTTTGTCACAGTGATGGGAGGTTTCTGATAGGAACTGTTGTCTTGTTAATACCTTAATAATTGCAAAGAACTGACGAAAGGTAAACAAATAAACCGGCCCAATATACTACTTTGATCCACTCGACCTTTTTCATCTAGAAACGTTTTTTCGAGAGCAATGATACATTGGATTCAATTAAAGACCATTACAGTAATATCTTTCACTCGTCCCTGTACCTTACTTGACCGTGGAGTCTCACCTGACCTAGGAGTTTTTATGTACTATTTCATCAACATAATATACTCATAGGTATTTCCAAATTATATTTATACCTATTTTATAATGTATACACTATATGTTATGCACCACGTAGCATATAGATAAGTATTATTAATATGTACGGCTTTGAGCAAAAAGTAATAATAGATACATCATTATATTATTATAAAATTAATTTTATTTACTTTTATGACTCATAAACAGTTACCAAAACAGGTATCAAACAATGAATGTCGAAAAAGTTATTACAAATTTTTAAAGTGGTGCCTATTCTTGTTAGGAATTTTAAAATACTAGCAAATGTATATAATAATATTTCAGTACATATCGGCTATCTACTACAATATATATTTTCAAATATTCAATAGTGCTGACATTTTAAATTTGTAAGCGTTTGGAAGGGATATTGAACTGTTGGGGGGCTTAACCCCTAAGCCCTCACCCTATTTATACCCATGGTTATTTGATGTATGTAATATTATAAATTATAATAATGAATAATAGTATGACACTATAACGCCACGTATTGTTGAGAGATATATTTAAAACAATATTAACTCAGAATATTAGTGTTCTTCTTTTTAAAATATAATTATAACGTGTGTACAGTGCATTTAGCTTGTGTCTTTCATAACTCATAAGGAATGTGATGTGAAAGCCGATACATTTGAAATTGTAGCAATGACCTGTGATCTATACAGTAAAGATTATTTGGTAAGATAATAATTTAACGTAAAGCATTGCGTGAGAGGTTGTACGACATCTAGTGAGCGTTGTTAGGTTTTAGTTTTACTGTCGAAGACCCTTAAAAGTATAACAATAACTAACTATTTTTTATAGGGATGTTCGGGAAAATGTCGATTTTAATAAATTATATTTTTTTTTTTTTTAATTTTTATATGAAATATACAATCTATGCCCAGGCATAATAAGAATATGTGCTACAAGCAATTTCACATGTAAAGGGTGAGGGAAGAAACCATCCAGTGATCGCACTTCCTTTTGCTTATTTATAAATGGATCTCATATAAAAATTATTGTGTTAGTTGTCATTAAGAAGGTCTCTACACCAGTTTCTTTTTAGTAGACGTGATGGATTTCCAGGAATTGTGTGAGTGGCCAGTCCGGATATAAGAGGATTTGGGTGAGAGGGCAGCTTATGGGAGAAGCGTTTATAGAAAGATTTGACTTCTTCGTGTATAGTTTTAATTTTTAAGTCAGAATGGATAGACAAGTTTGAAACATAATATGGGGCATTGATGATGGAGCGAAGGATTTTATTTTGTGTGATTTGTATTTTATTGCGCTTTGATTTCTTGGTATTGCCCCAGAGTTGGAGTCCATATGTCCACATAGGCTTTATTAAGGATTTGTATATGAGCAACTTGACATTTAATTTTGTATGTTTATTAGTTAATAATGTTTTAAGCTGTCGCTGACGTGCGTTTAGGGCGAGTTTTTTTTCGCTTACGTGTAATGCCCAAGTGAGGCAACGATCAATAGTTAGCCCTAGGTACTTTACCGATTGAGATGAAGGGATAGGTATATTATATAAGGAAACTTCGGGACAGGGGGCAAGTCTAAGTGTAAAGGTAGTGTGTATCGATTTTGACTGATTAACTTTAACTCTCCATTTGTCGTACCAATTTGACATTAATTTAAGATGATGTTGAAGATTAAGGGAAGCAAAAATTGGTTCTTCATTAATTGCTATGATTGCCTTGTCGTCCGCAAACCCAGCTACTATTGTGTTTGGAGAGGTAGGTTGATCAGCGGCATATATATTATATAAAATTGGTGACAGTATGCCACCCTGAGGGACATCTGCACTAATGTTTGCAATGTTTGAGAAAGATGAACCAAACCTGACTTGAAAGTGACGGACTGTTAGGTATGATTTTATTAACAGGTAGTACGTTGGTGGAAGAAAAAGTTTTAATTTATATAAAAGTCCTTCATTCCAGACGCGATCGAACGCCTAAAACACATCGAGGAACACGCAGGAGCAATATTTTTTTTTTCAAGAGAAAAAGATATGGATAAGAATATTATTCTTGATTTATCTCTTTAAGTATTTTTATCCATATTGTATTGTTATTAAAATCTGAAAATGTTCTTAAATTAATCGTAAATACCAATAGGTAAAAGCGTAGCATCTTTTAATAGTATTTGAAAATAAAACCACGTTATCTTGCCCTTGCATAATGTGAACAGATCGATATTATTATAATATATAAGTAGTATGTAAAATATATTTACTGTATATTATGTACTGTAAAACAATATACCCATCATTTTAGCATTTTTGAATTATGTAAATAAAAATCCTTTACGCGTATTTCGCTAAATAGCGTTATTCTAATTTCCGATGAAGAACTAACGGAAGTAGATCATTTGATTTAAATGGTCCTAGACGGGGACCAGTTGAGCAAATGCACAGCGACAACGGTACAAATTTTGTGGTTGGTGCTAAGCTATTTAGAACCGTAGATCAATTCACGCGGTATTCAGGATACCAGAAGGAATGTCAAAATTATCTGACAACACGAAATATTAGCTGGCATTTCAATCCACCTTCCGCTCCACACTTTGGTGGTCTATGGGAAGCAGGGGTGAAATCGGTTAAAACGTTACTGCATCAAACTATTGGTCTCCATCGGCTGAAATACGAAGAGCTAAATACGTTGTTAAGTCGTATCGAATCAACTCTAAATTCTAGACCATCGAGTGCTCTAAGTGCAGATCCAGCGGATTTCGAAGAGCTCACATCCAGCCACTTTCTCACTCTAATACCAAGTACCGCCGCTGTTGATCCCAATCTAAGTTCAGTTCCAATGTCACGGTTACAGCGTTGGAGACTAGTGAAGGATATCCACGCCCTTTTTTGGAAGCGCTGGCAAAACGAGTTTTCACAAAAACTCCAACGCCGAACCAAATGGACAACACAGGTTGACAATCTGAAGATTAATACGCTGGTCCGAGAACCAACTGCTCCACTAATGTGGAAACTTGGACGGATTCTGCAATTGAAGGGTCCAGTGCAAGAACCCGGTATCTCCACTTTTTGAAATTGTTCAGGAAAAAAAAATAACCAAATTATTTGATTTCTAATGAGTATGTAATTATTATAAGCTATGTTTTACAACATAGTATAGAGAAATCCAATAACCATATGTTGGTGCAGTAACCGGGTATCTCCGGAGATACCTTGTTATTGCACCGAACACTGTAACCAGGCATAACCATTTGTATGATATAAGTTTGTTTAATGAACGGATATACCTGGTTATTGCACCTAAATGTCGACAAAATTATTATTTATCAGATAATACAAAAACATTAATTTTGAAAAAAAGTGGAGATACCTGGTTCTTGCACCGGACCCTTCAATTGTGGGTTTTCCTGAGTATTTGGAATCAAACTGCCGTACAAATGGTAAACTTGGCCTTGCACTTTAAATGTTGGCATAAAACCTTCTTCAACAATCTGCTTATCACCAAACGAAGTCATTTGAAAACAACTATTATATTTCCTAGTACGATTAATGAAGTGATCATGATCAGGATGGTCTCCCTCAAATAAACTGCGTAATGATTCTGGTGGCGGCTGTAAGGGATCGAGTTGTGTTTTACCTATATTACAATTTACAGCACATACCAGGTGTTTCGCCTTTCCACTTAGAGCGTTACAAAAATTACATTTTTGGTTCATAGTGACTAGAGCTATAGGACACGTGCAATAATGCAATTACTGCAAATATGTAATTTGTTCAAAAAATTATAACATTTCGTAATATCAAGTGGCAATCTTTAAAATATGAAAATAACGTAAAAAATCAATGGTTTTCATTTTTTTTAGCATACAAAAAATGAAATAAAAAAATCAATTTTTGGACTCTCGTATTAGCAACGAGTTTTTAAATTTTACTGTTCAATATTGGTAACCAAAAAACAATTATACATATACTAAACGATACATTACGATTTGATGAGATATGGTGGATAGAATTAATGAAAATCGGTAAAATCCTTATTAAAAATCTATACAGTTAACGTAAATTTGTACTTGGGCGATTGTAACTCAGTATTAGTAACCCCTATAGGCTATAATTAGTTTGTAGTTATAATTTATTAATAAATTTCTTTATACTCATACGAGTATAATTAATAAAAATACAAATTAGAGAGATAATAACTATGGCCATGCGTATAGTCTATAACAATATCATATATTTCAATATATCAAATATTATATTTACTAATTTAATCATATATCCGATCAATAATATCATAATAATATAATATTACCAATAAATTAAATAAGTACAGTAACTATACTATATAATAAGTAATTATATTATATTCTTAATATATTATAAATAATAATATCTATCTCATATTTTTTACTTCATACAATTTTCAATTTATACAACTCTTGTGTAAACAATATTATTAACATACGACAGTAAAATTAAAATTAAAATAAAACAAACAATTGAAAACATTAAGCCTCGGAGTCGATTTTTTTAAGATCCATTTCTAGTTCGTCAGGTGTTCTTAAATCAATGGCAAAACGAGATTTAGATGCTCCAGTATTGCGTACTTTTCTGCTATAAGCCTACATGAATAACATCGAGAAAAAAAATTAAGAATTTACAATTATAACATACGTACCCACCGATTTTAAGTAGGTACCCAAAAATAAACAAATTTATAGTTTTGAGTTAAATTGAAAAATACAAAATGTATAACATCTATTTCCACTTCAGACAAAAATATTATATCTATTCAAGGCATCAACACTTATACGTATAATTTATGTTTTGATTACTTGAAATGCTGTCGCTAAAGCATAAGTTAAATTTCTTGCTGCTTGGCGGTTCTCACAAACAAACGCTACACAGTCAAATGGTTTTCTGTCCGTACTAATTTGTTCTCTGACGACAATCATGCAGAAGACTCTGGTATAGACTAAATCCTATATGTTAGTATAGAACTTATAGTTACATGATATAATATAGTTTTTCATTTATACATAAAAAAAATTTTTTTGCGTAAAATTATATTCATACTTGAACTCCATAAGAAACTGTGTGAATAGGAAAAACTTTTTGAGATTTGTTTCCAATGACCTCGCATCCGCCTTCAGTTATTCGAAGCTCAACTTGAGGCGGTAATGGTGTTGGTGAAGTTTTTGCTTTAGCTACCATTAGGTCGACCGGTTTCCGCGTGTGTTTGATTCCCCATAAACCTCTGGCTTCGGAAGAACCGAGCTCTCTGACTGAGAAAGATTGCGGAAGACGTTGGTATCGTATGTCTTCGTCCATCGTCAAATAATGTTAAATCACCGATTACCGGTAAATATTAAATCGATCTTAAGATCGAAACAAATAACGAAAATTGCTTTTTATAATTTTAATATTTAGCAGTGTTTAATGAAATGTTCAAGAGCAACTGTTTGCGTCGTACTCATAAAACGTGTATGTGACGAATAAAGTCGAAAACGAATTTAGTAGGTATGTAAAAATATAGTGTTGGTGTATAGCGCATGTGCCTACATCCCCAACCACTCGAGAGTCAACGCACGAATGCATTCACCTGTCGCCTGTAGTAACACAATAGGTAGTATAATTTGCTGGTGTCCAACTGCCATCTGCTATCGGATTTCCGGTTTCCTGTTAGGAACCTACCAATAGTATTATGACAATGATGAATTTAGAACAATAAAATAATAAACAATATACATGTGTAATATTATATATTACAAATAAAATTTTACTATTTGTTGATTTTATGTATCAAGGTGTTTATTTTCAATGTACTCGTGCCTTATTATGGGTGCCATAAACAACAGATTTATTCATTTATAAATTTATAATTATACATAAGTAGTCGTAAATATGACACGTACCTATAACATAATTATGTTTGAAATCATCATTAACAATAATGTAATACATATTATTGATTTTCAAATGAATTTTTATTCTGGGAAAATATTAAAACTTTTTATTATAGACTTTCCGTAGCGGCACAAAAATTTAGTTGAGTCTTTTAATTACTTATAATTTTGTAATTAATTTAATAATTAATACAACAATCAAGAACTTTAATTAAATTTTCAGCTATACAATAGGATTTTGATGTGTTCATAAGCTCAGACTTAAAAATTAGTTATTTAATTATGACATACCTACTCACAAACTTACAAAAAGAACATTTAAAGATTTTTAAAAAGGTAGGCATAGCCGAGTGGTTAAGGAGGCTATGCTTAAACGCATGTTCGCTTTCTGGGCGACAACACTGTCCAGGGAGAAGAATACACCACTACCCCCTAACCCAACCCACTATTCCAAAAACTCAAGTTTGACCAACAAAAACCCCCATCATACTAGCTTTGTAGTTAAAGGTGTACCAAGAATTATAATGCTTTTTATCACTTACTAGTTACAACATATTACTTTGCCTATTTTGTTTTTGGAAGCTTGATTTCATGTTATAGATTTGAAATAACACACATTTTGTACATAAAAATAATTAATAATGTGCCAAACTAATATGCATAACAGCTTAAATCTTATACATTTCGGAATTTATTACATGTATTGCATAAAAAAAACTCCATAACCAAGCAACATGAGACGTACCTGCAGTGGTGTAACTTCAAAATTTGGGCCCGGCAGAGAAATTTTCAACGCCCTCTATCGTCCAGGTATATATAATAGGTGTATATATAATATTAAGAAGATCCGAGGAAGAGTATTCACCTTACTAAAATTATTAAAAAAAATTTTTTTAAATATTTTTGCATAATATTATTTTATTAAATACACATTTTATCATTTTATAATCATTTAATTAATAATGGATATTTATTATTAATTTAATACTTCATATAATATACATACAAAAAAATTAGTTAACAGTTATAGCAGTTGTAACAAATAACAATTAAAATAAATATAAAACACAAAACTTAAAACATTTTTCTGGACTTCTTATTTGCCAAAGTAGAAATAATATCTGACGTATTAATTCCTTTTGCAATTTTCTATTCTATTAATAAAAAAAATGATTTGTTTAATAGTATATTATAATAGAAAAATATAGGTAGTTTTTAATTTTTATTAATAATTAATAGAAAAAAAATGTTTATTTCTTTGGGCCCCTATACGAAAGGGCCCGGGTGCGACTGCACCCTCTGATCCCTCTTAGTTACGCCACTGCGTACCTGATACTTTGTGATCAGATTGTGGAGTACTGGTATATTTATATATCAGTATTTAATGATTATATCCAAAAGGTTTGGAGTGTGGCATTCTATATACTTTTAATAAGATATCAAAAAATTTAGAATTAATTATATCATGACAGAGCTGTTTGGTTGTTCATTGTACAAAACAAAAACATAAGTATTCATCTTACATAAAATAAATTATAATAACTGTATTTTAATGATAGTTTTAAACATTTAGATTTAGATATTGTATCAAATTGGCAATTTTTAAATTTTCTTGACCTTCCTACAAACATTAATCAAAATCTACTGCTGTGATTGGTTCAAATAATTGAATACATATGAAATAAGTGTACATAGTCAAATTAAAATCAAGTTTTTACTTGAATGTATTATTCAAATAGTATCATATTATAAGTTTAGGTAAAAAAATAAAAAAAAATTATAAAAATTAAATATCCATCTAAATCTGCTGTTGGTTATTAATTTAAAACATTTTATAATAAGTATAATTTTCTAGTTCAGTTATTGTGTAATTCTTTTTAAAGACAACTTGGACAATACATTATCCTAGTATATATTCTTATATATTTATGTTTAAACTGTATTGTACAAAAATAAACAATTCAATAACTGATTTCTTCTAATGAGCGTTTGTACTTTTATACTCCAATAATTATTTTATTCAACAATTATTATATTTAGAATCATAGTAAATTTTATTCTGAGAATAAAAAATAAAAACCATGTTGTGTATATATTATTTAATGCATATAGTCAGAATCTAATGTATTAACAAGTATTGTTTTTTTATTAAACAGTTGTTTCATGAAAAAAATATTCTAAAACACATATAATTACTATGTAAATTAATAATATTAACGATAAAGATGATCAGCATGTATATTTGCAGCGATTTCTGATTCCCATTTATCACCATTATTTAATAACTTCTCCTTATTGTACAAGAGTTCTTCGTGAGTTTCAGTAGAGTACTCAAAATTTGGACCCTAAGAAAAACATTATAGAATATATTAGTTGTTATAATTAATTGAATCTTATAATTATAAATTACTTCGACAATAGCGTCTACAGGGCAAGCTTCTTGGCAAAAACCACAGTAGATACATTTAGTCATATCAATATCATATCGTGTAGTACGACGGCTACCATCAGCTCTTTCCTCTGCTTCGATAGTAATAGCCTATATAAACCAAGCAAATATAACAAATAGTAATGTATTATACAATTATTAAAGTAATTTTACTTGAGCTGGACAAATAGCTTCGCACAGTTTACAAGCAATACATCTTTCTTCACCAGATGGATAACGTCTAAGAGCATGTTCACCACGGAAACGTGGCGACAAAGGTCCCTTTTCAAATGGATAATTAATAGTTGCTGGTTCTTTGAAGAAATGAGCCAATGACACAGCTCCACCTAAAAAATGCAATTAATTTAAAAAAAATATTAGCAGATCACTAATAAATAGGGACCGGATTTATATGCACAAAAAATCCTCAAAATATGCTTCTAAAAATGCTGTAATATGCTACAAAATATGCATTTATTTTTAAATAAGCACTTAAAATTGAATTGAAAACATTTTATTTAAAATTATTTAAAAATAAGTATTAACTAATTAAGTATTAAAAAAGGTATAAAAAGGTTTTAAATATATAAAAAAGTATTTTGTCATCTTCACTAAGTTCGCCATTTAACAATCTTTATCTTCAATATATAAAATATTAGCCCACATTAATAAAAAGTGAAAACAAAAATTGAATTCATATTTTACCTTATTGCACTGGATTATCAGAAGTTGCTTAATGTGTTAGGTTAGGAAAACCACGAAAAATAAATATATGTGCTATAGATAGTAATATGCGCTATAAAACTACAAATATGCATTAAATATGGATTTAATAGGTAAAAACGTTGAAATATGCAAAATATGCAAAATACAATTAGTGTTATTTTAATAAGAATGATCTAAATCAGGCACAATTCTCATCAGATTTCAAAAAGCTTATTCCAATACATATATGCATTTGCATATAAATCCGGTCCTTACTAATAAATAACAAACTTAATCAAAAATACATGAACTTATTCTAGGTATTATACATAAAAGTATATAAAAGTATTATACATTATACTAGGTATTGTACCTGATAAAATTTAAAGATAGATTACTTAAATTTTAAATAGATCATAAATTATTATAAATATGCGTTCATATATTTTTTATATTCTTACAATTTTCAATTACCTCTACATATTTCTGTAAGAAAGGCATAAGAAATAGCTTGATCAGTCATAGCTCCCCAACTCAAATTTTCAAATTCTGCATCCCTATTTACATTGACATAATTTGTTCGTGCCACCAACCGCAGAGGTACTCGAGTAGATGATCGTAAAACTGTATTACCTATGAAAATAAATTTGTGAACAATGTATACACATTATACAACTAACCATTTTCTTCTGATGATAACTTTGTTTATAAATAAATGTAGTTTAATTTGCAGTAAAATAAAAAAATGTTTGTAGGTAATATAAATTTAAAAAATATCAAGATTTTATACAAATTAATACTAATAACTTTTTATTCAGACAAACCTTTATAACATAATGCATTAAGCGGGCATTAAGTTAATACATAGGCTATCATCGCTATCAATGATCAATAGTTAATTATTTTATTACATCAATGTCTATTATTTTGAAAATTAGTTCTAAAATTATTTTTATAATTTGACCAGTAACTCCATGGTAAATATTTGCAATAGTTATTAATTATATTAATAATTAATAATGAAATATTATTTTACATAAAAACTATAATTAAATATGTTAGATCTATCTATACAATGTATATCTTAGGCAGTTAGGTACTTACCAGCTTTGGTGAGTGCTGCAAAATTCATTTTAAATATGTTTGAAAATGTCACGCGAACAATTAAATCCCTTCGAATAAAAAAAAGTTGAATATTGTAATACTAATTACTATGATAACTTTTGAAGGAGATTTCTGAAGTAAAATGAAGATAATCTCAATTCTCTCAAACTTGATAGGTTATCAGCTATACTGTTTCTAACTTCATGTTTCAGCTGATGCCCAGATATTTTCAACAAGCTGTTCATTATCATCATACCAACATTTTTGGAAAAAAAATCTTATCTTTGTGTAAGTGATAAGACAGTTTTAATTTAAATTACAAATATTAATAAATTCCATTATTTTTTTATAAATTGTAATATAAGTTATAACAAATATTAAGTCATATGTTCTGGTATGTACACCATTACTAGGGGCCATCATTGTATAATAAGACAATATATTTCCTGTTATTTGGTTTAATAGATAGTAATTCATATTCATAACACAATACAATAGAGTAATAACACTAATAAAGTAATAACCAATAAAATAACACAAAATAATGTTTAAACATTTAATAGATTGTCATATCTTAGAAGTGTATTTTATAACAATTAATCACAGCATACATAATATAAATGCAAAATATTCAATAACCAGTTATCAAATAAAAGCAAAAAAAAATTTGGTAATGTAGGTATTTGTATAACATTTTTATTTAATATATTTTTATATAATTGTAGAAATCACAAAAAATAATATACGTAAATCAGTCATTGCTTATATTGATTAATTAATATTAAATAAATTGTATAGTATCTAAAGTATTTTAACATAAAATACACAATTGTTTAAATATTCGACATTTTTCTTCAGTTATTTATTTCCTATTTTGGATTTGTTTTAAGTAGTTGGCTGCTCTTACGGTAATATTAAGAGCTGGATTAATTGAGTTTAGTTTTTCTTCACCAATCAAACTCAATCCACATAGGCTTAAGCAGGTATGCATCGGATCTGGTATCGAATCCATATTTTTGCTAAATCCACCAGTTATCAAGTTGGCATTGTTCAGAACGAAATCCCTATTCCTGTCTTTGTTTATCCTATCTAGTGATCCCATAATACTGAGAGTAGCTCCCAACCAAAAAGAATAACAAGTGTCTGGATCCTTATTAGGTCTTCCTTGGAAACCACCATTGGTTTGTCGATTAACTGCCCAACGTTCTAATATTTTAGATTTGTTTTCATCCAGTACAGAATTTAATTGGTCTAATAAAGATAAAGAAGCGATTGCACAGTAAGTAGAACCACCATGCGATTCAGTTCCTGGGTTTTGTCCAAAGGCACCGTCATAATTGAAACAATTTGAAATGAATTTGATAGCATTATTTACGTTGATGGTCGACGAGTCGTCAAGTATATTGCATATGGCCAGTGAACAGTACACGAACCGTAAATCACTCTCACCGTGCTCGTAGTTGCTCTTGAAACTGCCATCAGGTTTTTGCAGAGATGCAACACCACGGAGTACGGCCAATTTGTTCACACGGCTCAAGTCATCGCCTAGTGTTACGAGAACACACAACGCCATGTAAGTCATGGCGACATTACTTTCACAGAACTTGTCGCAGTTCGGATGGTTCTTCAAATGGATCACTGTAGTGGAGCCCATGAACCCGCACTTGTGCACCGGACAATGGTCGCTGGGCACAAGCTGCAGCCTGTACACCCATTCGACGATGTCTTTCTTGCGATCGTGCCCTAGCGAGTCCAGACCGTCCAATATGTCCAGGCCGATGAGTGAAAAATACAGTATGGTCAGCCGCGAGTAATCGAAAACTGCCGCCTCGCCGGGCAACAGGTCCAGGGAGCGTCGAAAATACTTTTTGTGCTGCTCGGGCTTGAACTCCGGCTTGGCCATCTCAGCGGAAACCTACGGCGGTGTATCAGCTCACCCATGGACGAGTAGACATGTTCCAACGACGTCAAGCCTGGCGGTTGTTGTACTGCTACTACCACGCGAGGTTATAGTATATCGCGCGCGATCGACATGAAATTTGCGAACGAACAAACATGTACGGCTCGGGAACGATCACTGTTATCGAAATTCGAAATATCGAGTGTTGTTGCTGATGATGTTATCGATGTTCGGATTTTCTCACTTCTGAGCGTTACGTGTTGCTCGAGCATCCGGCACTCTGGCGAGGATAATAATAATAATAGAATACCCTATTATTGTATTATAAGTACCACACTACTTGCTGCGTGAAACCGGCAAAATAATAATTACTTGTCTTTATGTTTTGCCAAGGACGGTGGTACACACCCGCGTGAGTCGTCACCAAATTGATCGCTAGAGAGCGCACGAGTTACATAATTCTATTACACGAGTTAAAAATATATAGAATGTAAAAATCAAATCAAAATTATACTGAACATAATATTTTTATTAATTTTGTCCTTTAATTTCATTTTTATAGTCTAATTTTCATAATTATTAAAATAAAATTAATTTATAAATAGAATTAGAGATTGTAATCAAGACTCTGTTATAACATACATCTCAAACACTTAAATACCTACATAATATGTATAATAACAAGGTGATACTCCTAGGCCAGGTGTGAGTGTGAGACTTAATGGTCGGGCGAGATATAGAGAGCTAATTTGCTGGAAGTCCATGGACGTAAATAGGGGCCTCAAATGCATAGGGCCTTTCTAAAACAAAAAGAGCGGGGGATTCATCTTCCAACCACCATATACATCAGGGGTGTCCAACGTTTTGGATGGACTGGGCCACACATATTTTCATAAAAATACATTTTACTTATAATTTTACCATAGTGAATAGTGAGTGGACATTTTTTTTTCACTATTACATTTATTTATAGCTCAAAGAAGAAAATAACAATGCATCCAATAATAATAACAGATTCATACTATGCACTGTTCAATAAGTTCAAATTTCAAAGTTTATATTGTTTTTAACATGTTGTAGTTTTATATTCTTAAAATGTTTTTTTTTCTCAAAACATGTATAATTAATCGATGGTTTTGTAATTGAAGTAAGGGCCGCATTAAAATCTACCGCTGGCCGCATGTGGCCCCAGGGCCACGGGTTGGACACCCCCGGGCCCTGATATACACTATACACCCAATCGCATCAATGATACCATTCAAAAATATCACAAATTAAATGTAAATTAATAATAGTAATAAAAATATTTTATTCATTGAAATAAATTCCAATTCCAATAAAATAAAATTACAGTATGTGTGTTTTATTATGTCTGTATTATTGTATAAATTCTATAAAGAATATTTTATGTACATAGAATTGTCAATATACTATACATAATACAAGATTATTCGACTTTTGAGTGAAACGAGGGATGCATTGATTTTATCAAAATGTTTGTCTTGTTTGTGTCTGAGTACACCAATTTGAACAGAAGGATTGCTCCAATGTATACAAGTCGAGAACTTTTCTGAGAGAAAATTTTGTTTAGTTGATTCTTCGAGGAGGGACATCTTTGAATAATTCAACAGTTGTTCGAGTAATTGAGAAAAACAGAGGAAAAATTTCCAAAACTTCGACCGAGATCAAGAATCTATTCACCGTCTAGTATTTTCATCAAGAACAATCCATTTGTTTATTTTTCATAAGATGTTCTTTGGTTGTGTTATATTAGTACAATTTTAATTAAATAATAAAATACATTTAAAATTTTTTTTGTAAACATTGAGCAAAGGCTTCCTTGTACCCATAGGCATTTCAGGTTTAAAAAGAATATAATAGGTACATTATTAATTTTTTATTAAACATGTAGGATCGATACTCTTGCAACTTTAGGCTTTTAAGTTGTAAAACTTAAGAAAAGACCCAAAAAAACTAATTTTACATCTTAAGCTCGAAACCGGCACTGCATATATTATCGATATATCGATATAAGCATTTAATATTAATCTTATAGTTTTTAAAAACATTTTTTTACAAAAGTAAAAACATTAAAAATTCAACCTACTTAATTAAAAAAAATTGGTTCTACTATTATATCGACCATCTTCAAAATATAAGTTGATCCAACCGTCCTCTTTCACCTAGAATGGTTCAATCAAACACTCTGATTAACATCAGTAAAGATAGGTTAGATGACGAAAAAAATGTTTTCATGACCTAAAAACTGTAAAAAATGACGATAAAAAATTACCTAAACATTTTCATAGATATTATACAGTAACTTAAAAATCGTTTGAAAAAGTGGTTGAGTATAGATACTTTTAGATCGTTGTAAAAATTTAAAAAATCATATAAAATTAATATGTATATTACTACGGATTGATTAATTATTGTTTCTTTCATTCATTCACCGGATAAGCTTATAAATCGGTATACCAGTAAAAGCATGTGTAGTATGAGTGTATTACACGTGAGCACCATGCAGTAAATCGAATCATAACAATATCTCCCCAATAATAATAAAATATTATTTTTAAAAATGTAAACATTTATTTTGAAATCTAAAATTTATTAGAATTTGAAAAATATTAGAAAAATAATGAATTCACAACAATTACATATATGTATTATGAAAAAATTAAGTTATTATAGTTATTATTATATTTACTAACAAGTTTACTGTAGTTTAAAATATACTAAATACCTAATCAACAGTATTCCTAGGTATAACAAACCTAATCAATTCCTTACATTATTTAATAGGTATTACATTTGTGAATTTCATAATTTATTTTGAATACGTAGTAGTGTAGTACTATCATTGATTAAATATTTAATCAATGGTACTATATATTTATTTACATGATTATACAGACAAACTATATAGATAATAATGACAAAATCGTTGAAGGTTGAACACTATGAACTCTATATAGTAATTTATAGTATATTATATTTACGTATGCGGTACGTGTCTATAATCTATATAAACAGGGAAA
Organism: Periphyllus acericola; assembly: GCA_949715065.1. Lineage (NCBI taxonomy): Eukaryota > Metazoa > Arthropoda > Insecta > Hemiptera > Aphididae > Periphyllus > Periphyllus acericola. The sequence continues at coordinate 5,465,354 of OX454265.1, read as the reverse complement.
TTCTTCGCTGCAAGAAATAATATTGAATTATATTTATGGTACGGGATTAGGGGAGTCTTCGCCTTCAGTGAAATAGACGTGATCGTCGGTAATACAATATAAATTTAAATATACATAGTTATTTTTTTTTTATTCACATCAATAATTTACAATTTAATTATTTACACTAGTTGTACTCAATAATGGTCTATACTTATAATATTATATGATCCAAAAAAATACGAAACGTATTGCATCGTGTTTAGTTGGTCGATGTGGCGACTGAAAACGGCGTTAGATGTAATATTATTTCTTGTAATCGAAATTGCTGGATCGTTGTTGTTTGTGTTAAATTTTGTTAATTTCACGTTCTTTCCATTGTCTGACCTATGTGGTTAAAAACAAATTTCGGAATAATGCCAGTTTTGGGTTTCGATCTACAGGAAAAGATTGATATCACAGTCCAAAGATATTGTAACAACATTTTCGGAAAGGATTGCTGTGAATTAGAACGATAATCATTAGTTAACTTACAAGTCACAATGACGCCATTGACCATACTCTTAAGTATTGACACCTTATCATAATTTTACTGCTATCAAATTGTATCAATACGATTTTTCTTTATTGATTCATAATTGTATAATAATATTTTTTTTTGTTGTCTTCGTTAACTTATATCGACCGTTAAACAAATTATATATTTTTTCTGGAATACGTCAATGATTGATGTTTAAATTTTTAACCACTTCAGGCATTAGAACTATAATCTATCTAGTTCTAACATTTTACAATTAAACACCCATATTCGTAAGGGTCAATACGTCTTAATTGTCATCACAGCTGTTTGAGAAATAAAAATAAAAATACTGATATGGATATCATATTTCAAGACACACATAATTGGTTACATTACTTGGTGAAACACAGCATAGTTGTAAGTAAATTTTAAATATAGTTAATACAATTATTAAAAAGTAAATGCCAAAAAATGAAGTAGGTACGAGTTCTATGTTAGGTAAACAGATTCCAAAGGATTCATTTTCAACATTTAAAAATATTAAAACGAATTGGCAAAATATATACATTGAATTACACAGTTTAATAATTGAAGGAATGATAGAAGGAATAAGATCAAGAGGAAAACCAAGAACTAAATACATAAGCCAAATAATGCGAGATGCAGGAATCAGTACTTACAGGGAGCTAAAAGACATGACGAGTGACAGGGAAAGATGGAGAAGACATTAATTGTTGTGTAAAGAAAATTGTTAAAAACCAATCTCGGGATTGTAAAACAGAAAAAAAAATACATTGAAGCATTGGCTAAGAATTTTTGCAATGACGATGCGAAAAAAAGATTTCCAAAATCGAATATGAAATAATTAATGTAAATAAAAACACTTATACGAGTACTTGCAAAATAAAAATCAGTATGTATTAGTTAGGTACTAAAAATGAATTTTTTACAACAAACTTGTATTACGCTAAGCATAAGTTTATTAATATGATTAATTTTAACCATAGAAGAAATATACATAGGTATTATATAGGTAAATTAATGTATAAAATATATTAATATATTCTATAATATTGAATATACATAGAGACTCCATAGATATGTGCGAAATGGAAACCAATTATTTAGTTTAAAAATGTTTCAAGAGATAGCGTTGTTCGTATTGTCAATCGGCGTAATTCGAAAAAATCATTGGTTATTGAATAATTAATTCTATAATCAATGGTAAAAATGTAGTAAGGCTAAGCAGGTAGCTTATGTTTATTAATTATTTAGACTTTTATTTTTTTTACACTAAATCGGAAACATCCGCGACCGCCGACCACCATTTACTTACATACGGAGCAGATTGTTAATGATAAAATATGAATACTGAATCTGAAACCTAAGTGGCAAACAAATTCGTGCCAGCTACAATGCAAAAACAATTTACTATAATAAAGTATCAATTCTCTTTTCTTATCTCAGCAATATACTATACTCTTAATATACCTTCATTATACCATTATTAAATTAGTAAATAAATTTATAAATTATTTAAAATAAAAAAATGTTTATTTTCAGAAAATTAGACAAATTTAAAAAGTATGAGAATCATATTTGAAACTTGTAAGAACCTAAAAATTCTTTAAAAATGTCTTAAAAAATATTCTCGTAATAAAATAAAACAATAATTTGATTGTGTATCTGATGTAGGACTTAGTTTTCAAATTCTCGGCGCCCGACACACACCGAGATGCAACTACATAAACATCGTTTCTTATCACAGATCGTACGCAAAAACAGTCCCTTCGAACTGGGAACGTTTTTACTTTTTACCACGATAGCATCTATATTACAGGTGCAGCCTGCATATTATTCATATTTCACGATACAGTCTGCGTTAGTAGTTAGTACTAACGTTTGTACCATAACTGCCGCAAAGTGCAGGCAGTGCAGTGCAGTAGTCACGATTAATAGTATACGTACACGAATATAAACATAAAATATAAATACCATCTACAACCGTGGTAACAGTCAACGGACTTCAGTAAAAATTGGATTGTATAATATTTAATATATATTTATAGAATAAATTATAAAACAATTAAAGTATAATAATCTATAATCAATGGTACTACTGTCCACGAGTAAATAATATGCTTATTAATCCGTCGAGAGTTCTACCGCCTGGCGAGCACGGTCGGTCGAGCCTTCAAGGAGCTTGTACACAATTAGCCGCGGCCGTCATCTGTTTTCGTCGCACGGTCGCTGCTCTCTTTCTCTTGCCCACCGTTTTTCAAGGACACCGCCGCACCACCCTCGCCTACCCGCGCACCGTTGTCCATCGTCCCGCGCCTTTATCAATCAATACTTGGCGTCCCAGGCAAACGTTCTCCGCAGTTTCGCTCGCAGTCGTGTTCCCGTGCGCTCCGTGCCTTGTCAGTCGTGTCGTTTTAGTTTTCTACTCGCCGTCGTTCCGAATGTTTTTGTCATCACCGTCGTCCGTTTGTTGAGACGTTCAATCGCCAAACAGAAATTAACCACAGTAAGTGAATAAGCACGATCGTGATGTTCTTTCGCGTCATGGATCGGTCGTCGACAAGTTTCATGTTTTTATCGCTTCACTGATCACGCTCGGACGTAATGACCGTTCGGTGGTCACATTCCACTCCTGTCGGTCTTGCGGTTGACGCTTATCCTCCGACTTTCCACTCCAGAATAACTCCAACGTAAAGATCGCTCGGTACGCGGTCTCTGCGGTTGGAAAAATAGAAAATCTCTCGAAAAATGACGACTTCCGGTATCGTGTTGATCTTGATATAATCGTGTACAGCTTCATTAATATTGAAGTTAATCGTCTGCTCGGTTAATCCCCAAGACGTTTGAACCCTTTGTCTTCAACTGTAACGTCAGTCTCAAACCCTCCCTAGGTCTTGCTGGCCATTCCCACTGGGGCTTTTGCGTTGTTGGTTAATAATCGTGCTTGGCATATGTTTAGGCAAGAATTAAAGGACACATCTGTCTTTTGTTTGCTTACGATACACGGTGTGCACATACCATGCAATACGCTAGTGATGGCGCTGTTGAGTGCTATTACCTCGTACAACATATGGTGATTGAATGCAACACATATTATACAACATTTTTCATTTAGTTTCATAGTAATGCCATGACTATTGAAAGCAATGATAAAGATATAATAAGCCCAATTAGAGTTGAGTTGAAGACCGAAGAATTGTTACATATTTTTCCCTTACAAAACTAGCAATTATTATGGTTTGTGACTTCTTATTCTTGATCATCAGTCTCTAGGACTATAATATTGTATAAACAAGCTTTGTTTTCTGAATTGTTTGGACTCTTAACATCAAGTCGTTATTTAAATTAGTATGCAATCATTATCGTCCAATGAGTTAATAATCATGTTTTTGTATTTTATGGGTTTGTTTCTATTCTATTGTTCTGTTATTCTTGTTTAAATATATATTTAGGTGACCAGTATTGGTAAAGTCTAAATGATTGTACAGTTCAAGGAGGACTATATATTGTTCATGCTCCATACAATTTTCCTGTAATGAAGTAACCTTATCTTAGGTACACAATTTTATTATTTGAGTATATTTTTAACAATCAATTTTTTACATAATCAGTATAGGCTATAGTTTGTTACTGTTATAACTTCTAATGAAAATGTTGTTTGATTTTAAATATTCTACTTTAAGTGTTATAAAAATTAGAAAGTTTGTATTTGTGTAACTTTATTCTTATCAAAAATAAAATGTTTTTCTACATTCCTTTTTTGTATATTTATCATAGTTTTTATCAGGATTTTTATTGTGTTTTATGTAATAACTTAAAATATTACCTACCTAACCTAACTATCTATAATTGAAGAAATAAATTGTAATACTAAGAAGTTTCAATAAAAAAAAATAAATTAAAAAAACAAATATCTAACTAATAGGAAATATTATTTTCATACATTTTATATTATACATGCTAAAAATTAATTTATACATTGATATTGTTGTAAGTTATAACAAGTCATTGTTAACTCTTTATTCAGAGGTTTAAAATAAAATATACACTTTAGGTATCTACAAACGATTGGATTTTAAAAAAATGTAGTTTAACTTTTAGGAAAACATAAATATTTAAATTTTGGATTAAGAATATTAATTGGAAGAATGATTCAAATATAATTTGATTATTTTAAAATAATATTTATGTTAATTAAGTTTTTTGTAAAATATCTAAAATTATTCAATAAATATGAAAAAAATGATATCTGACTGTATTTGTCCTATCCTCCTAATTATAGATATAAACATTAATTATTGTATATCTTTTTTATTTTGACGGTTATGGTAATTTTGATAAATGATTGTCAGATTGTATATAATATACATACCTAATAATAATAAAAAAAAACTTAATTTTTACAACTTTCAATATGTTTTTGATTAATCGGTACCTAGGTTTAAAGTAATTTATTGTACTTGTTGACTCTTGAGTGATTATTGCTTATGAAAGTATGTATTTACTCTAAAATAAGTTGCAAACTTATTTACCAATTATATGTAACATAACGTTCAACAATTTTTACTCCACTTATACTAAAGTCTTTAAAACATTATCACTATGTATCATTTATTTTTTAATTATTTTTTTTATTTAAACATTTGTATTGGGGTTTTGACCTGAGAAATCTAACAATTGCATTGAATAATAGACTATATTGTACAATTTATGTAATTACTCTTGAAAGCGTCTCATTATTATTATTATTTAAACATATTCAATGTGAATAGTTTGATATTCGTTGTAAAAGTAATTATTATTGCCAACATAAATGAAAAATGGATTTCTGTATAATAATTTTCTGTACACCTCTAAATAAAATTAAAATAAAAAAATTTAATAAAATAATTGGTCCTAGAAACAGCTATGAAAGTTTCGCTAATAGAGTAATACTTGGTAATAGGTGCCTGGTGCATGTTAGCTATATAGAAGATTCAAAAGAGCATTCTATGAAAATAAATCGGTTCACCTAATTATTTACATCCGTGTAATTTGCATCAGTAATATTAAGTATTGTTATATTTATTATTTAACCAAGTACAACTATAGATAAGAAGTAAATTAGATAAGTACTTAATTTTTGTATTTGTTCTTCCTTTACATAAATTGTACATCATTAATATTAATATTACTCTCTTATTTGTTGTTGTTTTAAGTATAGATTGATCTTGGACTGTTTTAATAAATTAAAAGTTGATTATAGAAGTGTTAATAACATAAAGAATTGTAAAACTAATATATTTCTCTTTATGATCACGATCTTAATTTGGGAATAGGAAAAATGTTAACATCGGTTTGATTAATATTAATATAATTGAAAGTAAATGTTATCATACTAATATGCATATATTTGTTTTATTTTTATTGTGTAGTTTATTTAATTATTTAAAATATTTTTTCAGATGCAAACTCAACAACCACCTACGAGCTCAGCATTTAAATTTATAGAGCGCCGTAAAAATGAGTGGCGTTGTCTTCTCTGTTGTCATGTCCGAACAGGAACAATTTTTCTTGGATTATGGCATTTGGTAAAATAGGAAAGAAATTATAAAATAAATTATTAGTTTTACTCATTTATGTTTGTTTAATTGTCTTATAGATGTTACAATTATTGGCAATAAGTACATTGGGAGTGTTTTTGCGTCATCCAGAGTTATTGAAACCTATTCAGATAACAAGAACTTCAATGATAGAACGCAATGAATTACCTACTGCTTTAGCTGAACGTAATTTGCCAACTATTAATTTGAATTCTATTTCAACTGATAGTTCTGCATTTTCAAATTATGATCAAGATGATATAACTGAACCTACTTCTGGTGGTATAAGAAATGATGAATATTATACTTCTTATGGAATGTTTATGGGCCGTCCATTGCGATATGGTAAACACAAATTTTAAATCAATTTATTAACTTTGTAGTTATTATTGTTTAAAATGTTATATTTATGTACAGTTGAGTATCTAGAATTGTTGAACTGTAGGTTAATTAATCTTATATTAGCCCATTCAGTTTAGAGATATAAACAACTGAGCTATTTTTATCTTAACAACTATATTTTGGTCACAATTAACTTAATAAACTAGTAGAAGGGGGCTGTGGCAGTTCTTTTTCTCGACTGTAATCCTGCTGAAAACAAAACTCGCCAGAGTTTGGATTCAAACCAGCAACTGTGCGTTTGATCACAGCTGCCTTTTTCTGCTCAGTCATATCTTAAGCACATAGTCTTAAGTGGCAGGAGAAAGTACATCAGTATATTGTATAGATTTGTATTTTAAGAATTAAGATGAAATGTGTATTTAAAAAACATTTATATACATGTTCTTTAAAATTTTAATATTTTTATTTACAATTAAAATAACTTCAAGCTTTTAGTATCATATTTCCTTATCGAAAAACAGCTAATTAAACTTAATAAATTATCATATATTTAAGTATACATGTTTGCAATTTATTTAGTTATTATAATTAATAATATAATGTTTGAGAATGATATTCTCTAATTAAACAATTGACATTACCATCAAAAAATGATGCCACAAATATAAATATAATGAACAATAAAGTATAGTTATATTAATGTATACATATGTTTTTTAAGCTACATTTAGGAATGATAATATTCTAACAATTAACTAATATACTATTATAGTTGACTTATTTTATAAAGAATTATTTATTTTGTATTTGTACTTTGTGATAAAAGCTAGAAAAAAATTTGGTGTTAAAATTATAACTATAAAATTGTATAATTAATGTATAAAATAGATAATATAATATTTTGTTTTTTTTTTTCAGATGACTTAAATTTTGCCGTATTTATATTATTTTGCACATTATTTATTACTGTTGCTATGATTTATGGTGCTATTAAAGGGAAACCTAAGATGTTGATTCCATTCTTTTGTATACAATTGTTTGATTTATTTGTGACTGTGTAAGTATATTCAATTATTCAATTATGTGATAATTTGTTCTGTAAATTATATTATGTTATTTAACCTTAAATATTATATTTATGGATGCATGTTTATGTAAAGATAAGTCGATAAAAGTCTACTTAATTAATAATTTAGTAAATTTAATATTTTTATGTTAACAATTTAACATATTTTTCAATAATGTAACTTCAACTATAGTTTTTCATAATTTTAGGTTAATTATCCGCATTGGCATAGATTTGTTTCATCTTATATTTGGCTTATGTATTATTATTATAATTATTATTTATTTCTTTGAAAAAATAACTGGCTCTACTGAACAGGTTTGTGTGGGGTCCTAACTTCATACAGACCACACAAACAAAGATGATTTTAAAAAAACAATTATATTATCAAATACTCGAGCTGAATAGAGCAATCAGTTACTGTTAAAAAAAATATAATTTAAAATATTCCATATTTTCCAAAAATTATTCATACTTTTAAATTTAAGCTGATTCTATACCTTTGTCTTTTGTCTTTTATGATTGTTGTGTTGATAACTTATGCTCATAGTGCAACCAATCAGTAATGAAGAACATGAGTGTTAAACAGATGTGTACTGCTTATTATAATACTTATGTATACTAGAACAGGAAAAATAAAATGTTTAAAATTCAGTCCAGTTTCAGATTTAATTTTTTCCTTTTTCATCTCTATACAATTAACAAAAACTAAGTATATAAAGTGGTTTGGTAGAACTTCAAATCCAAAGTCAATAAAAATAATTTCATATTAAATAAAATTATTGTTAATCATCTGATTTTTAATTATGATATTTAATAATATGCTCAGTATATATTTTTAGATTTATTTAACATGGTTATGAAAAAAAAATTTTACGTTGACTTTTATTATTTAGATTGTCAGCTTTGGGATACATATGTTACTTACCAGATTTTCATCGTCTCATGATCCGCACCAAATCTGAGTATATACCTAATGGTGTCACATCAATAAATCCCCATTACATATCCCTAATTGTCATTTTTTCTTTGACAGTTTCAATAATAGCAAAGGTTTGTATGAATTAATTTATATTTTTATATCACCTCTATAATACTATGTATGAGTATAACCATAGTGGTTCTTTAAATAATTTCATAATACAAAGAATTTATTTCAATCCTAATATTATTTGTAATTTATACCTAAATAAAAATACCATTACCATTACCTTTTCGAAGTCATTATAATAACATTGATTGATATGTACAAAAATAAAATAGTTGTCAATATTTATTAGCTGTTAAAGGAGATTTTTGTAACCTTAACCAATTGAAAATTTATTCAATAGTATGTCTTCAAAAATAATAATTCCTGTAACTAATTTGTATTATCGTCATATTAAGTTAAAATATATGTCTAGGAAAAGCACAATATTGTTAAAAAAATATGAATACTAATTAAATGTGATAATAGCCATTTATTAATAACGCAACTATCAAAAATTGTATATAAAAGCTCATCAAAAGTCCTAATTTTGTTTCGATTTTTATACTATTTAATATTTCTTCCATATAATTTTAAAATTGTATTGAATATATTTTGATCAAAAATTTTTTTTTCAGGGATATTTTGTTGCTGTTGTTTGGAGTTGTTACAAATATTTGACATTAAAACGAGCTTCAGCTCTACCTACTATTCACTATATAGAATCAAACTTTGTTGTTCAGAATCTCTTGCGCCCAGACTACGATTTTAATATGAAGAAGTTTCCTCCTCCACCCCCCTCCTATGCAGTTGCTGTCGGAGAAGATAGTGTTAGCCGTCCTGATGTACCTCCTCCTTCATACAATTCTAATTAAATATAGTATAATTTGTGATGATATGTTTAGTTTCAAAACATTTCTTTAATATAACAATAAAATAAAACAGAATAAGAAAATATATCAGTATAATAAAACCAATTTTATTGTGAACTAGTCCCCTAGGAAAGACTGGAGGTAATTTGTTATTGAAATCAATTAGGTACGAGAAACTGTAAATCAAATGTTAAAGCCATTTTATTTAATGTTCTTATGTACAATATAATATATTGTTACTTTTAATTCCTGTTGTATACATTTAACTGAAATATTTTTTTTTTTTTTATGGTGCAAGTGTTAGTTATTCTTTTTACATGTATTTGTCTTTTAATTTATATTTTTTAACCATTATGATTTTTAATGTGATTAATTTAATAAAAATTTATCTAATCTAGTGTCCTATAGCAATATACTAGTTTTTCGCTAAATTGATACACATTTTAACTGAAATAAATTTGATTTAGGGTTCCTTGTTACTACGCTTTGTGAAATTTTCTTTATTTGTTTGGAAAAAAACTTTTTTTTAGAATTATGTATAAGTAAACAAATATCCTATGAGTGTTTAAAATATAAGCTAATAATGATTTCATCAAAGATTATTTATATATATATATAGTTTTATCATTGGAGAGATAACCAAATAATAAATGGAGGAAAGTATTAGAAGTTAATCATAATATGAAATTTTTTTTAGAATGGATATGTTTTTGGTTCAGGTATAAATGTGCTATCAATGAATTTTTGTAACCCATTTCGTGATATATTCATAAATAAAACATGATTAAAGTTACTAAATTACAATAGAAAATTAGTTGCTGGCAAAAAAATATCCATGATTCAATGTTATTCTTTCCTTTTAATATTGTAAACAATGTTAGCAAGTGTGATGTTATATTTTATTTTAAAATATCTAATAAACAACTTTTTCATAATTATTTTTTATTATAATGGTTTTATTCATTAATAATTATGACTAAAATTACTTTTAAATTCACTACAATTGACTATTCATTGTTGAAATTAAAGTACTAGTAGTTATATATTTAAAATATGATCAAATAAAATTAGGTAAAATTAAAACATTAAAGGACAATGTCGTGTTTTTTTTCATTTTGTTTGCTTTAGAAATGTCATTAAAAAACAAGGTAGCTAATTTAGAGTTATCAAGCTATTAGGTATATAGCAGGGGTGGCCAACCTTTTGAACACTACATGCCAAGAATTACCTTTTTTTTTTGCTCGAGCACGCCATGAAAAATATTTTGTTATATTCAACAAAAAAAATTATCGTAATTTGATTGTGTACTAGTATAAAATAGGTTGGTTTAGGTACATACAATTATAATATTATTACTTTATTAATTATTTTTTTTGTTGTTGAACAGTTGATATCAATTTGTTGATATTTGGCTTATAATTAGTAACTTTTAATAAAGTCCATGCTGCACTGCATTCATCAGTTAGTCGGTTTCTTAAATCAGATTTTATAAAATTAATTTCTGAAAATAGTAGTTCGCATTAATATGTTGAAGAAAAAATAGACAAAACAGCTAATGCTACTATTTTTAAAGTAAAATAATCTTTTGGAATTTCATTCCAAACATTCAAAATCTTGTTCTGTATGTTTACGATCGATTTGCCTATCACGCTGAATTTCTTCTAATTCATTTCTCAGTATAACAAATTTTTTTTTCCAAAAATATTTTAATTTTTTGCGTGCCCTCAAAATCTTTTTGCGTGCCATGTATTTGCCATCCCTGATATACAACATACCATTGTTTTTGAGTAATTATATGCTTGCGTTATGACATAGATAATTAATTGATTTTTCCATGATAATATGGTTATTGGTTAAATATATAAATACTTATATATTATCGTTTTTGTATTAAGATGTTCGTCGACCACGCTCTTAAAAAGTTTTTTAGACTTTTTCAGGCAATTTTTTAAATTTTTCTCTCCGTAAGAACCATCCTCGTACTTCAAGGAATATTATAAACAAAGAATTAGCGAAATCGGTTCAGCTGCTCTCGAGATTTGCGCTTAGCAACATATTCAGCGATTTATTTTTATATTATAGATTAGGCACTCTGACATTATTTAGGAATTGGTTCTGCGGCGGGATTTTATTAATTTGATAACAGTTAATTAATGAATAGTATTATAACAATGGCCCGATTTATCACTTTTCATGGGCCTATTTGTATACAGCTAAAAATTACGGGTCAAAAATTTGAAATTTTGATAAAAATCAATAAGAAACTATGAAATCTGCCTGATTTTACGGAGAAGCTTAAACATTTTTTATGAGCGTTAGAAAATTATATTTTGATGAAATCGGGTGTTTTCGCGATATCGATTAAATGGTGTTAGTTATTTCATCGTAACTCCAAATGTAATAATCGGAAGAACTTGAAATTTTTAAAGAACACGTATCTAAACATTTTCTAGAAATGGTATAAATTTCAAAAGATTTCATTACATTTTATGTTATTTATAGGTATTTTAAATTTAGATGAACACTATAAACTGATTCTTTCGACCTCTTTCACTTATCACTTAGAATCGTATTTTTCAATGCAATGGTACATTTATCTCAAATTTAAAACACCAATATAACAGTATAATTCACGCATCTCTGTAATTCACCTTACCGTAGACTGTAGAGTCTCACCGGACCTAGTAATCTTGCCCTTATTTAGTTGTCCGTCAGTTTTTCTTGATTATTTGGAAAACTGTTGAGAAATTTAGAAAGACCTACCGAATGCAAATAAACAAATTAATATCCTATCAGAAACATTAGAAACCGTCCTTTTTATTAATGATCAGAGCAATTTCCGGTCGACTTTTTAATCACAAAGACACAGAAAAAAAGTTTTGTTTCTTTTATTGATTGTAATGCTTATGTATACAATAAAACATGTACCACTTTAATTAGAGACAATGAGGATGAAAATGATAGTATTTAAGAAAATTATATTAATTTTGAACCAAAACTAAATGGTGACACTTTGGGTGAAACAGTAATTTCTTTATTAAAAAAATATGGTCTTGACCTACAATATTGTGTTGGAGTTGGAACTGGCGGCTGTTCGATAATGGTATCAGACGTGTGAGGTGCAGTTAAAAAAATCAGTCATATGCAAAAAATGCTGTTCATAGCCCTTGTTCAAATCACAGTGTGAATTTATCTATATATTTATCTATATCTAAATCATCTACAGTTGAATATATTAGAAACGGTTTCGGACTAATGGAAGAAATATTACAGTTCTTTAATTGTTCATCTAAAAGAAATTTCGTTTTGAAAACAATTTTGAATGGTCAGCCGCGCTTACTACGCTTATGTGAAACCCGTTGGACTAAACGCCATGATAGTGTTATGGTATACAAAACATCTATACAATAAAAAGTTTAACGAACATTTTTGAATGGCAAGAATCTGATTCATCGTCTAAGGCTAGAACTCTATTAACAGCTTTATGTAGTTGTGAATTCATAATTGCAATTCATTCTTTAGAAAACATTTTATGTGTGACAGCACCTGTTAGCCGTATTCTCCAATGTTTGAACAATGATATATTAAATGCTAAAAACTGTATTGATGATATGATATTGATTTTGGAAATAAACGTGCTAATTGTCTTCTACTATTTGGAGATATACTCGTATATCAAGAGTGTGTATTGTTAATGAACGAAATGGATATTGAAGTAAATATCCCTAGACAATCGAAATATCAAACAAAACGCTCTAATCATCCAGTAAATAATATAGAATAGTATTATAGAGTATCAATATTTATACCATTACTGGACAATACCTTAGAAGACTTAAGATCAAGATTCATAAGAAAAGAAAAGAAGATCTTATTAGATTTATGTTTGTTAATTCCACGCTATATCACTGAAATTTCTAATGAAGATTTTTAAAAAAAATAACAGAAGCTGCCACATCATTATTTGTATTTAATGAGGAAGAATCTATTGATCAAATGTAGCTACAAGCAGAACTAGAGATATGGAAAACTAAGTGGCAACAAATGAAAAACGATGGTAAATAACTGTTGTAATTATACTTTTTTTAAAATTGTATTAATTGATTGTTTTATAATTTTGTTTAAGGTCATTACATCTGTCAAGATGCTTTGTCATCAACGGAAAATTGTAACAGTATCATTTATCCAACCGTGTATAAATTAATTAGTATTATTGCTTGTCTGCCTATTAGTGTAGCATCCGCAGAACGCAGCTTTTCAACGCTTAGAAGTTTTGGTGCATGCATTTATTATTAGAATAAAAATATAGCAAGTTTCTGAAATCAAATACAGTGGCCTAAAAACTTTGATTTAAAAAATTTAATTTAACGAAATTGAGTAAATACATTTATTGCATATTTATATATATACAATGCTTAAAATTAGGGAGTTGTTCTTCGTCATAAATTTTATTAAAAAAAAACTTTATATTCTTCGCTTTGAAAATCTCAAATAAATGTGTCGATCATAGGTTAGTGAATAATTTAAGTTAGTTTAAATTATTAGTTTTTTCAAGTTAAAACGTGTTTAACGTAGATGGTATACACGAAGAAGTCTGAATATATTAACTGCTTGCCGGTTTTTGTTGATGGTTATGATTTAGGTATTTTCTTGATGCAATTTTTTTTGTTTCTCTTTCCACAATACTTTTGCATTCTCGAATGTTACTTTTGCCGTCTGGTGTCCTTAAAATTCACAAATAAGGGTGAACCAAGGATACTGGAATCAACTTTAACAATTAACATCAAATATGATACAATATAATCCCTATTATGGCTTCTATTTTTACGCTTGCAACTATATCGTTTAAAATTCGACACTCAACACAATGTAATCAAATGGTCAAACGTGTTGTGTACTGGTGTCTGGTAACGTGAAGTATGCATAAATATTCTAATCGTAATATTGTTGTGTATACCAGTACGGCTATACCTATATGTTGTACAACTGAGTTATTTACATATTGTAACATGTTTTTGTTGTTAAAAAATCTGTTATTGATTGCGCCTGTGTATAATGAGTTTCCATATATGTGTTGTGCGAATAGGTACACACTGTGGTTGGGTAAAAATGTGTACATAATTCAATATTTTTCCCTTCTCTTTCGATTGTAAGTTGTAAAGTTACGATATAGTAAAATATATCGATAAATACATTTTGTATTATGAAAATATTTATTTTTGAATTTTTTTCTCACGTCAAAATAAGTTATTTAATTTTTATTAAATAAGTTAAATATAGTTCTTATTTATTACATGTTATGAAGTTTCTTTACTTCATTTTAAATTTTAAACCATTTATTAATCATTAAAATGTGAATGGTGAATCGTATGAATATAATGAAACGTCAATCAAATATATAGGTACATACCAAAACTATATAACTAGGTACAACGTAATAATTACGAGTGAAGGAATTTAATAGATTACGGGGAACATGCAAAGTCAACCTGTTAGACGAATAGAGGACGTAAGAGCATTATAAATTTGGTGTGCTATGCATGGGCATGACCTTTGGAAAAATGTTAGGACGACAGTATTTTCAAGATCACGGAATTGTTCTTGATAAGTCTATTTATTAAGTTGTAGGACGTGATGTTGAACGTTATTTTAAAATTTAAAGTTTAAGTAGGCACTCTTATAATGAATATTGGAGTAGCAGCAAACTCACAAATATTGTAAATTGAATATTCGGTTTAGCCGGTAAACAATTCAACATTTATTATTAAGCTAAATAAATCGTCAAAAAAAAAAGAAAAAATTATAATTGATCAATTATTTGTTGCAATACATTTTTAAAGTCTATATAATACTATTTATATATTTGTGACAATATTATATTTTTACAAAAATATTTATAAAGTTTTATCGAACAATTAATAAAATAAGACATATTATTTATAATATTTATTACATATAATGTAAGTCAGAATAAATAAAACATTTTGTTCTACGAATATAAAGCGTATGTTTACACGTTTTTTATAGGTGTTTATTGTGTTGACGTTTGTGTAAGACAACGTTGTAAAAACGGAATGTTAAACACAACAACCGTGTTCGAACTGTAATGGTAGTCAGCTTATAACTTTTTTGTGGTTCAAACTTGACCCAGTCTGCTAAAAAAAAAAAAAATGATTAACCGACTGGTAGAATACATTTTGATGCACTTCAAGGTTCATTTTTTTTTAGTTTCTTGACGTACGTCTGACAGTTTCAGAAAATACTGATTTTTTAACTAGGAGATTTTCTTTTTTTGGATCCGATATGCTTATTCGCATTTAAATATTCTATCTTGCGCACCGTCATAATTATTGCGCACTTATCCGACAATGATGGTAATATGTTTAAACAACAATACATATCGATTAACGCATTGCACCTATTTAGTAACATACACGCAGTTTCATCGGACTTTTACATTTCTTGCAACTTTGTCTGCGCGAATTATAATGTGCTTATATATTTCTTTTTCCTTTTTCGGGTCCGATACGCCACTTACGACGTAAAAACTAAACATGCCCAGACGTCGCACGGCACGAAAATATAATATTTCGAGCAGAATACAACGTGATGTACGCAAGGCACAAAATATTGTTATTATTATTATTATTGTACTTATAAGTTATAACGGAGCTTGTCGTAAGCGCGCGCCAGCAGAAGACTGCGTAAACGTGAATAGTAGATAACCTTCGGCTGTCTCCATATTTAGTATCAAAACCCCGTGTACGCATATTATAGCAACAGTAACATTTATTATATTGGTTTTTACTTTCAAAACTACCTCCATATCGAGACAACTTGCGTGACCACAGGGCTCTAAAGATGATGACAAACGTGCGATGCCTACATTTTGTTTCTCTCTCTCTCTGTGTCGCCTTCTCTCTTTGCACAACACGCGTGCGGGTACTCTAAAATAAATAATAATTCTACGTTATGCACATGTTTCGATTCAGATTGGAAAAATATACGATTCATAATTGTGTGGGTGTATGTTTTCTTCTGTTTGATTTGGACGCACGTTGAATAGAATAGAAAATCTAAACCTCACCACTAAACTCTGTATATTGTTGTGCACTAAGGGTTTTTATAGGACCTAGGGGAGATAAAAACGTTATTTGCTCGTCTTATAAACTTTTCGCTGACTATATATGCACTAAATAAACAGTTTATTTTCATAAAAAAGCTATATATTTAAAATTTTTAGTTATACAAGTTAAGTAATGGTATAATTTTACAATTGATATTATTTCATGTTGAAGACAAGTGTGCATGTGCGCACTCAACCAGTATACGTCGACCACGGGTCGGACATTTTCGTTATACAAAATACGAGTTTTCATAGTTAAAAATTAGTAAGTTGTGGATAAGAAAACCAAAACTAGATACGAGTAGTTTAATTCTAATTTGTTTCCCAGTTACAATAAGTAACAGATCTAATATACTGCACCTCTATCCCCAAAGACTATCAGCTGTCATCGAATTGTAATTGTGATAATATATTTAACTGTACAGTATGATTGATTTACAATAGTTTGAGCGTGCAAAGATTAGATCAATGTTAGTATCATGTTCTTGTTAACCACAAGCAGTTATGTATGGAAGTGCTATTAAAAAGAGTGATTTTCTCGTATCATTAGAAGTTGCTGTTTTTGTTTTTTCTTATACATTAAACTTAAGTAGCCAAGTTCTTCAAAGTAACCAAAAATATTCGTCAAAAGCACTAAATTATGTGGTAAGTGTACGTGAAATCTTGGAATCTATTCGCAGAGATACTAAAATAGTTAAAACATATGAAAATGATCGTCCGTTAAATTCAATTGTTACATTAAAGGCTAAATTACTTATATGGAAAAATCAACGGAAAACCGAAAACGATGGACAAAATGGAACAATGAATTGAACGTACAACTGCTATTGAAACTTTACCTTATTGAACAGATATTGACATATTGTGCCTAATATAAAATTACTACTACAAATAATTGTTACTTGCTACTATTCCTGTGACAACAGCTACACAAGAACGTACTTTTTCTTTCTTAAAACGGATGAAAACATATTTAAGGTCAATAATGACTGAAAATATACTAAATGGCATTAGTAAATATTAATAAGAACGAAGTAATTTAAAAAAGTGAAATTTTTGAGGATTATTCAAAAAAGCACCGAGAACATTTCAACTCTAATATTGATCAAAATAGTTTTATTCGCTTATCTTAGTTTTGATAAAAAGTAGCGTTTTTATTAATACAATTATTTTTTCAATTTTATTTATAAGTTACAAGAAATCATTATAACTTTTTATCTAAAACATGTATTTTTCTTATTAAATTATTTTTAATGACTAATTAAAAATATAAATAAATAATTAGTATATTAAACATTATTAGGAATTAAATATTATTTTACATTTTTTATTGATAATGTGTAAGAGGTAAAATTTTAGATAATGTGTGCTCCCCTCCTCTAACAACAATTCTGTATACGCCACTGATCGTGGATTTTAGTGCACGCCAAATGAACTCTCAGTGGTTATGCAACTCTCTATGACTATTAAATTGTCACGGTGTCTGTCCGTCCTGTCAAAAAAATTGCATCACTGAAGTCGGGGTATTGATCACTTCTTGGAATTCGTATAAAAAAAGAGAGTTGATCTCACTTTATGATCCGTTTTAAAATTAAAATAAAGATTGGTAATAACTAAAAATAATATATTACTAAAAAAACTACTAAATAAAATACTCAGCTATAAACGAGCACATTCGTACCGAGAAAATATCTTTAAAGTCATCTAATTTTGTTGTTGTATATTATATAGAGTGATCCTAAGAATTTGGAGGTCCTGTGATGGCTGGTATCAAATTGGTTCCCGAGCCCCAACCCTACATGCCGAATTGGTTCCCGTTTGAAAAAGGTATTTTATTATGTTGAACCTAAATGGTACCCGTTTGATTACGCACATTTTAAGGCTTAGTACTGTCAACTTTAAATTAGGCTTGGTTAAAAATGTGCGTTAACGTGCGTTGAAAAAAAAAATGAATATATAAAATTTAAAATCGTTGATATTTTGGAAGTCAACTAGTCATCACTAGGTTAGATGTATGAAATACAAATAATAAAATATAATAAATACAATTTAAAATCGTTGATTTGAAAATTTGAAGCAAACTCCGCAATAACGAAAAATTAAAATACGATCGAATGATCGATGTATATAAGCGAAAACAAATTTATGTAGGTACGAGTATAAATGACGATGTGTTATTCGAGACTGTACAGTGCTCACTAACATTATTATCATACATGCAATGGATATATGTAATAAACATAGATACAGCGATATAAGTACGTATATCTCAATCGTTATCTTAATCAATCTAGGTAACAGCGATAATTTGCTTAACTTCCAATATATATTGCTATTTTATTGTATACACTATGGAACATGTGAATTTATATTTTGTAAGGATATTTGTAAAAATTAAAGTTGTAACTACTGACCTGTACATAAACGGGAACCAATTCGGCTCAACTTATAAGATACCTTTTTTTAAGCCGGGAACCAATTAGGTTTTACTTGATAAAATACCTTTTTCAAACGGGAACCGATTCGGCCAAATGGGAACTAATTCGGTTACTCCCCCTGTGATGCTCGTGCACCGCATGCCCACAAGTAAACCGGGGCCCGCGTCCGATCGAGTAGTGTAATCCTGGCCGTTTTCTAGTAACATTTTGGACGAATATACGTATATTTCATGAAATCGTATTCGCACTCGATCGTCAAGTCCATTAGAATATCCCGAGAACGCCACTGCAGTACTCGCGTGTGTAACGTAGTGTTGTTTATACTGACTTTTTTGAACGAACGACCATCCGTGGATGCAAAGTATAAGAAACGGTGGCAACTGGCATTTGTAACTAGAAGAACTCGAACCACATTAGATATTTTCACAACACGCGTCTAAAACTAATCTACATCACTTCCTAATATGGCGATTTTTCGCGAAGCACGCGCGTACGCCTTGAGCCCGCGACAATCTCGTCGTTCAGTAAAGCCGTAAAGGTACACGCGTAATACATAATATTATGTTCGTACATTATCGCGAGTCGTGTAAATTCTTGCAAAGTGCATACACTTATTAATAAGTTATTAAATTATAAAAAAAGTGATATTCTAACGACAAATACTAAGTTTCTTAAACATGTTTTTAAACATTTGTTGGAACATAATTTTTGTACAATTCGCAGTCCATTGCTAAAATATACGTGCCTATATAGACTATACACGGTTGTATATACAGAGTGATTAATTTACCGTAGGTATACTCACCTTCTTTTTTGGCCTTAAAAATGTTTAAATTTGGATTTTTTTTTTAATGTTTGAGTTACCATACAACTTATGTTTTCTATAACTTTTTTTTTCGTGCCAACTTTATTTAGTATGTCTACCAGTAGCTAAACAAACTTTGTTTCGAATGGCAACGCCATATTTTTTACGCAAAATATTCAGTTAATTTTTCTGGAAATTTTAACGTAATGTAGTCAAAATTTAAACGAGTACTTTTGGAATTGTTCAAATTTCGAATATAAAGAGTGTCAAATTTGCGTTATTCGAAGTAAGAATAATTTTAAAATTATACCGGCTCGAATTTTTATTTTTATACATAAAAATTCACATAAAAATGATCTTAATGAAATATCGAAGTGAAAAAATTGTGTTTACATTTGAAAAATAAATGTTTGTTTCTCCACAAGACACCTTTAAGGTGGCATAAAAAAAAATAAAAATTTGGAAAATATGGCTTCCATGGTAATTTGAACATTAAAAAAAAAAATGTTAGAATGGAAATAAAATATTTTTGATTTTATAGTAGGTTATTATTTCTAATAGAATAAATTTATAGATATATAACTACTAAAATGAATTATTTAAAGTTCGATGAGCAGAGAACTATAGATTCTTGTTAGTCGTTCGTATTATATGTCTTAATTTTTTATTCAAAATCTCATAAAAGTCATGAATAAATAAAAACTAGTTCGAAATGTTCAGAAACACGAGTACATCAGAATACGAAAACGAAAAAATGTTAAAAAGATTAATTATTTTTCCATCGTCCCCTCTGTCTAACCCTCTAATTTGTTTCACACATTTTACGTAGAGGGTGTATATTTGTTTGAAAGTCAAATTTTTGGCGAATACCGCCGATTTTGTTAAGTCTGCACAGCAGCAGTGGCGCCGTATATTAAGCCTACTATGCAAATTGACGACCGATGGGCAAACGCCGTAAATAATAAAATAAAACGTGTACTTACCTATATAATACTACAAGTATGCCTCTACTATACCTAATATACTCCGAGTTGTGACGTTGATTTATGTTATAGGGAAAAATGTATACGGTGTATATAATTATGTTATATTTTATTACTTTCTCTAACTTGATGTATCGAATAAAATTACAATAACGTATTCTGCGACAATTAACATTAAATAAAATATTACCTCGGCGCGGTCGTCGATCGAACGTGAAACTTTTTTTACGTCAACACGTAGGTACTCGCGGGAGTCTGTGTGCGTGATTATTAAAATATACAAGAGCGCACGCGATTATACTCATAGTGACGAGTTGAACTAATTTTTGATCAGGAGAAAACCACTCTGGTGGTAACCTGATAGTTTTGTATGATCTTTTAAAGCGTTAAATTTAATATTTTCAAAATATTCATGTATCCACACTCGCGTCTCTACAGATATTCGTATGTACTTGATTAGTATTGATTTATTACACTTATCTAATCATTAATTGATCTGAATATTGATTTAGTAAGATAAACCAGTATGGTAGTACCCACTGCCCACCGACCCATCATCAAATTTTGAAGGAGCATTCGCACTAAAAACAATAGATACCTAACCGCTTCATCGCGCTACTGAACTTATACTTATTTATTAAATGCTGATATCAGTTCAGTCGCAACTGTACTTATTTTCTAAATCGACTGTAATCGAAAAAAGTAAGAAACTAATTAATAAATAAATAAAATGAAACACCATAGTAATACACGTATAAAAAGAAGTTAAAAACCAAGATACCTTGAACACTTTAAACAATATATAGGTATACTTGGAATCCGTCTGCGCGTATCAGTCGAGGACATAAAATGTCGAGACAATTTCGTTGAATTATTGTCATGTAACAACGTATTGACATAGGTCAAAATAGACGACAAACAGGATCGCACTCGAGAAAAACAGATGCATATCTTATATATATATATATATTTACACACTCTCTCACACACACACACACACACACACACACACACATGTACCTACCTTCACTGCACTCGGTCGGTCGATGTCGAGGTAGAGAAAAAAAAATATTGATTAAAGTTTTGAGCCTGTAAATATACGTTGTTATAAATAATGCATGTCACGTGTGCGGTTTTATCTCACTGTTATAATATGTAGCTATATGGTACCTATATACCACAAACAATGTTCGAAAGTATTATTATTTTTTATGGCGTTGCAGTTGAATAAGACAATATTGTTTTCGTCAAGATACAATATATTACAACCGTATGAAAGTGAATAACTTCAAAATTATCTTAACAATACTATCATACTGCAGGGATTATTGTTGATGATTTCGAGTGCATAGAAATGTAGAAATATCTAGAATGTATCCGTCGGGCACTGCGGTATTTGCTGTCGCCAAGAGCTGTTGTATATTACAAGTGCTGTAGGACGTTGAATATACATTTGTTTTTAGTATATACAGGGTTCAGGGTGTCCCACCGAGGATTTACTCATTGCGATATTTCCTGATATACTGAAGGTATTCAAATACTGTTTTTTGTATAAGACTCACAGGGACATGGAAATATTTCAAATTTTAAATGTTTTTAATGTTTTAGTAAATACATTAAAAAAATAAATTTTTATTTTATTGTTTTCGAAAAATTTGAAGATATTTTCAACATTTTATTTTCATTCACCTCAAGATGTTTCATCATTTTTTAGTTTCCAGAAAAATTAGATATTATTTAACACTATATTGTTATGGGTAAATCTTCAGCGGAACACACTTGTATTTCATTAAAAATCTAACATAGGTATCATTATATAATATAATTTACTTATATTTTTCCGTTTTTCATAAAATAGGACAGGAAAAAAATACCGAACAATTATTATTACTTTTATATTATCCATTAATTTCATTATTACACGTACGATCACGTATTTGCAGAAACGTTTACGAGGCAAATGAGGAATAAAAAGCAATAATACGAATAATATTTATTAATAATCACCGTATAATGAACTACATAATATTATGTGACAGATTTTAATTGAAGTCAATTGATGTCTTCACGAAAGCAAACAGAATAATGGGAAAATTAATCAATTAGCCGTGTTCATGTGTATTTAACATAAATATAACCATATATGATCAATAGTTAATAAAAAAAAATGAGCATGTTGACATAAATCCTTGGTATTATTGACTATTACAGTCTACGTAATATTGTACATCAAAAACACTTTTCGAAGGCAATTTTATACGTTCTATATACTTGTGGTTGTCTGTAGTGTTTTGGCCGTTTCATAATAAAATTAAATACATTTTACCGCCGGAATAACGAAGTATAGAGATTTTCAGGATCGAAACGACAATATTTGGTACTGGAAATATATAATATATTTAATATTCTAATCAAAATGTTTATATACTTTGTACAGTAAGCAGTAAGCACAAATGTTGGGTAGTGAAAACGATAAAAACTATCATACGGTATCAACACAGTGTATTGGAAATCGAACGTACACTGCGTACATTACAAGGACGTTTTTCGATAGCATTAACAGCTATTTTTTTATTATCATTACAAATGTCATAGATTTCGTGACCATTGCTGCATTTTGTTACATTTCGTTATTTAAATACTAATACGATGTAGTTGTCGCAGTAAGACACAAAAAAAATAACACATCGTATTTAGTTAAATATTCTGCTCTGAAACAAACGAAGCTATAGGTTTGTGTCCTATACCCGGTACCTGAATATAATTGCATTTTGTTTGTGTTAAGTTAATTTTGTTTCTTTACTTCGATGGCCAAAACGGAATATCATAATATTCTTTTTATCATCGCTGTATTCCATCAACGTAATTGGTTTTATTGAAATGTTATCCAAACAATACGTCAATACCTTGATATAATGAACATATATACTTTGCATAATTTATTCTAAATCGTTACATTCATGATTCAAATGCAAAGTATGTATATGCACTCGTGAAATTATGGATAATTTATGCAAAAAAATAATTAAATTTTAGTATTTTCCCTAGCAATAATAGTACTGCAATGACAGAATAATTTCAGACGTGAATGCAGGAACAGAATAATGCCATATGGTGTTTAATTCATATACGCTGCAACTGAACTTTACTTATATATAAGGATGTGGTTAGAAAATTGACATGATACGATGGGTGTCTTATAAATTCACGTTTTTTTAGAAATTATATTACTATACTTTACCCCTTGAATCTATACATTTTAAATAACGGCAATTAAATTATTTTAGCGTGAAGTATTTATTCTTATACAAATCTCATGATCCAAAAATTTGGTCTCTCTAAAAGTTTAAAATTATAATAATATTTTAGGTTGACGGCAGGAATAAAAAATGTACATATTTTAACAAGTTACAAAAGTGGAGAAAATATTCATACGAAAAAATATAGAAAAGTAACAGTCGATAGTTGTAAGAGTAAAAAATTATCAAATATTTATAGGTACATTGGATTTGTTTCAAACGAATTCATGTCACTTGTATGACGTTTGTACCTTTTCCATTATGGCAATCTTTTTTATGGAATAATATTATACCATAAGCTGGTGTATGTTTTTTTTTTTTTTTTGGAAAACCTGTTTAAATAGAGAAAACGGAAGTAATCAAACTAGATTTTAAATTATTTACATTTGGAGGTTTCAAGCCATAGCGCACGAGGATACCATATATTGTAATAGTCTTTCAAAAGCTCCATAATTTATATACGACCACACTTTGGTTTTCACCTACTCAAAATTGTTTTAAGAACATGCAATATTCAATATTATGTATACGAGTAATGTACCCAACATAATAATATCTAAAAACTGTTTTTTTTTTTTTTTTTTTCGGAGAAACAATCCTAACCAATCAAAATGAACGTGATATTATTAGTAACTTGTAATCAATATAAATTTACAATAACGGATTTCAAAGATATATTAAGCTTTAATATAATACAATTTAAAATTGAGATTTCAGTACTGGTAACATGTAATGAAATATTATTTTATTTACATCACCATAAATTTGCTTATGCAGCGCGTGAATACAATATATTATATTATAGTGCGTGTAAAATTGTTTTCGCTCCGTAATGTCTTTCGCCGAAACGACTGGCCGATGCCTAAATTAGGATAATTGGTAAATTTACTTTTATACGAACTATACATAAAAAAAAAAAAACAAAAACTCTGTTCTGCTAATGCGATACTTACGTGAATGTTTTTATGTTACGCGAACGTATACGACAGATGTGAGTGGTCTTCTTAATCTTTAGCCATTATAATTTATAACTGTAAACTGCAAAAAAAAAAAACGTAAACACAAGTGGACGATTTTAAATCGTTCATTACTACCATTATATCCATTATAACTATCTCTACACTCTATTTGCGGAAAAATAAATTATGCGAAAGATACGAGTTTTGCCCAGACCCGCATCCTGTATAGGTACATTATAATATTATGTTGTCCAGATTATAATATACTCGATTTTTTTATTATAACCGGATCAGTTATATTTTGAATTATTTTCTGTGCCCGCCGCAATTGAAATAAAACATGCAAATATAAATTAGCATTCGGTCACCGAGAAAATCGTTTTAAATAATATTCAATTTTTGCCCAAGACCAAAATTTATTTGATGATTGTTCCGTCTACATCAATAAAACTATATCGAAGCATGTTGTGTAAATTAGTGCAAAAGCAATAATATAAAAACTTCAATCACTCATTTCTTGGAAATGTATTTGTACTAAAAGTTTTTAGTCTTACATAATTTCATTTAATACAGGTAAACCAACTATAGATACCGGTTTTTTTTATTGAGTTTCCAGCTCTATAGTTCAATAACACAGTACTATTTGAATTGTAACTTTGGGATCATCTGTTCCGTACAAAGTACAAACCGATACACTTCGATTATTTTCTAAAGATGATTATTTGACGTAATTAATACATAACATACGAAGAGTTAGACATTTTAACTAAAAACACGGAAACTGCCAACAGGAATATTATCAGAAAGGAATAATCGGAAATATTATGAAATATTGAATTCAGAATAATATAATATAATATTCCGTACTGATATTTTTTGGGTGTACAGTGTACACTGTACACTGTACAGGGATTTCCAAGTGGCATGTCCATTATTATTCTGATTTATAGCTATTGCGTGTTGTTACATTTGTTAGTTTTGTAAAATAAATATAGCAACGAGTGTACTTACCTTTTTCGTTGTACACGCAATAGTATACTATTTTGGGTGAATTAAGTCTTAACACAAACGGTGGTTTTTTTCATTTTTCTGAGAGATTTGTTTGTCGAAAATGTTTACTTAAGTCGTACATGAATTACTATACGTAGATTTATTTCGTTTTATGTGGTACGGTACGCCCTTGATGTTTTTCAAGAATGGAGTGTAATTAACGAACTTTCTCTTAGTGCGACAATGTAACATAATTATGGTAGGTATTTTGTTTCAATAATCGACAGCCCTTCTGCGATGTCAACATCGAATTTGTTGGCCAACATTTGATCATGTGTGCAAGATCCGAAAACGTTTTTCCCGTCGATAATATTATAATATAGGCTTAACATAACGTAATATTTGGTAGTAAGATTCAACCACGGTATTGGACATCGACCGATGGGTTGTATTCAGACAAAGAACACATTGATTGCAAGAGCACTGCCAATGCACGCGTATAATGTGTTCGCTTGTTAGAGGAAATAATATATTTTGCGCAGTTGATAAATCGACCATTATAATACGTCGTTAGTGAAGGATCAGTTGAAAAAAAACCTATATTTATACAATTAAAATACATCATTGTATCGGCACGGCTCTTGTCATCTACCGGCTGCTCTAGAAGTTGTCATTGTGCCTCGTGTTCTTTGCGATGGGGCCCACTTTAAAAAATGTGGTCGTGCAAACTTCAAGACACGGTGGTGTCACCAGATCGATTTTCGCGAACCAACTGTACCTATACCGTTCCTCGTAAAATGTTGCTGTTATTTTTGTTTTAATGTAATACAATACAATAATAATATAATAATTTTAGGAAAGAAACAAGCTGTTCGACATACACGCAGAGCTCACTCTTCATGTTTACTTATCGGTAAAAATGAGAAATTGATATCGATTAAAATGCTATGGAATTTGAAGTTCGTCTGTAACGAGCTCAAATGTAGGTATAGTATGAACAATTTATTATATAAACGGGCAAACATTTGAAAAAAAAATGGTCGGGCCATTATAGCTCGACCTTGACATGGACTTAGGCGCCACTGATTCTTTATAATATTGTACACTATTATAACAGCGTGTTTGTTGGTATAAATATATAATATTAACCTCAGGCTCAGTACCTATATGTATTTTTTCTTTTGTATCCTTTTTGCGCAGTATATATGGATATTGTATATCTAGTATGATAGTATGAATATCCGCTCCGGTGTACAACAGGTTATGGGTTTACATATTTTATTATTTATGTGAAAAACGAATTGTTGTCATATAAATTGCTATCATCGCCTGCTTCTATATATAATTATTTATAATATTTATTTGTACACTAGTTAATTCTGACCTGTTGTAATTATTAGGTAGGCACGTATATAACTGTGATGTTTAGAGTCATTGGTAATTATATCGTTAGTAAATTTAATTTGTATTTTTAATAGATCCATGCAATTTATGTGTATTTGTAAATTTCGAAGTATTTAAATCATACCACGAGGATTATAAAGTGTCAGTGGTTTTCACCCACGTAAGTCAAATGTCAGTGAAAATCAAATATTGTTTACCTGTGTAGTCCAGGTAAACTATATAATTATAGTTATAGTTGTAATAATAATAATAATAATAATAATGATCCGATCTGAACGTCTATAAAACACCCACGTGTTAAAAAAAAGTATCTCTGCATTTGAAGTGATCACATATTAGACGCATATAATATGCGTATTTGTGTCAGTTCAAAAATCAGGTAGGTATTTTTACAATTTATTTTAACCATCAACATGCAATGTAGTAAACTTTGCCTAAACCTAATATACCATATTGTTTATTGATAGAAAAAATAAATTAAAACTTGGCTCTGAAGAATGTGCAGTTTGGGTAGGTTTAAGTTTTAAGCGTTGTTTACAATTTGATAGGTGGGTTTATTTTATTGCTTACGAAAAAGGGAAAAAGAAAAAAAGGTAATTAATAGTTTATTGTTTGTTTGATCAGTGAAAATTCTTAAGCTCGATGATCGCTAAATCGTCTGCGAACTTATTTTCTGCACTCTGTGTAGACATTTTATTCCAATTAAAACTTAGATTGATTAATTTTTATCAAATTAATTGATCTCGTATTATTATACAGATATAACTTAAATTGAACTTGAATCGTATGAAAGTTGTGTATGTATTATGTAAATGATCACGAATGAAAACGCTCTATTTCAGAGCAACCATAGAATATACGAATACGATTTGCTATTTAATGTCATGGAACTTTACTCATCAGTCATTACTCAACTACCTACTTCGTATTATTATATCGTTATTAGTTATTACTTATTAAATATATGATGATATTACATTAATTAAAAACAATTATAATCACGAGATGCTAAGGAATACATAATAATATTATGTTTATTTAATAGATTTCCAATATCAGTGGATATTTTTTATTATATGTACGCGTTAAAAATTAGAAAAGTTACTAATTAATAAATAATGAAACTATTTGAAATATACGTGTGTGTATACAACGTGTATCACAAAGAGCTAACATTTTCAAATGCAAGTATTTTTGTTATGTAACCAATGATCAATGCATAATAAATATGCTGTTCAACAAACTTTTTATAATAAATAACATATCATTTTTAATTGTAGAACCTCTAGACATTTTATCGAGAAGGCGTATCATAAAATAAAGTCATAAAGACATATAAGTATATTCTGTTGTTATAAGCGTTACTGACAGTATTGATTAAACACAATCAAACTGTCCGTCTACGCACCTGAAATTTTACAAATTGTACTTCTATCATTGTACCGATAACAGTTTTACTATCGATCATTCTGATTTGAAAATCAAAATACGTATATGTTGCTTCTCGCCTCAGTCTAATCGTAAACAATATTTTGGATTAAATTCAACATTGGCTGTTTATTATTTATAATTTATATGATTATAAGCACTTGGCATATGTACGCTTATAATAAGAATTCTTGAAGAAGCTTATTATTTTTACAAAAGGATAACTATTAATTATAAAATCGAACACAAACATCAACATTTAAAAAATTACTTTGAAAAATAAAATGTCATTCATTTTAATAGAATACAGGTTATTGGTTAGTTTTTTCGATTGTTTAAATGTGAAAGTATACCCATAAACAATTTTATTTTACGTTTTTCTACATCGAGAAACCTTTATATACAACTTTATACATTGTTTCTGTATTAGAAAATCACCATATTTTTTAGGAGTAAGGGAATAATTCCTGAAATGCAATGCAAGTTTACGATTAAAGATTGACGGATAGATAAATGTCTTTTTTGTTTCGATAATACATATGCGAGATGCCGAGATACCATTTTTGGTCGACTGAACTAGACATTTATGGCGTGTTTAAATAAAGAAAAATTATAGTGGATAATATATCCAAGGTTATATTACCATATTGTTTACCAACATGCTGCAGAGTTGACAAATAATAATAATAATGATGATGTACGCGTAAAATGCGGCGTTGCAGGTTTCACGTTCTACTGAACTGATGGACGGTCCTCGGGAAGAATTTCAAGAGTGTGAATAGGTGCACATATGCGTCTTGGTATTTAAGGAGGATGTAATAGTCTCGTTTTTCAACCCTTGGAATTTTCATAATTTCAAGACTCAAAGTTTACGGTATATTTGCTACCTACATCTATGTGACGCCTACCTACCACCTAGCGAGAGGAAAATTTTAATTTAATTCATATTATATGGTGTGATTTTTTTAACTCTCAATTCTTGTTGCTTATATTATGTTAATGTGATGCAAAAGTTCGACTATTTAAAATCACTTATTGTATATATATATTATATAGTATGCTACATCTTTGTATATAATATAGCGGGACATTTTAACACTTATTTTCTCCTCCAATTTATGTTAAAAAATGTATTTAATTTAATTTTTCAATCGTTACCACATATCACCCAACATTTTTGTAAACATGAAGTAAATTTAAACAATGTTAATTTGTAGTATAAACATTTTTAAGTTTTCAGTTTTTTATTCGACACCTTATATTTTTAAATTCATATTTTGAAATATTAGAAAAGAAAAATCGGACATCAGACAAGTATTGTTATAATTATTTATTAGATCTTAAAATCTAGATGAGTGGATCTTTAGTAATCAACATTTATCCCCTATATAGTCTATATAGTATAGAATGACTATAATGATATAGACTCCATACCATCATTGTGCCTCAATTAAAATTTCATAAAGCAGAATAATTTGTTCTGAGACACAGAAGTCAGCCGACTAAATGAGTGTTACAAAATCACACAATATATACGGTTAAGTGTGTAACGATACGATATTGAGCGTATTGAAATCGTAATTTTATATAATAAATGGATACGAAAATAAATTTATACGGGGTCCGAGCGAAGTGATGAGCCTTCGGTTTATTGCCAAGGTTTCAGTCATTAAAGCACGTTATTGTGTACCGGGAAAGTCGTCAACACTCCCGTCCCGCAGTATCAAGACATTTACCTACGTTTGTAAATCAACGAAGTTTTTTTTAAGAAGACCTAGAATACACGAGTTCCACCGAAAACGACTAAAACGCAATTCAGTAACCGCTTGAAGCGTAGAATTTTGATTAGCGTCTTACAAAAAACGACAACTTATCAGTGTATTTTAAAAAAAATACGCGGAGCCGACGATAAACGTAAATACGAGATTAACATTATTAAATATACCCAACCGCTGAGCTCTGCGCCCACGGTATAAGCTTATGGGAAGATATCGAGTCAACACACGCTTTAGTCAGTGCATGAACACGATTTCACGCTGAAAATTCGTGACACTCGAATGATTTCTTTACTCAAGGGCCAGGACAGGATAAAATAATTATTAACTCATATATACAATTTTAATTTTATTTCACTTTTGGTTATTACTAGAGATAGGCTATTGATGACTTATGCATTTTTTCCCTTTTAATCCTATAAATTGCTTACTTAACTTAAAACTCGTTTCATACCTCTCTGATTCAGAATATATTAGTTTTGAATTTTTATAAATGTTCAGTTATAAATGCATTTTTTGTAATTTTTGTCCATTATTTATATATTTACAATTTTTTTTTTATTTTTCTAATAACTTTTAAATTTTAAAGAAAATGTTTATATTTTTAAAAATAATATTGTATTATTATTCGAGAGATATTGTTATGATTCGATTTACTGCATATATTTTACAGATATGCTGATTTATACGCTTAACCGGCGACTGAATGAAAGAAACAATAGTTTATCAAACCGTAGCGATACACATTATAATTTTATATTAATTTTTAAATTTTAATAACAATCTAAAAGTATCAATACACATTTAACCATTTCTAATAAGATTTTTAAGTTACTATATAATATCTATGAAAATGTTTGGTTATTTTTACATTTTTTAGGTCATTAAAGCTTTTTTTCTTAGTAATTGTTGGTACATTTATAGTTCATCAACATCCTATCTCTAGTTATTACTTATCACAATTGATATTTGACGTACCACTATATTATATTGGGCGTCATGACCGTTAAATAATTAAATAAATATTACGTATCATACCACTGTAGATTACAAAAGACCAGATGGTGCACTTCCTATTGGAGCCATGTAATTCTGAAAAACGTATACGAACCAAAAATCAACTTTGAGGTAGTAATCACCATTGATGGGGAAAAAGTCTTCATTGTGCTTTCAGCCATAGATTAGAT
The DNA here is from genome assembly GCA_949715065.1 of Periphyllus acericola. Classification (NCBI taxonomy): domain Eukaryota; kingdom Metazoa; phylum Arthropoda; class Insecta; order Hemiptera; family Aphididae; genus Periphyllus; species Periphyllus acericola. The sequence goes on along the minus strand of OX454265.1, from coordinate 5,433,611 downwards.
AAAATCTAATTATCTAATATATTTTTCATACATTTTTGGAATTCTATTAATTTGCATTGTCACAAATGTCACTCGTGTACATAAAATGCAAAAAAATGTAATGAAAACGATTTTATATAATAACTATAGTAAAATGATTGCACAATAATATTTAATTCCTCGTACATTATGGTCAATTTGTATTGAAGTTGTATTCGAGCTGTCGGTATAAATTCCGAAGTGCACCATCTGGTCTTATATAACCTATGATACTACAGCAAACTTTGTGTGGTAAAAATAATAAAATGTGTACTTCAAAATTCGAAAGCGTGCAATAATATATTTATTAATGATCAGTTCCACATAAAGAGTTGCTTTTAAAATACATCGAAGAGTTTGGTAACGAACTACGAAACAGAAAGATTTCTACATCATTCCTACGACGCGTTTAAACCATTTTTCAGACGGTCGTAATATATGGGCTCATCTCTCGACTACAGATATTACGTGATAGGCTACAAACGTTTGTTTAGAGTTTACCGTGTGTGTTACGAATGATTACCAATTACAGGCCCCGCCTATGTTATACGACAATACCGTTTTCGTTGTTCTCGCCTTCCGCGGTTTTCCGTTTTCGTCGTCGTCGTCGCGCGCAACGATCGCGGAACACCGACTCGAGTGGGCCGCATTATGCAGCGCAAAGACAGTCCGGACAACCGGACCCGAAAGGTCTTCTGCGCATGGCTCGTGTATTATATTACAGCGTATTAACGAAGCAACGAATAACTCGTCCTCCTACTCCGATTGTTCTCAACCTACTGCCTCCGCGTACACTTCAAACGTGTGAATCGATCCTACACGTTTTCCGTATTCCGATTTATCGCGTTTGCATACGGCGGTGACGACGGGGCACCCCGTGAGCAACCGCGCTGGTTTTATTGCTTTTCTCCCCTGCCCGACGCTTCCCGGAAACCCGGGCGTACACGGTTCCAAAACCAGCTCGACCAGCCCGCAGCTTATTATTTGCACGATAGGTATAACATATTTTATAGTATATATTAACATGGTCATCGATCAATTATATTACAATAATATAAACTTAAACGAACAATTGATAACTGCGCAGCATCATTTAAACCGTCCAGTTACGAACTACAAAAATAATTCGTTTTTTTTTTACGCGAAAAATAAATAAAAATGAACATTAATATATTTTTTATTGTATTTTTCCATTACTACGTATTATACAGGGTCCCACTGGGACTTAGTGTATTATTGAAAAAGTTGAGAAATTAACTTTTTATTTTATAACTTTTATACATTTCGAAAATAACCATTTTATAGGGCTTATTTTTCTGAAAATGTCGACGGTTCAACTTTCAATTTTTATTAACTTCTTGATTTTTGATTATTTTTCTAGTTAAAAGAAAATGGTATTCCATTAACGGGAAAATGACGAGGTAATAATAATTTAAATTATTCCTTTGTAAACTATAAAAAATATTATACATCATGAATCCAATGACAACTGAAAGTTGAACCCTTGAAGCTTTTAGGAAAAGAAGCCCTAAATAATGGCTATCTTCGAGTTTTGCAACATTTATAAATAAAAAAGTTTTTTTAAAATCCACTTATATTTACCAAACGACTGTAAACAAAATTGTCTTTGCCCTGAGATGCTCATAAAAAACAAAATTTGATTATCTCCAATAACACGGGAGGTATCGCTTTGTGTAAATCCCGGTGGGACACCTTGTATAGTTGTAACTTCGTGGTATATTTCATTATTTTTAAATATTCTTCCTTTATAGCATAGTACTTCATTATACCTTACGTCTGTTCACTTAAACGGATAAATGTCCATTAACAGTATATAAAATGGGAATAAAAACAACAAACAAACTTTTGAAGAATTACAAAATCGCACTAAAATATTAAATACATTTTATAGCGTGTATGATAAAATAATAATAATTTATAAACATAATCGAAATATTAAATATTATATAAATCAAATTCAAATTTAATATTTATTGGAACTCTTATGAAAACTTATCAATAACAGTGATATTTTCAAAAATGAATTCATAATTTCTTTCTAATTCTACGTACTTATTATATAATTAATAATTATATATTTATATTAATAGATTATACGATTTATAATTAGTATTGGATCATTTTGGTTATGAGTGTTATGACTTTTTAATACATTTCAAAAGATACGATATGTTTAATTTGTTATTACATATATTTATGTATTAAAATTTAAAATTACCGCGCCAGTCTGGTCTAATAGCTACTCTACGATCATGTCAAATAATTTAATAATACTAATTTCACTGAAATAATTTCGATTGATTATTGGTTATTAGTTATTACTTATTAGTTATTACATTATTAGTTATTGCATATCACTTACTGGTTTATCATTATCGTTGTATTTGTGTTTAAATATGACCTTCCAAGAGGCTCATCTAGCCCTTGTATCAATTTTTTTGTCTATTGCCCCTTTAACGTCATTCTGTACTAATTTAGACAAACAATTTCAAGATCAATAGTTTTCAGGATTTTCGATTATTATAAAATATTACATTGCTTGAAACAGGTATCTTAGGGATTCATATGGACCATTTCGTTTTTTTTACACAGACTAAATTTAGGTAATTTATGTCTTCTATAACAAGATTAGGATTTACTATCGACTCGTTCATACAAACAATTTTAATATTTGTATTATACTGACGTATATTTTTTAACAAAGGATGAGCACATTAATACTTTTTTGTGATAGAAGAAAATGTGTGTAAATACTAAGTCACAGTTAATTTTTTATGATTACACGACATATTTATTTATGAAATTTTATCGTTAGCGTGACTTAATTTATTATGAATAAATAATGTTGACAATCAAGTGTTTGTAAGTAACGCCCACCTGGGAAAATCTAGGTAGGGGATAGACAATGTATTCTAGAAAATCAAGAATCAGGGTTTTTAATTCTAACAACTTTACAATAATAAAAAGTTGATTGGAAAATAATTTTAATTTTTATTGAGTCCAGTATAACATGTGAATAGCTTTAAAAATATTTAAAAACAAAATAAAATTGTTTGCTTTAATTTTACGAGATTTAACTTACATATTATACAGCTAATAATATTCGAGAGTTTTTGGAGAGTATAATACGTCCGCCATGTCATTCCGCCCACATTCGCCCATGATTGATTTGAATTATTTTATCATATATTATACCTATATATCAATAAGACCAAAAATATATCGTTATGAATTTGGAAACTGGGAAAAATATCGAATGGGACGTATGTTGTTCAAAATATAGGTGCACAACAAGTATTTAATAACATTTACTTTACTATATTATTATTTTTTATAATTCTTGTATTTTGTTGCCATAGGACACAAGTTTTCATACTTATCGCTGACTATGTGTTATGTCATGACTCATAACTAATCGAGATTCGTGTTGACGATAAAATGGTCGTGTACCAACCATTATTATTAATGTACTTATCGTTGCCGAGCTTATAATTAAAAAAGTATTATAATTATTGTATACGTAGGAAATTATTAGATAACGGAAATATCTCGTATAACGTTATCAAATTGAAAAACCTTAAAGTATACGAGAAGGTTCTACAAGTTAAAATAAAAAATTACATGGTGTCGAATGATAAGAATTAGTCATTAATGGTTTTTTTATGAATTGTAATACATACAATGTTGCCGGGCAAAACGCATGAATGCGTAATAGTTGTATGCACTGGACTGCAATGGACTTCATAATGTTCCATCATTTCTTGCTATGCTTTTTTTGAAACATTTAAATATTGTATCAACATTTACATATATTCGCTTAGTAATGAATTTTTTTTCTATTTAAAATTAACTCGTGGCATCATATAGATTATAGGCAATTGGGAATACAAGATTATCATATATTATAATAACATCGTGAACATTTTTAATTAAAACGTCCACTTATAAAATTTAATATTTTTATTAGTAACAGTTTACTCGGAATAATTAATCATTGTCTACCTTACAAAATACTGACGGGAAACTCTGTGAACGAAGCGATTTGTAAAATTTGTCAAAGTTAATTGAGTAGAGATGACAACATGACCCACTCGGGCCATTACTAGTAGATTCGTCGCGCGTAGCCATGAATTTAAATGACTTAGCTACTGTTCCCACGTAGAATTTGTGTTTAGGAAAATCCCATAAAATTATTTTGAACATCATGTTACATAATACAAGTTCATATATTTTTGTTTTTCAAAACTAGTGACATCTGATTTTTAAAATTAAATAATGTTATTTTACATAATAATTTTTAGCTGATTAATAATGAAATAAAAAGGTAGAGGAAATTATAAACGTAGGTTTGATAATCATAAATACAAATAACGAATCCGATTTGAGATTCCGTACTATATTACGTATATTATCAATTCAACTTGAACTAAATCACTAGAATGACTAGATGAGTGCAATTGTAAAATCATAAAATCTATTCTGAGTTATACAATTGATAATACCTTTATGTACCATGTAGCCATCAGCATTTTGTATTGTAGTCTGCAGGTTTTATTATTATTATTGTTTTGACATGTATCAAAAGAATCATATTATAATATTATATACCCATAAAGCCAATAATTAACGATAACTAGTTTGAAATGAGCTCGAGTTGGCAATTTTCTACTAGAAAAACTGGTATTTGATCGTTTTTATAATAAAAGGAAATGCATTGTTTTCAGTAATTACTGTTAACGTTACGACGTAAGGTTCACACGGTGAATGATATTACACCAACAATTATTATGCATTGCTCAAGTTTACACACCGTGAAACAACGACTGACACGAAACATTGTTCTCGGATTAAGTCGCAGAAGTTGAGCGTTCATTATCAGTGTGATGCCGAATCCAGGTTTTGACGAGATGAATTGATTTTTCGTTCATTAAAATAATACCCTCCCACCGTGGCAATGTGAGATGGCGATGCGTGGTAAAGATAACAGCCATACGATCTGAGCGCATTCATAAACGACACGTAACGACGTAACATTTGCATAAATGCATAATAATCATGACTGGCCAATTCTCTTTCTAGTAAATCAAATGTATTTATTTTCATGCTATAGTATTGTGATCTGTGAAGTACGTACATCATATGAAGCTTTTTGGTTTTCGATATCGTTTCAATGGTTTAAAAAAAAAACTGTACACGCCGAAAAAGTTGAACATAATTTTATTAGCTGGTCGTTTTGAGTGTAAAATATGTACGGGGAAAATATAGAACACATCCTGTAAATATTATTATTGAAGTATCAAATTGAAAACACCTTGTGTCGTTTAGTTCGCTTTAAATAATGCACGTGTGGATCGGAAATAACGGGTGTCGCCCACTTGCACCACGTCACAATACAGCAAGACGCATAATGTAAGTTTATACACTGGTACTGGTGCACGTGTTGTCGATAATTATGCCCTTCTTAAAAAGGAAATGGCGCAATCTTCTCGGAGAATCAACATTGTCAAAAAATTCGAGTAGTGTGAAAATGTTCTGATTACAAGACGTACATAATGTATATAATATGCGTTTCTCCGTCCACGCAATTTAGTTGCCGAATGATACCTAATCGAATTAATGCGGATCTCGTTTCAACGTAAAAAAAAAAAAGTAATAGCGACTCAAGTAATAAATAATACTTAATACACAGCTTGAATTTCATTTGAAAATAACAATAATACTGTTTTGTAAATATGTGTATATAGTATATACATATGTAATATATAGTTACGAGCATAATGGTTGCAGTATATAGTGTAATTTTGTTCTTTTAAAATCGATAGTTTAATAGTTTATTTAAAGAGTAGCGATTTTCACGTGTACATTATACGAGTTCTGTAACTTTGTATGATAATTCTAAATCTAAATTTTAAATCTTTATATTATTTTCAATGATAAAATTATCTTCGAACTCCCACATTGTTGTGTTCGCTATGATCATTTATTATATATTTGTGTTCAGTTGCATATTTGCCGGAACCAGACTTACTCGAAATATATTCATCAATTATTCGACCAAAATCTAAAACGATAAATAATGAAAGACGAATGACGAATATCAACCAATACAGATATAACTATATTAACTTTACTACAACAACAAATTATGTAATGATTAGGGCTAGAGACGTGTAAGCTCTAAATAAACTTAAAAATGCATACATTTCATTCCTGAAAATGTATCATATATTATGCTCTAAGCATATGTAAAAATACTTAAATATGATCTTAAAATATTTAATTTTCATAATAACATGTATGAAAAATGAACTTAATTTTTTATGACAATCCCTGGGAAAAGGCAATTCTGTTGACAATTATTTGGTAAATATAAGTGTATAATTAAAGAAGTTAAAATATTAACTTTTTATTTTATAACTTATGTAGTTACTAAAGAAACAATTTAAATTATTATCACCGCGTCATTTACCCTACAAGGCTTTTTTGATAATGTTATTATTTTTTAAAATTGTGTAAATAGTACACTATTTTCTTGAAAACTAGAAAAAATTATTATAAAAGTTATAATTTATTTATTCGTTTATTAACGCCAAACGGCAAGTATAACATGGTTACAAAAGAGTACAAATGATTATAAATATCAAATAAAATTTGTTACAAATAAAAATAAGATTATGTAGTATTGATAGAGACACCTTAAATCTGAGGAACGTGACCTAAGTAATTAAACTGAATTCGCAGCTCTAAGTATACGATGTAGTATGTGGTTATGTCCGTACGATGTTTTATGTGTTGGGATATAGAATTGCGACTGTGTTCTAAATAAATGATATGGCAGAAAGTATATCAGCACGTCAAGCGAGCCATTTAATAGAGCAGATAGGAAATCTAAATCCGCATTATCACGGCGAAAGGATAAGGTTTGAATATTTAGAACCTGTCTTATATTGGTATAGTCGTGAGGTATATGGTGAATATTAAATTTAAAAGCCGCATAATTTAAAAATTTGTTTTGCACACGCTCGAGTCGAATCTGATCTTTAGCAAGGAAAGGCTTTCAAACAACAGATCCGTATTCTAAGACAGAACGAACTAGGGCAAAATACATTGTGTAGGCATATAGGAAATTTAAATAATGTTGTATTATGGATGACAAACCCGAGTATTTTAAGGGCTCTATTAACTATATTGTTCACATGAGTGCTGAAATTGAGATCAGTTGAAAAATATAATCCTAAATCTTTAATGCCGGAAACGCGTTCCAGTTTGGAGTCCTTAAGAAAATAATTTGATAGCAAGGGAGAACGTGCTCTTGAAAAGGAAGTTAAATTACATTTAGTTATGTTTAGAGATAATCCTAAGTGGGAAACCCATTTGGAAAACATATTTAGTTCACTCTGAAGCAGGATAGAGTCGCCAGGCGAGTTAATCTTATAGAATATTTTTATATTATCTGCATAAAGTAAGAACTTTACTCGAGTAAGCCATTGTGGTAGTGAATTTACAAAAAGAGAGAATAATAGTGGGCTGAGGTGACCACCCCGAGGAACACCAGATGTAACAGCATGCATTTCCGATGATGATCTTGAAATATAAACAAATAGTTTTCTACCAGTGATATAGGACTTAAACCAGGATAATAGTGGATAACCGATGCCTAAGCGTTCTAGCTTGTCAAATAATAACTCATGGTTGACTGTATCAAAAGCTTTGCTAAAATCGGTGGTAATTACATCAACCTGACTATTTGATTCAAGACAATCACTAATGTAAATATTAAAAACCATACTACAAGTTATGGTAGATATACCTGGACGGAAACCGTGTTGTTCGTCGATTAACACATGATTAAAATATCGTTTTATATTATTAAGCACAATAACTTCAAAAGTGTTGCCAAGATGAGGTACCTATGATAGAGATTTGACGGTAATTAGTGACAATAGATGGGTCACCAGACTTTAAAATCGAAGTTATAGAACTGATTTTCCAGACGTTCCAGATGTTTTCCATTATTATCCGTGTTATCCCTTGTAACATCCTTAGGGGTTGAATTTCGCAAAACCTGTTCTCAGCGGACATTTCCTACTTATATACTATCTACATGACAAATTTCGGCTTCATTGGTCAAGTAGTTTTCGAGATCTCGTGTTTAATCGAAAATACCACCATCTTTTATACATACAGATTTACACGAGTTAATCGTCGATGCGCCATCGGTAATAGGTAAAGGTATTTCAATGAAATGCGTTCTCGGATTATTCGCAGGCTACACGCGTGTACTATAATAGTGTATAATTTAGCTATGCGTGTAATCAGCCGCGGCGCCGCACGTCCGTCAAGAGTAACAGACCTGTTTTCATTTACGCGCAGACAAAACGTCGTCTTCCAACAATCCTTCCTTCCATTTATACCCCAAACGGTGTACCTATATACTATAAACGTTTAACAGCCGATTCGAAACGGGAAAAGTTCTGCTCTAGAATGGAAAAGTACATTTTTTTCCTGCATCACGCGATATAATAATGTTGTTTTTGCATATTTTTGACGAACCCTCTCCCAATTCGAATAGTGCCACATGTGCGTACACAACGTACCGGTATCAGAATCTTAGACCAGGACGAGTTACTCGATTTCAGTGGTCAACCGATTAGCTTACAGTTACTTTATCGTTACTTTGCATTGGCTGAGTGGTTTTCATAATTATTAGGAGTTAATAAATATGCTGTGTAAATATAAGTATAATAAGTGATAAAAGTATAAGTAATAATTGCTTAACATGTAACTTCGTGGCAAAGCGAATGCGTGGTTGGTGACAGCCTACCAAGAGACAACAGCTGGTGGCGGGAACCTTGTGATTTTATTGTATGCGAAGACTATGTATAATGTGAAGAATGCGAGGATATAGCTGCATGTGGTGCAGAGCTGTACACGAAAGAATATATTGTTCTATTCGATGTGATTTTGAATTCGCGCCCCATCGGTGTGTGAACGTTACCTACAAAAACCAATTTCTTTTAGCTCGAGGCGGAGTCACCAACCGCACATTCGTTTGGCATCAACATTTTGTCTAGTTAAGTAATCGGTTAATTTAACCACCGAAAAAAGTATTAAGAATTAAGTCCTGGCTATCATTCAATTTTCTACCTACTGGAAATTTTATAAAAAAAAAAAAAATGTTAGTACAAAAATTTTTATTAAATTAATCTAGTTGGTATACTACTTACACAATATATGTTTTTATATCAAAACCTTATCTATTCACGTTTTATGCGCATGAATGTCTACTTTGTTATTAAGATATGTAAATTGGGAAAAATACGTTTCATTGTATACGTGATATAATATAAATCAACAACACATTTACGAATAATTGAAAACAAAATAAAAAGAAGACAACTGGGTGTATAATATCCATTAGGATTTGTTTTAGTGGGCTGCAATCACACTTTACAATATTTTCAGTATTCATCACACACTGACACCACGCTGGTTAACTATTATAAATATGTTGTCGACCCACAAGCACGTAATATAGACAAATAATAATATTATTTACCCGACAATTAATCGAAGAGCAGTGGCGGTCAGCAAACTCCGAACATTATCGACGAGCTCCGAAACATTGTATAGGTACATCAAAAAGTAAAAACACATAACTGTTCGTCCGAGGCAATCGTTTTTCTTGTATTGTGGCGATTGTTCTAGTACATGGTCAATAGGCACGTAAAAAACTGTACTCAGGCGCAGCACCAATAAATTAGCGGTAGGTTGGTATACGTATAGTATTATGGATCTTAGTTTTTTTTTTATGTATTTCAAATGTAATTTGAACAAAAATATTCAAAGGAATACGGAGTTCTAAGAGCTCATAATACTTACGACTTGTCGAATACGTGCGCACTGAGACACGCTAATTCGCTATGATACGTGTGCAAGTAAATAATTTAACGGTCGCGAATAGGCCCGTGTCAGACAAAACATCGCTGAAACATTACCTATACACGCGGTGCCAAAAAGTACAACTAACAGGTACATCCATCCGTTCGTATTTGTACGTCCCGTATTTAACGAGTCCGTCTCGTTATTAATATTATTACCATTTTTATCGTTATTATTATTATACTTAGGTACAGCCATCGCGTGCCTCCCGCGCATAACTTTGGACGAGACGTCCAAGCCATGGTCGATCGTAGACATTCCCAGCAGCAGATATTATTTGCTATCGTTTATCGCACTTTAAACGGAACGGCGCGGGGTGATTTGAACGACCGCGACGACGGGTTACAAGATCTATAACTGCGGGATCAACATGAAAATCGTCTAAGATATATAATATATAATATTTATACAGCTTCGCCGACCCGCCGAAAACGGTCGTAATAATTGAATTCTATATTTTTTTTATAATAACACAACGGAATAATATCGCTTGTTTATTACGCGACGCGCGGAACACATATGAAGTAAATTTATCGAAGAAAAATAATAATTAATCATGATATTGATATAGGTATTAGGTACGCGATCGTCGGATGAACGTAAGCACCAAGAAAATATCCACTTGTACGTTTTATAATATAGCCGAGTGAGGTGCGTTATAGTCAGAACGACATCGGTTATGTAATAATATAGTTATAATCTTTTATTTCTTTTAAACGTATTGTAAACATAATATTATATATTATTTACTTGTATTTTTTTTACCTATGATGGTGATATTATAAATTGATTGCAATAAAACATAAACAGTACGGTAAAACGTATTCGGCCACAGTCGTGGTCCATTTTTTACGAATCCACGTATTGTTAATTGTTCATTTTTAAAGTGTTATTAATTATTATTCAAGTAAAATATTGTTAGATACGAGCATTTAATAAAGCACTATAAAAAGGAGCTTTCAATTTTACGTCATCATTATTACCTAAATATTACTTATTTTGGCTTAAATTTACTTTATTCAGCATCTAGCAACAGTTGAAATTTTATTTGAACTTACGTTTTTCAACGAGCTTAGAATTATGATCTCTAATATTGCTGATAAGAACAATTCTCACATATTTACGGTGTTATTGTATCGTCCGTCTCTTAATTGACACGAATGATTTATAAATTGTTAATAATGAACGTAGTCAAAAGTAATTTTTGTACCAGTAGTATAATTTTTATAAACTAAAATGAATTAAAATACGGTGTTGTAAAAACACTTTGTGGGTGCCTTTCTACGTTATACATTTATAACTAAATGTAAATAATATATGAATGTGAGTTAAAATTATAATTTTAAATGTATTTTGATTATTTTTTATCGAAACTCAAGTGAATTTTAAACAGTTAAACTAAAAGGAGTTACACGACGTGTTACCCAGTGGGCAGTGGTATTACTAGGATTTCGACAACATTGTAATATTCTAAATCAAGTGTTTGCCAATATTAATTTTTCTTTTATAAATTTAAAAATATATACGAACATAATATATGCTAACTACACAGATACTACGGATAATGTCCCTCACTGCGATTGCGCCACCAATCGTATCCACCCATCCGTCAAATCATCGCATAAACCGCGAAACTATTAAGGCCGTATTGAGATTTTCACAGTTTTGCCGGTACACACGACTACGCAGTAGCCAGCGCATCGCAAAATTGTGCAAATAAATAAAATTTAAATAAATGGCTAATAAATTTGGATTCATACAATGTGACGATGTGGTCGGTAACATGTACATGCAAGCATGCGTGTGTATAGGTATTGTGAGTGTATTTACTCGTATAGCTGTAATAGTGTACAGGGTCATTCAATTGTTATGCGATGGTTATAAATGAATAATGTAAAAGTTCAAAGCTGGGTACAATTTAGCTGTATTTAGTCTCAGTTGTTCATAATATGTTTTTACGTAGTACACGAGCTTTTTCTAACTCGCTCTCAGGTGTAGTTTGGAAGACTCTGTACAATATGCAATATTATGCGGATAACCTACTTTCTACGTGATGTACGCACTTACACATTTAATGCAATAATTATATTAAATATAAAATTTATTATTCTGATAATTTAATAATATTATATGTATTCTTCTTTGTTGTAATAATAATGTGGCTTAGGACGCCACGATATATGTATACAGAGTGTCCCATATGGGATTAACACGGAGCAATATCTCTCATGTTATAGAGATAATCAAATTATGTTATTTTTTATGAACATCCCTCTGGGCGAAGACAATTTTGGTGACAATAGTTTGGTAAATATAAGTGTATTATTAAAGAAATTACAAAATTAACTTTTTATTTTATGACTTTTATAAATTTTGAAGATAGCCATTTTATAGGGCTCGTTTTTCTGAAAATGTTGACGGTTCAGATTTCAGTTTTCATTGGATTCATGGTTTTTAATAGTTTTTTAGTTTTCGAAGAAATTATGAAAATTATTATCACTTTGTCATCTTTCCCATAAGGTTTGCTGATAATGTTATTATTATTTAAAATTATGGAAATACACAAATAACAGTTGTTATAAATTTATAATGTATTATAATCAGTGAAAACTTTAAAATATATATTATCGAAGTTCGAAAATAAATATGAATTATTCCATTATAAAATGTCTTGGGGGGGAGGCAGTTACTTATCTTGTGAAGTATTATTTCGACTGTAACAATAACATATTGAGGAAATATAAACGTTTATACTTTACTTTATAGCTAGGTTGGATTATTAAAAGTAATTTAAATATGTTTTCTTATGAAAAATTATAAGTTGTAATAATGATTTTATTTATTGTATCTTGCAGCATATATACATTTAAACATATTAAGTATCATCAAGTTTATTAGCATTAGTTATAAAATATTTTGGAATATATTCATTTAATATTTTTAGTACAAATATCATGCATGCACATTTCACGTGTAAAATTATTAATGTTTAATTATACTGAAATAAGTATTCTGAGAAACACAAATGTTTTATTTTTAGTAAATATATTATCATGCTGTGTTTTAAATATGTAAAACCATTAAAAGTATAATATTCGAATTCAAGAACACAATTTTTTTAAGATATATTACAAAATTATAGTGCTTTAAAATATGATGATGGATAAAATTAAATTTATAGTCATCAGAATTTAACGAACTGCATGTTTTGAATACTTAAAATGTATAAATACTTTTTTTTAAATTATACTTATTATATTTTAGCAAATATAATAATTTATAAAAATAATTTCCCTACAATATTGTTTTATGAGTTGTTTCAATTATGAACTTAGTATGACATATAAATGCAACACAAAAAATGTACATCATGGCTTGTTTTGTTTTCCTCCATGTTGGTTTTAAAAAAACCACTTAAATGTACGTGTCCGCTGGGTACAGTTATTAAGTCATGAGTTTCAAAAAAATCAACAAAGAAAAGATAAACATTCTCTTCATAATAATATATATTATTTTATGGGCAGTATATAATATAAATTTATAAAAGTTTTTATGGGTTGATATCTCAAAAAGAAATAATTATTTGTATCTTACATCATAATTATTAATATTGATCAAGAAATTAAATCAATGCAATAAAAATACTAAGAGTGAAACTTAATATTAATATTAAAATGGTTAATGATTGTATTTATGATACCATTACAAATTTATAACAGTGAAAGTTATACATTATATAAAATAAAACAATTTTTTCAAATGTTTATTGAGTTATGGCAATGGTATATTATATTCAATATTTTAAAATATAAAAGTACATAGGTAATACATTAGTTTTACGTATATATAAAAAAAAATACAAATATGCTAAGTTATAATATCTACTTATTTTGAGTTTTTCAATATTGTTTAACCACTTAGAAAGCTTGCATATTATATCAAAGCGTAAATCTGAAACAATAATTAGATAATAAAATCATTTTCGGTCTTCTAACCAGATAAATAATTACAAATAAAAGAAATATTTTAAATAAAGTACCTACCACCATGGTATGATAGTTGTTTGGAAATTATAAAAGCAATGTGTTGAAAAACATTCAATTTTATTTTTGTTAACACCAGCAATCATTTAGTTCAGTAACATGTTAATAATATATTTTGCATGATACGAAACCGAATCTTCGAATATTGTTGTTGAAAATATTTCTGCTATAATTTACTCTGCATAAATTAATCTATCATTTTGTTTTAGTTTTCAGATAATTAGATAGAGATTAAGAGACTATTGTTATGTTTTTCCACATGTCAGTGGAACCCCACGCATAAAAATTTCATGACCTTCTAACAAGATTAGCAACCGTAGAAGTTATTAGATTTAGACTCAAACGAAGATTATTCACGAAATGTTGGGCAGTCGTTAATGGTACACAGTTAACATTTTATCATTTCGTCCTATCATGAATACAGGTTTTGTGCTTATTTTTTACTACTCTCTGCTAATTTAGATCGATTTAATACAGTTAAAGTAAAAATTATAAATTTTTAGATAAGAATAAATGTTTCTAAGTTATTTAAATACCCAGTAGAACTTTTAAGTTGCATAATGTACATGTTATAAAATGTAATTTTATTTCAGTTTTTTATGGGATTCTAATTCATACAAATATTGTTTTGATACGTTTCATATGAATATTTGAATAAATTAATTTGTTGCACTTGAATATTTGTCATACCTATCGACTGATTTCGAAATTGAACTCAATATCGTCGTGTTAATGGTGAATGTTAAAAAATATAAATAATTGGAATATGATTTTAGTAAAATTGAAATTTCTCTTGCGTAGTCATACCATAAAACGAGTAAGCGAGTACATTATTTTATTTATAATTTGTTACGTTCAATGAATAATAAGAAAAATATTACAATATAGTTTTGTATAATTTGGAAATTAAAAGACAAGTAAAATAGTATACTAGTATATATGAGTCATTTAAAATGGATAGAGCCTTAACAGGCAATACTTATATGAAATGAAAAATAGTATCGAAGAGGAGTCCTTGGCCTTCGAATTATTCTAATAAACATTAATCTCAATTGTCCTCGATATAACATATTGCTTTTTAATATTTTTGCTGAACTTTCACATAAGTTTAAAGAAAACTTCAAAATCCACGTGCGGTATATTAAATATGGGTTAATCGTATAGAATTGACCAGGGGAAATACTAAATTTTATTTCAATGAACTAAAAAAAGTCTTATCCAAGGAAAACGAGGAAAACTTTCAGTTAAACTAAAAACAATTTTACATTTTCGTGAAGTATAGAATGTATAAGGTTTGAAACACGCCGGGGTTTGACTTGTTTATGTCGTAATTTAATCCCAATGTAAAATATTAAGTACTAGGTATATAAAATAATTATTTTCTATACTTAAAGACTTACAGACGCTTTTCCTATGTACAATTGTTTATTTAGGTAATAGGTTTTTATCCATTTTTGAAATTTTTTTATAGTGATTATAATAAAAGAAAGGTGTTATATATTTGAATATGTCTAAAAAATAGTCTAAGTGTTTATATTATAACGAAATATTCGGGTTACAAACGGAATATTTTGAAAAGTATATCATAATATATTTAATTTCAAAACTAACTCAAAATTAAACTTACTTTCGTTTTGATAGGGACCGGAGTTAATCTCAACTTACTTAAAATGTATTTACAATTTGGTAGTTAAATATTTAGATTGAGTGGTTATAAGTTTAAATATTATCTCCATTGTTGTTAGTTATTACTAAGGCTCGGATTTATATGTAAATACGTATTCTCTCTGTTACATGATAAATTAGTTTCGGCAAGTGATAAATTTGTTTCGAGTGATTTTCGATAAATAATCTATGTTTGATTTTACATATTTAGTCCATTTTGACAATATAGACTACTATAGTATTATATATTTTATCAATTTATTTCTTGACACAATTTTATCGGCTGAAATACCTTCATCTTGTCGTAATATCATTGTAACTAATTTTAAAATATTAACATAAATGCGGTAACGAACACTGCGACGAGCAGTAAAACCTTAGTCTTAGTGCATAGTGCGTGTTTGTAATCTGTGTTCGTCTTACGTATTTGCGTACTCTGTAGTGTGTAAAATCAATAATTGCCATATTTTAATAATTTGTATAATCATGCCTAAAGTACGATCATCTAACGTTCTAACCCATCCGAAACAAATGCATGTTATCATAAATTGTAATCAAGATAATAATTATCATATTAGTAAAATACATAGGTATTTTGAGTTTTGTGGCCCATATTAATGTACATATTTTGGTAGCATGAATATGTATTTTGGTTTCATAAATTGTACATATAAATCCGAGCCCTAATTATTACTTACTCATTATATTACAATTTTATACTAATATATTAAATGTTGTAAGTTTTTTACTCTTCTATATCAATAATTCATATTAAAATAGTATATAATTTACTATTGATTATATATTTTATCGATCGAGTGCTATAGCTAATATATGCGATAAATGTATTACAAAATTATTAAATGAAGTACACTTATTTTAATGCATAATACTATAATACACTCGTACATGTTAATGAATATATCTAAATATTGTTAGTAATTTTGGTTTTGGTGTCAACTCATTTGTTGGGATTTTGATAGCTCTGAAGATTCTTATATTTATTTATATGTCACTAAAAACTCATAAATTTGTGAATTTATCTTTGTAAAAAAGTTATAATTATAATTTTGAATTCATATAAATAACGATTACATTTTTATTAGAGAACAGGGTTAGAAAATTAAAAATTTTATCACAATATTTGTCCATAAATGTTTTCTTTTTTAATTCTATAATGCTTGTCTAAAAAATATCATTGTCTTATTCTTATATTGTTTTAATGTATGCGATTTTTTATTTAAAATATTAAGCTTACTTATTTTATTATAAATAAATTCATATAATTCAACATAGGGACCGGAAAAATAAAATTTAATTATAATTTATAACTTTTGAACATTGACAAAAATCAACGGAATTGTATCAACATACAAGACAGCCATTAAACATTTATCACTACCGATTAGTCACTTCCTTAATTTTAATTTCGAATAAACTCTTTTAGCTCACAGATGATCACGGAGTATCACTAAAAGAAAATCCAAAACAATGAGTAATGTTTCAATTTCGGGAACAAGGATAATATATTTGATTGACTTATTCGAACGCCATTGCTTTAGAATAATATAATACGTAATAATTTTAACTGAATTAGTCTTTACTACAAACGCCAAACCATAAATGTCAGAGTAACTTTCGCCCTTAAATTGTGTACTCCTTTCCATAGGATTTTATATTCAACGACAATATGTAACTGGGATAGTTCATACAAATTGTTTCATGGTACACATATAATTATTAATTATTATTGATACAATACACTATATACAAGTATGGCATTACCATTTATCAATAAAATGAGATTTGCCCATTTACAGAAACGTGTTTTTCCTAGTCCAGGTAAATAGTTGTTAATTTAAACATAATGTATAACGATGATTACAATTATCTAGTTCTTCGTTAATTTGCTAATCTTAAAATGTCTATAATAGAGGCGTAACACATTTAAAATGTTGTAAGAAATATTTTTTTGGATTATTTAATACCTTAAAGATGGAAACTATAAAAAAATAATTATAAATTTATATTTATATAATATAATATATTAAATCAAATATTATTATAATAACTATTATTGGTGCGACTAGCTATATTTATAATATTGGTTTACCATTCGAGAGTATATTTTTTATACATTATATTCATGTACAGAAGAGTGTTTTTTTTGTCAGCGTATGATTTTAAAAATATTTCGTATAGCACGCGTAATACGGTTAAATAAACATAAGACGTCAATACGCAATAATAATAAAAATTTACAGTTATACGTATAAAGCGGTATCTAGATTGAAGTAAAAATGGTTGGAAACAACATAATTATAAACAAAAATGTTTCTGAATTATTAGGAACATTCATGTTTATAGTTATCCCCTAAAAGATTGTAAAGTTTAAAATGTGTTATGTAAGCTAATATAATGCACTTCACAGTACTATATCCTTATGGTTATAATTATAATTTTAATTCACATAGTATTGCATCTAAAAAGATACATTCATTAAACTTAGAATAATGTGTCTTTGAAGAGACAAGATATGTCTCAAAAACTGTTGACTAAAAATTAAAAATTACCTTAAAAAATTACTAGCGGCAGTCGATTTACTCTTGATTGACGCTTTGCATAATTTTATATGATCATTTTTTAATTAGTCCAGTTAAGGAATAAATATCTTAATTGTATCAGAAAATATTGTATGCAACGTATAAATGTTAAACGTTAATGAATAATTATAATATACAACGTTCGTTCGTGGCGATCTGGCAACAATATAATTATTATCTTACTTAAACTGGCACTATATTATATTCAACGTGAACAAATCGAAATTGATATTGTTAGCGATTTCCGGTGGATTTTTTCGGGGAAAAAATCGATACGAAAATAACAATGATTTACATTATTATTATAATATACTATAGGACCTATAGTACGAGGTGTACGCGCGTCTTACTCAATATAATAAACTCGTGTTTGTTTCGCTCGTGTAACGCTGACCCGCACTATATGGAGTGGTTTTCGTTGACCGGACGCGCACCACACACATGAGGAAAAAAATACGTTTGTTGTGTGTACACACTATAGAGTACAGAGGGTGACTTTACACTCTGCGCGTGTGTGATCGCGTAGAGCGTGTGCGTGCGTGTGCATGTGCGTTTGTGTGCGTGTGCGTTTGTGTGCATGTGCGTGTGCATGTGTGTGAGCGAGAGCCGACTATCCAAGTCACGAGGAATGCAGTGGGATTCGTCGTTGATAAGAGACGTGATTTTATACATATACATTGTATAGAAGTTACATGTAGGCTCGTATAACCTCCGGGCCTGACGTTGGGCCCCGTAGGAGTTGGCGAAGGACGGCACGACGTAATCTGCTTCGCCAACGTTTCCAGACAGACACACCGGTTAGTATCCATAGTGCTTCATCAGGCGACGGTTATACATCGCGAATCCGTATTGTTACATCCAAACGCTTTGACACCTGTACTATTTATTTATTTATTTTCTAATTTATTACTTACATTTATTTCGCTAAGCAAACAAATATCGGAACCCTGCGAGACAGGTTAGAATTGCAGAGTATATAATTTATATATTATATATATTTTATTATTTTTGTTTGTCACGCTTTAACTTAGCATAATTTTTTGAATTTCTTTATTAACACGTTAACATAATAATTAAACTGTGATTTAACCGCCAGTAATTAACAACGCGGATTTTTCATTTTTACTTTTGAATGTGCTTCTTCGTACACGATTAATAGATAATACCTATTAACATTGGAGTTTATACTAAAGGTACTTATATTATATTATTATAATTTATTATTAATCACTTATATAGATGTAAATCATACTATATATTATATAATATATACTTACTTTAATTATCATAGGCCAATAAAGTTAACATATTTTAGTTACATTTATTAGTCTAAAAAATATGTAAGCGTGTATATTTTTGTATACATACTTGTTTATATGTATATCTACATATTTTTCGAATATGAAGAGTATATTAAATTTACAATAATACAAAAATATTATCTAGGGTTAAACGCAAAACATATAGAAAAGCAGAACGTAATGAGACCAATAAAAAAATGAATTTCAATAACGATTGCCCGAAATTAAATTTGCTTTAGAAATACATTTAAAAGCATAATGTTGGGTGATTTTTTTGTATTTTATTTATTTTATTATTTTTTGTATTCATCCTACCCACCCAAATTCGTCGAAAGTTAACACTACATTAGTGTTTAACATATACAAAGAGTAGAATTTTTACAGGTAATAAAAAGAAAAAAAGTAATGCTTAGAGTCGCAAAATAACCGGATGAGTCATTCTATTGTCCATAATCACAACGATCGTGTTGCCAGTTTTCTTGAACGACGGGTTAACAGTCATATTATTGTTTATCTCCAATTTTTTTCGGAAAGATTTTTAATATGATCCATTATGATCCAAGCAAACACGAGTTGAATGATACTATAAATCGAACGGTGTTCTCTTGCGGTGTACTGAACCAACATGTAATTACATACCCATTTAAAGATTTTTCGAAATAAGAAATCCAGATAAATAAAGTATTAAGGTTATTATCTTTTTGAAAATTGTTCGTCGAGACTTATATTATAATCATACCTTTGATAGTGTGTCATAAATTATTTGTAAATCGAAAAGAATTAATTAGAAGTTATTATTTGTATATTATAATTTTTTTTTTAACACTTATTAGAGAATATACAAAGTGAATAATATATATATAACATGACATCTTGAGTAGAGTTTAGCTACCGAGCAGTAACAATCGGACTGTGATGATAAATTAATTACAAATTTAAATATATTACTTGTCTTTAAAACAATTATTAAACGATTAAACAAAAGAATTATATTTTTATGGTCATCTAAAAAGTTCTTAAAATATTTCTTCTCCGTTTTATGAATTAAGTAATTCATTTATGCTCATAGTATAGTTTATCATCATTCATCTCCACAAGATATATCGGATTACAGAATTGTAGACCGTTTTATAAAGAATTTTACTGGTGATAATACACCGATGATGCAATATACTTATTACGGGGTCCTATGTAGCGCGGTGGCAGTGTCCATAAATTTGAATAAAAAATGAGATATCGTTTCTTGGAATGCAACGGGTGAATAATGCAACCAGTTTTGATTCTTCGTCGTGTTTTATATACGTACAGATTATAGTTACTAATAAGCCGATCTAGTGACGGACAATGTATATACAGACATAAACACCGTCTTATAACTATTTATCCGTCTTAATTCGAAAATGTAATCTTTATTTTTATTTCAGTTTTTAATCGTTGCTATATTTCAAATGTTAACTCCAGTAATAAAACTATGTTTTTACATATCCGGACTCTCCAAGCTCCATCGTTTAATCGAATGTGTATAATACAGTTAGACTGCACAACTACGAGGCAGAACTTTCTGTAAATTAGTTTTTACAACACTATTATCGCAGTATGTGACTTTTAAGAGAACGTGTTATTCGTCAAGTTATGTTGGTTTATTAAAGTGAACAATAATTTACACAAATGTTGACATTATATACATATTATATGAATGTCGGTATATTATCTTTCCCGTGTAGTTTTAAAAAAAGTATTTATATTAGGTATATGTAGTATAAATATTTTTATACTACAAGATTTAATTTTTTAAGTTCGGTACATTATGCGTAAAATATATATTTTCTGATATCATAATAACTAAACTCGTTAGTCATTTAGTTTCAATAATATTGTACTTAAAAAGTTATCATTTCAACTCGTTTATGAATTGTGTTGACCTAACTTAGTTGAAACTATTTGACCAAAATCACAAATTTCGCTAATAAATAAACTATTATAAAGTATACGAGTTCATAAATTGTATTATCACCTATAATCTATATATAGTCCTTGAAAAATATAAAATATTGTTATGACAAAAAAAGTGTCAATAATTTAATAAACAATCTATTATAATTAATAATTTATAATTTAATTCAAGTATATTTTAACACAAAAACGAAGCTATCACAGTGGACATTGCAAGTATCAGCATATCTTCCAATCGCTGTTTTTATTAAGTAAGTGCTATAATGAATGACTACTAATTTTTATATAAAAATTAAAAACTTCCAAGTTTTTATTAAAGAATTAAAAAGAATGATGTACACTTGAATTATCCTTAAATATTTATAATAAGCGATCGTTAATAAAATAAGCGAACTGCCAGATAGTTCAATTTAAAAAACGTTATATAATGACGTTGATATTTGTTAAAATCGGGTTTTTAATTTATAGTTTACAATTATTATTAGGTAATTTAAAAATTTTTTCTCACATTTAATACGTATTAACAATAGTTTGTTTATATTTACAAAATGTGGCCACATAATTAGCAAAATACATTTAAATATTCTTAAAAAACTGAATATAAATAAGAATATATGAAATAAAAACCGCTAGAATACTGTTATATATTGCAAAAAATGTGTCTTAAACAGTCATGTACTATTAGTGGATATACAATTTTAGCCCCAAGAGCTACTTTCTCTCCATATTCAAACTCATTATAATAACGCGTTATCACATATCTCAATATACGTGATACATGTTATATCTACACAAATAAAATTCATAAAATAACGAAGTAATCAAAAATCAATATAAAAACGTGACAGTACCGGGTGATTTTTAGTTTTTAAATGTCCAATAGGTACTGGGTTGATTTTTTTTCAAAACTTCTTAAATTTATATAAAAGTATTTGTGTACACAAATTAAAAAAATAATAAATCGTTTAGGCATTGTAATCAAAATTATAAGTTGCCATTAGATATCAAAAGTTAACAATCGAGAAAATTATGATTACATTATTGTTTATTACTGGTCAAAAGTTGGCGAAAAAAATTTAGAATTATGAATACAGTAGAGATTTTTCATATATGTATATTGTATATGCATGTGCTCGTATCTTATTTTTATTACCCGAAGAAGTTACAAATTCAATTGTATGTGTTTTGTTTTTAATTGTATGACTATTATTAGCGTATGTGAGATAATTATATGATAATTACAATGCTATCCAGTTGTTTTTAATTAATTATTTCAATTTTGTTTTAATCATGAAAAAAAGCAAAGCAATTTTTTTTTATTTGTTTTATTCGTGAGAAATATTTTCGGTAGGTATGTATTCAAATAAATATTAGTGGCCTTTGTTATAGGTTATAAATAATTTTTTTCGCAATCCGTATAAAAATGCCTCCGAAATTAATTTGTACACGATAAAATGTTAGTGTAGGAATTATTCTTATAATAATTATTAGGTGTAATTTTGCTCTTGATTTTTGGAATTATTAGAATACAATACCAAAAAAAAATCTAAGTTTTAAAAGAGATGGATACGGGTAAAATTGCAAGCAAAAAGTTTGTTTTCGTTAGTCAATCTTGACACATTTTTGTTCGAGAAAAAAATCGAATAACATGTTAAAATGTATACTGTCTCTAAACACGCTCTAAACGGGTATAGTTTTGTATTACTATTATTATACAGCAGCCTGGTATATACATACAGGTATAGTTATATAACTAAACTGTAGTATATGCAATGTGAGTTAGGTACATTGCCTTTACGAATACTTGCTTAGCGTTTTAATGATGACATCCAGTTCCAAAATGTTAATCAATCTTTAAAACTATATAATCTTAATATATTACGTTAGTCGCTCGGTCAATAAAATACCTTGACTCTGTATACTTAAATCATAAGGGGATATGGATTTTTGTAGAAGTCTGGACTATGGATCAATCAATGGTGATAAAATATTAGAAATCTTTACTACCTATACTTAACTTTACTAGCCGGTAGCATTTAGCCTCAAGTATTCATAATAATAATAATGGATTAATGTTACAATAGTATATTAGTAGTTGCCGATAATAGACAGCATAAATAAATTACGTATTGTTTTTTATTTAAGTTATATAAAAAAAAAAATAAACTATTCAATCATTTAAAATTAAAGAACATATTTCTTGCATTCTGATATCGTAATGATAAAATATATATTCTATTAGAAATACATTGTTAGAAAGCTATTCACAATATTATCTGTCGAGGAATAATCCCAACGCATTGATGATAAGAGAACACGATGTATAATATCGTAATAGTATAATAATATTTGTTCTATACTTCGTGTTTGAATGACAAGGTCTGCTTTCGAGCTTACAAAATATTTGAATCTTATGCTGGGACAACATGAGTCGGGTTTTGTTTTGTTTCTGTTTTTAACATTTTTTCAGATTGTCCCGTCCACGTTGTGGAAAATTGAGTTAACGTATTATTGTTTTGTTTTCTTAGCGTGTCTGAATCCACCGATTAATTTAAACATTGTACACTTGTACGCAACAGTTTATCGGTGAACAACGTTGATCGAACGCTGATATTTTGTATCGGAGTATGAATGATGTGTATTTCTTTAAATTTAAAATGTATGAAATAGCCGCAAGAAAACTTGAACAATATTATTGTTTCTGATTTAGAATTGTTATACATTGTATGTTCTAATGCTGAACACTGAGTAGTGATAGTATATAAACAAGACTCGATTTTTTCGAACAGAAATCAATAAAATGCATTGTGTTGCATATTTAATGAATGAACAATAAATTCTATTGTATGCTACTATTCTAATATGATTGGCTGTATTTTTAGGCTCTGACAAAAATCGTATTCAAAATACATACGACTACAAAAAATTTATACTGTCAAACGAATTATTAAAAAAAAAAAGACAACGTAAAATAAAAATAAACATTTAATCATTTTTATAATTCTTTAGCCGGGTTTTGAATTAAATAAATATTTTTTCAATACAAATTAGTAATGTTGTGGTTTTTTTTTATACGTAATTGCTAGCTTTCTTTTTATTTTATTCATCAAAAAGAGCACAAATTTCTTTAACAATTAATTAAAATGTACTGGAAATAAATATTTTATTTTAAATTGTTAATGTCAATTGTCTGTACTTGCCATTTACTTGGTATTATTAAATATTTTTGTTTCTACCTTTATCACATTTATAAAATCGCAATAAATTTGATTCGTCTACTTTAGTTGAAATCTTGATGTATTTTAAACTACAAAAATACACCACCCTTACGTCTGTAACATTAATAATTGTACATGTCAAATAATTGTCACATTCATTTGAGGTTGGGCAGGATCGTTATACGTATTTAAGTAAATATTTTTCAAATGTTTTATTTTATTTTTCAATAATTTTGACACATTATTTACAACATACGTATTACGTGTTTGTAAAATCAATTAGTATATATTTTTTTAAATTGACTTTATTTTATATTCTTCAACACCACGTTGTTTTTGTCAATTCAACAGTATTCTTTAGTCTTAAAATATCTAGATCATTGAGATTGTAATGTATATATTTAATCGTTTTGAGATTAATAATTTATTGATCTTATTAATTTCTTTTCGTTGAAATTTAAGAAATTTTCCTAGTAATAAATTAATATCCTAATTAACAATGATTTTTTTTACATTTTACCAAGCGTTATATATCATGTTGCCACTTAAGTTATAACTATATTTCAATTCAAGTAATTTTTAATACCAAATCACTTAAACTTTTTCTTCAACTATCAACTGATGACTGTCATTCATTAACTATACAGTATATGATACGTTTTTGTTCGTCAATATTTTAATCATTGTTTCTAACTTTCCATCGACAACCAAACGTTTGACATTTTAAATTATAATATTAAAATTTAAATTATAAAAATATGTTTTTATTAAAAACTGATTAGAATCATAAATAAAAAATTATTTTTTTATTATTATTTTCTACATTATTTTACATTGTAAATACCTGTTTATAATAGTCTAAATAATATCGTTTGAATTGCATTTTATTGACCTACTCCTTTTGGAGATTAGAATAGATTTACTTAAAGTAAAAATAGTACAAGAAACCAATACATTTTTCTTTAAACGAAATTAAATAAATAAAATTAAAGAACGATAGGTTCACTCAATACTTATACGCTTTTTTGGATTTCTTATTACGGATTTTCTCAATGAATAATAATACGTTTATAATTATTTTGTTCATATTATATAATTTTTTTTCTATGTACTATTACACATATTACTTACACCAAAGGTGGAGAGATAATTTATTACATCACACACTGCCGTACCTGGGGGGGGGGGTTGGGGGTTCAACCCCCCCCCCCCGAAATTAATTTCCAGTTACGGCCTTGACATCACATCTATGATGGTAACTAATATATAGAAAAGCAACAATTCGGTATTCGTATTCTCGTGTGTTAAAAAAACGTTTTCAAACGTATTCGACGAAAAGATCGGCCGAATGACTTACATTGGACACATTACTGTGACGAAATTGTGGCGAGGCGTTACAGGTGGCTGTAAAATAACATTGACATTTTTTCATGAACCCAGCAAAGTAACCATTATTTTTAAATCGTGTGGATAAATAATTAAATACATTTAATTGTTGACGGAATTTTAGTTTTCATTTTGTGAAGGTTTTGTGCAATAACAATTATTTCAATTTAATTGGAAGTTCAAATTTTAAATTTTATAGTTTAGTAAATGTATTATATAGTATTTATATAGTAAATACATGTATATAACAAATACAAATGTATATATTAATATGTGAACTAAACAAATATCACAAAAGTGACATACCTATTCAGTTCAAAGTTAACAACGAAAGCAATTTACTCGTTAATACATATAGTTTTGTGTATGTGACTATTATAATAAAATTGTACCTGAATACTATAGTCATGCGCAAAGCAGGTAGTGCCTAAACATTTTTACCGGCTCTTCTATTCAACCACGGGAAGGTGTTTGGTGTGATTTCTGGGAGACCAGGATATCCCACATGTACTAAATTAATTTTACTGTAATAATGCCGCCTATGTAATTACATTTTAAAATTGTTCGTGCTATTTCTTTTAAACTTTTTGGAATAATAAGTCACACATAAATCTATACCTATAAAAATAATAATAAACCTATTTTAATATTAAAATACATATTTACTATTGTTAAATTCTGTAAAATAATAATAACGAAAACCATAATACGAGTAGTATCAGCTTATGTTATAATATTAAAACTTCTATAACAAACATTTTAAGTTAAATCGATTTTACTGGTCATACGAAATGTAATAATTATTAATTACATAGTATAAAAGTAAAAGACAATTTAAATTATTTAATAAATCAGTATTTTATGTATACAATTGGTATTTTAAAGTGATATTCGTCTGTTAGTCAAACTATTGAATTCATCTATAACTGATTTTGAATACTTCTTGATACCATTTCTTGTTCTGTGAAAAGCAGCAATATAATTACTCCAAACGTCCCTGGCTCAATTTATTTTTAACTACCTATCGTTAATGCTGAAAAACTCTTTCTCACATACAACTGGTCTCAGGTATGATTGTGAACCCTTTTAAAGTTTTAAAAACACAAGAAAAAATCGTGTCATTTTTTTGTTCTCTTTAACCAATTAAACATTTCATAAACTGATTCACTAGTAATATAATTTAGTTGCACATAATTTGTATTACTTTTTAAAAGTTTCAGTTCAGTAAGTAAATCGTCCCCTGTAACGTTTGAAAAATGAAAATGTTGATAACATTTCTGCAGTTTTTATCCTATAATAATAATTATAATAATTAAATGAGGTTTCAATGCTCTCGTATCAGACTTTTTCGACCAGCCAAAATTGAAAACACCACCAAGTGAATCATTCTAGTTTTTCCAAATTTGCTTTAAAAATATTTTTTACACTATTCTCTGGTAGTTTAAATAGATGAGAACATTTTTTTTAACTAATAGGATTGTGCGCATCGGTCCTAAAAAAATTGCAGGGCGTGCCCGGGCACGCCTGAAACTCCTGCGCGCACGCCTATGACCTGTACGTTAGGGATGCCGGAGTATTATTATGGAAGAATTTCTTCATCGAATACCAACACAATGTGACTCATATTATTGTCGTCGATAACGTAGTTAATAATAGGTACATAAAGGGTCCATAATCGGAGCGCGTGTGTTCACGATAATTGTATATTATAGTTGTGCAAATATAAATTTGCTTGCTACGCCGTTTTGTATTGAAGTAAATTTATACATACACACACATACACATTTGTAATACACTCATCGTGTGTACGCGAATATATTTATCAATCCCAACGATTATTTCCGTAAGTACAAATATGAGTAAATACTCTTCCCAAAAATAAACAATCGTTAATTTCCGCTTAGCTGTTTAAAATATATTATAATATTTGTGTGTGTGTGTGTGTGTAGGAGTATGTGTGTGTGTGCGTGTGTGTGTACAATTTGTATTATAGATTTCGCGTGTATACGCAACAATTGGCCACGCTAATGTAGCGGTCACATGTAGGTGGAATTTCTTTTTTTTTTTTTTAATGTAATTTAATTTTTCTTTTCCCTAATTGATTTTATTATTTTTATTCTATCTGACCACCCCACACACTTGATGTTCATATTCTCACGATGAGTCACGAAGCCTTTAAGACTTTTAAAATATTAAATGTTTATTGGGAAGTCTGCCGCCGTCCGATTATGGATACTTATAAATTATAATAAAAAAGGATCAAAATAAGAATTTTCATACATCAAACGAATAAATATAACGGACAGATGATCGCATTTTTCTGAAATAGATATCGTACACATAATCGTTCGTCTCGGTTTAATAATTGAAAAACAGTCGATTAATAACATCAACTATGTTGTTTATAATTATGTTTCAATACACAAACATATTATCTACATCGAATCGAATACACTACCAAAGTACCAACTTGAGTGTGTATAAAAGCATCAATCATGTTGTTTATAAATATGTTTCAATACACAAACATATTATCTACATCGAATCGAATACACTACTAAAGTACCAACTCGAGTGAGTGTAAATTACTATTTTATACGCTAAAAAAGTTGTAAAATATGTTAATTAAATTCAAAATTACGAAACTCAATTAAAGAAATGAAACGTACCTATTGCTCTGGCATGTATAATTATTCTATTAGTTGTCGTAGCTTAACATGTAGCGATCACATTAACTCTGTATCCTTCTACTCTACCCCCACACATCATCAGATCCCATAGAAAATAATTATCAATCAATTACCTATTTTGCATCCTAGTACATAGGAATAATAAATATATTATTTAATTATTAATTTATACTCTTTAATTATACTGTTGATACTTTTCTTATCATGGTTTACAATACGCGTATTGTCTGTGATAACATATTTAAATGAGTGTATAATATGTCATACGTAGTTGTTTGAAACGTATAAAACCGATAAAATATTTTGTAAGGCTATACTGTAACATACTGTTATAATTGTATGTGTAAGGTGTATTGGTATAATAATATATTATTTAGTTATCATAAATAGTAAGCACTGGTCACTACAGCAGTATAAAAAAATCAAATTTATCATAATGATATTCGATTAAAATGTCTTTATATCCATGTCTTATTAATATTATCACTGTAATTAGTTATTGCACGATATCCAGCCTCGTTTAATGAATAGGAAACCAATAACGTATTGTAATAATATTTTACAAACTATTTTTACTAACTCTTATCGCAAATAATTTAAACAGTTTATTATTCTGAAAATATAATCTAAACAATTTTAGCGAACAAAACAAGAGTTAATTCAAAATGTTTCCACGCCGCATTCGGTTTATAAGTTTATAATGTTAAATATTAAAATGTAAGTCTTTTAACTAAACTCTTAAAAAGAACTAAACGTATTCAATTGTTTTATTTATAATAATAAATAACGCTTCAATCACTATAATATAGAAATCGTGGGTTTCAAAGATGTAATTTAAGTATCCAATGAACTGCCGTGTGTTGGGCGGATTATTCATATATAACATAACGTGGGCTTGGTCACTTTGACATCAAGTTAGATACACATGTATAACCATAATAAGAAAATTAAAACCAAACAATAATAAAACCGTAAAACTTCTACATGAAAAATACGGATATTTTATCCCTTTGCAAATGTTAGGAAAAATTGGCAAACTATACAGTATACAGTGTGTAAGCGAATTGAGGTCTAGGCCGCTGTACTTGTGTTCTCCGTTAAAAACTACTTCCTTGTAAGGAAATCCTCGGGGTCTCAACATACATCGATATTGTTTGGTGCTAACAGTATTTTCGTTCTATTACACTATTTAAGATATCAAGGACAGATGTTCTGCTACTACTTAAGTACATAGGAATGACCTAGATGGTTTACCATACATTGACAATCGCCAAATCTTCAGATCACGTATGACGTACTACAGCTAGGTACAGCGAGAATTAACCGATTTATTATAACAAAAGTTGATAGGAAGAAGTAGTACTTGAATTTAATTATTATTTTTATACCAAACTGCCCACTCAATATTATGGTGTCAACCGAAAAAAAAAAAAATTACGGTCCCGAATTTCTCTTTTTGCAAACAACTGTTCTCCCACATGTATAGGTATTCTGTGTAGGTTGAACACTTCTCAAAATCTTTATAAAGTCTACATTCGATGGGTATTTTATTATAATGTATAAAAAGATAAATCGTCAAATAATACTGTGCACTATACGATAAAAAAATGTAATAAAATGCATGTTTGTAATTAAAATTAACGTGACCAATATTATGTCTATTTTTGGAGCCAAGCCATGTGAATACACAAGGCCATATTATGCTTAATTTTATTCTTATTACCACTACTGTCTAAAATATTAAACTAACTTTACCGCTTATGGAGTATGGCGTTAATGATAATTTACAATATAAAAACTTGTTTATAGGAGAATTGCATGCGTGCAGTTTGCATGCTTGCTTTACTGTACCACCGAATCATCTGTATATAATTACCCAGTATATCCATAAATGGAATCGTTTTTACGTCTTATTTTATTGTTATATATTTTATGTGCACAATTCGCAAAATCGATGAAATAATTATTTAAGACTATGCTTAAACCGTGCTTGGTAATGAATAATGATGTATTTTTAATTTAAGGAAACGCTGGTAGAACACCATGGCGACCGAAGTAGGATCGGACATAGCACTAATACAAGATGAAGATGTGTTGCGCAGAATGGTAATACCTATATCTAAATTCTTAAGTAAAGATAAAATTTAACTTTTATTTAAAACGGGTGATTTTGTTTTTTCTAGTGGCAACAAACCGAAGACTTTGGCAAGAAAAAAGAAATCCGTGTGAGGATGTATAAACTTCGGGAAAAACGTTTAAAAGATTTTTATACAACAGGTGAAGTGGTTCAAACAGAAACCAAGCGCTCATCGACTAGAACTCATACGGAATCTATTACGGATCAAGGATTTATGACCATGAAATCTAAAGAGATACGAGATTCCGAATCACCAACAGAGGATTATCAACGACAATCTAATACCAATTCAAATTTTTATGTGTCGTCGAAAAGTGACGAATCAGTCGGCAATCAAGGAATAGTTCAAATGGAACAGACTAGTTCTATAACAAAACCAAGTGAAGAGTATACACATGAATCTATACAACAAACGTCCGTGTCAAGCTCTTCCTCTACTAAATGGGAATCGTCACAGACTACTATTTCTGTATCGGAAGAGATTCAAAAAGCTGATGTAAATTTGAACTCAAAGTTCATTGTCAACGAACAGAATAACGATGATCATCAATTAACATACAATACATCACTCGATCAATTAAATAATTCAAATATTGATAGCAAGCTAATCGAATCGGTATCTACTAAAAACATTGACAATATTAAACGAGAAGATATTAGCCAACATGCTAATGATCGTCAACAAGTCATTGAAACATATACATCAAATAGCGATACATTCAAACCGATATCAGAAAATGTATCGATCAGGCGCAGTAAATACGGTGATGATACATATGTATCAGAAAATGTATCAAACAAAAACAGTGAATACGTAGATAATACATATGTATCAGAAAATGTGTCGAACAAGAAGAGTAAGTTCATAGAAAATACAATTAATGTATCGGAAAATTTGTCGAATAAGGATAGTCCGTACGAAGATAACATAAATACATCAGAAAATGTATTGAACAAGAATAGTAAATACGAAGATAAAACATATGCATCGGAAAATGTATCGAACAAGAACAGTAAATATGTTGGTACTACACATGCATCAGAAAATGTATCAAACAAGAACAGTAAACGCGAAGATAATACATATGTGTCAGATATTTCGTCAAATAAGGCGGAAAATGTGGAAGTAACAACGGATAATAACGTTATAACTGAACTTCAAAAATTAGGCTCTTATTTATCTACAAAAAACGAAAAGAACGATTTATCTACTAAATCAAGTTTAACAGTGTCAAATGAAGAAAAAATATCAAAGAAAGTTGAAGATAAAATTAAAGATTCATCAAAAGCAAATACTGAAGATCAATATACCACTACCTACCAACATTCTTACCAGCAACCAAAGATTAGCGTTGATTTAAGCCCTTCACACGAAGCTTTTGCGCGGAGTTTACGATCAACCCCCGAAAGGTCTAGTCCTTCTCCTTGTAGAGAACGAACCAGTCCAGAACGTAAATTAAAATCTGCCAGTCCAGAACGTAGATTTAAATCGGCCAGTCCTGAAAAATATAGAGCGTCGCCAGAAAAATCAGTGAGTCCTCCCAAATCACTTAAGTCGTCTACAAGACGAAAACTTTCATCAACGTACACTAAAGATTTATCAAAAAAACGAGCTAATACACCTACTCGAGATGAAAAGTATGATTCTTCGGATGATTCTGATTGCTCTGGTGGCACTCACGGTACTTACGATAAGTATAAATGTTACGATGCGAAGAAAACTTCGTTTAAAGAAGAAACAAAGATTACTTCAACAACAAAGTATAGGCAAAAATCACCATCATCAAGTCCGGCACAAAGAGAAAGATCACCATTAACAAATCCAACACACAGAGAAATAGCACCATCAAAAAGTCCGTCACAAAGAGAAAAATCACCATTAACTAGTCCGGCACAAAGAGAAAAATCGCCATCAAAAAGTCTGGCGCAAAGAGAAAAATCACCATCAAAAAGTCCGGCACAAAGAGAAAAATCACCATCAACAAGTCCGGCACGAAGAGAAAAATCGCCATCAAAAAGTCTGGCGCAAAGGGAAAAATCACCATCAAAAAGTCCGGCACAAAGAGAAAAATCACCATCAACAAGTCCGGCACAAAGAGAAAAATCTCCTGGGTACAGCAGTGAAGGATCAGTTGGAAAGGAAGTGAGAAAGTCAGCATTGAAATTAAAACATAGTTCACACGAAAGTAGTCCTGAACGAAGTGCTTTCAAACCTGTAAAAAATTATAAGCCCACTCAAGTTCAACATATTACTCAAGATAATAAAATCAATCTTATAACAGAAGAAGATAACATTGATGATAATAAATACTCGTCTAAAAATGATATAGTTGATGTTACTAACTTCATTAAAGTTATTAAACCGGAAGCCACAGATGATTTAAATAAAAAAGAAAAAATAGAGCTCATACATGAAAATGTCGATAATATCTTAGAATCAAAAAATAAATCTATTCAAGAACAATTCATCATACAAGAACAAGTCTGTACATTTGCTGAGCAAGTTGACAATGTTGAAATAACAAAACAGCCAAAATATAACACCGAAATAAATAAAACAAATAGAGAAAAATCACCTACGAAAGTTATAAAGAAGGAGAATAAATTAAGCCAGGAGGAATTAGTTGAAAACGAAAAATTAAATGTAGTAAAAGAGACTACTAAAAAAAATGATGTCATAGCTGTGAAACCGAGAGAAAAATCTCCAGTAAAAGAAACAAAACCAGTTCTAAAAGATATTAAGACATACTCAACTATCAAGTCTCCTGAAAAAATATCACCTACTAAAAAAACGCCGTCAGCAATACCATCATCAGTCAAGAAAAGTATACCTTCGAGTTTGGAAAAAGCCTCTTCCAAGAAGAACCTTATACACAAGGATTCAAAAGACAATTTAGCCGATAAAACTGTTAAAAAAGATCTGTCGAAAGAAAATACTGATATTAAAATTACAAAAACTGATAGTAAAACGTTGATACATAAAAACTCAAAAGAAAGTATAACTCCAAAAATAGCAACTAAAAAGCCCAGCCAAGAATTACTGATTGACAAAAAAACAACAATATCATATCGAAATAAAGTAACGAGCCCAGAAATTAAACCCAAGTCTCAAGAATCACCGACAATTGTTGAGAAAAAAGAATCTAAGACTAAATTGAAACCATCTATTAGTCCACAATCTTCACAAAAGAAATTGGGTTTGGTAAAATCAAGTACTGAAACAAAAACCATAATAGATTCTAGAAAAAGTTTAGGAAACACGTACTTAAAAAAAATTCCAACTACGAGCGTCTCTAAACCTAAGACATTTACTTCAACCAAACCTAATATAAATGAAACTACATCAAAAGGAACAAAAAATTATTCTAAAACTATTTCAACAACACTTACAGCTAAGCCTCAAATTAAAAAAACAACTCCGTCTAATTTAATTAAGACTGTAAAAGTTGAAGTGACTAAGAATATAGGGTTAAAATCTAAAGATTTAGAAGACGAGTTGCCTCCGGATAATTTTGAAAGTGATACTGATTTGGATGATTCTACTGAAAAACCAAAATACATTAAAAATAATTCAACTAACTCTTCATCGTCCTCATCGTCTTCCGAAGATGAAAACGAAGAAGATGATCAAAAGATTAAGGAGTTAGATAATATAAGAATTGAAGCGGAAGAAGGATATGGTAAAAAAATGACAAACAAAGACGCATTATTAAATGTTATTGTTCAGTTACCTCAATCATCTAGAGAATCGTCACCTGAGTATTCTGCTAGATTTGGCCATCCATATTGTTCTGTATCAGATGACGCAAGTTTACCAAGGTACGCTGATGTTGTGAGTGAACCAGAAGATGGCAATGATTACAGACTAAATAGTAACAGATATGACATTGTAACAGATTTAGACGAAGAAAGTAATGTTACAGTGGCTGATAGAGTTTCAAAGTTTTTGAATCAAGTCAATAAACAAGAAGAAATAAAGACGACTGAAATACCTCAGAGTCCCCAAGCAGTAAGAAAAACCAAACAAATTTTTGAATCTATTGCAAAAGGTGAAGTCGAAGAAACCGATATTCGACAAGGAGGTATAAGCGAATCAGAAATACCAAATACTGAAGTTCAAGTACAAGAAGATTCATCAAAAAATATTGACATAAAGTCTTCTCTTTTGACAAGAAAAATTTCAGGAGCAACTGATTATAAAACTCGAAAAGAATTTTTTGAAAACGGAAAATCAAATAATACGCATGTGAAACCATCACATCTTTCTCCTCAAAAAATAACAAGGTCCTCTTCTATTAAGGAAAGACGTGCTTCATTTGAAGCTAAGGCTGATGAAAAAACACCGCTGAAAGATAAAACAAATGTAACTAGAACAAGATCACCAGAGTCTAAGAATAGTTCTACTGACCGAACCACCAAAAGTCCAACCAAAGTCACTAAGTCAGAAGTATTCGACGTTAAAGTTGAGGAAATTAATAAATCTAGAAAATTATCGGGATCCAAGACTGTGAAAGATAGAACAGCTACTTTTGAACGAAATGAAGTCACTCAAAGGCCGACTAAAGAAAATAAAACAACTCCTAGACATCAGCCTTCTAGTCCAGTTACAAATACAGGTAGAACCTCAGAAACCCGTACTAAATCATCTACAATTGTTGATACTGTAACTTCGAACCAAGTATCGCCTAAAAGAGTTACTAGTCCGAATAGAAGTACAAAGAGTCCTGAAAAAATAACAGTCATTGATACTTCTGATGAATTCAATGAAAATATAAGAAGAAAAGTGTCATCAAAAAGTCCAGACAGAAAAATCGTAGAAACTTTAAACATAAATAAAGCTAAAAGTCCTGAAAGAAGTGTAACAATGAAAACAAAAGAGGAACGTAAAGTAAATCATTATGTACAAGATACAACTATATCATCCAGACAGCATTCCATTGTTACTTCTAAAACTGATTATGGAATAACTTCAAAAACTTCAACAGCACCGAATTCTACATTAACAACGACCAAATTAATTTCAGCTCCTAACGCTGATGGTGAAGCAGAAATTGAGGAAATATTTGATTTACACGTTCTAGAAATTATGGTTAGTAAATGAATCCTATTTTATTTAGTGAACGTATGATTTACAACTATAAAAATCATCGCAAGTTAAAAATGAAATAATAAATACAAAAAAGTGAAATAATTTTTCCGTACTCCTTAAAATATAAAGATACAATTACTTGAGCAAAAAAAATTAAATATATGTACTTCCGTTGTCTACTCTTGACGCCGTGCAGTTAAAAATTGAAAACTTTGATAATTAAGTGGTTATCACACAAATCATTTAGGCAAATATAAATTAATGGATTGAACACTGCGTACATTTTTTAAATACATATAGTTTTATAAAAAGTTGAACGATATTAAAAACAGTCAAAATATTTTAAAATATTAAATTTTAAAACTACTTATCCTGTGTACTGGGTCATAAGAAATGTAATTTATGTCAAATATTTTTCTCAATTGTACTAGACCTAATTATAGTTCTATAAAGACTAGGATGTTTTTCAGTGTAACCATATAAGTTTCTATTGAGTTATACTTTCGTTTTGTTGTAGCTTGAAAAAGCAGTGGGTTACGATCGCAGAAGACGAATAAGAGCACAAATACGAGTTGTTAAACGTCAACAAGAATCAAATACCGTAAGGGAAACAACAACCACGACGCGTGTATCTAAGGTAGCTTATTTATTATTTTATTTTATTATCAAACCAATAAAAATATATATTTTCAATTACACTGATTACAGGACATTCAAAATATTTTACCGGTTAAGCAACAAAGACAAAATAATGTTACTGCACAAAAGACAGAGTATGTAAAAAAGAACGAAGTTCAAAAGCAAAGAAGTGTTTCACCTAAAAAATCATACGTAAACCTTGATAGAAATTCTAGATCTCCTTCACCACAAAAAACACTCAGATTAGTCGACGAAACTCGATCCCCATTACCTCAGAAAACTTCAAAGCCGATTGAAAAAGTCCGATCTCCTTCACCTCAAAAAACTATTACACCAGTGGAGAAAGTTCGATCAGCTTCACCTCAAAAGCACATTACACCAGTTGAAAAAGTTCGGTCTCCCTCGCCGAAAAAAATGTCAGTAGTCAAGCACCAACAAGAGTCAAGATTGAACAAAAATGAAAAGACTGTTCGAAACTCAACTACAACCCCTACTTCAACAACAGTCACTTCAACAACTAAAGGTAAATTTATATAATAATTAATAGTTTATACTTAATTAATCTTTAGATAAAAGATTGCTTTTAATTTTTTATAAATACAAATTTAGATGTCAAAATTTTTTAGACTTTATAAAATTAGTAATGTCTATATAAACTTATATAAAGTAGAATTTTACGTTTATAGAACTATATGTTATATCTCCTGCTCAATCAAAAAAATTTTCCATATCAACGTCATACGTATTCATTCGATTTATAATAGGATAAATAATACTCCACATTTATGACGGATAATATGTTATTAGCAATGAAAAATATATGTGTATACCCTCACTGGATGATTTAAAACAAGTACATTGATGATGTATAATGATGTTACATTCTAACTTAGCTATACTATCTACTGATAAATTAAGATATGAAAGTCATACAATTAAAATACACAAATCTACTTAACTAAAATCTATATGATTGAAATTTGATAATTATATTGTATTATTATATCCAAGTATTATATACGCGCGTCTTCATTGATGATACCTTTAGAAATAAAAAATATTAAGCAAACTTCAGACAGGTGATTTATAATCCTCTGCTTTAGTAATTGCTTACTCGATTTTTATTCTGAGTTATAATATCTGTTTCAATAGTATGGAGACCTAGTAACAAAACTTCATCAAAATTGATTTATTCTAGATATGATGCATGTTTTTTCTCAAAAATAATAATTAATTATAACTTTCATGGAAAAAAAATTTCTAAACATATTTTTTATATTTTTTAAATGTAAAAAGAGTTAACTAAGAATACTTATACTTTTCGTATAAAGGAAACATAAAAACAGTTTCTGTGAAAGTGAAGAAAAATCAATGTTCTTTAGGAAATCTTGCGGTTTTAAATCTTACTTTCTTAATATTCAATTATCAAAACGAGAAGTTATTTTAGCAACGAATAATGATTTACAGTTGAATGAAATATTCTGATACTCAATCAAGTATACAATTAGGTTTTAAGCAATAATTTCAAACTATAAACAGTTAAAAGTAACTGATATCCAGTATTCAAGTGTCAACTTTGTTAAAAGTTAAATATTGTATTTTGTCTTATAATTATAGTTATAAGTACCAACACAATAGTCTTTAACCATCTGACATTTAACTTATTCTGTGTTATAAAGTAATATTTGTTATTTCTTATAATTTTTATAATATAAACAGTCAAGGACATGTAATAAATGTTCGAAAAAATTGAGGGAATATGACGTGTTAAATTTATATTTAAAATAATAAAGATCATGCCAAAAAAAAAAATAAGAAAAAATGCAACGGTATTACAATTTACAAGTATAACGTAGTCGGTGTTTCCGTGAATTGTACTGGATTATTATTATTATAATTTTTCTTTATTTGCAATACAGGATTTTACCTAGAGGGCATAGTATTAGTATAATATGTGCTAGGGGTAAGAATGTTAGAATACATATATATTATATATTTACATACATATTAGGTGGGTTAGATACTCGTATATTAAATTAAGCACATAAATGTGCCTTAAATAACAAATAAATAAAAAATTAATTAATTTTCTTCTAAGCTTGATGTGAACATTTATCCATTAATGATGTTCACGACCCAAGGGGAAGTACTGGATTATTAAAAAAAAAATTATATGTATACAAACATATTACATATTCATGTTCGCAATTCCGTACTAAGCCCCATTTTTAAGAATCCATTTTCTAGATATACGTGGAGGGTGATGGATTTAACATCTAACTGTGGATTTCAAGCAATTTGTGGAAATACTACCACTTCGATAACGGCCCTTAAATGGCACACGCCATAAAAATAGCATAATGATATAATATGATATTTGATTTCCTATAGGCTGTAGTCTATCTCCATCATAGTCAATGTTAATATTATAAACAAAATTTTTTTTTATTTTCAAAGCAACTAGGTTTTTCCTGTTTTTTTTTAAAAATACGTACAAGTCATTACGATTTTTTTTACGGTGGTACTACACTTATTGAAACTCAAAACCCGCAGCATTATATTTTATATCTGAAGCTTATTTAGATCCTCACTAGAAAATCAAAATGTATTTTACCTTTAAAGTTGATCTCTCTGATGAGTTTACAGAATCATACTAAACGCACGCAGTTCGATTACTAATCAATTTTGCTAAATAAACGTGTCTGGAAAATATGGCGGTCACATTTGAATAAATTATAACAAATATTGAGTATTAAGCGATAGTATAATTTATTATCATTGTAAGTAATGATGTTTGAATATTATGTTTGTCATCGGCCATCGCACTGTGCACCGAGAAAATTGATCGATTTCGATCGATTAATTATTGTTTTAATATCAGCGTTGAACGAGTGAGGCGGTATGAGGTTGTACGGCGGTGAATAATAATTGCGATACCCTACTTCGACAACTACTCGTATTTCTCTCGTTTATTTCTACGTGTCGTTATTAATGCGCTGCTCCGGTCTTTCTCTTTCACACCATGATTTCAATTGATTGTTATTGGTGGAGAGGCAAGAAAAGCGCAGTCTATATATTTAGGTGTAACAGATATACGTGTTTACACGTATGAAATCGTCTTTTTTGTGTCAATAAAAACTATCTGTATTTTTTTGCTGTATGTCTAGTAGACAATCACTATACAGTATTATACGTCCGATATTTCCACGGACCTCTTAAGAGAAAAACGTCACGTCCACTTCTTTGTCTTACATATTATTATAACGAGTAACTGTGCATTAAGTGTGTAATATTATGTTTGAAAATATATATGCCGCGCAATAGATACGGTTTTTTGACATTAAAAGTAAACCGATACATTTATTTCAATTGTGAGAAGAGCACAGCATCTCGTTCTTTTTTATTGAAGTTTTAAATAGAACTACGATGAATGTATAACTGTATAAGTGTGTAACGCGTGTATATTATTCAGGTTTAGCCGGTATAGGTTTTGTTTGCAAACAAACATTTTAAACAAGCCAATCGCAATACCAAACAACTTTTTTTAAACTATTAGAATATACTGTAACTATGACGGTATAGTGAGTGCTTTAACTTAGTTTAAGTCGTGAGGATGATGAAAGTATTAAACGTCGTTGTGCCACTCCGGTCACTTGGTTTTTATGTATTTCTGTTGAACTAATGTGGTGTAAATGATGGTGATTATCACGCAGAATTATGCTAACTACATGCTAAATATTGATGCAACGTACGGAATTTATGTTTTTTGACATTTTTCAGAAATGGTGCATTTATATTGTTCGGTGGCTCACCAAAAACATTTTCGTACCGGTCTATAAATTCGATTATTGGTCAATTTACATGGGAATTATAAGACTGTAAACCGATTATGCGAAAATTTGACTTGTGTGTGCCACCGTGTAAGGCGAAAATGTGTAACCACCACACACGGGTGTGCATTGCTGTCGAGTGACTCGTGTTTGATAAAATCAGAGACAACCATGGTATAGAGTATAGACAGTAGACACTGACCGATGAAATATAATTTGAATCTCGGCGACATTTTTTTTAAATTCGAAAAACGGTCATCGGTGAAAAGTCAACATTGGTCTAGTTTGGAAATCACGTGCTCGGAACCTCGAAAAACGCGATGCCCCCTAGCAATCTGTGCGAATGTAAATAACGCCGTCAGGTAGTACGTGCGCAGAAAAAAAAAAAAAAAACAATCAGTGACATCATTACCCGTCGGCTAGCGGTGTTCGTTCCAATTAAATCCGGTCACACATGTTGCGAGTCGGGAGACTTTCGTCTTTTTTAATCAGTGCGCGCGCTCGGGAGAAACGTCTCGTCAGCCACGGCGGCGCGCGCCAGACTACGGTTCTTGTCCCCTATCTAATCATTATACCTACAATATTATATACTCGTATACGGTATACCGCGATTACCACAACTGGCACGACGTAGCACATCAACTGTACCTACACTTACCCTTCTTTCGCCAATTATCATTATTATTCTTATTATTATTCGCGGGCCACTGACTCCTCTCGACCGTAATAACTAACGACAACAAATACAAGTGTGCGCGCACCATACGAAACGTTATTATTTCACTCTGTAATAAACGTGTATGATGAATTATAATGAATCGGCATACTATGGACGCGCGTCAGAGGACAATCCAAGATCTGTTTCCTTGTATATATTTTTTAATCCATTATAAAAACATTATTAGATATACGCGAAGTGTTTTTATCGTCTTATACAATGGGTGCCCACCGACATTTTTGTTAGAGAGAAAATTTTATTCAGAAATTTGGTGAAAAAAAGGTGAAATTTGTTTTCTTACTGAAACTCTCTTCATTTTGAACGTTATTGTTTTATATTTTATTTTATAGGTTTAAGTAAAAATAACTGTAGAGCTTTTTCCTTATATAATCTTCAAAAATTCAATATTTTAAAAAAACCTAAAATTTCATACATTAATGTTAAATTGTTTTCACCGTTTACTTTTTGATTTCATCTAAATTTGTCGGTAATGTCTAATGTTTGTACGACTATAAAACTTAAACTATATATCTTAAACGTCAGTGATCGATTGGTTTTTTTGTGTAAAGATCTCGAACTGCATATGGTCATACGAAGGACAGTCGGGGGAGAACAAGAAAAAAAGGGTAGCTCGCCTTGCCCGCGGGATCCAGCACCGACTAACGATAATACGTGCGTGTGGACGCGTGTGGTGTATGTAATAATAATAATACGTACAAAGTGAAAAATGTGTCGACCATCGTCGGTGGTAATAATATCATTGTATCAGTGTGGCGTGCGAACAACCTGTTTGAGTTCGGAAAACGTAGACACACGCGCGCTCGCGTAGAGATTATATTATAATAATATTACAGCGGTAACGTGGATATAGACACGCCGTTTAGCGTGTGCTGTGCGTGTTGTGTACCTTTTTTCCTTTTTATTTTTATTCTCATCGCAGTCGCGCACTCGTCTTGCCTACCAGCTGTCCCGAACATTTTTCGTGTTATCGGGTT
This sequence comes from Periphyllus acericola, assembly GCA_949715065.1. NCBI lineage: Eukaryota > Metazoa > Arthropoda > Insecta > Hemiptera > Aphididae > Periphyllus > Periphyllus acericola. Next base: position 5,391,363 of record OX454265.1, on the reverse strand, counting down.
ATCGGCCGGCGACGACTTGTTGTTGTTACCGGTTACAATAACGATATTATTATTATTATTTTCCCCATAATATTATATTGTACATAATAAATAATAATAACAATAACAATGTAATACTCGGGTACAACACTACATACACCTTTGTGAACGGCGGCCGGCGACGGTCGGTCGTATGTTGCCCATCGTTCACCCCACCACTGTCACGTCCACCGCCCCGCGTGCTGTCTGACCGGCGCGCGGCGCCGTTGGCGACGGTGTTGGCACGTCCCGCGCGGGGGGGGGGGGTGGGAGGGGTCGAGCGCGCGTGATGCGGTTGCTGGTTAGGTCTCTCGGGCACGCCGCACTGCCGGGCAATCCGTCACACGGCACCGTCGCGTCCGCCGTGCGATTTCACCCGACTCGTCCGTCCGTCCGTTTGCGAAAACCCCAAGTATACGTCGTCGTTACCGCGTCGGTTTCGGTTGTGATTTTTAAGACATTTATCGTTCAAACGACTCCGCGGGTTCGACGTTAAATCGCCGCTCGGTCGGTACGGTACGCGGTTTGCATTGCCGATTGTATCGATCATTTTTTTTTCACAGTGGCACCGTTCTCGGGACCAAACCCGTCGACAAAACAATTTTTATACGGACCGTATTATAAATTGCGTTTGAGTATAGGTACGTACATCATAATGTTATAATAACGGGGAGCGCGTTACGGATCTTTTTCGCGTGAAAGTGCACAAAGGTCCCCTTTTTTGGGAAAATTTACTTTTGAACATCAGCAAAATCTTCACCACGTACATTGGTGGAAACAACGTATTTGTCCGACTGTTAGTAAGTCATCGGAGTTGAAACTATAATGGACTTGTTTTGTCTTGTACGCGTTTGTTGCAACAATCAGACTTGTTGCTTATCCTGTAAAGTTTTCGAAAGCGCACTAATCCGGTCGTCGCACCGAACCCTTCAGTATTATCGCAATCATGTTCCGTTAGGTACACGTTTCCCGAACTCGAGTTGCGGTCTCCCGATTCGTCCGGCGCGAAATCGGACTCGCGAACCGATACGATATTATCATGACGCATGTGCCCTAAACGGCGCGTTCCTGACGCCTGTTCAACGGCAACAGTTCGTATATCATATCGGTGTCGATTGTTACACGCGTGGTTCTATTTATAATTGGCGCGCTCTCCGATGCCGGTCAATTTGGTCAGCGCGGATAGGGGGCATTGGGCTAGGCGAATGATATTTTTAACGGCCGGAAAAAAAAAAAATGTTCGTTCCGTAATGTCAACTCGCCGGTTTAGTATTTGACCGCGGCCGGCACTTCGATTGTATGCCTGTAATACGTCGTCACCCCAATGATATTATGTCAACAGTCCGAACACGTTCTTACTATATAATCTAATAATATATTATCGGAACTTCGGCAATGTAAAAATGTCCAAAGTGTAGAGAACAACGCGGGTGGGTATACAGTTTTGATAATCGCTTACATAATCTATACCCTAAACCGTCGATTTCGGTTTTTCTTAATTATTTTCGTTCAAATACGAAAATTATGAAATACCATGGCATGTCTGCTATTCCGGCCGTTACCATACGTGGTTGACACTGCGGTAAAGTTGGTGTAGTTGTCACGTCCATCGAATGACCGCAATGCAGTGACACATAGGTTAGGTTAGGTTAGTTATATGCAGAGCAGGAAAATCGACTGTATAATTTTTTTCCAATCAAATTTATTCCAAACCGCTGAACCAAAGACCAGACTACGCGAATAACACAATCGGTAAAATTGCACGTTTTAACAACCCGCAAGACAAATACCTATTTATCTGTATGTTTTATTAGTCATATATGTATAATATGTAATTATTATCGTGATTATTAAACATCGTGATCTCTTGCCCAAACTCGAAGTACTGACCATCGTAATAATGATACACAGTTCTACACAATATACAGCTTAAAGCTTACCGTGAACTAAAATGAAATAATTTTAGAAACGACTTAAAAAAACGACTGTAATCTTGTTTTATCTACAAAGTAATCTCAAGCTTAATTCTCCATCGATAGCAGTCTATAAATAAAACATTACATTTACACTCGTACAACACGAAGAGATTATAATATACGTAAACTGAAATCTGTCGATGTCTACAACTTTAAACGTTATTAATTAATATATATATGTACATATATATACAATTAAAATTGTCTATAAGTACATTTTAAACAATTTGAAGTTCTATTTCTTGGGTTTTCCAGTGAAAATACTTAGGGTATCGTATTTATATTATGTGATTTAGAAGTATATGAAATATATTCAACTATATATCTTGAATAATCTAAACATATTATTATTATTATTATTATTATTATTATATTGCCATAGATATCAGTACACCGCCATCATGTTCACTACAATAAAACTTCTTTATAATTTTGTTTTTATGCGTACAAATGCATTTTTAATTAGACTCGTATCAAGCCTTGTCTCGTCTAAAGCAATTTTGTCGGCAAAATGTATTTATGTTCTCGCTTATTGAGCAAAAACCAATAATATCAGAGATAAAATAATTGCCTTAGTGGCTTAGTCTGAACACGACTTTACACAGCATTATGTAAAGAGTTCATTGAAGAATTTTTAATAAATTCGTGTTTTGCAAAAATTATTCATTTCTATAATGTCGACAATAATTTTAATTTTAATGCATCTAGAAGGTGCAGAATTTCGAAACATGAAATTAGAAAGTAAATTAGGTTAATTAGAAGTGTATCTTATAAATTACAATTTATCATAACGTTTTAAAGGTTGTTAGCAAAATGTTTACTAAGTTATGCTCGGGGATTAGCAATTTTCAAGTACTGGTTTTTATTCGACATGTATTATTATTTTACCAAACGAAAACAGAATCTGTACAAATTAACACATATTGTTCCGGAACGGTAATTTTAATTCGTTCCGGCAAGATTTTACTTTCTAACATTTTTTTTAAATTCAATTGTACCTATATTTGGAATTTAACGCCCTTCGAATCCGTCGATTTTCGTTTTTAAACTTTTTCAACCGTATAATTTTTTTTTGCTAAAACTTAATTTACTTTTATCCGTCAATTATTATTTCCTCTATTTACCTAGTCCTTTGACTAATACATCTTGTATTTTATATTGATTTTGATAACTCTTAAATATATTTAAACACGGCTGTACATATAGTATTCATATATTAATCATTGTCATTCACAGCAATCGCTAAATTGTCCAGTGACAATTTTAATGTCACTATTATTATTTTTTAATGTAGTTAATATTCAAGCCACGAGATCCAAAACCATTATCTTATTAAACAAAAAGTACCTATACAACCGGAGGTTAAGACATGTTTTAAGTCATTAATTAACAGCGAGCACAACAAGGACTATTAAGTTATACGTCGTAGTATTTGGCACCTAAAGTCGAAAAGCGTTTTAACTTATAACTAATTGAAAACTGAAGAACAAAATAAATATTAAAAAAAAACCTTTTGTTATGAGATAGACTACTCGTATTTGTGCTTGAAAAATGTATTTACATGAATAGTTTTCAATTATTAAAGTAAACATATTATGTACTTAATCATTTTGATTATATTATTGCTTGTATACGAGAATGTATGAATAATTTTAGCTTTTAGACAAAAAAATAGTTATGCGTACAATTATACATTTTTATGAATTTACATTTATTTATTCTTAAACAATTATAATTTATAGTATATATTTAAATTTTCTAAAGATGCTATAGATAATCTAACCTAAATATTGTATTCGTGATTCGAATCATTTTTATTAATTTAAGAAAATTTATAATTTACAATTTTGTTTTTAAATTACTTAGGTACATTAATGAAAATAGAATTATCTTAATTTGTTTGAAGTAGTACAAAATTATGTTTTAAATATATTGGGTATTTGTGTAGAATACTAATATTAAAATATTTAAAGATTCTATTTTATATCATGAAGTATTCCTATTTCCTACCTCCCATAGGATTAATGAATTGTATTGGTGGCTAGTACATATGGATTGTGGACATATGAATAAGATATCTACCAAAATCTATTATTTTAACACGTATGTATTTCGTTTACAGCAACAAAATGTTTTGACAATTTTATCTTAAATTTCAGCTACCAATATTACATCACACATTATTTGACTAGTTAAGTGAACGTGCGTAATACACTCGTTTTAATTTTAACTATAAAAAAAAAATCGTGTCAGTGGTGATAATTCGTGACGGGCCCATTGCCAGGCGCTTTTCGTATCGGGAATAATAAATGACATCACGTCTTTTCTCCATAAACAAACTTAAATAGTTGTATGGATTTTTTTTTTTTTTTTAAACGATGTAAGTCAATAACAGTATCTGCAATTTTTAAGTTTTATGTATCGGTTTGATATGTGGGTGTAAGCTACAGATTTATATTTATATCCAGAAATCTAGGAATTGTGATCAAAATAACCCTTGAAGGCTATTAGGCTCGGACGCGAAATATTGCCGAAAGTCGTGCCAATTTTTTCTCGCTGGTTTTGAGAAAATTTTCTAATTAAAATTAACAAACTAAATAATTTTTTTTTAATTTGCGTAAATTTAACAATTGAGTGGGATTGCTCTCTCTTAACCAGTAGTATTTTATTACCTTAAAGCTTTAAATATTCCTAAATAATAAATTATATTATTCTGCGTCAGCATCAATTAGCTTAGCTACTACCGCGTTCTCGGACCATAACCGATTTACTAAATTGTGACGATTTCAATTTTCACGTTCTATTCACTTTTCTTTTTTCTTTATAATTGTATAGGAAATAATATAATTGTACTTCTACGGTTCTATAAATACATCAGATATCGTATTATACCATAAACATTCTGTATTAAATTCACGGGTAGAGCAGAAAAACTGTTCACTCAGCTAGCTGTTTTAGCCACAATAAATGTGTATAACTATGTAGTTTGAAAGTTGTGAATGGACGATCTCATAAATTAATGAGATCAACTTACCTTATCATTAGTTTAAAAGATTTTCGGTGCACACGCCATGTCTTTAAACACATACATCACGTAAGTTTAATTTATTATACTCTTTCATACTTGAAAATAACAAAATATTGTTATAGTCGTGAATAATTTTTACTTTTCTTTGGATTTTATGCGTAAAACAGTCCTCTTATATTGTTGAAACAATATTATTATATTATTATCTTTTTGAAGAGTTGAATACGATTATTTGAGAGTATAATTTGAAAATAATTTATGGATACACCACCGTTATTACTTATTATGTGGGTGACACTGACACACCTGAATCACACGCGCAACAGTCAATTGTTTTGTAGTCCGTAACCGTGTTTCCGTTGGTCATTTCCTGCGAATAATCCAAAATTCATACTATCACATTTAAAACTAAAACATGTAATCTCACATACTCTGAAAAGACCTTAAAGTAAATATATTATACAAGGCATTACATTTGTTGTGCATATGTTATTGGTCTTAGCATATCCGCGTGATTAAAAATAGAATGTTTAGAAAAAAGTTTTTTCGAAACCGTACTTGTGCTGTACCTATTACTGTTTTATTATATTTTATCGTGTTCATTGACCTATTAATAATGCTTTGTATTAGACAAAACTTTTTTTCGCGGTCATTACCCCTGTAGATTTCGTTATATTTTCAATAAAAATATGTAATGTTATCCATCAGTACTTTATGTTTCAATTACGTATCCGAATCACCTGGAGTTTTTTTTATGTATACAGCAGTCTCTGTTTCAATTATGACTTGTTAGTTAATATAAATGATGGTTCAAATCATAATGACAAGGAATTATTATTATGAGCAGTCGACGTAATTTTGTTTCTAGGATGGTCGGTTTGTGTAAATAATAAGTACAATTTAAAATGACTAGCTCCGAATTGATTTGTTTCCAACCAAAAAGAAAAAAAAGTATTCGTTAACCTTAATCTAAATATATCAGCTTTAGTGTTTGTCTTAAATTAATATAGGCACCATATTTTTGCCAAAATAAAAAGTATTGCCGTTTAAAATGTTTAATCTTTCTGCTTCTAATTATTATTTATAATTTATTGAAAATACAGCCTAATAAATATCATGATATGCATTCATAACATTTATACAATAATATGCTTTTCGTTAATTCGGTTTGACTAACAAACGTTTCGGATTAAAATGATAATTTGAAATTTTCTAACACCAAGCTTTTATTTTCATTAGTTTATCACTACTTTTTCACGTGCTTAAATGTCTATACTCTGTTCCGTCGCAAGATCGGAAATTGCAGTTACGCAACATAATTGATATGGAAATTAAAAAAAAAAAAAAACATCACGTAACAGTTCCTTGACACTGCCACACAGATTTGATGCTTTCCCATAAATATAAATAATATAATACGATAACGCATTCGATACGCACATCATCAACCATGCCCATAGAGTAGTATTATATATTACTTTATGACCGTGCCGTAGCCGTGGTTATCGTTGACATAATCTGATATCAGTACCTATCATAGGCTAGACATAATATGTATAAAAACAGTTTATATATGTCGATGGTCGAAACTCGTCAGACTGTATGCACCCAAGGTCTATAGATAATATTATCAAAGCTGGGAAATTTAGTCATTTTTTTAGTTCAAGTTAAGTTACTTTAATATAAAACTAATTAAGTTATAACATAAGTTAGTTTCTGAATTTTCCCAAATTCTTAACTTGGTTAAAAGTTAATTAGTTTAAAAAGTAACTGAAGTTAGAGTAGAAGTTAGAAGTTACTATTTTTTACAGTTAAAAATATAAATAATATGTTGTCTAATTGAAATGGTTGATTTTAAATAATTAAAATCATTACCCTTCGTGCTTTATATTATATAAGACATAAGTAATATAATAATTGATATAAAGAATTGATAAGAACTATTATTTTAAGAAATGTATCTACTACAAAAGTCAAAAATACAAAATACTCAATATTAATTATTAGTTATTAATTCATTATTATCGGAGATACAGATACTAATAATTAATATCTATAGCTATGATGACAGATCATTTTTTTGATTTTTGAAATGAAAAAAAACTACAAAAATAATAACTAGTTGTTTTTGTTTTTAACAAGTTAGATGACGATTATTATACACATTAAATTCAAATCGTTAAGTTTAAAAGTCATTGTGTATTAAAACTAACTAGTTAGTGCCCAGGTTTGAATGTTACCTATTTCTCCTGGTACACCGATACACTATAAGTCGCAAAGTTTTTATAAGTTGTCTATATCGTTTTATCATACCAAAATGGAAACATTGCCTTTTAGGCAAATTGCGGATAAAAATGTCAAAATTCGGTATAGTGCTTGGGGAATGAGAATAGTCGGCTATCTAGTTGTTTATATATGATCATGGTTCTCATTAAGGCCTTATCGATATTTTTTATCTTGAAAATGTTTTCAAATAAACTGCATTTTTAACGTTGCCATTAATAATCAGTTACAAAGAAATAGACTGGGAAATTAAAGTGAATACAATCGGCTTACTTATAATATTTGATTAGGAATTTTACCCCCGAAAAATCTTACACAAATTGTGTTTAAATTTAAATAATACGTTGATTTAATATTATTGAATTTCAATCGAAATAACTCAAGTCAAGTTCGCGTTGAAATGTTGTCAAATAGCCTCGTAGTGCTGTAATGCCTGTAATATAGTGTAATATACTCGGAGTGCGTATTCGTTTTACTCGTTATTAGAGAACTGTATTAAATTGCCATTACTAGACGATTAGCTGGAGCATTAACATATTAGATATACACGCATGAAATTTATTAGAGTAAAAATGATTTGAAGTTTGAAGCCGAAAACAGTGATATTATGCGTATAAGTTAGGTATGTGGTCGAGTGTGTTTAGAGACAAAACATGATGTATAAATGAACCCCGGCGTGGCGTCAGTCATTATCTTACAAAAAATACATACAATTAAACGATAGGTATACTAAAAACTAGTAAATAAAAAAAATGACTTTTAAACTCTTATTTATATTTTATTTAATTATGTTTAATACAATTTATTTTTAAAGATAAGATCATTAGTTCACAACGCATTAATCAATATTGCAGTATGTAAGGTAGTATTAATAATTACGACAAAAAGTGAAAAGTTATGACTATAAAGTATTATTAACTATTATATATTACAAAATGTAATATAAATAACTTATTAAATATTTTTTTATACTGCAAGTATTATAAATAAAAATTTTTGTCTGAAGTATTATTGATGTGTGTATATTCGATTTAAAAAAGCATCATGAGGTATAAAAAAAACAAATTAATTTAATAATAATTAATTGAAAATTGTTCAGTTAAAACTATAAGAGTTATTTGTACTAATAAATAATCATAATAATCAAGTAATACAAATAATAATGGTTATTAGTAATTTATAAAAGAAAACCAACTGCCCCGTGTTTCTTGCAATCTGCAAACTATTCAACCTCAGTGTTCCTTTTCTTGTCTAGTGTCTGGTGTTACTTATAACTGTAAGCGTTCCAATAATTTTTATTTCAATTTAATTTTTTTTACAGTTCAGGATTTGTAAAAAATTACATCTATAGAATATGTATTTATATTTTTGGGTATTTCTAATGGTTTATAGGAATATTATTATTAAAATATTTTATATCTTAATTTGATTTTTTCTTTTTGTAGTAAAAAGTGAACAAGTCAGTACAAACGCTTTTCAAGAACAGAATGTTACAGATTTGATTACATCCAGTTACGGCGTAGGCCCTACTGACGACAATGGTAGGCCATTGTTCGGTTTGAGAGCACTCAGGAAAACCAACACCAACCAATCACTTACCGGTAAATATACACGTCGTGTTATTTTTCGCTGCGAATAAATCTGTCGGTTCATTATTGCTAATAATTTATTAACGTTTTTATTATCCCGTAATTTCTCCAGCAAGCGATTCTACTGACGGTCACGCTGACACGTACACTTCTGACCGCAAAAGCAAACCGCTCTTCGGTTTGAAGGCACTGAAAAGTGAAAACACGTACACGGTACAAGAATCTAGGACCGTTCATCAAAAAGTTTCTGAACAAAAGGGTGGTGTCGATCAATTGATCACCGACCACAAAGGTAAACCGCTGTTCGGGTTGAAAGCGTTACAGAGCATTGGTAAAAACGAAGAAGAACCTATTTACGAAGATATGCCAGAACCACCGGTATCGCCACAGCTAAAAGAGCTAGTCCTCAAACATGAAAAACATGCTAGTAAGTGATATATTCAATATTTGTAACATATTATTTTACGTTGTTGTCGCGTTAAAACTCATTGATTGGATTGATTACCTAACCTAATTATATGAGTCTTTGATTGATATTTTCTGCTGATATACCATATGCCTATTGCCTCGTAGTCCCAAATGTGGAGGTATTATAGAACCATGAAAACACTCAGTTCTTGTAAAACATTGTATCCATCTGTGTTAAATAACCTTTTATTAAAATGTCGATGAAATAATGTGAAATACAGAATACTAATGAATTTTATTCTTTAAGTCATTAAAGATTTGAAACATTTGTTGAATCATCATTTTGAAATATATGATCTACTTCTGCCTCGTATCACCAAACAATACAACTTGTAGGAAAAAAACATTTTTTATTTTATTGATTCATATTATTATCATGGTAGGCACTTATATAATGTATGTTAAAAGTGTATAAAACACTTATTGTGCATGTACGTTAAAATTGTATGTACACACATGTAATGTATTATATATAATATGTACAATATATAAATATAATATAATATGTTAATTTAATAACAAACAAAAAAACTGACGAAACTCCTGGGTCGGGTGAGATATAGAAATGGGTAACTTGGGTAAAATGGGAAAAGCTTGAAACCAATGCACAATAATTACTTTCGAAAAACGATTCTGAGTGAAAAAGGTCGGTTGGATCAGATTACATTTTTAAAGATGGTCGATATCATAGTAATACCAAGTTTCATAATAAGGTTGGTTGAACTCTTAACTTTTACAAAAATAAAAAAATTTAAAAAATCGTGAGATTTCTATCAAATGCTTTATCGATAAATCGAAAATATAATATGTTTTGAGTTGTTACGATTTATGTTTATTGTTTATATAATGACAATCAAATAAGGAAAATCTCATGGAATTTTTGAATCCATGCAAAATAAACAAGTGGCTAGTGCGTGACAAAAATACTAGACGGGGTGGAGGGTTCGATTCTCGTTTTCGGTTGAAGTTTTTCTATTTTTCTCAATTATTCGGTAAACTGTTGAGAAAATTCACCTCTCCCTAATACTAACTAGATGAAATTACCTAATACTAACCTAACATACGTTTCACTCGGAATCTAATAGAATTTAAATATTATGTACTTATTATAATTTAATAATGATTTATTGAGATTTATTATTTTTCAGTGTAATCTGTGATAGTCACTCGTTTTGTTAAGTTTAACATGTTTCGATTTCAAGGATAAAGTACATATTGAAATGTTATTACGGTTATTAGTTTTAAACTAGTACATTTACATTGCTTGTAAAAAGTACAGCTAGGTTCATCAAAGACCGTATTAAATCTGTAGCATATAGACCAAAAATAATCATTGATCAAATTAATTTTCTTTCTTATTTAACAGAACATTAATTTTCACATTTTTGTCTGTAAATCTTTAAATATAATTATTAATGATAAGATTTTGTTAAATAAATATGTGTAATATACGTTTTTTTTTTTAGACGAAAGTTCTAAGTTAGACGCGCAACCAAGGCAAAAACCAAAAGCAAAATTTAGAGATAGTTTTATACTTGATACTAAAGATGAGGGTTTGTATTCTACTTTTGATCAAAATGGATATACAGATCCAAATTCAATAACATTGCGCTCAATCATTAAAAAATCTGAAGATAATCAATGCAATGGTAATTATAGGAAAACCATTTTAGTTAAAATTATGTTTAATAATAATAATACATTTATTTATTAGAAACCATGGTTTCAAATAAGACAAGCAAAAGTCAGTCAACAGTTTTTCAATCAAAAAGTGTTATGAGATCTGATGGATCTGGAAACGTTTCAGTAACACAAGACTACTTGAAAGGTAAATGGGTTTTAACATGGATGTTTATGTTAGGTTGTAACCGATGATTTTTTCTGACCGATTTCTCACGATTTGATGTTTTTCTGTGAAGCGGAAACAGTTGATAAAATATAATATTTTATACAATTTATGCTTTTTATACATTTAATTGTATGAAAAAACAATTGCGACATGGATATTGCCGAATTTATTATATATTTTGTGTTACAAATACATGTGGTCAAACGTTAGGCTAGGTGAAAATAAAATAAATTCAAGTTGGACTTTGTCCAAAACGTAATTAAAACACAAAAAATCTTGAAGCACTTCTTCAAAAGCCGTTATTTGTGTATGGCAACAGTCAGTGCTAGGACCATATATTTATACGTTCAACTTAGTGCTTTTACTTTTCTTTATTTTATATTTATAAATGAATCCGTCTTGGGATCGTGTTTTAAACATTAGCCTAGTTTTTAGTTTTTTCATATTTTCATATGCATTTCCTACGGTTTTTTTTATACTTATTATAGCTTTTGTAACTTTACGAATTTCACAAATACAATGGGAACATAATTTACTTATAGAAGGTAATTTTTTTATTATGTTAAAAAGTATATAGATTTAATTGATATTTTTATTTATTTATTTTATTTTATTTGAAATTCAGACAATGAATTCTGGGACCAGCTGATAGAACTTGTGATATTATAATAATATATTTTATCTTATTTTTTCTAGGTGAATTATCTTCTGTGAATGATCAAGAACCATCGGGAAAACTCACACGGGGACATTATACCTATCAGAGTCCTGATGATTCAGATATCAAAAAGGGTATTGCTAAAGTCACTGTAGTTACTACTGCCATCGGCAAAGGCGCCGGTCCTGAAATAACTGATGTCACTGAAGAACTCCATAAGTCTGATAATACTGATGGTAACAAAATAGTAAAAAGAAGTCGTACCAATGACAAATTTGAAAGTATTCAGAAGAGATTTAGCCAAGAAAGTTTTGATCGAGACAGTAGACGTTCGTCTAAAGAATTAAACGGTTACGAAAAAACTGAAGATTCGCCTCAGAACACGCCTAGATCGAGTTTGGTACGCGGCGATTCAATCAAGGCACTTCAACATAAATTTCAGCAAGCCACTGGTAATTTATTATAATTATAATGTTTTTATTACCTATATAATAATTTATTTTCCTTTTCAGTTTCATCTAGTTTGAAACAGAACAGGTCTGCTAAATCTGATTTGTCTAATAGCAATAGACAAGTTGAAGAAAAAATAGTAACTACTACTACTACAGTAAATACTTCAAAAAGTAGTGGAACCGTTTCGTCATTTCTTGATAACAGTTCAAGAGTGACTGGTGTTCAAGATGTTTTAACCAGAATGCGAAATGCTGATCTAGGTAATTAAAACTATTGGTATGAAAATGCACTTTGTTGATATTAATTAGAAATTGTTTGTTGTTCATTTTAGTGGTTGAAAATGGTGATACCAATGAAGATATTGAAGCCCGTGCGCTGCTCAACAAGTTTTTAGGAGCATCAGTCATTCTTCATGGAATGGAGCATGGAGGACAGTCTCCAACATCTAGTCCTTCTGCAACGACGACAAGTAGTGCATCACTTGTTAATCAGGTGGAAAAACAAAGAGCTCAGGTAAAATTCCCATGCATAACTTTAAAAAATGACTTAATATTTTTTATGTTATTTTATGAATTTAAAATTAATGAAATATAAGTGAAAATTATAACTTTATTAGGAAAAATACATTTGTTTAGTTTAATATATATACTTAGTTTCTGTTTTTTTAATTTAAAAATATCATTGATCACAATAACATAATCTATTGTTATGTACTCCGTCTTAATAAATAATATTGATACAAACCCAAAGATTGTTTTATTACATTGCCATACGGTGGTATTTATAAGCCGTTTAAACAATAAACTTAGAAGCAAGTAATTAAATTTTTTTATTCGAATAAAAAGACAAAAGTCAATATATTTTTCATTTCAATGTTAAAGGTAAAACTAAATCTAACTCATTTTAAAATATTTTACGAAGTTCCTTTAGGTATACTAAAAACAATTTGCAATGGTATATTTTAAGACAAATAAGTATTATTTAACAGTCATTCATTGGCTTGATAAAAAATTGTAATACATTATATGAGTATCAATTAGAATTTATGATTTTTTGAAGAAAACTTTCTTTAACTAAAATAAAAAGAAAAAAATATATATATTTACTTATCCTTATATATAGAACAAGGAATTATTGAAAAAGTTAGAAAACTCGAATCATTGTTCTAGAGTTCTACCTTTATTACATTTTTCATATTTCAATGAATCTAATTTCCAACAGAATTGTCTAAAAATAATATTTATTTATAATCAAAATGTTTTTAAAGAAAATATTGGTATCTAAGAATTTATATAAGAAATTGTTGTTTAGCAGGTGCATTTTAAATGTAAGTTTGCACATTAAACTAATAAATAGTAACAATAAATAAATTCCAAGCTATAGTCTGTATATTGCATTAAACATAATTTAGTTTTTTATTTTTCTATTAAAAAAGTATCAAAATGATTGCTAAATAATTTAACGATTTTTGTATTTAATACTACAGTAAAAATGTTATTTTTATTTATAGTTGGAAAAAACATTTAACGATGGCGTTTATAGTTATTGCGCAATTTCTCTTATGTTAAAAATAGCTTTATTCTTCCATATTTCGTCTTAATTTAATTTAATTTGTACAGAAAAATAATTTTATATAATTTTAAGGAACGTCTATTATACTTAATATTTTCAAGTCCACCTTCTTATAATTAAGTTTTTATTCAACAATAGATCCATGCAAAAAAGAGTTATGTTTACTTAGGTATTAAAAACAACCTAAGTTGAATTAATTTTTATTTTAAATGTAATGCGTAGCATAGATTAAATATACTTAATCTATGTGCGTAGTATCTCACGCACCCATAAGTCACGAGGGATCACCGATTTGCAGTGACGAAGTATATAGTAATAGTGCTTTTATAACCCCGATATCATTAAAATAATATTCTTGGGATACCCCAACTCTACATATTTGTATTGATAATAGGGATGGGCAAAGATTTTTAAACATCGATTTTCGATGTATCGATACATCGAAATTTGAAACAGATTTTTCTTTTACATCGATTGTCACAGTGAGAATATCGATGTTTTTAAAAATCGATGTACATGGAAAAAACATCGATGTTTACCGATGTTCACAAAAAAAATTTTACTTTTTGTTTATACATTTATGGCATATAACACAAATACCTACTTTTTTTTTTAAAACATCGGTCATCGATGTCTAACATCGATGTATCGGACAAAAACATCGATGCTTTTAAAAAATCGATGTATTTTGCCCATCTCTAATTGATAAACATGATCCATTGGCACGTACAAATACATTATTGTGTGATTTTTACTAATATCTTCAAAAAATGTATGCTATTTACCAAATGATTCAGTAAAGTTAAAAGCATAGTTGTTATGTGTTTTACATATACTTTTTTTACGTTTTATACAATTCACGTTAATACATAATAATTTGTTTCAATTGAATTACGAATAGGATATTCAAATATTAATTGATTGTCGTTTAAAACCATAAAGATCATACAAAACTATGCAAGTATAATATGTTCCGAACATCTAGTATGCAGTTTACTAATAAAATATTTTTTCTAACACTAGTAAATATGTATCCGTATACTGTGTGTACATGCGAATCCAGTTATTTATCGAATTTTTAAAGTAATTGCGACATTGCTTCTACCATTATTCCTATCGATGTAATTATATTTTTTTACCCAGAACATAATATGACGTGTTTGTTTATTTGTATGTATACGAAAAAATTAACATTGAGAAAAAGGGACAACACACTTACACACGTAGTTTTCGCTTTTGTTATAGGTACTTAAAGGTCATCACAATTATTAAACACCATTACGGATTAAAAAAGTTACACAATACGATTAGGCGATAATTATTTTAAAAGATTAGTCAACAGCGCGCAGTAAAACAATATGACGAACAAATAAAACATTTATATCATATTGGGTACCGTGTTTACTCGAATGTACTCGTATATTCAAATGCGAACAATAGCTAAACTAGTATACTACAGTACGTACTTATACGTACAGTTTCGAAAGAATCGTTTGTTATAAATTATAACCATATTATGTATAGGTACCATAAGATAGGTGTTATATGGATTATTATATAAATACGGAGAGAACTCTCCCTCTCCGCACCGTCGTCAAGTCATCGTCTCCTCTTTGTTTACATTATTCCGATCGTTGCAGTGTGTATTATCCGGCTGTTTCGCGCTCGTGTTTTTTTTCGGACTTTATTAATTATTATTATTATTTCGATGTTCACGCGGGCAGCCACGGATCTGTTAAATCGTCGTTCCCGATTGCCTGCGCTGTAGTAGGGGAAAAAATTGGCTCCTTTGTCCAAATAATACGTGTGGAACAACGGTCAATAATACAGTGACTATACACTGTTTAACTTCCCTACCCGTTGGACAATGTATTTTGGCTTTGCGCGTTTCATGACGAAAATAATATTTGAAGGCAAATCCTATTTTGGTCAGCGCGGTGGTTCTCTCGACGTCGAATGCACCGTTGGCCACGCAGTTCAGTTTATACTTGGCTACACCGCGCGCAACTATTTCTGTGTACATCGAGCGCGTTCGTGCCGTTCACAATATATAAGAAGAAAAAAAAACGTTTTCAATATACTCCCGTGAGTCGTATAATTTATTATTTTTTTTTTCCGCGATTATTCGTTTTCGATAGACGCCGCACACCACTCCCGAACAACACTACACGACCATTCTGTCCGTACATAGTTTTATTTTTCCCCCAAAACGTAAATTTCAGTCGCTGCACTTGGCCTGATCATAAGCATCGCGCAAAGGTATTATTATTATTACATCCATCCGGTCGAGTTGGTAAATATTTATATTTTTGACGATTAAATTACACTTGGTTCTTTTTAGCGCTTTCGGCCGTCCGTCGGTGTAGAATTATATATCTACGGGTAAACTACAAATAAAGCGCGTTCAGCCCATTCCAGGGGTTTTCGTTTTTGCATTTATACTTGCCTCGTGGGCCATTTGACACGAAAAACTCCAAAATCTAGTTCCATGAATATTATTAGGCCAATATTTGGCCGGATCCCAGCAAATAAAACTTGTTGCCAACTATTTACAAGCGAATTCATAAATTTTTATTTATGTGTATTATACACGAGGGTCTTAATTTAGACCGACACCTGTTAACACAACATTGACCGGTTAAATAAAACAGAACCTATTGTGTACAACTACATAATAGATACACGCACTACATCTATGCACAATACCCTACTGTAATATTGCGTTTCGTTTTTGTTTTTAGAAATCCCCCGTGATCAAGAAGAACCTGAACGAACAAGAACTCGAAAATATTTGGGACGAAAAACAATTACAAATTTTGGTGGGTGCCATTCATTAAAAATAATATTTACATTTTTTGTTTGTCTAACAAAAGTTTAATTATTTAGTTGGAAGCGTGCCAAGACTACGATCAAAGGAGAAAAATTAGAGCCAGGTTAAGGCAAATCATGGCAGAACATAAAGGTAAATGCATTTCAAATTATTAAATTATGAATAGTTAAATTATTAATACTGTTTAATGAGTTAATATTTGGGAGATATACTTTTCAAAATAACATGAAAATTGAAAACCAATGTTGATGATGATAGAAATTTGTGTCTATGTACATTTAGCATTCACGCGATATTACTAATGTGTAATTGCACAGATACGTGAAAAAGTCATATATTTTGATAAAAATTAATCAGCATTTTTTCCTTAACATTTCAAAAAAAAACCATGTATAATTTAGTAAATATCATATTTTAAAAATATATACGAAAAACTCGTAAGTAAAAAAATGAATGCACGTACATTTATTTCACATGTAGTTTTTAGAAAAATCCTCTCTTCTAAATACATTGGTTTTTAATTAAACCATAATCCGGATCATTAGATTATTGTGGCAGAAAATAAAAGAAACATGATAACTTAGAAAATTGTTTGAGAACTGAATTGGCCAAAATTATGTTTTTACTTGATATAAAATCATTCGTAAAGACGCACAACATAAGATATATTTGTATTACTATATTTATTTATATACCAGCCGAAGTCTTACGTAAACAAATACGTCGTATCATTTAAAAAACACTAGTATAACGATGTCGTATAAGCTATGTGTAAATATACATTTATATATATTCATTATTATTTTATATATTCTTTGTCGTCCACCATTTTTAAACAGATTCCACTGGAACTCTGAGATTAGATTCTGGCATCATTTCATATAGTATTCAACTTAAATTCGGCGTCGAGTCTATATATGTGTATTTCCGTGTCTTCTGCATTAAACCTCTTAGAACCAAACCGTTTGAACTGTGTGCATTTTAAACTTTCAATAATTACAAATTGCAGTTCGAATTTCGCGTATAATCACTACCAGCTATATGTTCGTAATCCATACGTCGTGTGCATATATTTCAAACGTTTCAATAACTCTAGGTTTTTTTCTACAGACTCGATATGTTATATTATATTATAATACACCAATAATAATTTTGGCGAAAAAGTGTAACACGACACACATAAAATAATAATAGACGACACAGAAAACCGTTACAACGACGAGCATATAATATCCGTGTGATTTTATATTGTCCACGATATTTTTATAATATAATAGCTGTGTGTGTTGAAAAATGCCAGTAGATATGCAGATCTTATCGTAAACGTTGTGCGGGTAAATTGACGGTGATTTGCGTATGCCACATATATATATTTATAGGTGACGAATATTTTCTGCTTTTTTTCAATATCGGTGTATTTTTAAGTGTCTAGTCCGATCACAGCTGACGCTCATGCATAATTGTACACAGGCGAAGGTCACGAATCCATTAAATATTTTACCGAATACAGGTCGAGTCATGCATTCTTAACGTTTAAATCGATAAATATAATTGTATATTTATGAAGTATGAAAATATGGGATTATGTGATTATACTCGTATGTATCGGACGAAAACAATGGGTAAATTAATTTAATAGTTCTCGACTTCTCGTCGAATAATAACAGCGATAGCCGAAGGTTTGGTACAGCCAGTTTATAAGTCATTCGTAAACATAATTTTTATAAATATTTACTTTGTACGTACATGTACAATATTTACACGCATAAAGAGTTTTTATACAAATATTGTCTACCGAATACATATTTAAAGTGATGAAAGAAAATATTATGTAATTGACCAAGCTAAACCGAAATTACATGTACGAGTATACTTCGGTGTAACACGGTTTTTGGTTGATTACGATAAATGAATATAAAATCGTTAAATACGTTATGGTCGCATGCATAATAATGTACAATACTTTAGTAATATTACGCGGGGTCTCGCCGCGTTGCTAAAACAATATCCGTTGAAATGAAAATAATTTGCTATAACGGGTGCTGTGAAAGAAAAAAAAACCGAACCCAATAAGGACTACGCGGCCTGATATTCGCATCTCTATGTACGTTTCAGCGTGTGCCGACGTCGTGTCCCTGACGAGCACCGGGTGCAGTGCGACGGCCGACGACGAGACAAACGGTGAGTTGAAGCCTATGAGTAACTTAAGTGTGATAAAACCTAACTCGACCGCGGCGGTCGACGACTCGGGCACGGAATCGGGCGAGGAGGTGAACCAAAAGATGCTGGTGCAAGTGCAGGGGGCGCTGGCCAACCTAGAGAGCGCGCTGCCGGCGCTGGACCCGCTCAGGCGGTCGTCCGTGGTCGAGCTGCTGACGAAGCTGCAGACCAGCCTGCGCCTGTCGTCCGCGTGCGGCGCGGACGCGGCCACCGGGAAACCGACGCCGCCGCCCAGGAGGTACGGCAACGGTTGCAAGAAGAACCGGCAGGACCGGCACACGGTGGGCGTGTCGTCCGAGGAGCTGCAGGATGCCAGGAGGTGGCTGGAGGACAACGGTTACGCGGTCTCGGCGCCACCGGCCGCCGAAAAGCCCGCGGCCACTTCCGCGCCGAAGGGTTACGAGACGGCGGCGGTGGCCGTTCAGTCCGCGTCCAAGGCGTTCAGGCCGGTCAAGTTCGTGCCGCCGCCGCCGAGACGGGCCGCTCGGTACGCGGAGGATTACGTACCCGAACCGTCCAGGCAATCGGTGCAGAGCGGTTCGTTCCCGTGCCCTCCGGTGCAGCACGTGGTCGTCGAGAGCCTGGACCGCGGCGGGGGCGGCAACACCGTGGACGTACGCGATCGCGGCCGCTCGTCCGAACTGTCGTCGTCCTGCGACCCGTCGGAAGACGACGACGACGGCGACGACGAGGAAGACCGATCCGCCGCGGCCGTGTCTTCGGCCCAGCGTCTGTTGCAGATCGCGTCCAGCGACCGCAAGTTCCGGCACGGCAAGCGCGCAAAGTTGAAGCGGACCGGACCGGACGCTGAACACTCGTCCGGCGACGAGAGGACGCCGCCCCGCAGCGGCCCTCCCGCGGCCACGGTAGCGAAGCCGTCGGCCGGGGGCGTGCCTCCGTTCAACCCGAAAACGGTGAGCGACCAAAAGTATCTCGCGCTGTTGCAACACGCCCGGGAAGACGAGGAAAAATTTGCCGAGCCGCCGTCCGCTTATAACCCGCTGCACGGCAAACTTCAGGGCAACTGGGGCAACCGTTTTGGCCGCATAAAGACGACGTTCGAGAACAAGTGCGGCGCGGCGGCCGCGAGCGCGACAAGCTCGCCCAAAGGCAACATGGCCAAAAAGTTCTGGAACGACATTTGCAAGTGCCCGTCGGACGACAGCATCGCTTACAGGACGCCGAAGAGGGTGACGTCGTTCAAACCGGCCGCGTGGTCCGGCGAGAACGGGTTTTCTCACGGTACGCGGTCCGCGTTCATACCGGTCGCGCAGAAAACCGCGCCGCAACCGGCCGCACCGATCGCGATCAACGTCGTGAAACCGGCCGCGGCGGCCGTCAGTCCGCCGAGACGCCTGCCGTTGTACAACAGCGCGGTGACCACGGCGCACAGGCCGTTCGTTTACTCGGCCGACGACGCCAAGCAGCAACCGCAGCAGTGGAGCGCGTTGCCGTCGCCGTGCAGCGCGTCCGATTGGACCAGCCGGTCGAACAGCCCTTGTCCCGGCACGGACTTTGAAGAGTCCTGCGGCTCGGCGGTCAGCCGCGTCATGGGCAGCCCGCAGACCGCGAGCATAGTGAAGAGCAACATGCGCGGCAGGTGCCTGCACCCGTCGTCGTCCATGCAATCGGTACCTTCGCTGTGCGTGCAGCCCTCGCCGCCGAAACCGTGGAAACACCCCCAGCAGCCGAGCGACAAGCATTCGGCACAAGCGCCCAGACCGCCGCCCCGGAGCAGTCCGGCACGTGCGGTGGTGCAACAAAGGTCGCCTACCACGTCGCCCGTGCGCATGCCTTCGGTGCTGCAAAAGTCCGAGTCCTGGCACCAGATGATCATGGACCAGACCAAAGCGGCCTCGCGAACGTCGCACAACTGCAGCAGACCGCAAGCGGCCGTCCCGTACGAGGCCCACGGGTACAGCAAACGGGAGATTGCCCAGAAACAGGTGATGGTCCGCCAACACCTTAGAGCCCCCGAACCGCCGCGTCCCGTCGGGGTCACGGCCGGTGACGGTGGTAGCTGCGGCAGCGCCGGGAGCAGCAGGCGTGCGTCCCCGAGACTGGTAAAGCTCAACGACGACATGGACAACGTGGACGACACGTTCGAGAGCCTTTTCGTCGAGGCGTGCACCAAAGCCAAATGATCTGCAGCCGCAGCGCCGGTCCGCTCCTGGTGGACGATAATAATATGCGCATTGTTTTTAGCTGATAAACTTATAGAGTATTTACATAATTTTTCATGTTGTTTGCATTTTTTTTTTCTATTTTTGTACATTTACTATATAAATAGGTACAACTACTACGGCACCAACGCTATATTATATTACCGTACATTATATTACACGTATATCACACATTATATATACGTCAGAGTCGCGCGTGCGTCCGTGCGCACATTATATTATATATAAGGATACACCGTGTTATTTGCACACGTTCTAGTCGTACTACTGCGTTTAAACGACGATGCGATATTTATGTTATATTTTATTTTTAATACGTCGTATGTTTCCTAATCGTGTAACTCTACTACCGCCGTGCATCCGTACACGATAATAGTATCTTGTACAATTTTTTTATTAATCACACTGCATTTTGAGGATATCCGAGGAGCGAGTGGATAACATTAAATCGAAGAGTGCCTATATGTGTACTACTACTATACTACTACTATCGTCTTCTATGTAGCTTCTTCGCATCTATATGTACAACTATATGTGTACCACGTTGAACACAAAAGTACGTTCTTTCGCCTCTCGTTTTATGTGATACGTGTGGTTTTCAAACTAAACGATTTCGCATGGTATAATACTCGGCCGTTGCATTATTACTATTATGTACAGTATACGCCCGGAGCAGAACGGCTTGAGATATTTCCGTCCCGAAGCGATGATATTTCGACTCGTAAAAGTACGATATAACTGTTTGTTATAAATGTGTTGAAAAACATTATACGAGTCGAATTATTGTTTTTTTTTTCACTGCCAAAATGTTGCCGACATTGTTTCTCTAAAGGAAATTTTGAAAAAAAAGTTTATTACATTAATCATGTTACATGAATGCCGTAATAATAATTATTTTTTGTCGTGCATTTCATATAAGTTATTTTTATCATGAATTGTTCGATTTATATTTGAAGAAACTCTTGCGCTTTCGATACTGAAAATAATAACACTGTGTTCATAGAAATGCATTTCAACGGTGTCTGGCTAGACGCGGACATTTAATTTTTTTCTCTATTTACCGAAATCAAAACGATATGTACTGTTTGGCCATGATCGTATAGACGTCACCGCCGTTAAATAATGTGCGGAAGCGTGCAGTGCTAAGTTGACGGATTGATGTATTTGTACCATCACGCGCCCTCGTCTCAAGTCTTTCGGCTCCGTAATACTGTATAGAATTAATAATATATAAGACGCCGTAATAATAATAATACTTTATTAGCCTGTGGATCTTGTGTGCTATAACCACGTTATGCTCTAGTGTAAGTTGTGATCAGTATTCTACCAGTATATAATTACTCGTATGCGTTGAATCCGCTCGCTCGTTTGTCCCATCATCTCATAATTATAGTGCATAGCCAACAGATGACAGCTTTACGTTAGCACGTACACCGCGCATGCTTTCTTCGTGTTTTTTGTACATAATAATATTAATGGTTTAAAACACTAGCAATAGATAATAATAATACTCAGAACCATTTTAGTTCAATCAAACGTTTGTTGTTGTTTTATTTTTTTTTTTTTTTTTAATTATGTGAAGATTTTTATTTTTTGTCTAACCGACTTACTTTGATACTCATCTACAAATCGCATTGTAAAATATCGTTTAGCATTTGTGTAATATTACGGAACATTTTGCAGCTGCACTTTTTCTATAACGTTTGCATTTGCTTTTGTTCCAGAAGTCGCCGAAACGAATTCGTCGAGTGTGTCCAGCAAAACGGAGAGCAACTCGTATGTAAAAACTGAAGGTAATACTCGCGTACGACGCATTGATACTGTGTAATTAATGAGATATCACTAAACGCGTCGCCGAAGCTAAAAAATGTTTAAAAATCGTTTTGTTTCTCTATGTTCACAGTGCATACTAGGACTACAACTTCTAGTAACCGTCTGACTAAAGGTAATTTTTAATATATTTTTTTTTATTAGTACACGGTCTAAACACGTGACGAAAACCTAAAACGATTTTTTTTCGTTTTTTTTTTCTTGCAGCCAACAGCGTTAGTTCTTCGCCATTCGCCAAGTTCCAGCAACTCGAACGCCAGAACTCGGCTCCGAAGTAAGTAGTTTGCATTTCAATCGCGCTGTCGCGTATATCTTATAATATTATACAGATAATTTACAGTTTATAATATTATATGTTGTAGTACAAAAACTCTTCAAAACACATCTTTCGGATTATCATTTTAATAATTATTATTTCAAACACTAACATTTAATTTCTATTACTATGTAAAGGTAAAGATAAGAACTGATAATATTATTATTATTATTATTGCTTTATATTATTATACATGTTCTTGATTATACTTATTTAACTCTAATTTGGTTCTGGTTGTTGGATATAAGTTTTAATTATGTATGGGAAATCGGTTTTTAGTGATGAAATGTGCAACATCTAATACTATTTTTCAAATAAATTACTAAAATAAGTAACATGAATCAAAATGTACAGTTGATATACACAACAATATTATTTCCCAGTTTCGGACACGTGTATAATTATAAAAAGAAAATTATGATATTACGTTTGAGATTTGGTATTACAAATTGTTATTTCATACCTTGAATTTTCCAAGCGACGCGCATAAAAAGTATAATAATCTGAAAATCATGTTCTGAGTTATAGACGTTGTTTTTTTCATTAAAAATAATTTTTGCTTAATACAAAATACATTCAAATTTCGTAGCTCGACTTATTTGCTTATAAAATATTTAACACACAAAAAAAAAAAGATAAAAATTAAGATCTTAGTAGAAGCTTATTGCCAATCACATGTAGTACCTAGATATTTTCATAGATATAGATTTTTTTTTTAGTTTGGCACAATATGATTTTTGTAGTTTAGTTATAATTACATTGTAATAGAAATCCCGACGTATTGCGTCTAGATATATTTTCATTTAATTATATAAATAAATTATAACAAGTATCAGATATCTATCAATATAATATGTTATATTATGTAGATTTTAAATTTGTACGAGTATATTGTATATTATACAAATATATGTATGTGTATAATACAGTGCCGAATTGAAGTGTCGACAGGCAGATAAAAACTATTAAGCTCGTATTCTTCAAGAAAAATAAATACTAAAGTTATTATAATTTATTATTTAGTACGAAAGAAACGACCTTAATAATTATAAAATAAATCCAGGAGCTATTTTAAAGGTCTTTCTCACACCTGTTTGTGGAAGTTTTTTATTCTCGCACTTCAACGTTACTTTCAATTTTTTTTTTCTTTTAATACTAGCGAAAAGCTTAATCAAAACGAAGAATGAGATTGCAAGTTTGAAAAATGCTCAAGAAAAAGAAACTTTTTTCTCGAATTCAATCACCAGTAAAATATTTTACAAAATTTAAAAAACTGATATGGTAAACCGATAACCCGGTTCCAGCACTTGCCGGCGCTGTATACATGCATACATATTACGTGATAATATACAGTATAGAAAACGTGTACGACATGCACAGGCTGTAAGTTTATTGTTCGTCAAATATACGTTTCGTGTATATTTCATGAACTTTTTATTGTTGACTTCAGCATGTAGTTATATGCTTGAACGAATTTTCAATAACATGATTGGTAACGTTATTCGGGGCATTTTGCTTATAGCTCACAATCGCGTCCTTGCTATAAATTCACCGATCCCGCCCTGGCGCGGAGCGCTTCGACAATCAAAGATCGCCTACTCAACTGGGTTAAAGCTCAGACAAAGGAATACAAGGTATACATTTTGTTTGTTGTTTTCCTTTAACAGGTGTAGTATAGTACACCACGATAATAAGCTCACCGAGATGGCGTGTGTGATATTATATGTACCGCGTGATAAATGATTTACATAAAATCATGCGTACACCCGCAGGTACCTATTTATGTACACGAATAGGTACAACAAACACGTGATGCAGTTTTTTTGAAAACAATAATAACGTTTGCACTTGCATATTATAATACGAGACTAATATTCATAGCTAACACATAGGGATTTCATTTAATGTCGGATTACCCGCGATAACAACATATTATATACCTGTTACACGATTGCATGTTAAATATATTTTTTTACATATTATATTAACCGCTGTGTGGGTTTTTTTTTTTTATTCGACACTAAACAATATAAGCTTCGTGTTTGATGTTTTGTCGTTTAAAACAATATTATCATTATTATTATTTTTTCCCTGTTTTACTGCCTACTATTGTGTGTGCGTGTGTGTTTGTGTTGTATTTAATTTCACATTATTGTGTTTGCGCAAGACGCGTCTTAATGTATTCCAATTTTGTGTTTGCTTTAGAACCTCCAAATAACTAACTTCTCGACGAGTTGGAGTGACGGTCTTGCGTTCTGCGCCCTCATCCATCATTTTTACCCGGAAGCATTCGACTTTGATAAACTAAAACCTGAAAACCGAAGAGAGAACTTCGAAATTGCATTCAAAGTTGCCGAGTGAGTATATACATGATATTTAATCGAATTTAGGTAAACAATAATAGTATATTACTTACATGCCGAGATGTCGCATGTGACAATGTGACATGTTACGTTTTCTCTTAATCATTTGGTGACCCAATTACGCAACTTGCAATCAAAAACGAAAAATCAATGATATTTGGTCCGGTTAAGGAATTTGCATTCCTTGAAATTTCAAATGAATACCTCTAAAAAAATGAACTCGTACTTAATAGAGCATTCACGTCTCGACCACCAATTGAATACAAAGAGTATTATACGTGACAAATTGTGTAAAACAGACAACAATAGAATATAGTAAAATGTTAAAGATTTAAATTTTAAACAGTCGAACAATTTAAACTTTCGCGTATGATATATCACTGTAATATATTACTATTATACGGATTATTTTCGTATAGCATTTTAATACTTTTTAGTTTTCAATGACAGTTCATTAAGGTTTCACTAAAGTCGTGAAGGGGCTCTAACCTCACCTTTTAAATACTGGGTGTATCGGAATTTCATGTAACAGTGGTTTTCTCATAAAAATAAGCAAACCGCAGAAAATTGTTTTTTTAAACTAATTTTCCGTGTTTTTACATATATTTTGTGACATTATCGCCCTATGTATAATTATTAATTGACATTGGAACGGCTCCGACAAATTTTAAGTATCAAACACTAATAATATCTCCCCCCCCCGGGTACAGTTCCGGTAAATGTGTTTTTAACGTTTGTCATTATCTCGGCGCAGGGACGAAGCCGGTATAGCACCACTGCTGGACGTCGAAGACATGGTGGTCATGAGGAAACCCGATTGGAAATGTGTGTTCACGTACGTGCAGACGTTCTACCGGCGGTTTCACAACACTCCACAAGCAGCAAAACCTTCGTTCTGATATCGTCCGTTCTCTAGTGTTCGCGTTTTTATCATTATATTATTTTTATACGATTTTGTTTTACGAAAAATTAACTAAAAAAAGAAAAAAAAGAAAGATAAAAAAACACCCGCCTCGTGTCTGCGAGTGTTTTTTAGTATACTCTATACATTTATATACACATTGTATATTGTTATTTAATGTTTGTACATTTTCGTACCGATCAAAACGCGGGCGCGATTGATTATTCCTTTAGTCGAATTCGTAATTGGTTTTAACCCTGTCCACACTAAACGCTCTGCAAAAAAACTTATTATAAACACATCCCTCTTCCGCCCGTACACCGTTTGCTCCCATTAAATGCTAAAAATGATGAATGAGGCCCATTATATTATATTATATATATAGGCGATATATTTTATTTTATTTTATTAGATACTCGTGTAACAACATTATACTCAACATGATTACTGTGTCCGGTAGTCTCTCTTGCCGAGCTAGCCATTGTACGCGCGACAATACCACGACGCGCACTCTCCCGATCCCTGAACTCGCGACATTTCGTTCATCAAGACGATTCCCTCCGACGGTGCAGCAACAACGCTTCTCGTCGTTTATACACGTACACCTATGCACGCGCTTCCGGCTGTCGATCATGACCTGTTGATCGGCAATCCGAAAAAACAGAATGGTATTTTTAGTGCATCGTTTGAATGCAACTCGAGAACTGACGACGCGTTTCTTGCACAATACGCTGCACTCGTCCGATTTTCCTGTCCGCCTCCCCCCCAACCATCTACCGGCTCATCGCACGGTTATAACTCGTAACCGATAACCATCGCGTCGTCGTATTGTTGTTGTTTTTATTATTTTAAAACCGTCGTACTTGCTGGCCGGCAAAAACGCCGAGAAACATAGTGGTTTACTATTATAATATTTAGTTTTTAAGGAAATTTTTAATTTGTTAAATGATTAACAAGACTAATCTCTAGAACGATAATAATAATAATAATAATACATATTACCTACCTACATAATTTCCTAACATGCGAGTAATATTTTTGAACGAACTGTGTGCCTGTGTAGTAATATAGTAATACATCATAACAAACCGCGTCCACGGTGTGTATATTATGTATATTATATACATAAATATATTTTTTCTATACTCTAAACCTTATGTACGTATTTATACATACATGTGCACGTTATTATTATTATTATTATTATTGTGAATTTGGCCACGGAATATCATGGTACAGGTTATAAATAATGGCCTAATAAAATATGCAACTATATATAAATTGTTATATTTTTTTTAATATTCTATAATCTTATTATTATATATTCTTTGTTTATAGTTCATCAGTGACTAATAATATTATATACCATTTAGATATCTACTTATTTTTTTTTATATATATAAAAAGAATATTAATAAACATGTTTTAGCATTTAATTACAATACCTATTTAAACTGTGCATTTTTCTTTTCTCTTTTACATCATGTTACTTATAAGGTTCTAAATTATTTAGTATAATATAAAATTAACTTAATACAAGTATCAAACAGGAAATGATTGGCTAAAAAGTACATTCAAACAATAATTTGTACTAAAGTAATTTATTCTAAATAATTTATTACATTAGCTAGTGAATAATCATTCGGTTAAAAACAAATTATTTTTTAGATCTCTTTAAAGAAAAGTATGCTATTATGATAATTATTCAACTCAATTTTTTACATGTTAATAAAACTTACAACCAATAAATATCTACATTTTACGGTTGTAAAACATCTCTTCATAAACTGAAGAAGGTATTTACAATAGGTATTTACAAAAATAATCAGTAGATAAAAATGTATTAACAATACTTAAATGTTGCCAAACAAGGATGTATACTTTTAATACTCTAACTGGCGAAGGATTAGTGATTTTAAAAGTCTTGCTTCACAAGTAACGTTGTTCAGTTCTTTTTTACCAGTGGGGTCTTCTTCATCTGGCATTGTAGCTACTTCTTTACCGTGAACTAAAATAAACCATGGAAACATAAATTTAATCAATATATTCAATAGACAGCTAATCATTTTTATTGTTTTTAATAGGTATTACTATCATACTGTAGAGCATAAATTGCATATTTTGCATATAAATGACTTATTTTGTCAATCATAATATTCTTAAAATATATTTTACTTACATTCACATTGATTAAGAAATACCAGACATTCATTGTAAAATGAGTCCCTCATGACAATAATGTGTTTTGTCATATTTTCAATCAAAGATAACATACATCGTTTAGCATAAAACCTTAAACATTAATGGTCATAGTTCTTGAACAATGGTATTTTAATACTATTATTGAAATGATGGAATAAAAGGAAAAAAAAATAGTTTACTTACCATGTGTCCATTCCTAGCTTTTTGTTATACGGTTCTAAACTTTTGATTACTCGTGAAATTCCAAATTCGTAATTTCCTTTTGAGCAGTACAAGGTTCTAGAAATACAATATTTTTCATTTATGTCGTCAAAATATCAAACTATAATTATTTTACCCAATAACTAGATTGACTATACATAGGTGAAAAACTTTTTTTTCTGGTTCCTGATAATATAACCGTTCTTCCTCTTTTTCAATTTTTCTCATCAGTTCTTCGGCTTCTTCATTTTGTGCTGTCATTATATGAGACACACATAGGTTGGCCAATACTATGGCGCTCACTGATAAGATCTAAAAAATGTTAAAATAAATTCCATCAAATTCTTTTAAAATAATAGAAAAAAACCTAAAATTATGAAATTAATTTGATTTGTCTTATTTACATTATTGTAATTTTTTTTCACAATTGGTTCATAAAATGCAATAGCTTCTTTAAATTTTTCTTGCATGAATAAGACATGAGCCACATGCAAACGCCACGTATCATTTTCATTACAGAACTCAACAGACTTATAAAATATGGTTTCTGCTTGAGCGTAGTTCTCTAGATCCCAATAGATTTTTGCTTGAGCCATAGTAACAGGAATGAATCTACAATATTGTTTAAAAATTCTTAATACATTGTTTACGTATTATGTAAGTGAGGATACTTTTCAAGAGTGTTTTCATAGTCGAGTAAAGCTCTCTTAGCTCTTTTATCATCCCTGGCTTCTCTTGATTCCTGCACTGATCGGGTTGCTTTACGCAAAGAATCTGCTAATTTATTTGCCATGTTGTCCAATTTGCGGTACGCTTCATCAGGTGATGTTTGTTGTGCGATAACAGCATCCACAAATTCACGGATATACTGGGAATAATATTATGTATAACTTACTTATTAAAATCAAAGACAACTAATTTTTCTTACATTTGAAAGATATTTATCCTTGACTGGTGAATATGTGGATATAATGTCAGACGCTAAATCATGGTATCCATGTTTACAGTATAAAATCAATAAATTCTGGAGGGTTTCTTGTGGATAAGTTGATTGTTGCATGAGAAATTGTAGCTTGTGAAATCCTTGAGTAGGTGACATATCCATTGAACACAACGCCTGATTGTGCAATGTCATTGAGTCCAATTCTTCTTCCCATCTTGGTGGCATATCAGTTAACGCTTCCCTTGCACTGTTGACTAAAAGAAAATCCACCGTCAACAGTAATTCTGATAACTTGAGTATTTATTGATTTACTGTCATTCTTTTCAAATTGTATAGCTGCTTTCAAATTGAATGCTTCAACTAGAGCTGATTCGTGTAGTGTCAAAGTATTACCGACACTTCGAACTTCAATTCCTTCTGTTGTCATGCCAATTCCAAGCTCAGGATGTTCTCGTATACCTCTTTCAATAATATCACCTTCAAAAGATGAAAAATTAACAACTCGTATGATTAATAACAGCAGTTGAGACAAAATTTTGTTAAATAACAACCAATGTGTTTCAGTGCTGAAGTGAAATCCTTTAACTTGTAATAACACAATGCAACACTATACGACAAATGAGGTCTAAAGCCAAGCATTGTTTGAGCATTTAAAAATTTCTGTAATGCTTCTTCATATTTATTTTCCTGAAATAATTTCTCTGATTCAGTTGTTTTTCATCAATATAATTTTCAACACACCTTATAAAGGAGGCATCCATAATTTATATCTGTGTCAGGATCATCCTTGAGTCCTGTAGTGGTTTCCAGTAAAGATCTAGCACCAGCTATGTCTTCCATGCCGTATCTAATAGCAGCAGTTAGTTTACGGACCTAAATGTTTCACAGCACAAAATCCATCACAAACAATGCACATTTAGTACTTATACTGCAAGTACCTGGTTTTCATAACCACTCTTAGTGATTCCATTTACTGCTCTCAAAGCGTCCTCATACCGTCCAGCAGAGTAAAGTGATTGAGCATGTTGCAGCTTATAATCAGTTTCCTCTGGCCATAGAGCAGCTAGTTGTTCATATATAGTAGATGCATTTTGAAAATCATCTGTATAATAGTAGCAGTAGGCTAACAAAGATAAGCCAGGCCTTGTCTGAATACATTACAAATTAATACATTTAAATAAAAATATAAGAAAACTACATGATATGTAATTTTCAATAATAAGAAGTTTACATTTCTTTTTCTGTCCGACATATTAGTAATGATTTTGATAACATCATTATACTGTTTTTCTTTGATCTAAATTTCAATAATCACAAACTATAAAATATTTGATACTAACAAAATAGAATGAAATAATCAAAAATTTTGTTGATCAACAAAATAATTTTATTTTTTGGATTTACCAATGAATAAATTACCGAAGTGTAGTTACCATCCACAATTTTTGACATTTTAATTAATGTTTTCACATAAATAAATTAATAACAATAAATTTAATAAACAATAAGACAATTAATATTCAATACTCAACACATATTTGAAAACATCAGACATAGTAAGTTATAATAATAATTATTTAATAATAAAGAGCACATAGTAAGTTGCCATGGAAACCATGTCATAACATTATTGTATTATTTAAACATTGTAGTATTATAAACCCAGTTCAAAGTAGCTTGTCTAAAATAATAACTTCCATAATATCTTATCCATAAATTCTTATTAATACCATAATATGAAAATATAAAATTGTTAGTTATACATTCTAATTGTTCAAGCTGATTTTGTACTAAGAGTGTCAGCATCACGTATCATGGTTATGTTTAAATCTGAGTCACTATGAGTCATGTCCATTTCCATGATATTTTCTAATATTTGAATATTAAGACATGCCTCTTTAATGTCAACCTATGAAACACATATAATACAAGAGATTGATATTAGCGAAGTTATTGATGAGAAAAAAAAACATTATCAAGATGATAGAAGTTAATACTAACATTGCTATTAGCAAACATTGGTGTCGGTCCCAATGGTGGCACATCGATGAGTGGCGAGGGCTTATTTTCTTTGTTATCATTCCAAGATTGCTTTTTACGCAATTGTGGTCTCATTGGACTAGTTGCCATATCTTGACAGCTTACTCCATTTATAATGTGATGATTTTTTATTAGAGACTAAAAGTAAAATTAAATGTTTACATACATTATATGTGAATAGAATTATTAACTGATGTTAAATTGCTACCAACTGTTTTGTGAAAATCAATCAGCTTGCATGCTTTTCCTAATATATACACAAGATTAACAACTTTCAATGTGACTAGACAAGTAAATGTGAATAGTAATAAAATCATGCAAGCTAATCTTCCATCAAAAGAAACACATCTACTTAGAACTTTAATCATAACTACTCCCAATGGAATCGGAATAAAACCCATTCGTCTAGCTACCAAATCTGAATGGTCGGTGAAGGCCTGGAAGCACAAATTATAATTTATGAAAATATTAGCCAATGTTTAAACACAATATTAATTAATAATTATTATTAACCTTTTTATGACGTGACTGTGCAGTGTCATAAGCAAAACTCAATACATAATCACTGTACACGGACAAGTTAATTTCATTAAACCTAGTAATAAATGCATGTTTCGTCCAATCAATAAGCATTTCCGATATCATAACATACATGCAGTCAAGCATCAACTCCCAAAATGACTCTGAAATTAAAATAAAATTAGTAATGACACGGGGAAAAAATAATCTAAGAAACAAAGGCCATAGAAAAAAAAGCAAAGTATGTTGATTTTTTTAGTTTTTAACTACAATTTTTTCTTTGAACCAAACATAGATTGAAAATATATACTATTAAAATGCTTACCACTAGCCCATTGGTATTCTTTCATAGTTTGCACTACAACAATTAACAGTAATATAAATAGGTGAAATCGTTCACGAACATCACTGCATGATAACTGGAACAAGTTTGTTTTGTCAAACTTTTTGAATACACTTCCTTTTAGTTCTACAAACTGTTAAAATTAATAATTTCAATTTAAACTGAACTAAATAATATTTAATAAGTCAACTATTTACGTTGTTGGACATCATGATTGCGAGCAATGCTTTATGACTAGAGTTAATAGCAACATTTAGTGTTGTAGCTTGGCATAATACAAGTATGCTATGAAAAACTGGTATTCTGAGTTAGGGAATATTTGGAATTTGTTTCTAAATTAAAAGTATTATAAATATTGTGAAATTCTCAACATAGTTTAAAAGGATACAGACATAGAAAACTGCAATTATAAAATGTGATAAAACGCCAAAATGTTCACGCCGACTATGTTTTGGTTCAGTTGCAGTCCAAAATAAAGCATCCAAAATATCCTGGCCAAATGATGAAAATAATCTATCTCCAACCTATTATAAAAAAGAATATAAATATAACATATAGATACTGTAATTGAAAAAAAAATAATATATTACCTCTAACATGTTAAAGAATATATACAATTTAATAACGGATTGGCTCTTGATTACATGATACATCATTGATGTATCCCAAGGCATTAGCATCAGCGAACATGATATTAGTACGGCCATCTTAAGTAAGTCGCATGCCTCTGCAGCAGATAAACAATTATGTTTATGTTTGGTCCTAAAAAGTTTATGTTCAATTTAAAATGTTTTTGTTTGTTTGCAAAATTCTTACCTGAATTTTGATATGGATCGACAAATTAATGCTTTTAGTGCAACTAATGCCCTTAACGGTAGGAATGTATAGACAAATAGGAATGAATCTGCGCACTAAAATTATAACATAATATAATTTAATAGTGTCATGAAAATGAGAAAACATTTACAAATACATTTTAAAAACATTATGCACCTATTATAAATGTAATTATAGTTAAAACTAGAAAACTTTCATACCTGACAAAATCCATAGAACATGAACCGTTCTACCTCTAAAGGTATTTTCATAAAAGTATATACTTTTTCTCTTCTGTCAGAAAATTCTTTCTCATCATTTTCTAGAGAATATCCACGTGTAAATTCTACACGTATGAAATCCCACAGAGACCCTATGATATGGAAAAAAATTGCATTAATTTAGTTATTCAAAATGAAAGGAATCAATTATTAATTAATATATGTCAGTAATTCAATAATATTTTTAATTAAAAATATAATTTATTAAATTCAAACCTTCAAGGCAATAATAAATAACCTATGTAATAAATAATAGCATTATATTTATAAAATATTTAATTTTTTTCACCTCATTTTTCATGAATTGAAAAAGTAGAACTTACATTTGAATAACAATGTAAACAAAATATGATTAATGACAGAAATTATAGGATATAAATTATTTCTACCATTAAATTAATTATTAAAATCAATTTAAGTGATAAATTAAATAAGTACATGCCGTTAATTCCAAATAATTGTAGGTAAGTAATCATATTTCACAACATTTATTTGACAAGTCATATAAAATGATTAATTTTACATAATAATTAAGATGTGTCTCATGAGCTATTTAAAATTTATGAACTAATGGAAACTTCACTACTTGCAGGACACCTCGGTATAGGTAAAATATAGGTATAATGTAATGTTTAAATTTTTGAATAAATCATTAAATAAATAGGCTATAAATATTATTGTTTCTTTGTTTAAGAACGTAATTCATATTGATCGGTTTGTTTATACTTTAACTAGTTAATATGATTAAATTAACGAACGTCAGTCATTTATAATTATATTTAATAATATCAAGGCTCAACCGATCAAATATTGTGCGAGCAACGAATAATATATAAATGATAACAGAGAGGTACCTACTATTATAGAACCTAAGACTATAAAAGTGTAAAGTTTCAAATGTTTTGAGCACGAAGCGTAGATTCAAGGAGAAACTAAGGTGTAAAACGCAAGAGTTTGTTAGCCAGTAATAAAGCAGACACGGTGGAAACGCAACCAACCATTTGAACATACCTGAGGTCTTTCTGGTGGCGCTGTTACTCTTGACCATCTCGGACGGAATTTAGTGCGCACGACTGGACATGATTCTAACACTATAGGCTGGCGGTAAATCGAGAAAAAATCGTTACCGATAACCGGTTGACGACAATGAGAAGAACGGTGACAACAACTGTAATGATGTACGCGCACAGCAGCCAGGTGTCTAACGGGACGTCGAAAAGCTTGAGAAGACGATTATGTCACGGGATAAATGTACGAATAAAATGAAAACAAAATAATTAACTAGACTATGAGACGGCGAACGATCGAAATCGGTTAGCGGCGCGCAATCGCTGTTGGCCAGCAGGTGTCGCAGCAGTTCACGGACGATTCCCGGTCACGTTACCGTTTCGTCGGACAGCAGCAGTTCACGGTTGCGACGCGATCGTCGTCGGTGTTGCGATTGTTGCTGGATCGGCCGCGAGACATTTCGCAACGAGATTGCGACAACGTCACGTCAACGTCGTTCCAAACGGGTTCAGAACATTGTATTATCGTCCGGTGTTCGACAATATAGGCGTGCAATCCGAACTCGATCGTCAAGCATTCCAGTCGTAAACTTTTAAGTCGAAAGCAGCAGTTGCGCGGATCGCACGTGATAACGGTGTTATCACTTATCGCGGAGCAACAGCTTCCCGAGCGCCGTGATCCCACGGAGTGAGCGCGTTTTCGATTGTTCGGTGCTGCTGCGATGTTCGACCGACGAAGGATTGCGGAAAATCGCGCGGCTCGTGATCAACGGCGTTTTTTAATTCATCACGTCTTGACGGAAAAAACCGGCGGTTCTAGAGCAGGTTAACGACGTGCTGGTTCGACGATCGACGTATCACGGATAATGACCGCCAATGATAATAATAATCACGGACCAAAATAATATGTCCAAGTATATCAGCTTAGTCCTTGATAATAATAAATAAATAATGATATTATAGTATTATGTCGTGTTATCATCGCGGGTTCCGCAGTACTGCCAATGGAAACGTACCTACTTCTGGTGCGCGTCGTCGTCGTGGTCGTTTCTTCTTGGACAACAGAAAAATGTATTCGCATCAGATGTTTGCGACACTCGTCCGAGTGTTCCGAGTAGACAGCAGTATAATTACGTACTCGTATCCGTGTATAAGTTTTTACCAACAGGCAATGGCCTATACTCGCCATTTGCGAGTACAATTGATTTTCTTTTGAATCTCTATATGCTATGAAACATTTGAGTAAGGAAAAGTTTATTTGCATATCACATGATATTGTTAAACTGTATGCAAACATTTTGCCATCAAATTTTGTATTAAACCCATAACAATATAACATGGTATGCGCAGTGGCGGATTTAACGGGGAAAAAATGGACATTTGTCGCCTGGGCCCCTACCCAAAAAGGCCCCCGGGCCCCGGACCCAGTCTTCAGTCTTCATTAATTTTAATTTCAACAAAAAAATTAAAATATAATTGGTGAATGGTCATTTTTGTTTGTGAAGTTTTAGATTGTAACACATCAAGTAATAATAATAAGAAATCAGTAATAATAATACTGTGTAGTGTTGTAAATTGTTTATGTGACTATAGTTGCCCATATTATACTGTCAAATATACACCGCGCACCGGCATGTATTTTTATTTATATTGTTAAGGTTATTTAGAAATTATATCCAGTTTGTACGATTTAAATAAATGTATTTATTTTTTATTTTGTTTCAATACCTATCTAGTTTAACAGTGTTTTAAGAGGGAGGCCCTCACGAGTTAGTATTAGTTACGTATTAGTTACGACTATTCATATTTCTTGGGCCCCTTATATCGTATGCCGCCTGGGCCTTTTTCCTTAAATCCGCCACTGGGTATGCGTATGACGTATGTAATGTGGAAAAGTGATACAAAACCGTAAGATTCTACCGAATACTTTAATTTGACCTCACTGGTCGAATCAAGTTCGGAGCAACTCTTCTAACAACCTGCAGTATTGAACTTTTATTAAGTACTTTGAGACGAGTCAAGACCTGGAACATAGCCAGTATGAGTATTAGGTACCTATAGTCCGGATATCCCCCTTCACAGCGCCCATGTTTGTGGCTGTTAGTGGATCTTTTTTTCCTAATAAGTGTTGCATTCGAATTAAAATACAATATTTCTATTTTCCATGTAAAGATATTGTTTTTATGGATTTTTCATAAAAAAATAAATGGATTTCATTTTTTAAATTTAATTTAATTACGAGTTCTATATAATATACGCTATATAACCAGTATATTTATATAGTTTTGGCTGTTTCCGAATAAGGAAAATATTATTCTTTAGTGGACTTCACTGACCGATTGAACTCGAAAAGGATGTTCGTATATTGTTCTTGTGCAAATGAGGCCATGGAAGTTGCGACAGATCACACGTCATAATAAATAATATGTAGTAAAATTGCCCTCCATAATACTTTACTAATTAAATATATATATATATATGTACGATTAACGTTAACATGACCTATTGTGAATAAACTATTGAAAACAATATTATTATCATTTATCAGTGTTTTTTGTAATATTTTAGTTAACTGTAACTGTGTTTTTGTAATATTATTTATAACTTTCTTAAAAAATAATAATAAACCGCTACCTAACAGAATACAGATAATATTGTTCTTGGTAACTTTTATATTTTATATTTATAATAGGTCAGATGATAACCCAATGATAATAATGTAGCTACAATTAGCAATACGGAGAACAGTGTATTGCTAAAACCCTCTAATGTGACGATCGATATCACTGTGGCACCCTCTAAAAACTTTTATCAGATCCTTGGCGACAAGCGAGGAATGAGACAATATAACGTCGATTTAGGTGTTCATTTCTTTTAACGCCTGAATTAGCCCGATTCAGCCGCATAGTTGGGCGAAGGGAATGTCTCTTCCGATGTTCCGAAATTATTATATTATCTTATTTCGTAAGAACTAAAATAATAACTTTGAAATAAGGAAATCCCTCGACCAAATCTATTGATTTTATACGTGCTCCTCGCCTCACCATCCATGAAATATTTTCGAATACACGCGTCTGATATCCGATATCCGAACCTTGTTTGTTTTTCGTTCTATGCGTTGCTTCGAAAGTTCCATGTGGACCCATTTGCAGTATTATATTGAGTCGGCATATCAAAATGTAAGCAAAACGAACGGAAACATTATAATTTTTTATAGTTGCTAATTTAGGTAAGGTAAAAAAAAATCGTACGTGCGAATGATGTACTCAAGACGCTAAGCTAATCAATATCGACAACTGATGACGTGTCGGGCAGAGAAACAACTGGTCGCTGTAGTATGTTAGTATGTACAGCTTTTGGCTTACTATCAAGTAGGCCAATTTTGAAGCAATTTATAGTAAAAATGTCAATACAAAAAAAGTACAAAATGCAGTTTGGTCAACCGAGGCGACGCAAACCGGCAGACCATTGCCTAATGCCTGTAGTACTATAGAAGTATTTAGTACAGAATAGCGGTCTGCGATCTGACGATAATGCGCCAAAAAATAATTTACCTGTGTAGTCCATGTTTTAACAGATTACAAGATTAATACTAATAATCATATGCGTTCGACTAGGTCGGATATAGTAAATATTTTGTTCGTGAATAAGGTCCGGAGTGATAAAACAAAAAACATACTAGTCATAGTGTACAAAAAACTTGTGGGCAGCGGCCCATGGGGAGAACCACTGGTCTATAATACATGACTTTATATTTTATTAGATTTTTTCACTGAAAAGAAGTCATACTGAATTATATTTTGACAAATTATGATAAGCAAAAATTTGATTTGTCACAATATTCCCATTCACGTGTTTTTAAAATTTTTTAATGCAAATAAAAATGTTTTTGCAAGCAAAAATCATTAATCAAAGTATGATAACATTTAGAATCGAAGTTCTTAAATAATAAATAATACCAAGAAACAAATATGTCATCAAAACAACCTATAAGAAGAATTTTAAAACTGATTTACAGCTCTTGCTTTATAAATTATCTTTGTAAAATCATTTTTAATAAAAATAATGAAATATTTCAAACGAACTACCATAAACAAAATTTACCATCCAAACATTATTGTGGTAGGAGGGTGGTTGGGGGGGTGGGTTAGTCTACCTAAGTTGCACTTAATTTTCGAATATGTTCATTAACAGTATGAGTGTAAACACTACATGCGTACTGTTAACAATAAGTATAGGTACTTGGAACAGTACAAGACAAAGTACACATCTACAAGTGATAAAAAAAAAGTATTTGATGAGCAGAAGTTATCAAGTTAATAAAGTTTAGTAAAGAATAAAAAAAATGCGTGTTTTTAAAAATCAGTGAACTATAATAGTTGATATGAAGAGCCGCTGTTCTTCCATTACATGTAATTTAAAAAAAAACTATTATTGAAGTGGTTATAAAAAATAAATAATTAAATGTCAACTTTTAGAATTTTTTATCTACTTTTAATGTTTAAGTTGAAGCAATTTCTAACGCTAAATATCTTTTTGATAATGTTGATTCATATAAATATTAAACCTGCAGTAGTCAATTATTATTATGTGCTAAAGCTTAACCTCAGAAACTAAAAAAAAAATTTAGATGGGCGCACCATCGAAGTGCGTATCAAGGTTTCGCGGAATATCCCGTTGCAGCCTATTTATAAATAACTATATTTATAGGTGAACATTTTCAGAAAATACACCCCCACGAGTAAAAACTTCAGTAAAAAAAATAAAATAAGTTCACATTAAATAATGATAAAATAAAAATATTTTCTCAAAAAAATTGTGTGTCTGCGTTGTACAAAGATTACGTTTTTCCCCTCAAAACACACATAGGTACAATGTGCATCTCACCGGAAAAACGGACGAACTCAAATATTTATGTATATTATATATGCGTATATACAAACAATGTTTTAACGACAATTTTGTATTTGAGTATTTTATTATAAATCAAAACATAAAACTTACACGAATATAATACGAGTATAATATGTAAAATACGTGAACCGAGAATAAGTAACGGTATCATCACTATCAACATTATGATGTCGTTATTGTTAGGTAAACATGGTTGGGGTAAAAGTACTGTGATAAACTGTTCTCGCCGCCTGATCCTCGGTTCAAACAGAAAAAAAAATTAAAAAAAAGGTAAATATGGCTATTATTATAATACGAGTATATGTATTTAAAACCCCGGTTCGCTTCCGTATCCACGCGTTTTAGAACTTTTCGTTTTGCCCCAAGTCGCTGGCAATTATTTTCAAAATTTTCCGTACAATATCACGTCCACCATGCAGCTCCTAAGAATGTAATATTATAAAAATACACCAACACAACATGCAATAATACGCATTATAATATTTATAATACGAAATAATATTATTATACCGTCGAGTCAGGTACTTATCACGTATACTTTGCGTGACCTTAAAATAATATTATTCTATAAATTATATATTAAGAATAAAATAAAATATTGCGTAACGATTAATCGTTTATTCAAGTCTATATACTCGATAATAGTAAGTATAAAGTACCTAATATTATACACATCGTGCAATATTCTTTTGCGTGAAAAACTCTGATCGCACAGCCGTCCATCGTAATTGATCACGCATCGTACAATGCAAACTTCAATATATCATTATGAATTTACCTATGTAATATTTAATATTATCATTATCGCAGGTGCACGTACGTGCACATGAAAAATTATGAAAACCTAAACGCGTACCAATTATGACAGTTCGTATATCATATTATACTATTAGAATATTTATAACGAAGAAAACATAATTATAATACATAGTTATAATATATAATAATGTGTACGCTATAACACAACGTCCGTGGTGAGGTGCGGCCCAAAAAAAAAATTATTATTATGACTGTTTGATTTATTTATTTACTAATTAATTAATTAACGGGCTAGGTGCCGAACAGAAAAAAACAATTTTATTAATTATTGGTAATTCAATAATAAGAACAAAATAACATAATCATAAACAAAAACAATGAAATGTATCAACAATGTGTTGCTAACTATGTTTCTGCAGTATATTTTTCTATTCGAACTGTATTTATATGATATAACTGTATCATGTATAAAAACCACCTTCATTGCTAATAATAGGTATATACCGATTCGTTTGATTCAAAAAATTCAGAAACAGATTTTAAATAGTTTATTGCAAATCGCGATGGGGCTCGTTTTCAAAAAAAATAATTTGCTCATTTAAAAGTTAAAGAGATTCATCTGGGTTGAATAATTTTTATTTGTTTAACGAATATATTATCTAATACTCGTATATTATAAAAAGTCGTTTTGTTTTACTGTTGAATTTTATCGCGGAATAATTCTATCGATGACACTTTTCTCCAGAAATGCTTTTACAACTTAGTACCCATTTTTATTTCACAAACAAAATTGTTTTTACAGTTATACATTTACGTTTTGTGTGTGTAAAGTACGACTGTACAAGTGACATGAAATGTTTAATGCAATTTTTTTAAGGTGAATTGATCCTGGATCACATTTTCTTGTGTTAGATTGAGATAATTTATAAGGAACCGGAGTAACATATCAATGGTAACCTACCCTACATAATAAAATAAATGAAGAATTCGTAATTTTTCTCTGATCTGAAATACATGCCTAAACCCCAATAAAAGATATTGGATTTTTATCAGTTAAGTAGACTATAAGTATATCAACACGCCGATAAATAGTAAATAATAAATATCATAACATTTTCGCACACCGTCCTCGAGTGGGTTCTTGTTCACTATGCTTATACAATAAACACAACTTAGATCGGCTTCAGTATTGATGAAATAATTAATGCTCAGGTATAGAGGCATATTGGCATAGTCATATCGCAATCGCATATGTAGACGGATAACCGAACGTCTAGATAAAAAAGCATAGTCCGCGCGCACAACAATAATATTACAGTCTTAACCATTGCAATTACCACACATTTATAACTATAAATTATGACACGGTATAATTGTATATATAATTGTATAAAACGTATTTAGCAATTTTGTGTTTTTAAAGTCACGTTGTTCTGATTTTAATCTTAGCGATATCTACATGACTGCATGATAAATTGATAACTGATCACTGTGATGGTATGATGTGTATCAACACGTTGTAACGTGGTTGGTCAATTTGTATTGGTAGTTAATATTGTTATTTAGCTGTCATTGAAAATGATACGATTAGTCAGATGAATATTAATCAAGTACTTGAAAATGTAAAAGTCAATTTTCATAGGAGACTTATAAGTTATTTGCTGTAAACTTTTTTGCAAAGGCGCAAAGTGTCATGCGTTAATTTATTAAAGTCAAAGTTCAATGTTTTCTTTCGCCTTATGAATTATTATCAAGCACTAAATTGAAACTAAAAAAAGAATAACGATTTTCGAGTTTTATCGATTTTCAAAACATTAAACAGTATAATTCACAACAATTATACCTGTGCGGACGTGCAGTTTGCAGTTAGTACCTAACCGTACAGGTACAAGGTTATAATTTATAAATTATAAGTATTATGGTAGTAGTCTCATCTGAATTCACTCGTGTTAATTTTAAATTATTAACTGTACTATATGATATCAAACTATTTTAACTTTTAATAAATTATGGCTTTTTGAATGAACTTAAATTAGTTATTTTCGATAGTTTAAGAAACGCAGATGTAACCTTTTCGTATTTATAGCTTTGACACATTGAAGTAAAAATTCTGACATGATTCCCATTACTTGAAAATTTAAATTGTTGTATTATTTAAATCCAGACTCACTGCCGGTGTCATCGAATAATTTGTTTCTGTAAATAATTCACGGTAAATTAATTAAAAGCAAGTGCACTCTGCGGTGCTAATACACATAATAATATGGAACTATTGAACAAAAAGAAATAAAAAGTCGATCTAAAGTCGCGAAGAAAAAAGTTTTGCAATTTTTATTGAAAATTGATTTTAGCTGACAAAAATGAAATGGTTTTTAATAAAATTCATAAATTAAAACATACTGGAGAATATGCTTCCACGTAAGATTTGTAAATTGTAATCGAGATTGTTCCGGAGAAATGTTACGCGTGTTACGTGTGTCATAGTGGGTTTCCATGGTAACAGTCACAAATATTAAGTACGATTTGCGTGTAATGTCGAGATTTTTTTTTCTTCAAATTAACGACGTGTTCAATTTCGTCATTTAGGCCTTGCCGTGTATAATCCTTCGTTGTTTGTACTCTGATTCACGCTAAACTCGATGTTTGCCGCGATATATTATAGTATAAGTACGTGTGTAGAATGTAGATTGTAGACATTTCGTAAACTACTATATTTTGTTATCCGTGATGACTTGCCATAGATATATAAAACATAATTATCAAAATATTATGTGTACTTGAAAGTCTACAATGATAAATTACTAAGTCTGGCTCATTTTCAATGCCGGGTATACTGTTGTGTGTCTAATATCGCGTTCTAAACATTTTCAATTTTCATATTATTATGTGTTAAAGAAAAACCCCAAATAATACTTATCATATTACGGATCTAAATCATATTATTACTTAATATGAGAGTATGTGCGATTGATATAAATACATAAAAAGGTATTTAAGTTTTAGCTTAACATATTTTTCTTTACATTTTTCAATTTTTGCTTTTGGCTCTTTTATCATACCATTTTTTTACTATTTGTAACTAATATTATTTTAATTAAATTTAATGTTGTAATATTTTATAAAATGATATGTATATGTTTTTTTCTATGCAACTAGAAAATATGTTGTATTACAATGGTTAAGCCTGTTTAATAAATAACAATAATAATAATAATAATAATAATAATAATAATAATAATAATAATAATATTAATAATAGTTAACATAAATAGTGATTGTTATACGTATCGGAGTCCTATTAGATACTGCAGTTCGTATAGACATTATTTTGGAACGTAATTAGAAAATGTATTGAATTTGGTTGCGATTCGTCATATAATACCTAATACGAGTAGTGGCTTGTGGCAAGCGCAAACCCAAGAATACTACTAATTCGAACTTGGATCCCTAATGATAGCACTTAGCTGAAGCAAACACTTAGGCACTTAGGCCAGCAAAAACAATAAGTGGCCACATTTCTCTATAAAATTTAAACTATTTTTATTGAATATCTTATTGATTGCGGACTATTATAAAGTGCTATTAGGATATTGAAAACACACGTATGTAATTAATGGAAAACGCATAAACTTGACATTTAAAATAAAAATACATACACATAATTTAGTAGGTTTTTCAAATGAATTAATATTTAACGTATTCAATGTACTTAAAATTCGTAATTAATAACCCTACATTAAATTTGGTATTTTATCACAAAATAATGAAACAGAAAAATACGCTGAAATTCGATCCGTCGGTGATTGTGATTGACTTAGAATCCGGACTCTCTAGTATAATTTGATGAAATTGATTTATCGTTCGTTTAATTTCATCGTATAGTTAACGGAGCACCGCTAATCAATAATTTTTATTTTTATTTATATTTACATCACTGATAACACATCATAATTATTTTATTTTATTATGCCATTTAATATTATTACTATCATTAATTTACCGTATATTTGCATCATTATATTTTTATATTAATTATATACACTGTAATTTTATCTTATGGTTTGACGGAAACAAATTTCCCGGTCAAAAAAAGTTATGGCATGTACGGCTGCAGGCTGCAGCTAATGCACTGTATAATAATATGTGTAGCATGTGCACTTTTAAATTTCAGATATATATACTCTTTCATTCTCGTTCTGCAAACAGTTTTTAGTCCAGTCCGTATAATGCACCGAGCCGCGAGTGCCATTTACACAAAAACACGTTCTTTTCCTCTCTCTGGTTATACCGAAAGCGGGAATACAGCTGTAGATTATTATTTTTCCTTTTTTTTTTCGACCATGATTTCACATTTTCTACGTACGCGTGTGTTGTTAAAGCTTAAACTCGGGGATATAAGAAAAATCGAACGAACGTTA
Organism: Periphyllus acericola; assembly: GCA_949715065.1. Classification (NCBI taxonomy): domain Eukaryota; kingdom Metazoa; phylum Arthropoda; class Insecta; order Hemiptera; family Aphididae; genus Periphyllus; species Periphyllus acericola. Next base: position 5,346,383 of record OX454265.1, on the reverse strand, counting down.
CGTTTGTCGACTATGGTTATTTTCGATGAAACTCAACACATCCACGTACTGCATACGTTTTCATTCGTATGTTGTTCCTCGCAACAGGTCGCGCTTAAATACCATTTATTCGAAAGTAGAAAACTGTTGGTAGACTTGGTGATGTAAGGGGAAGGAAAATACAAAACCGATTGTTGAAAAGTACCTATAGATAACAATATGCCCATAACGTTCACTAAACACTCCAGCAATGGTGTTTTGATAACATTTTTCTCAGCTCGGTCACGATAAATCACGACAAAGGGAAAATAATATATATTTTTTTTTTATGAAATCCAGTACGCAATAAAATTGAAAAATGCAAACGATTTTTCGCGTGTCAAACGTATTACGTTTCACAATTTATTGTATAATTTATAGTAAAGGCAGTTGATAAAATAAAAATTATCGTCATAATATTATATGGACAATTGATAACTTTTTTATGAAAACCCTACATATTATATAGTTTGTTTTTCCAACAATATTGACTTACATATTATAATACTAGTAAAAAAAAAAAATACCAATTCTGTGTAAAGACTTATAATTATAACAGAGTTATTATAAAATATAATAAATCTACACAGTGTGACGCAAACTTTTTGTTTTAAATTTCATTATTTTGTCTCATGACAAATCATTTGAGTTTGTTTATACTTTATGTCGATTTTTAACGATGTGCAGGGCTGCGTGTGAAATATGTTTCGAATTTTCGTAATTTCCGGGTCAAGTAGACTGTGATAAGTAAAACAACAACAACAAAAGTCTCAACAGCTATACAATAATAATATAGTGATCGCAATTATAGTATAATACTATACTGTGATGACAATAAACGTAAATGACACATTTTAAATTTCAAACGTAACGTTCATACGAATACATACACACACACACTCGCATATCTATACACATTATAATATATCATACTCCGGAGTGAACGATATAATTAATTAATATTATATATTTCGCGTGTATATATGAGTGTATGTGTTCGTATTTAATAATATATTTTTTTCAGTCTTATACAGAAAAGCATTTTATAATATTTAATCAGCTACAATAAATAGGGTCCGTACATGTAAATATTATACATACAACAATATCGAAAACGATAATGACATAAAATGATGATAACAAAATAAAATATTACTATAAATATAAATAAATAAATAATTAACTAAAACAACTATGCGTATTACACAGACGTGTATAAAGTAAAGGTGTACAAATATTAAAGGCCGAGGTGTACCCTCAGAAATATAAGCATTTAAACTTTATACGAAAACGGGAACGATTTTCTAATCATTACAAAATGTGTATAAATTCGCACCTATATTTAGAACAGAGCACGTCGCTAACTGCAGAAATGCTCGACACTTAATGCACGGCTTTTGACGAGTATTCCTACAGCATATAGGTGTAATTTACATAGTTTAACGTAGTAAACCTAAATATTAAATGGTTGAAATCCCCATTGCGGGGGGGAGGGTCGTATGAGAGTGATTTGGCGAAGCTTATTCTTAGAATAGCGTGAAAATTAACGAATAAATAAGCGTATAACAATTGATAGGGGGGGGGAGGAAGTGAAAAATAATTTATCATAACAATAATAGAGGCACGTCGTCGTCAAGTGATGACGACGGTGCGACGGATTCGGTACGTGCGTGGGCCGAGTAAACCTCAGGACAAGACGTGCCACGAGTCGTTACAGGACGGTAATCTGTTGCTGAACCACCCGGGACGGCAGACGTGGTCACCAGAATCAGTCGACGATCAGCTGGTGGAACAGCCATTTGACGGGCGCGAACAGGTAGGCCAGCGCGACGCACGCTCCCAGCACGGTGAGGGACACGGCGAACAGCAGGGGGTAGTCGTTGCCGTCCGGCGGCCGGTAGAACAGCGCAGTCTTGATCGAGCCGCCGCCGTCGTCCTCGTCGTCCCAGGACCAGTCGTCCGTCCAGAACCGCTGGCCGTCGTCCTCGTCCTCGTCGTCGTCCTCGTCGTCATGACGGTGACCGGCGGCATCTCCGCAGTCGTCGCGCTCGAACACGTGCACATCGACGGCGTATAGGAACTCGACGCGTTTCCGGTGAGTGGGCGGCAATCCGTGCCGGCGCCACACCAACGGGCCACCGCCGTCCCGTTTGTCCAGCACCCATTCCGGCGGTACCGACTGGTCGCCGCCGCCGTCGGTCGCCGCGGCCACCGGGCTCGAACAGTCGCCGCCGCCGGTCGCCGTGGCCACCGGGTTCGAACAGTCGTCGCGGCCGTCGCAGGTCGCCGTGGCCGCCGGGTTCGAACAGTCGCCGCGGCCGATCGGCTTGAACAGTACGTCGTACAGCACGCCCATGTCGTGTATGTTATATGTCGCGGCCCGAGTCGCGTATACGGTACACTGGGACGGACGGGAAACACGCGCGCGCTTTCCGCTCAACTGCCGGTATTCGAATGATCGCTCTAGACCGGTTGAACGCCACACAGCCGCCGCCGCCGCGGTAACGGCTCGTACGGTAGTGTGTGCACTCTACGCCGCCGCGCGATAACCCCGGTAACCGCCCGGTTCGCCACGCTGACCTCGGACGCGGCGCATCAACACTCGTCCGTGGACTGCCGCACGTTCGACTCTTTCGAACACATTTTTCCGAGTCCGACGGTCGGCGATAAAACCCCGCCAACACCTGTTGATCGTTATTGTTTTCCAAGTATTCGTGTTATCATCTACGACGATTCGCAGTTTTCGCGATTTTCGGGCTCCGTACGACCGGCACATATTATTTTGTAAAAATCGTTTCAACCAATCTTATAGTTGTAAAACCGTACACGTTGAAACGTTCAAAGTAGAATGTCACACTGGATATTCTACAGCAGGGGTGGCAAACCCTATTGAACACTACGTGCCAAAAATTACCTTTTTTTTTTTTGCTCGAGCGTGTTATGAAAAATATTTTGTTATATTCAACAAAAAAAATTATCGTAATTTGATTGTATAATAATGTACTATTTAGTATAAAAAAAGTTGGTTTAGGTACATACAATATTATAATATTATTACTTTATTAATTATTTTTTTGTTGTTGTTGAATAGTTGATACTTGATACCAATTCGTTGATATTTGGCTTATAATTAGTAACTTTTAATAAAGTCCATGCTGCACTGCATTCATCAGTTAGTCGGTTTCTTAAATCAGATTTTATAAAGTTCATTTCTGAAAATAGTAGCTCGCATGAATATGTTGAATAAAAAATAGACAAAACAGCTAATGCTACTATTTTTAAAGTGAAATAATCTTTTGGAATTTCATTCCACACATTCAAAATCTTGTTCCCTATGTTTACGATCGATTTGCCTATCACGCTGAATTTCTTCCAATTCATTTCTCAGTATAACGATTTTTTTTTTCAAATATCGCGTGCCCTCAAAATCTTTTCGATGGATTTGCCATCCCTGTTCTACAGCTAAATCGTAATAATACGGTATCATAGTAAATCAGTTGAGTAAAAATTATCATTCCACGGATGTTGAAAATCGCTTACAAACATAATTCATAATTTATGGTATTTCATTACGCTTATTTCTTTTATTTAATACATTTCTTAAGAGTTACAATAACATAATGTAAATATACACGTATGACCGGAACCAGCGGGTCTAATGGGACGGCTGCGATCGAAGTTATAAACCGATGACATGTAACGGTATACCGGAACTTATGCTAGCCTTAACGTATATGTATGTCAGTGGTTAACTTGGGATTTTCTTTAGGAGTAATTTCTTGCTCTAGTAAGACAATTTACCTAGTTATAGTGCAATTTCGATGAATACAAGAAGGATGGAATAATATTTACTCACGTCAGAAATGTTCAACGTTCATATAAAACAACGCAAGAATATTATTATAATTGAAAAATACTTATAGCGAAAAAAGGGAGCTCGGGGAGGGTCTATCTCTGTGTTCTGTAGTATATGCCCGTGGTGAGTACGCCACTGGTGTGTGTGCACGTGGGCGCGGTGACATTTCGGCGATGATAAGATAACACGGGTTTCGTGCGCGCCGCGATGATAAAATAATAATAAGCGACGTCACATAATATTATTATAATGTTTGTTGTAACAATTGTGTCGCGTCATGGCGATCGAGACGCATTACATTTCTAAATTCCTAAAAAATTCGTCGTTAATCGCTTGGTTATTATTATTATTATTGACTTATTAAATGCTTTCAATACGGTGTCAAACATCAATACCGTTTCGTAACAATTAATCCACGATGTGGTCGATCGAATTATAATGATAAGTGTTTTCGTTGACGACGCGTTTTACACATTGTCAACGCATCATCTTCGTCATTCCTAAACACCGCCAACCCGGTCCGGACTTAAAAGTTCAGCTCTGTGTCCGGTGATGCAATCAAGGGCCCACGCGTTCATGTACCTTTATTGTTTGTATCATCAAACGGATTTTTTAGACGTGTGTACAAATCAGTTGATCGAGAAAAAAAGCTCGTAGATTTTGAGCGTTTTCACATATTCCACATCACAGACTCGTGCCAACGTTTCTTTATCCGCGGGTAAACCCGTCTTTAAGTCAATAGGACCAACAAAGTGGGCCACCATTAATAGTATAATATAATCAAGACAATGCGATCCCTGATGTTCGATTTGGCGGTCGAATCAGCTGCGGACAACGGTGCTGGTTGTCATACTGGAATTCACGTCACGGTCCATGTTATTGTTATAGCGACGCATTCGGTGAACTTGGGTTAGTCCTCCTGGAGACATAAGACTGCGCCGAAGGAATAGCATCGTGAGTTTAGACTTATAGAGCACCATATTGCAGTGCTATTGCAGAGTAGTGGTTCAATCCACACCACCTTTTCCAACTTCACCCTCCATCGTGATTCGTGATTCTATTATTAACAATAAATAGATTTTTCGATTTTATCTTTCAGCCTACGATTTGCTTTATTGTTGATTATTGTTGTATGTTTTTGTTATCAATTTTTCAATTGTTTTACTTAACTTTTGATGTTATGTTGTGCATTATTATTGTTATGTTTTTATGTATAACAAATGTTGTTATGAATAAAATATTATTTTTATACAATATTAACAAATAATAGGTAGCTTATTTTATTTATTTATATATTGTCTTCTACGAACCCACTTGAATCGTTTTACTTAAATGAAACAACTCGCATTCCTGTACTGTTTAGAGTTAATCATATTGTTGCAAATTATAGGATTAAAAAACCTGACAATATTATAGTAGATATGTATTTTTTCTGTGCTACTCATATTTTTGTATACATTCCAAACAAATGATAAATGATTGCTTTCGAAAAACGATTCAGGATAATAATCGATATAAGAATATGAATGGATATGAATCAATTAATAAAACAAAAACATTGATTTTTATACGTTGTTAAACACTAAAGGTGAAAAATGAAAGGCAAATAAAAATACTTCTCAAAAGGCGTGCAATTTATTGATCCGTTGAACGGATTCTACTAACAATTTCTTAGTGTAAATATTTTCGTATATTTCCTCCCCCCCACGCTGTTTATGTTTGCGAGGAGTGTGCAGATTATACAACAGGGATTGTTATAAAATGTTAATTTTAATTACTTTTTGTATAATACAAAAATAACATAAATAATAGCAACTAAAGCAACACATGGTTATTGTTATACTACTAATTTCTAATTACTTACATCAATTTACTTTTATAATAGTTATTAATTATTTTTATATATTTTAATAATGTTACTACAATGTACATACTTATTTTTTTAGATTCGGAGTGAAACGAGGAATGTATTAGTTTTGTCATGATGTGTGTATTTTTTTATGTGTCTGTGTATACGATTGAAACCAGAAGAATTACTTCGATGAATACAAACCTGCAACTTTTCTGAAAGATAATTTCCTCTAGTTGGTACTTTGAGGAGATCTATTTTTAGTTTCTAGTTTTCCGATGAATTGAGAAAAACAGAGCAAAAAAATGCAAAAAACTTCAACCGAGATCGAGAATCCTGCACCGTCTAGAACTTTTGTCACTACGCACTATCCACTTGTTTATTTTTGATAAACACAAGATATTTAGTTATTATGATATAAAAAATAACCGTAGTGCCTCGAAATATACATATATTATCGATTTATCTGTATTATATCGATGTATCAAAATTTAATAGAAATCTAATATTTTATATTTTTTACTTTGATAGTATATTTTACGGTACTTAATTCAAAAAATTTGAAAAATGACTTAACTTTAGGTGTTTTGTAAGAAAATCAACGCAAAGCACGTGTACAATAATTATGAATAATATTTTAGTTACGTCATACAGCATAATACTAGTATATGGGTTTCAAATTGTATACTTTATTTTCTTCCCGCTACCGCACAAGTTTAATATAAACGTATGTATGTATCTAGATCATTGGTGGGCAAACTTTTTTAATGTGGGGGGGGGGCACAAAGTTTAAGAAACTCTAGAGGAGGGCTAGAATTATAGGAAAAATGCATTTTGTGTTAAAGCTTTGAATCATAATATTATAAAAACATTACTGCATTACACACAAATGTTACAAATTACCTTTTACCTTAAATAATAGTTAATTTAAAAACTATATTTAAACTCGTACACATAAGTACATCATACATATTATTATACGAAAACTACGATAAGTACGCACCAAACCGAGATCCGGTAAATATATTAATATGAACAAAAATAGTATCTACCTACACCACCCTGTGAGGGTACGACCGCGCACAATCCGTGCCAATCCATTTATATGTTTAAAACTATTTTCTTCGATCATTTTCAGAAAATTTCGGTAATTTTTTTATACTATACAGGCCATATAATATCCATGTCAATGGACCCTCGGCGGGCTGGAGTTGGCCCGCGGGCCATACTTTGCCCATCACTGATCTAGATAAATGATAAGTTAAGATAACTCGTTAGTTTAAACTAAAATAATTAACCAAATAACAATATTACTATATTATTCGTGTATAAGAAAATAAATAATTATTTATCTATTATCTATATCAGGGACTTCGGTTTGGCATATTCACGTGATCACGTATTCTGTATTGGTACATACCTTAAATATGGTAAAATGTATACGAACACTCGGGAACATAATTACACGTGTTTTTCAAGTTCGTGTACACGTGTAATGATGAGAATGTCAGTATTTCACGTGCGGCAACGCACTTTGCTCCTCAACAATAATTGGAGCTCTGTAAAACCAAAAAATTGAAGACCCAGTTGCGCGTCCGTGTATACGACGATTGGTGATGTCGATGTATAATAATATTCACTGACTCGCAGAAGCTCGTGTAGAACACCTATATTTTTATAGAGAAAATTTGGTATAGAATTGCACAGTATTTCATTCGAGTCGATATTATTTACATACTATTATTGTGCTCGAAACATTTTAGTCACTAATCATGATCAGGTTTATTTTGTACAATTCTATATTATATCATATGATATATATCCTTCTCTCAAGCAAAAAAAGTCTATAATCGTGTATTCGTGTATAATATAACGACTGCAAAAAAATATTTTTGAAATCGATCAGAAAAAATTATCGGTTATACTCGTAACAAAAATATATCCATGACAAAAAAAAAAAATTAAAAACTGTATAACATATTTTATCGTCTGCCGACGTCCGTTTTTGTGTTATTAAAAATGTTATTTACATGCACAACAGCAGCGTCGTCTTCTTAACGTATTTTATATTATATTATACCTTTCTCGTTACCGTTTGGCGAATAAATTGTGTGTACAAGACGTCTGAAAAACGTGATTGTCAAAACGATTCTTCGAAAATACTATTTCGGTAGTAATGAAGTTTAACATTTCAAAATAACTGATATTTTTTAATCATTTATCTATGATGTAAACTTGTTCTTCGAAACTCCAATTCGGAAATAAAATTCAATTTTTTCAAAATAATTTTCATATTTTATGCATAAATAAATTCAATGACGTTTCAAATATTCAACAGGCCAATAATATAAATTTGTTATAATTTAAATATATTTAATATAATTTAAGGGTGAATAAATTAATTATATGCCTGATCTCAAATTACAGTACCATACTACCATAACTTATTAATTATTATCGATTGAACTATGAATGCAATATGTACATCATATATAACTCTTTTTCTAACGTAGTTGTTAAATGATTTTATAGATCTTTTTAATTAAAAAAACGAATAATAGTTATTACTTATTATAGTTAAATAGTTTGTATAAACTGTTCCATTTAAGTTTACTCTCCAAGCTGGTTATACCAAGATATTTACTTGACAAATTTTACATGTTTCATTCATAACAATAAATAATAAAAAATCTTGATAAGTGAACAAATATTTTAAAATTTGTATTAATTAAAAATGTAGATTCACTACTGAAAAAAATATATTTTAAACCATTGAGATGGTTGATATAGTATTACAATAATTAATTATACATAATATAAGAGAGTAAAGAAAGAGATTCATATAATAAATAAAAACATAAATGATAAAATTTATAAATATTTTTTCCCGTTTATCATAATTATAGCCTATAGGTTACCTACAATGACTCATAAAGAAATATTATATATATATACTCGTTCGAAATGAAGTGCTATTATTATGGCGTTACAACGTTAACAATACTACAACACAACCTTTGGACAACGTATATTATATTTTTAATGACATGATTGAAAAAATATATTACTTAAACTAATGAACAGTATATAATACTCAGATCAAAAGTCTATCGCATTGATGCTGCTCTATGGACCCAATTATATAATTATAATACTATAATTTTATGTATAAAAATAGTTGGATAGCATTTCACAACTTGGTACTTAAAGTTTCAAGGAAAAGTCTCGTTATTCAAATCAGATAATATAATATATACATTCGTGTGTATTTATATGGATGTCAAAATCTCTTGTATATTTTTCAACAAAATGTATACTTAACTTTTTATTGTGTGTCGATAAAGTGAAAATAAGGTCTTTAATTATTATATCACCAAAATATCGGAATATTCAAATAAATAATGTTGCTACAATTATTTTGTATGAAATCTTAATAAAAGTACCAAAAAATATCTTTATTTTGTAATTTATGTATCATTTATCCTTTGATACAAAAGTGTGACAAAAACAAAATAGTTTCAAATAAGATTGTGTTGAAAATGCAACAATATTTTTTTCTGAATCATTAATAAACAAAAAAATTTCATCTCGATTCGTTTTAATTTCACTTACATTTTTTAAACCCGAAATATGTTCATCTAAACTTTTAGGCAACTTTGGAAACATACTTAAACGTGCATAGTGAATATTTTTTTCTTATACTCACCGTGTCTGTAGTAGTCAAATTACGTATGTCCCCATCACGTAATTCACAGTGTAAAATTCAATAGCCGCCGAGTTATAAGGAACAAAATATATTCGGGAAAATAAAATTTAATAAAACGCTATGAATCGTTCGGATTGCAACTAATTGCATCTAAATATAGTGAATTCAACGTAAATGGACTATATTTAGATGCAATTAGTTGCAATCCGAACGTTTTAGAGCGTTTTCAAATTTTCTATTCTCCGAATATTTGTTCCCAATAACTCGGCGGCATTTGAATTTTTTCGCAATAACTCGGCCGCAATTAAATTTAGAGTGCTGGAAATGGTCTCATTCGAACTGCAAGGTCTATTCTACGTCGATTTGACTATATTTAGACGCGAATAGTTTCAATCCGAATGATTTAGAGCGTTTTTAAACTCTTATTTATCCGAATATTCTTCCCAATACTCCGTGACAATTGATTATAGACTGTTTATAGCGTTTTTAAAGCAGACTAAGTCAGTTTTACTATGAATAATTAAAAGTAGAACCCATGTAATTCAGTGAAAACCCGCACATTAATAAGTCATATTCAAAACAAAACCTAGTTGCTCTTCAGTCAATTCTGGTCATGACTAATTGTGTTTTATCAAAATAGAACATGCTCTATTAGTTGGATGCCGTAGTTGTTGCAAAACGGTTGTTCGTTATTATTATATTATAATTAATACTGTTTTTACTTTTTATATATTAATATTTTAATTAATATACTTATATTTTTTTTATATATTATACATTTTTTGTACCTATATGAAGGTAATTGTAAACATGTAAGTGTTCGAAACTGAGCGGATCACTGAATTTAATAAAATACATTATGCATTTATGCCCGCGTGATGTTGCATCTAATTTTGGTGACTATTAAAACAATGCATTTTTTCTCCACGACTGGAAAAATATACAGTGGAACCTCGATAACTCGAATCGGTAGGAGGTGAAAAAAAAATTCGACTTACGGAAAACCTCGATAACTCGAATCGGCAAAATAATTCGAGTTATAGAAAATATTTTTTAATTTGAAAATATTTCATTTTATAATTATATTTATTCATGTACATGTACAACATTTTATTTTTTAAAGAAATCATATATTTTTGATAGTTTTTTATTGTTTGACCTATCTGTAAAGTTTTCAGTAACGTTTAGCGCGGAAAAAATCTCGTCTCCAATTCCTGGTTGTTCTTGAATGTGCTTACGGACAACCTGTAAACTATCTAATGCCTGGGCAAGAGTAGTTTTAGGCAATTCCTCATCGTCATCAATATCCGATTCATCCCCACTTGACTCGTTAAGCATTTCTTGGAAACTTCAAATCTTTCAGTATTTCACCATCAGTAGGATAGTATGTTGTTATAACATCCAGAGTCCAACACTCCAACTCAACAAAATGTTGGAATTCAACTGTATTAAGGTCGATTCACACATAACAGTAACGTGACGTGACGTGTCGTGATATCAGTGAGCTTCAGTGAAAAAAAAATATTAATAGACTATGATGGAAGGTGCGTATTCAGACACGTCCGACGGAGTGAAGCTCCGGAGTCCACAGTGCTCGTCAGGCATCCGTGATAGAAAAAAAAAATACGTCGTCACTCGTCACCGATATTTTTCGTTTTTCACGGACGTCAAAACACAACTTTTGACCATATTATTTTGTTGCTCATGTAAAATATTTTTGTCATGAACGACGAACTTTTGATGAGTTGGTACGGAACAGACAGGTTCTTTATGATTTATATACAATGTTGCAAATTCTCCTTCCGTGTCTCGAAACTTTCATATGGGATGAACCCAGTGTCTTCTTTTTTCCTTATTTTCGTCCTCGTCCAAAAGCAATGCTATTATAGTAAAATCTTCTATACTAAAATTCATAGTGTTCATAAAGAATAAATAAATAAAATAAATAAACACTTATAAATTCCGAAAACCTAACAACTAGACACCACTGAACACGAGAGAGCACTGTCATGAAAAGGTACGGTATTGTGAGAATGACAGTGAAAAATTCATCACGGATGCCACTAACACGGAAGGCTACGGTCACGTCACGTCACGTAACGTCCCTGTGAATGTGTGAATCAACCGTTAGTCTCTGGAAAAAGCTGCTCGTATCGACCCCGCTCTATTGGATTGGTAATCGGTTTTCGATTACGATTATCGTTATTTACAATAATACACTTGGTTATTCGACCTTCAAGTTATCAAGGTATGTACATGGTGGTTCACGGAAATAGGGACAAAAACAAATAGATATAACTCATGATGTTTTAGACGTACAATTATTTTATTAATATTTTATCATATACAAATAAGTGCTTTTTTAAGTTTTGGAAAGAACATCGAGCATATGCAGTCAGTAGAATGAAAATGGGTGTTCTGGAACCACCACCACCACCCGCGACCAGCCACCACCACCACCGCCGCCGCCGCCGCCACCACCACCACCACCACCACCCGCGACCCATCACCACCACCGCCGCTATACGAGCCCCGTGACCACCCCCGCCACCACCGCCGCCATCCGCGACCCGCGACCACCGCCGCCGCATAACCCTTGCCGTCATAGATATTATACAACGTTATCAATGTTATCAATTGTTATAAGAACCGATAAGAATAATCAGAATTTTCGGTCCTCGAACACGTTATCATTGTTATTAGAAATTATACGATTTTAGTCCGCAAAACATTATCATAAATGAGAGCTAATTTAAGGGATATTACCATTATCTCGACTTGGGGAGGTCATAGTTTGCAGTGTAGACAATGTCATTAAAGGGGAAAGTCTACTGGTTGCTTGGTGGGGATATTGTAAGGGGGAGGACGGTTAGAAGCCCCTATCCCTATCATCGAATTTAGTTAAAACCTACACGTCAATCCTTCGATCTTGAAATGTGTTGTATTTATTAGTATATAGTCTTTATTGTTATAATACAAGTGAACATATTCTAAAAGGGTTACATTTTCCTGATTTATATAATACAAGTGGATATATTCTGAAAGGGATAAATTTGTTTGTTACACCGACTACTCGATATATATAGTTTATTAGTATACGATCTCTATTGTTATTATTTAGTGCCAGTTGACACCTGTTCGAATTCGGTTAAAACCTACACGTCAATCATTCGATCTTGACATGTGTAGTATTTATTAGTATATATTTCTTACTAGGCTATGAACCTTATATACACACTAGCCCGAAAGAAACCTCATGCTGTTATTGTTATAGGAAAAATATTGCGAGGTATAAAAGAAAAACGCTGTAGGTTAAAATATAATTATATACATTTATTTTACAAATCTTGAGAATTATTGATGAACCAAGTTCTTAATGCAAATGCATTATAACATGTACAATGGTTAGAATTTAAATCTTTATGAAAAATACAGAAAGGCAAGGTATCGTTGTATCGTAGACGATCGAGTCGTGGGCATCCGAGTTCTTCTAAATTGATAACTTCTATGTATGGAATGAACTCTTGTAAAATCTGTTGTTTCTGCAATCCTTTTACATATATACATGTGAATTTAAGCGCGTTTAAGATTTTTCTCAATTCACTATATTCAACATCTCCATATTCGAGTGAAAGACCATGATAACATCTTTTCAAACATCCGTTGGTGCTTCGAGATTTTGCATCTTGTTTAGTAGACGAATGTTTGAAAATCTAGTGTTGTACAGCTAATGTTTTAACGTCTACTACAGACATCTCTTTTATAAAATATTTGTTGTTGACTCCTAGAATACATTGAATATCTATAATAGCCGAAGACATTATTAGTTGTCATCTAAAAGACAGTGACTTTTTTCATATTTAGAGTGTTTTAATATTGACTTTTTATGCTTCAGTAGATTTTTTATCTAAATCATATAAAAGTTTATTGTATGATTCTTCAATCCTTGAAATTGTTTTTCTCAGTTCATCAGTAGTTCCAGCGAACACGTTCATTGTGATACTGATACTATTTTCGGATATCGACTGCTTTTATCCAACTATTGTGTGCATTATCGAATCCCAGCCACTTGACAAACAGCCGATTATCCCTTCTTCTGATTATTTTTTCGATTAAATAATCATTTGGGTAATATGTTTTCGAGATTTCCTCGGAATAAAAACAACCCACTATAGAGTTACCGACATAATCTTTTAACATGTATGTTGTTGGTATGGTTTTATTTATTTTAGCTATAGTAAATATTTAGCCGACCAGTTTGGTAGATAACCTTTAGTAAAAACACCTTTTTGGGTACTTATACGGACTTTTTCACCTACTTTAAATTTAGGTATTTTTTCGATAATCTTGCGTTGATTTAGTACGATCGAAGTAGGGTTTTTTTCTGCTTGCTCGGGAGTTGTACCGATAGTTCGATGTACTGAGATGTTGTTATAATTTTTCATTATCATCGGTAGAATAGACACCCAATCATGCGACCCTCTAGCTGTAAACTCTCTAAACATTTTTTCTTTCAGAGTTCGGTTAACATTGATAACACTGATAACGTTGTATAATATCTATGACGGCAAGGGTTATGCGGCGGCGGTGGTCGCGGGTCGCGGATGGCGGCGGCGGTGGCGGGGGTGGTCACGGGGCTCGTATAGCGGCGGTGGTGGTGATGGGTCGCGGGTGGTGGTGGTGGTGGTGGTGGTGGTGGTGGTGGTGGTGGTGGTGGGTCGCGGGTGGTGGTGGTGGTTCCAGAACACCCATTTTCATTCTACTGCCGTCCATCTAAATCGTAGCACGAAGAAAGTCGGTCCAACAAATTTGAGTAAACGCGTTGAAGCAAGTTTTCGTCTACTAATGCAATTTCCGTTTTTATTGCATCCTTAAGTTCGTCTAATGTACGTGGTTTTGACTCGTAAACACGTGACTTCAGATAACCCCAAAGGAAAAATCGTACACCGTCAAGTCAGGTGACATAGGAGGCCAATGCATATCTCCAAAACGTGAAATGAACGATTAATTTGTACAGCCTGAGCTTGTTTGCGCACCGAGCGTCGTAGACTTTGGAGAACAGCGGCTCTTACCCTTTCCGTATTTTCGGGAGTTGTTACAGTACGTTCGGGGCCAGGTGGCTTTTTTTTGTAATTATTCCAGTTGTTCGAAAAGCAGTAACCCATCTCATAATTGTTTTACGATCGGGAACCGCACCGTGACGGCCAATGTTAAAATTAATTCAGAATGCACGCTGTACTTTCACTACCGATTCGTTGTTTTTGACAAATGAGTTGTACGCGAACACACGGTGAACGACACTCCACTGCTCCATTGTGGAAACTAAATGGCATTATCTAACGGATCGAATGAGACCTTTCCGACTTACTCACACTCAGCCTACGTCGAGAAAAAAACCACCTACTTTTAGCCCTATTCCCGTGACCCACTCTGTATATATTAATATGTACATTATATTATTATATAATTCGAGTAATAAGCCAAAATTCTACTAAAAATATTTTGACTTATAGAGGAATTCGAGTTAGCGAAATTCGAATTATCGAGAAAAATTATCACACATATCATAATATATTGTAAGGCCAGGGCCAAGGCATTCCTTCAAATTATCGAAAATTCGATTTACAGAGGTTCGAGTTATCGAGTTTCCACTGTAAGTGTCGTGACGTCATATTAATTAATTGGATTGGGTTCATGTAGTAAAGACGATTCATAGTTAATGGGATTGCGATTTCAATATTTTTATACTACTGACAGTAATTCGTGTTTTGTGTTTTTAAACATTTCTTTTATTTTAGAGTAATAATACTAATATTAGTAAAAAAAGTAATAAACGTTCTAAAATAGGAAAATGCATTATCGATGAAAATGTTGTAATGACCCCAATTACTTGTTAAGGTTTAAGTATAAATATACATAAGTACCTAGTGTTTCAATGTTGCGTGGTTTTTAAAACTCATCGTACATCTAGGTGTCTTTTGTTGTTTGATATTTATATTAACTTTAATTCTTTACTTAAGAATATCTCAAATAGTTGGTAGTCCATAAATAAATTTGTACGAGACTTCAAATCTGATAGTTTTATCAATACAAGCTATAAGGTATTAAAAATATTTGATGTTCACTGTTTACGAATTTAAATTTTGACATTTTAATAAAAATTCATTGTCTCTTATTTCCAATATATATTAAAAATATGTTAGATATTAATTTCATCTTATTTATCCATCTTTGAAGCGTGGTATTGTGCTGATCAGCCTTCACAGTACGTATTAATAATATGTGTAATACGATAATATTGAAACGTTTTATCATTTTCTATATTACAAAATAGTATTATACTGTAATTTAAAATGTGTCAAGTATCAATGTTGGAAGACAACTCCACAATACGCGTTTCCAACTTCAAGTTAAAATAATAATAACGATCATGTTAAAAGTTTATTCAAATTAAATAAAAATATTGATAATGATAATCAATGCATTTTGATTAATTATGCAAATTAACAACTCATTGAAACCAATATGCCTTTGTCAAATAAGATAAAGTGGTTGGTTACTTCTCGGTTTTGCCCATAAGATACATGAAAGTGTTGTACTTGTAGTCTTATAGACAAATGTTTTGAAGTAAAAAATAAAAATAAAAATTTCATGACAGAAAATATCACATTACATAATTATAAGTCCAATCACGAAAATGTGAACGTATATTTTACAACGCTCCTAAAAAAATTTCTGTCAAGCTTTGGTTCGCTCTGTGCACAAACCTATGTGTTTAGAATAATATTCACAGGCAGGAGAGCTGAACAATTGTAAAAATGTAAAAATGATTATCCGTGCTCCTTGAAATCTACTGAAACATCACTCAACTGTTCATTAAATTGACCACACAACTCCGCGTAAGGCTCAACTGACCGAGATTAATCCAATGTTAACTTTTTCACATTGTTATTATTGGATCTTGAAACACGTAGTTGTATCAAATAACTCGCCACCTAAACTTAAGAAACAAAATAACATGTAAAATTTATTGTCAGGCTAATAACCTTCGTTGTTGAAGCCTAAATATCTTTTTAAAAAAAATATTTTCTATTTTTCTTCGGAACACGGTCTTATAAATCAATATAGTGATGTTTATTTCTGGGTAAGGTAATATTTTATCAATAACAAACCCATGATTTAAAATCACATCAAATGTAAAGGTTTACCTAGTGTAGTTGTAGTTCGTATAGGTTTTCTCATGTACTGTTAATAAGAAAAACAAATTTTAATTAAAGATTTTCAAAGTATAAGTAAATGTCGTTTATAATATATAATATAGTCATACTGTAAGACTGGGAAGGTTGTGCAATCGTTAAGACACATTTTTGGACATAATGGTCTTGTAACATATGAAACGAACGACTTTTTAACACGAACATTTTGCCAACTCTTAGTTAACAGCAACACAATTAAAATAACTTATATTTACTGGCATAAATGAAATACAATACAATTTTATGATTCTAAATATACTTTGTATTTACTTAGAAACATGGTTATAGCCTACAGGTATACCTTATTATTTTCTGAATAGTATTTAGTTTTGAATTCAACACCGGAGTGTCTTGTTTTGCACACATATATTATTATATAATTAACGATCAATTCTACTTTACATTATTATTCTTATATTCTTAATTCAACTGCACTGTACTTACTGAGTTGCGCTTAGACTTATCTGAGGACTTACAGTAATTTATTGAGAATTGTGAACGGAGCACGATACTTACATATTTTCTCCTACGAACCGCGGTTAAAGACGACAGGACGGTACAATGGCATCAAACAGTCACAACGATGGAACCTTAATGCAGCTTACATATACGATTCAAGTCCAGCAGACAATGATTGACCAACTGATGTCGAAAATTAGCGGAATGAAAGGTACTCGCCTGACTGTTACGACCCTGCGATAACATTATACTATAGTAGCATCTACAGCCAACGCATTGTGTAAAAACGTAATATTTCATTTCAGTCGAGTTCGGTGTCCAACGTAAAATGGCGGACGTAGAGTTGTCTCTTCTGAAAGAGAAGTGCGATCAGTTTGAACGCCGGGTCAAAGAATTAGAAGGTAAATCACCGACTCGATAAGACGACTGTAAAAAACAACTAGAAAAATTGCGCGTAAAAAATTGTCACTTTGCAATTTAAAATAATATAATTTGAACGATTTTCTTCAAGCCGCTAATCGACCTAAGGGCGACGTCGACTTAAAGCATGAGCATCATGAGAATGAATTGAAATCGGAATCAGCTCGACAACCGGAACACTTCCGGGTAGCATCGCGCAACAATGATGAACATCGAAATACGATATGCGAATTAAACGTTCCCGGGCATGACGAGTACGACAACACTCATCGCCGCGTTAAGATCGCCGATTCGAGTGCGGTCGGGTCGGCTGTAAGACTCGACGGAGAACCGACCAACGTGGTCGCTTGCGTGGTCCAAAAGCCTGCTGAGGCCAAAAATGCCCACCAGGAGGTGCCGACGAAAACGTCCGAAGAAAATATCAATTACGTGTCGACTGCACCGATCGATCTGAAAACTGTCGAGTCTACCGCGAAAGATGACAGGTACGCGCGCGTTAGAAATAAAAAAACGAATTCATGATAACGTGCACGATAAGACCGAACAATTAATGGTATAGATTCATCGTTTTTTCCAGAAAAACCCCCGCGGAGAAAGACGAGGATACGAATTTTCGATTTGGGCCAATCTGTGCGTTGCAAGAGCTCTGCATGGCTCGTAAATGGTTACTACCGCAATATACGTACCACGAAATGGGAGACAAAACAAATTGTACGTATGCGGTGGAGTGCACGGTTAGGGCGTGGACCGTCAGAGGTGAGCGATTCAATTTCAATAATTTCTAATCGTGTTCTTTAATACATCGGCAATGCTTTTTTGTGCCGTTTCAATACAGTCGAGGGGATGTTGAAAAAAATGGGAAAGCGAGAAGCTGCCATGATTATGTACAACAAGTTGATAAATTTAACCAGTGGCGACGAGAACCGTTTAAAAAAAAATGTTGAAACGAACAACGGTGCATGTCCTGCAGTACTTGACGAAGGGCCGGCCCTCGCCGCTCTCGTTAACTCGCCGGCGTCCCTGTTGGGTCACAAACCGGTTCCCAATGTAGCCAGAGTCACGACGAACAAACCGTCCGAAAATGTCGTAGATCACCCGACGTCCCTCGCAAAAAACATCGTACATCGCCCCGCACCCCTCGCAGAAAACGCCGTACATTGCCGAGCACCTATCGCAAAAAATGTCGTAGATCACCCGGCGTCCCTCGCAAAAAACATCGTACATCGCCCCGCACCCCTCGCAGAAAACGCCGTACATTGCCGAGCACCTATCGCAAAAAATGTCGTAGATCACCCGGCGTCCCTCGCAAAAAACATCGTACATCGCCCCGCACCCCTCGCAGAAAACGCCGTACATTGCCGAGCACCCATCGCAGGAAACGTCGTACATCGCCGAGCACCCATCGCAGGAAACGTCGTACATCGCCCCGCACCCCTCGCAGAACACGCCGTACATTGCCGAGTACCCATCGCAGGAAACGTCGTACATCGCCGAGCACCCATCGCAGGAAACGTCGTACATCGCCCCGCACCCCTCGCAGAAAACGCCGTACATTGCCGAGCACCCATCGCAGGAAACGTCGTACATCGCCGAGCACCCATCGCAGGAAACGTCGTGCATCGCCCTGCGTTCCTCGCAGAACACGGCGGGAATCGTCGGATCGCGACCAATGAAATCCCCAAACGCAATGCAAACCTGCACCGGACGTTTCAATATGAACAACCGTCGTTTCCCGCTCAAAACGTCGATCTCGCAAGTCGACTTCGACAGTCGAAAAACCCAAGTGTTCGCGAATTGAAGGTAATGATCGCATTCGTATTACCTAACCAAAATGTCGTACAACCATAATATACGAACGGTACAATGTACGTGTTCATTACTTTTTTATTTTTTCGCAGAGAATAAGATACATCAGCAGGGTTACGATTCCTTGTTGCATCGAGTTCCTGTATCGAATAGAAGAAGAAGAAGGACTCACGTTGGATTACGTAGTTGGCGAGCGCACTAGACTTCCGTTCAGTACGAAATTTAAATTTCCACACGGACATCCACCGCGCTTATAACTAAACCACGTAGTATATTAACCATTATATCTGTGCATTTTCAGGAGATCGTGGTTCTACCATTTCACTCACGGTGAGTCCTGGCGGATCGACGTACGTCGGCTATGGGGCAACACCAATCAAAGGACAGGAAAAAGCGGCTCACGCATGTTTGATTCGCTTCAAACAGATGCTGGGAGAATAATACGACCCAAGTAGTAGATGCCGTAGTAAATATGATAATTTAAGCTTAATATGTAAACGATTTCCACCAAACATCTACTACACAACACAATTATAACAGTCCAAACTGTACATTTATTAGTTACATAACATGTTAATGAATTATATGTTAAGGTATACGGTGTATAATAATATGTAGCTTAGCACATTTAGATGAATCAGGAGTTACAAAACTTTTCGATCCATTGAGCTCGGGTCACTCTGCCCACCAATAAGACCATGGAACCATAAATGTAATCTGCAGTCATCATCAAGACCGTGCACGGAAAACACAAGCTGAACGAACCGCTCAACATATTATTATGCAATTAATTTGAAGCGTCGCGATCTCACCTTTACACATGTTTGTCGACCACATATTATAAAATATTATTGAATAAAACATTATAATAAACAATTTAGTAACTTTAGGGTTTTGATTGAATTTAAAATTATTTCAAGATTGTTCATATACATAGTTGGACCAAAACGCAGATGGAAGTTTATGTCAAAAGTTCAAAAACAATATTAATCGTGTGCTTGATAAATTATTTTCGACCATTTTCACATAACAGCGCAGCTACTGCATTTCACTTTAGCGTTACCCATATTACAATACGTATTCGTATATACGAGCCGTGCTAATAGTGGTAAGATTATAAAATGCAGTACCAACGTAGCATATATAAATATTATAAATATCACGTTTGCCGGATTTAAAATTTAATTTCAAGCCCCTGTGGATATCGTTTTTTCCGTATTTATCCTTTACGTAAAATCGTTCATTACATATACGTATAGCGTTAACAATATCTCGCAAAAACATAATTTTTCGATATTTTTGTAGTAACTTGTACCACCTTATTGCCACAGTAGGTATCAGGACAGCATCATATTATGATTTGTAGACGCAGGGGCAGGATCGTCAACGAATATATTTACCGATTGGAATTGTTTACAATATTCTCATGTAATCCGCAAGCAAATGCATATAATATGTAGCAAATGCATTTCTTATCATGCGGACATCCAAGCATAAAATGTTTTCTTTGCAATTCGTGCACGGCGCGCTCGTTTCCGCGCGCACACGCGTGTAATGTTTTTCGGTTATAGACTGTGATTTCGTCGTCCGCGTAACTGATTTGATTGGTACTCTGACGCAGAATCACTTTTCATTGACGCGATAATTTTTGTAATACAGTAGACGCCGTTTATAAGACTCATCACGTTGGGACCAACACAATACGAGTCTTATATCACCGAATGGACCTTATTGGCCCCAAGTGGGAAAGAGTCGAACAACATTTTTATTGGTAAACTTGATAAACATGTAAAACTAATGTTGGTACTTCATACGATTATGTATTTCATATTATTTCACGTAGATTTTTAATTTTAAAATTTTTCGCCTTTTAAAAGTTACCACCGTAAGTCCATTTCGACCGTGCTCCTCCGGACTTTGACGCGCGCCGCACGTACACTACGCCCATTCCCTCGGGTCGAATCGGTTTGCTTTTTCCGTACACGGTCCACCGGTACCATAAAACCGTCGTCGACACGACTATCACATTAATATTAATTACCCGGTGCGTGGTGCTGGCCGTAAACATTATCATATCGTACGAACGGGCGCGCGGGGAGCGTATAATATGTATGGTACGCTAAGTGGTTTCGAGTTTTCAGAAAACCCACTCCGGCCGTGGCTTGAGTGTTCGGCGCACTTGAAACGGCGACGGCCGTGCGATAAAACGAACGCCAGAGACAAAAAGACAATAGTAATAGTAATAATATGTTTATCCTTCGCCGGAGCGCTTTTGTACCTACGCCGCGCCGTGTACTATATTATTATTATTATTATTATTATGTTGTCGGCGAGCGCGCCTAATTCGGTACACAACGTGGTAGTAGTAGCGTAGTAATGGTGCTTATTATGTTTTCTACCAGGTACGTACGAATTATTTTATCATAACATCATTATTCCTTTTTAATTTCCCATTATTATTTTATCACCCGCAGCTCGGTAAATCACGTTTATTTATGTTTATGGCTTGCGCTCGTAGGAGCCATAACGTGTCGTTTACAACGCTATTATTTCTAGACGTTTTTATTATTCCAATTTTTTTTTTTATTTTTACATCAGCCTTTAGATAATTATATTAAGCTGGACAATTATGTCAACACTTATAATAGGATATAAAAAAAAAAAAAAACCAAATAATTATGTGAAGATAATAACAATTAGTTACAAGTTATTGCAAATTATCGATATGACAAATCCAATTATTCCTGTTTATAATATTATAGACTAATTATAATCTTGTTTTAACACTTTGCAAGCTCGTTCGACTTGCTGCAGGGGGACGACGGTTTTCCTACCGGAATATCTATAATAGGTCATCGTGGGCTGTGGCCTAGGTGCGACATAATGAAGCGTTCAGGAATTTTTGGAGTTACTCGTATACATTTTCAAACGACTAAAGTTAAAAAAAAGGTTAAAAATCATTTATAGGGATGGATAAAAACTTTATCAAAACTTATTATTATATATTCGTCAGACGAAGCACATTTTCTTTAAACATTTTCAAAATCAATGAAAGATCTGAGATTCGAAATAAATACAGATGTGAAAGACAGCTGACGTGGTCGGACGGAATTAAAAAAAAAAATCCAAATCATTCTCAGTCAAGTCTTCGGGTAAGTCGTCTGTAATATTTATTTTAGTTCTCCAGTCCGCAATGTTTCGTATATTTCGGTTGGAGCCCAGTGATAATTTCCAAACCTTTCACGCGGAGAGATTCCTGTTCCACCGAACACTAGAAATAATTTATCAGTTGCATAATTCGAACGTACGAGTTGCAACCGCTTCGAGTGACGAGTCCAGCGGCAACCGTCGAGTTTCTGTCTTGGTAATAATCGAATGCGACAAAAAACCACGACTCATCTCACGAGTGTATTTTATATTTCTAAAAATGATCGATATAGTAAAGTGGAGCCAAATTCTTTAATAAAGTAAATATAACTTAAAAAAAAAAATATAAAATGCTAATATCGATATTATATTTACATATTGTAATTGTGGAAGTTGTTCGCACTTTTTTCTATGTTTTTCTTAAGAAAACTGCTGAGAAATTAAAATAAATGAACTCATCAAAGTACCAAAAAGATGAAGTTTACTTTCAGGAAAGTACCAGGCTTGTGTAGATCGGAGCAATCCTTCTGATCGGAATCGTGTACACACACACACGCATACACACACACACACGCACACACACACACACACACACACACACACACACACACACACACACACAAACACGCATAATATCATGATAAAATCCATACATTCCTCGTTTCATCCAAAAACTATAGGTAATTTTTTTTATAGTATTTTTAGCGTAAAATACATTTATAAGCAGATATTCACTTTTTTAGAGTGTTTTCAGGACGTTTAAATCTGAACCCCAATAATTCATAATAAATTCCCCATTAATCTTTGGTAATATGTAGTTTGACGGTTTAAGCGTTACTAATAACCCCAGTAAAAATATTCCGCGCACGCCTATGCAGCAAAATATATTATCCTGGGGGCGCTGAACCGGTAAACCCGACCTTATGTCCGGCGCTGACTTTAGCCCGTATACGCCGGAACGAAATGATTATTTTTAAATTTCTGCTTCCGGTCGCGTTTCGAGACTTCCGTCGGACGACGAAACTTTCCGCGATCGAGACGCGTTTGAGATTCATTGGTCTTCATGTATGCGGTCCCATTCATTATATATTACTCTCTTGCGTATTGGATTACGCGCACGCACTTCCTGCCTAGTACAGCGCTAACGGTGTCGTCACGTCATTATAATAATACGGTTATTTATTGTCAATTATTATGATTTATTATGAAGAGAATAAAAAAAAAACAGTAGACACATTACATTTCCCTGTCGCACGTGGACGGACGTAAGTACTGCGTTTTTGGGCAGGTCGACTCTTCGGGTGTTTATAGCCACCGCGTTAAACCAAAACATGTGTCACTTATGCGGTCTTAACTTTCTGTATGGTTAGAGACGTTTTTAGTTTAATTTTTACTGAATACTTTGGACCATAAGTTAAACTTGTGAAATTAGTTCATATGCATACAGGTCATCTAGTCTCCTTTAATCCCGTTCTGCGTTCAAGTGGTTATTACGTGGTTTCTAGACCGGAAAAATCAGTCCCACCGAAAAAAAACTTACCTACGCATAATCTTGGAACTCAGAGAAGCTAACTTTACAAAGGTGCTAACCCACCACGTATATATATATATATATATATCACGGTTTCGACCAAAAGGATTGTTTTGATGTATACAAACCGAGTACTTTCTAAAAGGAAATTTGTTTAGTTCATATATTGCAGAGGTCATTTTCGGAATTTTTTAACAGTTTTCCGAATAATTGAGAAAAACAGAGAAAAATTGAAAAAAAAAATTTTTTACTGAAATAAAGAATCGAACGCTACACTATATCTAGTATTTTTGTCACGCAGTGCACTATATTCGCTTGTTTATTTTTCATTGATACAATATTTTGCATAAGATTTTCATTATTTGGTTGTTATTCTAAAAACCTTAATCGTAGCGACTCGAAACATCTAAAATATAGTATCGATATTAGGATTTAAGAGAAATCTCAACACATTTTTATTTTTTTGCAAAAGTTAGAATAATAAAAGTTCAACTTACTTTATTGGGAAATTTTGTTCTATTATAATACCGATCATCTTTAGTAATATAAACTGATCCAACTGACGTATTTCACTCGAAATCGTTTTTTTTTTCGAGAACAACGGTACAACGGTTTCTGGTTTAAAAGACCCATCCAAATATCTCACCCGGCCGTGGTGTCTCACCCGACCCGAAGGGTTTTGTTCTTTTTTACTTATTTTATTTCACGTGGTCACGCGGGATGCTGTTAACAACATTATGCAGGAATTAATATCGTGTCCATCACGTGTACTTACTATACCGTTCGTATAAGCGTATACGATGCACGGACACGTTTTGTACACAACAATATATGACGATCTGCATAAATGTCCATCTTACATACCGCGTGCGGTTGCGAAACGGACGGACGTCGCCGGATTGTGTGTACGATAATTATTATTATTACCTATTATACTGTTGTACAATTATTATAACAACAACGCGAACGACGTTAACGAGCACGCGCGTTCGCATTCGATGTTATTACTCGGATTATTATTATTATATTATTACCCCGGAGCGCCGCGACAACTGTGGGAAATTCAATCGAAAAAAATTTGTAAAAAACGAACAACCGAACTGCAAACTTATCACAACTGCGCGAAACGCGTATTACGCAGCGGTTCTCAAGCTGCACGGCTCTGCGAAACCCATGTGAATTGAATAAAATTCAAATATTATTATTAGTTTTAACTATTAAATCGATTGATTTGTGTTACACATACAGTAAGCAGACATGCGCGCATTCAACTTCCTTCCTTCAAACCAAACATTGAAGTACTTTTAAATGAAAAAAATAAGCAATATTATCATCGTTCACACCAAAGTTCATAAATACCAAATGGTGCTTATATCATGTCTGACTTTCAGTGAAACGAGGAAGTATTCGTCTTATCGTGAATTGTGCTTGTAGTATTTATTCTAGTGTCTGTGTACACCGGTGTACGACCACGAAGGATGTCTTCGATATAATGTACAAGCCAGGTAGGTACTTTTCAGTAAATTTCGTGCAGTTGATACTTTGAGGAGGTTATCTTTTGAATTGCTCTACAGTTTTCCGAATAATTGTAAAGAACAGAGAAAAATTGCGAAAACCCATAACCGATATCCAGAATCGACTAGTTTATATTTATTATATTTATATTATATGGATACAAGTTTTTTATAATTTTCTTTGTAGGCAATCATCGTGTATGTATAACCTATCCATATAATATTATATTATTATTCGCATTCAAGGCTCGCGCGCTGCAAGTGTTTTTATATTGTTCCTAAACGAGCGCGCGCGACACGCTGTGCTCATCCGGTCCCGCGGCTGACGTTTACGTCATTATTACATGTAGGTACGTCATGACGTGTATTCGGTCAGTATATAAATACGCGCGTAGAGTTTTTATCAAACTCACCTCAGAATGTAATTATTGAGTCAACGCGAAAGCAGATGATTTCGTTTTACACGCTCCGCTCCTGTATAATTGTATACAATATATATATTATCAGGTCAAACTATCTCGTACTTCAGCTACACGGAAGCGTAAACGGTTAACTAGCTACTCCGTAATAGAGTGGCGCAACTAGGACTAAAAGTTCTGGGGAGGAGGAGGCGGGGCTAAAAGCTCACCTAGTGAATTCTGAATAGTGACCCATACACCCCCATATCATGTATATGTACACTTGACAGATTAAAATAATATTGTAAACAAGAACATTTTGCAAAAAATAAGTTTTTATCTAAATCAAGTATCATATTACTTTTATTTCTGTCGGCTAATTTTTTTTACACATTATCAATATCAACATCTTTCTCAAAATTTGTAATGGCTAGATTGCAAAGCCGATCTTCATTTATAGTTCTTTTTTCTTATCCCTATTTAAACACGACGCTGGTCTCCAACAATGGCATAAAAATAGTATCGTTTCCAGATTTCCAACAGATATAACACATAAATACCTGAACTCAGCAATAACATCTACATTGTTTCCGCATTAAAATGTGTTATATGATCACTTAATATAAATATATTACATTTGTAATAATCGTATATTTATTTAATCGTAGATACATTTGCTGCACGGATCAAATACTACAGTTGGCTAGTAAATAAAATAGTAATACTGATCAAATACCAACCATAGGTATCAGAAAATAGCTAGAAAAACTTTCTGAAAAAAAAATTAGTAATTGAGTATACATTTATTTAAATTTTAGAAATCAACTGAATAATTTAATTTTGGGACTTTGGAAAGACCTAGGTGGGCCGATAATTTTAAACGTTCGTTTCGGTTTACTTATATAGTTATCGGTGCTATCGTAATACGCGGCGACACATACAATACAAAACCAAAATACAAAATATTGAAAAATTAGTAAAACAAGGCTCCCAGGGTGATTCAGCCTCCTCATCCACCCACCACCCCTTGGTTACGCGACTGCATTAATCTAGTTATTAGTTATTGCTTATTAGTATTATAGTGTTTGGGTGCTATTATTATATTATATTGCTGCATCTGACATATTAAGTTATCACTTGTGTTATAATACCTACCTATGTTTTATTATATAGCTAACTTATTAAACGTCTATTGCTTGAGCCTAGCTACCAGGCGTTAATAAATCAAACGGATTAAATAAATAACACGTTCTCGGTCTCCTCTGGTTTTGTCACTGCGGCATCTACATTACCTACATGGCTACATATTTATATAATTACTATTTGTTTATAAATACAATATGTATACCGGGAACAATGAAGATGGCTCAGCTGCACGTGTGCGTTTTACACGCGTGTACACGTGTGCGGTTTTTATTTTACTATTTATAATTATTATTGCTAATAGTAATACCTATTTCGATCGGTTTACGCGTACCACCGACGACCGATGACGTCCCCGCACGGCGGATGACTCGGTTAGTGTTTCGACACATTCTATACACGACTCTCGAAGACGTAAAGTCGTCGTTATGACGAATCCTGCGACGGCCGGAATCCCGGCTGTGTCAATTATTATGACATCCATGGTCTGTAATCTGTATCAACTGTTCTCAAACATTTTTAAATTACGACGCATTGATAATAGTTATTAAAACATTGTCTACTTTCGAAAAACAAGTTCTTTAGAAAAACACATACGTGAAAAAGCAAAAATAGGTTTATCAAATGCCTATAATCAAATCTATGATAGATATATCATAAGCTTTATCCTAGATTAAAGAAATATCATTCAATAGAAATTTCATAACTTTCGAAACTTTTTTTTTTTTTTTTCTTAAATTAGAACATTCGATCATCTTTACAAATATAAACTTATTCACCCTACATCTTTTACTCCGAATCGTTTTTCCGTTTTCGACAGAAATGGTACATTGGTTTCAAGTATAAAAGACCCATTTCTATGTCTCACCCACCGTGGATTCGCATCCATCCTAGGAGTTTTTTTTATTTGTTTTTTATTGTATGTTATATTTAAATATTTTTTTTTAAATAAATACTTCAAAATTTTACGGTTCACGTTTAAAATTTTACGGTACATCCTTTGGGAATCACTGATGTGTTTCGTATAATCATCGTAGGTACGCATGTATTGTAAAAATATTGTGTTTTTAACGTCAACCGTTCGTAAATAAAAAACTGGTTTTAAACTAACACAATATGTAACAAGAATATCAATTAAAATGTACGACAATCAAAACCCGATCAACGGTTTCGATCAGGGAAACGTATAAACACTCTGTGTAATTTGTATCTGACTTATCTCACTCGGTCGCAGGTTATGACGTTTGCGTACGTCGTCATTCAGTTCCTTCTCATCAACTCAACGGCTCTGCAACACTTTTGTTCCGTTGGAATCTAACGTCGTCCTCTCCGTGTGGCCGCAGTATAGAAACGAAAAATTGTAATTATTATTAAAGCGGTTGTGAAACGATTCGCTGTCGTACAATAAGTCGATGTTATCACTTGATAAATAATACATCGATAAGTTTAAAATAAAAAATATTGTTTCGGTGATCATGGTATCCAGTTATATGGTCGCACAATAGGGTTGTAGTCAATTTGCACGAAAATTGACCCGAAATATAAACAACATGTATAATTTGCTTCTGTAATTTGCACCAAAATTAAAATTGATTATTTTTTCGACGCAAGACACTGAGATGCAATATAAGATATTATGTTTGGCAAAAAATAATTTGATCCATCATCATTATAAAAAAACACATACATTAAAATCCTCATTTCAAAAAGTTAACTAAAAAAAATTATATACATACAATTTAAAAAAATTTAACTAATTTTTAGTTGCCAGATTGATTGAATTCAACTTTATGTTTTATTTGTGTTTTTTCTTGAAACCATAGAATTTAAAAATCCCGAATTATTATCGTCGACGAAACAATCTAATATTTGAAAGTCGATACTAATTTTTGTTAGTTTTCTTTATTTTGCTGCAAATTATTACAAACACCTCAAAAATGGTACAAGTAACTAATAAACATTTGAAATGTATAATACAAGTTTCGGCAAGTAAAATTATTCGTTCTGTGTGACTAACTACCGTTCCTATACTTGATGATTTTTTTTTCACCGGGTTAAAATAGATATCAAACATGTCTTCGAATACGGCTTCAAAGTACTTAAAAATCGTCTAAATCGTGGCCAGATACAACCGTGGAGCGGCGAAACGAAACGATAATCACGTAGTAGTGGAATAAAAGTCGATAAAAAACAAAAAAAAAATATGCTAGATTGACGATGAGTTAAAATAAGCTACGACGTCAGTCATCCACTCGCGTGTGTCCAACTGGCGATAATTGGTTTTTTATTAAGGCCATAAAACCCATAGTTTGCAGGTACCTGTCCGCGGACGTACACGTGTACACGTGGAAATATAATATCGTTATATAATGTGTAATATTGGGACATGGAACGTAATTCACCGGATGGGCTTTTATAATGATTGTACATAACTGCGCCGCAAAAAACATCATAGTTCTATGTTAATTCGTTTTCTGTATACTGCGCGCATAAAATGCGTTGCATGAATAATATGAAGAATAACATTACTGCGGCGACGTCGCGTCGTCGTCGTTTGGTCGCAGCACTGCGAGAAAAAGAAAAAGAAAAAAAAAATCTCGGCGTTCGACTGCCATAAAAATAAAACGATTACGGCTATTACCTATCGAAGGTTAAAAGGTAATTATATTGTATTTGTACACCTGTCTCGTGTTTATTGTTTCGTTTGTTATTTTGCGCACATATACTATGACGTCTGCGCGTGGACACTGTCCACTGCACAAGTGCAGGATTCTCAGAAAACCGTTTCGTTATAAGGATTTGCCTAAACATTTTGTGCACACAGTTGTTGTTGTTGGCGGCGGCCTCGATCCCGAGAACGTATTTTTAGAACATATAGTAAATGGTCACTGACCGCTTTTCTCAACCAGTAACAACACGCGTGTTCGCTATTATCACCTACACGCATTATAATAATATTGTAGTTACCATGGTTGATGTTAGCGACGTGGTGTGAGGCTAATATAAATATTATATACACGCTGATTCAATCCGACTTTATCTGCGAGTTACCTAATAAATTAACAGAACTCGAATTCATTTTGAAACTTGAAATTAGAAAAAAGAAAACATTCAACGCGGTCCCTGACTTAAGAGTTTTTGAATTCCAATGCGGAGGATGTTTTACGAACATTTCTGTTTAAGTTTGGTTTGCTTCACAAGTTAACTTTGTCCTATTTTATCAACTTGAAGAATGGAAATTGAGCCTAAAACCTTTTCTGCGAACACTGATCGTCTGAAAACCACATGACGATTGGATGAGTGGTTTCGGAGATTATCCGTGACCAACAAAGTACCATTTTGCTACTCATGCATATTATACACGAGATATAAATGCGTGATAACGGACAGCTAAAACATTTGACTTGACCACACAGCTAGACATGCATAATATGTTAATCTCTTACACGAGTGTTTCGTATAGTCTTTTCATCGTTACAACAAACCACATTCGATTTACTGGCTGCAGCAGTGTGCAGTATTCGGTATTTTAAATAGAATAGTTTTTCGAGAAAAAAGCATACACGAACCTTATTATTGTTCTTATACGAGTACATTATGCGCACCACGGATACAACTTTGGAGGAGTAGTCACTTTTACTAAAATTAAATTAAAAATATACCCGTTTGTTTTTAAGATGAATCGTACGTAAATAAATAAAATAAATAATATATTCGGATGATGTGCAACGATAAATTCTTTGCTTGGTTTTTTTTTCAATTACAGGCGTTGTTATTAACTTTACACGGTGCGGTCCTGTGTCGTGACATCACCGTATAGCTTCACATTGAGAAACACGCTACGCTCTGTTTACAAAAATATGATTCGTGAGATTCCTCCGCATTCCGCGAAGACGATAAAAGACATAGCAATAATATTTAATATACGATTGCATAAGGTAACATTGTACACTTATTCGTTGTGCATACGAATAATTGCCAACGCTGTTTTCCAAATAGTTCAGCTCGACCGAACCGATACATTTCTTCTACACGGCCGGTTCTATAAGAATATCATCATCGAACAAAGTGTTCAATATAATATTATGTCAATGTAATCACCGGCGGCGACGATGCAGCTGTTACGCAATGAATTGATTAAAAGTTATACACGGAATGTAAACAGGTACGAACAGTTATCAAGCTCGAAAGCGAGACTGTTGGTTTTAATGTTTTTACACGTTACTTATAGCTCGTCTCGATTTGCATATCATAGACATGTTTTAAATGAAATCATCTTTTGCCTGCAATACTACACGGTGTAATGCAAAGTGTTCATTAGCTATTTGAAAATCGCATAATTACTCGCGTGCGTAAGAGCCCATAAAAAGACATCAAAACACTTGCGAATATAAGCGTGGTGTTCGACGTTTTCCCGGTTGACACGTTGTTTTCCTCGAGTGTCGCGAAGAAAATAATTAAATACAATGTATTTTTAAACATTACGTTTATAATCAAAATTATGAAACTACATGTTCATCACGCTCAATGTCACATGATTCGCCGCATGCTCTGAAATGCTTAAAGTAAACCGATATACCCGAATAATATTTGAAACGCGGTAAGTTATAGTTGTTCGATTTGTGTAATACAATATTATCGTGCATGAAATATATTTCGTATCTCCCGAGTTGAGGGGGGAAAGCATAATCGTCCGGTAAGATTTTAAAAAGTTAACGAATCAATGCGGAAAGAGTAAAAACGTGTAAAAAGTTATCGTAAAATAAAAACGAATCAATAAAATATATAATTAAAAGAAAAAAAAACATAATTTGATGCGTACACACATCGACGAACCGATTCGTAACACATTAATACAATACAGAACACGGAAATCTCCTGTTATTCCCACAGCAATGTAATTTGAAAACGATTTCGCGCGTTTATAAACCTGATGTTAAGTGATTCAGCGTAAGTACACAATATCATATCGAGCTGCGAATCGTCCCGCGTAATATATTGTACATATTACACGCATACAATATTGGTTTTTGTTTCGTTGTTCTTTGTTCCACGTTGTAAGGAGGACGTTGCATATGTTTGCAACAGCTCTCCGTCTGAGGCCAATAATATTCATAACACACCTATATACGAGTTACGGCACGGGACATAAATTACGTTTTCAATAACAAAACTACATTATGATATTATTATGTACACATAAATATTTACTTCGACTCGAACGCGCACCGAAACACTGCGGCCGTGTGTAGAGAGCAGTGCTTCTCAAACTTTTTTGTAATCTGGCCCCCTTCATTTAATGTAACATTTTCACGCCCCCCTCCATTCTATAAAGTCTGGGGTGAGTTAAAGAACATTTTTTTGTTCTATTTCATTTAATCGTATTGAAATTAAATTGTTGTACGCGAATGTTTTACCAACCCCCTTCCCCCTCCCGTAGTGTACAAACGGACAACAGCTTATGAAGCACTGGTGTAGACAGTACGCCAAACCAATTGAGTGTACATATTAATATATATTTTATATACATTTATATTCACGAGATTTCTTTTCGGATTTTCAAGCCGCTTTGTCCCGGTATGTAAGCGTAATATAGAATAATAATGCTATTTCTTCATCATATTATATCGGAACGCCATTTGGTGCGTACGCCAAAAACCGAATACATGTCTGTAAGAAAACACAATACGACTATACTTATAAATTCGTAAAACAAAATACCGTACTTCATTATAATATATTAAAGCTACTTGCGCATACGGCATGCATACATATTAAATATGTATATATATGAACGTGGACTGCAAAACTTAACAAATCAACATTCTATACGTCCTTATAAATAATTCGGGCAGATCATAATAATATTTCTATATTAATGTTCAAAATTCGTACCGAAACCAAATGGTTGTGTTGCAATTGGAAATAAAAGAATACTTTACATAATATGGGTAAATTTGAATCGATGACGAATTTAAGAGTCACGATGAGAATACATAAATAAAACTGTTAATCATTTCAAACCCTTAACTTTCAGTAAAACTCCAATTCAAAATAAATTTATTGAAATTATTAAAAATATTTTTTAATTTTTTATGCTTGCACGAACATAATATATATATATTATATATAATACAATTAGTATACTATAAAAATATGTATCTTGTTTTGTGTAATGTTTCTGTTACAATACACATAAATGCAAACATGATATTCGGAATATTATATAGTATGAACTTATATAAGATACATATAATAGTTATCATACATGATATTAATTTCAAGACGGCGATACGCGTACGTTTAATAATTTATTATACCCGTGATGTCTTGCACTCCGAGTAAATCAAATTATTAATACGGTGTTTTATTTATAGCGCATATAGTTGTTATGTTATATTATATTTGTATACGGTCGTGGGATTCATGTAAATTCCTTGAAAACAAATAATCGCAAGAAAATTGCTCGTAAACTTTTGATCGAAAATCAATTGCTCGCAAACGACAGTAAATTTCTATCCAAAAGTCTTAAGTTATTACCTACAATGTAGGTCCTACATATTAAAGCATAATTCGTACAATTGGTACCTATGTAATATGTGTGCTTTGGTCTTACACTAATGGTTTTTTTTTCTATTTGAATAATTGGTTTTTTTTTCCTATTTTACAAGATTTGTAATAATATTTACATAATTACACGCAAAGTATAAGGAGTACTGTGCAATTACAGTGTACCTATGGGTAACAATTAATGCTCGTTTAGGTTATAGGAATGTTGCATAATTATTATTTATAGATATGACGTATCATATTTCGATGCATCCAGTTATATGTTTTAGCCGTTTAAATTGTGTGAGCAATATTGTCATCCGATCAACAGTTTTCAAACAATTGACACAGTGTCATGGTCATGAGAAAAACCAATAATCACCAATAATATACTTATATAATATACGTATTACACGTCGTGCAGGAAACAAAATCGTTTTTCACACATTTTGTATAATACCACGGTATTTTATGTGTATGCGTGTGTGTAAAAAATACTATTCGCGTTTATAAACTCGTTTCAATAGTGTTACATATTTCACTCTGACGGCTGTCGTGGTAAAAAGGTACCGCAGTATTGAGTGATCGCGATCAATATATTATATTATTATTGCGGGGATAGCTGTACAACGGAATACTAATAATAATAATTATTATTATTATTATTATAATACAAGACCTCAGTCTATGCACGCGTTAAAGTCTCCGCGGGGACCACGGAGTGGCACCTTGGCCCGCGGTAACGGTTTTCGATCCGCTGGTTTTGAATGTTAAATCAAATAGAAAAATTGAACTGTTCAAATGTTTTTATATCGATCACGTTACTGCAGTTGGTGAAAACAAAATAGATTATTTTCAACTCAAACGGAAATTTTTAAGCTACAAATGGTTTCTGAAACGACTTCATATGGTTTGACAACACCGATCAACAGTTAACATTTTAGCGTGAAAACATGAAGCTGCTGCTTCTAAATCTGAAGCTGTTAACCGCAGAACCAGCTATTATTATACTAAAATGAACTGCAATGCGCGTGCCTTTACATGTTGCTGACGATGCTTTTGTAGTTGATTTTACGGTGATTATTCTTATTATTTTTTTTTGTCGATTTTACTGAGCTCGGGTAACGTAACCCGTTCCAATGCTACACGCATTATCAGTTATATTACTTTCGTTTTTACGAAAAATATAATAAGTTCTATGGCGGAGACGTACCTAATATAAAAAGTGCGTATAATCGATCATTAAAACAATATCGTACAGCACAATTTTCTCTTCGTGTAGTTACTTTAAGAATAAAAAAAAAACCGCGAAAGGTTACACACCCGTCTGTTTTAATAAACAATATAGACAGTTATATAATTTTCATATAGTATACGACATATCGCATTGTTACCCTATCATCGAACCAAACGGAAGATTAAAAACAATTTAGAAAAAAAAAATAAAAGCAACATTTTCATTAATCCAACCCAACGGGCATTTGGCTGAAAATGTTTTAATACAATTGTTATTTTGAAAAATGCAAGAATATCAGAGATATTTAAGTCGCTCGACTTACGAGAAATATCACGCCTACCATGGTAATCTGACGGATCTAAGGCTTGGTGCGCGATGACGTAAGAGTAAACATAGCGGAAATCTAATAAATATTTCTGGTTTCTTTTTTTGTTTTATCACGCCACGTGTCAATCACGTTGCGGTTATCGGGACACGGACGGCTCAATGAATATATTTTAAAATTGTGTTATTAGTTTTATTAATAATATGTTGAAATGGAATGCAGATAGCTTACTGCCGTGAACGACGAAAAAATCATTGAAATGGTTCGAGATCATGCTGTTTTATAGGAATTACAAAGATTATAATATGTACGGAAAGAAATTTCAATTGCCATTGGAAAGAAACGCTAAGCGAATAACTGGTGGGAATGTTAATGTTAAAATATGTAAATAACAATAATAAGAATGATCGTACACGTATACTGTAATTGTTATATTAATTGGGATACATGGCTGTTTTAAATGATTAATAATAATAATAATAATATGTAGAGTATCATGTTATAGGTTTTCATTTATTTAACCGCATCACGCACGCTCGTATAACGTAAGTCAGCTGTGCTCCAGCGGACTCGTGGTACGCGCGTGTACCGCGGTCGTGTTCGTCCACATAAATATATATGCGTGGGACGATGTTCGCTAAACGATATCACAACAGTTATTACTATACGCACGCACGCGTATACGTGTTCATCAGTTATTCCATCAGCGTTTTCGCGAACTCAATACATTTACGTGGTGTTAAAATCGTATGCGTACGAGCAGCGTCCTACGCACCAGCACGGGCCAACGACGCC
The DNA here is from genome assembly GCA_949715065.1 of Periphyllus acericola. Classification (NCBI taxonomy): domain Eukaryota; kingdom Metazoa; phylum Arthropoda; class Insecta; order Hemiptera; family Aphididae; genus Periphyllus; species Periphyllus acericola. The sequence continues at coordinate 5,310,374 of OX454265.1, read as the reverse complement.
GAGCCCTCTCGAAGACCGAACGCGTTAGTGTGCGTGTGCGTGTATCGTTTTGATTTTTTCACTTGTTTATTTCTGCACAAATCGATAAAATGCTATAAAACCCGATCGAGTTGAAAAACTTCATCGAAAAGAACATAAGTACTACTGAGCTATATATAATATGATCTCGTCTCGCATGGTTCACTTGGTTTACGGAGTTCCCATACAGATGGTGTAGATCAGAGGTATTCAAATTGTGGGCGATTGTAAACTCGGCTCGAAGAAAAAAAATGTTCAAAAGGTCTATTGTAAACTCGGCCCGTGTTTTTTTTTCAGGTAAAAATGATTTAGGTGTAAACTCGGCCCGGGTCTTTTTCAGGTAAAAATGATTATCGGATTTTATTTGAGTATTCAGAGCAAAAATTATAAATAAAATGCATTTATATAAAATCGTAAGTATAAAAAAGGATACAAATATAAAAAAAGTTGTGTAATCATGTAAGATTATAATATAAATTTTATTTTTTAAGTAAAAAGCCATATTTTTGACGTATTCACTCACCGATATTTCCTTATTTTTATATTTTTTAAGTGTTTTTTCTAAGATTTCTTTTTTTTTTTTAGTTTTTGTATTTTGAAATTGAAATTTTGCATTTAGGCTGTTAATTTTTTAATTTTCAACAACAAATTGTTCATGATAAGATACAAAAATGATCGGGACGAGTTTACAACCGACCTTTTTTATTATCTTAAATGTCCGGGCCGAGTTTACAATCTACCTATTTTATTACCTAAAATTTCCGGACCGAGTGTACAACAAAAAAGTAACCGCGGGCCCAGTTTACATTAATTGCCCCAAACTGTGCGTCGCGGCTCCCAGGGGCGTCGCGGGAGTTGTCGAAGGGAGCCGTGTCATATAATATTCAAAACTAATAAATATTTTTACGAAAAACGTTTATGATTATCATTGAGGCACATCGGTTGGGAAACGTTGAATTGTCTTCAACAATCATTCGCTAAATATAGTTTTAATTAATATTGATTTATTATTTTATTGATTTATATTTTATTACTAATACTAAACATAAAATATTGAATCACAATTTTTTCTACAATAACTACTTATTTATAATTTGTTCATATATTTAATACGGTAAATAAATAATTAGTATAAAATATAAATTATAAAACATAAATTACATTCATATAAACATTAATTTTTTTTGTCATTTATAATTTGGGAGCCGTCAACATTTTGTGAAGACTCAAAGGAGCCTTGGGATGAAAAAGTTTGAATACCTCTGGTGTAGATAATTCGTTGTATAGTAAACTTTACTCGCGCAGTGAAAATGACGACTCAACTCATAAGACGTATTATGTAGCGGATAAATATTGTAGTGTACCCGGCCAAAGAACAATTATGTTACACACGAATTGTATATTTAGTGTTTACGCATATTGGCCAGTTATAATCTGTACACACACGCGTTCTCTTGAAGCTTATTAATTATTCTAGAAACTGAGTGCCTTTTTTTATTTGACGAATGAGAGTGCGAGGCTCGCGTACGAGTACTCGTGTCATGTTTAAAGGCTGTAGGTAGCGGACATGTGCTGAAGACACGCGGTACATTATAGCGAATTAAAAAAAAAAAAAACGTATATTTTCGAAGCTCGTATAGAAGTTTTGTTTATCATTTTTTTTTTTTTAAGTATATTCATGATAAAATAAATTCACGCGCGCACTGTATACGCGTAGCTACATGTTTATATGTGCATATTATACGCGCATCAGACGTCATAAATCGTGTCTGCATGCGCGGCGATTAAGAGAAACGGAAAATAAAAAAAATTCGCATGATCCTACATATATACGTGTCTCACACCCATATTCGTCGACATTATTTAATTATGTCCGAGAGCTGTTTTTGTGTAGTACGCGCGCGCGAGAGAGGAACCGAGAGCGTTTAAAGAGTACGTGTATAAATACGTATATCTTCGAGCGTTGGCCGCGGTCGGGAATCGATAGAGAATAAAATCGCACTTTTTTACTCGTAGAGGACATGTAAAAGGACATGTAAAGATATAATATTATGTTGAATTGTATGTATATAATATACGCACAAGCTTGTAGAGAGAGAGAGAGTGAAAAAAATAACCCGAAGTCATTTTTTTCTTTCCCGTATCCGTGCGTACGGTATACGTGTATACAATAATGTGTACATCCTTACGCGTGTAACGTGCGTATAGATATATAATATATTATTAAAAAAAAAACCGTTTGTTTTTTTGGTCTTGTTATGCTTGTTTTTTATTTATAAACGTTACTGTTAATAATGTAAGTATCGCTTTTTGTAAACAATATTTTCATCCTAAAAGAGTACGTAGGTATCCGATCTCCCATTTTCTCAGGAAATAAGTCGTAAGTTGACGTACGAACTTACATGTCCTACGAATAAAGTCGGAAGACCACAAGAAAAAAAAAATTGTAAGATTTCCAAAAACGTGTAGAAATAATAATAACTTTTTATGAATATTCAAAAATTGGTAAATGGTACCCTAATTTTCAAAAAGAACAAGGTAGGAGCATAAAGAGAAATCGATTTTGAACTTTTATTCGCCCTCCTCCAATCACGAAGAATACAATGTACGGAGTGGGCAACTTTTTCGTTGGATGTATAGCGACGTGTTCGTAGTGAGTAGAGATGTGTGTATCTATAAGGGGCTCGTTGTCGCCGGGCTCGACGATTTACTATATATGGACTTTTAATAACGCGTACATGTGATAATTATATTGACCGATAATAGCAGGGTGGCAATAATAACTGCACGCGGTTCCTCTGCCCGAAATATCCAAAACTCGTTAATTGACGCGTGTTTAACACAGTGCTTGGTATAATTATTGTAATTCGTTTACATAACAATAATACACGCCTATATGCAGCTATACCTCGACGTCATACTACGTGACTCGTCTCCCGTTATACAGACAAGTGCTGGTTAAGTCATATGGTTGAGGATCTTTTATTTTTTTAATATTTTTCACGCGAATGATGATATGACTAATAGATTAAACGGTTTTATTTGTATACGCAAGTTTTCTTCTAATCTCGCGTAACACGTGCAACGCGTATAACTATCATTATACATAGAATGGTATATAAATACGGTATTTTATTACCATACCATTTTATACCATTTTTAACCTTGTACTAGACGTGTATGGTGTATCATAAGCTTTGTATAATTATCGATTTGTATATTAAACTAGGGTATAATTAATTTATGTATTCTATCGTATTATACACACTTTATAACAATTGAAAATCCTTTATCAAAATATAGGTAAATTCTAATTTTAAATTATAAACAAAGGTTTTATTTTTACCCAGTTTTTTTATTTTGGCAATCTGTTACAATAAATATCAATGAACTTAAACGATAAATAGTGACAATTACAAAAGGAAGAACGTATTGATGAAAATTTCTGGTGGAAGTACTTCGTCGGGATGTTATAGAAAACTGAGATTTGACAACTCGACGTTTTCCTGTTTGAAAATTAAATCTTAATAATACAAATTGGAAAAATAAAAAATTTCAAATAAGAAGTTATAAGAACAAGAATAACCAATGGATGACCATGCCTAAAGATATCAATGAAAATGTTATAATCGGCATGAATCGAAATACTTTTGCAGTTTGCTTTCTCACTTTTATAGTTCTGTACATGCATAAAATAATTACACAAATATCGCGTATATCCATGTATAATACCGTGCATAATACGATGTTATACATTTGTACTATACAAAATCAAATCAATAATTATACATAAAACGTATTTTTACGCTAACTGCACGCGCATTTTGGACGCGCAATAAGACCATTAACATCAAGTCGCAAACGTCGTATCGAGGAATATTGCCCACGCGATCTCGAAAATTCGAAAAACTATACTCGATCGAAAACACCGACCTACTTAACATTCTTAAAACGTTGCGTCATATCGCTGAAATTTGGAAAGTTATCGCGCCCGGTGTTAATAATATTCGGATAGAAAACGTATTATTTCTAACTGTAGGTCTACGTATAGAGGTACCTCAAGTTTCAATTCGTTGTTTTCTAAAATCCTTGGACCAAAGTCATAGGTTAATTTTAATTATATATACACCATACACACATCTCCTACACGGTTATGTACGATAAAAATGCAAAAAATGTAAAATCATATCACATTTACATATGACGCGCGTCGTATACCTACATTTATATTTCCGATATTTTCTCTTGTTTTTTTCCCCTCCGATCCCCATACCGATAAACATCTTGATTGTTATTATTCTCGGGGCTGCAGCTGGAAATCACCATTGAATCATAATAATATATTCTAACGCTATATTATTTGTTTTGTTTAAATAAGAAGAAATAAATAAATTTCCCCCGACAACCTTAATATAATTTTAATTATACCTATACCTTGTAATAGATTGATTAGGATAAAACCGTTTTCCATAAAATAATCGAAACCTACACGGCGCTACGCTGATTGTATGTATAATATAGTTTTTCGAAGGCGTCATCACGTTTTTCAATTTTTAATGTTATTATTATGAAACTGTCGTCTCCCCACTACATACTACTACAATATTGTCGGCGAAAGATAATACATATTATTATTATAATATTCGTGCAAATTATCTTCGCGTCTCGCAGCGGTGTTCTGTACAAATTCGATTATTATATTGGCAATGATTTATGCACTATTAGAGCTGCTGTGGTCAAGTTCGTCCCACACTAAACTCGATACAAATATACACACAAACACTCATGTTTATATATTATGTTCCAACTGAACACGTTTTATTTATTTTAATATGAACTTTCTTTCTTTATTTATTTATTTTTTTTTTTTTAATTAAGTCACGCTCATTTAAATTTTCCCGATGATTTATACATATAATATAAATATGTATGCGTGTTTGTGTGCGCTCAAAAATAAATGTTCAATTCGATTTAAAATCAGTTTTTCCTACGCAACAAATTATATTCCGCGCCATATTATAAGTGATAATAACCAGAACGGGGAGTATAATAATAATAATAATAATATATTATAATATGATATTCCCGTGAATATCACAGCCACTTATGCCAGTCGCGGTTGGTGGTAAGTTTTTTTTTTTTTTGTAACGTTTTATCGTATTATAATATTATCATAGTGTTGTCCTGTCCTTTGCAATATTAATGTACGGCCGACGACGTGTCTAATGTGTAAAACTGTAAAACGTATATACCTATACCAAATGTATATAATTATTTATCGTGTTGCGGTCGCGATTTTCAGTTCGAGAACGAAAACAAACAAAATAAAATAAAACATTAAAGACTTGTAATTGGGATTTAAATTATTGTGTCGCTACACGGTAACACGCGGTAGGTACACGCGTTGAAGAAACTTTTTTAATCACTTATATCGACATCTTCATTCAAAACGTACGCGCCGCGCTGAAGTAGATTATGATTATAAGTAGTACTGAGTAGATTATATTATAAGAGTATAATTGTTCGGTATTTTTCGGGTACGGAAATGTAAATTATGTATTGAAACGACGTGGTACACGCGTTAATATCGAACACGTAGCTGCCGTCTTATTACAATATTATATATTCGCAGATAATACGAATCATCGATGATTGTTCGATTTTCCCACATATGCATCGGCAGTCTATTGTAAAATATATACTTTTTAAAAGTTTTCAGGTTGGTACAGAGATACAGATACTCGTTTTCAAAAGTATTCGAAATACGTGTTCAAACGCTTGAAATTTTTTAATCTATTAAGAGAACGGATACTTCAATAAAAAGGATTCATAGATACGCTTAAATAATTTTTCATAAAATCGTTGTTTACCTTGTAATCATAAAAAAGTATAAGAATTTTAGTAAAATTTCCATGTCTTCATACGCCAATCTTGTGGAGGATTTGACCAAGAACTAAACACTTAAACTAAAATTACATACCCCGAAAACTCTGTAAAATTGTCTTAAAAATGTACTAGGTATTTTTTATTATAAATTATCATTCAACACTGAAAGTGACAGTGTAATATTCAAGACATACAGACCGCGCACCGACACTAATTATACACACAGCGAGATAAATGTAATAATATTATACTATTAAACTTTATACACCCGTTCTGGTCACACCAGAATGACTCATGGCTTCCTGATGGCAAGAGAGGAATCTCCCATATGTCAAACCTGTGGAACCTTGTTTACCGTCAAACATATAATATCAGACTGTTTAATGTTCAACCAAGAGCGGACCACACATAAGATATCCCACAACCTAGACTCTTCACTCGGACCCAATCATGAAAAAAACATTGATTTAATAAAGTTTATGAAACAAACCAAATTGTTCAAGGAGCACGTCATACTCTTCGTTTGGAACGACGAAACGTTTGCCGAATTGTCTAATGAAACCGAAAGATGTAAACATGCGGCATAAATGGACAGTTTATTATTAAAAAATTATAATTTTACTTTGAGCAATACAGTTTTGTTCGTGAGTCGAGTAACTATTACGTCCATCTCGTCGGCTGCGGTAAACTTGGCGATTTATATTCGATTTTCGAACGGCTCGACGCAATGACAAGTGGGCTTTATTTTTTAATAAACAGACCCGTAATAGACACAATGTCACATAAGTTTGCGATGCTCGGCTAAGAAAAAAAAAAAAAACACAAGCGTGGATACGAATCGTTTCCAATCAAATCCATAACCGTCGCAAACCGTGAAATTATGCTTAATGGTACACGTCATAAGTGTATACACATGATGATATTGAATTATGCTAACATCAATATTTATTACCGCAGAATCATACATGTGACACGGGCCATTAATACACGATATTTCTTGTTACGCGGCGTACGTGCCATCGAATAAACGATGGTTAATAATAATATAATGTAATAATGACTTAAATCTATAGTCGCATGGACATATACGCGCGTACCTATACGTATAATAATAAATATGATCCGAGAGAATTTACTGTTCGACAAAATGAGGCAAACGGTTGACATTTCAAGAACGCGGTAGGCGGTAGGCGTTAGAATAAAACTGACTGCTGATGTTGACGATTTTTTTTTTCTTTCCGTTCTTACAATGGCATGATTTATGAAAATTCGAATTTAATTTTTCATTTCATTTCCGTCATCGAAAAGTGTACGTATACAGAGATAGATACGCGCGCGTCGCCGAAGAAAATATACAATAAATAATAATCGCGACCGTTTTCAGCGTGTAACTTCTCGCAATGCTCACGTTGCACGAATCACGTGGTACTCTTTGGACCTGCAGCACGCGGAAGAATATTATACGGCAGTTGCTGATTGTGTCGTTCGATTAAAAAATATACATACATATTACTACGTAAAGACGCGAGCGTATCGCATTCGTTCGCGATGAAATGTAAATTGAAAATTCCGAACCGATGGTCGTGGCAAGCTCGTTATTGATAGTAAAATAAATATAATTTCGAAATAAAAAAAAAAAAATATACGTTCGAGTGGGACAATGTCGCCTAGATATCACCGCGATGCATCGAACAAAACATTATAATGCGATACGCTCCTTGAACGCAAACAGCAATTGGTATTAACATTAATCTCGATTAAGAGCTTTGATAATATTTCGCCTTCGAATTCGAATCATCACGATTCAATTGAATCCATATACATTCGATGATAAACTGCGGTGTCCGTGAACTCGGCAGAGAAAAATCAACAGTTTTTTTTTTTAAATCTTCCGACAAGTGGGTTGGTCATTGTTGGACGAGGGCGGTTACATATTTTTATCCTACATCGAATAACTTTAGAAGAAACTTTTGAATTACTACATATCGTTATACATCACGAACTTTCATTTTAAAATGGATTATAATTTCATGTTGTTACTATGAGAAATATTTATTAATACCACTTTGTTATCTTTTGAAGATTAGAAAATAACGTTAAATTTTTTTATTATTGTTTTTTATTTATTATTATTATTTGTTTTATGAGTGAAAGTCTTATCATGTTGTGTGCTTGTTTATTTTTGTGTTTTTGTATACCAGTTTCGACTAGAAGGATTGCTCCGATATATATAAGCCTGGTACTTTTCTGAGAGGATATTTTTTCATCTAGTTGGTACTTAGCTTTTCGAATATTTGAGAAAAACCGAGAACAAATGACAACATTCTTCAACCGAGAACGAGAACCGAACCCTTCACCGTCCAGTATATTTCGTCACGCACTATCCACTTGTTTATACTTTATAGATACAGGATTTTTCATATGATTTTATTTGTAGTCAACGAAAACGTTTTTTTATCGAGAAGTCGCAAAGAAATTTTATAAACGTCAGAAAATTAATTTTCGACGAAATTTGGTATTACAACGAGTTTTCATCACACGATATTAGCTATTTAGTTGTTAATCTATGAATTCTAATCGTAGCAACACGAAACGTTCACAGAGTACTTATATTATTACTAATAATTTATTAGCATATGATGGATATTTCATAATTTTCAAAGCATTTTTTTTTTTTTTTGCAAAAGTCAAAACTATAAAAGTTCAACCTACGTAATTGAGAAATTTCGTTTTAATATATTGACGCATTTGCGTCTTTATCGAGGACACGTTTGTACATCGTTAGTTTTGCAACTGACGTATGAGTTATAATACGTTAATGTCGTTATTATATACTTACAACAAACATTATACATTCTATACAAGATATATACCACCATGCTGTAGCCGAAATGTTCGCCGGTTAGAGACGGTCGTACCCCGTCGATTTGTTTCGAAAATACCACGATTCATATCGGTCAGGTCACACGTATAGACCGTCGTCGCGGCAGTAGTTGTGTCGGATTCGTGTACCGCAGTAGACCGAATGATACCGCTGTACGATTATTAGGCTACTCATACACGAGAGGATTTTATGACGGATTTGGTCTCTGGTGGATTAAATCCCCTAAAATGTCCTATCGTGTGTGGTGTTCTAGGATTAAGTCCGTCTAGTATAAAAATCCGGCAGGTTTAAACCGACGGATCAAGTCTCTCGCTTCTCCACACACTAAGAGCCCGGATCCGGCGGACCGTGTTAGGAATTTTTCTTTTATCAATATCATTATTACCATACAATAGCTGTATAAATCCGCAGATCTTTCAGAACGTCTTGAAAGACCAGAGGACTAGGTGCTCAGTACAAAAATCAACGGATTTCCTCCACTAACTAGCGGACTTGGCCCACTGGTGGATTCGCTCCGCGAAAAGTAGCGGACTCCTATTTTCACGTTAGTGGACACACCTTAGGCTCTAGTCCGACGGACCAAATCCATCGAGGACCTAAGGATTTAGTCCGTTAGACCAAATCCGTCATAAAATCCTCTCGTGTATGGGTATCTATTATAACGTCCCGCGGTCCGCGCATAAACAACAAACGGTTTACTCAATGTGCGGGCACATGACCATTTGCAGATGCCTATTATTACGAACAGTTCTCGGTCGTTCGCATAGGCGTGATAGACGTACGACGGCTGTAGGAAATAGTCGTACGGTCGCGATGGACGGATGGAAATCGTGGGCGGTCGCTAGGAAAAATTATGTATCAGTCATCTACGAACGACACGTACGCGCAGCGGAACTGGCGTTTCTGCACGTTTCGTTCGTCCACGTTACAATCGAATACTACAGCAGACACTGCAGATAAAATAATGACAACATTTATTAGGTAAGATTATATTATGTGCACGCACGTTATTATTTATTCGGGACGGTCCGCGGTAGACGGCTGCGGAGCTATACCATAGATACCATAGATACCATAGACCGGCAGCCGCTGAATAATTCGGAATAATATCGTATAATAGCACATGATCAGTCGAGGATTCACCCATTCCTATGCGAGTTCTCCTTTTTTTCCCTTTTTTAAACTCACAGGGGAGAAAACTACAAATATTTCATTTTTTAATCGACTTTAATGTTTTGGTGAAAAATGTTAAGAAAAATTACAATTTTTCTTATCTTATTATTTTCGAAAATTTTTGGAAAATAGCTATATTTTTTTTATTGTATTTATACGTACGCGGTAAGCGGTGCACGCTGCACGTTGTAATTACTACGCACAATAATTATAATGTATTATATTGTTCGTTCCTAACGTAGGTAAACGGCATGCGCGATAGTCGTCGGCGGTATAATATATTATAATCTAATAAATTATGCGCACTCGGGCGGCGAAACGAACAGTGTAATAGCGCGTATATTGTTCCGTTTATACTCGCATAACGTGTGCAACATATTTTGTACAAAAGACGCCGTGCTAATATTGATCGACGGCGATTAAAAACTGGGTAATTTAATTATGCACATAAATGCACTCGCTAATTATGTGCCCCCGAGGTATTGTAATATTATTATAATTCGCGGTGGTTAACTTAACCGTTGATTTTCGACCTTCATAAATCATTTTTTCGTTTTAAAATAGATATTAAGTCACGCGTAATGTGGTGCCTTCACACATAGTTATATCTTATTACATGAAAGGTGTCCCACCTAGGATTTTTACCCGTTGCGATGTATCCCGAGCTTAATAAGACTCACAGGGACTAGAACTACAGATATTTCATATTCTAATTGAACTTAATTTTTAGGTAAAAAAGTTATAAATCTTCAAATTTTGCGAAAATAGTAAAATAAAATATTATTACCAAAACATAAAATTCAATGAGATATAAAATATTTATAATCCTTGTGGTCGTAAGTTTTTCAATCAAAGTAAATTATTTTGTCATTAGATTAATTTTTTTTTAAACTTTAAAAGCAAATATTAATATTAATTAAAAAAATAAACGTCACACTTGTCGCAGAGTATTCATCCTGTACATGGGTACATTGGATATATTCATTGGTTCGTGGACGTGTCCTACACACGGGGCCCAACGATAAAGCTATCAGCCCTAGTCGCCTAGGGGAGAAACAGTTTTCGGTCGACAAAAGTCAAACGAACACATTTATTGGATTATTTATTAACTGATTTTGCACCAGGAAAACCTTGCAAAATACATTTCATTCGATATATTGTGAGTGTTGATGTGGTTTTGAATTTTCAATGTAAAATTTATTTATTTCATGTAACTGTATTAATGTATACTGATCGTGTATAAGGCTGGTTATAAAAAAATGTCTTGTTTGTTATTATACGTCAAAAAACTATTGAAAAATTCGAATTGCCTGGAGCCTAAAAAACCTAATGCCGTCTCTGTACACACAACATGAACCAGTAAAATAAGCCGTTACTCCAACAACGATTTGGTCGTAATAGTAAATTCAAAGTGAATTCCCAGTCAAAATCATTGTATCATTCGATTGCAATTATTAAAATATTTACGCAAAATTTACTATCATTTTGAATATGTATTTCCTATGGAAACCAAATCGTTGTTAGAGGGAAATGGTTCATTTTACTCTTTTGTACTTTTCACCGACGAGTGGACAGCATTTAAGCATGCTTTAAGACATATATAAATCTCAAAAAAAACTAACAATCTAATGACGCGAACAATCGATTTAAATTCTGACGTGCCGTCAGTGAAATGCTTCCTCCACGAGCTATATGTTCATGTCAACTATTTTTCTTGTACATAAAAATAGGTACTTTTTATTGTTCTAGTTAACATATTGCGAATAACTCATTTAAAAAGAAAAATTGAATTGGTTAAGCCATTTGCTTGGATACCTATATAATTATTTGCTAGATCATATCGTTCCTCAATTGCATGTGTAACTTTTACCCTACACAACTAAGCATTTTTGTCCCCACATTCCTAACCTCGATTTGCTAAAATATATGTTAAAAAAAAACCACGGCGGGAGGCAGAATCATACCTTGTAGCTATGCCACGGCAGCGCTATACGGATATATCGCATACCTTCAATTATGTACTCGTAGGTATAATATGTATGATATGTAAATCCGATATCGGTATAACTACGCGAAAAAAAAGTATGTACCTACATAAAACGTTTTGCGAAAAAAATATATAATATATTCTATAACAATATTATAATATATTCCGTCCCGCTGCTGTGGCCCGATGACTGCCCGATGATAATAACTAGTCGGCGGAAATAATATGGTGTGTAATATATATAAACCTATTATCTATAATGTGTTCTTTGGGTAATAATACGTTTGTACGGGTATGTGTGTGTGTGTGTGTGTGTGTGTGTGTGCGCGTGCGTGCGTGTGTGCGTGCGTGCGTGTGTGTGTGTGTGTGTGTGTGTGTGTGTGTGTGTGTGTTTCGCAACGTCTGAGGTCGATATATGATTATAACAACGACATGAAAGGAACACTGAGCTGGAGTAAACGTCGTAAGATTTGCGTGTCTCGGAGGCTATAAGAGGACACTGTGCCTTAAAAATCACAGGAAAATGCTCTTAAAAGTGGCCGAAATTGCCCTTGAAAATGTATCTTTGTGTAAAAATACCCTTAAAAAATACCCTATATTATAATTAAATACTCGTATATTAATTTATTAAGTAACTTATTTATAATTAACAACAGATAATTAAACAGTTATTACAAAGAAAAACTTTGAGGAAAAAAATCAAGTATTTCGCCGGAACTTAACTTTTCTAACGCACATTTATAAAAGTTCATCGGAAATTAACCCAAGTACTAACATTTGATTTTTTCCATTGGTTAACTAACAGAAAACAAAGTTAACCAAATGGATATAATCAAGGAGAATTTAAGGGTTTTAAATATAAAACACGATATAGACGAGTAACAACTTGTGCTATTGAGACAAGGAATAAAGGAACTAGTAATTACAACTTATTTACTTTGTCCAAGAATATAGTCAAATAAACGATTATCTACAGTCAAAAATACAATCAAATGATCTCTTAAGACTTAAGACAATTATGTTGAGATGTTACAAAGTGCTAGGTTAGGACAATAAAGCTTATATTGAGTACAGAATATCTGTTAGAACCGCTTGAAAATAGAAGGTTAACTTTACCAAGTGGGACTAACATACCGCTTGGTGTAGAGTGAAAACTGTATAATATGTGAAACTCTCAGATTTGACAGCGTATTTCAGAAAAAAAAATATTGTTTTTATTTTAATATTCTTGTTGTGTAACATTACGAATAGTTAAGCTTGTACAAACGAATAGCTCAACCCGCGGTACGCGTGAACGACGATAAAATGAAATGTATGTGTGCATTAGACCTAAGCATAATTATCTAGCAGTAACTAAATCAAAAGAATCCTATCCGAGATATTATGACACTACTCACACCGCAAAATGTATATAGGTATATGCATTTTCCCTTTTTCCTGAAAGCCACCCGTTACGTGCTCTAGCCGAGTATGAGACGTTTGTCTAAGAGACTGAGTGCAGAAACCAAAAGAGGTACCTGTTAACTGCGAGGTGCGGCAAATCGAAATTTCGACGACAGTATTTCATAAACTGGAGTACAAAAACGAGCGGCTATGATTCGTTATTTATATTACGACGACAAGAATTTGAAAAAAACAGGTCCTACAGGGTACAGGCATTTTAACACTAGAGGAGACCTGTCGGGGACATGTCAACAGAGATGTTTTGATAACAGGTAGAATTACAAGTAGAACTCATTACGTTGATTTCAACTTAACATCAACGCTTCAAGAGCGTAGCCGAGGACAATATATAAAGATGGAGGAGAAACAAATTATTTATTTATGTTTGAAACGGGCCAGGCTTAATTACATAAATGTGATTAGAACCAATCAAACGAAAGACTTGAATGATATCGTTTATACGGACGAGCAATTTGCCGACCAACAGCAACGAGAAATTCGGCACTGCATACAATTTGATCGTTATAATAATTAATGTTATAATAGTATGTATAATATTATAATATAATTTGATGGAAACGGGTATTTGTGGAGATGGGAGAGGTACACTTTTGGTGTAAATGTGTTCCACCCTCTACGATGGTCAATATATTTTTAGTCAAATGTTATAATATTGTTGTTTTAAAGGTATAAAAGTTGATGAGTAACAGTTGAAAAAATGTTCTTTTACATTTTCACATATTCCTCTCCAAACCACATATTATCCGTTTCATCGTCGGCACGCAAATCTAATGGTGAGGCGCAAAGTGCCCCGCCCAACAAATTGCACGCGTGATCCTGGAAGACCCTCGACTAGAGAGGAAACTCGTCGCGAAACTTGTCGTGGCTGTACCGTTTATGATGTTTATGTAGTATGTGTACAGTGTACACATTATATTATGCGACATATTTATTACGGCCGGTAATCGATAAATATACATTGGCTGTGCGCGCGTATACGTAGCTATTTATTTATAAGTGTAATACGTCTTGTAAACGAACGATATAGTATTGTTTATTATTATTTACATGCGTACGACCCGGCTTCAATTGCAACAAATCGTCAACTCACTGTGATAGGTTATGCATGGTAATACACTTTATTGTTTTTACAGACGCGAGTAACAGCCAGCTGTTATACCTACTCCCTGAACGCGCGTATATTATAATATTATGTATTCATATATGTCCAACGGTCGCCTTGTCATCGCCGTCGTCCTTTAACGATGATAAAATACGATAGTATTATTATAATATCACGATGGAGCGGATTAAGAATAATAGAATATAATGTGGTTTACAATGTTTCTGCTTCCGAACAACAAGATTTTGACCGCGTGCTCTTGGATAAAAAATTGTATACGATTACTAGAGCTAGGATTTTGGTGACTTTTGCATTTTTTTTATTTAAGTGCTATACAATTCTAACCAAAAACTAAATTTGTTTCGTGATATAACAATGTAGAATATCTAATTTTTATTTTGCATTTTTTTGCATTTTTCGCATTTTTTGTGTTAAATGCATTTTATTGCATTTTTAAGGTCATTTTAACGTAATATTACAAATATTACGTTAATTTTGTGTATTTTAACTAATTTTTGTTTATTTTAAGCAAAACCAGAAACTATTGATAAAATAAAAAGAATTGAAACTACATTGTCCCTTGCTCCTAATGTAATCGGAGAAACAATATCAAACAAACTGAATAATGTTTTGATGAAAAATAATGGGTTCAAATTTTTAAAAAATATATCTGCTATTCTGGACGGTGAAAATACAACAAGTAGAGATGGTATTCCGGAAGACCTAACTTTAAATGATATGGTTCATTTCAAATATGCCCCTGTTACTTCTGTGGACGTTGAACGAAGTTTTTCTTTATATAAAAACATTTTATCTGACCGCCGTCGCAGCTTACTGTTTGAAAATCTTAAGAATCATCTAATTGTCCAATGCAATAATATGTGTACAGGTAGCGGTTAAATTCACAAGTCAAATTTATACCTATTTTATTCATAAATCATAATTATTAATTAATATTTTAATAATAAATTTTTTTCACTCATCTAAGTACATTTTTTTGGTCATTTTTTAAGTTCATTTTTTAGAGTTTTTAGGTCATTTTTGCATTTTTTTTAGTGCATTTTTGTGTATTTTTTAGGTCATTAAAATCCTAGCTCTAACGATTACATTTCAAAAACAATATTTTTTGCAGAGTCCTTACAGCGTACGGATGAACACAACCGACCGTCGTGTTTTCTATAGTAGTCGCAAATTCCTATAAACTATAGTCTTCAGGAATAAACAAACAATTATGTTGCACTTAACCGTCAAGCATACACCGCGTACATGCATCCATCGCATCGCAAAGTATACAGAGTGTCTCGTCGAGGATTCATTATATTTTACCCATTCCGATATCTCCTAAGATAATGAAAATATTCAAATCGGATTTTCTATTTAATAATAATCACTGGGACAAGGACTACAATTAGTTCATTCTTAAATTTATTTTAATGTTCAGATAAGAAAGTTAGTAAAATTATTTTTTATATCATTCGAAAATTTAAAATTTCCCGGAAACTAAAAAAAATATTAAAAATCATGATGTTAATGAAAATAACATTTTTAAACGTCGAAATGTTCAGTAAAATATACTCTATAAAATGGCTTTCTTCAAATTTGTCGAAAAAAATAAGATAAAAAATAATTTAATTTTAATTAAATTAAATTAAAACATAAAATGTTTGTAATACTCGTCCCGGTAAGTCTTTTAAAAAACAGAACATGAATACCTTCATTGTCTCTGGAGATATCGCAATGGGTGAATCCTCGGTAGGACACCCTGTATAGTTACAGTATAGGTTCTAAAAATGTTGCAAATTAATGTTGCGCTCAACGATCTTATAATCTAAACGTGCATAATAATATAAACGTATAAAAATGTATAATGCTGCCGAACACGAGACGGACGCATCCGGTTATTACGTCCGAGCGGTATCTACATTGACAGGGACAATCTTGTGCGCGCATATTATACTTCTATGTATCGTTATCGTACGAGCACATCTCAACCGGTTAAAACCACAAATGCCCGACGGTAAGTGGTAAATTAACATTGGGCATCAAGTTAAATATCTGTGTTCCCAAAAACTAGTAAACTTTTCGGCAACTAGTTTTAGAGGGCCAATCTAATAATTATTGTTGTTTACGCGTCGTCGTACCCTGAACGCAGCCTGCCGTGATATTGCGTGTCTAGACGGTTCAATCCGTCTCGACTGTGTGCCGAAAATAATCTATTAAGACGTATTAATTGCGCGTAAATAATAATCGTAATAATAACGTCAATGCGTTCCGTTTAAATTTAACGTGTTAATTAAAAACCACGATCACGACCGATCGTGTGACACGAGAACATGACACGTGAGTATATACTGTACCACACGACTGTATGTGTCTCATGGTACCGTGAAACGGTTGTGAATTTGTGCACAGAACTCGTGAGAAATCCATTATAAATATAGCAGTGAACAACGTTTTTAATGATAA
The DNA here is from genome assembly GCA_949715065.1 of Periphyllus acericola. Taxonomy (NCBI): domain Eukaryota; kingdom Metazoa; phylum Arthropoda; class Insecta; order Hemiptera; family Aphididae; genus Periphyllus; species Periphyllus acericola. Next base: position 5,293,394 of record OX454265.1, on the reverse strand, counting down.
TAATAATTAAACAATAATATCGTTCTTTTGCTCGAGACAAAAGGCTAATTTATTGACGAGAAAAAACCGTTTGAAAAGATTTCTATTTCGTTTTCGTTGTGTGCTGCTCCGTTTTTTTTTTTTTAAAGTGAAATTGAAACTAAAGTCGTTAAAAAAACATGCTAAGATTGCAGATAAGACAAGTGACGTATTCGATATGTACTTTAAATCATCTATTGTTGTTTTTAATTTGTGTGTTTATTTAAACACGTTCTAGTAAAACTATATATTTTCTATAACTTTCTAAAAGTTTATATTTTTTTTTTTTTTAAACGTGCTTATAAATATATTCAACTATTTACGTACAGTGTACACCGTACGCAGTCAAAAACTCCGAACGAGTCCATTTTTTGTAGTTCAAGCCGTTATGTCTTAATACGTATAATGTACATCTTACTTAGATTATTTTACAGCCATTATTAAATAATATGCAATTGCAAGTGGTCCCGAACCCTGTATGCTCATGAGTCATGACTAATATTTTTTTCAGATTTTAGAGTATTGTTCGACTTTAACGATCACAGGAATTGAAAAAAAATAAGTGATAAACGGGCCCAGGAAGATCGAGTATCAATGTGTTGAACAGAAAGATTGATAGCAATGAAATATTTCACGATTAACATTTTTAACGTTCATCGTACACCTAAGCGAAAAAAAAACTTGTGTAACCATTCATCAACTCGGTTTATTTCCGCGTGCAAATGGTTTCTTACTGTTCGCGCGCATTCGGATTTTCATACGGGTAACATTTATTTCCTAGTGAGTAGGTTCACCCGAGCACAAGGAAATGTTTATTCAAAACCATTATTATTATTATTTAACTGTAATGATTAATAAAATGACGGTCGCAGTCAACTATTTTTTTTTTATTAAAATTCTCATGTTTCTTATCGTTTCAACTTTAAAGACATATTTACTCGGGTACGCGTTGGGGAACAAGGAAAAAATCGATTTGTATATTTTCATTTTCAATTAATTGAGAAATAAAAAAATATTTAGAGCGTTATTATAATATTATAATCAGTAACTGCCGAAACACTGACGGTATATTTTATACGCTAAAAGAAAATTCTGAAGGTGCGTGTTGAGACCCGATGTTATAAGGAAATAATCGAAACGTTTTACTATACTATATTTCAATGGTTTAGCGAAACACTATTGAAAACTATATAAATTTCATAGTTGTCCGAATAAATAAAAAAAACAGGAAACGACACACAAACATTTATTGTCACGACATAGTGTTTTGTACTCTCTTGTAAGGTTTATTTTGTTGTACCCAAATATCGTATAAAAATATAGGGTTAATTGAGTGATAAATTTACAAAATGTCTAGTCAACTATTACATTTTAGTCATAAGATTTAATTCGTGTTATTATTATTAGATGGATATGGAATGAGAAAATTAGAATCTATACACACATTTAGGATTGTATAAGTGTATGACCTAAGATATTTTGATGACAATTCAAAATTCACCAAGAAAAATTAAGTGATCTTGTAATAACACAAAAATATCAATTTTTTATTCAAAAAATACTTCTTATTATTAGATAAAACAATTATTAAATCTTAATAACATGATGCTTATTAATACTTAGATTTCTAAAAAAAATTGTATTAATCAGACCAGTTTCATCGACTGATAAAATTCAAATAAAACAAAAGACAAGAACAAGAGAAATCATCCAACATTAAAATAAGAATTATAATTATAAATAAAAAGAATACTTTAATAATATTCATAATTTGCGTAACAATTAAATTAATCCGGCTCTAAAGTTCATTTTGCTGAGCCTGACCATAATTATTATAAAATAATTATTACAAAATAATAACAGTATTATACTTTCAATATTCATATGTATTACACGTAAAAACGGACGGATAGCGATTTTACACCTCCGCTGCACGGGCAACACCGTCCGTTTGCCCGTCCACTAGGCATTGTGTATTTTTTTCATTTTTTTTTGACTCGTCTTTTTACACTGTACGTCAACAATAACGTGCGCCGCACGGTGAACGCACGCACAGCGTACATATTATAATATCTCGGCTGTCGCGTCGCGCCCACCCGGTGATGCGGCGGTTACAACCATGTGTGCGGCGTTCGGTATACGATTTTTTTCGGACAAACTTTTTCGGGTGGGCGAGCTCGTGCTCGACGCAGCCGTTTAGAGGACGCGAGCGGTATGCTGTAGTGATATACCCGTACTAAAATATTATTATACCATTATTGCGGAACGCGTGCGCGTCTCTAAACAGCCGTATTGTATATTATTACGTAACGGGTAAGGATATTTTACACCGTTCGGGTTTTTTTCGGTTTCGGTTCTCGACGGCATGGGCGCCCATGAGTAAGTTTTCATGTGCGGGAGGGGGGAGGGGAGAAACTGGAATCACGTTTCCAAACACGCATTAAAGTACTTATAACAACATATTACATAGATCGTAGACACAAGACCTGTAAAGAATGTAATTGAAGAATGATCACGAAGCACTACGAGAGTGTGAATCAATAATAGTATCAGGGTTATGTATTTATTTTTATCTTATTATATTTTAATACTTCATAATATTAATCTGAAAAAAAATTGGAATTTTCACTTTTTCAGAACAAACGCATTCATAACTTTTATATATTTAGGGTACAGAAGAGTCTACACCGTGGCTTAATGTTTTCTCTTATCATTGTTATTTATTTATTTGTTATCAAGAATTATTTAAAAAGCGTGCGTCAACAGTTAAGTTCTGTATATTATAATATAGTAGGTGCGCGGTAAATTGTGAAAAATATAAACCAACACGTGAACGTTCGGCAAAACGTTGAGTCTTACAGTGACTAAAATTTAGTATCAAAAAAAAAAAAAACGGAAGAACCTAAGTCAGGTGATAATCGAAAACGATCCTGAGTGAAAGAGATCGGTTGAACCAGTTTATAATTCTAAATATGCTCGATATAATAGTAGAACTGAATTTCTTAATAAGGTATAGGTTGAACACTTTTAATTTTCTAACTTTTGCAAAGAAAAAAACATTTTGAATATTATGAGATTTTTACTAATATCGATATATCGATAATATATGTAATATGTATGTTTCGTATCGTTACGATTAAAATGTATAGAATAAAAAACTAAATAAAAAAAAATCTTATGAAAAACCTCGCATCCTTGCAAATTAAACAAGTGGATAGTGCGTGACGAAAATACTGTAGACGTTGCAGGGATCGATTCTCTGTCTTACTTGAAGTTTTTTTGCAATCTTTTCTCTATTTTTCTCAATCATTCGGAAAACATTTGAAAAATTACCTCCCCAAAGTACCAACTAGACGAAATCTCCTATCAGAAAAGTACCATGCTTGCATACGTTGAAACAACCCTTCTGGTCAAAATTGTATATCGTATATACATAGACACAAAAATGAAACACATTATGATGAAACCAATCCATTCCTCGTTTCGTTCAGAATCTAAAAGTGTCATCGTGTGTCCACGCTACACGACATCATAATATTATGATAACTCATTATTTTTGACGAAAAACTATTCAACCTATCGTGTCTTTGATACCTTTGATGTGCACATCTTCTTCTTACCTTCAGCAAACTGATTTCAATATGTTTATCATATGGAAATGATGAACATTTTCTGTAAAGTAGATTTCTGTATATCTGTACAGGATTGGGGAAAGGAATTGTTCGGATTATTTACGTATGACTTTATTATAATAGCTATCTAATCGCAGTTAAAGCTTAAAAAAATATTTTCGTATTTGTTATTATGATTAAAAATTTTAATATAAATTATTACAGTACAAACATAATAAAAACAATTTATATTTAGAACACGGATTTCTCCACATGCTGATCAAATGATTTGTCCCACAAACGTACGTGTGCGATGTACTATCGTGAGTTTTTGTTTGATTATTCTTTGATTATTCTTTTGTGGGTCTACGAGAAAATAAATGTCTTTAAATACCGCGTTTTTCGGATTATTACTATGTTCGGAATTTCGGGTGCTGTATTTAGAACAAACCGATTAAACGATGCGATTTGTTTAATGTTACGGTTTTTGTGTCGCCAACGAATAAGAGTTTATGGTATACTTTCAAATTTTGTAGCAGGTACATACAATTTTTGGCCCTGCCGCAGGATAGATGAATCTATTACGGGGATAATATTTTACATCTGATATATTATGTTGCCGTTAAGCTACGCATTATGCAAAGCTTGGTTTTACCAGTCAGTACTAGGATTTCCCGTTCGTATTCAGTTGGTCCGACCGAGATCTGCCACGTAACCGGGGTTTTTGACTTTTCATAAGCGTACGTAATACGTATACTATAATAATAATAATATGCGTTTTCCGAAACCAGTTCGTCCGATTTTTATTTGTTATTTGTATTATTATTTAGCATTATGAACACGCATATAGGTAAGTTATACTTAACTATATATGTATACACCTCTCTGGTGGCATAAATCGTTCGCAACGGCGACGGCGGGCGGACAGGACAAGGCTATTAAGTGGCTGAGCGAATACATTCTGCTGCAGCAGCAAACTGCTCTACTATGTTATAGGAGTATGCTATATTGATATTCGCAGTAACAATATTATTATTATTATTATTAGGTATTGTTATTATTACATAATATTATTATAATTATATTATTAAACGGTTGCGGTCTGGGGCGAGGAGAAAATTTTCTTGATGTCTGGTACGGGGAGGAGGGCAATACATCATCGTTTTGCCCACCAAGAATTTTTAAACAATTTAAAATATGTTCAAAAGGGACCAATTTTTTTTTTAATCAACTATTATTTTTACAGACGTAAATCTGGATCTATTCAATTTCATAATCTTAAAGCAGCGAATTTAATACAAGGATGACTATTAAGTATTAACTAACTTTCGTAAACGTCAGAGTGATTCCCAGTCCAGTGTTGTTTTGTTTTAAACATTTTTAAAACATTTGAATAAAACAAACTTTAATTATTCAATTTGTTCTAAGCATTAAAAACAACAAAATTCAAATGTTTTTTTAAAAAAAAAACAAGCTCATAACATTAATATTACAACAAGATTTTTTTTTAATTTTAATGAATTAATTTTTTTGTTTTATTTGTATTGTGTCTAAATTTATGCAATCAGAGGAATAACTGAGTACGTATTTACAAAATTACCAGTAAAAAGGAAAAACTTCGAAGCTTTAAAATTGTATACATAAATATTAAATATTTAGAGTTGTGTAATTGTCTTCAACTATATATTGTAATTTGGTATGTATTTAGCAATAACCAATACAATTTTTTCAAATTCAAATAACAAATTTGTTCTAAATTATTGTTTTTCAAATGTTTGAAATCGTTTTAAACAGAAATAACTTGTGTTAAACGATAAAAACCTTTTTTTTTGTTTTTTTTACAACCCTGGTCCACTGGTGCCTCCCTCCTTTTGTACTTTCATGTTTGTTTTGTATTTATATTCATCAAATTTCCTTATTTTATAAAAAAAATTACAGATTGCAAATATTCTAACTATATTTTAAACAAAACTAAAAAGGACGACTGCGATCCTATAGCCAGGATTTGCACGGAAAAACATTTAAACGTACACGTTTACTTTTAAATGAATTCTGATGGTTTTTTTTTCGTCATTAATAGGAAAAATAACGAGTACGAACAAACACGGTGTACCTGTGTGTACTGTGTATTTTTTCGTCCCTTCTCCCTTCATATTATATTTCCTTCGATTGCGGTGCCGTCGCTCTGTGCGTCAACTCGATATTATTGTCGCACGGCATAATGGGGAGGGAGAGAACGCGATGGATTCTCGGAGACGGTAAAACCGAACGATATAAAAAAAAAAAAACGGCGAAAAAAAACCTGTCAATAGTTTACAGCACAGCCTGCAGCAGGTATCGGGGAAGCGACCTATGTGCGTATATGCGCGTATACACCTTGTCTTACTATATTTGCTAAAAGTCCGCAGCGATCCGAGCTGAACGTAGTACACCGCGTGCTCCCTTCGTCGTCGTAAGACGTCGTAACTAGGCACATTATTGTACATTATTACATAACACACTCTGTATACACTACCGTGGCATGGTAACTTTATTTCTTGTACGCGCACTGCGCTGGCCGGTCGGTCCTATAAATATCCCGCTCACGGTTAATAAAATCGCCGTGGCAAATTCGCTCGATCCAACCGGTACACGCGGTGCGAGGATTTATGATGTTTCAATTATTGTTTCCCAAGTCTGCAACAATACGCGTGGACGTACGTGGAAAATTCTTGCACGGCCGTTTCGAAGCAGATAGACTCTGAAAGATTTTATTTTCAGAGTAGGCCGCGCCGCCGCGGTAAATAATAAAAGCCAAAAGGTAAAGAAAAAATAACGAAAATTCTCATTGACCATGCGAGTAACGTCATTATACTTGTACTCGATGTACTTTACCTATAATATGTTCCGACAAAATACTTGATTTTTGCATAATTTATTTTTATTTTTGTATTCATTTTGCTTTCATTCAAAACGTTACAGACATGAAATTAAATACAAGAATATATTAACATTATAAAAACATGCTTAAATTAGAAAGTCAGCAGAATTTATAAAATTGATTATAGAAAAATAATGGGAGGAGATTTGAGTCTGGATTTACCCTAGGCTTCAGGGGAAGGTAGAGATGAAAAAACAGTTGTCTGCTTGGGAGAAAAGAAGGGAAATTGAAAATAGTTGAAATCGCAAATTGTATCCTCGTGGGGTTGAATACATAGTGGGTGATTGCGACGATCAGGCACCTTGGAATGTTTAGATTCTTGAACCATGTTTCTGCATAATAGGTAGTTACTTTTTTTTATAATATTACGCATTATTATTTTCATTCTGAATAACGTATGTAGTGGTAACATTTCTAGTTAACCAAAACAAGCTCAGTTATACAGGCTGGTTCCTAAATATGGGCTATATTGAAACAACAATGTTAATAAAGAGCTTTCGTCTATGATTATATTTTTCAACATTTCCAAAAGTAGACTTTGGAAGGTGTAAACTACATTGCTTTCCCTTTAAATATAAGAAAAGACACTATAAGCATTTTTTTTTTTCATTTATTATAATTATAAAATGTTTCAGCACATTTAGTGCTATTACAACTTTTCAATTTATTACTATATGTTTGTTATAAATTTAAATAATTATAAGTTAAAAAATGACACAATTATTAACAGTAAGGGTGATAATAATATTTTGATAACATATATGAATATAATAATAAATATAAGTTTAGTATATTAATAATCTTCATTTTCTGATGATGAGTCTGTTATAGAAATATCTGTTAAGAGAATGTCTTGGGGAAGTCTAGGCTGCAGTCGTCTATTGAGCGTTTTTTTTCCTATTTTGTAATGACGTGCACTGTCCAGGTTTTTTAGTTTGGCATGGAAATTTTTAAATTGGGTTTTAATCCATGTATTTATCAGAGGTATTCCTGTGTCGTTATGGATCTGTCGATTTCTCATGAACCACGGTGCTTTGAGACATATCCTTAAGAATTTATTTTGTAGGATTTGGATTTTATTTATTTTAGTTTTTGAGGCAGCAGCCCATACAGGACAGGCGTAAGTTATCAGTGGTCTAATTATTGTGGTGTAGAGGAGGAGAGATGATTTCATTTGAAGAGTTGATTTGTAATTCACTAAGGGGTAGAGAATTCTCATCCTGGCATATCCCTGAGTGAGTTTTTTATTTATGTGAATATTCCATGTGAGTTTTTCGTCGAGAAAAACACCAAGGTATTTGACTGAGTCATCTTTCCTATTCCATTGTATGATCTGGTTGTTTATATTAATATTTCTTGGATCGTTATATGTTTTTAAGGTGAATATTTTAGCAACACTTTTAGTTGGATTTAGTTTCAGCTTCCATTTTTTGAACCAGGAGATAATTTCGTCCAATGAGGACTGAAGTTTTCCGATTGACAAGTCCAACACGCTATCTTGCGTGAGGATTGTTGTATCGTCTGCGAACATTGCCAGTTGAGAGTTAGAAGGATTGGGGATGTCATGGCAGTAAATGTTAAAAAGAGTTGGTCCCAATACTGATCCTTGTGGAACTCCAGATTTGATTTTTTGTTGTAGAGATAAGTCTGTGTCTATTCTCACTTGGAATGTTCTGTCTGTTATGAAAGATGTGATGGTTTTTAATAGGTACATAGGAAGATTAAGTGCTTTTAGTTTTATTTCAAGTCCACGATGCCAGACCTTATCAAAGGCTTGTGTTAAATCGAGGAAAACTGCCGTAGTATATTGTTTGTTTTCGAAACCGTGTACAATTATTTCTGAAATACGTTGGATCTGGTGGCATGTGGAGTGCTATGTTTTGAAGCCAAATTGGAATTTTGGGATTATGTGTGAGAATGGTTTATAAGCTTTTTAAAACAATTATTAAAGTACGTAAATCTATTGAGATATAGTTTTTTTCGAAAGTTATTTTATTTTCAACAAAATATCTAACTGTACTAAAACATTAACAATAAATGAGCCCAATTATTCGTAGAACACGTAGTACCTACATGTGTACACTAAACATAACCCATTATTTCGTTATCTGCAGTCAATGGTTTGTTTATTTTTTGTTCGAAATAAATGAGTCGTAAACTTACCTCCATTCGTAATTTGTTCAGTTTCCAAATGTCTGGTCGGACGATGTGATTGATTCAAATTTTAAAATACACAGTAGAAATATTTTTTTTTCAACCTAATCGATCGATACTGAAAACGGTACCTATACGGATAACGGTTATATATCACGTGATTCCCGCAGAAATATACGTACTTACATGTGCTAATATTTTGGTGAAACATGCCGAATAAATAATATCGTCATATTTCTACTGGTGCTTTAATGTCATTATAAGATGGGTTTTTTTTTCAGTGCATTTATCTGTAAGATGCTGGGCATGTTGAAATCAGGGTGAAATATCAAAATATTGTACTTCAGATCTGACGTACATTGTTCGAATAAAATAAAATAAATAAAATAAATATAGCATATTTAATATACAATATTGACATTGGCGAGCGTCCGACGGAAAAACCGTTTTTAGTCCTATCAATAATATGCAAGGAAAACAATGATCTTAGAGCTATGACGATTGTGTATAATTAACACCTCATACGAACAAATAATACAAAATATGTAATAGCGATTAATATTATTGTACATATTAATCTCACGGCGCGGACCGCAAATATCGATAATTGTGTCCGCGATATATCATTATTATTATTATTATTATTGTTATTACTACCACTACCATATTGTGTTGGGAAAAATTAAAAGTTTTCAGACGACAACAATCGCACGTATGTACACATAAAAGAACAATTCAATTATTTTGGTAGCGCCTTCGAACCGCGACAATCGCATTGTACGATATAACATATTATTATGTAGGTATTATTGTTTATTCTAAAAACCACGGGGGGGGGGTGCCGCCGCCGCCGAGTGAATAATGTCCGGCCGGTGCAGTTACAGAGTACGTGTGTCCGCATCACCGGTTGGCTATACAGTACGCGCGCGAGACACATGTGTATTAATCAACCAATGACCCCGAGATTTTGAAAGTGCGCCAACTGACCATGCCTAAGCATGTGGGTGCTCCCATGCGGATGACGTGCGAGACCGGTCGCGACCATATACTTGTTCCCATTCATGAATCCCCGCGTATGCGATCGCGTCACTGCGAATGTTGTAGCACGACCGATGGAACACAATGGGCGCCCAATAATACGGTTTCGTCGTGTAAACGCGGGTTTCGAGAATGTTCGTTGCACGACCGTCCGCGGCCGACCACCTGTTTGAACAGCACTTCCGATGCACCTGTGCGTTCATACGCACTGTACGTCAACGGCTGTAAACTGTGATAACACCCTGCGGTAAAATTACCATGACGTCGCGGCGGAGTCACTGTTATAAACGTTGAACGTCCTAAAAACCGGCAGAGGTGAATTGGACCATAAAATAATGTCCTTTTCTCGGTGAATTGCGCCCGGGGGGAAACAAAAGGTAGAAGGTGAGTTGAATTAAGAGGAAAAGGTAGTGTTTAAAGTCCCGGTTAGTACGGTCCTAGAAAAAAAAAACAGTTCATGGTTTTCGGTTTAATGTCTCATAATCTTCATTAGAAATCAAATATTAAAACCATGGTAATTTTATTATTACGACTAAATTAATACACATGTGTTTTTGGCGGTAAAGCGAATTATGAAACAATAATCATTAATGAAATTATATTGAATACTAGCTCAATAATGAGCCGACCTCGCCCGGGAGATATTTTACTACCTACCTCTTTTAGATTAAAACCATAATACTTATTACCGATTATAGTTACTACTGATGTAAAAAAAATGTTTAGTGCACATTTATTGCACTGCACAATCATCGTCGTACATTCTAATTTATTTTTATTTATTCATGCTATACGAGTATATTCATTTACAAGATATACCTCAATCGGTAGTTATTAATATCAACATTTTAAATAAAATAAAATAGTTTCTATAATAATAGTAACCAAAAAGTGAAACAATTTATACATCTGGCCCAGAGCCTAAATTTGTTTCGACCCTAAAAAATGCGATCTTCCTAAAATATTTACTAATGCGCCTAAGTAAATAATAAGTAAACAATTCCTCAACATTTAAAATGAATCGGTATGGCAATTTCTGCGTATACGCTGATCAGCCAGATAGTGAGTCGTAATATTGAATTTTAATATAGTTCATAAATATTATCGACTATAATTTGGTAAAATACTGTTTAGTTTAGATGTTGATGATTTCACTATTAAGAATTTTAGTGAGTATGATATCCCGTTATTGTCACCCGTTTTCACTAAGTCCCGGATTTTAACGCAAAGTTCATCTTTTTTTAATTGATCTTAGACAATGCTTTTTCAGGTATATAATTCAATTAATTTAATAGATACTTCAAAAGTGAAACTCTTATTTTGCATTTTTTTAAAAAAATTCGTTCGTTTTATAAGATTTAAATAAATTTATTGCATATTTGTACATTTTAGAGCTGAGTTATTTAAATTTAACTTATTTATAATATTAACTAATGATCATTTTAGTTAACACCATCATCGGCGTCAAGTCATTTTTTTTTTATAAATTATCAATTAGGTAGGTACCAGATAAAACAATATATTTTTTAAAAAAAATATGAATACGTAATTTTTAACGATATTTCTGTATTTTAAAATGCATTTTGACTCTTTATTAGAGCATTTTTCAATGAATTATAGTGCATTTCTATGACTTGCGACCGTTAAATAATTAATTTACAATATAAAAATGCTACGTTTATAAGCCATACAAATCCATGGAGGGAATATATGTAGTATGTACTATGCACTCTGTACAGTCATACAAATACAATAATGTTGTTTACAATTTTTTACTAACTAATATTATTCCAATTACGTGAGATATTTGGCATGGTTCAGCTGAATGTACCATGTACAATCATATTGCATTGAGAGATAGTAACTATGTTGAAATATATTAATAAAAAACGCATTATTTGACTCATCAAAATTATCTAACCACCAACGCGTTTGAAATTTTTGTACTTGGCCTCAAATGGACATAAAGTTAATCAATGAGTACGACTAATTTATCAACCATGAACTTCAATGTTAAATATTTTAAGTTTGAACACGTAAATTAGAAACGAACACAAGGTACTTAAATGGAAATAATATCGCAAAGTTGTAAGCATCCCAAGTTAGCAATGTTAACAAAAAAAACATCTACCACTACCTCAGTTGAAAATTGACTCGCGGCGCAACGTTGAAATTTCGATTGTTATTTATTTGATATTCTCCCTCTCCCCCCACATTTTAGATATTTGTCAATAGTGCGTCTGTTCTACTGCGAACAGGTATTAACATAACATGGTTCCGGGAAGGTCTCATGTCTTGCTAGCCAAAATGAGGAGACTATATGTAAATAATATATAAATGTATATTGATGTACTGCGACGTTAAGCTGTTCACGTAGGCACTGTGCCGGAAGTAAGTAGGCACAATAGTCGTTCTTTTCGTTTTTTTTTTCTTCTCGTCCAAAAACACCGATGCGGTATACCTCCGCGGCTGCTTCCCCGGGTTATTACCAAAAAATAAACAAACAAATAAATAAAAACCTAAAGAAGTCAATAGTGTTCGCGAATTCGACGAATATCACGTGCATTACATTGTGCACGTTGGGCAGCTTTTTACAATGACGTGCACTTATAATTAAATCGCACGTAATTCAAACGAGTAAAGTAATCCCAATAATGTTGTACCGGAACGGAGTATACCTAGTATTTTGGAGGATCATTTCGAGGCTTGCGTGTTTAAAGCGTTTAAATCGGAGTACGCGTAACAATCAAGATATCCGTCACGATTTACTGTACTTACCATTTATGCGATCAATGCTAGTTGTTATTAAGATTAAACAAGATCGAGTCGGAAAAACATCATATTATTATCGTCCTCGATATGATTGCGTATCGTACCGAAGTGCAACAGGTGGGGGCATATATTTAATTCCTGTATTAGATCCACGAGTCCCCCCCCCTTTCCCATCATAACACTCTGTAGACTTTTCGTGCTCAAGATGATTTATACGCGCGCATAGTGTCCAAACTATGTACAGTACGCAATATTAATAAAATATTCACTTTGAAATTGTAATCGTTTCAACGGCGTATTATAAATGTCATAATATTATTATTACACTGTATTAACAATCATAAAACGGCAATAATCGCAAATGATTCAGTGGATGTGATGTTGTCTAGTTTAAGTCAGCAGTTTTTTACGGATAAAACTGCATAGGTTTTCCCCAATAGCGCCACATTCGCAGCGTGACTTTATCGTCGGCAGCGAAAACGCGACATTTATCGATGCGTGGTCGAACGTTATTCATACTGTTAATATTATGATCATATCAAAACATGCATTATAAATTACGTATTATTTTGTCGATGATGACACGCGTGCATTTCCTATGCATAACAGACGGGTTTCAGATCGTTCTCAAAACTGCTAAAAATATACAGATCGTCGCACTAGTCAGCTATATGTAGTCATACCACTCATACGCATTTCATACTCACGGAGAATTACTGGGGGGTAACTGTATTCATGCGGCAGGGACGGCGAACGTATATGATACGCCAATTTAAACATTATTCGTGAATTTCGTTTCATTTATTTCCATTTTTAACCGTAAAAAAATATAAAAAGAATAACAATTGAAAGTCATAAGCAGCGTGTGAAAATAAATATAATCAATAATTAAAAATAAATATTTTGACGATATTTTTGATAGGTACTATATATTATTAGATAAAAATGCATTATTTTATTTTTTGCTCGTCGCAGATGATACATTCACATCATCCATGCAACTATAGCGTTTACATGTGAACGCGAACCCACGTTTCTTGCGATTCAACAGCTTTTAAAAACTTAAAAAATTAAGAAAACAATTTAAATATTATACTGAGCTCAAGTGTATTTTTTGATTTTTTTTTAATGCGAAATTTTCATGCAAAGAAAAAAATTGTTACTAAACTATATGATGATATACTGTTTTATGTCATTGGTCTGGAGAGTATAACTGTGTAAAGAAAACAAATAAACATCTTACTACGTTATTCGTACCGTCGACGATCGGATGAAAAGTATCTTGTTAATATAACAACAATATTCACGTTCGCTGTACAAACGGATAGACGAAAAAGTTCACTACACATTTAGTAAATTCCATAAAACCATCAGATCTGAAAATTCGTCAAAAATCGAATTTTTCAACAAATGGAGAAAAAAAAATACATTAAAATACACAGCGTGGCCCAGAACACAATCCCTACCCACGGACCCCATCCGTTTTGGAACACCGCAGGGGAAGAGAATAAGAGATGCATCAGAATCCCAGCCCTCATACCGCGAGCTCGTTGTTCATTTCTTACGCGTTTATACCTGTACACACGCGCGCGCGTCGTATCGGTTCGGAGACGGACGAGTCGATTAAAACGTCGGTCGCGTGTCATTGGAAATCCACATGAAAACGGACTTGGACGAGTGTATATACTATATATATATATATATATACGTAAAACGAGCTCGCGCACGCACGATACGCTTTATACGTGTACCTATGTGTATAATGTACTCGCGAAAACGTGTGCGCGTGCACATCGCATTATTATTATTACTACGTGTTATATACGAGTCGTCGTCGGTATACCTATAAGCACAGTCCGGCAGTGCCCACGGACAAATTCCTGCAAACACCGTCCATGGGACTGTATCATTGTTACGGCGAAACTTCCATTTAACGAAACCTCCGGTCCGACGAAAGTTTTTTAACAACAACTACCTATATTAAGACAATTATAGTTATGGGAACATTTAACTCCAAATGGAGAATCCGATATTTCTATACAACGAATAGATTAACGTGGCCCGTTTTTGTAAAAAAAAATTGTCGCTAGCAAATAATATAAAATGTTGTTCGAAAATACCAATCTGCAATTTTACTGTATCCCGCAAAGATAACCAATAACTTATCAGTGATAAGACACCGAAGGTAAGCTACTATCGGTTGATTTTACTGCAGTGCTGAAGTTTCAATATTGACGTAAACAACTGTATGCTTAAATTTTCTTTTACTTTTTTTGTGTACGTACGAAAAAATGTAAAAACGTAAACGGTATAAATTTTATATGAATCCCGATAAAGGTGTTAAAAAAATGAGATAGCCGAAAAATATCGTGTTCCGAAAGTTCTCTTTCAACTTTACTGAAAAATCTTGAAAATATAATAGAAGTGCAAGAATTTTCTCTCCTTAACAATAGGAAACGAACGAAGTGCAGGTGTTATGAAATGGTTCAAGACACCAAGCAAATCGAATTCCCGACGAAGTTTTTTTTCAAACTCAATAAAATCGAAAGGTTTTACAAAAAAAATACAATGTATAAAAATGACAAGTGAACGAAACTCATTGATTATTTCTTTTCAATGAAAAAAATATGTTTGATAAAATGTATACCAAATATGTATAGTACGATGTACACATGATGTAAACATGTTTGATGTTTGTTTTTTTTTCTTTGTACCGTACTGAAGTATACATATTGGTATGGTATGCAATTGATTGAAGAATTAAAAAACAAAAAAACAATAAGTAATTATCTGTTTAACGAATTCCTATGGACTACGAATGCTTTTGGTTGCCCATAAGATTTTCGTCACGTGGAAGTTTCACTGATTATTATTGTTGTGCGTCGCGCGTACACATTCTGTTTGCGTACGAGAAATGCGCTGCCCGCGGACCACACAATAATAATGATATGCAAAATTCATCACGACGACATCAAAGCTCCCGCGGGACGTTCATCACGTCGCCGTCGCCGTCGTCGTCGTCGTCGTTCTATCCAGGTCGCGGTTCTCCCACCGAAGACGTTTGACGGCCGCCGCCGCCGCCGGATCAGGACGCGCAGCCTCAGCGCGCCGCGTACGACCGTGTAGGCAGTAGTGTGTTTGCGAACGCGGTCAACAGCAGTCGACGGTCTGCGCGGACGACACGACGACGTGACGCCGCTGATGGCGATATGAGATGACCACTGCAGGTAGTTGGTACAAATAGTCCGGTAGTTCACGCACGTTTCCGCGGTGGTTTTCCGTACACGACAGTATTGCACGTTCGTAATACGCCGCTTGTACACGTCGAATTCGGATTTATTTTTCTTTTACTCGTAGTTGCGCGCGCATACACATATTACACGGACGTGTGTCCCAAGTTCGTGTACGTACGTTCGATTGTTAACAATAACTACTAGTTATTATTATTATCATCGCTAAGACTATATCCTCGTTGTTATCGAGTTCAATACATATTATTCGTGTGTATCGGGTCTCCAGGACGCCCGGCGCAAGCAGCTGTTGTTTTCGAGGCCCGGTTTTCGGTTTTCGTCGTCAACGATAGAAGACGTATCGTCAGTAACGAGTATCCGCAGTCGAAATTTTATTGTTAAATTTTAAAAGCACACATTAATACGATTCACCGACAAGCCATTCGTCCGCCGAGCGATCGGTGTCGATACACGCAAAGTCCGTGCAACTATGTTGATATACCCGACGGCGGGCAGCGGGGCGATCAGTAGCCGAATGAACGCGTCGGGCGGTGGTCAGCAGAAGGGCGGCAGGGCCGCGGCAAAGGGCGCGGTGCAGCGCAAGGCTGAAGCCAACAAGACCAAGAGCAAGCAGACGGTGCTGTGGAAGCACACGGACATCGAACAGGGAGTGGTCGTGGTCGACGAGAAGCAGCTCATGCGGCTGGTCAAGACGGAGCCCATCGAGAACTATTACCGTCTGGACAGCGAACCGTTCGCCAAGTGAGTTTTTCACGTGCTCGTTATAATATATATTACATATACTATTATTATATGAATGCGATCCGCGTAGCTGCAAATATTATATATTATTGATGTCGTCATGCTATCACCGTAGTACTCGCAGTAAAGCATATAATACCAATATGAAGACGTATTATAATAATAATAATATGTCCTATAACTGCATAGTATTTAGCTAGTTTGCACTAAACTGTAGGCATCAATGATTACAAATATCATTATTCCTGAATTATTTATTAATTAAAAATCATAACCATATACAGCTATTATTATTCTTGGTAATAAGAAATTATTTATTTTTTGAGTATTGCGCAATTTAAGTATAGAATATTTAATTAACTTTTATCGCACAGGGTTTTATGATAAACAGTTTGAACGGAAAACAACGACGTATCTGCATAATACATATGATTGAATACTTTCAGTTTTCCTTGGTTTTTTATCCTAGCATACCATTATGATATTTTAAAATTGCGCTCATAATTGAATAGGATAATTAAACATTCAGCTATGATAATTATAGCGTATTAACAAGACTTTAATTGTGATATAATTTGATGTTTTGAAATGTTGTTTTGTGTTTAAAATACAAGTACATAAATTAAACATTTATGTTTATAATATATATATTTACGATAACGATTATATGTTGATGTCTTGTTAAGATATATATTATAATGGTAATTGGACATTATTATTCCGTCATTTATACTTGACTTTTAATCGTAGAACCAATTTGCATGAGCGTTGTTGTGGATTGTAATTATTTTTAGTTTCCAAAAAGGAACGGCGAAGTTGATATGCTGCAGGTTTAACAATGTGTTTTTTTTTCCACTTCACGTCCTGGTCGTCGTGTAAATTTCAAAATGATATTCGTTAGTTTCAGTGTTTACTACCGGCAAAAAAAATGCGTGTACTTGTTTTTATCGAAGAATAGCTCGACGATGTTTATCATTTTTTTTTTCCATTTTTTTTTTTTTATCGACATTTTATTATTATATACTCCGCCGGACTAATTGATTATTATACCTATGGGATTCGAACGCTGCCTTTTTTCTGTTTATTTTTTTTTTGCTCCTCTCTTTCTTGCCTTCCGCCCGTGTCGGACACACGACTGACGTGCCGAGGACGAAACCGTCAATACTTTATTGCGAACACGTAGCACGCCATCGTCGTTGCGTATGCGCGGCTCGAACTCGGCGGCAGATCCATCCACCGTCGCTACGTCTTTGGTAATTAACGAAAAACAAGTATACCGCATTATCGTGTACAAGGATGAAATATATCTATCGCAGTGCAGCAGCGTTGTTTATCTATCTAATGAGTACACGCGCGCGCTCGCAAACACAACGACCGCACGGCTTTTCCCGCCTCGTGCCGCACGAGAACGCGTAGTGAACCCCTGGTCGGATCAGCTGACGCGTGTGTATCGATGGTTTTCGATTAGTTTTCAAAGGCCACGGGTGCCCTTGGATGAAATTGGATGATTTTATTTCCATCAAATATTTTGATCGAACACACTTTTTCGTAATAACAATGTGCAAACAAATTTTGGCATTTTTTGAGAAAATTTGAATAAGATTTATTTGATTTTGCGCTCTCTAAATATCTTCTACTCACGTACAACACTGCGTTACTCGACTACCCGTTACAATTAAATGACAGTAGTAGTTATACTTAAATCATATAGTTATTGCATTTGGTTTTCAGACCGTGCGTGAGACTTGTGAAACCTTTATTTTTTGCTTACGAGTATATCCCGCCCAAGTTGAGCTACATGCTTGATGTTTTCACTTCGAACACGACCGTGAACCCTTATATAGGGGTTCACGAACCGCTGATTGGGAACCACTGCGTTATGTTATTTGCACTGTGTATGCGATTCCGAGTGCTTTTATGGATATCGGCCCAAACTCGGTCGTAATCCCCTGCACAGTGGCTCGCGGTGGCGCGCAGACAAATCAATGTCCTTACTGACATCTATTAAATACGTCTATGGAGCGGTCGGGCTAATCAATCTTGACGGAGAACGCCACACTCGGAAGTACAAGTCACTTGATCGCCGTCGGATCGGGATTAAATATCATATGGGGGAGAGTGGTCGTTAATTTAATTACGGAGTCCAACAATAGTATAATTGTTTCGGACCTCAATGCTTACTTGTAAATTACCTCGCGTGTACATGATATGCTGTACATTTACCTCAGGGTGCGGTGCAACAGTGTAATAGGAAGTACAGAAGTCTATAGGTATGTATAAATATATGCGACGAGGCGAGACAGAAATTAAATTTAAAAAAAAATACAACTCCCCGCAGCAATGTCGTCAAGTATATTAATAATAATAATCATATTATTATCATTGTAATCATGATGTGACGGCTATTATTATTATGTTCGACTAGTTCCTGGAAAACACTATTACGGTTCGTCCTTGCAATGAAAACCCGATTCACCTCGTTATGACCGCGAGAGACGGTCTGCGAAAACAAAATGAGACTATCGAATAGTATCTACAGTATACATAATATTATAATATAATGACCGCGCGATGAATATTATCGACGGGACATATTAATGCTAATGCGCACAAGAACACCATAATATATACCACGTATCGCAAGGCATAACTATTGCACATAACATAACATACATTATATCAGTAAGTTATCTCTTCGAGTAGACGCGATACCCTCGAGCGCACGTGTGCGGAAGCCGCGCCGTCGTGGCAGTGCGTGGTGATAAAACATTGGTCTGGAAAGTCCGAAAGTAGGGGTCGAGGAGTCGGAGGAGGGGCGTGTACCTTTACTTATAGAATATTGTCATGGCGTACACGACGACTGTGTGTCCTTATTAGCTTTCAATGGCACATACTTGAGCATCATTACCGAACCGGGAGGATTTGAGATGAAATTAAAAGAAAAGTATCAGAATAGTTGTGGCTCAACAAATAATTGATTCGCACTAATTCACGCGTGGACTCTGTGGATTATAGTTATTTTTTCGTATGAAATCAAACATTTCGTACCGGAGTCCGATGATAATTAACGTACACCTCTTCCAGCGAACAAAAACAAAAAAAAAAATCTATTTGACCCGAGGACCAATGGCCATTATTGGGGAGCAGATTGTCATCAATGAACAGAAAAATCGAACTTTAATTTTGAATTTATTTGAATTTTTAGAACTTTTTTAAATTTACATTAATTTACTGTATATTGAGGTTTTAAGGAATTCTTTTGAGTATTTAACATATTTTAAAACGTTAACAGAAAATTGAATACAATTTATTTTGAATTTCACCTCAAAGAAAAAAATGTATATTTCTTTTTTCATAATGCTTATCAATTATTTTTTTACCAGATAAATAAGCGATGCTGCAACAAATATCACTGCAAACGGTGTGGCTATGTACCGCGTATTTAAGTCAGAATTAAGTCGTATTGCATTGATGTGTTTCATACTTTGATATCGCGTAAACATTTTTTTCAATACATAAAATCATTTTTTAGGGTAATTTTTTAGGGAGATTATGTTGTATTATTTTTAACATTTTTGTTTTTTTATTAGTGCATTAAATCGTTTTTTCTTGTGTTTTTAGAGCATTGAAATCCGCTTCCTATAATCATTAATCATTGTATACCCACCCATCGTCTCTCCCAAACGCATTACAATATAAATACACAGATCTGTATAATATACCTACACGCATGAAAATAAAATAACGTTTCGAGTACACTATTATACGCGTGTACGTATAATAGTGTATACGTTACTTATGCCCTCGGCCGTTGATGTGAATAATAATAATAATATCGTTCAAACACAGCTAGGACGAGCAAATCAATCCTGACAGTTGTAACGTAGTGGCTATAATATATAACGCCGTAGTGTACCTGTATACACACAAGTCACGTGTAAATATACACATACACCAGTATAACATATACGTGGCACTGTGAACGTCCTACACGTTGTAGGTAACTTTATACGTATATATACTAAATGTATTACACATATTACACATATACAACCAAAGCTGCAGTTATAGCTGCACGTCGTATACGTATTGTTTTAAAGAGAAAAAAAAATCTTTTCGATATTTAACATATTATGTATCCATCCGGGACGATGCGAACGGGTTTTTTTTTCGTCCGTTTGCATTACATATAGGTACCTACGTAATCCGAGAGTTTCATGCGAGCTCGCGGTATATGATTTGCGTGATGTGTATAGGTATATCGTACACGTGTTTTCGATCATTGTTGGCGTACAGTCGTGTATATTGAGATACATACGACCAAACACGCGATCCGTTAAGGCACGTGGCCCGCTATAGTGTTTATATATGGTCATCGAATGTTAGCAGATTTATTTGCATCATCAGTATTTGAAAGCGATCTCGCCGTCGCATTCAAACAACGATTTCGGAAGCGAAGAAGATCAGTCATTGAACATTTACGTATATTAAATAATGATGCACCGATAGCGTGCAGCGGAATGATTCGAACATACAAACGTTTCGCGAAATCAAACGACTTTCTACACATAATATGCTTTTTGAAGATCACTAATACCTACTGAAATATGAAAAACAATGGAAAAATCATCGCGTCAATGTTCGTGAAATTACAATATTATTAATCTTGTACTGCACGTGTTTGTGGGGAAAAAATGACGCAGCCAAAGATTCCAATTTCCGCCAAAGATATAACACTTAATATGGCCTTTTTGGCCTATTTGCATAAGACTACTTGAAATCACTACGGTTAACATCGTTCTGTATACTAAAAATGAACGTTGTGACGCTTGGCTGGACGAGTCGAACATTAAGTCATAATATGAGAAAAGCTTTGGGTAAAATCGATAAGTTACCGTGCACTGAACAGAAAACTATATCACTAAACAGTAGTCGTCTTAGTCCGATTTTTCGGTGTATTCGCGCGAGCGTATAGACGACGATCTTCGGTCGCGCGCTAATTCGATTCGGTCACGGAACGCGCGGCGGCGTCGAAATACCGCAGATAATACGATAATATCGCGTACCACAGCATTATATGATCATCGATTGGCGCTCGTGTGGATTGTTTTTTTTTTTTTTTACGCGTGCTGCGAATCGTATGCAAATAGGCACGCGTGATCGTTAACGCTAATATGGGGACGCCGACCAATGACTCGGTGCGCTCTCGGTGTTCCTATGTACATACACATCGTGTACGCACGGCTGACATTTTAATAGAACACAACTGCAGTTGTGTGTACACGTCCTGTCGCGCGTGCAACTGTAAGGAATCCGAAGAGAGTACATTATAATTCGTACTGTATACGAAGAAAGAAAAAATCTAGTCGGTAAAATCGTTTCACTGTGATATTTTTGTGCAATCGCAAGTCTCAAGTCCGATTTAACGTTAGAATATTAGAATACTTAAACTCTATGTTATATTAGAGTAATTAATAATTTCGATGAAAAATAAATATAGTAAGAAAAAAGCTATAATGACGCATATGTCGTATGTTCTAAAGATATTCATTTTTATTTACTTTTACCATATTGATTTACATATAACCTTAGAACCTTACATTATAAAGTACCCTATACTCAGTATAATATTATAAAATCAATATATTAGAAAAAAATAAAATATTTCCTTTGTAACCAAAAAGTGAAAAAATATAAACATCCAGCCTTTAGCCATATTTTATTATCTATGCCTCTGGTCCATACACCGCAATAACTGTAATAGCTAATAAGTTAATTCCCTCAACATTTCAAATGGATCTGTATGGTCGTTTTTGCTGTACGTTGAACTACCCGTCTTCACGCAGAACAGTCTCGGCCGTCTGGGGCGAAATTATTTTTTTAAATCTTTTCTCATCGCACATATATAGAAGGACCACTGAGTCAAATTTCAAGTTCATATACGTTTTGTTGTTTTTGAGATGTAGCGATCAGTATGAGTGAGTCAGTGGTATTTGCAGAAATACACTACCGGCAAAGTGTTAAATCTGGTATTCTATGGAATATCTAAAATCAGCAGAAAAAGTATAACGTGTATTTAATGAGACTAAGTAATCTATAGATTTATGTAGATTAATGTAGTAAGTGTTTATAATTGATATAAAATTATACATAATCTATATAACTACATTAGTGTACCTTAGTGCGGTTTAGTGTAAAATGCATTAATTAAATATATCAATAGACATTGTAGTGATCAATAAATATTATCTTAACAAAATTATCGCGTTTTGTCAAAATGTCAAACCAAAAAATTGTTGTTCACAAAAAACAATATTTTACACAGTTCATAATGTCACGAATATCAAACGCTGCAATAAATAAATTAAAAACTAATTTTCGATTAAATACGTCACGTTCTAGACTGTTCATACTTTACCTAACACCGACATTCCATACGAATCCTAGGAATCGTGTACAGATCGCACAGGCACATCATTTATACAAATAACGTTTAAATTTGACACATTATTATTGTGAAATATTACAAAGGATTCTATAGAACGATACGCGTCCCTAGGATTTCTACACAGAATGCCGTGAATGCAACACATCGCCGGTAACACATATACTGCAGAGTGCAGGTATATCGACTATGCGCCACGGTTTAAATATAAATATGATAATTAGATAAAAAATATAATATCATAACTGCAGCAGGTATGCAACCCGCGCTCAACGCGTGTTCCCATTACAATCATTTTTCGACGAGCGTCTCGACACACCACCGCTGCTGCTACGCACGTTATGTTATGCGCTCAAATTCTCGTTTAATATGTATAAGATATATATGTACGCGACCAACACGTTCTGCAGTCACCGTCTAGCGTATCGTTCGTTTCAGATTTGTTATCTTCGCGGGGGCCGTTACACGGACGACGGCGTTATGCGCTCCACGACTGCGTAAATTATTACATACGGTATAATATTATAAATGCGTCTTGTATCGTATTACCGCGCGGGCATTGCGCGAGACGAATACGAATGTGCTATTATCGCCTGGAAAACCTGCGCATATTCGTTGCGGTGCGCACACCTGTTGGGCGTGTTTCGAGTGTTTTGACTCACTCGAATTTGAACTTAACCGCGGTCGCCAGCCATTTAAGGCGCACATATCGTTATACACATCAGCTATATGGGGTCTCGACGAATTATTTCGATTAGAAAACAATGTGTGCGGACACTGTTCACGATTTTCGAGTGACTAAGTTCCGTCACAAGTCCATTGACGGGTCTATCGACGCTCGTATTAATTGTTGAGTTCCTTCTTTCTGCTGCACTACAGATCACACCATATCCCTATTTATCGTTCCTGTTCAAAATACTCACTATGGTACGAACGGTCCAATTGGTCCGATGATGCGCTTGGCCAACGAGAACCTTACCACTTTCAGTTTTTGACTTAGTTTCCAAACTTATACTCGTATTGTCCTCAGATTTTTTTTTCTTTCTTAGGCTAGCTCATTAAGTTTTTCAACTTATTCCATTTTAAAGTATATTTAAAGTTACATACTTCCGAGTCTTGCCGCAGCTGAAAATATTGTACTAAAATAACACTTAATTATGGCTTCTCGACTAGGAGTGGATTTGATGGCTAAACGAATGTACTGTAAGTGTTCAAATCGTACTCTGTTTGCGCCACCGCACTAATCGAATAATAATAATCGTACAACTAATGATGTTGACAGCGCCTCTCGCGAGCTTCAGATTTCCTTCTGAAAATGCCGTTGTCTGCACTCCATATAATATTAAGAAACCGAAATCGTTTACTGTCTATTATGCCATCTCGTTTTTCATGGCTACGATATTTTGAGAGTGCAATACTGCAATCGTGTGTGGTATAACTTCATTAATATTCTCGACGTCAGGTTTTCCCGGCTCGGCGTTTCATTTATTCGCTCAGGTTTTCGACGTGTACCGGGGGCGTGACGAATAATCCAGAGCAATCGAAATCGAATTTCACATGCTGACCCGGCGTGGTGGGCGATTGCGTCTGTACGCTCTGTAGCAACGCGCCACCAAATACGTAAAATTCAATTATGATTTTACAATACCGCGCCGACTTCGGATTCCGGAATGCCGTCGCGCAGTGTTCATAGTGTTACGTGCCGAGTGTTTTTAATTCGCTTATTTTCGTCGGCGTTGAAAACGAGCTGCCAGCCGTGGATTTTATGTTTCATCGCTGTCGGTTTTGTCCGCGATAACTCATTAGTCATTAATAATAAAGAGACTGACCGCCCCGAATTCCCGAATAACATTGAATGGAGAGCCCGGACCTATCTGTCCCTGCCTCGGCTGGTATAAAAAACTATTGTACTAATTATTATTACACCTGTATATGGAATACAATATTTCAGAAAATAGCGATGTCGTTTTATTTGATTAAACTATCACGAAACGAATAACCATGTAGAGTCGCTCGCAAAAAAAGTAATGAGTAAATAGTAAATTGAGTCCCGAAAAGTCGATAATTATTATTTTTTATCTCTATTCTGTGTTGTCTGCGTAACACCTAAGGAACGTTCGATTTGTGTTCGTTTATCGTTCCGATCACGTATTAAGATGAAAATAATTTATTGCGGTCACTGCGAAGTCACAAAACAATAGATCTAAAACGTTCCCGGTTAGTCTACAAAAACCGGCCATTAGCAGATCGGATACATTAACGAGAACTCAACATCTCTGTGATGATCCGTATTATTTACTGAAACCACACCTCGTACATTTATAGTGCATAATGATAGTATTGCACTATGAGTATATTGTGAAAAACATAGAAACTGAAACGGAGAAACCTTATCTTGATTCTCAACAGTCAACACTATAGGCCATAAATCGTCAGGCAATAATTTATAAGTAAGGCGGAGAACTTGTGGGAAAGTGCGTTTCTTGAGCTGATTATAAAACGTAACTTTCTTATCACAAAATCTGAGTCATGTAACAAGAAATTATTTTATAATGTAAATTTTACACTTTTCGCCGTTTTTTTTTTGAGTTTTTAAGTGCATTCTATACATCTCTTTTATGATTTTAAATGCATTTTTTAAGGTTTTTTCAATGCGTGAAGCTCACAGCCCTATTTATTCCCATCGACCGATCGAACAGAGTTATAACCTGTACACCACGCCCCGTCGACATCCTGATGAACTATACCGAGCCAGCCAGACGTGTACACGGCACCTACAGAATCGTTTATCGTGTAGTGTTTTTTTTTTGTATGCGCGTCAAGTTTATTATATGTTTCGGTACGTGTCCTGTGCCCGTCGTCCAAATGAGGGAAACGTTTAAGATTCGAGTTACGAAGCGGTTTCGAACACGCGACGTGAGCGAAATGACAACAACAATGATAATTGTGTATATTATTGTTTATCGCTCGTCGAAACGGGATGATGAATATTATATTGAGGAATGATATACGACGAAGCTTATGTGTGGGAGGGAGGGCTTATTCCACACGCGAAGATTTCGAATTCAAAACGCGCTCCTTGTTCCACACGCAAAAATACAACGGAATATTTATTGTTTTAAATTTCGGTTCGTAAACTAAACATTATACTTTATATATAGGTACATTACGGTTATCAATCACTCGCGAATGTGCGCGAAGTTCTCACGCCCATTTCTACGTTTCGGGCGAAGGTTCCGTAAGTGAAATAATAAGTAAAAACCTTCACCGCGCAGGATAGTACGTACGTGTCGTCTCCGTACTCCGTCGTCGGCGGTACATCGTGGTGTGTCATAATATCGGTAGTAAACATAATTCGTATCTTCCACTGATCACATACGAGAGCGGTATTTGACGCTTGGATTGACTTATACTCAGCACTGTTCAGCTGAAAAAAAAATCTATTTGAACACGTAATATTTTCTTATTTTCTAATTAATGACCAACGTAGAAGAAGACACGAGTAGTGAATATAGGTATGTACAAAAACTGCGCAACTAGAACGTGTTCTACCGAATCTAAATTTGTCCAAGTAATTAACGACTGCACGAAAAATAAAAATAATAATAATATTTTACGTGCGATTTGAGGAATTAAAAAAATAGAATAATATCAATACGCCACGGTGAGTCCATGTTTTCATTCCCGTATTGACTTTGAAATTTTAACTCTATGTAAAAGTTCATTCTGCTGCTGCAGATCTCATTGCGTTAACTTTATAAGTTCTGCAGTTTAACTGTCCAGTTACTCGCACATACGTGTATTATTTTATAACTGCAAGTCGTGCAGGTTGATCGGGAAAAATGTCCTGTACATGCAAGATTGGCGAAACGAGCTTTTGGTATCCTTGGATACAAAAAAAATAAGTTGAAATGCGAAAAAGGTTTCCTATGTGATGTCTTTCTTTTGTGATTAATGATATATGAAATATTTAAATATATTGGGAATTCACGTTGAAGGCCTATTGTCGACTCATCAACAGCCGTTCATGTATAGATACAATGTCGTATGAATGACAAAAATGATAAAATAACAGTAAATTCATGAATCGTGGCCATTTTCAGAATTATTAGTCATAATTTTTCATAAAGTTATTTATTATAAATCGATTTTAGAGTTAAAGACTCCGATTTTAAAAATATCCTATGTAACACAAGGTGATAAAGCTTGAAAAAATATGAATCTCTTATGTAACTTTCAGAAATCAAAAACGAATTTGCAAAGTGACATTTTTCTTTTGAAAAAAAAACCTTAAATATTAATCTTTATAATGCATGTTTTTAATTCCTCGAACACTCGAGTAATTTTCAAATTAGACGTAGTATATATTGGTTTTGTCTCTACTGTAAAATTGAGTTTTTCCTCGTCGGGAGATCTTTCTCCGTCAGCGACACCACCTATACCTTGTATACCTTGTACAACGTAATACCACGTAGGTGATTTTATTTTCTGCGAAATTCTTACGCGACGCGCGTTCACAATAATAATATAAATATGGTTTTTAATGGTTTTGCTTATTCTCACGTCGTCGTCGTCGTCATAGCGCCCACGCGTTCTTCGAATCGGGTTTTTGACGACATAAATTACACGCCGGATGGCAAATGTGCGCAATATTACAATATCATTACTCCGCGCGTTAAAACGTTTACGCGGCAAAGTTTACGCCGTTTACGCCGGTTCGCGATTCGCGACTCCTCGACCGCCGCGTGGTGACCGGTGGACCGCATCGACTTTGTAGTTTGTACACTTAATCGCGGATTATATCGCCCCCGCTGCCACCGCCGCCGAACGATGAATAATATTATTTTTGCACCGCTATAATAGTACATTGTATTTACCGTCCGTGCGACGTTATTCACGTTATTATTGTTATGACTGTTACGGTGAACACGCTCGATTATTATGCGAAACCCGCGACGGGCCTGTACACCCGCCGAATGTGATAATAATATTTTACGAATGCCCACTGCAACACGTGTACGTGTATGCATGCCCACGCGCGAGCCGCGAATCGTTAAGAATTAATTCATTTTATTTCTCTTCTTTCGATCGTATGTTATTATTATTATTATTATTGTTGTTTGTCGGCCGTCGGAGCTGTCAAAAAACAACACCGCGCGTCCCCACTGAAGCCAATTCCTGTCCAAACCGTTTATCTTACATTACATTGTTCAATCGTCCCGACGTTATAACGTTATTATTGTAATTTTTTATTTATTTTTTTTCGTTATTTATTGCTGCCGTTTACGCGCGACGCGTATACACTACTACTCATCCACCGTTGCATTATTTTACTCGACCGATACCGCGCGTGTCTCCGGATTCGAGAAAATATTTATAGTTTAGACAAATTTTCAAGACTGCAGCAGAGACAGGAATGCATAATTTGTACGACAGAAAACATAACTACTCGTTTATGGACCGTCGCGATTTTTTCGTTATTCGCGCGCAAAGTATTTATTTCATCAGCGGACCACTACTATTCCTCGGAGAAAAAATATTTGCATTTTACTTTTGCGCGTCAACAATGCGATGACGATCAGAGAATATTAGTATATAATCTTACTCGGACGTAAAACAATCAACGATGGAAAAATGCGCATTAACATAACACAACATAGGTTTAACATAATTTAACATAACCGAGACGGATACGTTGTTTTCTTATTATCCAATTGGTGCGACACTAAATAAACGTAGATCGCACAAGATTACAACGAGATACGACGACGACAGTGGCGGTGCGATGCGTTAAAATTGAATTCTGTTTACCGGGCGATGACTATGAGATATCGTCGAAAACTATCGTCGTTTGGAGATTTACACATGTGAAAGTTCACTTCGTATATCGATAAGATATGTGCTCGTTTGCCGACTGAGCGTATAAAGAAATGAAAACAACAGCCCCCCGACACGGCGGCGGCCGCGACGATGTCCACGGTCAACCGGTACTACGTTACAATATTGCACATTATATCGATTACGGCGGTGTGAACGAGAAAAGGCGGAGTTTTCGCCGAAGCTAATAATTATCGCGTACCGCCACCACGCGACCAAAATATATTCTTCGACGTGTGCGGCACATAACCTACAGTGACACGATATAATATATTATATCCATAAACAGTGTGATGACATTTCTTTTGAGAACGCCGCCGCAGAAGGATCAGAACGGTTGATATGACCGTGTGAGGCATTGAACACGTGTGCGGTGCAACAACGCAAATGTTCGATTTTTTTTCTTTTCGAGTATTTTCAGCGAGTAAACCCCTGAACCTAAGATAAAAGAACACGTTTGACGCAGGCCGTGGCAGATTATAAATATTTAAGTACACATTGTTTATGAAATGTTGCGTTCCGGTTAATATACATTTAAATTTTAATAATACAATATTATATGATTTAATGAATGCGAATTATATAACAATTTTTTAAAGCCGTACTATTATATGATTTTAGCACATGAGTAAATGGAATTTTAACAATAAAACGTGAAAAGTAATAGTTAAACATGATATCATACAGATACGATACATGAATATCGGTCGGAAAATCGAGTGAAATAATACGTACAAACTGCAAACCACAACGAACAAAATACGACTTGCATCGGTGTGTTTTCCGTCGATCGATTATCACTTTTCAGTCATGTATAGGTACAACAATAATCATAGTCGTCGGGCGGCGGTTGAACTTAAGGATGTATACGTTCGTTTGAGTCCTTCCCTTTCCGGAAGATGCAAGACGCCGCTGCGTGTACAAGCACACCCCGAATAGTATTCAAATAAAAACGTGCGCAGACGTGTCGGGAAAACTATATAAAACGATGTGCAATTATTGTAACGATGATAACCATACGACGGACGCGCTTGGACCTCGGAGGAATTCGGTAGCCACGGCATGCGCATAATATTTTAATATACGCTTTATTTATACGTTTATTTTAACAGTCGTATTAATCGTAAAATACATAATCGCCTTTCGGGGACAACTGCGCACGCGTCGTCCATGTAATAACGTGGTATTATAATATAGCGCGTACGCGTGGTAGTATACAGTGCGTATGCAAATTATATTATTACGCGCGACCTGACGTGTGATAACGTAACAGCTGTCGGCGACGGTTTTCGCTTGATTATTTTCATTTGTTTTGATATTTTCCTTCCGTACAGTCCAAGTACCATTTACACGAGCCGTGCGAACATATCATTATAATATAATTATGTGCGCCCGCACGTGCGTGCACACAGGACGTGCGGCGTTGCGTGGGGTCGGGACGCTGGTGGATTTGCAGAGGAGAAACCGAAAAAAAGAGAGAGAAAAAAAACGAAAAAAATCTTACACATATATATGTATAATAACCTCTCGCTCGACGACGGGCGTGTCACGGACTCGGTGTGGGTGCACAAGCCCCTCGGTGGTATTCTCGTTTGGCCGCGGCGGGCGTATACGTCGTGTACGTTAAAACAATAATAACGTTAATATGTACAAATATATTTAAATATCATCGTGGTACACTCGCGTGCAGTGCGAGATCGTGTGCGCGTCAAGACTCTGTACACGCGCAGTCGTCGCGTACAGCCTCATCGTAGGCCTCTTGCGCGTTTTCCGCGACGATTACGGTGATGCTGGTGATACAATATTAACATAATGTGTACGCGACGAGTCCGCGGCATCCGCGATGTTTCGTCATCGGAGATTTTTTTTTTTAATCGCGTTTTTACGATTAAACTTTACCATACGTCGTCGGGTATCACGTCGTGTACCACCGCCGACGCACAACAAAGTAAACGGACAGCGCGCGATAATGCACTATTGGAACGCGTCCAGTTCGACCTAAATGCACGTAACATCATATTGCATATCACTGGCGAGTTCCGGTCGAAATTGATTGTTTAGCGCTCACTGTTAAAAGCTGCGAAACGGCGAACAGTGACGTGTAACTGCATTCGAGTGAAAAAAAAAAAGGCAACGGTCGAACTGCGCCGGGTTCAATATGAACGTTCGAAATGACAAACTCGATTTAAAAGTATACGCGAATATCACGTATTTTCATTTGTGCCCAAGCTGCGGTGCCTATACGACAAGCCGTACGTTTCGAAGAAGCGTAATACCGTACCACGAATAACGTGTTTACTCAACCTTACCCGTTGGTGGAAAGGGCGAGTTTTTCAAAGTTTTTTCAAGATTCCGTTCAAGTACAAAGACGTGCGATACTCGACTAGGCCCATCACGCGCCCGATAATCCGTCAAAACGACGCGGTGACGAGGACCGAACGGTATTTACGCGCACTTGTGTCGCCGTGCATTGTGTCGCGCGCACGCGGAGAAAGCGGTCGCGTACAGCACGACGATTTATTGTAATAATACGAAACGGTCTTCGCGAAAATCACGTTGTCCACCAGTGCACGTTCAAATTACGGCCATATTGTGGCGTTGTTCGCGTTAAGCGTCGCGGTTAAGGAAAATATTGAGGGTATTTTCGTCGGATTCGTCCTGGAGCAGTGGAGCGCCGCGTGCGAATGCTGTTGACGATTATAATATTATTGCGTGCAAATGACGACGGCGAGAAAAAAGTATAACCTGCAGTTGCAGTTGAACAACACGCTTGCAAACTGTTGCTTCGTACGAACCGAACGTGTACCGTATCTTTCAGCCGTCGAGTACTACTGCGCTGCGAAATGCGAGACCGCGCGTGTCATCTTCGAAAGAAAACGAAAAAAGTAAAAAAAATCGTTTTTGTTTTATCAAAGAAACCCGTTCGTTACTCAACGCGTCACCTATTTATACTAATTTATTATCGTACACAACACCGCGACCGGTGCGGTGTAATATTGAATGGTAGGCATGTACATATAGCCTTGGGACCAAACGCACAACTGGTGTAGGTACCTTTTTTGAACTATGCAATTATTCATAGTTCTTATCAATTAAAACATTGATGTCATCCAGTAATTAAAAACAATATTATGTACATATTATAATACGTCGTGTTGGATGTAAAGGCGAAGGAAACGTATTTTTAAATTCTAACGCGCGACAATAGCTTTGGCGCCCAGTTAAGTACGGTTGAAACATATATATATATATATATCAATATCATACACGTGTCCGCTGATTAATATACAAACGTAGTACTGTGTGCCGCCGAGTCTGTTGAAATGTCCGCGACGCGTTTTGTCATTGATTGTATGCCATTACGTGGTATTGCTTTATATTTATATATTTATGCGTGCGTGTATACCCAACGAGCGGCCGCAGTTAAATCGTCGGATATAATGTGCACGCACCGTATTTGGCGGCTAATATATCCGTTGCGCACTTGCGTATTGCATTTTAGTGTGACAATCCGCTATATTGATTGACAGACTTGACTCGCGGAGCGTATTTCGCGGTACGGGCAATAAACGAGAAGCAATTAAATAATGAAAAAATACTAGACGCGTATATAAAGTGTGAAATGATTGCCAACGGTTTCACACACACATACTATGCGTGGACGACATTTTCCTGATCATTGTTTCGTCAAGAATACGTTTTCATTAAATTATAATATCTATAACGACCAACTGTAGCTACGTCGACGGTGTTCACACCCATTATATGCACGGCCGTACATATAGCGTTTATTATTTATACACGCTTATTTATAGTGCACACTCGTGATGATGATGGATGTAGAGTATAAATGTTGCACGTGTGCCTACGATGCTGTAATGTCCGTTTTTGCGTGTTAATGCGGATTTGAAAAAGTAAAAATCGCATTATCGTCTCCGATTCAGTTAGACCATTACGAGAAATATATTATTGGTTTTACCATGACGTAAGTTTTAGATCCTGAGTGGAGTATGTGTGGACTAGAATGAGTGCTCACAACCATCAGGGGTGGTTATTGATAGGAAATTATGTCTATTTGTCATTTCAAGTGGTCATTTTATGAATTTCTTAAGCTTAGCTTACGAGTAATTGAAAAAAACTATTTCAACCTAGATCAGGTTTTGAACTCTTGTCTTGTATTTTGGCGTGCACTATTCAGACATATAGAGTAGGTCATATAGAGATTAATATTATATTAGGGTAACAAGATTTTTTTTAATTAATGGTCTTTTTTTGTTAACTGAAATACAAATTTAATGTTTCATGCATAAAAGTTTTTTTATTATAAAATAAATATCTATACACAAAAATGATTTTAAATGGTTAGGAAAATTATCCAAAAATATACCACTATAAAGTAGAACTTTTATTGAATTATCAGTTATAGATTATCAGTAAGATAAACACTGAATGAATACCTACCGGAAAAACTTAGCAAAAGCGGGACAAGCGGCCTTTGGTATAATTTTCGTTGGGACAATCCCGTATAATAAGGTCCATTTCCCCAGCATCCCCACCCTTGAATTTCGGGTCAAATCCGGTACCGATCGTGTGAACTATGTGTACCTGATTGTTATGTTTAGTCTCTTCGTTTATACCTTAAGTGGTTTTATGTAACCTATCCCTTTTACTTGTGGCGGTGCCGGAGAAATACCTGCACCCCCACCATGTATATGGCACGAACAGTCACACAAGATTATATGCACTGACGTAATGTTCGACGAAAAGTAAAATGTACATT
The DNA here is from genome assembly GCA_949715065.1 of Periphyllus acericola. Taxonomy (NCBI): domain Eukaryota; kingdom Metazoa; phylum Arthropoda; class Insecta; order Hemiptera; family Aphididae; genus Periphyllus; species Periphyllus acericola. The sequence goes on along the minus strand of OX454265.1, from coordinate 5,259,787 downwards.
ATTAAGAGATTTGGTTCTACTTCTATATCAGCCATCTATAGAAATAATAACTGCAGATCCACTCGACCCCTTTCACTGAGTACCGTTTTTTCAAGATCAATGTATTTCATATTGTTTTTAAAAGACCTATGCATACAATATTATTCATCCGTACCTGTGTCACACTCGACCGTGGAGTCTCACCGGCATTTATAATTCAAAGTGAAATAATATAATGTATGGTACCCTCGGCACAATAACGATATTTCGTGCGTAAATATTATGCGCGCGGTTGAAAAATCGTTGCCTTTTATGATAATATCATGATCATGACGACGTCGATGATGGTAATAATTGTATTTAACTTTGTTCTACCACGAAGAATTAATGCATTTCCGCCTGTAACGTCATGTTCACTTGAACAGCAGATCTGTTATATACTCGTATCATATACCTATGGGTCGTGGCGACCAATAGAAATGCGTTATGCGCGCACCTATACCGGCCATCTCCTATGCAAGTGTATCGAATAAAAACGCGCACGTGACCTTTTTTTTGTCCCCCGACTGCTTTACGACCGGCGCAAGGTCTCTATATCATAACATCGTGTATCGTAAACGCACGCGTACACGGTCTACGGATATGATGTTATATTTTTTTTTCGCGCGAAAACCGATCGGATTTCAAAAACGGTCCGCGCGACCGTGTGTAATAATACATATTGTAATCGTATTATTATTATTATTATTACTGTTATCACAATACATCGTACGCACGGGAACAAGAGAATATGTAAGTATACAACACGGAAGCCGCGATCCGAAAGACTAAACTTGGCGTAGGACACATTATATATATTTTATTATAATTATCGTTGTAATAAACGGACGGCCGGTATTGGGTTTCCGTAAGACTAGGTACACGCGTATTATATTTTGTCATCCGGTACACCGTATAGCCGTGTTGCAGTCGTACACATAAATAGGTTTATTATTACATATAACTATTATGTTGCTGCGTCGTTGCAGTAATAACGATGATAATATATGCGCGTGGCGCCCGTCGAACGTTATAATTACAATGTCGCATATTTATAATATACGCGTACGCGCCAAGGCTCAAACGATACTTAACATAAACGTAATGTTTATCATTATTATTATTATTACGAATCAAACGACCACCATTATGTATAGGGACTACGGTATTACACTAATATTAATAATTAGATACGATTTAATGATAATAATATCGCCAGTGTTCGCCGGTGCACGTCGCGCAACTCGTTACGTTCTACTCGAATACATTATAATGTATGCATACATTACACGGACTTGTATACGTATTATTATGTACACTTTTGAACAATATGCACCGTTGCACAACCCGCGAACGCATCGTCGATCGCGCGATCGTTTCCCGACTATAGATGTTTGAGTGCATTCGATTCGGCGGCGATAAAACGCGCGTTTGTTTATTGCGCACTCGAACCTCTCGAATACATTATTTCGGTGGACTCGGGCCCCGCGAGTCCTCACCACCCCTCTCTTGATCGGCACTTATGGATCTCGCGTACTCGTTTAATCCATGTTTCTCTTCTCTCGTCGACACACCGCTGTATTATACTCGTAACGACCCGCGAACGCATCGTCGATCGCCGCGCGAACGTTTCCCGATAGGACACGAAGTGCATCCGATTTCACGGCGATAAAACGCGCGTTTGTTTATTGCGCACACGACCGTGCAACATAAATTATGTGCAAGTACCGAGTAAGAGGATCTAATACGTATTACGGTACGCGTACCGTCTTCCGGAGAGATGCGATTTATTACGTCGCGGCATTCCATGCTCTCGCCACCGGGCCGAGACGACGCGTACGTATATGTTGTACACGTGAATAGTCGCTCGGACGCGGATAAATCGCGGGAAACCGAAGCCGCGGAGATCCCGGAGGAAATATATTACCTAAAGAAACCCGAGCGCATTTTAAAACGAAATAATCTCGCGAGCTGCGTTGCGTGTAACCGTACGCGCGCGGTTCATAAACAACGCGTAGTCCGTCCGCGTCCGGTAATGGCCCGTAAAACTGACAGGGCCGAGAGCTGCGCGATCGTAAATCCTGCGACCGATACGCTGTGAAATAGTAACGCGCGCACGGTGTATACGATTGTAAACAATATATACGGAGTGACTTACGACGACGGCGTGTCATCGTCAGCTGTACGTAATAGCGACAATAATATGTTATAACACGGATCGCGTATTTAACGACGACGACGCCGGACGAATAATACGCGGTGTATTCGCTCGATTTCCTGTACACATATTCCTTACAAAAAAAAAAGGATTAGACGACGACTTACTATACGCGTGCGCTGCTGTATACGTTATATGCTGTATACGGATACATATTATCGTGTAAACGGTCGTCGTAATAATTTAATGTATGGTCGTATACAGAGTGCGCATTTTTGCACTAAACGACCTTACGGTGTGGCCAGGGACGAAAATATATAAATCCAATGACAATACAAACACACAACATCGATAATATCAGCATTGACATATTTGTTGTAGGTCGGCCGAGTGTCCGTATATACACACGATAGTGTTGTACACGCGATTATACACATGTTTACGAACCTAATCAATTAGGCCGCCGAAACACGATAGTAATTATATACACTGCGAATTTACTCTGCACATTTTTATGTAAACGCGTAAATGTATGTGCATTACGTATATTATCTCGTCGTCGTCGTCGTCGCCGCCGCTTATTCCGGTGCTACAGACGTCCTTCGTCCGTCCTTACCCTGGCCCGAAGGTGTACGTATATACTTATCTTATAAATACAGATATCTAATGTACACCTAATTAACGTGGAAATACGTGTGTTGTGCGGTTTTACCTATTATCGGTGCTGCACGCCGCCGTCGCCGAGAGCGTGACAGTGTTGCCGCGGAATATACACACACATAAACACTGTATATATTTGTGTGTGTGTGTGTGTATTATACCCAATTGTATATAAGTTGAAAGACAAAAAAGAAATCGTCGAGTGTGCACACATAGTGCAATATGATATAAGGAATAATACTGCAAAAAACGAAACATTACCATTTACAATACGCGATATCAATGCGATTTAAACGACACTATGTGAATACGCGCAGATCACGATTGCCTTCGAAAAGATATCACGAAACAATAGAGATGAAAATCCTTTGAAAAACCTCCGCGCCGCCGTTGCCGGTAAGGCCCGACGCACGCGAACCCCGCGCAAGAGGTCAGGACGACGGACATCGGCTGCGTATAATATATATTTGTGTATAGGCGGGCTAAGGAGCTACTATGCGCGATTGGCGCAATGCTAAAAACTAGCCTACGACGATGCACCTATAATTTCGTATTGTTATTGTTCCTCGTCAGCTGACGGCACCGTAGTCACTCGTCATTTAAGATTATGATGAGAACAATATTTTTTCTTTTCTCGATTTCATTTTAACTCATGATGGTTGTACTGCGGTACCACAGTGTTGTGTAAACACATGTGCGAAACGTTCAACTTTCGAATTTCAAAATCGCTAAACATTTTTCCGGTTCGTCGTGACGTAAACATACCAAACTGTAAAAATCCAATATTTTTACCATAAAAACGATTTTAAACCGTCTTGCTCAACGGAATGCTGCGGTTCGGTCTTATGTTCCGGCGGGCCAATATAAACATTATTTTACTCGACTGCCGTCGAATTTCCTTATAAGGTTCTTCATCATTTACCTTCTTTTATTTTCCGCGTTGAAAAAATCTGCTAAAATAATGATCTATTATACACATTTTTTGCTCGTAAAGTCTTTGATAAGCATGCGCATTGCAGTGCGACAACAGTGCTCTTTTGAGTCTGTTTCGCGTGCGCTTTTAGCACACTATTCGGTTTCCGTTAAATGTTCAATAACATGTTGCAACGGGCTATAAAACAATACGCGTCGTACGGTTCGCACAAATGGCCACGTTTGAAGTTGAACAAATAATTCAAAAAATACCTCTTCAAAGTACTATAATTAGATGAAATTTTAGAAAAGTACCCGGTTTGTTTATATTGGACTAATCCTTCTGGTCCAAATCGTGTTCACAGACAAGAAAAACAAACGCACGCGCATCATAAGAAAACCAATACATTCCTCGTGTCGCTCGAAAAAAAAAATTTTTGGAAACCATCCACTCCGATGAAAATCGATTTACAGCTCTATTACAGGGCAGTGGATTTTTTCCTTACGCGTGTTGGTAGCCCCTTGTACCGCACTATAGTATAATGTGTGCACGCACGACAGAATCAAGTGACTTTTCATGACATTATATCAACAATGAACGGTAGACACGACGGCAATTTACTGTAGAATATAATACCGCGTAAGCTGCGCACATATAAACTATTGACATTTATTCAAAACTATGTTAATCCATCAAAACATCGATTACATTAGGTACCATTTTTGCGATGTTATATTTTTGTATACGAAATATTAAACGATGTTATTGACTGCCCAGAATTATTACGTTCAATTTGTCTTAGATAGTATCCTCTTTTGTTCCAGACCAAACCCTCCTTTCGCTATACCTAAGTCAAAAAAAAATTATTTCTTTAAATGTCCGTTGTGCCGCCTACCAATAATCTGCGTTTTTTTTTCTAGAGATCTTAGTTAGATATATGTATTTATAATTTCAACAACCCATTTATATTTTTAATTTTGACGTTATGTTCAATTCCGTACCATTACCCTAATATTTTACTTAACTCTATTAGTTTTGCTTTTCAATTTACCGCACTTTTACTCCTTGGGGTGTTATATATTTATAATTTTATTATTATTATAGTTTTACATAAAATAACAATATTATAGTACAACAACGTTTAATTTTCTCGGGTTAATATATACTCTGCAGGCGTATGATAACATTTTATGTTGTCTCGGCAAAAGTTATTGTGCGGTTTATAGATATATAATTGAGCGCGAAGTGTTTTTTTTTATACGTATTCAGCAAAGTAATCGTATTCGTTTTTAAAACAATGTACCTCTTAACATTTTATAAGGGTTTTCAATGACTTCTGGTTCCGATATATTGTGTCCAATGAGAAATCTATATCTCGATGTCGTCGAGTTATTGTCACCAGTACGCCTTGGATGCGTGCACAAACTGGTTTGCACAACCGTTCCGCCCCAAATCCAAATAAAACACACGTCGTTAAATGTAGTATAAATAGTAAATACTATTATATCTATTATCAAAAAGCAATATTGTTGTTTGATTGTGATTTTACTCGTGCACATCAAAAAAAGCTAGTAATTAAAGATGAATATTACATGGTTTAAGTTTAGCAAATGTTTTGCCCATTCCGCCTTCACTTCATTTATTTTCAACATTTCGTACCAATGTGAGATTGTTTCTGAGATTATAACTATAATTTTCCGATTGTATTATACAAGTTTCGTCTTGCATTGAAAATGGGATAGCATTACTTCAAGTTCATATTTTGTAGAATTACCTTCTAATAATGTCAAGTTATCAGAACGTTCGACTGTCGATGGTCATCATGCAAAATGCAAAATACACACAAGATGCAGCAGTGCTAAGATTAACATTATGATAATATATTTGGTCGTATAAAAGTGTCGTGGTACCGTAAACATGAGTTTACCTCTCGTGTAAAAACTAAAAAATAACTTATGAGTAAACGACAAATTTACTCGTCCCCCCTACCCACGAAGTTACGATTTTGATGAATATATTTATTGGCTTCCCCCCTACTAGTTTTTTACCCGGTCACGCCACTTGATAAATCAATGATTACATTGAACAACATACAACGATCGAGGAGCGTTTGGAGAACAGGTGTGAAAGACAATGCGCGTCCGAAACCGTACTGTATACGACGTAGAAACATTATAATATTATACACTATCGTTGAACGGAATATAATATGACGACAGAATGTAATCACGCGTTTTTCCTCGGCGGCGACCGAGAAGCGTTCAATGCGGGTTTTCCCACAAGACGCGTACACTTGTCGTTTTCATTATTGTAATCGCGTGCAATATGCTGCGCACAACATATACCGGTTGTTTCTTGTAGCAGCGCACTCGTAAAATATTTTTCCGACTCTTTCCGTTCGCGCCAAGGAAATCCGCACGCGCGTTAAGCACCGATATGATAATATGGTACGACGAGTTCGGTTTTGTTTTTTCCTCGACCGCGCGAACGTACATACGGTATACGTACCTACCAATTACCGTCGCACCAAGTCATGATCACAACCGCGCTGTGCTTTGTCGCGTAACACTATTCACATGTACATGACGTGTTAACTTCGTGCAGCTGCGGACGAGACGTAATAAGTTACGTGTCAAGCTGTTTTATACAATTATTATTTTATATGCCCACTGCAATGAGTATAATGACTAGCGAACTGACTTATGTGCGCGAAAAAAGAAAAAACATCAAAATGTGCACTTAAAATGTAATCGAAAACATTTTATTTAAAGTTGTGAAAGAGTTAAGCATTAATTAGTCCACAATCAGCGGTTTTGTCGATTGAAATCCAGATATTGTGATACCCGATTAAACTTCTTTTGTTTTATAGTCTCAGCGAAGAGCATAAATGTTCACATAATTTTTTCATACGGTCGACTCATCTGGTACGCGTCGTTTATTTTATTTTCCAAGGAAACCGCGAAGGAATGGATCTTGTAATTTGAATAAGTGTGTATTTGCAAAAATAAAAGCCTGGCAGTTATCCTCATTAAAATTGTCCACGTTCATGAGATAATATTTCGTTTTGCATTTTTAAATTTCAACAATCAAATGACATTCATATGGTACGTAATTATTTTATCTTTAACGATAACGACCAGTTGGTCGACCAGTAATTTTATCGATATTACATGAAAGCTTAGATAAAACAAAAATATGCGCTATTAATAATGAAAATATATGCACTATAAAATTACAGTTGATATGCATTTTCCATTAAATAATATGCAAAATACAATTAGTGTTATTTTAATAAGAATTATTTAAATCGGGAACAATTCTCATATGCAGATTTCAAATAACTTATTCCAATACATAAATTCATTAGCACATAAATCCGTTCCCCAAATTAACAATATATTTGCTTATGTGGAATATTGTCTACTGAAGTCGCTATCGAATGTTTATAGTCATATACAACACGATATATCGTGTGGATTTTACGTAGTTATAATATCGCAACATGTTTTAGCTCGATTATTTTAAGTCTGAGATTTCCTCGGTGGTCCACAAACGAGAAATACACTTAATCGCATATAAAAATTCGCACGTGGCGTGCAGTGGAACCGATTGAAGGTGTACAGGATGTCAAATCGAGGATGATTTACCCACTGCGATATCTCTTGAGATAATGAAGACATTACATTTTTTTTTTACAAAAGACTCACTAGGACAAGGACTACAAATATTTCATATTTTAATCGAATTTAATGTTTTAGTAAAAAAATTTAAGAAAAAATAATTTTTTTATTTATTATTTTCGAAAAATTTGAAGATGGCAATTGTATAGTGATTTGCAGTCTTATTTGATGTTTTAATATTTTATTTTCATTAATATCATGATTTTTAACAATTTTTGCTAACGGAAAACTTTTACCAAAAAATTAAATATTTCATATTTGTAGTTCTTGTCTATGTAGGTCTTATAAAATAACATAATTTGAATATATTAATTATCTTGGGAGATATCGCGTAAATTCTTGGTGCAGGGACACTCTGTATACGCATAATATATTTTCCTGAACTCACGATCGATACAAGCTCGTCGTTCTGATGTTATAGTTTGAAAAAGAAAGTTGGGTAATGTTTTTGAAAAGAGATGGAAAATATCAGAAATTTCAGTTACAAATCGTATATTTAACAAATTATTTTTTAAACCATATATAGAGTCATTCGACAATATTACGCATAGTGTTGTGGCGAACGGAGGAGTATGAAACAATATCTACATCGGTCTGCAAGTGTGGAGTTGCGGAAGCACGCAAATTGACGAACGCACATACTCGACATTAAACGTGTGGTGAAAACGATTTTATTTCGTTCGGTTCAAACTGATATCGTCAACGTTAATCGTGTTTATAAAGCCGACGACAAGAGAACATTAATACCGCGTGGTCAGTTCTTATACCCGTACAGTTCTTATATATTCGTCATTTTGTCACCCTAGGCGGAAACCCGTCAGCCCGGTAAACGAAGACAAGTATGTAAATCAGCGAGTTCTTGTAGTATGTACCGCCGCATTGGAATTGTAAATCATGAAAAATCATGTTCAGTATTATACGTGCGTATAGGCATATAGACTTGGAAGTTCGTTCACTTCACATTTCACTGTTCGAGAGTCGCGTATAAGTACTTGATAAACAGCACGCATGATGACATCGTTATTATTTACAAGCATATATATTATCATTATCGAATGATATAATATAGCTAGTCTTTTCCTGCAGACCGTCGCATATTATACTTGCAAAACGTACATGTAGTTATACATAATGTATATTTAAAATGCGTATTCGCGCCGAAGCAGTGACTGCGTATAAATGCAGATCAAGTCTATCAGACATTACCCCGACCAAAGTCGGAGTTCCTCAAGGTGACGCAGCCACACCATTACTTTTCAACTTCATCACATCTGATCCACATAAATCTGACCCCCATCACTGTTTCGGCTGACTTTTCCGATGGCAAAATGATAATATAAATCTTCATTCCGATTCCATCACAGCCCTAATCTAATCCAACATAGTTTACACTTCCTACAAATTTGGTACAAAGATTAAGGGATCAAAATAAACCAATCTAAATCACTGCACTGCACATTTACAGGCTGACGTAAGACTGCAGCCCCCCACACCCTATTTGCATGAACAACTTATCCCACTTCCATCTGTCCAACGTTTGTTATTTCGGCTTGTCCCTTGCCCACTGATTAACTTGGGTAACCCATATCAGCAACGAAGAAACCACCCTAAATAACAGATTCCGACAACTTTGACTTCTATTCACCTCGAATCACCTTAAATCAAATAAAAAAATTCTGATACACAAAACACAACTCAAACGCATATGGACCTACAGGATCGTGTAATACAAATATTAAGAACATAAAAACACGTATATATGTAAATGAAACGGGCACGACTATGTGCCAGTGTATGCACGGTGGCATTATAACGTGTGGAAAGCGCCTGCTCCTGAAATACATTGCTCTGAAGCCGGAGTGCGTGCGAGAAAAAACGACTGTGTCGAGTGAGTGTGCGCGTGTGCTTTCGAACGATATCATCGGGAAAATAAAGAAAGAAAAAAAAAACGGTTTTCGGTCGTGCCCGCAGAGCATACGCATGTGTGTACACGTCACGAGCAGTCGAACCGAACGCGGGATCGCTGCGAGATCTGAGAAAAATTGTATACGCGTGGCAAAAGTCGAAAGTAACGCGATCATATCATATTATAAGGTCGTTTGCGCGGTGGCGGGATGGAATAGACCGCTTGATATAATACCAGCGGATGAAATATGCGTTTTCCGCGTGTACCTACATAGACTGTTGCAGCGAGCGAAAAGATGGCTGCGAGGGAGATTATAGTGCGGCGTACACGCGTGTAGATCGACGGAGAATACCGGATTTCGATAAGATGTTTAGTCGTAGGTGAGCGCAGTAACCGAGGAATATCGTACATTCCACACCCCCCTTTACGTCCCGTCACGGGGTGCGGTACATAAAAGCGAGGTAGCCGAGATAAAACCGCTAACAACTTGCAAATTAGCCCCCACCCCCTCCCAACACCATCACGATTTTAACGAGAAATAAAAATGTTGTTCTTTAAAATAAAAATATCATAACAGTGTTGACAATTGTATACAATAAATGCCATTAAGCACACCGCCGCTGACGGGTGAATATACTATGTTGGTCCTTAATACTGAAATTCGTATTTTTGGTCTGTACGCCCATCAATATTTATGAGAAACACGTGAATATAGTATTTAAAAAGTTTGGTCGGTTAACAGTCAATGATAATAAGTGAATTCTAAGACGCGGCGCAAGAGGGTTGAAAATTGATCAAAAGGGCAATATTTTGTATTTTTTCAGTCCTGTAAGATTTTCATTACGATTACAGCACAAGCTGATGTTTTCTTCAATCGTAGAGCATAACAAGGTATACGTGTGATTTGAAAACCGCGTCGACCGATCGCGGGTGCAGCGCGGAAACGCTAAGGACAATAATGATATACGAGTATGTAAAACTGTTACTGTAAAAAGTGCGCCGCGGGAGACTTTAACGCCGAGCCGCCGCGCACACTACGCGTTATTGGGTACACGGCTCTGCACAGTTATGTCATAAGCCACGTCGCGACGGGATTTTTTTTTGATCTCGTTCACCAATCTGCTTAAACTGCGTGCCCGGTGCGTGTGCGGTCCCCCGACGAAGGACTTGTACATCATCCTCCTCGCCGCCAACAGCCGCAGACATGCGCATTACGCGGGGACTTTGAAACGGAGAAATATCATTGTGCATTACAGTGTACGTGTAGAAACTCGCGGCCTCACGTTGGCGCCCGGCTGTATTTGTAATAATGCGTATACATATTATGCACGTTCAAGACCGCGAAACGATTCGATTAAATTATATTTTACACTCGCGCGTTACGCGTTTTCGCGCCAGCGCGACCAATTACATTATTGTACGCTTGGCCCACGTGGAAAACGTGAAATATAATATACACATATATATATATATATAGTGTAACAAGCAAGGACGCTCGTAAGACAAACGATTGTACACGTTTATTACGACGACCGACGCGCGCACTGTAGTTCACTATCCGCGATAACGCAGCGGCGATAAAACCATCACGGTCGATTACAAAACAGTACAGATCTAACACGCCGCCACGTGTTTGATTATTCGCATCCAAACGATGAATATAATAATCTATTGCGGTACATGTAAACGGTTAACGCCGCGTTACGAATTAGGGCAGATACAAGGGGGGAGGAGCAACAGGGGAAATTGCCCTCTCCGTTCACCAAAAAAAGTTTATCAAAATGCTTTTTTTAATTTGGCTTAGCAGGTATTGATTTAAATTTTAATTAAGTTTTACGTTCAAAATTAAAATTTGGTTCTTTCTAAAAAATTCCAAGACCCATCGCCAGTATTTCTGTTTATGGTATGACAGATTTCTGTACACAACTAATTTTTATGTCGATTAACAATAGGACAATTCCTATGCCCGTTTCTATCAATTTATTTTATTCATTTTTATATATTATTGTATCCCCCCCCCGATCACGACCTTTGTATCCGCCCTTGGTTTCGAATCGACGTATACGACGATATGCGAAGAATGTCACATGGTATTCGATCGACGTCGGACGACGTTCGTCGACGGACTGATATCATATTATATTCCGCCGCGGGTCTGATGATGTATGGTTTTTATTTTTTATTTTTTTTTTTTTTATCTACGACGGCTGAAATCAAAAGAACAATTAATCCTACGGAGCACGTTGGACGCGCGCCGACAGCTTAAACGACCGGAACGGTCTATATAGTATACCTACACTGTATTCAGTCGAACGAACGATTTATCATTTTTCTACCGGCAAAAACGTTGCGATTCTGTACCGCGTACTACCGTAGGAAAGCCCGCGAGATACATCCACTTGTTGACCGCACGTCAATAATAACAACATATAGGTACGCGATGTTGGCTAGAATCGTGTGGAAGACGATAATCTCGACACGTATAATCATAATGGCAGTGCGCCCGTCCAGGTGCATAGTATAACTACATTAAGTGCAAGTTTTCTCGCTGAAAGTGCTGTGAAAATGATTGACATGTAATCGATCGATTATAACATATTATTTCGTTACGCTCCACCATTGAATGTCCCGATATTCGTCTTATATACAATATGTACATTAGTAAATGTATTAACAGTATATTATATACTCTTGTAATGAAGGAACGGACGTATATTACGTATATGCACACATGTATATTTTATTAGTATTTTAAATCTGATTTAATATGTGCACGATTTGAATCATTCTTATAATAGCGCCAATCGTATTTAGTTTTTTTTTATTAGCTTCTGGTACAACAACTACGATGGCTCTAAAATTACGTATATATTCAACAATTTATTTTACTTAGTTTGTATAATTTATAACTTTTTACACTTTTTTTGCTCGTTTTTACTTTTAGCAAATATTTTTTTTCTAATCATCCAGTATACAAAAAGGTAAATCGATAAATATGAATATGAATTCGATGACGAATAAAATATTTGTATTTTCATTTTTCTATATTTGGGTTGATTTTTTGTAGACTATAGCTCGTGATATAATTGGTGAAGACTACGAAATAGCGAGAGATGCAAATAATTAAGTTTTCATAATAAAACCATTTTTGTCCATAATAATATCGAATAAAATAATTTTTTGTCATTTACATTGAATTTTAAGGGTTTAATATAGGTATTCAATTTACGTATAATATGGATTATGCGAAACGGCCGTGCATCCGCAGAATGCGCATGTTTGCAGTTTTCATCTGATCCGCGTTACATTTTAAGACTGAACACTCTAAAGTTTGAAATCAAAGTTGATTTGACAAAATGTTGATAAGACGTTGAACAATATTCTATTATTAATGCTAAATGTTTGTAAACATGACATGTCCATGTAGCTTATGCTTATTTTGGTATACCAAGCGTATGTTGTATAAATCGTGTTGTATACGTTGTGTAGTTCGCGTTTGTAGTTGCAGTTTTCGTTTCTATGGCCCCCGCTACATTTTAAATGTCTAAAAACTGGCCCTCCTGGTAACTTTAAGTTGCCAATACCTGGTATAGACGATCCGTACGACCCCGGTTCTCAAGACAAAACGGGTATAATATAATATCATGTGTTTAGGTTAGGTACACGACTCATCTTGCTGTCCAGGGAAACCTAATATCGCGTGTGATTATAATATTACAATATGTTGCGGTAAAACATCATTCTGAGGTGCACACGCGCGATGTACCGCGGTGCGTTTTACGTAAGACGACCGTGACGACGACGACAACGGGTCGGGTTGCACTCGGCAGACGTATAGAAAATTAACGGAGAAATAAAAACGTCTCTAGTATTGTCATAATGTATAACTGCGATACAAAGTCAAATGAAAACGATGACGGAATATTTTGGTCTTATCCGCTAAGCATATCGTATAAAGTCCTTTAGGTTTTGTTTTTCACTTGCGCACGTACGTTTGAAATCAATAATCTACCTATACCGAAGCACTGCTTCGCTATATTATATATTATACGAAGATATTCCCACGCGTCATGAAGTTCAATAGCCGCGGCCTATCTTCTATGTAATAATCATCGCTTTAGCTAACGTTTTAATAAGAAACACATATACAGAATGTTAAATTAACAATAATAAACTCAAAAATTAAAACTGACCAATAACTTGAAAAATATAAATACAACTAAGGAAAAATAGTAAAATTAAAAAGGTTTTCCAAAATGTGGTACACGTATTTTATAATAATTAATGTTTAACTGCGTTATTGATATTGACCGAAAAAAAAAAATATAATTTGTTAAAAGAAATCACTCTGTACAATATATTATTAGATATAAAAGTTCTTAATTAGGTTGTATTGCAATTATTTTAGTCAAATGCGTTATAGGATTCAAAAGGCGGTCGAATTGAATGCTAGTCAAAAACATAAGTAATGGCTGGACTGCTATCGAGAAATGTCAAATAGTAAACTCATTTTTAATGAATAATCATTTCTTACAAAACACAAGTATATAGAATAAAAGAATATAACTCACTAGCTGACCCGGCAAACGTTGTTTTGCCATATAAATTATTTCTAGGGAATTTATAGTGTAGAAAAAATATAACTAACCTATTGTAAGTGTGTAAGGATGTGGTAAATGAGTGAAAGAGGCATGGAGCGCTGTGAACGATGAGGGAATATAAAAAAAAAACACCAAACATTAATTTTTGAAATTTATCATAATTTATTCCTCAAAATTATATATATCATTAGTAATTAATTACGACAGTAACACTAACAAATAATATCAATTTCTTAATGCTATAGCGTGAACAATATTTTTTGTAAGCCCATCTTTAGCTAACACAAACTGGATGGTTTATCCAATCGAGAGCATGCCACGTATAATTGTCAGTGTGAAAAACATGGTGTGTTCCAATCGAAATTATAGATCACCAACATAGATTATATTCTGAAGTATATCAGGTTCTATCCGAATCCTTTAACATCGATCAGATATACAGCTTTCGAAGGGGGTTATGATCACTGGCAAGTATATGACCCGAATTATCTTGCCAACGAAAACAATTTATTTGGATTATTAAAATTATAAATGTATACAATAATTTGTAATAACAAAAACAGTACAGGGCAGTTGTTTCATTGCGTTAGCTCGTGCCTCTTATGGTTGAAATTCACAAAATTGCGCCATACTCACACGCACATTCATTTGTTCTTCCGTTCTTTGCGCTATTCTATTTCTCTTGTTTGTAGTCGCATTTATTCGACGGCTCAAATTTGCCTCTTTGCGTCTTGCCAGCATTACACACACACAAATAAGACAAATTTAAGTACTTAATTATGAAAAACCGGATACTGATACAACTTTCAGTTGTAGATAGAGCGGTAGCGTGCCTGGGAAATCCAATGGTTTCAAAAACTCTGTTGCATAATTTACAGCTTCGTTCGCATCGCAAATTGTATCGATTGATTTGTATGACACTAAATCGCCTGGCAACAACTCTTGTATCTTGAGATATAATTCTTTGGTTACCAAGGTAACCCACGAATCAACAAATACATTTTATTTACCCACTAAGTCTACGCAACAGGTCATTATTTATGAAAGTTGATAACTCCTTTGTTTTTAAAGTTAGAGAATCGATCAATTGCCATAAACCTTCTCCGCAATGAGCTCTTGAATTTAAAAAAAAAATCATAACGATCGGTTCAGTAGTTTCTGAGAACATATCACTCAAAGGTTTTCATTTTCACATTTATATATTAGACGTAAAAATTTATTTTTGCCAACTCAAACCCTTTAAAATCAAAATTTTAAAAATCGGGCGACGTGGTGACACTCACGAAGGTATTTGGAATTACTTTGTGAAAAAAAATTGGAAAAAAGTGAATTAGCGTCTTCACAAAATTGGTACATAAAAAAGGCATGTTCTTTTATATATATAAGGATTTATGATAAGTTCAATCACGTACGTTTTTGTCACAACCACAATATTTTGCCAAAAAATACTAAAAATATTTTCTTTTATATGTTCTGATTCATATGGTTGGTCGTTAAATTTACAACATCATTTATAAAGTTTAAAATATCACCTTTCTTTAACAATTTGACTGTTACCTGCTTTCGATCCGAGTGCAGTTAGACAATTTCAATTTAGGTGAGAAGTGCAATAATTCGACTGTTCCCATAATATATGGGTATAATATAATATAATATGTGTGCTGCGTAGTGCACACGTAAGTAATAATATTTTACTCTCTCAGAGCTCGATACGGTGATTTAGCCGAGAGTACGTGCATACCTATTATGGATTGTATACAGAGGATACATGCTTTTATAAAAATATATTTAAATAGTGACTAATAATGCGGTGTACGTAAAAACCTCGAGATCGTCTCGATCTCGTCTCGATCTCAGTAGGGCGCGGCGCGGCGATGTCCTGCAGCTGCGCCTTGGTAGAATAAAAAAAAAAAAAAACATAGAGTCATAGCGGCTATAACTCGTTCCCACATGCAGAAAAAAGACACGGAATTTCGAGTATTTCCTTCCGACATGCAAACGACCGCAGTGTACAAAATTTGTAAAAACTGCAGTCACCGAAATTTAGTACGACTGTGTATTATAATCGATGCTGTCTGTGAACGAGTAAAGGTTCGTCATTACTTCCAACTTAGAAATAATAATCTATTTTCAATTTAAATCTGTGCAAATTATAATCGACGCTGTCTGTGAACGAGTAATCGTTCGTCATTACTTCCAACTTAGAAATAATAATCTATTTTCAATTTAAATCTGTGCAAATTTTCTATACTTCACCGTTGTTACTCTAAACCAGGGGTGTCCACGTCATACGTTTTGATAATAAAACATTTTACTGATCATTTTACCATAGCAAATAGTGAGTAGAAATATATTTAAAACACTCCATTTTATTTATAATGACAAGGAAAAAATACATTTATGCATAAAATTATTAACAGAAAAATAACTTTTAATAACAATAAGCCCAATAACGACAACACGTTCATATTAAACTATTCAATTGATTTAAAGTTTATGTGATGTTATATTCTTATATTCTTAAAATAATTGTTTTCCCAGAATATGTAGAGTTATAATTACTTTTTAAGCCTTATCTATCCCAGGGATGTAGTGGACTACAGATATTTAATTTTCTAATTATTGAATTTTATGTTTTGATAAAAAGTTAGAATATAATTTTTTACTACTAATGGTATTAAATAAAACACAATTTTCTGTCAACTAAAAAAAATTATTAAAACTCATTACTGGGTAATGAAAATAAACTGTTGAAACTTCGATATTTTTAGAAAAATAAATTTTATAAAATCGATATTCACAAATTTTTCGAAAATAATAAAGTAAAAAGGATTTTTTGGAACTCTTTATCTGTCGCCAATGGCTTCTTAATCGCGTGACTCCTATTTGCTTTTATTCCCTACCTCACGTATAAGTCTTGTTGTGCTTATTAAGTACAGATTGTATATTTCTTTTATCAATGAATAAAAAAAAAAACTTTTTACTATAACATTAAATTCATTTAAAAATTGAAATTTTTCTGTAGTCCCTGTCCCCGTGAGTCTTATATAAAAAACATAATTTGAATATCTTCATTATCTCAGGATATATCGCAATGGATAAATCCTCGACGGGACACCCTGTGTATGCATACATAATATATTATTATTATAAAGGCTATGTATATATATATTCATCTTCGGCGTGAGTTCGCAAAACCGATTCGATTCATAGCAGTGACCGAGCAGTAGCAGTAGCGCTTCGGCACGCGTACACGTGTAGGCACGTCCGCCGCGTGTGCGATTAGTAATAATAATAATAATCACGCGATATATGCCTGATGCCTGAAGTCATTATGTATTGTATATATATAAATTTATATTTTGTGCGCGTCTATTACGCAACCCGAAGCAGTGTGTTTATAGGTAATAATTAAAACGCACTAGACGTCCGTCCGCGGCACGTGCGCTCTCTCGTCGACTCGTACACCTGCACGTAGCGTTATGTATATTCGTGTGTACGAAAGAAGAATAACAATCGTACAGTGTTCATGTAACGGGGGCATGGTGGAGCTCGCGTTTTCAGTCCGTACCGCTGTACATCTCGCTAACGCGTTATTACATAAAACGGAGCGAAAAAACTGGCACGACGACTAGCCATCAGGGGCGCAATTTTGAGAGGTGCAGGGTGTGCACTAGCACACCCCCTTGGAAATTTTATCTACAATTATTTGCCCGGCTGTGTAAGTCGATACTTTAAACTTTGATCTTGGCCTTTAGACTTCAATTTTATTTTAGTCACTGGGCCAGTCATATGTGAGCCAAACCGCCGACACTATATTATTATGATGCCGGTTTTGATCGTCTTAGTTCACTTAGTCGATTGGGTGTAACAGAAAATGCGGACAAACTTGATAACACACAACAACGTAACCTCGGTGTGTACGTCGTACGAGTTACACCCTGTATGTGACACGCGTAGGTCGGCGATTTCTCTCGGGTCGCGCGTCTTCGCGGCGTTACAGAGGCCAACAAAACTCACGTGTCTAATGCCCGACGATACAATAATAATAATAATAATAATAGTAATAGTAATAGTAATAGTAATAAATAATAAATATTATAAAAAAGGAGCAGTTAACGAGCGACCGGTTCGCTAGCGCACCAAAACCGTTCGTCATACTTACAATCATGACGTGTGTACCGTGTGCGTACGCCGCCGCCGCGGCCGTAGTCGTTCGTAATAGGTACCTATATATACCGCGGTTACGGTAACGGTACGAACGCGTGCCGCGCGAAAAAGCCCGTGATTGATTATACTAAATAATAACACTATGACGTATCGCGAGTAATGCGCGCGGAGTCGGCCGATTGTAATTAGGTACATCGAAAGCCGCGGCAATTCGAAATATAATAATTTGAGATAGGATTTTAACGACCTGAAAAATAAACAAAAATGCACTAAAAAGGAATGCAAATGTCATTAAAATCCTTATCTCTAATGACTAATAATAATTGATATCTATGTATATAGCTTCGCGCGTAACTCCAAAATCGCACAAACGCCATACAAATCCGGGGGATGGATCGTGCCAGGTCATAATGTATGCTCCGATTGAATGAAGAAATTCAAATTCAGTTTCACCGGGATAAGGACTGACAATATTCATGATATAATACGATTTTCATGTCGTGTTAGAAATTTAAAAAGATAACTTATTGTTTTATTATTTTTTTTTTTTGAAAAATTTAAAATTTAACCAATAAAGCAATACATTTTTCATGGGTTCAGAATCAGCACGTTTAAATCTAAATTGAGCCACTAAAAATATATACCAATCTTGTAATACGTGTACGATTTGTTCAATAAACTTCTTGGTGTAGAACACGGACGTATGTGACGGCGTCAAAGAAAATTTAATATAAACGTTTGCAAACGGTTCGCATTAACTCGTACTATATACTAATAATACTTTGTCGTATGTTTTAGTGTACTTTACACAAGTATCATCCGATTGGTAAAATTTTATAGAGTTTATTATTCTGAAAATGTCGACGTTTTAAATTTTTCTTTTCATTATCCTTATGGTTTTTATATTTTCACGGTTTTCAGAAAAAATAGCGTATTATACTAAACATAATAAGTAGTGTTTTGATATTATCCGATCTCGTTTAATTCATGAGGGGGAACGATGATAAAAAGTTGAAACGACAAAAAGATCAGGAGTATAAATTTTATAAAATGGTTAAATCTTTAAATTTTTCAAAAATAAAAAAACAAAAAGTTATTTTTTGCGTCAAATCCTGAGAGAGATGTCGCAATGGGTACAATCTTTGTTGGACACCTTGTACCTAAGCCGCGTTTACGGCGAAACGGGCCCCAGACAAGTTGCAGATCATGACGGTCTGACTTGAACCGTTTTCGAACAACATACAATATAATAACCTGCATTCGGGTCTTCGTCGTTGATATCTATCTTGCTCTATCTCTCTCTCGGGCAAACGCGGTCGTTTGCACCTGGCTGTGGCACAGGACGAAATACCTATGACGCGTGCGTGACAAAATGCAGTATTTCACGACTTGACGTACACGTCTTCTGCACACCCACCGATCGGTCAATTTCGGATTTCAGCATGCACGGCAACGTCCGAACTCGCGTACACAACATAATAATGCGGTGTTCCCGGCGATACCGTAAATGGGTTTATGTCAAGCCTAAAATGAAATACGCGTTTTGATCGCACCGAATGTTGCTAAACGGGTGACCGAGATCCGGTGGAAGTGGTCGCGACCTTATACGTCGCAGTGCGTACGCATGCACTATCCGCGTGCGATCTCGCGCACCGAACGCGCGTGTGGTTTGATTCTTATAGAAATCATCGCGAAAAGAATACAATACGATGTTGTATAGGCTTTAGATCATTTTACCGCGCACACGTAAGGGCAAATGTAAACTGGGCCCGGAAATTTTAGGTAATAAAATAGGTAGATTGTAAACTCGGCCCGGACATTTAAGATAATAAAAAAGGTCGGTTGTAAACTCGTCCCGATAATTTTTGTATCTTATCATAAACAATTTGTTGTTAAAATTAAAAAATTAACGGCCCAAATGCACAATTTCAATTTCAAAATACAAAAACTAAAAAAAAATAAAGAAATCTTATAAAAAACACTTAAAAAATATAAAAATAAGGAAATATCGGTGAGTGAATACGTCAAAAATATGGCTTTTTACTTAAAAAATTTAATTTATATTATAATCTTACATGATTACACAAAAATTTTATATTTGTATCCTTTTTTATACTTACGATTTTACATAAATGCATTTTATTTATAATTTTCGCTCTGAATACTCAAATAAAATCCGATAATCATTTTTACCTGAAAAAACCCTTGGCCGAGTTTACACCTAAATAATTTTTACCTGAAAAAAAAACACGGGCCGAGTTTACAATAGACCTTTTGAACATTTTTTTTCTTCGAGCCGAGTTTACAATCGCCCACACGTAATACACATCATACGTGTAGTACAATACGCGCGGTCATTAGTGGGCGGTATTTAAAAATAAAAACGTACGACAGGCATACGGTGTACAAATAATACGAGCTCGCCGATGAAATCGAATCGTACGCAGTCGCGGGTCCACACGATGGTAGCTGTTGCTGTCGCGATAGTGCTGTGTCGTACCGGTAGAGATTACAATCCCGGGATCTCGAATCCCGGGATCCCGAGATCCCGGCTACTTTTAGGTACCTACCGAGAATACCGGGACCAGTATAAATAAATCCCGGGATTCTCGGGACTGTGTAACAGCACTCTATAATTCAATTCCCCGATTACGAATGCCGATTAACGTGTTTTTAAGATTAGATTATATTATGTTACATTGTTTTGAACAAACAGAAAGTGAATCTATTACACTCACTCAATTGACATTGAAAGAAAAGTTGGAGCTTGAAATAGGAAAAAGTAAAAGAACAATTGATCCTATAACACAAAAAGAAACTGATTTGATAAAAATAATCAAAAAAGAGATGAATTTATTTGAAAATGGAGGAACTCACGGGCATCACTTAAAGCTAGCATTTAAGTACTTAATGTCTATTCCTCCTACAAGTATCGAGTCCGAACGTGCATTCTCAGCAGCAGCCTATATTGGAAACAAGCTAAGAAGCAGACTGGGAGATGGAACATTAGACGCTCTACTATTCCTGCGTTCATATTTTCAAAATAATTAGAACCAATGTATATTTATAAACTTATTTTACTAATATAAACTTTATTAACTAATATCTATTCTTATGTATAATAATACAAATATTTAAATAAAACAAAATTGTGCATAATTCTTTTAAATATTTTCTTATTAAATTTCGGGATAATCCCGGGATCCCGAGATTAATAGCTAAATATCCCGTAATCCCGGGATCATAAAATTGGGCCGGGATTATAATCTCTACGTACCGGCTATCAAGACGTGACGGTGGAGAACTATCACCGTGTGGACAGATCGATAGTGGCTATCCAGTACTAGACGCTATCGCACTGTTAGTGCACGCATGTACCAATTATTACGCGCTGATGATCGAAATTTCAATATCATTGTAATTTCGCTCTAGACACGTTATTAACTGTCCGTGCAACATAATATTGAACAACTGTAAACGAAAACCGCTTATTAACCGGTTGCATATCGCTTTTTGCGTCATATTATACTTGACACCAATTAGGGGGGGGCCTCCCACTGTAATTGCCGTGTCGTCAGTAAATTATAACATTGAACCACGCAACATAGAGATTTATGTAAATGCAGTCACATATATTATCGTTATTATTATAATAATTATTAAATCGGACAAAACAGCAGTATAATATTATACAACAGCCGTACCTTACTTACTTGTTTCCTTTGACCATCGCAGGTATTATATGTTATATTAACACTTTTAACTGCAGTGTCGCTGCGCAGTGTACCATCAAAAACCCAACGCGCAATATAAGATTATAGTTATATCTATAATATCTGCTACACATGCTACAGGTTTCGAATTCGTACGTGAGCAATGAGCATTGTAGACTTCTGGGTTGAAAAAATACACAATGTACCGCGGTATAGTAAATGCAAACCGTTTTCAATGAAAACCGGTAATCGATAATACATATTATGTTATTGTCAGTTAAATTCATTTCGTATGAGAAGTTCAAAAAGCAGTATAACATTGCGTAAATTTAAAGTTCTGCTATTGTAGAAACACCGTCGCTCTCGGATCCTTTAAGCTATACCAAAATGCTCTACCTGTAAAGTCGAGTCGATCATTTTTCAAACATTCGTCTTATTAAAACATTGAAATAATAATAATCGGTCACTAAATCAGTATCATAAGATTATGGTAAAAAGTACAAGTTTTGCGTAGGTATACAGGATTGTTGACAGAATACTAATAATAATCTGGCGCCGCCAAGTGTGTGTTGTGTCGTTATATTATATGATAGCTATAATTCTCGTTATTACTTTTGATCACTGGGCTCACTTTTGAAATTAATTTAACCGAGTTCGTACCACGCCTATAACACGACCCTGTAGCAGTAAAATTAAAATATAAAAATTTAACATAAGAAACCATCGAGTTTACGAACAAAAATAGTAAACGTGTAGGTACATAAATTATTAGTTTTTACGATCTCTTAATTTTTAAGTTTATGTTTAATATTAAAGATCAACATCTTTAATCTTAAATTCTTAAATATAAGAATAATAATTTATCAGATATTGTCGGATATCGTCGAAAGAAATAATTATAATTTATTACATTTATAAACATATATTATATAGCAGATCTAGGTAGTTTCCTTAACAGTATTTAGATCACATAACCATAACCTCGAAGGCCTGTGAAAAAAAAACAACTGCTACAGTCCTTGCTATGTACCGTGTAATCGCCGACAAATAAAATGATACATAATAATATGTTATACTAATGGCCGTAGAATTAATCTAGATTAATGCGATTTGCGTAGTAAGACATACGTGTGCTGATTCGAATCCAGTAACAATGTTGTGTAATCCGCGCGCCACGTGCGATGTAATAATAATAATATAATATGTAATCTCTAGACAATTTTCAGTGCGTTACTAGATCTCGAATAGATCCATGTTATTGCGTATAGATCTTATTCATACGAGTATATTCGAATGAAAATATTCGTACGCACTATACGTACTCTACATCCGTGTTTATGTATAATTTTTTTTTTTTTTATCAGGTTATATCTTACTATTTATTTATAAGTGATTTGCGTTTGAAACTTTTTATTGGATATAAAACCGTATGATATTTTACTCTGACTCAATAATCAATGGTTATATTCCTACTCGTTGTTTTTTTTTTTTTTTTTGCGAAAAAGTTTCCAATTTTTTGACTTTAATATAGCAACGTGGTGAACTCCCTACAGTTGATACTTCTAAACAAAAAAGTCAAAAAAGATCTACGGATAAAAACTTACTCACATGGAGGGCTAATGTCTTCGATTTCCGGGGTCTTCTTAAATCAATAGATCAATAAAAAAAATCATACATATCGAACACTTATCAACGTAATATAAATGCCAACATTCGACTGATTTGAGATTACTGCAGCGGCCTATATTTTAGTGACAGGCAAAATGTACGATCGCCGTTGCACATGCACGCAGCGCGTATAAGAAAATATTGTAATTATTGTAGGTGGTTGTTCGGCTGCTGCAGTTGCACCACCGTGCGGCTATAATATATTATCTGTAATACCGGCTCAACGACGGGCAACACAATAGACGTACGACTAGACCCGGCACCGATATTACGATCGCATAAAGTACGCCAAATATCATATTATGCGTTTCGCGGACAAAAATAATACTATGCCCGTCATACGAACGCGCGTAGGCACGGGATTCGTTGGCAACATAATACGCTTTAACGGCGAGATGTTACGACTCGGGAAGAGCGAAAACAAGAATTAAAATATGTCCGTATATTATGTAGCACGTTACCCATCAGCCCTAAACCAAACATGACCCACGGGAACACCACCCTCAATCCCTAGGACGCCCGCGAACCACGCAGTTCACCAGGGAACTAGTTCCCAGACCATCCCTTCCCCAAAAATCATCACAACCTCACAAAACTTCACCAAAACGAAGCTCTCGACAACCCCCGTCTGACGACATCACCATCGACCACCTACCCTAACTAGCGCCTTAGATATCGGCACCCAAACCTGATTTTACGAATTCCGAGCCAAAAAAAACTAAAGAAATAAACAAACCTAATCAACCTAATTAACCTAATTAAGTTTAGCTAAATCTCTACTAGAAATAAGATTTAGCTACAAGATTTAGAATGCGTTATGCCATCTCCGATTGATTACTTAAAAACATATTTTCACCGGGAGGCAGAGCAACTACCTCACAAGGACCGTCAAGAGACAAAGAATTAATAACTACCCCAAGGGACATAAACAAAACAAATATGCCTAAAAGAAAAAGGTCAAAGACATCACAACAATCGGAATCAGACAACACCTTCGACAATCCCATACAATCTATGACGTCAACATCTGGAGACGAAGATCTTAATACGGAAATAGGAACACCAATAAGAAAGAAATATTCCAAAACAATCGGAGATATAAAAAAACTTACGACAATCAATGACTGTCTATCTACAATAGATGACCTTCGTATGAAATCAGGTGGAATAGTAGCTAAAGAAAATAACAGAAAAATAATTCTAACCGAAAACAAGGAAAACCTTAATACTATATTCGTGGACCTTAACATCATTACGACACAAATGAGGAAAATATAGTTCGAAAATCAGGCCAAAATACACGTCATGAAAGGAAAAATCTCAGAGGCTATTGAATGGAGAAAGATCATCAGCAACCCGGAGATACAACAAGCCCAACAACAAAAAAAGAGCCTTCCAAAAAACTCCGAAATAACCAACAAACTTGGAAAGTTTAACCAGGAAGTAACAAAAGACCCACGGCACAAAGAATTATACCTACCAAGAACACGAAAAATAGAAAGAAAATAACAGAAAGAGTCAACAGAGAAAAAGACACCATCTTAGAAACAGGGATGTTACAACTCGATAAGAGGGAAAACAAGAATTGAAATCTGTCCGGATACGTAGCACGTTACACTGGCTCTATACTGCAAGAAGCGTGTACGAAATCGCGATCGTCCTAATCGTGAGATTATAACGTAACAACGTTATTATATACACGAGTCCTGAGATGGTATCTCACATCGTATTGTACTGCTGTGTTCGCGTTATCCGCATCATCATCATCATCATCATCATCATCGTCGTCGTCTTAATCTTTAATCCGTAACAGCGCCGAGAGCGTGGGCGTATGTTTATGTTATACACTCGCGCGTAATGGACCACTCGTGTGCGTCTGCCCACTGCGAACTCGCGTTTGGCACGGCTCGATTGATTTACCTAAAAAATTTGAATTTATAGTCGGAAAAAACAGTTTCCCCCCCGGAATGCACGTTTGTTTTTACTACGCGCGTCACTCCAAATTCGTAATAATCAAATATACGGATTGTAATATTTTCATCCTTGTTCCACGGTTATGTGCGCATACGATTCACCGTCGCGACGAGAACGATAATATTAACATTATGTTCTCCGTAGTAACCATAAGCGACCGCGTCTGGTTACATGCGTCGGACGTAGTTGTCAAAACGACTTTTTCTGTCATATTTTTATTGATTTGCTGCGCCAGCGAGAACGCGTAATCACATGCAGGTAAAACGATAAAATGATTTCAACAATACCATTATTCATTTTTTTTTCTCGACGCTTGTGTACAGTCTGGGATAAATCTATATTTATCGATTTCATTGTCCTTTTAACGAAGCATTGCAAATTGCACGCGACATTGCTTCAACTCAATATACAGGGTGTCCCGCCGATGATTTAACCATTACGATATCTCCCGAGATATTGATGATACTCAAATTCTGGTTTTTTTTAATTCATAAAACTCACTGGGACAAGGGCCATAAATATTTCATGTTTTAATTTATGTTAATTTTTTGGTAAGGAAATTTAAAAAAATAATTTTTTATTTTTCAACATTTTATTTTCATTGACCTCCCATTGTATTAAATAGTATTTTCATTTACCAGAAAAATTGTGTATTACAGGTAATATATTTAATACCATTGTCATGTATTAAAGACATGTATAATTAATTTACGCCATGATCTAATGATTTGGTCTTATCTCTTATTGTTTTCTGATAACTTCGGACCAGTTTCTGTTTGTATATTATCTTCTAAACGTTTGGACGAAATGGTACGTGAAAACAATTTTATTATAATAAATCGATCGTGGCCACAACGGCGGCTGGTCGTTCAACTGTCGCTAGACAGTTAACTATAACTGACGTCGAAGCCGATCATCCCACCCAGAAATTTTGGGCGTTCGCGAATCCGTGATAAATCACGCGACTCGCGACTTCCGCCGTCCGCAGGGGGACAACCTACACGGGTGTTTGGCGCGGCGCCACGTCGTAAATCGCAAACGCACTCGCGCGATCGTGCCTACTCGTCGGCCCGATTGCTATATCGTACGCGCGACGCATGTATTCGTTTACCGGTGATAGGTACCTCTATATATATCTAATATATAAATGTGAAAATGAAAACCTTTGAGTGATATGTTCTCGGAAACTACTGAACCGATCGTTATGATTTTTTTTTTAAATTGAAGAACTCATTGCGAAGAAGGTTTATGGCATTTGATCGATTCTCTAACTTTAAAAACAAAGGAGTTATCAACTATCATAAATAATGACCTGTTACATAGACTTAGTGGGTGAGGTTCGCGGTACGGCAACGGACGGCGGCTAGACGTGGCCGCCCAAACTTCCCCTTCCATATCACCGTTGCGCGACGTGATAGTTCATATCGTTATTCGTTGCTAATGGAAAATTTAGATCATATTACACTATAGATGGATTAAATAAATACAAAAAATATGTTGCAGTCACTGAAAATTATGTGTTCGATATGCGCATGCACAACCCAATTCCTCGCATATTTTTTCATAGATGATTTGTTATCAATTCACCGCATTAAGGTCCTTTCACACATATCCGATCCGAGTCCGTTCCGATTTTTAGCGTTCCGAGTCGAGTCCGTCATTTTACCTATTTTACCTATTAAACAGTTCATATTGTTTGATTTAATTCTCCTGCAATTCCCTTCCATATTTTTTCTTTCCAAGTACTGTCACTATACTTAGAATTACTTAAGTCATACAATTCAGTATGACTTCTTATTAGTTCGATTAATTTCTCATTGTCCATGATGAAATGTAATTGACAGTGTCATATGACAAAATGAATATTGACAACAAACGTAAGCCAATATAATAAATTTCGTAGTATGCTAAACACACCAGTCGAAACGTGTTCATACATGTCCGATCCGACATCATTCCGTTAAAAACCGACCGAGCTTGGACGAAAATCGGTCACTGACAATATTTTTTTAGTCGGATAGAGCTCGGAAAGCTCGGATCGGACGTGTGTGAACATATGCACTGGAAAACAGCAAGTTTATACTTCCGATGCATTGACGGATCGGACTCGGAACGGACCCGGATCGGATATGTGTGAAAGGACCTTTATGGTTATGTAGGGCGTAGGCTACGAAAGACGGACCGACATTTTAAATGAAGCTTCGTAAATGTCGGAACGCTGCTTAATGTTTGTGTAGAAAAGAGGATATTGCTTTTTACATAACAACAGTTACATTTAATTGTTCAATGTAACAATAATTTAACTAGCAAATAATCTATAACATATACAGAGTATCCCGCCGAGATAAATAACCTAGCACAGACCGATATCTCTCGCCTTAATATAGATTACCGAATTCTGTTTTTTTTATGAGCACCCCCGGGCAAAGGCAACTTCATTGACAATAGTATGGTAAATATAAGAGTATTATTAAAACATTTATAAAATTTACTTTTTATTTTCTAATTAATGGATCTATCTGTATGCCAGATTTCAGACCGATCCATTAATATTATGACGTAGGCGTCTGTGGAGAAAGTAGTTTTCGAATTGAGCTCTGGGATGGACGTTTAAATTTTTGGTTATCTAGAAAATATTTTATTTTGTTTAATATGTTGATTTTATTCATTACCGATTGAGTTATAAGGTAGGTATATATTAATATAGTATAGTTAAATTAAAATGGATATCATTAGTTTTCATACGACGATTGTGCGTTGTTTTCAACCTACATTTTTCTTATGACGAAATAGAAATTGATCTTATCTAAAATAGTAACATATCTCCCGGGCGAGGCCGGATAATTCAGCTAGTCTAATATATAAATGTGAAAATGAAAACCTTTGAGTGATATGTTCTCGGAAACTACTGAACCGATCGTTATGATTTTTTTTTAAATTCAAGAGCTCATTGCGGAGAAGGTTTATAGCATTTGATCGATTCTCTAACTTTACAAACAAAGGATTTATCAACTATCATAAATAATGACCTGTTGCGTAGACTTAGTGGGTAAATAAAATATATTTGTTGATTCGTGGGTTACCTTGGTAACCAAAGAATTATATCACAAGATACAAGAGTTGTTGCCAGGCGATTTAGTGTCATACAAATCAATCGATACAATTTGCGATGCGAACGAAGCTGTAAATTATGCAACCATTTTTTGAAACCATTGGATTTGCCAGGCACGCTACCGCTCTATCTACAACTGAAAGTTGTATCAGTATCCGGTTTTTCATAATTAAGTACTTAAATTTGTCTTATTTGTGTGTGTGTGATGCCAGCAAGACGCAAAGAGGCAAATTTGAGCCGTCGAATAAATGCGGCTACAAACAAGAGAAACAGAATAGCGCAAAGAACGGAAGAACAAATGCAATCCGATGATATGAATGTGCGTGTGAGTATGGCGCAATTTTGTGAATTTCAACCATAAGAGGCACGAGCTGAACGCAATGAACAACGACGATTGGAGCAAAGACTAGCGCGCCGTTTTGTTAAAAGTTGTTATATATTTATACCCATATCCTATCTATTTCTTTCTTTCTTCCTTCTGCCTTTAAGATTATAAGACCTTTATTTTTACTGACTTATGCGATATTGCATTTCAAGTAATTCATCCATTCTATAGACCGTTGTGAAAGTGAACAATCGTGTTGTGAATACTGCCCTGTACTGTTTTTGTTATTACAAATTATTGTATACATTTATAATTTTAATAATCCAATTAAATTGTTTTCGTGGGCAATGGCAATGGCATGTAAAGGTATGGGCAATGGCCTAGATAATTCGGGTCATATACTTGCCAGTGATCATAACCCCCTTTGAAAGCTGTATATCTGATCGATGTTAAAGGATTCGGATAGAACCTGATATACTTCAGAATATAATCTATGTTGGTGATCTATAATTTCGATTGGAACACACCATGTTTTTCACACGGACAATTATACGTGGCATGCTCTCGAGTGGGTAAACCATCCAGTTTGTGTTAGCTAAAGATGGGCTTACAAAAAATATTGTTCACGCTATAGCATTAAGAAATTGATATTGTTTGTTGGTGTTACTGTCGTAATTAATTATTAATGATATATATAATTTTGAGGAATAAATTATGATAAATTTCATTTGTATGGTGTTTTTTTTTTTATATTCCCTCATCGTTCACAGCGCTCCATGCCTCTTTCACTCATTTACCACATCCTTACACACTTACAATAACTTAGTTATATTTTTTCTACACTATAAATTCCCTAGCAATAATTTATATGGCAAAACAACGTTTGTCGGGTCGGCTAGTATATATATATACGTGTACGCGTACAATATTGTAATCTCTGCGAGCGCACTACCGACGGGTGTACAGGATACGCGTGTTTCTTCGCTATCCTCGCACAGGGACGATTTGTCGCGGTCGTCCGCGAGACAAAACCGAACAGCGATAATAATAATTATTATCAATGCGGAGAAAACTTTTCCAACGATTTATCGCCGCGGAACACACGCGCTCACTCGCCTTTGCGTTAAATATTACACACACCTCGTGGCGGTGGCTGTACCGTATAATATATGCGCCAACAGGGTCGCCCACTGTAACGGCGGACACACCTAGGGCAGGGGCATAAACTTAACGCTGGTACCTGTACGGATATTGCGTTGTTGCCACTGCGACGCGTCTGTTACGCGTATCACACGTTTTTCGCTAAATTATATTATATTTTTAGGTGAAACGAGGAATGTGTATAGTTGATTTTATCTGCACGATGTGCGTTTTTTTTTTTGTAAGCGATTTCATGAGACATTTTTTAGTGGTTACAAAGAAATTTATGAAAAATCTTCTAACCATTAACAAACGTAAGTCGATTCTCGATTAAGGTTGTAGTTTTTTGCAATTTTTTCTCTGTTTTTCACAATTATTCGGAAAACTGTTGAGAAATTCAAAAAAATAGTCATCTTCAATGTACCAACAAGACAAAATTTCCAATCAGAAAAGTATTAGGTTTGTTAACATCGAGTCGATCCTTCAGGTCGAAATCGCGCGACATAGATACGAAAAAAAAAAAAAAAACTAAAAACGCACATAACGTGTATCATCACGATAAAGAACCAAAACATTCCTCGTTTCACTCGGAATCTAAAAGCGATAATAATAATGATAATAATGAAAATCTCTCCGATGCTGCAGGTGTGACTATATTTTATTACGACGATTGTCCTTGGTAATGGCCGATCGCTGCGAGTTCTCGGTAATGTACGATACACATAATATATAGCGCGTACGTGTAGGCAGGCATTACGACAGCTATAAAAATACTGTCGCGCGAATCATCTTCGAACCGTTTCTCATAATTATCGTCATTATCGTTCGTACCGTTGCTATTATATACATTATGACGTTATGTATTGCTTTTCAACTCCGCCGCCGCGACCGTATTACGAGCTAATAGGTATAGCGCGCGTATAATTTTTCCATATTTTGCTTCACGGACGTTCGTTCGAATAGCTATGCCGGAGCGAACGAAAGAACAACGCGTCTTCCTATCCTATATATTATATAATATACTAATTACTGTTATACCTATGGCCTTATAAGAACATATTATCGTTATCATCATTATTATGAAAACAAAACGAAAAACCCGACAAATTTCATGTACTCGCGCACGCGTCCTTTCGACGCATGATTTTATAATCTTTTATATTATATGCTCGTGCTATATTACCATAATGAAATTAACGGTTTTTTTTTCTCCATAGAGGCCAGTTCGCTTCGGTCAGACGATGCACTTCGATCGAGACGGGCGAAGTGTTCGCCGCCAAGTTCTCCAACCGCACGAGATTCGGCGAGGACTGCAGTCCCGACATCCACCACGAAATAGCCCTGTTGTCGCTGTGTTCGCCGTCGCCTCGGATCACCAAACTGCACGACGTATTTCAAACGCCCAAACAGTTGATCATCGTTATGGAATAGTACGGACGCGATATTTCTATATAATCATATTAGTATATAGGGTGATTCGCACATATATATATATATATATATATATATATATATATATAAGTGTCCCATCGGGATTTACACAGAGCGATAAATGGGAAAAACCTATTTACATACGTATTCTTAACTGTAACGTGTATAAGCTGTCGGCGCAGCGTGTGTGTTAATTAAATGGCAAGCACATGAGGCACGGAAATACTAGGAGTGCCCAAGGTACACCCTACCTTCCCCCAAATGACGCCCTAGGCCTCACTCATTTTTTGGCCATAAAAATTCTTAAAGCCGGATTTTTACAAAATATATTATTTAGTTAAATTTTTTGAAACTGTTGATGTAACGTAGTCAAAATCCGGACCAAATTTCGTATTTAAAATTGCGTATGAAAAGTGTAAAATCTGCGTAATCTCGAATTAGTAGCAATCAGCAATTACATTTAATTACAAATTTTACCATGGTATTAGGTACTTTCTGACTATATTTTCGTTAAGACTTAAAGAAGAATAATTCAAAAACTACTCGTTCGAACTTTGATCTCTATACATAAAAAGTCACTGAAAAATCACCTCAACGGAATACCAAGCGGTGAAAAAAGGTGCTTCCATTTGAAATATAAATTTTGTACCGCCACACGACACTATTGTGGTGGCATGAAAAAAAAGTAATGCAAAACATCACACTTATAGTAACTTGAACATAAAAAACAAAAAATCCATTTTTACGGCCAAAAAAGGGGGTGAGCGTAGCTAACGAATCGCCTTGTGTATGTAGTTTATGTCTTGATGCCGACAGCGCACTAATGGAAATGTGTACGATGTATTATTTACGCGGCGACTTATATTTATTTATTTTTTTTCAGCGCACCGGGAGGCGATCTACAGAAAGTCATCGACGACGATAACGTGCCTTTTGAGGCCGACGCGGTCAAGTTCATACATCACGTGGCCGAAGGTTTGGCGTACATGCACCAGCGGAAAATCGCTCACCTAGACATTAAGGTAAGTACATATTTGTATACGGTGGTGCGCGACGACGACCACACCGGTGTATATCAAGGTTTATAATGTTTTTTTTTTATTTTATGTTTTTCGAAAACCCCATAAAAAAAATCCCCGTGACATTGGTGACACACGTGTGTTTCTTGGAACGATCCCGGTCCAAATGCGGTGTGTATATAAATAATATGTGTTTGTGTGTGTGTGTGCGTACACGCTTTAAAATCCATTAGACACGCCACCCACGAACGGATATAACCACGAGCGGACATCACGATCTATGTAGATTGTAGACCCTATTATATAAAGATCTATATCGATATAGTCCTGGACCAAGGTCCGATCCGGTAGAAAATCCATGGTAATGTAATATCGTCCATTAATATCGAATTAACATTATACGCCGTTTCGTGCCCATTGTTAAGGTCGAGTGTACCTATATGCTAATGGACGGTATACGATATACATTATAATTCGTGACCGACTGCGAAATCGTTTAACATATTCTATACCATCGACAAGCCGCGCACAGCAGTATCATAATAATTATTATTAACATGTACCGAATATAAATTGTATAGCCGTTTGGTTGTATTAAGACGTGCGTACAACCACCAGTATAACATTATTACGTTTGCAGCCGCAAAACCTGGTGCTGATGGGCGCGTTCCCTACGTGCGACGTGAAACTCTGCGACTTCGAAATATCAAGAGTGATCCTGGAGGGTACCGAAATCCGAGAGATCCTCGGCACGCCAGACTACGTGGGTGAGTAAATCCTCTTCAAACCATGGGACAAAGGGCGATCCGGGATTTTCGGTGTTAAATCTGTGAAAAAAAAACGGGAAAACACGCGTTCGCAGCAGTGTATAGACAGTTGGGTTGGGTGCATGTTTTGAGAAAGTCAAATTTTAGAATTCCGTGTCTTAGAACGAAAAATATGAAATTCACAACAGAAATGTCAGCATTCTAAAAGTTTTATTTCCTAAAACATAGATTTTCCCAAACTTGGTACACTAAGACTCGGTATTCATAATATACATGGCTTTCTAAAACATGCCTCAGAGTCAGAAGTAAGTACCGTGTATCACAAGATGTTCCGTCCAAAATCCTGATAGGCTATATATAATATACACGGCTATTCCCTCATATGTGTAAAATGTTAAATGCAATTTTTGTATTTACAGCTCCTGAGATACTTCACTACGAACCGATTACTCTGGCCGCAGACATGTGGTGAGTAAAACGTAATATTTTCATCGCAGGGCAACCTTAGCCTTAGGTCAATGTGCTTGAAAAGAATAACGTGCATGTATGATTTTTATTGCCGCTAACCTTTTCATTGCATCGGCGAAATCAGTTCATGTACAAAATCAGTTATAGTACCGATAGAAGCTTCGCCTAACCCAAACTAATTTGTAACTAGAATAATAAATCATTAAATTTAATTCATACTATACGTAGAATGAAATAGTTTAAATATTATTTGGTGTTTTACCTTTTTTTTTTTGGTCTTTTTTATTTTTGAGTAGATTTTTTTGTTTTATTATTAACATTTTACAAAATATGTTCTCAAATCTAGATCATATACGTGTTTGTAGTTTGTATATTTCAAATTTTTTTTTTTCATATGATGTCGTCCCATGGTCTTTATCTTAATGTTTGATTTAATGGGTTAGACAAAATTTTTTAGTTATCCCACATTATACACTTCGTAAACTACGTGTAAAAAAAAGCTAAGACAAAAAAAAAAATTATGTCAATACATATAGTAATGACTAAACCTTTAAACGAAGTGATATAATATGGTAACTAAGTAAAATGCCATTTTGTAATATTACATTTACTTGGCAGGAAGTGTAATTAAATACAAATTGATAATCACCATCGTAAATTTCGTAAATAATTAAATAATTTATAAACAATATGTAAGTGTTTAACTTAACAATTAATTTATATTTTGTCGTTATAAGTCTTTGTAACAATACAAAATGGTATTTTACTTAGTTACCATATTATATCACGTCGTTTAAAGGTTTAGTCATTACTAAATGTAAGTCATTATTTTTTTTTTTTATGTTAGCTTTTTTTTACAAATAATTATACGAAGTGTTTTTGGTGGGATATCAATTATTTTTTATTGTTATTGTTATTAATAGTATAGTAATAAATAATAGTATAGTAGTAGGGATTATACTAGTAATAAATAGGTTTAGGGACTTGTAGCATTTGCATACTTTTTTTAATTATTGTTAAATAAAGCAGAGTGCGAAATAAATTCGTTTCTCGGTGCTATGATATCAGATCTAAAATTTGAATGTGCATATTTTTGCATATTTGATAGATTTTGCAGGAAAATGCATATTTTAAAATGATTATGCTTATTTTGCATATTTTGACAAAATTTTCAAATTTCAAATTAAAAACTATAGATACATATAAATATAACTGTTGCCAAATAGGCTATTTTACGAGACCTTATTGTTAGGTAGAAAACCAAATTTACCTGTTCACCGATGACGAATAGGAACGGAACAAGTTAAATACATGGGAGTGCAGGAAGTTGAGGTTAATTATTAGGGGAAGTCTCTATGGCCGAATTGGTATGGTGCAATGACCACAGAGCTCACATAAAATCGGACGAATACTTAAAATTAAACACTCAGGCCACACTTACAAACTAACGGCAGACTGGTGAATGATAACTGCAACACCTGGGTAGTGTATGGACTTGGAGAACTGGGCGGCCTCTCACACACTACGCCGAGTGCTGGCGGTCTTACGCAATGACTCGGGCGATGGAATACCGAGTTGGTTTGTGTTCCGCACGAAGAATAATTCACACACAAATAGGGTATTCGGGTATAATTAATAAAATGGAAACTCACGTGTTGTGTCGTTGACTAAACTTTATTTCAATAATAATAATAATAATAATTATAAAGTATCTTTGCAATAACGATACAATTTTTTGTCACAATGACGATATTAATAATAATGAAAATAATAATAAAAATTCGTCGCACTGACTATACGATTGTTTGTCACAATGACGATCGGAATAATAATAATAAATAATTCGTTGCCGCAATGGCGAACGATGATGAAAATAAATACAAATTTTTAAGTTAAAATGATCGCGACAGTGCTTCAACAGCGATCGACGACCAACAACCGACGGGCCGGCGCGATATCGCGACCGACGAACAATTATATATATATAAAATAAAAATAAATACAAATAATCTATTACATAACGTTACGATCCCAATTAAATCGATTTGCATAATTCACGCGCGCAACACATAATTAAAATTCACAAATACGCTAAATAATGGACGGGACTGGGAGATAAGATATGACCGTCATCGCTGCAGTTATTATAATAATAATAATAATCTTAAAATACTGGCACGGTGCAAACAATAACTATATATCAAATTTCAATCGATCGAAACAAAAAATATATTAATACTTCCAGTAACATGCTATCTGCAAACTACCTCTCATATAATACGATTTTATAACTTAAAAAATTCAGAGCCATATCATGCCTAACAATTAACAGCAGCAAAACCAACTCTTTGAAAGAATTCACTTCTATTATCAACCATAAGACCCATAGAAAGTCCCTATCCATTTCCCCCATGGCATTCTAACCTCATTGAAGTCAACACTGAACACTTTACAAAAACTGCACACCACACAGACAAATCATCAATTCGTACAACGAAATAATAAACAATAACTTCAAAAATTTTTACTATAAATATACAGAAGCCTCAAAAATCCCAAATCAAACCGGTTTTGCGATGACATATACGTCACAAAATATCTTGTTCAAACTTACAATATATCACAATAAACATGACCTTTTATGTTCAGCCATTTGCCCTGTAGAGCTGGACAATGGATTAATTAAGACGGTTTTTCAACGGTAAAACTATTGGTCCTGCTACTATACGTTCGCGGCTACTATGCTTTTTTTTTCTTACTCATGCTCGCGTCACTACCGTCTTGTTGGATAATAATATTAATCGCTATGAATATTATTAAGTAAATCAAAACAAATAGAAGTATTTTTTCTCGTTCTTGAAAGAATATTTGGGTGCTTTTTTTTTAGTTTTATGAAGTTACAAAATCTTAAAACTCTAATAATTTCGATAATATAATGGTTTGCGTGTGTTGTTGCTGCGCAGGTCGTTGGGCGTGACCACGTACGCCTTGTTGACGGGGTTCAGTCCGTTCGGCGGGGACACGGACCAGGAGACGTTCTGCAACATCTCGAACGCGGACATCGACTTCCCGGACGAGCTGTTCGAGGACGTGTCAGCGGAGGCGGTGGACTTTATCCGAAAGCTGTTGGTCAAGGACCCCAGGGAGAGGCTGACGGCCAAAGAGTGTCTGAAACACCCGTGGCTGGCGAACCTTCGCAAGTCGTCGGCCGGCGGGGGTGCGGCCGCGCCGCAGCACCATCACCAGCAGCCGCAGCAGCACCACACGCAGCAGCAGTACCTGCACCACAGTAACCAGCTACTGCATCCGACGTCGGCGACCAAACGGTCGGGGTGCAACACGTGCGCGGCGGGTGGCAGCGGCGGCGGCGCCGTGGGACCGTCGGCCGCGAGACGGAGCGGTCTGCAGCAGTCGTACCTGTCCAAGTCGCGGGAGGCGCTGTTCGAGCGGATCGTGTCCAAGCACATGGGCCAGAAGAACGACGCGAAACGGTCGTCGCTGCTGCTCGAGTCGCAGTACGCGTCGGGCCGGATGTGCGAGAGCCACACGTCGCTGGTGTCGCGGTCCCGGCACGGCACGCGCACGTTCAGCAAGTCCAAGGAGAAGCTGTACGGGCTGAAGAGCCTGTCCCGGTCCCAGGACGTGCTGAACATGTGCAAGAGCATCAAGGACCTGAGCGAGGTGGACAAGATAGCCACGGTGGGCAGCCTGCTGATGAGCCTGACCGGCGTGTCCACGCTGCCCAACTCGCTGTGCTCGTCCACCGCCAACATATCCGTGTCCCAGAGCTACATATCCGACGGGGCATCGGCGTTCGAGGACGACAAGGAGAACGTGGCGAGAAACGGTGACCGAGACGCGGCGACCACGGCCACTACCGCCGCCGCCTGCACCGTCCCGGCCGCCGCCACGGCCATAACGTTCACCGACGCGGACACCGCCGGCAACGGCACCGACATGAGCACCACCACCGCCACCACCACCACCACCGCCGCCGCCGCCGCCGTCGCCGTCGCCACCACCACCGCGGATACCACAGCGGTCTCCTCGGCCGTCGCGTCGCGGTCCCAGTCGCCGGCCGGCAGTAGCGCGAGCAGCGTGGAACACTTTTACCATTCCGACGAGGAACCCAGGTAAGCCCTTTCACGGTTCGAATGTTGCTCGTCGGGACTCGCGTCCAAAGTTCTCGGATTGGTTAGCATTTTCGAAAGTAGTCGCCTTTCAATGTACATATCCGATTTTATGTTTATGATGTTCAAGTTGAGATATAAATCAAAAACATCTGCACGTGGTTTACGATGAATTCTCCCTGATCGTCCGGAAAACGTAGTGCGCACCTCGTCGTTTGCATATTATTGTTGCGTATAACAATGCACAGTTAAATATTTCTCGGTACCATAAATGATGAGATTCTACGCGTGAATTCGGATTGTAAGAACCCACGCGACGAAAAGACAAACGTCGTCATAAATCTTCGCTTCCATGTTTATTTTTTCGTTTTCGAAAAAACAATATTCGAACGAACTGCAACAGCGATATGTATACGGTTGTTTGTGTACTCGTATTACGTATAATATTATTATTTCAACGTGGCTGTTGGCCGTATTCGTCAAGAACGATACGGCGATGAGAACGCGGTGGTTCGCTAGTGAACATTTTCGTTTCGGACGGTCGGTGCGCCTCCCACGAGGGCTGGCATAAATTAACCGTAGGAAATCCACTCTATTAACATCCCACAGGTTGACTTCATCAACGCGTCGTCGCGACCAAATAGCCGCGTGAGATTATTAGCCGTGCGCACACTCGTCTGAGCCAGTTACCGTTCGCACTGCCGTTCCATTATTATAATAATCGCGTATTATAATATTACAAATATAGCCCTCTCCCCCTGTCTTCGTCGTCCGTTAAACGTTTTCTCATTACTCTCCCTCTCACTCTCTCTCTCTCATTTTCTCGGTCCGTTCGTTGTGGGCATAATAATGTGTTCAAATCCCTCCGACGTTTTATTCTTTTCGCATGTTATTATTTTAATAAAATATTAATATATACCCACGGATTACCGATGACGATTTTTGAATATCTGTTCGAGAGATTTCAACTTTAAAAAAAAAAACAATAATCACGTGATCCCTGTTCGAAGAAAACATTACGAATATATACTATTGTGGTAAATAGTATTGCCCGAACGATTGTTTTTCGTTCTCAACCCGAGACTGCAGCGCTGCAGTTGGCTCCGCGAGTTTATGCGGTCGTCGATTTGTGCGTTTGATTTATGGTCAACACGCGAAACCAATTTATTTTCGAACCGTCTACACCTAATATTATTTTAACGTTATCGTTAGCGGCGCGGCGTACAATCCTACTTTCTAAAGCTAACACACTGCAGAGCTTATAATGTACCGTGCGAGTAAACCGAACTACGCGTTTTAATTAAGAAAAAAAAAAATAAAAAAAAAACTAGAGTAACATTTTTAACGTCCCACGGGAAACGTGTCCGTGTGTGGTTTTTTTTCCGGTTCGAGTTAAGGCGCTCAAACGATTCCGGTCGTAATAACTGCTGCAGCACTCACTTTGTTTTTTTTTATTAACTGTCTTAACATCGAAGGAACACAATACGTTATTATATATTACAAATATATAATATTTTCAAACGTCCATGTAAAATCATTTTTGCACATAGAAGTTGACACTGTTTTGACCAACCGATCAGTACGAACATGGTGATATTCGGGAGTATATGAACATTTTATACATCATGAAGTTATAACCTAAACTAATTAAAAATGATTATGAATATACGGTTATTCTTTAACAAGTATAATTTATAGAAGTACAGTTTACATGCATTTTTATCGATTACAATTTATTAATTTTATTTACTCTCCCGGAGATCACAATCATAACAAAATATAATAAATAATCTTTTATTTTGTTTTTCGATTCACGAGTTCCGAATGTGAATATGCTTCCTAACCATAAAGTTGGTGGGGTGATACAATGACGAATTACACATGTGCGGAATACAATATATATTATCGATGGTTATGGTGGCAGGGTGATACGGGGGATGATATGGTCTGCTCATCGTTGATAGCGGCGGCGACTTGATACGGATCTATCTTTCAATTGATATTACGATTACTCGTAACGTCGTCCAATACTTAACCACTGTCGTTATCGAGTACAAGAACGTAATTGACAAGCTTCACGGATTTTAACAGTGGTGACTAACTGACCTATATAAATATGTATTTTATGTTCCGTCCGTGCTACTGGGAAGCTATTATTGTCCTTGGTTGGGTAAGTCTCTGTCCCTGGGTTCTTCTTAATAATTTTGTACGAAAAGAACACGACACATATGTGTGTATTAATATGTTCACTGTTTTTGTGTCTTTCCGTACACATTATTTAGTTCCTTTTATATTCTGGTCGGTGTCTACTTGCTCTTGCTTTCGTAGTGCTTTTGCACGCGCTCTTTTGGCGGCGTTTTGTCCTATCTCTGAATCAGGGCGTGACGGTTACAACCATATGAAATGCTCTTGTACACTATCTACAAACTTTAAACTGTCCGCGGTTTTTAGTTGTTTTTGTGTTAACCGTACAAAGTGTCCTACAACCATCAAAGTCCGATGAAAGGGACCACGATTCTAACTATGAAAAAAAAAATTAAAAAATAACTTAATCGATCCGTACCTCCTGCGCAGGTTCAGCGTGGCCCAGCTGGTCAAGGCGTTCGACACGCACCAGGAAGTGGTGACCAAGCGGTCGCTGAAGGTGACCATGAACCCGGTCGCCAAGGACAAGACCACCACCGCGACGACGGTGGTACCGGACGCCTGCGACAACAAGGACGACTCGCTGACCAACGCCGAGTTCCCGACGGGACCGAACGCGCTGCGGCTGTTCATACCCAACCTAGACATATGCGGAGGGTCCGCGGCGGCGGCGGCGGCGGCCGCGAAGAGGACTCGCGGTGAAGTGGGCGGCCGG
Source organism: Periphyllus acericola (assembly GCA_949715065.1). Classification (NCBI taxonomy): domain Eukaryota; kingdom Metazoa; phylum Arthropoda; class Insecta; order Hemiptera; family Aphididae; genus Periphyllus; species Periphyllus acericola. Next base: position 5,219,074 of record OX454265.1, on the reverse strand, counting down.
GACGACGAGAGCGCCCGGAGTCCGAATTCGGATGACTGTCGCAAACGGTCCAACGTGAACGACGACTGCGGGGCGGACAACATCAACTGACGACCAACCCCCCCCCCCCCCGGTGTCGATATACGTGTATTTATTTTAATATTAAAATTTTTATGTAAACTGCAATTATTTTCTGTTTTTTCGTTTCTTTTTTATATAAATATAAATCTTATATAGTGTATTATATTATTAATTATCATATTATTGCCTATTTATATATATATATATATTTACCGTAATGCGTAAGGATTTCGCGTCGTGATTACACGTGTATTACACAGTGCGCGCGCAATAGAATTATTATTGTATGATTATCATTATTATTGTTGTTGCGTACGACGCGCGTTCGCACGTGTTTTGCCACTAATAGTGTTGCGCATCTTAGCCGTGTTCACTTGTTAATAATTATCAGCTACAAACACTACAGTAGTGTTGGCGGCGAGACGCGTTTCTGGCAACACCGAGCGGCGCGTGGCGAACGCGTAAAATAAACGTGTACACCGTTCCAGCGTTATGCCCAGACGTTTTTGGTTTTTTTCCCATCTCCTCCATCTCTCCGAACCTTGCAGCGTGTTACCTCCTAGCGAATAGAGGAAAACATGGTGTCCGAGCTGTATGATACACATGTGGAAAATCACGCGAATGTTATGTGTTACGCACAACGCGCAAACGGGTGTAGAACCTTTCACCGTTTCTCCGACCAAACGGTTTGGTTGTCGTGTGCAGTCAAAAATCAAAATCCTACACGGTAAACTCGCGATGCACTCGAGCACATCAGCAGTGACGCAACAAGCGCGAGGGCTGAAGTGCACTGTGCAAAATGGATGTCCCGGGGAAATGGTTTAAAATATTATATAAATGTACAACGTAAAATCACAACTTATTTATTAATTTCGAGACAGTTTATGAAAAATATTATTGAGTCTGTTGAGTCTTTGGTGTTGTTGAGTGATGTGGAGATTGTATTTTCTGGAAGATTGCACTTTTCTCCGAGTTCTTTGTAGGATCGGCAATCAGTTAAAATGTGTTTGATACTTAGTTGGACTCGGCAAGATGAGCAAATGGGAGGGTCTTCGTTATTCATTAGGTAATTGTGAGAGGTTTGAGAGTGACCGATGCGGAGCCTGTTTAATGCAACCTCGGTAGTCGGTTTTACTTGGCAATTGGCATGTCAAGTGATGAGGCCATGAAGAAACATTTTGATTGACTTCATGGAGTTTAGGGATTTTGCGATTCCACAATAATCTTTATTCAATAAATATTACGTTATATTAACCGGAAATAAACACCACTACGCACTACGCAGATTCATAAGACCGTATTCTGATGAAAAATGTGAGTTTTAATAAATATTTCTACATTTTTTATGTAAAGAAAAAAATCACGATGTTAAGACGTATGCTAAAGAGGTGCATGCGGCTCCGGAAACGCAGGTGGTTGCCGACCAATGTGCTATGAACAAAACATAACGAAATTTATATATTAATATTAATATATTTTGCAAAGTTATCACGGCCCGAAGTATAAAACAAAATATTTTATAAAATTTAAACTCACCTATTAATTATTATTCCCATGTAATACTCTGTGTAACAATTTCGATCAAAACCTATGCGAGGTTCCCTCGGAAATGTTCTTCTCTTGCATTTGCATAATAGGTGTTTAGACTTAAAAGATTGTTTTTTACTTTTTACGAGCTAGTGTTTTTCCGTAATCACAACAATCATACACCGTACCTGTCAATTAATTAGAATTGATAAAAAAAAGCCTCTGTTGAATAAGAACACAATGTTTCGTGTATTTACTTGTAACGCGTGTAGACGAACGACGCTACGTCAGTATTCGATGCGGTAAAACCGCGGTACAAAAAGGTTCACAATATACTGTTTTCTCGTTTACCCGTATTCGCAAAGATCACGTGACGTGTGCAGTACGCATCACGTATGTGAAATTTATTTTAATATTATAATATACCAGGATGATTTTTAGACGTGCTCATCCGGCATTCCCTTTTTTGGCCGTAAAAATGTTTTAAATTGTAATTTTTTTTCAATGTTCAAGTTACTGCGGTATAAGTACTGCGTTTTCCACAATGTTTTTTTTCCATAGTTTTTATGGTTAACTTGAACATTGAAAAAAAAAATTTTAACTAAAACATTTTTACGGCCAAATAAGGGGGTGAGCACTTCAAATAAAATTCTCCTACATATGTACACAAACATTCGTAGGTAATGGTTTACGAGTATGTTAATGCGAACTTTGACCATTTCGTTTATTTCTCCAATCATGTATAATATGATAGTACAATGTATCGTGCACGTTTGCTTCCGATCGGTGTAGGCTGCAGGGTGTAACAAATACCATTTTCACGGCAAAGATTTGTATATGTTTACTTATTTACAATTGTTATTAAATTAAAAATTTCCATTTCCTTCGTCTCTGGAAACGTCAAAAATGATCACGCAATAAAAGATGCTTAAATTACATAAGTATGGCGCTCGTGACTTCAAAAGCTGTACTGACCTATCCTGGATCCAATCAGATTCGACCGACATTTCAGTTAAAAGTGTTTCTCGTAAAGCACAATAACAATTGTTATTATTATTTTTATAATTATTATTATTATGATGAACCTGTTTACATTACAAGAATTTTAATGAGAGAACAATTGATTTTGTTGTATTCACGGCTCACGCGTTCATTGATATCACCTTAAAGGCATCTAAAGTTTGCGTCCCACGCAAATAATTGTTAGCTGTACCATTTTCCTAAACTGTTTTTCAAGGCACGTCGGACTTGGTTCGCCTATACTATTGTCACTGCCACGACAGGCGCACGACGATGAGTAGGGAACGGATTTCACATTTATCTGATCGGTAATTAGTTATTACTTATTACTAATAACTAAATGAATATAATACTTATAGAAGTACGACGAGGCAAAATAAATAGTTTTTAATTTTATTCTTTTAGAATGGATTTTAACCAAATGTTTATCAAATGGTATCCAATCTTATAAAAAAATTACTTTAAAACATACAAATGCTCCAAATATGTAAAATAAAAGTTACATTTTTTAATTCCTTGGTGTATAAAATTAACTTTGTACTTGTAACGATTTTATAAGATAGAACGATTGAGTTATTAACCATTGTAGCATATTAGAAGTAAATTTCCAGAGTAGGTAAGTTTATCTTAGTAAACTATTTGACATTGTAGTTTAGTACTCTATTTTTAATAACGGCGTTTTATTTTTATAAACTAAGCATATTATAGATTATATACCTACTTCTTATGCTTAATTTTTTTTCAAATGTATTGAACGACGAAATCAAAATCAAAATCATAATTTTTAATATTAATTTGTATAATTTCCTGCCTAAGACGACAAATTGTTATTGCGACCTACGTTGCTGAGAATAAGATCAAGGTATGTGTATTGTGGTGGTGGCGAACCGAAATTAGACCGGTAATCGTGAAAAGTCGGCTACGGCGGCAGGTTGTCGGGCCGTGCTCAAATACGCGACCACGTCGCTATCGCGATTGATTTGGATTATTTATAATATTTATAATATTTATAATATTCAATATAACAATAATATAATATCACGTCCACAACCGAGTACGTAACTAAATATACATTTATTAGCTGGCTCCAGTTAAACACGATCAACCGGATGTCACGTAGACACAATTGAAAGGCTAATTGTTTATTATTTAACAAACAATCCTTCGAAAATTTGAAAATTAAATTTTTATTAAAAACAGTTTTTCGCGGATACTATATAATACAAAATTCTCTAACACGCACACTCTATATTATAACCAGCGAACAACTGTCAACATTTACACGCAGTACTCGAGCGTACATTTTAAAAGATCACAGCAAAAATGGCAAATGCGAGCAAACAAACCGGCTTGCCGAAACTTTCAGCTGCAATACAGCAGACTCCTGAGCAAAGTTCGCGTTGGTTTGATTGGATGCCGACATGGAAGGGAAAAGAGGACGTCGGAACACAGCCAGAGGACAACAACACCGGATCCGCAGTGAAAGATGCCGTTCCCATAATGGATGGAAGAACGCGTAACGCCGAAGATCAATGGCTGGCGAACGAAAGATTTTCGGACAATTCAATAAACTGGAAATGTAAGCATAAACACAAATAAATCAATTCTCACGTGGCACAACGTTGTGTATACAATACTTGTATGTTCATGTTTATACAGCTGAGCTGAATCCTAGAAATATGATAATGTCTCAGTTCATGTCAACGTTGGTGGACCGAAATAGACTCGACAATGAGAGGATAAACATTTTCCCAGGTTTGTCTATACGTATTGAATTACTGTAGAACATTGAAAAACAGGTATGTTCGCATAATTCATAGTACGAAAAAATTTTAGATTGTTTAGAAACCGATAACGATGTGACGCTGACCGAAGACATGGCAACAATGCTGGATCGGAAAAAGGAAAACACGGATTTAGAAAAGGCAACGAAAGGTGAACCATAATTTTTTGTTCCATAGCGAACGACTAATAATAACAATTATCGTTGGTTTTTAGACATTACCGAACTGAAGGAGAAAAATGCTGCCATGATCAAAGAATTAGTATTTATGAAAGAAATGCATCGCCAGAATATAATAGAGGACGAAATGAAACATATAAAAGGCAAATTAAATTATTGAACACAGTTTCAGATAAATTAAAAACGTCGTGATAAATTGTAAAATATTTCTTGTTCACGAATATAGATAAATGTATGGCGGCTGTACAAAATCAACAAGCTAAATACCAGGTGGTAGTTGAACAATTTAATGATAATATGGACAAAATGATGAAAACTTCGAACAGCCGCTTTAGTAGTAATTCAACTGAAATTTCTATTCGTATAGTATACTTGAATGTGGCTTAAAATCCAAAAAAATATTGATTTATAGATTAACCTATGCAAATTATTCAGAAATATTTTTATTTTGTTCATATTGAAAGTGGGTTGAACGTTACATGGAGATACGTCGTTACTTGGATATGTCTTGTGACTTATGAATTCAGTTAACATCTAATGATAATAATAATATAATAATAATAATAATAATAATAATAATAATAATAATAATAATAATAATAATAATAATAATAATAATAATAATAATAATAATAATAATAATAATAATAATAATAATAATAATAATAATAATAATTATAATAATAATAATAATAATAATAATAATAATAATAATAATAATAATAATGATGTATAACTGTAATATAGTGAAAATATACATGGAAACATTAATAATCAATCATTTTTCGTCGGTGTTTAGATGGCGGTGAGTGGAAGAAAGAAGAAGAAATGTTCATCAAAAAAGAACTGTGCATGCTGCGAGACAATGTCTACAGAATGGAACAGAAAACAAAAACAATAGACAGTATCGGATTATTTTAATATTAAAGCATTGATAACTCAATAAAGTAGACACTGTGGACAATCAGTAATATAATTGTTGCGTATTATCACACAGGTTCGATGTCTGCTCAAAGTGTCAAGTTAAACAAGACTATAGACAAATTACAAGCTTGCACGGAAAAGGTTTCGATAACATCGAACAACGATTGTAATCAAGCTTACATTATTCTAATTACTGTGAATTTCATCGCATGAAATGCATATTTTATGTACAATTTTGCTTTTAGTTGGATCAGAAGCCGATTACAAAACGGTATACAATATACGGCTGGACAATCTTGAAAAGAGCGTGAACGCGTTAAAATCCGAAAAGCAATCACTGATTCTGGCTAACAGAAAGATGACTAAAGAAATCAAAAGTATTCATTTTAAATTGTATTTATTTATCTATCCTACAATAAATTGTAATCAAACGAAAAATCACTTGTTACAAGGTATTAAACGTAAACGTTTGGTGAGCAAAAAAGTTTTCAATGCATTCAGGGGTCAAATTAAAAAGGACTTGGACTACGTCAAGAGACATACACATGCTATAGAAAGTAATACATAGTACACGTTTATAAAAATATTTTCTGAAACTTAAATATTATGTTTAACGTTTATACTTTACACAGTGCATTTAAATACACCTACTAAAGACAGAGATAACGTGAATACCAAAAACATCGCTCGTCATAAATACGACAAATTAAAACTACGACTGTCTATGGTTGAAAGTAATATTAAGTCGTCTATAAATTCAAATTAAATGACCATAATATTAATATAGTGAACATGGTTCTAATTATTTTACAGATAGCATTTGTGAAGTAGGGATGACGAATCAGATCAAGGCAGATCAAATGATGCAGAATATGATGAATATGTCGTATGCGTATTCAAGTGGTGGAAGGGACGAGTCAACATCAGAGTTAACAAACGTCCATTGCGACGCAAAAAATCAACGAGCGTACTCACCTCATTCGCCCTCGCCATCGGCACCTCCAAAAATACCGCCACCACCTCCATTTCAGCCTCCCACGCCACAAGCAGGACCTTCTACTCAATATTCTAGATATACGATTAATTCAGATCTATTGAAAGCCATGTCCAAAGAATTAAGAAAACCTGATAGTAAGAATGTTAGGAAAATTCCAAGGCGGGGGGATATGAAGATTCCTAGTAAAGTCACAACTACTGCTGAGCAAGACGTCCCTTTGCCTTCACAAGCACTTACATTACCGTTGCTAGCTCCAGATTTCCCTGTAGAGCCTACAGAACCTTCAGCATCTGCACTGACGTTAGTAGCTCCAAAATCACAAGTTGAGCCACCAGCATTAACAGAAATTTCAATAACCATTGATCCAGAGTCACGTGTAGATACTCCAGAACCTCCAGCAACTACAATAAAATTAGTAGCCCCGGAGTCATCTGTTGAGCCACTAGTAACATCAGAAATGTCAGTAACAATTAATCCAGAGTCACGTGTAGAGACTCCAGAACCTCCAGCACCTACAATAAAATTAGTAGCCTCGGAGTCATATGTTGAGCCACTAGTAACATCAGAAATGTCAGTAACAATTAATCCAGAGTCACGTGTAGAGACTCCAGAACCTCCAGCACCTACAATAAAATTAGTAGCCTCGGAGTCATATGTTGAGCCACTAGTAACATCAGAAATTTCAGTAACAATTGATACTGAATCACGTGTAGAGACTCCAAAACCTCCAGCACCCACAATAAAATTAGTAGCCTCGGAGTCATCTGTTGAGCCACTAGTAACATCAGAAATGTCACTAATAATAAGCCCAGAGCCTCCAAAATCGCCACCACCTTCAATAATATTGACTCCCACATCATCCGAAGAGGATCTAGCAAAATAACGATATTCATTATGATAATCAGTAGTGCCTAAAATAATTTTAATACGCATTATTATTTTACTACTACCAATCTTCTACAAAAAGAGTTACATACAACGGACTTAAATAATTGAAGAAATTAAAACAAGTATACTCAATAAGAAAGATGGCACAAGGGTGACATTTTTTAATCTTTTTCCATTTCCGAAACTTGGGTCATACTAATTGATTATATTAGAAAAATATCTTAAGGTCGTTAAGGAGGATGATTATTGTATATTTTTTTGAAGTTTTAGATTAAAAACAGAACTTATCGACTATTTACGATGGGTTGATTTCAATTCTGTAAAAAATTTACGAATTCTTGGACCACGTTACTAGGTTATGCTACAGATTTATAAATTTTTTTAATAAAAAGAACGTATTAATATTGGTTATTGATTTCCAGCATAATCTATTTATAACGTGAACAAGCAACAAAGTTTAATCTGTTTACAGCATTTAAATTGGCCCATTGTAAATAATCGAAAGTTGTCTCTCTCTTTGATCGAAGAGATCGAAAAATTAGACCGTTTTCATTCCTCTTAAGATATTATTCTGATATTATCAATTAGTAAAACCAATAAGTAAATGTAATTAGTTTGGAATGGAAAAGATTTAAATGTGTCTTGTTCCATTTTACCACAGAGTACACTTGTTTTAGTTTCCTCATTATTTTCAGAAACACCCTGTATGTAACTGATTTCTTAGAAGATGGGTTGTTCAATTAATAATGCTAATGTTGAATAAAATATTTTGTGTGCAACTGATTATGTCAGTTATTATTGATATTTATTATTCATTTATAGTATCATAAATATGCCAATCAATAAAATATTCCGACCAAAGTTCGTATGAAATATTTGTATCGCTTATGTTAATGAACAGATAACATTGTGTATAATAATAACAAATAAAAATTATTTTGAGAAAAGATTGTTTTGTTTGAAAATATTTTAAACGTTTCTAAAATGACCTCCGAATACTATTATTGGTATAATAATAATATTATTTTTGTTATTTTCTTGAAAAAAAAATGGTAAAGTTTTATCTCCAATTTTAAGATACTATTGAAGATTTGATGAATTTCATCTTTTTTATCTCAATTTTTTAAAATACCATTTTCAAATATTGCCTCATTCTACAAGACTTATTAGTTTTTATAAAAACATCATTCATTTTCTATGGTTGATTTCACGCAAAATCTATAAATAAGATCTATAATGTTTTAATGTTAAATAGGTGTTAGGCTCATATATTATATACCATATATTATTTTGAAGTGAAATTAATTTTATTGTATCCTTTTAGTTTGTTTTGTTATCTCTTTTAGGAGTATAACGGATATAGTGCCTCACATGAATAATGTCCTAGGTGTCTTTATTATTTTATTAACACTGGTTTGAATTTATCGTTTATGTTGTTAAGTATTTATATTATTTTGAATGGTCAACTATACTTGGGTCTTGATTTTAGTGAAAAATGGAGATTTTACCATAACTAAAACGTTTCTACTATAGTTTATTGTTTTTTTTTTGTGTTTTCTCATATTATTAATTTTGAATTATTTGAGCTTCGTGAATACTATGCAGTATTCTATCTCATATTTTCTTCGGTTAACACATATTATCATTATATATTTTGTGTCCATATATCTTTAATTATCTATCCGTAGACTTGTTCAAATAAACACGGCTTTAGACATAAAATGTCAATTTCTACTAACCTCCTGCTTTATCAATCCAAAATATTAAATTCCTTCAATAATCATACTCAAATTGATTCCATCTACACGGACTTCCAAAAAACCTTCGATAAAGTCAATCACAAATTACTTCTTAAAAATTAAATAGTTTTGGTTTTAGTGGGAACTTTTTAAATTGGATAGAATCTTATCCAACTTGCCGTACACAAGCAGTAAAGTTATCTCTTTTCACCTCCAATTCTTTTAGTGTAGGTTCAGGTGTTCCGCAAGGTTCTCATCTGGGTTCTCTGTTATTTATATTATTTGTTAACGATTTACCCACTGTTCTGGATTGTAATCTCAGTATCAAAACTGTATTCTTAATTGTCTTTTTTCATTGTAAATATTAATTGTTACTGTACTATTGTTAAACATTTTAAAGGGTATACCCGTTTATATATAAATAAATAAATAAATAAGTGCATTTGTCCAGGTGAAGGTTTACCTAACTATGTCAAAAACCCAATGTATTGGCCTTGCATTGAGGCCGAATCGTTTGTAGTGTTAACGATACAGTTTTCAATGTTGAAATTATTATTGAACATAACTTTTCATGACAACTTATACCAAAATTAAAAACTGTTGGCCGCCATAGCAGCCCTCAAAGATACCGGCCAACATGTTAGGTAAGGTTACATTTTATAATGAATTTTTGATTAGATTGATTATTTAGAATTTAGATGATAGATAATAAAATGGGAATCGATCTTAGAAATTGTAACTTCTATTTTATATTAAAGTGAATAATGAAACATGAAGGGCTTTTATAATTTAATATTCATATATTTCTAATGATTATTAATATGATATATTTTTAAAAATCTTTAATTTACAAGAAGAATGAAAAATGGTAACATTCAGGCTGCTTTATAGAATTTATTTTTATTTATAATTATATTAAAATTCAAACTCGGTCGACGAACCTAGCAAAGAAAAGGATAAAATATTAATATTCAATACAATTATAATTTTTACACAAATACACATAATTTTAATACAATCAGAATTAATACTGTCAATATTTTAAGGTTTTTAAATGGGTGTATTACTACATAAAGCAAATATAAATAACATTACACTATAAGTCTGTGGTCTCTAAGTATCAAATGTTTTTTTTTTTTTTTTAGAGCAATTACAAGCCTTGAAGGCCTTTTGCCGCTTTTACCACATTCCCCCACAGTTCCCGATCATCCGCATCCTCAATTTTTGTCGTTCCCAAGCTTTCCAGATCTTTGTTTACTCTATCGAACCATCGCTGGCGAGGCCTTCCTCTTGGCCTCTTGCCGTTGGGTTTATTGACTAGAACTTTATGAATAAGCTTATCCTTTGCCCTCCATACATGACCAGCCCACTCTAGTCTTTTAGCTTTCAGACATGCTTGTATGTTTGGTTTATTGAAAATGCTTTCGATGTCTTCATTCTTTCTTCTTTCAAAACTTCCTGACTCCGGGTTTAGTATGGGACCATATATATTTCTTAGTATTTTCCTCTCGAAAATTAGGAGTTTTAGTTCATCTCCTATTGTTGTTGGCCAGGTCTCACAGGCGTACATCGCAATAGGTCGTAGGTAGGCTATATACAGCTTCGTTTTAGTTTCTCTTGATAGTAACCTTGATGACAACATGCTTCTCATTGTGTGATAACCTCTGTTTGCCGAAGCAAGTCTCAGCTTAACTTCATTGTGCATGTCATTTCTTTGGTTTATATTAACCCCCAAATATTTAAAATCTCCAACTTGTTCAAATAAGTATTGCCCAACCCTGAGACTTTGCATAACTGTCGGCTTTCTCGTAACAATCATAAATTTTGTTTTACTTTCATTAACTCGAAGTCCCATTTTTTCACTATTTTTTAACAAATTAAGAGTACTTGTAGTTAACTCCTCTTCAAGGATAACGATATCATCAGCGTATGCTAACAAAGTATTCCCTCCAAGCATCTCCATTTCCCTACTATTTTGCATTTCTCTAATTACTCTTTCCAGAGCTAGGTTGAACAGTGTAGGAGACAACGCATCCCCTTGCCTTAGTCCATTCCTAACCTCAAACTGTGTTGACGTTTCTCCTAGGTAACGCACCCTACAGAAAGTGTTCGAGTTACAATTTCTAATTGGTCTTACAAGTTTGTTTAGAAAACCAAAATCTTCAAGTGCTATCCATAGTTGATTCCTGTTAATACTATCATAGGCCTGCTTAAAATCAATAAAAGTCATATATAAGTCCTTGTTATATTCGTAATATTTTTCCATGGTTTGTCGTATAGTAAATATATGATCGCTGGTCGATTTTCCTTTTCGGAAGCCACATTGGTATTCACCAATTATCTCTGAGGCATACTTTTCGATCCTGTTTAATATAGCAGTGGTGAGTACCTAATACAAAATATAGGTTTTAATGAATACATATTCACATAAATAACTTATTCATAAAATATGAAGTAACAACCCCAGATATTCTCATAATAACAAAAATAAGTGGGCTTCAATAATTGGAGAAAGTAAGGTAAAGAAAGTGCACACTCCTAACCCCGTCAATCATATTTTAGTACATATCATAGTCTCGACACTAATAGTATATGATTATAAAGATGCTTCATCAATTGCCCTACTAAGTTGTCAACTATTTAATTCATTATCAGAGATATAAATTATAAACACACCCAGTATAGTTATTACTTATTACTTTAAATATATTTAATACTTTCATACCTATAAAATGAGTAAATTTAATAATTCATTCAAATTGATCACAATGAGATTCACATTTGAATAATTATTGTGCTACTAACATAACTTAAAATTTTTTTCAATTATTCAAATAATCAATATGATCCAGAAAATAAATAAATAGTAAAAAAAAAGATTTCAATTCTCATCGCTTAAACAAAAAATAATAATTTGAATTATTTTTAATTAAACTAGTTTTATTAAAAATTAAAAACTTATTACAAGTTTTATATTCAATCTTCCAACAAAAGTTTTAAGTATATCAAAGAAGTATAGGCAGCTGCTTTCTGAGCCTCCTCAAATGTTTTCCCTTTACCTATGTTTACCACGAGAGGATTAATAACAAGTTGTACTACAATTCAAAATCACCTAAAAAAAATTTTAATAAAAAATACGATTCATTTTTTTAGATAAAAATTTCTCGTTTAACTCAGAGCCTGAAGACGAAAATCAATTTCTTTAACGATAAAGAACGCTCTAAAACCAATAACAAGTAAAATAAACCATTGTTCCGCGTTATCTGAAAACGTATTCCACACCTCGTCCTTTGCATATTGTTGCGTATAACAATGTACAGTTAAATATTTCTCGGGACAATAAATTATGAGATTCTACGAGTAAATTCGAATTGTAAGAACCCACGCGACGATTTTTCGTATTCGTCAAAAACGATACTACGATGAGAACGCGGTGGCCGGTGGTTCGCTAGTGATAAGTGAACATTTTCGTTTCGACGGTTATGGTTGTATGGTCTGCTCATCGTTGATAGTGACGGCGACTTGATACGGATCTATCTTTCAATTGATATTATGATTAATTGTATCGTCGTCCAATACTACCGAAAAGCATCATGTTAACCACGGTCGTTATCGAGTACAAGAACGTAATTGACAAGCTTTACGGATTTTAACAGTGGTAACTAACTGACCTATATAAATATGTACTTGTATTTTATGTTCCGTCCGTGCTACTGGGAAGCTATTATTGTCCTTGGTCTCTGTCCCTGGGTTCTTCTTAATAATGTTGTACGAAAAGAACACGACACATATGTGTGTATTAATATGTTCACTGTTTTTGTGTCTTTCCGTACACATTATTAAGTTCCTTTTATATTCTGGTCGGTGTCTACTTGCTCTTGCTTTCGTAGTGCTTTTGCACGCGCTCTTTTGGCGGCGTTTTGTCCTATCTCTGAATCAGGGCGTGACGGTTACAACCATATGAAATGCTCTTGTACACTATCTACAAACTTTAAACTGTCCGCGGTTTTTAGTTGTTTTTGTGTTAACCGTACAAAGTGTCCTACAACCATCAAAGTCCGATGAAAGGGACCACGATTCTAACTATGAAAAAAAAAATTAAAAAATAACTTAATCGATCCGTACCTCCTGCGCAGGTTCAGCGTGGCCCAGCTGGTCAAGGCGTTCGACACGCACCAGGAAGTGGTGACCAAGCGGTCGCTGAAGGTGACCATGAACCCGGTCGCCAAGGACAAGACCACCACCGCGACGACGGTGGTACCGGACGCCTGCGACAACAAGGACGACTCGCTGACCAACGCCGAGTTCCCGACGGGACCGAACGCGCTGCGGCTGTTCATACCCAACCTAGACATATGCGGAGGGTCCGCGGCGGCGGCGGCGGCGGCCGCGAAGAGGACTCGCGGTGAAGTGGGCGGCCGGGACGACGAGAGCGCCCGGAGTCCGAATTCGGATGACTGTCGCAAACGGTCCAACGTGAACGACGACTGCGGGGCGGACAACATCAACTGACGACCAACCCCCCCCCCCCGGTGTCGATATACGTGTATTTATTTTAATATTAAAATTTTTATGTAAACTGCAATTATTTTCTGTTTTTTCGTTTCTTTTTTATATAAATATAAATCTTATATAGTGTATTATATTATTAATTATCATATTATTGCCTATTTATATATATATATATATTTACCGTAATGCGTAAGGATTTCGCGTCGTGATTACACGTGTATTACACAGTGCGCGCGCAATAGAATTATTATTGTATGATTATCATTATTATTGTTGTTGCGTACGACGCGCGTTCGCACGTGTTTTGCCACTAATAGTGTTGCGCATCTTAGCCGTGTTCACTTGTTAATAATTATCAGCTACAAACACTACAGTAGTGTTGGCGGCGAGACGCGTTTCTGGCAACACCGAGCGGCGCGTGGCGAACGCGTAAAATAAACGTGTACACCGTTCCAGCGTTATGCCCAGACGTTTTTGGTTTTTTTCCCATCTCCTCCATCTCTCCGAACCTTGCAGCGTGTTACCTCCTAGCGAATAGAGGAAAACATGGTGTCCGAGCTGTATGATACACATGTGGAAAATCACGCGAATGTTATGTGTTACGCACAACGCGCAAACGGGTGTAGAACCTTTCACCGTTTCTCCGACCAAACGGTTTGGTTGTCGTGTGCAGTCAAAAATCAAAATCCTACACGGTAAACTCGCGATGCACTCGAGCACATCAGCAGTGACGCAACAAGCGCGAGGGCTGAAGTGCACTGTGCAAAATGGATGTCCCGGGGAAATGGTTTAAAATATTATATAAATGTACAACGTAAAATCACAACTTATTTATTAATTTCGAGACAGTTTATGAAAAATATTATTGAGTCTGTTGAGTCTTTGGTGTTGTTGAGTGATGTGGAGATTGTATTTTCTGGAAGATTGCACTTTTCTCCGAGTTCTTTGTAGGATCGGCAATCAGTTAAAATGTGTTTGATACTTAGTTGGACTCGGCAAGATGAGCAAATGGGAGGGTCTTCGTTATTCATTAGGTAATTGTGAGAGGTTTGAGAGTGACCGATGCGGAGCCTGTTTAATGCTACCTCGGTAGTCGGTTTTACTTGGCAATTGGCATGTCAAGTGATGAGGCCATGAAGAAACATTTTGATTGACTTCATGGAGTTTAGGGATTTTGCGATTCCACAATAATCTTTATTCAATAAATATTACGTTATATTAACCGGAAATAAACACCACTACGCAATACGCAGATTCATAAGACCGTATTCTGATGAAAAATGTCAGTTTTAATAAATATTTCTACATTTTTTATGTAAAGAAAAAAATCACGATGTTAAGACGTATGCTAAAGAGGTGCATGCGGCTCCGGAAACGCAGGTGGTTGCCGACCAATGTGCTATGAACAAAACACAACGAAATTTATATATTAATATTAATATATTTTGCAAAGTTATCACGGCCCGAAGTATAAAACAAAATATTTTATAAAATTTAAACTCACCTATTAATTATTATTCCCATGTAATACTCCGTGTAACAATTTCGATCAAAACCTATGCGAGGTTCCCTCGGAAATGTTCTTCTCTTGCATTTGCATAATAGGTGTTTAGACTTAAAAGATTGTTTTTTACTTTTTACGAGCTAGTGTTTTTCCGTAATCACAACAATCATACACCGTACCTGTCAATTAATTAGAATTGATAAAAAAAAGCCTCTGTTGAATAAGAACACAATGTTTCGTGTATTTACTTGCAACGCGTGTAGACGAACGACGCTACGTCAGTATTCGATGCGGTAAAACCGCGGTACAAAAAGGTTCACAATATACTGTTTTCTCGTTTACCCGTATTCGCAAAGATCACGTGACGTGTGCAGTACGCATCACGTATGTGAAATTTATTTTAATATTATAATATACCAGGATGATTTTTAGACGTGCTCATCCGGCATTCCCTTTTTTGGCCGTAAAAATGTTTTAAATTGTAATTTTTTTTCAATGTTCAAGTTACTGCGGTATAAGTACTGCGTTTTCCACAATGTTTTTTTTCCATAGTTTTTATGGTTAACTTGAACATTGAAAAAAAAAATTTTAACTAAAACATTTTTACGGCCAAATAAGGGGGTGAGCACTTCAAATAAAATTCTCCTACATATGTACACAAACATTCGTAGGTAATGGTTTACGAGTATGTTAATGCGAACTTTGACCATTTCGTTTATTTCTCCAATCATGTATAATATGATAGTACAATGTATCGTGCACGTTTGCTTCCGATCGGTGTAGGCTGCAGGGTGTAACAAATACCATTTTCACGGCAAAGATTTGTATATGTTTACTTATTTACAATTGTTATTAAATTAAAAATTTCCATTTCCTTCGTCTCTGGAAACGTCAAAAATGATCACGCAATAAAAGATGCTTAAATTACATAAGTATGGCGCTCGTGACTTCAAAAGCTGTACTGACCTATCCTGGATCCAATCAGATTCGACCGACATTTCAGTTAAAAGTGTTTCTCGTAAAGCACAATAACAATTGTTATTATTATTTTTATAATTATTATTATTATGATGAACCTGTTTACATTACAAGAATTTTAATGAGAGAACAATTGATTTTGTTGTATTCACGGCTCACGCGTTCATTGATATCACCTTAAAGGCATCTAAAGTTTGCGTCCCACGCAAATAATTGTTAGCTGTACCATTTTCCTAAACTGTTTTTCAAGGCACGTCGGACTTGGTTCGCCTATACTATTGTCACTGCCACGACAGGCGCACGACGATGAGTAGGGAACGGATTTCACATTTATCTGATCGGTAATTAGTTATTACTTATTACTAATAACTAAATGAATATAATACTTATAGAAGTACGACGAGGCAAAATAAATAGTTTTTAATTTTATTCTTTTAGAATGGATTTTAACCAAATGTTTATCAAATGGTATCCAATCTTATAAAAAAATTACTTTAAAACATACAAATGCTCCAAATATGTAAAATAAAAGTTACATTTTTTAATTCCTTGGTGTATAAAATTAACTTTGTACTTGTAACGATTTTATAAGATAGAACGATTGAGTTATTAACCATTGTAGCATATTAGAAGTAAATTTCCAGAGTAGGTAAGTTTATCTTAGTAAACTATTTGACATTGTAGTTTAGTACTCTATTTTTAATAACGGCGTTTTATTTTTATAAACTAAGCATATTATAGATTATATACCTACTTCTTATGCTTAATTTTTTTTCAAATGTATTGAACGACGAAATCAAAATCAAAATCATAATTTTTAATATTAATTTGTATAATTTCCTGCCTAAGACGACAAATTGTTATTGCGACCTACGTTGCTGAGAATAAGATCAAGGTATGTGTATTGTGGTGGTGGCGAACCGAAATTAGACCGGTAATCGTGAAAAGTCGGCTACGGCGGCAGGTTGTCGGGCCGTGCTCAAATACGCGACCACGTCGCTATCGCGATTGATTTGGATTATTTATAATATTTATAATATTTATAATATTCAATATAACAATAATATAATATCACGTCCACAACCGAGTACGTAACTAAATATACATTTATTAGCTGGCTCCAGTTAAACACGATCAACCGGATGTCACGTAGACACAATTGAAAGGCTAATTGTTTATTATTTAACAAACAATCCTTCGAAAATTTGAAAATTAAATTTTTATTAAAAACAGTTTTTCGCGGATACTATATAATACAAAATTCTCTAACACGCACACTCTATATTATAACCAGCGAACAACTGTCAACATTTACACGCAGTACTCGAGCGTACATTTTAAAAGATCACAGCAAAAATGGCAAATGCGAGCAAACAAACCGGCTTGCCGAAACTTTCAGCTGCAATACAGCAGACTCCTGAGCAAAGTTCGCGTTGGTTTGATTGGATGCCGACATGGAAGGGAAAAGAGGACGTCGGAACACAGCCAGAGGACAACAACACCGGATCCGCAGTGAAAGATGCCGTTCCCATAATGGATGGAAGAACGCGTAACGCCGAAGATCAATGGCTGGCGAACGAAAGATTTTCGGACAATTCAATAAACTGGAAATGTAAGCATAAACACAAATAAATCAATTCTCACGTGGCACAACGTTGTGTATACAATACTTGTATGTTCATGTTTATACAGCTGAGCTGAATCCTAGAAATATGATAATGTCTCAGTTCATGTCAACGTTGGTGGACCGAAATAGACTCGACAATGAGAGGATAAACATTTTCCCAGGTTTGTCTATACGTATTGAATTACTGTAGAACATTGAAAAACAGGTATGTTCGCATAATTCATAGTACGAAAAAATTTTAGATTGTTTAGAAACCGATAACGATGTGACGCTGACCGAAGACATGGCAACAATGCTAGATCGGAAAAAGGAAAACACGGATTTAGAAAAGGCAACGAAAGGTGAACCATAATTTTTTGTTCCATAGCGAACGACTAATAATAACAATTATCGTTGGTTTTTAGACATTACCGAACTGAAGGAGAAAAATGCTGCCATGATCAAAGAATTAGTATTTATGAAAGAAATGCATCGCCAGAATATAATAGAGGACGAAATGAAACATATAAAAGGCAAATTAAATTATTGAACACAGTTTCAGATAAATTAAAAACGTCGTGATAAATTGTAAAATATTTCTTGTTCACGAATATAGATAAATGTATGGCGGCTGTACAAAATCAACAAGCTAAATACCAGGTGGTAGTTGAACAATTTAATGATAATATGGACAAAATGATGAAAACTTCGAACAGCCGCTTTAGTAGTAATTCAACTGAAATTTCTATTCGTATAGTATACTTGAATGTGGCTTAAAATCCAAAAAAATATTGATTTATAGATTAACCTATGCAAATTATTCAGAAATATTTTTATTTTGTTCATATTGAAAGTGGGTTGAACGTTACATGGAGATACGTCGTTACTTGGATATGTCTTGTGACTTATGAATTCAGTTAACATCTAATGATAATAATAATATAATAATAATAATAATACATATTGGCCCTCTCATGCCAACAGACATCCCGACGTTCTTGACTTTTTTATTACTACGCTCCCTAGTCATATAAAATACACTATTATCAACTCATCGGACCTCTCTTCCGATCACTCACCAATTATACTCACCCTAAACGACACTCAAGCTACAACAAAAAACTATCCAACCACCACTCCAGGCAAAACAAACTGGAAAAAATTTAGTCAATCCATAGATGATGCCATCACCCTCAACATACCCTTGAAAAGCCCATCTGAAATAGATACTGCGGTACACTCCTTAGCAAATATTGTTCAAAATGCCGCACTTGATGCATCCCAAATTAACCCGTCCCTCACTCGTTCAACCAACGTCCTACCCCCTCACATAACTCAACTCATAACAGAAAAGCGTCGCGCCCGCCGCACTTGGCAAAGAACTCACTTGCCAAGTGACAAAAGCCATCTTAACCTACTCACTAACTCCTTAAAAAATATTCTCCGGAAACACAACTCTGATCAATTTCAAAACTACTTAGAATCTCTCTCAAACACTGACAACTCACTTTGGAAAGCCACTAAAAATGTACTAAAGGAAAAAATTAAAATACCTCCTCTGCGGTATCCAGACAACTCTCTAGCATCATCCAACCTTGACAAAGCCAAATTGAATAATTTGCATCAGACCTCGAAAATAGATTCACACCACACCCAAATTTACCCAATAGAATCCATTACTCTAATATTGAAGCCTCTCTGTTAAACTCGCTCCCAATGTGTCTTCCCACAAAACATACCTCTCCTTCTGAAGTCTTAAATATCATAACAAAGTTAAAAAACAACAAATCTCCTGGCCATGACTTAATAACCAATACCATTGCTAAACATCTGCCTAAGAAAGCAATCTTACTTCTTACCTACATCTATAATAGTATTCTTCGCCTATCCTATATCCCTTCCACCTGGAAACATTCAGTTGTCATCCTAATCCACAAGTCAGGCAAACCTCCTGATCAACCCTCCTCATATAGGCCTATTAGCCTACTTCCCACTTTCTCAAAAATCTTAGAAAAAATCATTTTAAAAAGAATCTACCCAATTCTAAAAGATAAAAAAATTATACCAAATGACCAATTTGGTTTTAGGAGTAATCACTCCTCTCTTCACCAACTACACAGAATAGTTGACAATATCTCTTCATCCCTTGAACGAAAACAATTCTGCTCTGGTGTTTTTCTCGACGTTGCTCAGGCGTTTGATCGTGTCTGGCACGAAGGGCTATTATTCAAACTACTATTTTTACCCACTCCGTTATTTCTTTTACTCAAATCATTCCTATCTAACCGCACATTTTCAGCAAGATGTGAAGACGAAACTTCTGACCCACATCCTATAAAGGCAGGCGTCCCTCAAGGCAGTATCCTATCTCCGACTCTCTACAATATATTTACAGCAGACCTACCCCATTCTAACAACACCACTCTAGCTACTTTCGCTGACGACACGGCAATAATCTCAACGAACTCCGAAATAGACACCACTGTAAATAACCTCCAAGAACACCTAACTCAACTACAACATTGGTTCACTCTATGGAAAATCAAAATTAATGAAAACAAATCCTCTCACATCACCTTTACCCTCAGGCCAAAAACAACCCCACCGGTCTACATAAATAATCAAATAATTCCTATAGACAAATCAGTCAAATATCTAGGACTCATTCTTGATCAAAGATTAACTTGGGCTGATCATATCAAAACCAAAAGAATTTCTCTTAACCTCAGGCTTCACAAATTACGACCACTTCTTCGTTCCAAAACCTCTCTCACAAACAAAATTTTAATTTATAAACAAATTTTACGTCCCGCAATGACATACGGAATTCAACTGTGGGGAACCTCGAAAAAATCAAACCTTATCA
Organism: Periphyllus acericola; assembly: GCA_949715065.1. NCBI lineage: Eukaryota > Metazoa > Arthropoda > Insecta > Hemiptera > Aphididae > Periphyllus > Periphyllus acericola. The sequence continues at coordinate 5,198,490 of OX454265.1, read as the reverse complement.
AATTCCAAGCGTTCCAATCAATAACTCTACGGGTCCTATCCAATGCCCCCTGGTATGTCAGCAACCACACTCTTCACCACGACCTCAATCTACCTCATTTATCCTCACTTGCCTCTCATCAGTATAACAAATTCCATACAAATACCTTTAACCATTCCAATCCACTAATATCTAAACTCTCTTCTAGGGCAATACCTGACAACCCTCCCCGTCGTCTCAAACGCAATTGGCCGCGTGATTTGCTTAAAATTATTTAGTACCATAGTATTATTATAAAAATTACCTCCCCCCCATGTTCATAATCTGGAAGTAGTGTCACTGGACACTCCCTTCCCTCACGTTGTCATGTCTAGTAATCAGGTTATCTAATTTACTTATTGTTTCTTCTATGTACACAGATTGTAAATATATTTTAAATAAAAAAAAAAAAAAAATAATAATAATAATAATAATAATAATAATAATAATAATAATAATAATAATAATTATAATAATAATAATAATAATAATAATAATAATAATAATAATAATAATGATGTATAACTGTAATATAGTGAAAATATACATGGAAACATTAATAATCAATCATTTTTCGTCGGTGTTTAGATGGCGGTGAGTGGAAGAAAGAAGAAGAAATGTTCATCAAAAAAGAACTGTGCATGCTGCGAGACAATGTCTACAGAATGGAACAGAAAACAAAAACAATAGACAGTATCGGATTATTTTAATATTAAAGCATTGATAACTCAATAAAGTAGACACTGTGGACAATCAGTAATATAATTGTTGCGTATTATCACACAGGTTCGATGTCTGCTCAAAGTGTCAAGTTAAACAAGACTATAGACAAATTACAAGCTTGCACGGAAAAGGTTTCGATAACATCGAACAACGATTGTAATCAAGCTTACATTATTCTAATTACTGTGAATTTCATCGCATGAAATGCATATTTTATGTACAATTTTGCTTTTAGTTGGATCAGAAGCCGATTACAAAACGGTATACAATATACGGCTGGACAATCTTGAAAAGAGCGTGAACGCGTTAAAATCCGAAAAGCAATCACTGATTCTGGCTAACAGAAAGATGACTAAAGAAATCAAAAGTATTCATTTTAAATTGTATTTATTTATCTATCCTACAATAAATTGTAATCAAACGAAAAATCACTTGTTACAAGGTATTAAACGTAAACGTTTGGTGAGCAAAATAGTTTTCAATGCATTCAGGGGTCAAATTAAAAAGGACTTGGACTACGTCAAGAGACATACACATGCTATAGAAAGTAATACATAGTACACGTTTATAAAAATATTTTCTGAAACTTAAATATTATGTTTAACGTTTATACTTTACACAGTGCATTTAAATACACCTACTAAAGACAGAGATAACGTGAATACCAAAAACATCGCTCGTCATAAATACGACAAATTAAAACTACGACTGTCTATGGTTGAAAGTAATATTAAGTCGTCTATAAATTCAAATGAAATGACCATAATATTAATATAGTGAACATGGTTCTAATTATTTTACAGATAGCATTTGTGAAGTAGGGATGACGAATCAGATCAAGGCAGATCAAATGATGCAGAATATGATGAATATGTCGTATGCGTATTCAAGTGGTGGAAGGGACGAGTCAACATCAGAGTTAACAAACGTCCATTGCGACGCAAAAAATCAACGAGCGTACTCACCTCATTCGCCCTCGCCATCGGCACCTCCAAAAATACCGCCACCACCTCCATTTCAGCCTCCCACGCCACAAGCAGGACCTTCTACTCAATATTCTAGATATACGATTAATTCAGATCTATTGAAAGCCATGTCCAAAGAATTAAGAAAACCTGATAGTAAGAATGTTAGGAAAATTCCAAGGCGGGGGGATATGAAGATTCCTAGTAAAGTCACAACTACTGCTGAGCAAGACGTCCCTTTGCCTTCACAAGCACTTACATTACCGTTGCTAGCTCCAGATTTCCCTGTAGAGCCTACAGAACCTTCAGCATCTGCACTGACGTTAGTAGCTCCAAAATCACAAGTTGAGCCACCAGCATTAACAGAAATTTCAATAACCATTGATCCAGAGTCACGTGTAGATACTCCAGAACCTCCAGCAACTACAATAAAATTAGTAGCCCCGGAGTCATCTGTTGAGCCACTAGTAACATCAGAAATGTCAGTAACAATTAATCCAGAGTCACGTGTAGAGACTCCAGAACCTCCAGCACCTACAATAAAATTAGTAGCCTCGGAGTCATATGTTGAGCCACTAGTAACATCAGAAATGTCAGTAACAATTAATCCAGAGTCACGTGTAGAGACTCCAGAACCTCCAGCACCTACAATAAAATTAGTAGCCTCGGAGTCATATGTTGAGCCACTAGTAACATCAGAAATTTCAGTAACAATTGATACTGAATCACGTGTAGAGACTCCAAAACCTCCAGCACCCACAATAAAATTAGTAGCCTCGGAGTCATCTGTTGAGCCACTAGTAACATCAGAAATGTCACTAATAATAAGCCCAGAGCCTCCAAAATCGCCACCACCTTCAATAATATTGACTCCCACATCATCCGAAGAGGATCTAGCAAAATAACGATATTCATTATGATAATCAGTAGTGCCTAAAATAATTTTAATACGCATTATTATTTTACTACTACCAATCTTCTACAAAAAGAGTTACATACAACGGACTTAAATAATTGAAGAAATTAAAACAAGTATACTCAATAAGAAAGATGGCACAAGGGTGACATTTTTTAATCTTTTTCCATTTCCGAAACTTGGGTCATACTAATTGATTATATTAGAAAAATATCTTAAGGTCGTTAAGGAGGATGATTATTGTATATTTTTTTGAAGTTTTAGATTAAAAACAGAACTTATCGACTATTTACGATGGGTTGATTTCAATTCTGTAAAAAATTTACGAATTCTTGGACCACGTTACTAGGTTATGCTACAGATTTATAAATTTTTTTAATAAAAAGAACGTATTAATATTGGTTATTGATTTCCAGCATAATCTATTTATAACGTGAACAAGCAACAAAGTTTAATCTGTTTACAGCATTTAAATTGGCCCATTGTAAATAATCGAAAGTTGTCTCTCTCTTTGATCGAAGAGATCGAAAAATTAGACCGTTTTCATTCCTCTTAAGATATTATTCTGATATTATCAATTAGTAAAACCAATAAGTAAATGTAATTAGTTTGGAATGGAAAAGATTTAAATGTGTCTTGTTCCATTTTACCACAGAGTACACTTGTTTTAGTTTCCTCATTATTTTCAGAAACACCCTGTATGTAACTGATTTCTTAGAAGATGGGTTGTTCAATTAATAATGCTAATGTTGAATAAAATATTTTGTGTGCAACTGATTATGTCAGTTATTATTGATATTTATTATTCATTTATAGTATCATAAATATGCCAATCAATAAAATATTCCGACCAAAGTTCGTATGAAATATTTGTATCGCTTATGTTAATGAACAGATAACATTGTGTATAATAATAACAAATAAAAATTATTTTGAGAAAAGATTGTTTTGTTTGAAAATATTTTAAACGTTTCTAAAATGACCTCCGAATACTATTATTGGTATAATAATAATATTATTTTTGTTATTTTCTTGAAAAAAAAATGGTAAAGTTTTATCTCCAATTTTAAGATACTATTGAAGATTTGATGAATTTCATCTTTTTTATCTCAATTTTTTAAAATACCATTTTCAAATATTGCCTCATTCTACAAGACTTATTAGTTTTTATAAAAACATCATTCATTTTCTATGGTTGATTTCACGCAAAATCTATAAATAAGATCTATAATGTTTTAATGTTAAATAGGTGTTAGGCTCATATATTATATACCATATATTATTTTGAAGTGAAATTAATTTTATTGTATCCTTTTAGTTTGTTTTGTTATCTCTTTTAGGAGTATAACGGATATAGTGCCTCACATGAATAATGTCCTAGGTGTCTTTATTATTTTATTAACACTGGTTTGAATTTATCGTTTATGTTGTTAAGTATTTATATTATTTTGAATGGTCAACTATACTTGGGTCTTGATTTTAGTGAAAAATGGAGATTTTACCATAACTAAAACGTTTCTACTATAGTTTATTGTTTTTTTTTTGTGTTTTCTCATATTATTAATTTTGAATTATTTGAGCTTCGTGAATACTATGCAGTATTCTATCTCATATTTTCTTCGGTTAACACATATTATCATTATATATTTTGTGTCCATATATCTTTAATTATCTATCCGTAGACTTGTTCAAATAAACACGGCTTTAGACATAAAATGTCAATTTCTACTAACCTCCTGCTTTATCAATCCAAAATATTAAATTCCTTCAATAATCATACTCAAATTGATTCCATCTACACGGACTTCCAAAAAACCTTCGATAAAGTCAATCACAAATTACTTCTTAAAAATTAAATAGTTTTGGTTTTAGTGGGAACTTTTTAAATTGGATAGAATCTTATCCAACTTGCCGTACACAAGCAGTAAAGTTATCTCTTTTCACCTCCAATTCTTTTAGTGTAGGTTCAGGTGTTCCGCAAGGTTCTCATCTGGGTTCTCTGTTATTTATATTATTTGTTAACGATTTACCCACTGTTCTGGATTGTAATCTCAGTATCAAAACTGTATTCTTAATTGTCTTTTTTCATTGTAAATATTAATTGTTACTGTACTATTGTTAAACATTTTAAAGGGTATACCCGTTTATATATAAATAAATAAATAAATAAGTGCATTTGTCCAGGTGAAGGTTTACCTAACTATGTCAAAAACCCAATGTATTGGCCTTGCATTGAGGCCGAATCGTTTGTAGTGTTAACGATACAGTTTTCAATGTTGAAATTATTATTGAACATAACTTTTCATGACAACTTATACCAAAATTAAAAACTGTTGGCCGCCATAGCAGCCCTCAAAGATACCGGCCAACATGTTAGGTAAGGTTACATTTTATAATGAATTTTTGATTAGATTGATTATTTAGAATTTAGATGATAGATAATAAAATGGGAATCGATCTTAGAAATTGTAACTTCTATTTTATATTAAAGTGAATAATGAAACATGAAGGGCTTTTATAATTTAATATTCATATATTTCTAATGATTATTAATATGATATATTTTTAAAAATCTTTAATTTACAAGAAGAATGAAAAATGGTAACATTCAGGCTGCTTTATAGAATTTATTTTTATTTATAATTATATTAAAATTCAAACTCGGTCGACGAACCTAGCAAAGAAAAGGATAAAATATTAATATTCAATACAATTATAATTTTTACACAAATACACATAATTATAATACAATCAGAATTAATACTGTCATTATTTTAAGGTTTTTAAATGGGTGTATTACTACATAAAGCAAATATAAATAACATTACACTATAAGTCTGTGGTCTCTAAGTATCAAATGTTTTTTTTTTTTTTTAGAGCAATTACAAGCCTTGAAGGCCTTTTGCCGCTTTTACCACATTCCCCCACAGTTCCCGATCATCCGCATCCTCAATTTTTGTCGTTCCCAAGCTTTCCAGATCTTTGTTTACTCTATCGAACCATCGCTGGCGAGGCCTTCCTCTTGGCCTCTTGCCGTTGGGTTTATTGACTAGAACTTTATGAATAAGCTTATCCTTTGCCCTCCATACATGACCAGCCCACTCTAGTCTTTTAGCTTTCAGACAACGCATCCCCTTGCCTTAGTCCATTCCTAACCTCAAACTGTGTTGACGTTTCTCCTAGGTAACGCACCCTACAGAAAGTGTTCGAGTTACAATTTCTAATTAGTCTTACAAGTTTGTTTGGAAAACCAAAATCTTCAAGTGCTATCCATAGTTGATTCCTGTTAATACTATCATAGGCCTGCTTAAAATCAATAAAAATCATATATAAGTCCTTGTTATATTCGTAATATTTTTCCATGGTTTGTCGTATAGTAAATATATGATCGCTGGTCGATTTTCCTTTTCGGAAGCCACATTGGTATTCACCAATTATCTCTGAGGCATACTTTTCGATCCTGTTTAATATAGCAGTGGTGAGTACCTAATACAAAATATAGGTTTTAATGAATACATATTCACATAAATAACTTATTCATAAAATATGAAGTAACAACCCCAGATATTCTCATAATAGCAAAAATAGGTGGGCTTCAATAATTGGAGAAAGTAAGGTAAAGAAAGTGCACACTCCTAACCCCGTCAATCATATTTTAGTACATATCATAGTCTCGACACTAATAGTATATGATTATAAAGATGCTTCATCAATTGCCCTACTAAGTTGTCAACTATTTAATTCATTATCAGAGATATAAATTATAAACACACCCAGTATAGTTATTACTTATTACTTTAAATATATTTAATACTTTCATACCTATAAAATGAGTAAATTTAATAATTCATTCAAATTGATCACAATGAGATTCACATTTGAATAATTATTGTGCTACTAACATAACTTAAAATTTTTTTCAATTATTCAAATAATCAATATGATCCAGAAAATAAATAAATAGTAAAAAAAAAGATTGCAATTCTCATCACTTAAACAAAAAATAATAATTTGAATTATTTTTAATTAAACTAGTTTTATTAAAAATTAAAAACTTATTACAAGTTTTATATTCAATCTTCCAACAAAAGTTTTAAGTATATCAAAGAAGTATAGGCAGCTGCTTTCTGAGCCTCCTCAAATGCTTTCCCTTTACCTATGTTTACCACGAGAGGATTAATAACAAGTTGTACTACAATTCAAAATCACCTAAAAAAAATTTTAATAAAAAATACGATTCATTTTTTTAGATAAAAATTTCTCGTTTAACTCAGAGCCTGAAGACGAAAATCAATTTCTTTAACGATAAAGAACGCGCTAAAACCAATAACAAGTAAAATAAACCATTGTTCCGCGTTACCTGAAAACGTATTCCGAACCTCGTCCTTTGCATATTGTTGCGTATAACAATGTACTGTTAAATATTTCTCGGGACAATAAATTATGAGATTCTACGAGTAAATTCGAATTGTAAGAACCCACGCGACGATTTTTCGTATTCGTCAAAAACGATACTACGATGAGAACGCGGTGGCCGGTGGTTCGCTAGTGATAAGTGAACATTTTCGTTTCGACGGTTATGGTTGTATGGTCTGCTCATCGTTGATAGTGACGGCGACTTGATACGGATCTATCTTTCAATTGATATTATGATTAATTGTATCGTCGTCCAATACTACCGAAAAGCATCATGTTAACCACGGTCGTTATCGAGTACAAGAACGTAATTGACAAGCTTTACGGATTTTAACAGTGGTAACTAACTGACCTATATAAATATGTACTTGTATTTTATGTTCCGTCCGTGCTATTGGGAAGCTATTATTGTCCTTGGTCTCTGTCCCTGGGTTCTTCTTAATAATGTTGTACGAAAAGAACACGACACATATGTGTGTATTAATATGTTCACTGTTTTTGTGTCTTTCCGTACACATTATTAAGTTCCTTTTATATTCTGGTCGGTGTCTACTTGCTCTTGCTTTCGTAGTGCTTTTGCACGCGCTCTTTTGGCGGCGTTTTGTCCTATCTCTGAATCCGGGCGTGACGGTTACAACCATATAAAATGTTCTTGTACACTATCTACAAACTTTAAACTGTCCGCGGCTTTTAGTTTATCTTAGTAAACTATTTGACATTGTAGTTTAGTACTTTATTTTTAATAACGGCGTTTTATTTTTATAAACTAAGCAATATACATATTATTGTATAGCTTTTTTAGATCGATCCCAAATCGTTTTTTACCCATAACTCGGCCGCTATTGGACTTAGAGGGCTGGAAATGATCTCATTCGAACCGCAAGGAAATTCTTCGTCTATTTAGCTATATTTAGTCCTGATTGGTTTCAATCCGACCGATTTAGAGCGTTTTTACATTTTTATGAATCTGAATATTCTTCCCAATATTTGATTACAATATTATTGTATACATATTATTGTATTTTAAGCCGATCTCAAATCGTTTTTTCGCCATAACTCGGCCGCTATTGGACTTAGAAGGCTGGAAATAGTCTCATTCGAACCGCAAGGAAATTCTACGTCTATTTAGCTATATTTAGTCCTTATTGGTTTCAATCCGACCGATTTAGAGCGTTTTTACATTTTTATGAATCTCAATATTCTTCCCAATATTTGATTACAATATTATTTTATACATATTATTGTATTTTAAGCCGATCTCAAATCGTTTTTTCGCCATAACTCGGCCGCTATTGGACTTAGAGGGCTGGAAATGGGCTATATTTAGACCCAATACTGAATTTGGTACAAACGAAAGGAAGGGTTTTAATTACTTTTCTATCAATAGATATAGTGGGTATACTTTGAGTAAAGATAATACTTGCAGCAATGATATCACAAGAGCAGTTCTTTAAATGTGTACGTCAATAGTTCCCAAAACGAATACTAAGCCTCGAACCGTAAGTGGGCACCGATGAGAAAGCCTACGTTAACCCACGTACGACGTGCTTCAAACATGGTCTGTGACAACGACCAAAGAATACGGATAAAATTTCATCGCCATCAACGATGACGCTTTGACGCTGTGAGTTGAAAATAACTTTAGAAATAATTTTCAGGATTTGGTTTCATATGCGTGCCTCGTTCGAAATCGGACGGTGCATGTAGTTATAAGCATCACGTGCCATACACACAAACACACACACCACACACGCCACGAGTGCACAACCTCAATTTGTATAAATTATAATATTATTATGATTATGAAAATGCCACGCGAACGGTTTGCTGATAAACGCGCTTATATCCACCAGGTATGTGTACGTCCTGCATTTAGGTATACTCGTCGGTTGTATTTTATACTGAGAGCGACGAGCGGGTTTTTTGTTTATAAACAGTACACAACTCTACGAAAGTATACTGGCCAAGAATAAATTAGTTGAAGTATTGACGTTCATACGTCTTTTGTAGGAAATTATACAGCTGAGGCATAACGAAAAACTTCTCCAGTATTTTCTGTAATCATCTGGATTTTCAGTTTGGAACTTTAGCTGCACAGATGTTGATTTACATGTAAATTAGTTGAGGCCGATTTTTACAAAAATGCATTTAATTGATATGAAAAATTGTTTACGCCTGATATAAATACAAGATGTGGCAATACCACTTTTGTTGATGTAATTGTAGTAGTATTTAATAACTCCTGATTAATTTTTTTTTCATCAGCGTCGTGTTCGTCATTATTATCGCCCCGCGTTAATGACAGGACCATTATATTAAGAGTGACAAATAATATTTTTTTTTGTCGTCATCGGCAGGGCCGGATCAAGGATTAGATTGGCCCTGGAGCCATGAATACTTGGTACTTCTGATCGAGGCACCATGAAAAGCACAAATATTTCAAATTTTCATCTAATACCGTATGAATATGTGTAACTATTATAGACTATAATTTATAGTACACCGTATAAGTACATAATTTTATCAACTTTTCAGTTTAAATAGGGAATGAGCAAGAGTCCCGGTTTAAATGAGCAACAGCATATTTTTTTAAAAAAACCGTCCAATTTTTAGCATAGTTGAATTATATATTTATCTTTATTTCTACTGTCTTTTTACAGAATTGGTTTGTCCTCGGGTGGTGCCGGTCAGTTTATTTTATCACGCACTTCACGTCACAAGTTTAAATTAAGAGGAAAGGTGGTTAACAAAATAGTTTTTCTCGTAATTTAAGAAAAGTTTATTGATTGTATCGTAACACGGAATAATAAAAAAATGGAACAGAAAATTTCGCCTTCGTATCAGTCGTATTTCCGTGGTGACGGATGATGGGCGAGACAAGAGCCGGGTCGGCTCGTGCGACCACATCGGCTCCGGCAATTGCAGGGTATGCAGGTGAGGTATGTGGAGGGTTTTGTCGAACCGGTGCTATCGTTGTCCTGGTTGTGGCTGGGTAAAGAGCGACGCGGGCCGGGATAGTGGTGTACATAATGTATCTACACTACCACGGACCGTGACAGACTTATATGCCGCCCCTATAAATTTACCACCCTGGAGCAAAAGCTCCTCTTGCACCTATGTTAATCCGGCCCGGGTCATCGGTTAAACATTGATGATGGCGATAGTGGATGTATTTTATTAGTTTCTACCCTTGAATCAGCACTCTTATTATGCTGATAAAATATTTACAATTCCAATCGGCAGAACAGTATTACCAATTTTAAGTCTGGGTTATTCGACAAGAAACGCATGTACACGTATTGCCATTAATTTTCTACATTATCTGTTAACTAGGCAAAAACACACTCCGACTTATTATGTTACTGAATGTCGCATATTTATTCTTAAATTATGTTTGTTCTAAAACTATAGAACATGTTTTCAACTTTAAAATAAATTAATTAATAAACTATTTTTTCGATGTGAACATTTGTTTTTTGTTGTAAACAACAATAAAATCATATTATAACTAATTATGTATCCGACTCGATTTGAATATGAAAAGCATACATTATTATGTTACAATTATATTCTTTTTTTACCTTCCCCTCTATTCATTTTTAATTTGTCACACTCGCGTTAATCAGTATAGAAAAAAAATGTTGACAATTTGTTAACTAGTAACTCGTACACATTGATAAATTTCGATAGTGACTTTTATCATTTATTATAAAACATACCCAGTAATTGTGTATACTGCAATAAAGATGAAAATTAATTTAATTTTAATTTCAATTGAAATATGTCTACTGTTTACGAAATTTTTTACATTTGTTTCACCGTAAGTCACAAACATTATAATTAAATGCTAAAATAAATTCGGGTATTTTTCTGTTTTCAGACATTCAATAAGCTCATTTGATAATGTAACATACTTAGATGATCGATTTGTAGTTGTTCTTGATAACAACGGTTTTGTAGGTGAGAATTTTTATCCGATTTTTATATTAACTAATATTTACAATTCTGTGTTAGCTAAAAAAATGAGAAGTTACACACGAATACTATTATTTGATGTTCATTTTATGTTATAAATTGTATTGTAAACATTTAAAAAAAAATAAAAGTAAATCTAACAGAATATTATGTTTTTGATTTTATTATCCATAACTACTTATAAAATATCTTATTTAAGTAACTTAACAATTTGTATCTTTACATGTTTTTTAAAGGTGAGAGAAATGGCAAATTGGTAGGCGTGACAATAATACGAGAACTTAAACCAGAAGAAATCGAAGTACTTCAAGAAAAGAAAAGAGCGTTAAGAAGATATTTGCGACGACAAGCTAAGAAACATGCTAGACTTATGGCGAAACAACAAGAAGCATTACAACAAGAATTACAAAGAGCCGCTGAAGAGCGAATGGCAGACCAGATAAAGCATCAAGAAGAATTGCAAAAAGAATTGCAAAAAGCCGCCAAAGAACGATTGAAAGAACAGATAAAACTCCAAAAAGATTTGGAAAAAGCCGCCGAAGAACGGATGGAAGAACAGAGAAAACTCCAAAAAGATTTGGAAAAAGCCGCCGAAGAACGGATGAAAGAACAGAGAAAACTTCAAAAAGATTTGGAAAAAGCCGCTGAAGGCCGGATGAAAGAGCAGAGAAAACCACAAGAATTATATCGCCGAAAACAATTAAAACGTATAAGTTCCGGCAATATAAATAATATAATGTTATAATATAAAATATAATAAAATAAGCTCAATGATTCAGTTAGAACTAATTACATTTTTACTAACACATATTGAACATTAAAATTTACACTATCAATTCAAAGTAATTTTGATAACTGAACTATTAATATTGAATATATTTATCGCTATACAATAATTTAATGTAGGTTATTTACTTTTAAATATTTTTATTTTCTGGTTCTCAAGTCCCAACCAATTGAACAGAATGTATTTCTCGTATTAAAAGTTATTTAATATTATATCCATATATATACAATTTAGAAATCAAACAGCTTTTACATTTAAATCTTAAAATTTGGCAGTATTAATATTGAGATGGTAGTTCTAAGCCATCCGTGGACCAAAATTGTTTTTTGTATTAATATTATGGTATTTTTAACAATGTTTTTAGATTCTGAGTAAAACGAGAAATGTATTGGAAGTAATTGATTAATTTTAATCCGTGTGGTAGGCCATAAGTCGACAGTTCTGTATTGTTTAACAGAAGTCTTACAATAGATTTATAGATTTAGATATGAATATGTATAGTAATATAATATAATATAATGTCATATCTATGGGTATACTTATGCCCATAACAAGGGAAACGAGAAATGTATCGGATTTATCATATGATGTGTGATTATTTGTTTTGCGTACAAATACATTATACACGATTTCGACACAAGGATTGCCCCGATACACAAAGTGTCCCACCTGGTCAGAGCGGAATCTTCCATGTTAAGAAGAGAATCAATTGGAAAATGCTCCTGCGTAACAGCTATAAGGTGAATTTTCGTCAAGAGAAAATAGTTTTACATATTTTCCTATACTTTGAAGTTCTCAGGGTACAAATCAGTACTAACGCAGTACAAACGAAGGTATGGGTTTTAATTTTTTTCGATAACGCAAATATATGGGAGTTTCTGGCATAACCCAGGCATCCCTAAATTTAAATGTTTGTAACTTCTTGGTACTTTTCGGTACAATCGGTAAAATTTTCGGTACGAACGTTCGCCCCGGAATTTTTAAAAACATTATACTGGTATGCCAGCTATATGAATATTTCTATAGACTCTATGAATATTTAATAGTTTAAAACGAGCTGACACTAATTGATATAATATTAATAATAACATGATTCTACTACATTGATCTCAAAATTACACATTTTCGATGGTAAATAGCAATAAATAAAAATAACAAGTATGCATGATAAATCATCTGACACATTCGAAGTGGTCCACGAAAGGAGTCAATATACTGGCCGCGGTTATCTTTGTGAACATTGTAGTGAGCCCCGTGAATGGATGTACACAGGTAACAATATATTTTAAAAATAACCACATCGTTGTATATAACTGAAGTTTATTAAACGTTCAACAAATTAGTTTAGAAGACTGTCACAACAACAACTAAAAGTGAGGCACCGTTTAACACTTCAGTTACCTTATTATATTGATTCTTATGTACGTTTTATAAGTATTGCATCGTATCATTATCCCGTCCATTTTATTTTATAATTTATAAATGTTGTAGTCATCTCTTATTACTAATTAACCTAATGATCAATGATCTAGTTTTTTATCTAATAGCTACAATACATACATTACGTGGTACTACAACAGTTAACATTTCAGAAACGGAATTAAATGCCAACGTCAAAAAAAATTGCTCCGTATCGAATGCATTCTATAGAACAATCTAGAACAACTACGTATATTACAGTTCACGGTTTATCATTTGAACACTGAACACTCCTGTTGTTGTACACCGCGCTCAACATGGATACAGTCTCCACGGTTCCAAATCTTATCGATTTCTTACTGTCATTCATAAAATAATATTGTGCACTTGAGTATTCTGTACAATAACATACAATAACAGGTACATAATAGTATTGCATCACGTTTTATCTATTTCGCAAGAAAATAGCGGTGCCCCTTTGCGTTTGACTGATAAACAATTGCATAAATCTTGGTGAACACGGACGGGGGCATTTATACGCGTGAAGTATATTATGCTTAAGCCCTCAAAGTTTTTGTGTCAATTTTTTAAGCCAAGTGTGTTACAATAAATTGTATTTTCAGTAGCCTCCCCCCTCCCATAGTTACCTTAGTTGCACCTGTGCAGTACACTAGGACTCAAAATTAATCGATAGAAAATTCGAAAAACAACCGCTGCTACGATATTGTAACAATATATCGTGTCGTCATTTCCAAACGCAGAGGCGCTAGCTCATTTTTTTAGCACACGTCCGCCGTCACCAGCACACCTTGGTCGCATCACTCCACATGGCTTCACGTTACGTTTGCGGATGTATTCTTTTCGCGTGTTTATTCAACCCTTACGAGCAAACCGGCCAAACGTACTTGCAACCGGCACAGCAACGGCTGCAGGACCTCGGAGAACAGCAGGACGGTCGTTCCTCGTACACCAACCAACCGGATAACCAACGGACGTTGCAGCAGCAGCAGCAGCAAATACGAAACACAAATTTAAATCAAACCCGAAATCGACAAGAGCCGTTCAGATCACAGCAGAGACTGAATTACAGTAAGTATTTTTTATATAATAACAATTTGACCTTTTAAAACCCCATTCAAGAAAGTTATTATTTAAAAATAATCGAACCGATAGGAAATAATAGATAGTGACGCTTTAATAAAATTATATTTGTCTAATAAATAGACATAATTGTAATTTTCTATCTTAATATCTTTATTAATTATTTCATCGGACTATTTATTTTTATTGGACTTTTGTTGTAGTATTAAACTTTGGCACAATTTCACATTCATATTATTATCGTCCAAGATTGTCTATATATATTACAAACGAGTTTCAAGAATTCATTTAAATAATCAATGTACAAGCGTTTAAATACATGTATTTTGCTGAAATTGCGAAGGATTCGTTTTTACTATGGATTTAAAAATTTGGAAACTTTTCTCCAATGAATATTTTCTATTTAAATAGACTTTTCCGTTAGAAGTCAATATAATTAAATATATATGCGACAATAAGTTGTAAGTAGTAGTAATATAGGGCTTCTGACCATGGTTTTTCAGTTTTTATTTTTCGAGGTAGTTTTACCGCGGCAAATTAATGAAATTTAGCCTCTTTTCCAATCGTGTTTTTAGCCTCTCTTATTTATTTTCGAGGTAGTTTCGCTGCGGTAAATTTACGAAATTTAGCCTCTTTTCCAATCGTGTTTTAGCTTCTTTTTTATTTCAAATTTTTTAGTTGTTTTATTTTTTCGAGTTAGTTTCATGTAAGTAAATTTATTAACTTTACCTTATTTTTTAAATAATTTAACAATTTTATATTATTTTACTTCTGACGATAGCTACCTGGATTATACTTTTATACAGTTTTGTAATATTTGTAAAAATAATAAATTTTCAGCAATTTGTTTAATTGGTAGATATTTTTTACCACAGTAAAATTATTTTTTAGTAAACTAGATGTCGTTTGTAAATAATATAACTTTTTAAATATATCTATACATTTTTATTTTTTTATAAATATTTATTCCTTTAGAATAAGTTCATTAGTCAGTATGCTGTTAATAGTCAACAAATAATTACTTATGGTTTTTTAAATTATATTTTATTTTTTTATAAATCATGTTTTCTTCTAATACTGTTGTTAGTGTCGATTTTAAAAATATATATGTAAAAAATTAATATTATTAAAATATAATTTAGAGAACAAAACTGAAACTATTAGGAAGTCTACAAGGATTTCAAAACCACCAATACGTTTTCATGATTAATTTGGTTATTCACATTTTTTAATTATTTTCTACAATATATTATTAAAAAATAATGAGCTTAACAGTGGTATGTAAATCAATTTTCAGTATTCAGCCTTATAATAATAAAAAAAAATTTCAATTGGATTTTTAGTTGATTATAAAATTAAAATTGTTTTTCTACTCGAGTGTGAATTAACAAAACAGACTTTGAAATTAGATGAAGAAAAATGGAATCACATAATGGCTGAATCTAATTTTAATATGATTCTTAATAAACTTTATACTCATTCTAAACGAACTGTACTAACCGATGATATTTTATATTCAATTAATGCAAATAATGAAACTATTACATTACGAGTCGATAACAACCGTATAACATTATCTCGCTACAATTTATCACGATTAAAACAATTACAATATTGTGTTAATGCATGTATTCTTACAAAACAAAAACAGTTGAATTTCTATCAAACATGTTTCGATTTAGTATTATCATTAATCAAACAAGATATTACAGATTTACCAGTATCATGTCAAAAGAAAGAATTAGTAAATGCATATGTTCAAAATTATGAATTCAATTTAAGTAATGTGCGCTGTGAAGATAAATATTTTATTCTTGAATTACAACAGTTTCACTGTGAAAAAATTTCAGATATGGTATTAAAAGAAATGTACAAATAATATGTTTCGATTGAGTTTTTCATTATCCAATTCAAAAACAAATGATTTCGATGGTTGTGCTTTTCTTTTTTTTATGACCTTAGATTTACTTTTTGAAGTTTTACTTTTCTCGTCAGATTCTGTATACTTAAATAATAAAAACAAAATAATAAAAAATTAGTTTTTATATTGTAAGTAGGTATCTATATACTTACATCACTAGAATCATCCTCTGTTACTGCAGTATATTTCTTTATATTTTCCATTTTTTTTTTAAATAAATTATTATTTAAACGAATGATTAAAAGTACAAAAATGTATAATTTAAAATTAAAATAACACTATTATAGAAATAACACCAAGTATATATAGTATATTCAATACTCTTTTATAGCAATAAATATAGTTATCAAAAGTTTTGACCTTATTAAAGAAGTGGTGTGATTTAAATCAGATATATAAAAGTAAAAATAGTATTTAAACCTTTCGATAGAATTATATAAGCAAAAAAATACAATAATATGTTAATTACGTATTAGTTAAAATATAATGAAGGAAAAAATAGTACTTTTATTATAATTAACGTAAAATATCATATTGCAAATTATTCCTATTAAATGTTATCATCTAATATGATTTGATATAACAAATAAAAATCAATAATCATATTATAATAGTTCAACCTTCACGAATTATGCTAAATTCTAAAAATCAATAAACATGCAAATTGTTATGCGGCTTATGTAATTTGATTACCGAATTTATTATTAATTGTTTTTTATTAAAAGGAAATAATGATAATATAAATATTAATTATTTTTATAATGATTCAGCACAATTTAAAAAAATTAAATTTTATCGCATCTTACGATTTGCAATTCAATATACATTAGACTTAATTAAAAAAAGTTTTCAATAATTGCGTCCTATTTCTATACGTATTGGGTGAACTTTGCACATAGCTCGTTGTTCCACTCGTCTTTTCATTATCAACTTAGATATCATATTCATTAAATCCCCCAATATTCCACCGAAACTGACGCTTGCCCCATTGTTCGGCCGAGCGCTTCAATTGATAGTTATGTATTAAAACGTAAAGGCATAAATATAAATTCAATATCATAAATTAAATTAGTGTTTGAATAGTAATTCAGTATTTTGTTTAGTTGTTTGAAGTTTTTTAAAACAGAAGTTTGAAGCTAATTATTTGAATATATTTTCAAGAAAAGTCACAAATATGTAAGCATAAATATATACATTTTAAATTATTTTAATTGAGCTCGTATCAAATTTATTTTATGTCTTGTATACTAACATAATAAGCTTTGTAAGTTTATAAATTTACATTTCTTCAGTTCTAACTTAGTTTATTGTTTCATTATTAGATTGTTGTTTTTTAATATAAATATAAATATATTTTTATTATTTGAAGAATGGGTAATTTTATATGCTATATATATTTTTTTCAGGGAAAATAGATCACCTAAAATTGTTATAGCAGACTTTGAATTTTTTAACTATAGAAGGAATGATATTATATCAGGTACTTTTACAAGTTGCAATGAAATTAATAATATAAATCAAAAAATCTACAAACTACAAGGAAGACCGCTTATAATTACACCAGAAGGTGGAACAATGATAATGAACGATTACATAAAAGAAAAAACAAAATATTTATTACATAATGCATTTAAAAATCAACCTGAACGGCTCGATATTATTTTAAAAGAACTAGAAAATTCTATGAGAAATGATTTAGTTTCTAACTTCACCAGTCAATTTTTAATAAGATGTTTTAATTATAATACACTAGTTTTATGGAATGGTAGTACAGATAAACGTATATTATTAAGACTAGGTATTAATTGTAATATGTTAAATTTAACTGCTTATGATGAATATAATGATAAAATATTTTATTTAAAGTTAATAGATTATAATAATAATAGTTTAATATTTGTACATAAATTAGGATATGTTAAAAAAAATGGAAGGTTATTAACACTGCTTGAAAATCATAATTTAATTTGTAGTAATAATCATAATATAGTATGTATGCATGAACCTGTTAACGATGTGAAAATAACAAAATGTATTATTAATTTTATTTTATCTATTGACAAAAATATTTTTTAAATAAAATAAAATGTTTTATATTTAAACCAAATAGTAGCTCCTTTTATATTTTTCAGATTTATTATGGATCAAAATATGTTGAATAATATAAATAAATCGAAGATTAATCGTTTAAATTTAGTTGGCAATGGCTTAATTGAAATTCAAAGATTTAAAAAAACCTCGAAGACTTTTTTCATAAAAAAAGAAGAAGAATCTTTTGATTTTAATTTATTTTTTAAATATTGTAAGAAACTAGTTGTTAATAAGTTAAAAGAAATTGTAGAAAAAAGTACTTTAAAATTTAATATTTATATAGAATGTACATATGAACATTTTTGAACACACGATATTCAAGACATTGCGTTTAAAACTTCAAATGTTTTTGCACATTCACACTCAAATTTTTCTGTTTTACTAAATAATATGTTTAATAACATTTTAAAAGAAGAGTCAGAATTCATAGCTAAAGGAAGTGGTTGGAATTTAAATAGGATAGATGGACTACAGTTAAGAATTAATATTGTAAATCCTTTAAGAGGATTAATTTATATACCTTTACCAAAACATATAGAAAATAAGAAGGCGATTATAAATGTTCAAAATAAAGATGATAAATGTTTTAAATATTCAATTTTATCTAAATACGACAATCGTCGTGATAAATATATATATTCCACAAAATATTTTAATTTTCTCGAAAAAAAATCTAATTTAAACTTTAACTGTGTTGATTTTCCAATACCTGTTAAACAGGTCAAAATTTTTGAACGAATCAATAATGTTTCAGTTAATATTTTTAGTTTAGACGGCGAAGGCTTTGTTTACCCAATATATTTAATTGAGAGTGAAAAATCAATACATTTTGATTTGTTTTTATTTGAAGATGGTATTAGATCACATTACTGTTATATTAAACATTTTTCTAGGCTCGTACGTAGTCAGAGAATACGGTGTAAATCAAAATTAATAATTTGTAAAAGGTGTTTCACAGTTTTTAATAATAAACCATGCAAAAATAAACTATGGTGTGGACATGGATTAAAAGAACATAAAAAAATGTGTGATAAAAATAAAATAGGAAGGTCTGTTATGTTTGAAAATGGTGATCAGGACTTTATCAAGTTTTAAAACTATAAAAGAACACAAAGAATACCTATTGTCATATATGCAGATTTCGAATGTTTGTTAAAGAAAATAACGAATAAAAAACAATCTAAAAATACTAAAACTAAAACCAAAATTACACATATACATAAGCCAATGAGTTATGGATATTATGTTAAAATAGATTATACTATTAAACCAAAATATTTTATAAAAAAGTTTAAAATCTCTAAATCATTAACAATTTATAGAGGTAAAAATTCGGCGAAACATTTTATAAAAACTATGATTGATCTTAGAATTAAAATATGTAGTCTGTATAAAATTAATATCCCAATAAAAAAATTAACTAATGAAGAGGAATCGCGATTTCAAAGTGCTCAGTTTTGTGAGTGTTGTTTTAAAGATTTTAAAAAAAATAATTTAATAAAATGTCGCGACCATGATCATTTCACTGGAAATTTTAGATCCGTCTTCTGCATATATTGTAATTTTGAAATGTCCAATGTCTCATTTGTTCCAATATATTTTCATAATTTAATCTACTATAGCCATTTTATTGTTCGTGAGCTCGGGTGCGATGAAAAAAATATTGATGTAATCCCAAATTCAAATGAAAAATATATATCATTTAGTAAATCAATTTCATCAAATTTTAAAATTAAATTTGTGGACACTTACCGTTTTTTTATCAGATTCGTTAGATTTTTTAGCTAAAAATCTAGCTGAGGATCCCACAAGATTTAGAGAAACGTTAAATGTATATTCCTCAAATAATTTAGATTTGGTCATACGTAAAGGAGTTTTTCCTTATGAATATATCGATGATTGGAATAAACTAAATGAAACTACTTTACCTCCAAAAAATAAATTTTATAATTCATTAAAAGATGAGCAAATTAGCGACCAAGATTATATTCATGCTCAAAATGTTTGGAAAATTTTTGAATTAAAAACATTAGGTGACTATAGTGATTTATACTTAGCAACCGATGTAAGTATTTTAACTGATGTGTTTGAAAATGTTCGTGATATTTGTTTAAGAACGCTGAAATTAGATGCATCGCATTATTTAACAATCCCCGGTCTAGGTATGGATTGTATGCTTAAACATACAAAAATTGAGTTAGAACGTTTAAAAGATTATGATATGCAACTAATGTTAGAGCGTGGTATTCGAGGAGGAATTTGTCAGTCTGTAAAAAGATATGTTAAGGCAAATATACCTAATGTTCAAGGTCTTAATTATAATAGTACTAAACCTAATACTTGGATAACTTACCTAGACTGCGTGAATCTTTATGGAAAATCCATGCTTAGTGAATTACCTTACCAAAATTTCGAGTGGTATAATGATTTAACATTAGACGTAACTAAAATTGAAAATGATGCTGAGTATGGATATATATTGGAAGTGGATACTGACTATACTAAATATTTACATACATTTCATAATGATTTTCCATTTTTACCTGAAAATTCTTATCCCCCTAACTCAAAAGTTCGAAAATTATTAACAACGCTAACTCCTAAGGCTAATTATGTTGTACATTATAAAAATTTAAAACAGGCAATTGCTAACGGTATAAATGTAATCAAAGTTCATAAAATTATTCGTTTTAAACAATCCACATGGCTAGCACCATACATTGAATTATGTACGGGTATGAGGGTTGGATCTAAAAAGGAGTTTGAACGGCAGTTTTGGAAATTAATGGTTAATAGTGTTTTTGGAAATTGTATGGAAAATGTAAGAAAGCGTGTATCAATGAAATTAATTTCTAGTGAAAAAAAGCACATAAATACATGATTAAGCCTAATTTTAAAGATAGAACAATATATTCTAAAAACGTAATGGCAGTTAATTTGTTTAATGAAAACGTGAAATTTGATAAACCTCTTTACGTAGGGTTTACTATTTTAGATATTTCAAAAACTTTCATGTATGATTTCCATTATAATACTATGAAGAAAAAATATGAACATAATTTAAATATTGTTTATTCGGATACAGATTCTTTAGTTTATGAAATAAACACAAATAATTTTTTTGACGATCTAAAAAATGAGTTATTAGTAATAACTTATTACCATACTTCGATACTTCTAATTTTCCTAAAAATCATTTTTGTTTCAATGAAAGTCGAAAAAATCAGCCAGGATTTTTTAAAGATGAATTAAAAGGCGAGATTTTGTTAGAATTCATAGCTCTACGTCCTAAATTATACTCTTATCGAGTTGCTAATAAAGAAATAAATAAAGCAAAAGGTGTTAAAAAATATAGTTAAAAAACATTTAAAATTCGATGAATACTTGAATGTTTTAAATGCTCATATTGATAATAAAGTAAAAGGAAAATCTGTTTATCGTGATATGAATTTAATTCAATCGCACAACCATTACGTGTATTCAAAAACTATAAAAAAAAAGGTTCTAAACGGTGACGATGAAAAGAGATATATAATGAGAGATGGAATTAATACTGTCGTAGACCCAAGGGTAACAACAATATAGATAGTGTCAATCAAGTAGATAATGCAACAACTTTACGTTAAAACTTAACTTTATTGAACACAGTGTAATACAATATTAACAAAGACCAAGGCCGGTTGCCAAATTGACTATAATTTACAATAACTGAATAAGTACAGCATGAAGTGCCTTCTAAGAGTTCTCCAAGTGTACTGTTTTATTACAGCGCTCATAGTGCTGTATTTATAAGTCACTTTATGCTGAGTATTACAATATTACAATATTACAATAACAGTATAAAAACAAGAATCGCTTAGTTTGCATATGCATATAAATAGTCATCCGTAGGCACAATCATAGGTTTTTTTATAACTGACCCTATCGGTAGAACTGGCGTTCATTACACGCCCCTCCTTATTGAAAATACCCTCCTTAGAGTCTTGGGTAGTTGATTGAAGTCAAAGATGTCATCGAAATTTGTTTTTGGACGGGTGCAGATGGTAAACAATGGTCCGCCTCTGGTCCCGTTGGTTGGTTACCCTGT
Source organism: Periphyllus acericola (assembly GCA_949715065.1). Lineage (NCBI taxonomy): Eukaryota > Metazoa > Arthropoda > Insecta > Hemiptera > Aphididae > Periphyllus > Periphyllus acericola. The sequence goes on along the minus strand of OX454265.1, from coordinate 5,176,071 downwards.
GTTGGTGTTCCCGGTTGTTGGTTATGCGCCAATGGATGGATAATGTAAGAACAATCTAATTTTTTACATTTCTTGCAGATAGTGATGAATATGTATAAACAGAAAATCAGTATTAATACATATAACATTATTGTATGGTAATAGATACTCTGTGATATCAATTCTTTATTTCTTGTTATATCTTATAATATGCTTTTATCATAAATATCATATATTGAGTTTACCCCTTGCGATTCTAAATAATCTATTATAATATTTAAATCTTCCTTACTTGCTACGTGTTTTAATATGTCTAGGCTAGTTGTCCAATTGTCTAAATTATAATTAAGTGCTTGAGAAGGTACTAACAATTCTCGTGAGGTATTGGAAAAGAGTCGTTTACGACTTCGAATGTTTCTACAAAGTCCTCTTGACCTAAGTTTATTTTTATTTCTGTTGTTCCTATAGTGCATACTGAATTAACATTGATACCCCTTAATAAGCGTCTACGTCCTTCATTAATTTCTACATTTCCTTTTAATTTACTAATTTTAATTAAATTCATGTCTGATCCGCTATCTACTAAAAATTGACCTGATTCGTCTACTAAATCGTTTGAATAACACTTTATATGTTCGTTTGTTAATTTTGTTGCTAACTTGACATTATTATTTTCATTATTTTCATGGATTTCATTAACTGTGCGTACTCGATTTGAATCTGAAGTGCCAGGCTTAGAATTATTATAATTCGATTTATAATGTTGCCCTTTATTTTGGTCTTTACATTTTAATTTTCTACATTCGGAAATATGGTGATTCGTTTTTTTACAATACGCGCAAATTATTTTAACTTCACTTCGTTCTTCTTTTATAAATGGAATTTGCTCGCTATTTGGTCTCGGCTGATAATTAAAATTGTTTTTATAATTATTATTGTTTTTCCTAGGAAAATTATTATTTTTATGCTCATTTTTATATGTATTTTTATTAGATTTAAGTTTATGACTTTCGCTTGTTCCTCTTCTAATGCTATGGATACTGCCTCTTCTAACGTTTTTACTCCTCTTGCCTTAACAATATTTCGTATTGGCGTATGGTATATAATACATTAGCGTATGGTCATTATAAATTAAGCTCTTAATATATTCAATAAATTATAATTAGTATAGTATTAAAAAAATAAAAGTAAAATTATCATTTTAATAAATTGCTTTAATCAACATAATTATAAAAAAAATTAAATTCTTTAATTATGTTATTTAAATCATTTTTTATTAGATAAGCACCTAATTTAATGTGCATGTATAGTGTTCGAACGTTAAATAATAATAAATTATTATTTTTAATTATTAATATATTATATTTTATCATTAAATTGTTTTGTTCAATTATTATTGATTGTTAATAATAATGTTTATATTTATATTTTTTATTGATAATGTACATTTTTTATTTACAATAGCTTCTATTTATTGATAATTTATAAATCTACTTTTTTAACATAATATATAAAAAATAAATATTAATGTTTAAATACGTCACATATAGTGCGTATAAGTACTGTGTATTTATTTATGTGAATTATTGTTATATTTTTTAGTTCAGTATGTCTTCAAGTAACGACATTATTACTATACCCACTATTTTGGATGATTTTGCAAACCATCAACATGCTATTAGTAATTTATTAAAATCTTTATCACCATTTCGAGGAACTGAAATTAATGTTAGTCAAGTTGTGGAGTTTTATCCTCATATAGTAGTTGATTCAGAACTAAACAGAATGAAAGACCCATGCGGAAATTTATTTTGCGTGAGACTGTCAATACGGGATGCTCAAACAACTGAATCTGCTGGTTGGTGTTCATATCACTGCTACAAAACTCATTCTGATGATTCCAACAATCGTGGTTATGAATCATACACTGTACATAGATTTGAATCAAGTATAAGCTATCGAAATTGGTTTAAAAAAGAACATTATTACAATTTCAAACGGTATTTAGCAAGAGGGGTGTACTTATTCAAACCAAAAGATATTTTTCGTATCAATGAAAACGGTGTACAAAGCGTAGAGGAACATTTTCCTATAACTAATCGGTATAGGGTTTGTTGGTCTAAATGTTTTTTAGAGCGTGTTGCACATTTTTAAAATGAGATATATAATAATATAATAATATATTTTATTTGTATATCTATTTATCATCAATGTTTATAATTAAAAATTATACATGGTGTGTGAACTATTTTAAACACAAATGTTAAGTAAAATATTACTATAAAATGTGTAACCTAAAATAAACTTAACATGTACGTAAAAATAAAAATTAACATGAAATGTTGTCTGTGAGAGTTGGATAGTAATGCTTTTTTAACTAACATCCATTATAAACTTAATCCCACTCACCATCACTTCCGTCCCATAACACACATCTCAATATTCTTCCGTACATCCATAACACATATATTGTATATTATAATTTTCATATATTGTAACAAACTTGTAATAACATGTAATATGTTGACGCATTTTAATTTTAATAAATGAAAAAAAAAAAAAAGTTTATAGAGTAACCCTTACCTTTTATTTAATCCTATCATATTTAATTTTTTACTACACGCCTTAACCCACTAGACTACATGTTCACGAAATATTACATAAAGTATTTACACATATAGTTTGTTTAGTATAATTTAATATTTTATTTTTATATTACATTTTATACAAGAATTACAATGTATTATCCGACAACATCATACGATTTTTCTGATTTACAATTACAAACATGATTATTTTTAACATTCTCTATAAACTGGTTTATTTTATATAATAATACAAATAAACAATTTGGGTTCGACTTAGAATGTTCAAACCATGTATCACCACTTTCTTGCATCCAGTTTTTTAAAATCAAACCACAAAAGAAGCATTGTACCATATCTTGTGTTCCTGTATACTTAAAACCGCATTCAGCAAGCGAATATTTATCTTTTAATAAATTTGATTGACATGATTCATATGTTTTAAGTCTTGATAAGAAACTAGAATATTCCGGGTATACTGGATATGGATTATTTCGTACTAAATATAGTAATGATGGATAATCTTTAGAATATTTTAATATGTTCATGTTTATACTCGTAGTAAAAATATTTTTATAAAAATAATAGAATTAATATTTTATGAAAAAAAAAAATAATTGTGACTCTACTCGAAATAAAAAACAACTTCACCGAACAATGATTCGCAAGCAACTGATAATATACATTGAAAATATGAATAAGGTTGATTTTTTTTTATTATTTTTTATTAGCACTCTACAATCGACTACTATACAATATGTCGGCTGACGATTGTGAACTTTGAGACATTATGATTCATACAAAATGTACATACAACAATAAAATTGTCTAAGGACTTTATCAATTGATTTTTCATGAATATTAATTTTATCTGTGTGTAAATTATATTGAACACTAAGATCTAATGTTATATCATAGAAATGTGTAATGTAACATAAATAATATCATGTTACACAAAACAGTGTGTTTACACTAAAGGTTTTTTATTCAACACATACAATTTTTACACAATTAATTTATAACATATACAGTTTAACATTTATATAAGTTTTTTTACTTTTCTGTTAAGAGGTACATATTCTATAATACGATCATGAATTAAAAGACAATAAGCACTAACACCATCTAGATTTTCCATAGATTCAATTTGTATACAAACGTCAACAGTTGAAGCTGTACCTGTATCATTTTGTTTCGACGTATCTATTACAGCAATTGGTAAAATATCAAAAATAGAAATCAGCTGGACTCAATATCGGTTTACCATTATCTTTTCCATAATATGATTCTTGAAATTATGTATACATATTATATAACTCTGCATATTTTTTTTTTAGTGAAATCTTTATTTAAATTATCATACGGATAAATAACAGAGTTCAAAATAACTTTTATATTAACTAATTTACAATGATCAAAAACACTTGGATCTTTTACAATATTGTTTTTTCGATTCTTTTGCAAACCTATTACAACAAATCGCGGTTTTTCTAATTTTGATGCAGTTTTTAAATTCCAAACTATATTTTTAGATTTACCGAGTTCAGGATATTCATAAGTTTCATACGATCTGAACGGAATAAATAAACTTTTCCCCTTTTCTAAAATTTTCAACAATTTTAGTCTTTCAGAATCATCTACACTTATATGTGGAATTTTCCAAATTACTTTATCTAGAGTGACAGTACCTGTAGTTGTAGTTGCGTTATCGATTTTTCTGTGTAAACAAGCTAAATCAGTATTACTTCTTGTTAGTATTAATTCTATTCGAGAATTTACTAAAATTTTTTTAAAATCTTCAAAAAAACCTAGCCAATACTTTAATGGTATATAGACACTAAATTCTCCTGCTTCATTAACAATACTTTTATTGTCTAAATCCCATCCAGCATTCTGATAGCAATGATAATTATTTAACGTACATGTTAAATATCCTTTTAATGAACTTGTTATTCCTAAAACCCGAGTTCCATCAACTTCTACACCGTTAATTTCTAATCTAACCTGATCGAAAAGAAACGATAAACCGTTATTGGACAATTTCACAGTTTTCGGATCTGCTATTTTTCCTTTGATTAAAAGGAAACTTTCATGTAGATAAGGATAAACATCCGTTTGCTGAACTCCAATTCGTATTTCATCATTATTTTTAAACGAGTTAGTATATGAAATATATGAATGATATTCAACTTTATTTATTTTCGAATCTGTAATAAAATCTGATTCAATATCTAAAATACTGCTTTCAGGCATTTTATTTTAATTGAAATCCTAACCGTTTTAAAATTTGTTTGCTTTTACGAGTTAGTTTTATATTTACAGGTTTTCTTTTAAATACTTTTGATTGTGACTCTATTAAATGACTAATCGGTTTAATCGATTGTAACTGCTTTATATTCTTAAATATTAACCCCATATTCAAGTTTTACAACACCTAATGTGTAACACAACTGTTATTCTTTCATTAAAGTTATGAATGGGATTATTTTCTTGATCAACTAAATTAATATTTATAGTATTCAGAACTTCAGTATTGAGTTTATAATATATTAAATTAGCCGGTGACTCAATTATTTTAGCACCAGACCTCGCTCGAGGAAAAAATTCATATATCGAGTGAGATTGAAGACCATTATCGAATGAACCATTTGCGACATTACACAACACTTTTATAGATTTAACAGCGTTTATATCAATATTTTTCGTTAATTTAAAACTTGATAAACCTCCGTTGCCATATTTTTTTTTTAAATCCTAATAGACTTGCTAGACTGTTTTCGATTGTAAAATCTATCGGATAATTACAACTCATTATACATTTCATTCGGGTAATATCGGTATTCATAGTAAAATCTATAGGATCATACGTTTTGTATACATTTGTTACACTGTTTAAACGTTCATTATCTTCATGAATGTGATTGCAAATATATTGTGTAATATCTTCAATTTCGTAACAGCCAAAGGGAAGTTGAATATCTAAATTACGTTCGTTCACAATAATACGAATATTGTTATTTGTCTCATTCACGTTCGGAAACATATTATATGTATGTAGGAATTATAATGCGATTTCTGAATCATTGTATACATTTATTGCTGTAAAATAAGTCGATGATAAAGATGTCATTTTCCCCGACATGCTTACAGTAATTGATTCATTCATTTCCCTGTTATTTAAGATCTAATAAGTCTAATATGTAATATGACAGTTACTTGAACGTTAGAGTTTTTAATAGAATTATTTTCTTGATCTACTAAATCAATTTTAATATTTTTAATAACTGCTGTTTTAAGTTTATAATATATTAAATTAGCTGGTTGTTCTACTGGTCCTGTTCCTAATCTCTATTGTGAAAAACATTCATAAATCGAATTTGATTGTTTCCCATTATCAAATGAGCCTTTAGCTATATTACACATGGCTTTTATAGAATTAACAGCAATTGGTATATAATCAATTTTATCTGATTCATAGTATCGATTTTTATCTTGTAGGACTTCATATAATTCATTTTTAAATCCTAATGTTTTGGCTATACTGTTTTTACGTTTGAAATCTATTGTACAATTAGATTGCATAAAACATGTCGTACGCGAAGCTGAGAGCGTTAGACTAAAACTAATGGTATCACTAGTGGTTTTAGAAATGTATTTACTAATATCTTCAATAGTGTAAGTGCCGTGAGGAATTTTTAAACTATCAGTGTAAGTCTTAGTTATAACTTTAAAATCGTCATTTGTTTCATTTACAAGAATTTTTTCAGAATCATTCATAAGAATATTTTCGGATGTTTTTAAACACACAAGAGCAATTTCAGAACCACCGTTTACATTTATTACCGGAGAATAAGTCGATGTTATTGAGGAACCATTCCCTGATATCCTTAATGTGATTGATTCATCCATTGTAAAAAATTAATACATAAATGTCCACAGATATATGTATTGTATTTTTGATAATTTGAATAATTGTACAATACGAGTATATTCAAACCTTTAAAATAATTTTGAAGTTCAACCGGAGGTGTAAGATCACCAAACGGGTCAAAATATATAACTTTATCTCCAAGTCGGTAATAACTAACCCAGTGTGTACCGTCGCCTAAATACGAATCCAAATTAATTATTGCACATTCGTTATTATGTGGTGTTTTAGGTAAGTTGTCTCGCGAAAAGACGCCACGAAAGTGATTGATTTCCAACTTTTTAACGTACTTTATAATATCCTCACTGGTGAGAGCTCTGTTGGGTAACATTAATTTTTTCTCGTTTTTTTTTTTTTTCTGTTCATTCCTAGACCTTTTGGATTCAAATACAAACCTTTTCCAATAGGATTGTTTAAGTATAAACAATTACCTTTTTTACGATTTTTTACAGCATTATATAGACTTGACGCACCAGAAGCTAAACTTCCTAAAGCTGACAACCCAGCAAATATTGGCATAAGCGGTAATACACCTCCCAACTGGTTCGGAGTTAAAATTATTCTCTTACCATTTTTTCTCGGTTTCTTATTTTTTTTCTTTGCTGCTAACAATATTTTTTTATTATTACCTTTACAACCCATACCGATTTTTCTTTTAGCTTTCATAGCGTTCATCACCGCGTATGCAACAAGTTTTTCTTTTTTAGAACTATCACTAGCTTTAACTCTTTCCCAAGCCTGTTCTTCTAATAACTTATCAGCTTTATGTCTAATATCTAAATTATTACTGTTCTCATAAGCAATGTCGTGTGTTCGACAAGCAGAATCTAACGGATTTACACCTTTGTCTCCACGTGCTAATATCTCTTTTAACTTAGTACCAGGACCACAATACTGATATCCTGGTACATGAGCTTCGAATAGAAGCTTATTTATAAGAGTATTTAAGAAGCCTTTACCAGATTTTAACTTACGAGTTGAACGCATTATATATAACTGGGATTCATAATTTAAAACTGTTTAGTATATATATATACAGGGTGTCCCAGGTCTATTTGACTAATGCAATAACTTTTTTTCTATTCAATATTTTTAAGTTTTTTTTTTTTGTAATGATTTGTAGAGCCCTGCGCTATAATTTGTATATCTTATACTTTATTTTATTTTTTTACAACAAAAATAAATAATTTAAATTTTGTATTTAATATTTTTCTAATAATCCAAGATAGCTATTTCATAAATAAGTATTTAAAAACCATTTTGGCGTTTAAAACTTTTAATTTGGTTAAGTCGTTAATTTTTAAACAATTTTCAAAGTGTGTTAAAATTCAAATTTATTTCTTGCTAATCACTGTTACTGCTGTAGTCGATTTTCAATTGTTTTCTTCCAAGAAACAATAAATTTGTTATCATTAAAAGGTAGGTCATTAGTCATTACATAATATTATTATACATTATTGTATTTTATCATTATTTAACATGGTCACGTGATGCTTACCATTGATGTTGATACTAAACAATTGATACTAAATTGTAGTGATGGGCAACGATATCGATAATTCGATACGATATCGATATCGTGACAAATTTCCGACATCGACATCGCTTTTGTATTGTACGATATATCGCGATATCGAAAATAATATTTTTCAAGAAAAATACGTGGTATTTACTATTTGATATTTGTAGTTTTTAAGCTATAATAAATTAATAAATAATAATAGCCATTAGCTGATAACGTTTGGTGCACGTGTTCCGGTGAAATGTCAATTATTGTACACTATTAAAGTATTAAGTATTAATAATCCATTATAATGTTATCTTAAAGGAATATTTTGCTGACTTTTAAGAGGTACACGGTATAGTACCACTGGATATTCCATAATCTACAGTCTAATTTGTGTCGTTGGTGCGGCGTAAACGTCTGTTACGTACTCCGCTGACCGTTATATTTCTGTCATTTATCCTACAGTGATAATTATTTTCAAATTACAACATTATTTTTAGTGATGAGTGAATTAAAATTGGTTTAATCTATTTAAAATTCAAATTTATATCCAGAAGTCTCAAAATTGGCAAAAAAATACTTGTCGATAGTCGCAACTAGTGTCCCATGTGAACGTCTGTTTAGTGAGGCTGGCAATATAACTTCAAAGAAAAGAAGTAGACTATCTCCAGATCGAGTTAACAATCTTCTCTTTTTGAACTCTTATTATAAATCCACTAGGACGTCAGACCACACTTTGGTAAGAACATACATTTTAATTTTTCAAATTTGAATTCAAGACAATATTAAAATAAAATAATTATGAATTTATTTTCTAGGATACAGCTATCGGGGTTGAACACATTTAAGGAGAATATCGATATCGTAGAAATAACGATATCGCGATATAATATCGGAAAAATCTGAACGATATCGATACAGAAAATTATATCGTTGCCCATCACTACTAAATTGTAAGAAATAGTAAAATGTAACTCTGTAAATTTAATTTTTCAACTATAAGTTCAGTTTTATTTCTTAACATTAAATAATATAACAAATTAAATATTATGGAACAATATACCTAACTAGTAACTAGTAAGTAGTAACTATGAATAATTTTCAAAGTGTGCGCCATGTTTCATTATACATTTTTCATACCGTTCCAGAATTCCAGTTGTCGTGGATTCCAACATTTCAAAAGTAAGAGAGTTACACACATCAATTATGCGTTGTTTTAAATCATCTAACGACGTTGACTGTTGGGAGTATACTTTGTCCTTTAAGTAACCCCACAAAAAGAAATTGAGTGGTGTTAGATCTGGAGATCGTGGTGGCCAATTTAGTGGACCTCTAGTTCCTATCCATCTCGATTGAAAATTTGTGTTTAAATAATCACGGACTATATTCGAGTTATGTGGTGGAGCACCGTCTTGCTGAATCCACATATTTACTCGGAGATTTAATGGAATATTTTCTAATAACATTGGTAGTGTATTAGTCAAAGAGTCTAAATAACGTTGGCCAGTTAGTGTGCCATGATAGAAATAAGGTCCAATCAAATAACCACTTATTACACCACACCACACATTGGTAGACCAGCGAACTGGTGCATTGGACTCACATGTCCAAAATAGATTTGACTCATTCCAGTAATGAGAATTATGCCGATTGACAATACCATTATTATTAAAACAGCTTTCATCGGTCCATAATATTTTTTTCAAAATATTATTGTGGTCATGAAGGCAAATAATTTTTGAAATATATTGAAGCCTTCTATCTGGATCAGAGGGTTTCAATCCTTGTACATAATGCAATTTGTATGGATGGAAATCATTTTTCTTCAATATACGATGTATAGAGCTACGACTGATGTCCTTTTCTTTAGCTACCGACCTGACAGATGCATGAGGATCACTGCTGAAAGCTGCCAAGACATTCACTGTATGTTCTTCATCAATAACATAAATTTTTTTTGGTTTGAAACCATTTGGAAAACGACCTAAAAAGACTATTTTTTAATGTATATCTTAATTTAAAATTTGTATAATAATAACTGAATTATACATGTATGTATTAGGTTTTAGGTACATAATTTGTTATATTAATTTTATAGGAAATTTTATTGATAATAAAAAATTTACCTGTATTACGTAATTTTGTTTCTATATTACAAAATGTATTTTTAGATAGCTGTTTCCTTTCTGGAAATTTTTGTAAATACAGACGAGAAGCTTTTACTGTACTTTTTCCTCCACTTTCATAAAAAACTTTTAACATATCACGGTACTCTAAATTACTATAAATAGTAGGCATATTTAAGAAAATTTATTTCAAAAATCATACATAAACTGGTTCATTTAATACCCATTAACATCACATTTAATTATAAAATATTTATAGATTATTCAAATATGCAATTAAGATCATTAAAATAGTTAAGTTTTAGAATAGGTATGTAAATAATTAATGAAACAATATGTATAAAACCAGTAATTCCCAATTCATATAATATTATAATTGATCATTCGAGGTTTACATTTTGTATGAGCTACAGTGTATTTCATATTAACTAATAAATACTTTCATCATGAGTAGTTATCGTTTGTCTCGCTCCGATTTGGGCTCTACACACTCAAGTGACCAAACAGACATTTTTAAAAAATATAAAAACTATAAAGATATGTGCAGGGATTTGGTTTTAGAAAATGAAGAGTTACAACAGGTAATATATTAAACAATTATTTACAAATTTATTAAAAAAAAATATTGTATGAATAACATATCTCTTAAACAAGTATTTAGCAACTGTAAAAACTACTTTTATACATAGGATGTTACAATTAATTTATAACAGTTTTTAAGTTCAAACAATCACAAAAGTTTGGTTTTACTTTTAGAAAAATTTAAATTTATCTCGTCAATATGAACTGGAGTGCTTAAAAAATAATGAATTAGAATTAAACAATAGTCAGTTGTCGGATGATATTAAAAAACTGAACGATATTCAGGTAACTAAAATGATTTATAACATTCAATAACATTCTCTGCTATACATGTATGTATAAGGTTCTTTCACTAGTAACGCTAGCTGAAGAAAAAAAAAATAACCGACACCTATAATATAAGTTAACAATTTGTTGGCTAAATGTTCAAAACAAATAAAAGTATAATTATAATATTACGCAACGGTTTGCAACTAGCAGAGTATTCATGTATAAAACAATACACTCTTAAGTGTTTCAAACAATTTAACCATCAGAAGGATATTAAATGTCACATACTATGTCATGTAGAAAATTATTGATTTTATCTGTTATTAACATGAACTCTGGCAATATATAAATCTTAAAAGGGATTTCAATTAAGCTTTGTATTAATTTTCTAATACAAAGAGATCTGCAATAAAACAACAATTAAGGGTTGCAACTATATTTTTTCTATAATTTTTTATAGTAAAAATAAAAATAGATATAATAAATTACAACTTACATTTTATATAAAAACCAAGATAATGTTAGATATATTTTTAATTTATAGTATGAAAATGTTTTTTTATGTTTTATTTATTAATGAATAACAAACTAAGGAAAATTAGTATTTATTTTATCTTTTATTCTGAAATTCTCAAAGGTTGAAGTCCCTAGTCTTAAAAAGTACATGACAAGTTGACATTAAATACCTATTCTAACAATTTCAAATCATTAACTTAATTATTTCATGGGTTATTTTTTATTCTTAGTAATTATGTAAACATACTAACACACTATGAAATATTCAGAGAAATACTAAAGAAATAGGTAGTAACGTGTTTATCCATAACAATTATCTACACACTTTCAAGCCAATCAAAACTATTTCAGAATGCCCTTATTTTTCTGTTATGTTAGTTGTTATAGGTATTTATTAAATTCTTACATTAATATTATTTTTTTTTTTTATGTAAACAGAGCTATAAATATGGTTAATATTGAATACATAAAGTTCCTGATGAACTAAATGACTAAATGTAAAACACTAATATTATATATCTACTCATCTACTTACAGCTAACAATATTTTTTATGATCTACAATTTTACCATTTACATTTTTTTTTTAATAAAATGAAACATTTGATTCATGTTGTTTTATACTTAAGATGAACTGGTTACAATTTAACTTCTGATGGTTTTATGTATAGGTACATACAACTAGTTACAATAGTAACTATTGTAAGTATACAAATGTAGTATTAAAACAGCAAGGTACAAAGCATTAATTATACAACTAACTGCATGTGATTGAAAATGAAATTGTTTGAACTCTCACCAAATATGTATACTTTTAATGTTGACATCCACCTAGAATATTTTCGTTAACAGTGAGAATATTTTAATTCATTTTATTAATAAATTAATAAATGTTAATATTAACATTAAAATGGTTAGGTTGAAGTATAAATTAATTTAATACAAATGATACTCACATTTTAACAAAAATCTTATTTTGCTATTCAAATTAAATTATAATCTTCAATTGTAGTACTGTGTATAGGTAATCTACATAATATTTAATTTTGAATATTTTTCTTGATAATAGTAATTTGAAGTGTTGAGAATTTAAAATGTTATTATATGTATGTTTAATTTTTGATTTTTTTGTATCTAGTTACCAAAAGTTTATAAAGATATTAAAATAAAATAATTTTAACTTGCAAACTAATAATAATATGTACCTGTGTCCAAAGGCATTTCCAAAAATATTTTCTACGAATTATGTTCAATCTGATAATTCCATAGTATTACTAGGTATTTCTCATAAATTTAATACAATAGAATTGTCTTAAAATATGAGAAGACAAGTCTTAAGGTTTTTAGTGATTACGGCAAAATGTGTTTGATCCATAAAATATCAACTTAACCTAACTTTAAATTTAAAAAGGACTTACAGAATAACTATAATTAATATTCAAACCACATGTCATTTGTTTCATAATTCAAAATCAAAATGTTCTAAATTTGTTTAAACGTATTTAAATGATTGAACAATAAAATATTGATGAATGATGATGATTTAAAATAAGTAATAGTAGGTACATCATGTTATAAATTATAATCATTTTATGTTAAATTATGACAAAATACGTATTAGTATGTGTATGTATTTAATATTGATTATCAACCTTTAATGATAACAAATTTATTGTTTCTTGGAAGAAAACAATTGAAAATCGACTACAGCAGTAACAGTGATTAGCAAGAAATAAATTTGAATTTTAACACACTTTGAAAATTGTTTAAAAATTAACGACTTAACCAAATTAAAAGTTTTAAACGCCAAAATGGTTTTTAAATACTTATTTATGAAATAGCTATCTTGGATTATTAGAAAAATATTAAATACAAAATTTAAATTATTTATTTTTGTTGTAAAAAAATAAAATAAAGTATAAGATATACAAATTATAGCGCAGGGCTCTACAAATCATTACAAAAAAAAAAAACTTAAAAATATTGAATAGAAAAAAAGTTATTGCATTAGTCAAATAGACCTGGGACACCCTGTATATATACTAAAAAAAATGGAATTAATCGAGCATAAAAGATAAATTAAACATTGAAAATGTTGACACACAAGATATAAAAAATCTATCAAGACACGGACCATTATTACCAGATAGTATTCGTGGAATATTGGTTGGACCTTCAGGATCAGGAAAAACAAATGTTATGTTTAATCTTATATCTAATAGAAATGGATTAAAATTTTAAAATATTTATTTATACTCTAAAACACCTGAGCAAGAAAAATATATACTATTAAAAAATATAATTAATAGTATTAAAGGTGTTAATTTTTACATATTTACAAATGCAGATAAAGTTATAAAACCAAATTTAATTTAAAAAAATTCAATTTTTATATTTGTGATAATCAGACACCTATTCGCGATTACTTCAGTATGGGTAGACATTCTGGTGCTGATTCTATATTTTATTTAGCACAAACATACTCAAAAATACCAAAACAGCTAGTGAGAGATAACGCAAACTTTTTAATAATATTTAAGCAAGATGATAAGAATCTACGACATATTTTCGATGACCATTGTTCAGCAGATATGGATTTTTCAGAATTTCGTAAAATATGTCATTTATGTTGGAACAAGAAAAAATATGGGTTTATAGTTATAGATAAAACTCATGAAATGGATCAGGGAAGATATAGATATGAATTTCATACATTTATAAATATGAAATAATTAGTATAAAAGAAAATAATAAGTTTTAGTGATATTCAGTCGGTTGCATACAAACGAACAATTTATAATTAATGTAAATTATGAGTGGAGAAAAAGCCTTGTTAAATAATATAATATTATGTAAAAGAAATATTAAACGAAAAGTTATGGATATGAAACGTAATGTTATAGATTCCGATAGTTATTTTCGTGAAACATTTAAACCAATACTTGAACCATTAAATACGCTATCAAAGAAAAATACAACGAATATATCACACGATTCTTCAACTGAAAATGTTAATGCGGAAGTACGTTACCCTAGTGATGAAGAAGATGATGGTACGTTATTAAATACAACATTTAATAACTTTTTTAACACACGACCGCAATTACGACGTTATGATAAATCATATGGTTTATATTATAATAGAGCTAATGATCAATTAAAAATATCGGAATTTCCTGTTTCTTTTAGTCATGGTAACTTACATTTACTCGATAGTTACTATCCTTGGACTATTGGTCTTTGGTCTTTATTATGTGAAAAAGAACCTAAAAATACAACTATAGAAGATATGGAAGCATATTATAATATTTTGAAAACCACTAAAGTTCATTTAAAGCCTGACGGGAAACCAAAGACTTCAAGATTCTTTAAATGGATGAACGTTGTAAGACCTCTATATGATAGAATGAAAACGGAGGAAAAACAGTTAAGCGCGGAAATTGCAAATATTAGTAGTTCTAGAGAAAAAACTAACTTAAATTTAAAACCGTTTGATAACTATTTAGATAGTGTAAATGCTAAACGAAGAAAAATTAATGATAATACAACAATAGCAAATAAATAGTTAATAATATTATTTTAATACTTATGGATATCAAATTCAACTTACTAAGTATAACTGTTATAACAATAAATAATATTTTTACAGTCGTAATAAATATATTATTATGACCTGTTTATTGGTTATAATTGTACTCAATAGCTGTCGAATATTATGTGTTTTAGGCCTTTGTGTACTTTAGGAGTTAGAATTTTTTTTTTCTTATTTTTTCTTAACCTTCTACGCATTGAATATAATTATAATTTTCCAATTAACACTCGCTGATTTACTATTATATTATGTATCTGATATCTATACAATATGATCGTGATTAAGTATAAACGTAATTATATAATAATGACGACCGCACTTTATTTTAACATTTGACTGACATGGACAATATGTCAATAAAACTAAACGAGTTATTATTTAAAACCTTAATTTTCAAATTCCGTTATTTATGTTTTAATATTTGAGTCACCGTTTTATATTTCAGATAATTATGAGTCTCGATATGGACCTACTCCATTGAAATTACAAGGTGGTGCAGCTCCGTATGTCCTGACCGAGGACAGATTAACGGAAATCCGGCAAGAGTTTATGTATTGGTATTTCGATAAGGGTGGCGGCAATGACCAGGGAGACTATCAAACCGACATACACGGTTCTATGCCTCAGGTCCACATGAATTTTAATTTCCAATTACCGTTCTTCGGTTTCCGATTTAATTACACCAGGGTGTCGATGAACGGTTATTTGGAATTCAGCGATCCGCCGAAACACTATGAATATCCGCTGTCGTTCCCGATCAAGGAGTGGCCCAAAAAGAACGATCCGTCCTTCATAGGTATATTCTTTAGCAAGTGTCGAATCGGCTCGCTCAGAACCGACGACGTCGACAGGCGTAAACCCGGGGTGTACTTCCGTCTGGAGAGGGACTTGGAAGCTCGAACCGATCAATTCGGAGTGGAAATGAGAGAACGGCTCATGTGGGATATCCGAGAAGGCGTAGTCGGCGCGGACTCGTTTGTGCCCAAACATTCAGCTATCATCACGTGGAAAAATATGTCATTCGCAGGCGGAATCGACAACTCTCTATACACGGTAAGTACAGAGACGATCTAATCGTGACAATATGTATACATATCTAAAAGCGAAAGGTCACTCATTCAATCACTGACTCAACACGAAATCTCAAAAACTACTTGACCTATGAAGTTCAAATTTGTGGACATCATTTAGATTTACTTAAACATAATTTAGGAAATCTGCATTTGTAGGTTTCCTGCAGAAGACGTCGTTGTTGGGCATATTATGAGTAATCGAATTAGAATTTTTATTTTCGAATACAGGTTATGGCATATTTACTGATTGCGGTCAGTAATATTACCGCCACGCGGTGGACAATACATTATGTGTATTGTTGTGTTAAGCAATAGATATAATGATCATTGTAACTTTTTAATTAAATAATATTTTAATTAATTTAAATTTTAAATTTTATTTAAATAAGAAAAATTTTGCATACGATTATTATGTTCAAATACGCTACGCAAGGTGAGTATTTTAAGTATAATTTTGACCGGATCGGACCAATTTAAAACGAGAAATAAGGAGATACATATAATTTGACATTTGCTAACCGTTCCGCAGACGAATACGTTTCAAATGATCTTGGCTACCGACGAAGTGTTTACTTTCGTCATTTTCAATTATTTGGACGTGCAATGGACAAGTCATACGGAATCCGGTGGCGACACGGCCCGTGGAGAAGGGGGAGTTCCAGCATTCGTGAGTCGGGCAGTTCAAACATGATTTTGTGAAGTCGATAATTTACGTATATTGAATTTCAATACACGTGTTTTGTGTTCACCGCAGGTGGGTTTTAACGCGGGCAACGGAACTCGAAGTTTTGAGTACTATCCGTATTCGCAGAGATCGACAATCAGAAACTTGGTGCGTCGTGGTTGTGCCAACAATTTCCCTGGTCGGCATATTTTCCGAATCGACGAGAACATAGTGTTGGGAACGTGCAACAAGGACATCAGAAAATGAAATGGTAATGAAATTCTTTTTCGGCTCCAGATTTTTTCATTGCTTTATCATTACGCTTTACTCTTGTATATTACGAGTATACATTTTTAAGCTTCCTGTCTATTTCACTTGAATCGGTATTTAATGTGATCGCAATTTCTTTCAACGCATCAGCTGTTTTGAATTTATTTTTGAGGTTTATGTTTTTGGCATCCCACAATATTGGTGATTCACGGTACAATTCTATCAGCTTGCACGTTTCTTCGGTAGTTCATTTTTTATTTGTACCGAATTCACCGAATAATTTAATTTTAATAAGATAAAACTTAAACTTAAATTAAAATATGTTGTTCATTTTTGAAAATTCAAATGAAACACTCGTGTCGCGTACGTCAACAGCACGACAGACAAATTGATACTAAATAGTGTACACTGTACAACGTTTTCATAAATACAAAATATATTTTTATAAATAACCATATTGGTACTGCTCGCGAAATCCCGATAACTATTTATCGTCTGTTGGTTGTTTTGAAAACATTGTCCACACACGTTTGACAATGTTCACAAAAAAAACAACAAAACCCCAAAACCTTGTGATGTTTACCGACACCGCTCGGGACATGACTTTGTTTTTAAAAACACGAACAATTTGTTGGAAAAAACACACTTGTTTCAAAAATGTTTTGATTTCGTCGAAAAACACAAGAATTTCTGTTTTGTTTTAATTTTGTCATCTCTGTGTGGATTAAAAAATAAAACCAAAACGTTTTTTAGTAAGGTGTTTGCTTTCGGTACCTACTTCCGCGAAAACGCACTTGGTAACAACGTACGTCTATTACAGAGTACGCACACCTACTGTTTCACTTCAAAATATTTTAACCGGGAAAAAACGACTTACAACGTTTAAAAACATTTTCGATAGATGTAGGTAAGTAGATGATTTCGATGTCAAATAATAATTACATTTATTTTTGTATTTTATTATTTTATATTTTATGTATTCCTCTATTATGTTTATGTTTAGATAAAGAAAAATGTTATTGTTGTTCATTCTGTAAAGTTCATACTTTATTTCAGTTGGTAGGTAGATATTAAATAAAATTATCCTTTAAAACAATTTTAACACCTGGAAGCAACATATTATGGGTTGTTTAGCTAAGTTTGCGATTCTTTTTTAAATTTTTGATAATTAACATCATTTAGGCTTAACTATACTAATTATGAACAACATGATAACAAATTAAAATGTACACTGGAATTCAATTTTTAAATCAGCAATTTTAGATGATCAAATAACAATCTTGTGCTAATATTTTTTTGTGTTTTAAAGTAGGCGTAATAATTATTTTTTAAATACAAACTTAATGCAAGTTTTAATTTGTACTGTAATGAAACGATATTAAGTTCTGCCTATAGTTCTAAACTGATAGGTTTTAATGGTAAGAACGGACTCGCAAAAACTAATATGAAAAGTCTCAAGCACATGGTTGAACATTCAGGTGCATTAGAAACTATCTATGTACAAACTTATAATTAACGTTTAACTTGATTGAACTTATTTCAAAGCAAAACAGATACGTCCAGTCATTATTCGACTATAGAACTATGGTACTAATGTACCATGCACAAAATATGTCTATTATGTTTTCTGTGCGTCCAGTTAGATGAGATAACGACTAGCATAATTAATTATATATGGTTCCAAGCTAAAAAAAAAATGAATAAAATATAATATTTAAGGCGTTAGTATTTGAAAATTACTTAAGATAATCTATTAACGAAAGGACAGACGATCTGTACGATACTGCAATACTGATGCAGTGATGCGGAGAACGGCTATAGATTATTGTAATTAAAAAATTATAATATAACAATACTATTGCAGTGTGGACTTTTTCTGTAAAGACGAATGATCACTGAAAGCTGGAGTCTGGACTCTGGAAGTCTAGAACGTTACGTTATGAATTTACGACGGATAAACAAATAAAATACAAGGCTGATACATTCTTTGGTATCAAATTTCTAACACAAAATTTTAAATTCCGACTAGTTGGTTTTTTTTCCAAGGTTATAAAATGTTTTTTTATCACAGGGGGATAACTAATAGGTTCACTAAATTTATTGAGGCCGATTGTTGCAAATGCATTCATTTATATGAAAAATTGTTTACGCCTCTTATGAATACAAGGTGTAGCAATACAACTTCTGTTAATGTAGTTGCAGTAGTATGTAACTACTCCTAATTAATTATGTTTTTCATCGTCATCATTATTATTGCCCGTGTTATCGATAGGAGTATTATTAATAAATAAGTATATTATATTGATTACAAATGACAAATAATAGTTTTTTTTTTTTTTTGTAGTCATCTGTTAAATAACGATGATGGCGATAGTGGATATATTTTATTAGTTTCTGTCCTTGAAACCGATCTCTTATTATTGTGACAAATAATTTACAATTCCAATCGACATAACATTATTACCAGTTTTTGAAGTCTGGGTACTCGACAAAAATCGTATGTTATTTATGCAGAATTATAAGGAGATCCTAGAAATTCTATCAACACTGAAGTAGGTATTTAAGTCTCTGGTTAGTGGCGGAAATAATGAGCTTAAACCACGAAATATAGGTTGAAAAAAATGAGGTATCAACCCCCTCCCCCTGACATCTATCTATGAAAATAATTAGTTCAGGCGCTCTTGAAATGTAAAAGCGCATAGTATAATAACTCCGTTTTCTTGCATCACTCCTATCTCCTGGTTATTAAACGCTTTGACAAGTATCGTCTGAAGCCTAAAGGACTACAGGACGTGTGCAAGTACAAAAAAAAATAATAAAGATTATAAATAAAATTGCTTTATAACACTTAAAATCAAATGTAGCAACAATGATAATTACAAGAAGATTATTATAAAAAATACTAATACAAAAACGAAAATATCAAATTTCTGAAGAATGCAGGTCTATATTCTATGAAGATACTAAATTTATTGAAAATAAATTGTTTTAAATATTGACAATGATTTTCGACATTATCTGGTAGCTAGAAAAATAAATAAACTCACCGACTTATTAAGTTATTAAATATTGCTTATTTGTTTTTAAATTATGTTTGATCTAGTATTAAAAATATTTTTAACTTAGAAATAAATAAATAATAATATATTTTTTTTTTTCTAATTTTTATAATATGTACACTTGTTTATTATTGCAATCAGCGACAAATTCTGATAATAACAGATGCTGTATCCAACATAATTTTAATATGAAAATGCGCGTATTATTATGTTAAAATAATATTCTATTGTTACCTTCCTTTCTAATCGTTCTAAATTTGTCACACTCGCGTTAGTCAGTATAGAAACAAAAATTTGACAATTTGTAAACTAAATCACCTTGATATCTTTCGATACTGACTTTAATCATATATTCTAATACATACCCAATAATTGTGTATATTGCATTAAAAATGAAAATATATTAAAGTGAACATAGAAGAATATTATATTTTTGATTTTATTAACCATTACTACTTAGAAATAATAAGATAAGATATAAGTATAATAAGATAATTATCTTATTAGAGTAGTTCAAGAATTTGTATCCACACATGTTTTTTAAAGGAGAGAGATATGAATAATTGGTAGGCGAGAAAACATTACGGGAACTTAAACCAGAAGAAATAGAAGTACTTCAAGGAAAAAAAAGAGCGTTAAGAATATCTTTGCGACGATAGGCTAGACTTATAGCGAAACAACAAGAAGCATTACAACAACAAAGATCTCCTGAAGAACGGATGGAAGACCAGAGAAAACATGAAGAAGATTTGCAAAAAGATTTGGAAAAAGCCGCTAAAATATTTTAAAAATAACCACAAAGTTGAGTATAATTGAAGTTAATTAAACGTTTAAGAAAGTAATTTAGAAAACTGGTGATACCACATATGGAAGTCACCAGACTTGCACAACAAAAAGTAGAAGTGAGGCCCCGATTAACGCTTCGGTTACCTTTTTATATTAATTCTTATCTGCGTTTTAGAAGTATTGCATAGTATCATTATCCCGACCATGACCGCTCTATGACTTTAGTTATTTTATAATTTAAAAATGTTGTAGACATCTCTAAATCTCTTATGACTAATTAACCTAATGATCAATGATCTAGTATTATCTAATAGCTACAATACATATATTACGTGATACTACAACATTTAACATTTCAGAAACAGAATTAAATACCAACGTCAAAAGAAAGCTCCGTTGCGAATGCATTCTATAAAAAAATCTAGAATAACTACGTATATTATAATTCACGGTTTATTGAACACTCCTGCTGTTGTACACCGCGCTCAACGTGGCAACAGTCTCCGCGGTTCCATCTTATCGCTTTCTTATTGTCATTCATATAATATTATTGTGCACTTGGGTATTCTGTATAATAACAGGTACGTAATATTATTGCATCACGTTTTATCTATTTCGCATGAAAAAAGCAGTGCCCTTTTGCATTTGACTGATAAACAACTGCTTAAAACTTGGTGCATACGGACTATGGCATTTATACGCGTGAAGTATATTATGCTCAAGCCCCCCAAGTTTTTCTGTCCATTTTTTAAGCCAATTGTGTTACAATAAATAGTATTTTCAGTAGCCGCCCCTCCCATAGTTACCTTAGTTGCACCTATGGAGTACACTAGGATTCAAAATTAATCGATAGAAAATTTGCAAAACAACCGCCGCCACGATGTTATAACAATGTAAGCGTGTTGTCACTTCCGAACGCGGAGGCGCTAACTCGTATTTGCCCAAACGTTTCGTCACGCGTGCGTCGTTTGACAAGTAAGTTTACGAGCGACAATAACAGTTCGAAAAATACGAATCCATTGATTAGATAAACGCCAAGTACTCGAGTGACACACGAAGCCGCAGCGCGCATTGGTGGTATACCGTACGAGTACCTACACCCATATTTGTTTTCACCGAATCTAATCTTCGCCCGGACGTGTCTCGAAGACGTTGGAGACGGCGTTTTTTTTTCAGCACACGTCCGCTGTCACCTGCACACCGTGGTCGCATCACTCCACATGGCTTCACGTGACGTTTGCGGATGTATTCTTTCCGCGTGTTTATTGGCGCTATTGTGCGCGTGCCCGGCAACGGCTCAGTATGACTTCAACGGCAACCCTTACGAGCAAACCGGCCAAACGTACTGGCAACCGGCCCAGCAACGGCTGCAGGACCTCGGCGAACAGCAGTACGGCCGTTCCTCGTACACCAACCCGCAGGATAACCAACGCACGTTGCAGCAGCAGCAGCAGCTACTGCAACAACGACTTCAGCAGCAGCAGCAACAACGACTGCAACAGCAGCAGCAGCAGCAGCAACTGCAGCAGCAGCAGCTGCAGCAGCAGCAAATGCGAAACACAAATTTAAATCAAAACCGAAATCAACAAGAACCGTTCAGATCACAGCAGAGACCGAATTACAGTAAGTATTTATTATATAGTAACAATTTGACCTTTTAAAACGCCATTTATAACGAATAATTCAAGGGGGCTCTTATTTAAAAATAATCGAATCGATTGGAAAAAAAATATGGTGTAAAATGGTGCCGTTTGAATAAAATGATATTTGCTCAGTTAGTAAACACAATTTTAATTATCTAGCTAAATATCATTATTAATTATTTCATCGGACTTTTTTTTTTTTTATTCGGCTTTTGTTGTAATTTTAAAGTTTGACACAAATTCACATTCATATTTTTATCGTCCAAGATTACTTATACATAATCCTAACGAGTTTCAAAAATGTATTCAAATAATATCAATGTACAAATGTTTGAATATATGTATTTTTTTGGAATTGTGAAAGATTTGTTTTTACTATGGATTTACACGTTTTGGAAACTTTTTTGATTAATTTTGTTATTTTCTATTTAAATAGACTTTTCCGTTATGAGTCAATATACTGAAATATATATATATATATATGTGAAAATAAGCTGTAAAACAATTCATACGGATGTACAATTCAATATATCCACAAGATAATATGAGAAAGTTTTTTTGATTTTTTACAACAATATACTTATTAAGTACTCGTATCTTTTATAGAATAGCCGAGAATATGGTATCACATGTTCAAATTGAATAGACTATTATTTAAACAATAAATAAAATATTATGTTAATTTATGAATATCAAATTCATCGTCCTAAGTATAACTATTATAACTATGAGTTATATTTTTACAGTCGTAATAAATATATTTTTATGGCCTATGTATTAATCATAATTGTGTTCAATAGGTGTCGAAAATTATGTGTTTTAGATTAGGCTTTTGTGTATTTTAGACTTTGAATTTATTTTTTATTTTTATTACCTTCTACACTTAGAATATAATTTTCCAGTTAACACTACCTTATTTACTATTTTACTGTCTATCTCATATCTATACAATATGAACGTTTTAAACAATTGGATTATATGTGTCATTATATGCATGGTTATCTTCACAAAATATCAAGTAAACTATGATGTAACACTACCGAGTACCAACATTCCACAAGCGAAAATAATAACTATGAAGATACGTATAGGATTTATCGTTTATACAAACCGTTTCCTGTTGGCAAACAATGACAAATAACGAAACTTGTGAATTGCATTACCATATATTCTGTATACTCGCCTATTTACACTTTATTTCAAACCGTTTTAGTCATCATGACACCATCAAAGAATTTATGATCCAAATCGTTCAAGTACCTATACAGCAATACTAACAACATACACTAGTTAGGTTGAACCAATAATTATATATTATAAATACATTAATCATGTACATCAATTAACGAAAAATATGAATTGTAAAATCTAACAACGTATAATGAACTTAATATGTACCTACGTAATCTACATGGATATATACATATCACATTATCACAAATAACACCTAAATAATAGAACCTACATTTTCAAATATTAAATGCATTCGCTATTTATGAAATATCTATACTATAGGTATATGTCATTTTTAAGTTCTACCACACTAATTATAAAAATGTATACATATTTAGCGTAATCATAAAAAAAATGGTTGAATATAACGATTTACGATTAAATAAAAATACAACTATTTTAGATTTAAACATGAGTAATAACTGCTCCGACTTGATGTAAATTATTTAATTTGCTTGATCGTTTATTTATCATCTACACATGGTCAAGTGGTCATTAACTATAAGTCTATTAATGTAACATAAAATAAGATGACCGCGCTTTAACATTTAATTTGACATAGACATTATTAGACAATATGTCAATAAAACTAAACGAGTTATTATTTAAAACCTTAATTTTCAAATTCCGTTATTTATGTTTTAATATTTGAGTCACCGTTTTATATTTCAGATAATTATGCGTCTAGATATGCACCGCCTACGTTGAGATTACAAGCTGGCACAGCTCCGTATGTCCTGACCGAGGACAGATTAACGGAAATCCGGCAAGAGTTTATGTATTGGTATTTCGATAAGGGTGGCGACAATGACCAGGGAGACTATCAAACCGACATACACGGTTCTATGCCTCAAGTCCACAAGAATTTTAATTTCCAATTACCGTTCTTCGGTTTCCGATTTAATTACACTAGGGTGTCGATGAACGGTTATTTAGAATTCAGCGATCCGCCGAAACACTATCGATATCCGCTGTCGTTCCCGATCAAGGAGTGGCCCAAGAAGAATGATCCGTCCTTCATAGGTATATTCTTTAGCAAGTGTCGAATCGGCTCGCTCAGAACCGACGACGTCGACAGGCGTAAACCCGGGGTGTACTTCCGTCTGGAGAGGGACTTGCAAGCTCGAACCGATCAATTCGGAGTGGAAATGAGAGAACGGCTCATGTGGGATATCCGAGAAGGCGTAGTCGGCGCGGACTCGTTTGTTCCCAAACATTCAGCTATCATCACGTGGAAAAATATGTCATTCGCAGGCGGAATCGACAACTCTCTTTACACGGTAAGTACAGAGACGATCTAATCGTAATACAATATGTATACATGTATAAAAGCAAAGCCCTATTTTAAACGAGAAATAAGGAGATGCATATTATGTGACATTTGTTGACCGTTCCACAGACGAATACGTTTCAAATGATCTTGGCTACCGACGAAGTGTTTACTTACGTAATTTTCAATTATGTGGACATGCAATGGACAAGTCATACGGAATCCGGTGGTGACACGACCGGGGGAGAAGGAGGAGTGCCAGCATTCGTGAGTCGGGCAATTCAAGCATGATTTTGTGTTTTCGATGATGTACGTATATATTGAATTGTAATACGCGTGATTTGGTGTTTATTGCAGGTGGGTTTCAACGCAGGCAACGGGACTCGAAGTTTTGAGTACTATCCGTATTCGCAGAGATCGACAATCAGAGACCTGGTGGGTCGTGGTTGGGCCAACAATTTCCCTGGTCGGCACATTTTCCGAATCGACGAAAACATAATGTTGGGAACGTGCAACAAGGACATCGGTAAGTGAAACGGTCAATTTTTAATAATAAATCATTTATTGTAATATACTCAAAATTATATACGGGTGTAACTTTTGAAAGCTGGGCTTTGACGGGTTAAATAGTTGAGGATAAGTTGAAAAGTTAATTTACTTTTAACTAAGAATTAAGATACTTAACCATTTTGTGTTGAAAGTAACTCCCAACTTAAAGAGTTAATTTGTTTCCCATGATATGCAGCTATAATAATGCGTTAATAAACTGTGTAATGACGTTAGATTGAATTTGTCCCTGGTTTGAATTTTAGAAATTGAAATTATAAAAATACAAGTTTTGTACAAAAAATTGTGTTTTTTATAAAAGTTATAGAAATTAAGTAACTTTATTTTCTTGTAACTTTATTTTTATTCAACTTATAACATTTACAAGTTAATAAGAAGAGTTGTTACTTTCAACTTTACACTTTACTAACATGTCCCTAGATAACTTTACTCAAGAAGTTAACTTAGTAACTCGAAATTAACTCAAAATTAGTTAACTTGTCGTCCAGTCTTAAATGTTTCTATGCAACCGCACGTTATTTCTGACCTTATGTGCGTGCACGCTTATAGCTGGTACGAATTTGCCGTTGGTCTTTGCGCCCGAAAGTGGCAACATGCTGGGCGGTACCGTTGTCAATATCACTGGACCATGTTTCGAACCCGGCGACAAAGTCCGATGCAAGTGAGTAAAAACTTGTTTTTTCACATCACGACATGTCAATAATAAGACGATATCCGTGTTATTGTCTCATAAGTCGTCAAACTGCCGATAATAATATTTTGCCACCCTCTTCGCGCGTGTGTATAGATTTGACACGGAAGAAGTCGTCGGCACCGTGGTGAACAGAAACCGTGCCGTTTGCATTCAACCGTTCTTGATGGCCGAGGGTTATGTGATATTCGACGTGGCGATTGGTGACGAGAAGTACAACTGGAAAGGAAAATACTTTGTCGGTGCGTATATAGTCGAATAGCGACATTTGGGCGTATCCGTTTAGACATAGTGACATTTTTATACGTGGTCGCTTGTAGAGACATTTGGACGTCAAAAAAATAAAAAAACATTATTCAATATATTCAGTTACATTACAGCTCGGTAAAAATTGTGCAAAATATCAGCAGCCCATTTTCGCAACTCTTATTCAAAAGAAGGATAATAGTTATATTTTGTAGACTACCTTTATTATTTAATACATCTGCAGTATATTATAGCACTTTACTTAAGTAAGAGAAAATGCCACAGCATTTTGGTTTCAGGAAACGAAATTCTAATAAGATTAATAATAGTTTACATTTATTACGAGTAGAGTAAATTAGCGATTCCAGTATTCCATCGATGAAAAAATTAATATTAATATAACCCATGTATTTTTAAGCAATAGGGAAACAATATTCGGTAACTTTTCAACGAAAATATTACTAAAATATTAAAAAATTGTTTTTTTACTAGTTATTCAAGTTCAATTATTTTATAAAAATGATTTCGATAAAATGTTATTTATTATTCTAATGTTTACATACACATTTAAAGAACTGTTCTTATAAACTTGTTTTGCGTTTAAATGGCATAAACATAAATGGTGTCCAATTGACGCTGAAATCGACGAAATCGACTGCGCTTTGAACTGTCGTACCGATGACATTGTATTGATGACACAGATTGAGAGTGTTATGAGTTTATGACTTGCTTCTTCCAGAGACGCCGGCCACAGCTACCGAGCGCATACGGTTCCACGACGGTGCGGTACGCGAGAGAAAACCCAAGGAAATAAAGATCACTTGGGAAAAGCAAAATCTCACCACTAATTTCGACGCGCAAATCAAAGTATCGCTCTACGGTTACAGAGAAGTGACAATAGCGCCGGAGCTGGTGTACATCGACGTCATTGCGGTAAGTAAAAAAAAAAAAAACCGTGTCCAATTTATTATAATTATACGTTTGTAAACTCAATGCAGGAAAACATCCCGAATTCCGGGGAATACGTGATAAATCCAATCGAATTTGAGAGCCGCGACAACACACCAAACCTAGATCTGACATTTGGGTTCTTGCAGATACAGCTGTCCAACCCGACTATGTACTCCGGCATTTCAATTTCTCCGTAAGCCAGTCATCCTATTTAAATTATGCTTATTATTATATTATCAGTACACGAATTGAAAAATAAAAGCGAGAAGACGTTTTTGTTTAAAAAAAAAGAACTTAACCGGGGCATTTTTTTACCCCAAAAACACCGTGAGTCCTTGCTTCATTATCAGGCTTGATGAGAGGGGCAAAATGGAATTCCCCGTGTCCTGGTTTTTGGGACTGCAACAAAGCTAAAAATAAGTGGTCCAACATCTAATACTCCTAGACAAGTGTTTCCCTTGGTAGAGGTACTGAGTCCCTCTGGATTGCTCTCCAATTCGTGCACTGCATTTATTATTAATATTTATATTATTATTATTGGTACTTTAAAGTGCCGTTTGGCGTTTAGGTACCGTGATTTTTAATATAGCTTGTTGTTTCCACAGAATACTGTGGAGCAAACCGGTGCCACTCGGATGGTACTTCGCACCGCAGTGGGAAGAGTGGCACGGTCCTACGTGGACCCAGAAGCTGTGTGACGATTGGATCAAGAATGACAGGTACCTGAAGAACTTTGCGGCCGAGATATTCCAGTGCCCGTGCACGCTAGAACACGCGCTCGTCGACCGGGGTCGGTTTTTGCCGGATGCGGACTGCGACAGGGACGCGAACCCGCAATGTCTATACAACAAGGGAGCGGTGCATTGCGTGACGACCGGCGCTCCTAGCATGGAGGGCTCGGAGCAACAGTGCTGCTACGACAAAAACAACTTCCTGATGCTGTCTTACGACCAGCAGTGGGGTTCGCGGCCCAGGAGGTCGCACAACCTGGGATTCTTACCGTGGACGGAGGCCAACAAAGTGATTGTTTTTATTTTTCTTCGGGGAGTAATGGCGTTAACCGCAAGGGTCCTGCGGATTAATATCGAACACCGACTTTCTCCTTTTTCTTGCAGGTGCCAACGCTGTCCCAGTGGTTCCACGACATGAGCCCATTTTTCCCGTGCTGTCTGTGGCAAGAAGAGCAAGCGGTCGGCTGCGAGACTTACCGTTTCGAACGGCGTCCATCCCAGGACTGCGTCGCGTACCAATCGCCATACGTGGGTACGTAAGGAAAACGCGATATATTAAAAAACACTATAATTTAGTATATCCACGTGCACATACAAGGGTTTATAAATAGCGACATCTCCAACGTTGATAAAGACGAATCGCGTATGATGACTGAATCGTATACGGTTATCAGATAGGAATTCTGTATTTTTGCATGATCGGACACACACGGTTATTATTAAATTATTAAAGTCGACTCAAATGAAAAAAATAATGATATACAGTTCAATAACTAGTGGCAAACTTTAAAAAAATATCCTAAATGAAACAATTATAAAAATAAAAAATTCAACACAACAATTTATAGCCATTTAGATTCATATTATTATTAGATACTATTGGAACGCATATTAAACCAATATATAGTATAAACTAAGAAAAATCTAAATAATTATTTAAAACCGGACTTTTTACTATATCATTTTTCTGTAATAGGTAATTCAAAAAGTCGATTAACACATGCGAAATGACATGTTTTAACGTCGAGTTAAAAGCGAGTTCAGAGCCCTCCGTCACCCATCCCCCACCACCACATGCGCACCTTCATAATCACGCCACTGTGTGTTGCGACTCTACTGTTCACATTATAATTCTGCAGTACAGTTCACGTGTAAACATTTTTAACATTTTATTTTGTGGTTTCGACGAATTGTTTACGACCATAAATGCTTATCAAACTATATCAATGTTGTACACAGCTGAGTAACGCGCACGTGACATAATGTAATATGGTATATTCATTTTCGAACTCTATACAATGATATTGTACCCATTGGTGGTTTTAGGGATTTTTTTCTGGGGGAGAGGGATCTTGGATATTATCTAATAAAAAATTTAACATAAAATATTATTTTTCCATTTAATAGTTCAATTTTAATTAAATAATGAAATGCATTTTATTAAAACAAAAAATTGAGCATTTCCTCGCGTTCTTCGGTGCCCGCAGGAATTTCGGTTTTAAAAATAATAAAATAGGTACATTTTCGATTGTTTATTAAACATTTAGGATCGATTATCTGGCACTTTCAGACTTTTAAGTTTTAGAACGTAAAAGAAACTAATTTTACAGCTTAAACTCAATACCTGGGGAGGGGGTCAAACCCCCTGGACTCTACCCTCCCCCCACCCCGTAATACCGCCACTAATCGTACCACATCTATAGACAACTGAAGTTATCGCTCGGTTCGTGTATTTCAGCTACCGTGTTTGGCGATCCTCACGTGATCACGTTCGACGATTTGGAGTACACTTTCAACGGCAAAGGCGAATTCGTGTTGGTTCACGTGGACTCGGAAAAGTTCAAGTTCGACGTCCAAGGCAGGTTCGAACAGTTACCGGACAACATTTACGGGCCGGTTAGGGCGACCACGCTGAGCTCCGTGGTATCGCGCGACAACACGTCCACCGTGATCGAAGTCCGGTTGCGACCCAAAGCCGCCCAGTGGAGGTACAGGTTGGACGTGTTCGCCGACGGCAAACGGGTGTACTTTGACAGACCGGCGCTGAAAGTGCAACACTTTCACGGTAAACGTGAAACTCTATAATTGCAATACATATTATAACATTCCGTAGGTTCTTAACGAATCGCGAACGGGTATTGTTGTTTTTTTTTTGGTTTTTTTTTTTCTTAATTTTTTCGACCATCGTAGGTGTTACCGTTTACTCGCCGTCGTACGTTTTGAACCAGTCCGAGATAGTAGTCATGTTCCAGTCGGGCGCCGGGCTAGAAGTGTTAGAAAACAAAGGGTTCATGACCACTCGGGTGTACTTACCCTGGCAGTTTATCGTAAATATCCGTCGCGCATGACGTAGCATAATATACATAATATTATTACAGCCCTAGTCACTAAACGAGATCAATCTCCATTTTTACAGAACCGAACGAGAGGGCTATTCGGCAACTGGAGTTTCGATCAATCGGACGACTTTACATTACCAGATGGGCTGTTGGTACAACCGAATACGTACGATTTCGAATCGGTACACAAGCAGTATGCTTCCAATTGTGAGTACAGCGCCACAATAACGGCATTACGATTTAACAAGTACGCCTGTATGATAAATCGTACAAGACTGTACGAACAGCAATGCTACTAGGGACACTAGAGGCGATACCCGGCGAATGACCCTATCTGTAGTTCCGTCGATTTCATATGGCCGCTGTTATAGTGTTATGGCCTTTGGCAGAATAAATATATTTTTTTCCGCGGCATTATCGCGTGCATTACGGCGCAAAGTGTAGGCAATCTTACAGCAATAATATCGATCCGGTGCTTATTAGTTTATCAAGAGTTCGCTCCCCCTCCCTACTGTGAGTCCGTTCTATAACACCTCTATAACCTACCCATGGTAGTGTCCGGTGTCTTGTTTGTTTAAAGACGGCTTGTGTGGGCATCTTCTAAATTTGTAGTGAAAATCCCAACACCACATTGTTCGATTACATTTTGGTTAAATAAATAATTTAAATTTGGTATACAAGTTATTTTATGAACATATTTAGTGACACATTTATGAATTTTAACAAAATTAAAATTAATCGAGAAAATAAATTCTCGGCGTATAAGTGGGTGCTTTTATGATTGATCTGCCCCGGTATAAGATGTAGAAGTTCAAACCGCCTCTACGTTGGTGTGTGTGTGTGGTGGTCGCGATCATCGTACAATATTTACGCCCGATTTCTGATTGCAGGGATCTTAGAAGATAGGGACGAGAAGAACAAGGGTGGTGCGTTATTTTTCCGTGAATACGGTCGGACGGCCAGCTACTACGCGAACCGAACGTTCGAACCGGTTTTCGAGTCCACCCCGGAACTCATCATACCTGCCAACCGTTCTGCGGACATACAAAAAGCCAACGAGCTGTGCGGCGACTCATACCAGTGTAAATACGACTACTCGGTCAGTCTCAACAGAGACCTGGCATTCTACACGTTGCAATACCAAGACGGGTTCGTCAACACGAAGAAAATGAGCAAACAGAGAGGTGAGCGGACGACGTCTGATCTGTACATTGTGTAGACCAGTGACGGCATGAGGGTAGTTCTATGAATCTGAAGACACGTCTTTTTTTTTCATTGTTAAGCATAAATATTTTTTGATAAAGGCGTTTGAAGTTTAAACTAACTATAATGCATGGGATGTTGTTCACACGCATGAAAAAAGGATCAGTGAGGTTTTCTTCATCAATAAACGGGTGGGCCGTGGGTCAAATAGTTATTGTCTGTGTCTCGCGCACATGATATAAGTTCACACCGCCATCACTGGTATTCAGACATGAGCGTTGCTTATTTATTTCATTTTACTTAAGGTCCCCGTGGGGGCTATATAGTTCTAGAAAAATGTACCGTATTATACAATATTTACGTAATGCATTGATTTTATAACTGTCTAATATAAAATCAATGGTAATACCTAGGTATTTAAAATGTTTTAAGCGAAAGTACGATACCTTTAGGGGTAGGGATTTCTACGGGGTCGTGCATAGCGCCATAGCATAATACGCCCATAAGTATGGAAATACACGCATATTACTCCGTCTGATCCTAATTCGAGTAAATGTATATAGTACTGTTGTTTTCATAACTCATCGCCGTTGCAGTGATTTCGTGCGGGGTCTTGGAGACGCCGCGTTTCGGCCGGAAGAGTAACTTTTTATTCGTGCCAAACACCAAAGTGACGTTCGAATGCAACCAAGACTTCGTATTGATTGGCGACCAGAGGCGGTCCTGCTCGTCCGACGGAAAATGGGATATTCCGGAGTACGGGTACACGGAGTGTTTACGTGAGTATATACTATATATAGATAGACATACATACATTTAACTGTGCATATTATACTCGTGTACTGACGCGGACGCATGCTTGGTACTAATGTCCCAAAAAATGTTTCGAATACTCTACAGGGAGTGAATTCGACCGGTAACTTAAGTCCCGATTAGTCGATGATAGTTAGTTAAATCGATAAATAAGCTGCGTACCGTGCATAAAGATTACACCTGCAAGGCCGACAAAACGATCATATGCATACATCCTGTAGGTAAAAAAAGGGTTTCAAGGAAAACTTTCTTTTTTTTATTTTCGAAAAACCTGAAGACAGACATTTTATATGGAATTTATACTTCTGAAAATGTTGATGTTTATCTTGTTAATTTCATTAACCACATAGTTTTTCACATAAGCCTACGTTAATAACACAGGCGACTAAAATAAGTTATGAGAAAGATATACTACAGGGAAGCAAGTAGACTATATATTCTTTATTTGATTGTAATCCTTAACGCAACATACCTATTAAATAAACTCTGGGACGCAAGTAGTACGCACCGATTCCGACTACGAATGCGTAGAACTCGTGAATCACTGTGTGTATATCGACGCCCGATATTAAGCGTACCTCTATAGCCCCTTGAAATATTGTTATCCGCAGTTTTACAGCGACTAATTCCCGTACGGTTTCTATCAAAATCAAACCCACGCGAAATAGTTGTACATCGCCACTCGAACGGACAGGTTCGTATAGTGGGACTCGCGAGTATATACAGCGCGTAGAAATCGGTCGCCGCAAACCCGTAACGGCGGAACACGAACATTACATTTTTTTAGGTACGTTTCATCATCGCGCACAAACACGCGCATAATAATACCAATACTGTTTTCGTTCTGGTTTCGCATTACATAAGCAATCTTATCATAGACCGAGTCCGTAACCGTCAGGACCCCCCGTCCCGGAATTATTTTAAAAATAGAACAATTTTAGCAGTGAGTATTGATTATTCTTCAATACGCGCATTCCTTAATTTTTTAAAAAATGTGGACCCCCCTCCAAAATTTGTTTTCAGTTACGGCTTTGTCATAGACAGTATAGTAGCTAACTGTCTTAGGTACAATTTTATTTACTTTGTTCTCCGCATTACACCTCCGCAGCTATATGATGTTCTTTTATTATTATTATTGTACATTTCATGGTTAACGGGACTTTGATACACAACGACACGACGTTTTTGTCACGGCTCCAGATTGAATTTGCTGAGAAAATCGTTTTACCTTTTTTACCGAATTTTATCGGTGCGCGGAGACCATAACTACACTTTTATGTACATTACGATCACGGTTTGATAAACTCGCCACCGCGCCGTACTTAAAAAGTAAAACCAAATATTACCTATGATCAGTATAATCTATATCATGTATTATCGTGGTCGAAAGTAATTTAGACAATTTCTCTTAGGAATACTAAAGCTATTGTATACAACATTACAACCTGTAACCGTACATTGTTTTCTATCATTACGCATGTACTCACTACTCAGTATTTAAGATACACGTGACGTACTATATAGCGGTATGGAGAACTGGAGTCAAGATTTCCCGATAAGCCTATAGTCTTGTCCAGTGACTGGAGTACTAGTGTAGGACTTATAGTCGTGTAAAAGTACGACGAAAAAACTAAGTCTGCTATAATACTATACGGTGTACAATTAAATGTTACATTCATTATCCGCAAATTTACTAGTAGAACAATGCCGCGCTGTTTTTTTTGTTTATTAAAATTAAAATGTTTTAGCACGATTAATGCTCTACAAGTTTGGTAAGATCGGGTTCTCCGAAAATACGTCACTTAACTACATTTAGGAGGACATTCGTGTGCACCATTACTACTCGGAATGATCGACTCCTATAAGAGTAGATTATCTCCCACACTAACACAGTTTTAACTCCTATATCAGATAGTGTTAATTCCTGTATGACATAGTATAAATCCCTACAGGAAATAGTGTTCATTCCTGCACGAGCGTCGAGCTTTATAAAAATTAAAAATTATATTAATTATATCGAATTCCCCACGGTGAAAAAAGACAATATACTATATTGTACACAATCTCAATATAATACAGATAATCAAAATCAAAGATCCAATTAATAAAGTATAAAATTATAGTTTTTTTTTTTTTTTTATATTTTGAAACTTAAAATAATGATGATAATATTATATTACATTTATTTAAATAATTCGACAAGAACTTATTTTGATACATACATTTATAGTAATTTATCAGGCGGGCAAAAAGGTCAGCGCGTAAGAGATTACACGATATTCACTCGGTCAGGTATAAAGGTCGGTTTAGGAGATTACACCAAAATGTTCGTTTAAAGTTCGTCGGCACAGGAGCTTGCATTTGACCGCTATTACTATGTGTGTGTAAAGGTCACGTGGAGTACGAGTCGCGGAGCGCGTGGACCACGATCGCCCTGATAGCGTGCATAATGGTACCGCTGCTGGTAGGCATCTGTTGCGTGGTGTCGCAGGTGTACCGGCGCAGCGGCCGGCTGAGCCTGCGGTACCAGACGGCGCGGGCGGCCAAGAGGCGCAATTCGGTGATGGCCCTGAGCACGGTCGATCTGTCGGGGGCGGGGCTGGGAAGGGCGGCCGGCGGCGGCGATGATGATCTGCACGGCGGCGGCGATGATGATCTGCACGGCGGCGGCAGCGGAGAGGATCGTGACCGTAGCAGCGACACCGGCGACTCGTCGGACGCGCAGGGCGGCTCGGTGCCGAGCTCCACGAACCCGCGCCGGTCCTACGACGCCGTGTACCGGACCAACGAGCCGCTACCGGGCAAACCGGACGTGGACTTCGAGCCAAAGGTCTGGGACCTGGACGCCGAGTACGAGAGCCAGCTGTACAGGGTGGACAAGAGGACGGCCATTTACGTGCCGGGGTCGCCGCCGCCGCTGCCGTCCACGTCCTACGCCGCACGACCGACCGACGACGCGGGCCCGTCGGTCGCGGTCCAGAGGCAGATTTTCCCGTCAACATTCAAAGACTCGTTTTAGACCGCGCGTTCGCGTGCACCGTAAAGACTTACGAGCCGCTTACGTTTACTCGCGAAGGTACCGACGGCGAACACGCTTACCGTATTTGTTTCCTAACACCTAGTACCCGATCAAAGTCTGCGAAAACGGTCCGATCACCTGCACATAATTCAAATTCAATCGTTGTACATTGAGAACATTTAGTTTTTTACTCCGATCGAATTACCGGACGTGTAATCATGACGCGTACGGGTAACAGAACACGCGAAACTGGGGGAAAAGTTTTCGAACGATATGCAGGAGCAAACGTGTTATCGGTGATCGGAACAGTTTTAACGTGAAATAATCGCCAAAACGTTTTTCAGTAAGCCGTTTGCTTTCGGTACCTATCTCTGCGAAAACGCGCTTAGTAACGGCGTACGTTTTTTTTGCCTGTCAAGCGACATAATATTGTGTAAAAGGGCGAATTTTCATTCCATACGTGATCCAACCAGCGGGTTTGTGCTGCGGTATTATAAAAGTATCTCGATTTTCTTTTCCTGCCGCGATCACCAAGACCGACGGACATTTCGTAACTATTTCTCCTTTCCGTAACGACTTAGTACACGATATTTCCGAATAACTTCGCGATAGCCTCCCACAGTTTTTCTACGTACGTGCAATATACATAATTATACACGTATACGCACCGTGAAAAGTAACTTTGATAATATATACCTCAGTATACAGTCGTCCGAATTGTAATTTAATTTACTTTACTTTACTAATATCCAGTATAATGTAATGTTTGAAATCCCG
This sequence comes from Periphyllus acericola, assembly GCA_949715065.1. Classification (NCBI taxonomy): domain Eukaryota; kingdom Metazoa; phylum Arthropoda; class Insecta; order Hemiptera; family Aphididae; genus Periphyllus; species Periphyllus acericola. Next base: position 5,139,652 of record OX454265.1, on the reverse strand, counting down.
GAGTTTTACGTCTCTAAACCGGCAGTTTGTTGCGCCGATATACTCTTTACCTTTATACGATCAAAACTTGTATACGTTCGTAAAAAAAACGAAAAAGCCATATAAACCTTAAATTACCGAACGTTGGATGAAACAAGTTTTCTCGTCCCTTCAACGCCGTTGTTAAAAATAGTTCCTACCGTGTTTTCATACTATAGTGTTTCTTGTTCGTTCACAGACTCGCGCGTCACGCTTGAAGCATGTATATAAATAATCTTCACGTCGGAAATTTCGAATTAAATGTGACACTTACAGAGCTAATACCTACTGTTTCACTTCGATATGTTTAAACCGGGAAAAAACTACCTACAACATTTAAAAACCTTTTTGATAGACGTGGATGGATATGTAGATGATTTCGATGTCAAATTGTATTTATTTATTTTTCATTCAAAACGAGTAAAGTGGAAAAAGTCTTTTTTTTCAAATACAAACGAGAACTTGTGCCTTATTCAAATCATACATCCGACGTACGTTTCAGGCATAAGGCTCTGTATATTTTTATACTTATGTAGGTCATGCGCGGCCCTGTATATATTATTATTATACTATTATGCAGGCCATAAAAAGCCGATTGGTGTAACAGAATAGTCGACCGAACATAACATATTTAACACAACATAATAATATTATACGGTTTCCAAGTCGATTCGGGTTTCAATCGTTTAGACAATAACGAGTAGGTGGTATAATACGTCCTGACCGCTCCCTATAATACGGTTCTACGAAATCGCTTTTTTTTACCCCGGACAATCCTTGAAAATAAAAACTCAATTATCAGTATAGTATACGTTATTTGACCTGGGAGTGAACAAAATCAATGTACAGGTAAACCGTAAGCGCGTCGCCTGCACGTCAATCATGTGGAATGAAAATTCGGCTTTAAATTTCTCTCATTGTACCGATTGTAAATATTAATTAAGTTATTCGATTTTGTATAGATATATTGATTATTGTAACGCGACGATATCACGTCTTATATTATAATATATGTATAATATCATCAAGTTTTTTATTAAACCGCAATCGTTTTCATTTCACATGAATTGTGTTGTTTTTTTCCTCCAATCTACATCCGTCTCATTAATATACCTAATACCACCATCGACAGATACTATTAGAATTGATTATAGAATTCAGTCGCTAAATATATACGGATTCCTGTATAAATTGGAATTATAAATTATAACACACATAATCTAACAGACTAAATGTAAATACTAAATATGTATATGTATACAAGAATATAGAACGGAAAACTAAAAATGTATACCTACAAATCCAAAATATTTAAGTATCGTAATAATTATGAAATTCACAAAACATTAGCTTTTTTAATTATTTATTAAATCAATTAATTCAACAAATATTTGTTTTTAAAATGATATTAATAATATTACAAGTTATAGGTTAATTTATTAATTTTTGTAGTTTACATTGGATAATAAAAAATAAATAAACGAAGAACAATAAGGAAAATAAAATGTATGATGATTAAGATTGTTTTTGTGAGGATATGTGGTGAAATACGGGTGATGTACGATTACGATTGCGAACGTTTTTATACCTGCCTTTTTTCGTGCGGCGTTCCCAAATTTGGTGTTTATCAATTATATTTAATATAAAAATTCTATTGATATCAATTTACATAATCCTATGGGCAAAAAAGAAAAAACCTAAAATTTAATCGACAGTAAACAATTACAATGATTATAAAATACACAAGAGTCTAATTTTACAATTACAAAAAACTGGAGGTTCTCACCAAAGAAAAAGTTTAAAAATAGAAAAAACTTCTTAAAAAGTATTATTTAGTATAATTTTATTATTTATTTTTAACTTCGGCAACTATGGCCATTATATTTAGGGTGGTGACAGTTGGTTTTTGGAAGGTAGGTTTTCTTTTTTTGAAACACGTATGTGTGTATGGTGCATAGCTTCGTCACTGCGGCTAACCACTGCAGCGTCCCACGCACACCATGCCCCCAAAACATTTTATTTTAGTTTGAAACATAGTTATATGTAACGGTATCGAATAGTTTTTATTTAAAAAAAAAAAATGTTTTAATTACGTTCCCGAATAAAATAAAACATATTCAGAAAAATATACACTATCTAAACTTGGCAACGTAGCCTAAGAAAACGTTCGCAATCGTTCGTTTTCAGCTTAAAAAAAAAATTCTTTGATAAGCGACATTTGTTCGCAATCGCGCTATAAAAAGGTTTTCTTTTTTTTAAATTTGTGAAAAAAAAAAGGTAAAACGATCGTTGCAGTCGTGTAATCATGTTGCACCCGGGAAGTACTATCATATTAAATTGCTTTAGAAATGATTACGCAGTTAGCTAGGTATTGAAATACTACAAATGTTTTTTTTTTCAATAGGTAGGTATAATTAAATCTAATCTAGATACATAAAAACTGTTGGTATCTAATAATGTAAGTATGTATATTATGTACCTATTATACACACTTCTATTTATTTGTTCGCAATCGCAGGTTTAATCAGTTCTCAAAACGAGCCCATTATTCATGCACATAAAATTACTCGACATTATGGGTACATCTGCGGGAACAATGAACACCGCATTTTATTCAATAACATTATAAAATAGAAAAGTGTTTATATATTGGTGCACAATCAAAGAAGCGTGCGTAACATCTCCGAGGGTCATTAAACAAACGGCCGCATAACGGTACAAGAAAACATTTACCGCGTCGAAAACGACAACGATTTGTCAGTTTCGAAACTAAAATCGAAACGGCGCGGTCTTGTCACACAGCCGTCATCATTATCCAGAATTTCCAACCGTACAATCACATTTATTATTATCTTAGATACCAGTGTAATTTATGATTTTCACTCGTATCCGTGTCGAAAGACAATAATGCGTCCCGTGGATTTTCGACGTGGCAAGAAACTTTTTCGACCAACTTCCACACAATCATTGTTTGTATTTCTTATATAGTATTTGACATTTAGCCGCGATTTCATTTGCATTTTCTACTTCTTTTCTCCTAGTCTCATCGGCCATCGATTATGTTGTATACACATAATATACTACTTACTATGACTTAATCATTCGGCTGTACCACTGCCGTACCTGGGGGGGTTCGAACCCCCCCCCGAAATTTTTTGCGTTATTTTATGTCGTAGTAAAATAATTATTTCAGTCTAGAATAATCGATAAACCATTGATATATTACGTGCATATACGAATGACAGCTATGGTCTACGTTATAAACTTTAATTACCTACACAATATTATAATACAATTAGAACACACATTTTTGGCTTACAACCCTCCCCCCCCCCCCCCGAAATTAATTTCCAGTTACGGCCTTGGGCTGTACCGCGTAATAAACGCAATATCAAAATATGTTCATAGGCGAGGCGTTGACAGTCTTGCCTGTACGGCGCTGTGCTATGCTGGGATATCAGTAGTACGCTGATCAGGCGATTCGCTGAACGTTTAGAAGTCGACTGCAAAAACTGAACTCACGTTCCGCACGTTCTTTTTGAACATTTCCGATCGGCAATCCCCAACTGTGACAAAGCAGTGCCCTTAAGCCGTTTCGACGTGAAAGATACGTTCACGCTTTTCTTTTTCTTGCGAAACAGCACGATAATATTAAATTAATATATGTATTATTCACGGTTTGAAGAATTATTATTATACATTCGTTAGAAGTGCCAACCGGTGTACGACAAATCTGAAAAAACAATTAAAATACCAAACCGTCAAGCCAACTGAAATAATTAATTTCGGTCTTCGTACTCCTGCCCCCTCTCCCAGAATCTGTTTATAGATTTTCCAACTGCTTCTCTTTTGGCGTTGAACTACGTCGTTATCCATCCAAGTGACAAAATATCTAAATCCTGTTTCGAGTAACGCACGTGCTCTGCATTGTCTATGGCACGTTTTACAATTCCGAATTTTACATCATAATATAAAGGGACTTCTTGTATAGTTCATACCGTCGTAAGCATGCGGGGACATATTTTGTTTTATTTTTATCGGGATTACAAGTACATTTCATTTTATGAATTAACTATACAAAACCGTCTTGGTTTAAAAATCGACTGACTTGTAGATATCTAGGGGAAACACTACGGTGTGTAAATCGATTCTCATTTTGGGTGACGCAATGGGGGGGAGGTGGGATGAAATAAAGTAAAATGGAGGATTCGTTTGAATCCGAGGAATAGCATTCGGCTACCAAATCACGTGTACGAGCACATGAGACAACCGCAGCTGACGCGAGTTTACGTATTTTTATTGCACTACTGTCAACGTACATATTATACGCGCAGGTCATCAAGAGTTTTCGTCGAGGGCGCTGGTGACGATCGTGCCGATCATGCTCATCCTACTGGGACCGCTGTTCCTCGTCCTGGTGTGCGTCGGTTACCGGATGTTCGTAAAAACGAAAAAAGCGCAGCATAGTTCCAAGTAAATATGGTTTCACGACGGCATATTATTATGTTCGGTTTAAACGATGATGGGGCGAGTGTTTGATCACTACCCACTTGATAACAATACTCTTATTTTGTTATAAATTCATGCAGACGCACGCAGAGCTCGTCTCGCCGCACGTCGCGAAACGGCGCCCAAACAGGAGACGAAGAACAGCAAACGGAGAATGTTGGCGAACCGACGACGACGACGACGACGGTAGAGGAGAACCAACAAAGGGAAACGGAAATCAACTGAGCCACGAGTAGTTTTATTTTTTTTTTTGTTTTTTAGTCGACATGATGTTCACCAGTCGTTTATATATTTTGTTACGTTCATTAAAATACATACATTTATAATAGTTTAATTATTTCAACAAATTAGATATATTTATATTATGTATAAAATAAAATGTATACGTATATACATATATTATATATATATATATATATATACACATATGTATATAATTTAGATTTGAAAATATTTTGGCCATAAAATATAAATACAAAAATACACGGTTCTTTGAAAAATAAATATTTAACATATTAAAATACAATAATAATAATAATAATAATTATAAAGAATACAAGCTTCGAATAAAAAAAATAAAAATGTAAAATAAAAAATAAGGTGATGATGATCACAATAACACATAAATAAACCGAAATAATGTCAGGTCGATTTGGCGAAATGATACAAATATATACGTAAAGGGCGATTTTTATATTTTGATTAAAACATTTCATATTTTTAACCATTTAACTACATATTATCACTATAAAATCGACCGATCGAACACCAATATTTTGTTAAAACAACGGCTGAATAACCACCTTTTGTCATCTTCGATGTTCGATCGAGTTTAATTATTTGTTTTATTTATTTAGTCTTGAATTGTAAATAGAAGTCTTTACGTTCAAATAACACACAACCTGTTGGTGAAAAATACACGAGGAGCGAGAACACTACAAATGACATGCTACTTAGCGTCGTCGTTACGCGACGCAATGGTTTACTGCACACGCATTGTTATCCGGACCGTTTTATTCGCGTATTACCTTAATCCCGATAATACAAGGTGTAATAGTCGGGTTGTTTTACGCGATTGGTGTGGTGGGCAACATGACGCATGCGTTAAGATTGCGGCGACGCGTAAAACGATCACGCAGATAAAAAATATTAATATTGTCGAAAGGTATAAAAAAAATAGTATGTCTTAGAATGTATAAATGACAATGATAAAATAGTCGAGTTGGAAGGAACTTTTTGGGACTTAAAGATCAAACAAGAGGGGGAGGGGGTTAACAACGATTGTGAATATTCAGGTAATGTTACGATAAAATTATTATAAAAAATGTCTTAAACGTTCTTGAAATCACAGATTAATTGTGGTCATAACAAAGAAAACAAATATTATTACTAAAAAGTTATTCTCTATAGACTCTATAAATTTAAATATAATATAATATACAACATTAAAATAGACTTTTCGTTCTAATGAAAAAATATTTGTCCAACAACGTAACTATATACTCTCTTACGATAAATACATATGTGTAATAAATTTGTATAACATGTTAATATTTAGAAAATGGTATTATCGGTTGAATTAATATCAATGTAGTAAAACCGTATTTGTATATATATATATATATGTATAAATATATTGCATCTATATAACGAATATAACGAAAGTCACAACCTATTCTTCTCTCTGTCGAGTATAAGGCCGCTCGGGTGAAAAAAAACAAGAAAATATAACCATCGTCTAGCACCGTTCCGTGTATATAAAAAGGAAAATATATACCTATATAATATAAATATATGTATTTGTATGCATATAATAATTCAAAAGCGATTATTTATAATATTGCTCGAAAATCATTAACTATGTATTGTTAGTCGGGTGTGGTGGAGTGTGCCGCGGATGATAGGCGAGCGGGGTCGGGGATGGATGATGAGCGGGAAGGGGTGGGGGATATGGGTCGATATAACTTGGCTCAATTCCGTTGCTGCTGCAGAAATCTCTTCTCCCACTCTTCTCGGCGCTGCTGAATGCGCTTGAACCTGGGCACGACTTCGATCGGCGCGGTCACCGGCGTCTGGTTCTCGTTCACGTCGACTTCGGGCTTCTTGTCCACGACGACCACGACCATATCGTTTTCGTCCGGCACCGCGACTTCTTCGGGTGCACACTCTTTGTAGTCCTCCTTGACGCCATCGCCGCCGCCGCCGCCGCCGTCGTCCGCACATTCACCGGCCACAAGCAGTAGCTCCGGTTCGCCGTCCTTGCCCAGCTTCAACGACCGCCGCGCGAACACTTTGAGCAGTTCGGGCTGCTGGTCGTCGCGCTTTCTCCTGCGCACCACCACGTCCACCGGTGCACCACCAACGCCGCAGCCGCCACCACCGTTGTACAGCTTGGAGAGACGCGGCGCCGGCACGGGCAGTGCACGTTGCACGTGGTGCCCGTTGACGTGGTGTTCCGAATCGCTCGAGCTGTAACTGCGGCACCGCTCGGCTGCCGTCACTGTCACCGCCAACTCGACGCCGGCCGTGGGTTCGTCCAAGGCGGCGCTAGACACGCTGTCCGAAGACGACGATTTCTGCACCGAAGACCCGCCGCCGCTGGAAGTCGCGTCCTCGTCCGTGGAGACCGTCTGCTGCCCGAGGCTGAACGACTGTTTGATCGGAGCGAACGTGTCCGACTCGAATAGCTCTTCGGCCAACGGCTGAGCCAACACCTGAACGTCGCTGAGAGGCTGATGGTCGGGCGGCAAGTCCGGCGGATACGACACCTGCATGCGACCGGCCGGCGGCGGTTCTTCGCGCTGCCTCGGTTTCGCGCCCATCGTCTCGTCGAACAAAAACCTGTCCACGTCGACGTCTTCGGTCGACGTGGACTTGGCCGCGATCTTTTTCTTGGTGCTCCGGCGCGACAACAAGCGGTGGAAAAAGCCCTCTTCGCGGCGTGGAACGTTTTCCACGGAAATTTCGTCCACCGACGTGTCCAGGTCGCAAGACCCCGGCATCACCGCGGCAGCGGTGCAAGAACCGTCGTTGGCGGCGGCGGCTGTTGTAATGGCAGTGATGGAGGAGGTGGTAGTGGTGGTAGTGGTGGTTAAAGTGGTAGTGGAGGTGGGACTGGTGGTGATAGTGGTGCCATCTGCAATCAAAAATAGATACACACGTGTGAGTGCAAAGCGAAAAAGTAAAAAGACATTTTTTATCAAGTGCCGTTGCGCAGATTAAAAAGCAATCTTCATAAGCCCACACCTAGATTTAAACATAAATGCGCACAATCATATTTTAGACCTGAAGTACTCGAAGAATAAAAAAAATTTAGAACGGTACTAGCAATGCATTGTGCCACCGACTCGTTGCATTTCTCATTAGACCGATATCTATTGAACCCCCGCACATTGGACACACGTCCTCCTCACATATGGCGGACAGTCTTTTTTTTGTCAAACTGACTTCTTCGTTGTTGTTGTTGTAGTTACCACTAGTGCACGTGAAGTAACTCTCCAGATATTTTAAATACCCTTTCGGGTAAGCGTATAAATTCAGTCTAATTCTACCTTTGGTCACGTCGATTTGATGAAGTGATTGTTGTGGTTTACGAGGCGACAACGGAGGAGAAATCTTGTTAAATCCGACCGGACGAACGGACGAACTCCGAACGAAATACGGAAGCATGTCATTTCGCACACGATACACGCCTGAACGACTACGGTTAAAACAGCCACTCAGTCGAAATAAACACCGTTGTTTCGGTTTTTTACGTTTTGGTTTTGTAAAGGTGTCGTTTTTTAAAGGTCGTTTGGCTTTGAATTTGGTCGGGTAATAAGCAGAATAGCTTTGACCATAATTGTATATACCTGCTGCATCGGTGGTTTGAGGCTTCGTTTCAGGCGATACTGACCGCCCCGAGTGCTCTTCGTTTACTTCAGGCGTTGCGGGTAGAGCATTCGTTACGGTAAGCTGTAATCAAAAATTGACACAATATTATGAAAATAAAAGAAAAGATGTTGAGTAAAACTTACCGGTTTTTTGCTTCGAGGATTGCCGTGCTTTCTTTTGGGCCTGATCGCCATTCGGTGTTTGGCTGCACTATGACTCAGAGGAACGCTAGTCGAAGAATCACCATCTGCACGAAGTTAATATTTTTCACGTTTTACACAAAAGAGTATATTTAAATACTTTGAACAAATACCTTTACCTGAACTGTCTAGGTGAGTTTGAGATGTGCGTTTGTCATATAATGATATTTTTGACGAATGTCTAGAATTATGTGCTCCGAAAGAATCCTTTGAAAAATATTAATATTATAATACGTTAAGAAATCTGTTAAAAATTAGCGTAGCTTTCAAATTGAAATATTTTTTTTGTTACTACATATAATTATCTAAATTTAAACATACTATGAAAATATTACTAAATATTAAGGGTATAATTTTTATCATTTTACATTTTGAAATATTGTTATTTTTTGAAAAATATAACACAATTCTAATAATATACAATAATTGAATTTTACTGTGTCTTATTCACCAAATAATAAAATATATAACAATTATATCATAGTTAATATTTAAAGTAGATGTACAAATTAACAAATGTATGTTTTAATAAATTTGAATAAAAAACTATAAATTATATAATATATAAGATAATATAAAATGTAGTTCAAAGTTAAAGTATTTAAGTCAGTTACCTATAAAATCAAATGTATATAATTGATAAACATTTTTATACATTTGATAGTAGGTTAATTTATAAATTATAACAAAACTACTTATAAGGAATGAAAGTTTTGATATTTTACATAAGTGCAAGGCAAACTCAGTTACTTATAGTTTGTCCTTCTAAATATCTCAAAGTAATAAAAATTATGAAAATTTAACACTTTCAAATACTTTATATGCGTTATTTAAATTTGTAACATAATTTAATCTTACTTCGTCCATTTCTGAACTTCCCATACTAAGGAGTGATCCATCACTGCAGGTGCTATGTGAAGATTTAGTTATCAGCTCCTAATAATATTGTTTTATTTCATTAAGATAATTTATTCAAAGATATCCTTACTGATCTATCTTACTTTGCTCAATAGGAGATCATTGCCAGTGGCTATAGTAGGAGAATGCATTGATGGGCTTCGGGGGAGTCCCAAATCTTCTTCGTCCACATCATCACTGTCATCGTCATCTTGAACTTTTCTTCGTCTTCTTACCGCTTCAAGTAACTCGGCCTTTTTAAAGTAAAAATAATTTAAATTTAACAGTACAGACAATAAGTATAATATAACAAACAAATATTAAAAAATATAATTTTTTCACCTCATTCACTGAAATCATTCAATTAATTATAGTATTTTATATTTAGTATGCTATATTTATTTTTTATAAAGGGTAAACCAATCAAATGTAATGTGAAAGCAGCACGTAAAATTAAATCAAAAGTTACAGTCATGATCATAGTTTAAAAAATAGATTTTCATTAGAATTTTAAATCACTATTCAAATTGTCCATTTTTAATAAGTAATAATATGAATAACCATTAAACTGATCTAGTTTTAATAACTCAAAATCTTTTTACAAAATTATTAACTAATTTAAATACTTTTTCGCGTAAAATGTATATGAATGAAAATCGATTCTATTCACTCATTGTTGAAGGTACATCTGTCTAGTTTTAATTTAAAATTTGATTCGTAATTCTCAATGGTTACACAGGCCTTAATAGTGTAATTGTATTATAGACAACATATAATTACAATTCTTAATTACATAGTTCCACGTAAAGTATCAGTTGAATATTTTTAAACGGGTAAAATGATAAATAACATACAGAATCAAGTTTAATATAATATCATCAGACACAGAAGGTATCACACAGGGCGTTACACATGGTGGTTCGCTATTACAGTGATTAAAGGTCACGGTCAGCTGGGTCCCCGCGATTCTCCCTATTTGAAATGCCTCGCGGGCCATTGTAGTGTCTGGTACACGTATACTACATATTATAATAGGTCGTTAATGCACTAGCGCGCGCATCAACCTCGGTTATCTAGTTTTAATCGAGAGAAAATGTAAAATGTACGCTCACAAGATAATAAATATTATATTATGGTTTCACGTCAAATTCAAACAACATTAAAATCAGAATTTCATATTTTTATACTTTGTTGACAGTGAAATTAGTTCTTAATTGTATTAAAAAAATTAACTTACTTGAGCCATTTTTTCAAAACTATATTAGAAGTTGTAAACATTTGTACGATAAACACAAGGAGTTCCTGGGTAGGTATACTAAGTTAGGTAGTAATGCAGAACAGCAGTCCACAACACTTACACATTTTTATATTATATAAATGCATAATTCATCGTTCGAGAGACACTTAGCGATTTATGTTTCATAAACATTAGAAAACAAGTGTTCGGCAAATTACACGGAAATTAGCTATTGTCTTTAAAATATTTTAAAACTAACAACACTAATGAATGTAAATAAGTATTAAAACAATGGGAAATTCTTCAAGATAATACAAATACCTATTAATTAATACATCAAGATAACTAATACGTCTGATACAACTGTTTTATTTTCTAATAGGAGCATATTATAATTATTTTTATCAAAACTAAAATTGTACTTAAATTACCTGTATATTTACTGGTGGAAATCCTAAACGTGGTACGGATACAGCAGATTCAGAATCGGATTGACCAGAATGCTGTTCAGGGTTGAACACACTGTCATGGCTAACGCTTAATAAATTGGAGTGAAAACTTCTGTAATTAATTCAAATTGTTCATTAAAACGGTGCCCTGGAGTATGTATGAAAAAAAAATATTAGTTTGAATTAATTGTACATACCGCCTCCTAATAAATGGCTCGTCGATCAGCTGACTAGTCGAGCGACTTCGGGACGTATCTAAACTAGGTGATTCTATTACATCGTCCAATAATTTGACTTCATTGGGCTCAGGACTTGGTGCCTTACGTCTAAATATCCGACGCAATCCCCTGAGAGGGTGAAACCGACGTCTTTTTGGTTCTATTAACATTTTTGTTTACAGAATATTTTCAAATAAAGCAGTATGTAATTTAATTACCTGGTCTCTGATTGACAACATGATCAGATTGCGGTGATGATTCCCGCACGCAAGACATTGTATGTATATATCATTAAGTTCGTTGCATTTAGCTGTAACAAAATGAAATCAACAAAATTAAAGTATTTACTTTACTAAAATTAACCACAGCTTTCAATATATATTTAAAACACAAGACAGCACGTTTATATCTTAAATTTTAACTCGATTCGACAGATGAATATCGTTATATGCGTCAATAAATTTAAATAGCCTTATGTTCACCAAATACAAAACACATATGGCCCTTACTTTTGAGAATTCATACTGGTAAGTTATAATTCTCTTCTTTTCAGACAAATGCATTAGTTAATTTGATTGAAAACATAGATTTTTAAACCGTTAATCTAAACATTAAGATAAGAGTTACGGCTCGAAATCATATAATTACACGAAACATGATCATCTAAAAAATAAGTAGTGTTTGAAACTTAAACTACATATATAAGTACAAACGAAATAAAATACAAGAGGATCATAAATATTTGTAGACGTTGTACTTAACGCTTTAATAAATAACTAACATACCTATGACTTATGACTAAATTAATTTAAATTTGGTACCATGTTTTGAGTAGAAGAGTTAGAAAGAGTTGGACATTCTGAAGTTTTAAAATTAAAGAGAAAAAACGATTGAAGGACAATTAAGGACAGATAAAAATAGCAATCATTTGAGGAGAGTTTGTAGGAGTGAGATGGACGAAATAATGAACAATCCGAAGAAAATTAAATTGAATGATAGACGTTCTAGTCCATGTATTAAACGACTATTATTCAGTGACTATTTCCTTGACTTAATATTTATCCTACTAAAAAAATAAAATATAAACGAAATAAAAAATTACCTAGTTATAAAAAATTATTTTGTTATTCGAAATAATGACTAGTAGTCTATCTTCATAAAAATATATATGTATTTAACAAATATGTCATTTAATGAATAACAAAATAATAGTAGTTAAATTTCATAAACTATTGGAACATCTTTGATACTTTTAAACAGTTTTAAAATAAAAATAAATGAACCAACTTACAATAACTTCAACGTGGATCAAATATTTAAATCTATAAGTTATTTTATCATTTTACAATATTAATAATATGAAAATTCTTAAACGATAACTTACATTTAATTTCTTAAGTCAATGAAAAAATTACGAATAATAAACTAATAATATACAGCTATTGAGATTTGAGGTTGACCATCCGTTTTACTATTTTAGTAAATGAAAAATATAACCACGAATCAAAGTGTAGGTATATAAATATTTATTATTTAAATCATATCTATAATAGTTTGTATATTATTAAAATATACTCACAATTATTAGAATCTAAACTAAATCAGTATTAGTTAAAATATTTAATAATATCTCAATTATTCGTAACCAATACATAAATAATAGATAATATATACTATACAATAGAATAATATATATAGTATGTACTAAAGATATTTTACGCTTCAATAGACCGAATCAACAAATCTGAATTCCGTTTAATAAACGGGTTGTATGAATTGATAAATAAAATGATATTATTTTACAGTACAGAAATAATATCTAGATTATAAATATACATGTATATATGATACAATAAACGTAATTGCCATAACTAAGAAAATCAAGTTTTCAATTATTTTTAAAATATATTAAATTATAGTTTGAAAAATGTATTACAAGATTTAAAAGCACTAAAAACATCCAAAAATAAACTAAGATTTCTAGATAAAATCAAAATAGCAACATACACATCGAGTATTTTACAGTAAAAGAGAATATTCTTCTAAAAATGTTAATACCTACATGAATATTAAACAGTTATTTATTATTAATAACTAATAAGCATTTGAAGTTTAGATTAAGGGAGTTAAGAAACAGAAAATACCCCACACAAAATAATTAACTATTGATAGTTCTTTATATTGTTTTTATACGTCGACATTTTCAACAGAATATTCTACATTAATACTTTATAATACAAAATAAAAGGTTTTTATTTAATTAAAACGATTTTTTTTTTTCAAAAATATTTTGTAGTTTAAATTTTCCATTAACAAAAAAAATTTAAAAAGTATAAATTAGGTACCAAGAAAATTAGAGTTTAACGTAAACATTAACTAAAAGAGCTGTATTGAATAAATCCCTTACATACATATAATTGGTTATCCTAGTAAAAAAAAAAAAGATTTCCTGACACGCCTTTAAAATTTAATTTGATAATTAGCTTAATGTAATTATGTTTTATATTAACCTAGAATTATTTTTACATTATAAATCAAGATCCAAAGCTAAATTGATAAGGTTATAGAAAAGTAAACTATATAGTTTTAATACTAATTTCGGAAATTGTGAATTGTATATATTATAAAATGAAGGAATATATTCTACCAAAAAAATATAAAGAATTAAAGTAATCCATTAGATTTTTAATTGTAATTTTTATTATTCTAAAAAAGATAATTAACATAATAAATCGTCATTACTGTAACTTTATTACATTATAATTTATATTAACTATGTCTTTAATATTTTCGTTTAAGTAAAAATATTATAAGATATTTAATAGTTTAATTATATTTTATACAGTATTAGTTAAATATTTTGAATTATATTTATAATATTTACAACAATTTCTCAGTGTTTTCAAATTATAAATAAAATAAAATAATAAAATTGAATATAATTATGGTAAAATTATTATATGAATAGGGTACAGACCACAACGATAATGTTTAACAGTCCGAATTCTGAATCCACTTTCTCTTTTTTAGTTGTGATTATATTGTACAGAAATGACTTGTAGTATTTTGATTTCCATCATTGTGTTGTTTTTACTTCTAAAGTATAAGCAAATTTAATATCAAAATGAAAACTTAAATCGTGTAATATCATTCGAAAACATTTCATAACTAAATAAATTTAATTTGGTGAGACTATTCTCACAAATTGAATAAATACATTTTCTTATATAATTCTTCTATCGATTATTTTGGTTAAATAAATGTCGTAAATTAAAAAAGTCTAAGAGTCAAATAAATCTATTGATATGGTCTAAGAATTCTAAAAATTACATTAAAATCCATTAATATTGTAGAAGGATTTATCACAATTAAATTACATAATATCATTATTTCATATCATATAAATGAACACTATGACTAATAATAAAATACCATCGGCTCGATTAATTTAAGCAAGAATTTCAACTGAAATTTCAATGCAATTAATACAAACAATAAGTAATGTATATCTACTATATACCAACATTTTATTTTTATTTTTAGATTTTGGAAAAATCTATTAAGCTCGACAATTACAACAAATAATAATAAAATAATAAACAACAATAACAAATCGACATTAAATGACAAAACCTCCTGGATAAACGAAGTAATAAGGGTAATTATTAGGTAAATAATTATAACTTGTTGAGAATTAGACCTTAAAACGTCAGAGGTAAAAAAAAATGTTCAGAATTATAAGAAATTATTAAATTAAGATATTTGGAGGATATAGAGGGACAATCGAAGAAAATGTAGAATAAATCGCAAATATACCTACTTTATATAAGTAAGCAAATTCTTTGCGTAAAAGAAATGTCAGTTACCAATATTTAGTTACTATGGTTATAAATGTTATAACTTTATATCATTAAATCGATTTCAATAACAATTCCACACGTTTATAATAACGTACAGTGAGTGTCAAATTAAACGTTGAAAGTCTATGTTTTTGTTTTTTTTTATAAATATAAACAAACTTGATACAACCGCACAATTTATTTCTTTTTATACTACATATTAAAATTAATATAAACAAACCTAACTCTAAATAATTTTGTATGTTTATTATACTAATATCAACTTATATCAGCAAAAACTGTTACATATTTTTTATAAAAGGTAAGACCATTTTTAAGTCCAAGTATAAAGAGAACAATGAACCATTCATAGTAGGCCAAACTCGTGACACTGCTTCCAAGCCAAGTCATTATCAATACTCGAATAGAAATACAGTCCAGGTATAACACGACAAAAACAAATATTCATAAAATAATAAACGTTGGAAACCCCTGAAAACCACTTAACTGTTTATTTAAGTAACTAGAATTGGCCATATAAGGACCAAAACGGAGTTTGCAAATTCGTCCGTGGCCATGGCTTGACCTTTAGTAACTTTTTTCTTTTTTACCTTTCTAAATGAGATAATTTTTTATATGTAGCAGAAAATAAATGATTTGTTATTCGAAAAACAACTAGGTATTAACTTTTATTAAATAAAATATTAAGATATTAAATGTAGGTACATAATATATAACAATTATAACATACATATCGTATAATATTTACTGTTATAATATATTTAATAATTTAATTATCTTAATATGCATATAGTTTTTAATATAAATTTTATATAATTTACTTGTTTATAATTTTCGGATACAATGTTCATACATAAAAATATACTACACTTAGTACAGAATTTAAAACAAAATTTTAAAATATATAAAATTGATACACAATAATTAATTTCAAAACCAAATTAGAACAAATTAGTTATAGATCATATTAATAAGAATTTGGCCTTCGTCTATATGCTATGTGCAGCTGTGAGAAACTTGCCAAATATGTTTTATACACATGGCGATTGTATTTAGACACAGTATTTTACATTTCATAACAATGTTTTTTTTTTCTGATCGAGAACCAGTCACGCCCGCACAGTTTCAATCCAACAGCATGTAAAACGAGTCGAACGGCTATGTTAAAAACGACCTAATGTTTTTTTCTATACTCAGTCCCAATAGAGATAGGTCGATTGAACGGATATGATCATGGCTACCGGAAGGATGTATCAGTGATGTTCAACAAACCATCTCTTCCGGCTTTTGTACATGAAATCCAATAATGCAAAAATATATTAATTTGCTTCTTTGCAATTAAGAAAGGAAATCAACCGTCGATAAAGCAATCAATATACATTGTTTTCCATAACAAAAAAATATTAATATTATTAAATACAAGATAGGATACAAAAGACTATTCTAAACGTCCGAATAAAATAATTCGATAGAAACAAAACATCATAAACCTTATTAAAACCCATAACATGGTGGTACCTACAAACGGTTACAGTAAGACCCCATTGATACTATTACCATATTTTACGATATAATTGATTACACATGGTAGTGCATAATACGCCTTTTTGTTTTGGTATTTGGTTTAATGTTTCCTAATATATAGCTCAATAGGATTAATACACATTACACGATTGATTCTTTGGGTTGTTTATTAATGAGGTTAAGTGTATTTAATTTGTTGCAACTATTTTAAAAATAAATAAATTAAAATTAAAAGATATGTTAATAATAATAAGATCAATTTATTATTTGCAGAGTAAGGGCATATCGGTGAATCATGAATTATAAGTGTTGATTTTAATTTTAATATTTTGAGAATAAAAAACGAATATAGGAAAGTGTCACTACTAATTTCACTAATTTCATCCACAAAGAATTGTAAATTTAATAATACACGATATCATTAATTTAATATTATTTTATATACTAAAGTATAAGTTTTAATCAAGCATAGTACAAGTATTATATAAAACAATAATCAAAATTAATATATTATTTGATAGAAAATAAATAAATAAAATGCCAAGTACATCTATTCTGTACTATAATATTAACGCACATATTTAAGAACACGAATACAGTTACAAAATGTATCGCCCACTCGGTTTTCACTGGGTCGTAAAAGCAATAATAAAATAATAATAAGAATAATAAGTGGAAAAATCTTGAGACGTGCGTTATCTTTTAAACGTGCAGACAACGATTCAGTGATGTTGAAACCAGATCAAATTACGTTAGGGAATAGAATGAAGGTTCCTATGAAATTTAAGTAACCCATATTATTTTCCACAACTATAATAGTACTGAACACTAAACTAACATTGTAGGTAGTAACAAACATTTTACGAGTGTTACACACTACGAATTGCAATTTAATTATTACCATATCATATTAGATATAATTATAAAAAACAAAATATGTATACAAAATAAATATAATACAAAGAATGAAAACCTAAGAATATAATTACATAATTTTATGTAATAAATGTATGTACAATATTATTTCATAATGTCATAACAACAATAATGCACTCATATCATGACACTAACTTAAAGTATACGTAAATTATTTAAAACATTGAATACCAATTTACAAGGAATAAAACCATGTTCATTATTCAAAAAGCCTAACAAATAACAGCTTATGGATAAATAAATAATTTGTTATAACTGATACGATTATAATTCATAAATTATATTTTTTATTATTCTTCACGCATTTACGAATTTCAATTAAAAATGTAAATGTCTATAATAGTTTTAAAAGGTATTTAATTCCTCCCTAATGCATCATTAGTGATAAATATATATTATGCCTTACTCGTCTTCGGTCTTCCCCATAAAACATTACATTCATCATAATAAGTTCATGAACTTATAAATTTAAGAGTAAGGTAAATTATATTTTAATAGTTGTATTTAAATTAGATTATAAATATACAATTTAAAATGATTACACCGTAACGTGTTTCGGTAAAATTACCTACGTAATAAATACACGTGTTTAATTGTATATACATATTTAGGTATATATTATATGGAAGTATGGAACAAAATTATTTTTTCACAAAAATATAATCTAATTTACAATTTCAACAAATTAAATAAATAATACACACTCTAATAAAGAGTACTATCAATATTTCATAACAACAAAAACATGGATATCCGATATTATATACTTATAATTGATAAATATATATTGTACATATATTATATTAACACCGGAAAACCTCACGAAGATCGAATAACATGGTATGTACATTGTACAGCGTACCAGATGGTACATGAAAATTTGAAACTAAATAATTTAACCTTACCACAATAAAATTGTATATGTTATGAATTTAGTATAGTAAGTCAGGTTGAAATTATATCACCGATTAAAGATATTGCAGAATATTTATATAAATAACTTAAACGTAGATGATTTTAATACTTCTATTATTCTATTAGTACTATAAATATGTTTTTTTATAGTTATTTACACTTAAAACGGTGAAAAGAACTCCGAATATTGGCAACAGGACAACAAAACTAGTAACTATAAAGAAATAAAATTGAAAAGGGGAGTGTAAAATGTACAAATTAATAGATGGGAAATACAATACTTATCTCATTTGTTGTGACTACCAACAATTTAATCAGCAAACCATAAATATATATTTGTTTAATTTTAAGTAACAGTTTCGTAAAATAATAAATAACACGAATGTAAAATAAAAAATATAAATAATTACTTTCAATAGCGTAACTAGGGAAAGCAAAGTACCACTAACCTTCATTTTAGCACCCCCAAATCACAAATTTTTACGACCTTTGACTGTACAAACATATGTAAATAAATTCTTTTTAGAAAAACCGGGTAAAATTCTATTTTTATAAACTTATATTCCGCTCGTATCATATTAACATAAAAAGTTTTCTGTTTATCATTAAGTATAGGTGAACCTAAAGAACTAAGAAGTATCACGGTATTAAGTTTTAGCAAAATAAGTAGGCTGCATTATTTTAAAAGACATGTTGGAGAAGTTACTATAATACTAAGTAAAACGCTATATGCCTACATGCCAAAACAACATTATTAGAAGGCAAAAGTAACATTAACGGTTTCATTGACTGATTTCAAAATATGAGATTCAATAAATAATTTTTCATTTCTGTAGTTATAGTTAAAAAAGCTTCTACATCACTACCAGTGTAACGTAATTTTAGCAACTTCAATATTTTAGTTCAAACTGAGCCACCATTGAAATTTTAAATTGATATAATACATTTAATAAATCTCTAAACATTTTAAAACAAATTTAACAAAATTAAAAATTATATTTTTTAAATCAATTAAATTTATTAATTTCTTTCAAAATGAATAATATTCCTCATTATAATATGTATTCATTTAATAATTTAATATCTAAATTAGCTTTCATTTTGATTTGTATGGTAAGTTTAAATATAAATACGAGATATACCTACACATTTTAATTAACATTCATAGACCCGTTCATAGATCACGTATACATTAATAATATGAAATTAATAAAACTGTAGAGTAAAAGCAAACTTTTGTTTTTTACCACATTTTTAAATTCTTTAAATAAATTATAGTTCATCCCAATTATTTTTTAATGTGATAATTATTATGGTTAAATTAAAGATCCTTCCATTTGTACCTACCACTATTTTTAAACTTTTTATTTTTGTTCTGCATTGAAGGAAGTGAATTTTATAGACATTCTTTAGCCACAGATTGCTTTATTCTTGTAAATTGGAATCGATATATTCTGTAGAATATTGTTATTTGTTCCTGACCTGTGCCAATTTATAGATGTGCTTTTATAAAATAACTATTTGTTACACCTATTAAAAATGTTGTGATGAACCTATCCTAAATATATTAATATTTTTTTTTGATTTGACTTATAAACTTAACCTATTTAATTATAATAAATCTTTTAGATTTCTGTTGGTACATTTAAATCATAATATTAATTCTGACTATCATTCATTTGTATAGATGAAAGAAATGATATGCAATTTTTATGTTTAATTTAATTTAAAATGCTTAAAATTTAGAAATACAGTTCCTATTGCCCATTAGAAATTTAATAATTTCAAGGTAGGTAAAAACAAAAAAACTTTTAATGGTAGCAATCATTAGGTTAGTCAGGTCTACTAATATAGCTGGATAATTATTAGTAGAAACTTACCCATACAACTCCCACATAATTTCTTTAAACAAAAACAAGCATAAACATACAATTTTAGCAGGGGTATAACATAGAATGTTTTAGGAACAAAGGGGGGAGGGGGTTCAAAATAATGTTTCATGGCATACTTTTTTTTCAAAGTAATTTGTTAACTGTGTAAGACAACAATATATAAATACAGTTCATGAGGGAATCTATCTCCCCTATGATTACGCCCTTAAATTTCAGCATCATACATTATAAAATATAAAAACAATACATATACAAAGTTTAGGATTTTAATTCATATAGATTAAGATTGATTTTTTAATCTTTGTCACTGTTATAAGTGAATATTATTTCTTGAATGATACCATTCATTGATTTGGATAATGTTTAATTTGTAGGTACATTATATTGCATACTCAGTAATTAGGATAAACTAAATAAAAAATCTTAGTTTAGATTTTAATAAAAATATTGGTGTGCTAAAATACATGATAGGTAAGCCCCCTCCCACAGTTGTAGCAATAGTAACTAAAAACTGAAAAGGACAAAAAGTTTTAACTTAAAATTATTTTTATTTTAATATTTGTATATAATTTATCAAAACCCTAGTTTCTGAATAATAAGGTATATGTATATTTTTTTCATTATAGTTCTTAAATTTAAAAGATAACAATATTGGCTACATTATGTTGTTATTGTGTGATCAATCATAATGTTCAAATTAATAATGTATACGTGATCTATGAACGGACCCTATGAATGTTAATTAAAATGTGTAGGTATATCTCGTATTTATATTTAAACTTACCATACAAATCAAAATAAAAGGTAATTTAAATTAATACATATTATAATGAGTAATATTATTAATTTTGAAAGAAAATAATAAATGTAATTGATTTAAAAAATATAATATTTACCTAGATTACTATATTTATATAAATATTGTTTATGAAACTAACTATATATCTCTGTTGTAAATATGAGGATTTACTAAGTTCAATATTAGGTCTTTAATCAAAACATAGTTCTCTAAACTACTAGTATAAACCAGAATTAAAATGCGCACTTTTTTTTAGCAAACATTTCTTTATAATAATTAATAAATAACAATATATTATTAATGTCATAGTGTTTGTTAATTATAATTTATTTATTTTTAATTTACATTAGTGGATCATTGTTCATATCAAGCTTATAAGAGCTAAATAATTTTTAATTAAAGCACCTTTGAATTTTTAAATTTTTTACCTAGGTAGATTAATTGATTAAATTTAATATGAAATACATCTGTTTACATCCATATAGCTCTATAACATATTCTTATTAGTTTTCCCTGTATAGATAGTATACCTAAACTGCAAATAAAAAATAAAATTAATTTTAATATTTAGGTAGGTATTTATTTTAAATGCATAAATATTTTTTACAAGTTAAATGGTTATAATTCTTAGTTATTTATGAATTAGCTGCATATTTTATATTTATTAGAAATAAAATAATAAAGAATTGTAGCTAAGTATTTGTCTTTCCTAATATTTACTTAATGTCTTAATTTCAATTTTCAATAATGCATCAGTCTTATCCTTGGATTTCTCTCTGAACTTGATTGTTCATGTTCATGATTGAATGCCATGAGCCATGAGGTTTAATAATTAAAAACCTATTAGGTACATTAGGCATTATAAGCAAAAATAATTTTGATAAGGACAACTTATTAGAATTAACACAAATAATAGTCAAAACTATAATAGTGCTCATAAATTAAAATACTAAAATACTTTTATATAATAACTAATACCTACCTGACTAACTTAAATAGAAGGTAAATAACAATAATTAAAGAAAACATGTTTACCTAAATATAATGAAAAAATAATCAAGAGATAATATAACTGAACTAACATGTTATATGTTGAACCATATTGTACCATTATCCAGAGAATGCAAATGGTTATTAGTTGTATAATTATGAATGCTTTACATTAGTTATATTTAACTAGGTGCATTCTAAGATAAGATTATATTTCATTTATACTGTATGTGACATTGAAACATAAAAAATATATTACTTTTCAAGAAAATACTAAATTAAAATAATCTAATAAGTATCAGATACTTGTATTCATTAAACTTAAAATAATATTCTTTGTTAAAGATGGTAACAATATTTAAGTAGATAAGTACAACAAAGAATTCTGGATAATTATATTAAAACCTCGGGTTAACAAAATCAATAACAAAAGTATGTAAACCATTATATTTGATCAGTCCATAAAAATCCAGTTTACATAACAAATTCAAGTGTATTTTGCTATTATACATATAATACCTAATAGGTACCTGTCAAAAGAATATAGGTACCTTCAAATTATATAATTCAAATGTATGCTCTTAAGTTAAACATACAATTTTAATAAAAATGCATTAGTTATTTCAACAAGTCCACTTGAATTTTTATAATATAATTTTTTATGAACCAAACCTATTGGGCGTACTCCTAAAAGATAATATCCAATAGTAATTACTAATCAGTGCTTAACATGACAGGGACAGAGTACTCATTCATGTTTTGAAATAATTCAGCATACCTTTGATAATTTTTCCAAACAGAATGCTAACATCAATACGATTTAGACTTGACTACTTGAGGAACGCTTTACTTATGTTTGTGTCCCTCTTCTATTTTATTTTCCATTTGAGCACTGATAATAATAATAATAATATAAGTCTGTCTACTTAGAAATATATATAGAGGAACACATAATACTTATCAACATCCAACATTTTATTTTACCTTAAATTTTTATGTGTATCCGCTAAACCGCAATTGATTAATTTCTTTCATTGAACAGTAGGTGTAAGTATTTTCGTAGGAGCCAAACACTATAATAACACTTTCCACACACGGTTAAGACATTTTAAAATAACTTTAACACGTACGTAGACGGCTTCGCTATAAATGAAACGTTAAATATTTTTTTTAATAAACTAACGAGAACAATTGCGATTTTATAAAATAAGTAATAAACTGGGAACAAAATTAAAAATCAAAATCAACTCGCACTTACACACTGGCGCGAGACGCACGGCCCGACTGCAAATGATAAAAAAAAATAGAGAAACAAAAACATAACGGGTCGTTCACAGCTGCATTTCCAGTGTAGCCAAATGTAGTAACTCTAATCACACAATTTACGATTATCGTACACAATCGGTTTTAAAAAGATACAATATTATGTTATGACTCATAACTTATAAACCGTGAGTTATGACTGGTGACTTCAGACTTGTAATGGTATTATATTTTATGATACAATAGTAGATTGAATGAAGTAAGGCAAAATATTATTCCAATAGTCTACGATAATTTATAAACGATCTGTCGTTTGATTATTACACATATGTGGGGTGAAAATGTGCATAATTTTATAAAGTAAAAGTTCATTAAATATTTTACAAAAATAATTAAGTTGTTGTTCATATTAGTTACATGAACCATAAACCCATGACTCATTAAATACCATGTATTAGGTATTGTGTACAATTATCGCCTTATTCTTACAAACTAAAAACAAAGAAATTAAATAAAAAAATGAAATTAAATAATTAAAACACAATTATAATTAATCATTTTTTCTGATCTCAAAGATTTACACATTTTAGCATCTCTGTATTTGTTTTACTCGCTCAAATTTTACGCTTTTATTTTATCTACCTAAATATTTAATTCGTACTTGTGTTCATTTTTTATAAGCTGATGATACTCAATAACTGATGCGATAACTAAACAGAATCCTAAATTCTAGGATATGCCAAGTGTCTAGTTAATTATAACCTATTAAGTATTAATTACCCACCTACTCGTATATATTTATCCAATATGCTGTATCGCCTGTGTCTACTCACTGCTACCAAATAATTCGGCACGGCCACATATAACGAATAACGATATTAGCAATAAAATCAATCCTTTATGTTCATTGCCCAACTCAAGGCTGAATTTAAGATTTTGCCACCTGTGGACCACATTTTGCCGCCATTCTACCTGACAGGGGAAGATCCAGACATTTTTTTACGGTGGGGGGGCATAGTCATATACAAATATAATAAGTAGGTAAGTTGAAGCTTGAAGAACACAGTTAAGTTTTATAACAATTATTGGAGTAAAATAACATAATAGTAAGTTAATACTATAGTATTACAAATTAAAATCATTACCTTATTTTTATAATATAAAGCCAAGTTGTCTTTGTTTTTCTTAAGAAAATGTAACATTTATATTTTAATGTTATTTCCATTGTCAAGATTTATATCTTTATGAATATAAATAAGATTCAATACTGGTAATCTTTCTTCTCTCGTTCTTGCCCTTAACCAAATTTTGAATAGCCGTAAAAATTAAAAACTTTTTTCTGATCTGAGGGAGCACGCCCTTTTCACCCCATCCTACCCTTAGATCCGCGCCTGCAACCAAAGGTATGTCCATCACTTGTAGGAAAATTTTCATAAGAACAAAACAGGTTACTTAAACTATCATTTAAAAAGCCACTCGCTCCACTTTAATTGCGATTTTTCCCAATGCGATTTATTTTCAATAACACCTTTAATCAATATTTCATAGTAAATATCAAATAACTATTTTATTCTACAGATTACATTGAAATAATTATTAAAAATAATCTTCTACAGACAACTGATTTTAATATTCCTACATTGTATGTAACCCTCAGTCCTAATGTATTATCTGGCTATCCCCATACAAATCAATTTTAAACCTGTTAGTATAAACATAAAGACAACGTATAATTCGAAAATTGTTGGTAAAATCTAATTTTTAATCAAAAGTCTGAATTCTTAACTAATCTACCTTAAGCAAAAAAAAAACAAAGACGAGTGCGAAATGATACAATTTGATATTTGGAGTTTCCAAAATTAAAAACAATAATTTAATTTCTTTACGAAACTTTATTCTTTTTTTTCTTTTTTTTCTCTTATATATACTATACTACAATACTACTATAGCATACCTATATGCTAATATTATGGATCAATGACTGTATAGATAATAATTAATAATTATTATATATACTTTTTTAAAAGTATTGTACTAACTACAAATGTATAATGTAAATACAATATGTTGCATATTTACATATTACCTAATCCTATGTTATGATACATGTAGATTGGAGGTGTAATAACTAATAATAAATAAAATAATCCACAAAAATAAATAACGAGGTAAAACTTGTTAACCTACTTTACATTATATTTATTGTTTTTTTAACGATATGGTCACTTCACTGCCATCATTAAAATTAAATGTAAATTAATTTGGTATTTTTTTAAATAATTTTATTACATTTGAGGTGTGTTTAAATTTAAAATATACTGAATACTGATGTTATGTGTATAAACTATAAATTATAATGAACTTATAAAAAATAAAATTTAAGACTGAAGTATATTAGAGTAGAATATTAGATATAAGCTTAAGAATTCCAGGCTACACAGACTCACGAGCTAAAATTATCAAATAATACTATGTGTGTAGTCCTATATATGTATATACTATGTATAGGTACCTACAAAATAAAAAAATCTCATGAATAAGCTATGATGTGAGAATAATGGTTTCTATCTTTTCTTCGAGATAATAAAATGTTGTAATTTACAAAATAATAGTAATACAACGTAATTATATTGTACATAGTAAAAGAACATGCAATTTTTAATTACAAACAAATAATTTAGGTATTGAACCAGAGTATAGTACGTTTAATACAAATAAAATACTGACGTAGACACTTACAGTTACATTATAATGGTGATTTATATTTTAATCTCGGCTATTATATATACCATATATGATATATTATATACTATAGACTACAGAGTACACCGGCGATTCCCAAACTTTTTTCCATCGCCGTCATTCCACATAGGTATAAGTATTACTTATTAGTTTCTTATTAGTTATTATAATTTATTGGTCACGACACACTTTCGATTAACATTATCTATTTGCCAAAAATAAGTATTCTATGAAAAAAAAGTCAAGTTTTCACGGTACACCCTTTGGTAAACACTGGCCACTGGTGACTGGTGTACACTTAAATTAATATATATATACTATATAGATATCAAGTTTTTGTTGATAAAATTGACATATTATAGACAACAATTATTGAAAACTCAGGCTTCCTGGATGAGTCATTATTATTTCGATTAGTAGTATTTTAATTAGTATATAAAGAGATATTATAAATCATAATTAATACTTATTTTCATTTTTAGTTTAATGAATTTTTTAGATGTTGAACTTTATGTTATTAACCATCAGAAAATAGGGTAGCAATTGTCAATCAGTGGAATAACAAATGTACTTTACATTTTAGATTAAATTATTATAGCGTCTATCCAGTAACCTCACATGGTTGTAAATTGTAATCTGTAGTAAATGTACCATTTTTAACTCTAGGTACTAATATAATGACCACACCGGCAACCAGTGACTAGTGAAATAATATTTATTTATCACAGTTTATACTAAATTAATTTTCTGTCCCTTGAAAATCGAATTATTGCGGTAGCCATGAATAGCCATTATATAGGATTATTTAAAATTAGTTATTAGTTATTATAAGACATTAAAAAAAAGAAGATTGAAAAGTGTCCCACACGACTACGCGTACCTATAGAAAATCATCGTACACATTGTATAGGTACCTTGCCACCTATATTATCGGCTATGCGTTTGTCATTAGTTAACTAAATCGTCTATCTATAAGTACATAACCACAGTGGTATTAATGGGAGGGAGAGGAGAGAAACTCATGCATTTCCCACAGTCTAGAGTTTAGTTATCCCTAAATCGGCGGATCATCAAAATATAAATACGTGTTTTTTAAAGTCAATGACATCATGTTGTAAAATAGAAAATTTCACAATTTTAAAAATGACCACCAAGCATATGACAGTTGACGTAAAACTAACTTTGAATCGGCAGAATAACAAGAGCCTGTCAACTGCCCTATTCTAGAAAAAACTGAAATGACTCCACTGCCTACCCATATGCATTTATTTAATTCAATCATTATATAGATTTAATCAAATGGTATCTGTGATTTTTACTATTTGTGTACTATTTATTATTTACTTTCTTGGCACCACCATGTGTTGTGAAATTGCTCTAAATTATTTTGTACAGTTGGCTAATTTTTATTTATTTTAATCTTAATTATAATTTTCCATATTACTATTTATTATACTACCCGTAAAATGTCTTATTATGAAACGTGACTTGACGTTGTTATTGAATGATAAATTGTAAATGATTTTCGAATTTTTTACAAATGATTATCGATTGGAGAAAATATAAGCTAACCAACATAGGTATATGACAGTATACGAGTAGGTACTTACCGCAATTAGTAATCGCTTATAAAAGAATCAAGGAGATATTCGAATAGATCGTAATTGTAATTATTATTTATTGTTTCATGTTATTTTAATTTTTTGAAGCTCATTTTGGATTTTTCTACCTTTGAACAAACTTAATAATTAAATATTTATAAATAACTTGTTTTTTTTTTTTTAAAAAAAATAACATTTTAATTGAAAACTGGTATTTGGTCGTGTTACGTAGTGATTATCGTAAAATAAACGAAAAAATGCGTATTTTTATGTTTATAATTATTTCGAGTTTGACCACATTATAAGCCCACCACGGCACCGCTACGAGTTATATAGGTACATTTTGTTCATGACGTATTTTTTAGGTCAACTAATCCAACCGCTGCCGCCGTCTCCGTGTGTTAAAACCGCGTAACATGACATAACTTGTGTACATGCACACATATACCGTACAGTTAAATCGCCGAGTAGAACAATATTTTTTTATACTCTAATAACGTCTACTGCGACTGCACAGGTGGGTGTATATTTTAGGTAACTACGTGTACGCACGCGTGGCTGTCATCGGGTATAAATGTGTGCCAGTGCTGCGCTTATTATTATGTTTGGGTAAAACGAAATAAAATTATACTACTATGATGGTAAATGGTAGTAATATTATAATATTCGGCGAAATGTTTACGGCGCGTTGATATCAAGACGCCAATAACGGCGGCGGGAAACACAGTGAGAGAGAGAGAGAGAGAGAGAGTGAGAGGGAGAGGACTTGGGCCGCAGGTGCGAAAACCAAGCAAAGGAAATGCGACCAACAGCGAAGGCAGAGTACTGGGCTGGTACTAGACATATATCGGTATTATTTTATATTGTGCGTTCGCGGTGAGCCTCGTTGACGTAGGAAAACGTTAGGCGATTTTTTACGATTTCATGGTCGAATAGACGGGTGGGGGAGACTCGCAGACGTCACGTACCTACAGTTGTAGTAGAACGCATAAAATAAGTACACCTACCTATATTTATATTTTTATGTTCCAATAGTCGAATAGTGTATTCTACGTTTTCTCACCATGGTTGGTAGATGTAAATTTAGATAGATTGTTAGAGCAATGTCTAATATACTAGTATGCAGTGTTTATATTTACGGCATAGCCACGTAGGTATACTACTTAACTATATATAAATGTATGTATTATGTAATATGGTAGTTGTAACTTGTAGTACATTCTGTAGTGGCGTCGGAGAAAAGCGTTGACCATTTGACCCCCCCCCCGGCAGAAATTTTTGTGTGGAACAAAAGTATAATTTTGTACCCTAAATAGCACCTGATTAAACTCGTACACCATACAATTTCAGACATGACATTTCAGGAACATTATCCACAAATCATTGGTAGTCATTTTAGAAGTAAAAAAATGAGCCGCATCACACACGCTACCTATGTTTGATAAGATTACTTTTATCAAAACGCTATACTTATATATTGATGCTTTAAATTCAAAATGTGGATCGACAGATTAAATCCACCAAACTCTATCCGACAGTCACAGATTACTAATCAGTAGTGTGTTCTGTCATAGATTAAATATACAGTATATTTAATTTATGGTTCTGTGTACTAATGACTGTTCGGAGCATGTACCATATAAAATACAGCAAAATTTCAGAATGATATATAAACTCATTTCAGCAAGAAGATAATTTAATAATGACATTCAATTTTTTTCTGTATATAATACAGAAATATGATATAACATATAACTTTAAATTATGGACCGGGTAAAATAATAATAGCTCACATAATAGTGACCTCATGAACACAACAAAATGTGAAGATACTTAGCTGAACTGAAAATAAAGAAACTTTAATTATTAATTTACCATCGGCCAATTTATGTGAAAAGAAAACTTTAAAAATTAAACATTAATTTATACAAAATTAATACTTTTTAGATTGCAATATGTTTTACTTTGTGGTACATATTTGAATGGATCTCAGTGCAATAGTACTATATAAATCCTGAATCCAGGTAATAAGTAACTTGGAAATTTAAGAAATATAATCAAATAAATGAATGCCATCCTATAATATATATTATAAGTCATCTATTTTAAACAATCTGTAGAAAAACTATTTGATGTATATTAATATTATTTTAAAATTTTGGGAAATGTATGTATAAAATTTAGTAAATTATTAATAAGAATAAAAATTCTAACGACTTATATATGTTTTTCTGACATCCCAATTTTCAGTGTTTGATTGCAATAATTTAACAATTTTTCATCAAAACAAAATATATTACACCAGAACTTAACTAAGATTTGTACTAAAAAATATGTTTATCCTTAATGTAATAAACGAATACATTTTCTTGGTGATCCTAAAGTTGTAAACATTTCATCAGGTTTTATCTGTTCATTACTTTGTAAGCAGTTAAACAAAACAGAACAATTATATAAGTCATATTTTATAATGTTATACAAATATACAATTAATATATTAAATTTCAATTATAAATTTAGCATAAAAATAAATATAATTTTTAATCTCTAAACAATCTAAACATAAAATGTCAAAATAATTATAATTATTTAAAAATATATCACAAAATAGTTTTAACTAATTTATAAAATTATTTATATTTTAGCACATTGTTTTGGTAAATTAAAAAATGTATACAGCCAAAATAACAATAAATGGAAATCAAGTTAAACATTAACATTTAAATAATATGTGGACATTTTTTATCACATATTAGTACAATAGTTATTGAACACAAGATTCTGACAAAAAATGTATAATACATCAAAGCAACAAAAATCATTACAGATAATTATATCATAAGTTTTGAAGAATACATAATTTTATCATACCATTGAAAAAATATTTTATGAAAACAATTTCAGCTAAAATGCTCATTTTGTTTTGAAGGAATATCAAATATAACCAAAACTTATATTTTATTACCACATACTAAAAAAATATAAGATTATATTGTTATATAAAAAAAGTGTATAGTAAGGTTTCACCTCTCAAACAAGTGATAACATTTTTGAAAAGATTAAAAATCAAAATATGTATTAGAATTAACAAATTATAATATGAAAATGTATGATGACTATTAAAATGGAAATGAAGTAAGTACCTATCCAATTTAAAAAATGTAAATCTTTAATTTTAATAATAAGAATATTAAAAAAAAAATAATAATAAAAATAAACTCTATACTGACAAATGTCTTGTTTAACATTATAATTCAGATAAAAAAAATTAAGACTTAATTTGTTAAAATACACTAAGAGAATTCAGTTACAAATGACAATGACACACACAAAGTCTTAATGCAGCGGCAAGAAAAGTACACTCACAACATTTAAACTTTCCCATCACTAGTAAGCAAAACATAATGTCATGTATTCTTCTTACTACAGCTTAATGGATTATAAACACGTTCAAAGAGAGCCCGCAGTATATTTCCAGGTACTTTTTGGTGCTGACAAATTAATTCTTCTATTGCACTTGCCACCTAAAACAAAAAAATCATTATTATTCAGATTCGGAGAGCAAGTTCCTTATTGTGTTAGTCAAATGTAAAGGTTACATTTTTAAGATTTTACATAATATTTGTGTAAGAAAGCAAAAGTAAAAACGATAAGAGAATATTTAAGAATAAAATACAATTTTAAAATTATATTTCCTGAGAAAATTAATATAATATTATTATATATTTGTACTTCAATTTAGGTACATCAGATTTTTGATAATTCATCAACAAATAAAATATATACTAAGCATGTAATTTTTATAACTTTTTGGATTATTTGTAGACATAAAAATTAATCACTATAAATATTATTATCTGTGGCTATAGCGTGACTAGCAATTAGATCAAGTTATTATAAAATTAAACAAAATAAATATTGATATTGTCAGATGCCACATTCGTAACTCAATTAGAGTGAATTAATATTTAAATATAATATAATATAAAAATAAAATAAATTTACGTATTGTAATTTTTGATATAGTATTTTAAAAATATATAAAGATAATAGATTGCATCTTATAAACAATATAGAAACATCATATTTTAACAATCTTAATAAAATATAAATTCAATCTATAGTTAAAACACATTTGTAAAAATTTGTGAACCATGATAAGAGTATGAAATTAACATTTTCGAAATAATTTGAACAAAAACTGATATCATTTAAATATAGATAATGATTAACCAAAATAATAATTTGCAATATTGGTTTTGTCATATTTCCAACTTAAGGATTGTAATCTGTCTAACAAGATAAAGAAAATCTTTTTTAAAAAAAAAAAAACATAATTTAACAATTAAAATATAAGTAGTAATAATATTCAAACTACCTAAACTTATTTTATAAAATAATAATTAAACTAATCCTTTTTATTTCACAAGTTTTTACCTTCTTTTGTAAGTCTTCAGCTGATAAATTTGGATCATATGGAATTGGTTTACCAATATGAGTTCTCAGTTTAACAGGAAAACCACCATATATTGGTACAATTGGCAGTCTAGTCCACAAATATATTCGCAGCCAGAATCTACGACCAATGCCAATACAACGAAATGCTTCTCTAATATTTTGAGTGAATACTGGTATTATAGGCTAATGAACCATTAACAACAAAAACATTGATAAATACATTTTCAAACTAATCATTAATTAAAATGACAAAAACTTACAACTTTAGCATCAATAGCCACTTTAGCAAAACCTAATCGCTTTTTCCACATGAGCCTATAATACCTGTCACCAAATTGAGCTTCATAAACACCACCTGGTGAAATTGCCAAAAGATTATTTTCTTTTAATATATCTGAACAGGTCTGTACAGTGCCAGGTATAACTTTTAATGGTTCAGATATTATTGACCAACCTAGAAAAACATAGTTTATGAAATTACAAATACACTGAAAAAATATTACATTCTAAAAAGTAATGATTAATAGTTTATAATACTTACCAGGTAATTTAAACAGAAAATGATCAGCTACAGTATGAACTAGTTTTGCCTTGATCAAATATATTCTAGAAATCAAATAATACACATCAATAGGAATAGCACCATGATAATATACTAATAAAGCTGGGCTGTCGATAGGTACATTTTCTAGGCCATTTACTTCATATCCTTAAAAATAAAATAAAAATGAAAAAAAATTTTATTTTTAGAAGGTATTTTAAGTATTACCATACCAAATCCAACCATGAGCATCCCATAATGCTGCAACAGTTTTCAATGCACCATCCCAAAAATTATTTTCATATGCATTTATAAGTCTCTCCCTGTAGAACATAAGTCATAAAAAAATCAATTTCAGTTATAACGATAAAATAATTCAACTGACAGTTATCAGTTATTTTTCCAAATATTTCGTCTACTTTACATTTAATTAAATAACTCTAATAACTTAGATACTAAAATTAGAAATATTATTACTTAATAGGTAGTTCTATGAGAAAAGTGTGTTATTTTATTGCTATAGGTACTGAATAAGATAGATGCTTAATCAATTAGTTAAGAATATTTTGTAGACAATCTGGTCATAAAATGTATGAAGCTTCTATAATGTTGTAACATTTCATTTTATTGCCATTTTTAAGACATGAATCTTATTTCAACAAACATTTTGAGAACTAACTATCTTTCAAAAAATGTTTTCATGAAAAAACCATAATATCATTAATTGGTATCAAATAATCTTCTTTACGAATATAAATTTATCTTTAAAAATGAAATGGTAATAAATTGCATTTTATTTTAATACAAGTAGTATAAGCAAGCATTTTGTTTTATAAGAGTTTTAAACATTTGATATCAAATAAATAAAAAAAAAAAACACTAAAATAGTTATTAATATCCTTACTTAAAAAACTAAATCTACACAACCTAACTATGTTTAATTGGTCAATACTCAAACATTCTATAGCTAATACATTTTTTGGATTTTTTTTTATATATGCAGAATGTGATGATAAATTTATAAAATTAAACGCATTTTTCTGTTCATGGTATATTCAAGGATAGTAAATTATTATTGTAAAAGTAAATAATTGGATACATCATAACATGTAATTACTATGCTTTTCTAGAACCCACAAGCAATAATTTAAACATTTTAATTATGGTCAGTCAAATCATAGTTTACAAGGATAACATAATCTAATCAGGTGATATATTACACAATCATTGAATTTTAAAATTTTATTATTGATCTTAAATATTGTTTAAGTTTCAACCTTACTGACTAAAGTCCAATAATAAATAATCTAAAGCATCATCTATTACTAGTTTAAAACACTAGTACAGGTAGTCACTAATATTAATTAATGAACATAATCTTATTTGTATATGATACCAAGTGAACATTTTATGTACTATACAATTAATAACGGTATTAACTTATGAACATACAAAACATTAATAATCTATAAAAACTGATAAATTAGGCAGAATTAATATTTAATTAAAATGCACAATCTAAGAATAGTAGAATTGTACAAACTGAAAGTCAGCCAAGTGGCAGAAGCCAATTATGAAAATTTTAGTTTCCAACACTTAAGTAACTACTATACACTTAAAAATACTAAATATGTGCATTGCCAAAAAATGTAATTATAATATTTTGTCATACATGTATATTGTACGCAAGTTATTTTAATAGGTCAAAAATAAATAAATATATTTTTTTATAAATGATTGATTTTTTTTTTATATGTATACTAAATTTCATAAAAAAAAAACTGTGTTTAAAAATAAAGATTAAAAATGTAAATTATATGATTTCTATTCAAATATTTCTCATAATTTAGTTTGAAAAAAAAAACTTTCTATTAACATTGAAATAAATTTAATTTATTTATGTTATTAATTAAATTGCAAAAAATAACTAATTTTTATTGATATTTAGCTTATTTCATTATTATTATTATAAATTTCATATTTTTTTACTCTTGTAAGGTATCCTAATCTGAAAATGTAATAAAGAGTTATAAAAAACACTTTTGATAAGATTGAACAAATTAGCAAGAATCAAAATTATGGAAAAATACACTTAGACAATAATGAATCTAACAGATATTCTGAAATTAATCTAATAATTAATGATACTAAAGGAAAAAATATCCTATTTTGAATAATGTAACCTTATGAAATTATAACAGTTGTTCTACAAATTATTGATTAAATTAACACTGGTAAATGAATACAACTTAAACATTAATTTACCTGTGAAGTTTATATACATAAAGTATAACACCAGTTATGTAGAATAATAGAACAATAGTGAGCGGTAACAGGAATGTGACTATGAGTGGCCAAAGTAACCATGTCATCCAGAGCCATACATCGACATCCACTCCGATGTAGTTCACTGCAACACATTACAAATAGGTTACCCCGTACATGCAAACCAAAACAGCCATAGACTAGGCATTAGACACATACCTGTTATCGATGCGGTATAGTTATAAGCATTGCTGAGCAGCGTTAACATTGTTCTCTGGCTATTGCAATAGTTGAGGTATTCGTGCGACGATGTTGGTCTGATGTAGGTCCGTCCGTTTGCACCGGCGAATAGTCGAGGACTAGAGAGTGCAACTGATACGCTTTCTCGCAGAAGACATGTCCAAAGCAGAAAAGTCGACCAACACAACAAAACGGTGTACGTCTGACCGCCGGTTACATGTAATTATCATACATAAATGTCTGCGAGCGTCAGTCAATGTGTGTATGTTTGCGTGCTGACAGAGCAATACCGCGAACCGGCGGACTTGTGAAACGAAATCGAAAAATTCACCGACTAAGTGTTTATTTTTCAAATATTTTTTTTATCCGTCGACGACGAGCACTCGAGTCACGGACACACGGGGGCGACTGCTCGGCGCGAACCGTTAGTGTTCACTGTGGCCAGTGCGAGCAGTGTGCCGCTGAACCCGGCGTAGCGTGTACGTAAGTCTGTGCGGCGCGCATCGAGGAAGGAAAAAAACAAATAAACAAACGTTTCACGCCGACCTACACGTACGATAAATACGAGTACACGTGAGAGCGCCGTTATCGACGATAAGGATTAAGGAGGCGGAACGCGACGAAAACAAACGTGGAAGGGTGGCGATTAGAATGATTATGATAGTGGTCGTGGACTTTGAGCGTAGCCGTGTACGGTAAGCAGTGGTCACTGATGGTCAATTGGTAACTACAGCGTGCGACCACAGATTTTATAGGGATTTGATTTAATCAACCGGCACCTGTGAAACGCGCAACGGGTGAAAGGTAGTAGGTGACCGGGTGGGTACTATGGTACTTACAACTTACTCTACTTGATACTTACTAACTTACACCGCGGGCACGGGGACCTTGGCGCACGAGGTGGACACGGTTATTAGACAATAATGCGCTGCATTATAGCTCCACTATAATTATTAATTTCATTGCCGTTACCGATTTAACATTGTCGTTTTATAGTATGTATTATTTATAGGTAATATTAATACTCGCAATACACGGTTCTGGTAATCGCGAATCGCCGAGCGCGTCTGGCTCACGACTCCATCAGGGCTCAAGAGCCTCCGTTGCACCGCTTGCACTTGCACATCGAGTTGAGATTTGAGTCACCGGGCGGAGTTAATGCGGACGCAATCTCGACTGGACACGCACGCGTATGCACCATAAATTACAATAAATCATACAGCTATGCAGAACTGCAGACAGTTCACAGCATAGCCTGTAATCGGTCATCAATCGCCGTGAAACGACTACAGGTACAACGGTCAACAACGGCTCATTAGTCATTTCCGAATAATTTTTATTTCGTTATTCCGTCATCACGGACAACGATCTAGCCAGGCCAGCCGAAGATCAAACCAGACACCAGTTGATATCTGGTTTTAAAAATATGTACTGCATGTCTGCATGTCTGCATCATTCACTGACCGTCCCCACTCCGCATTGTTGGCTTGCACCGGAAAAACGCTGCCGTAACCAAAGATTTTCGCACATTGGGAAAAACTCGTTTGATCAATGATCATTCATAATTCATAGTTTCATACGTATTACGTGCCGACCATCGATCGGTTAACCCGGGGAAATACGGAATCGGTGCTATTATTGTTTTCAGTCTTATCGCGAATTCGTATGGTTGCAACGGTGATAAGGATAACACTCCCAGCGGTTTCTATTGAACGCAGCCCGCAGGCGCCCGCGTCCTCGTCGTTACTCGTTACAGCGTTCGGAATCTTAGATAAGTGAAACTTTTGTTTATACGTACTTACGTACATATCGTTGGTCGTTTGTTTGTATTTTCGATTTTGTTCTTGTACGCCACCGAATTCCGTCGTTTGATATTTCCGTCCCGGCGGCCCCTTCTCACGACACACACTTGCGCCATGAGCGAACCAGACGATTTATGCTTATCCGTTCTGACCGAGATCGAAAAAAGTTTGGAGCAAATCAAACTAATGTCTCTGATTCCTTTTCCAGTTTACGAAAGTAAGTGCACCTTATTTGTGATCTGCTTATCCATCTACCTATGCATTTTCTTCTGATTTTAACATAATATTATTTTTGTATAGATACGAACAAAGCTGCTGGTTACATCAGCTATCGTTTGAAGCGTTACGAATCTGTTGCCTACTATCTATCTGAGGCCCATGGCGGTGGAATTCGGTCAAAACTTTCATTAACATTGAATCCTGAGTGAGTTTTCGATGATAGTGTTTTACTGGAAACAAAACTTAAAATATTTTCACATTATACATACCTCTATTTCAACATTTTCTTGTCACTTATCAATCTCATATATTTATTCTATTACAGTACTCCTTCTGAAAAAGAACTTGATGATTGTTTATCACTAGATTCAGAATATGTTTCCAAAGGATACCTAGGTCTTATCGAGCGTTTAAAAAAAATGCCATCTGAATGGACATTAATACAAATTACTAGAAATTATAACCCAAAAGAAACAGTGACTCCTAGGCAATCAGATGCACCTACAGAAATGTGTGAACTTTTCATTACTAGATATCAGTGTGGTGAAAAATATGAAAACATGTAAGAAATTTTTGAAACTTGATATTTATTGATTGTTTTATATTTTATATTAATACTAATAGTTACTATTTATGTCATATTTAGCGTACCACTAACTGTAAAAGTAAGTAAACCAAAATCTTGTTCAGGACAAAAAACTATTTTTGAAATACTGAAAAAAAGTTTAGAAGATACGAATAACAAAGAAATTAAGAATCAAGCAGCTATTCATATTTTAAGAATTTCTGCTTCCCAGTCAATTGAAGTAAATCACATATTATTGTTGTAAAAGCTTTACATTTCTATGTGTATCAGAATAACTAATTCATTCTTATATTGTAATTATTAACATTGTTTAAAATATCAAATAGGTAATTTCACAAGAAATCCATTCTGGTTGGCTGAAACACTGGATTTTTATGTTATTAGGCAACTATGTAGATGAAAACTTATGGGCTAGTGTCTATAATATTATCGATACTGTCATAGAGTTAGTTTTGTATTTTATCATATATTCATGTTTTATTCATTTTCATGTACATTTAATTTCACCATTTATGTACCTTTACATTTATGTTTTAGACAAAATAACATAACTATTAGTACCCGAGATAGAATGATGTTGTATCAAATAACTAATGCTGCTGTTCAACTGAGTGAAGCAGAAATACATAACCTTCTTTGTGAAGTTAATTGTTTGGCTGAGGAAAGAAATGAACTTGAACTTGCTGTTTGTAACTATAGAACTAATAGTTCACATTTAATGTTGAAAAAAAGACATCCTGTTTTACTCATATTGGATGAGGTATTATACTAAAAGTGTTACAAAAAAAAAAAAATGCTATTGATTTATTTATAATTTATTTCGAAGCACTTAGAATGTCTGCCATGGGAAACAATACCATGTTTGAAAAGACATCCAGTCTCTCGTATATCATCTATACACATAGCACATAGATTATTTATCAAACACAAAAAATCTATTGAAAATGGCTTAATGTAATATTTTAAAAAAGCATTTATTATGATAAATATTTAATTTTGAAATTAATTTTCAGGAAAATTAAAAACCAAGGATATTATGTGTTAAATCCAGATAAAACATTATTAAGTGCAGAAAAAAGAATAAGGAACTTTATTAAAGAAAGAGATATAAATTGGAAAGGCATAATAAGTGAAGAGCCAACATCAGAACAGTTCAGCTCATTACTAAAACAAAATGATATTTTATTGTAAGCAACTGTCTAACTGTATAAAAAATTTGTACATCTAATATGCTTTGCCTTATTGTAGGTATTGTGGCCATGGCGATGGAACACAGTATTTGCACAGTTTGGAACTAGATAAGTTAGATCTCAGTTGTATACCAATGTTATTTGGGTGTTCAAGTGCTAAACCCGTTGACAGAGGAGGAAGAGCTAACTTTGTTGGTGCTTCTTATGGATATTTGAAAGCTGGCTGGTATTTTAATTTAAAAAAATAACATATTTATTTGATTAATAAACCATTTATTTATAGCCCTAGTGTCATTGGCATGTTATGGAACGTGATAAGCTTAGATGCTGACAATTTGGCTAGAGCTATGCTTAATGTTTGGTTACCAGGAAATCCTATTGATCTTCAAAGTAAGTTTAAAATAAAAACTTGTAATTTAATCTTGGTCAAAAATGATACTTGTATAATATTTTTAAGTTAAGAATTATTTCTTTTTATTTTATTTTAGACTTATTTGAAATACGTTTTATTGTAACATTTTATATTTTTCCAGAGAGATACATTTTAAAACGGTCCGTTTAAATATTTATTATTCCTAATCTTAAGTTTTTGAAACATTTGTAACTTATAATTCTCTTATCCCTGTCTGGAATGCTAGCTGTGTAATATGAGCAAAACATAAAACACCTGCTCTTTCATATATATCCAACATTAAACCAAATAAAATTAATGGAAATTAAATGAAAATGTATGCACATATTAAGATGACGTGTAGAAAGGTTGGATATACTGAGTGATTTTACCCCAGCAGAGGTGCTTTCTGCCTTAAAGGATATCAAGATGATCAAGGAATGCTATGCTGATGGAATTCTACCCAAGATACCTGTGTAAGAACTAAGAACCTATGGTATAGAGCAATTGTATGCTTTGTAATGCTATTATCTTAAGTCTAAAGACTAAAATGACATATGGTTCTCTGCCCAAACTGTAACATGTAACAAAAGTAGTCGCCATCCTTAGACCTAGCAGTTACAAACATATATCTTTGCTTTCAGTGGAATTTACAGTGTATTGAATAATTTATTTTAATGAAATTCCAGCAGTTTTTAGAAAAGGTTAGTTCCTTAGTGATAAAACGGTTAACATAAAGTACAGAAGTTACAGTGATCTGGTCTTTGCACTGACAACATATGTCAAAAATGGTTATAAAACAAGGGTGGAAGAAAGGCTTACTTTTATATTGCCAACATAAAACGATTTAAGTGGCACTTAACATTAAATTCCGGAAATTTGATTGCAGTTCTAATGGATATATTTATATAGACCGGCTATAGACTACAAAGACTAACCATATTTTGAATACTGAAAAAAATAAATAACCTGCTTCATTTTTGAACACCTTTAAGACCAGGGTTGGCAAGTAATTTCTATTGAAGTCCGGTAGAGTCAATTGGCTAATATACAAGGTCCAGATAAAAATTGTTTTATACTTGATAGCATTGTTTTATTTTTGTATTCAAAATATTATAATGTAAGACTTTTAAATTAAAATGTTTTCAAAATCGGAAACTCGTGAAAAACAGCATATATGCAATATATCTTTAAGGTGAGAACTTTTATTCGAATCTTGTTTTTCTTTATTATTTATTACTTATATTACTTTATTATTTATTTAAATTAAAATTATACCTATATTACACTATTAAAGTAAGATAACATGTTGACGGTCCAGTTCTCTACTTTCTACTGTCCGCCAGTTGCCGGCCTCTGCCTATGAGATATTAAAGAATACCTACTCAAGAGGCTGAATTCCAAAATTACAATGTGAAAAGTAGATCTTAAATAACTTGTTGAAGAAAGCTTTAGATACTGACATTCGACACTTATCAAGGATCAGACAATCGAGGATTGAATTTTCTCTGAGTCAAGTGGACTTCCCTAAGTACATAATAAGGACAATACTGAGTAGATGCAACCAGCTATTACACAACTGATAAGTGTGTGAATCCTCCTTTTCTTCTGTGCTAACGTACAGTAGCTAGCTCCAGCATATAGTTTCAAAAGTGCCCTGTCACTTATTATTCAAGTTGAAGTGTAATGTTTTTAAATTATTATTTTATCTATGAGTTCTAACCTTTTTATCAATAGTTTTCAAGTACATTATGTTATTGATTTTCTATTTTTGCAATAAAAAAAAATTATAATAATTAAAAATTGGCAACTGTACAGTCTTGTCAGTTATTTGCGATTAATTTATAATGATGTTTTCTTTAAAAATGTAAAATAATCTTTAAACTTGATTCAAATAAAAATGTTTCAGAGTTGTGGCCTAAAGAATTTTTGGAAAAGGTTGATTTTCATAAAGAACGAGAACTTTTACGTACATTAGCAATAGCCAGAAAAACCAGCAGAAGTTTTTTCAACTGTGCTGCTTTAATTGCTCGAGGCATACCAGTTATTATGACAGAAGAATGATGCTGAGCCTATATATTATTAATTAGTAATTACTAAAATATATTTTTTTTTGTTACAAGTTGTTTATACTATTTATATATGCTTAATGTATTTCAGTTCAAAATATTTATATTTTTCTGTACAAATTAACATAATTGAAATTTGATACAACTAAATTTTTTAAATTCTTATTATGTATAATAATTATAAAATAACACGGAGTTGATTAATAAAATAAAATTTTGTACAAAAAATCACTAACATCTTATATTTGCTATACTTCACTGCTAATTTTTTTTATTATTGAAATGTTAAAAAGATTATTTTCCAAGTCTTAACTCGTGTTTGATTATTTATTGCCAATCTAACTTAACTCTTTCATGGTATGGGATCGTTTTTCATCCAAAGTAGAAGTTTTTCTTTTTCAGTTTCATATTCCGATGTCACAAATCTGTGTAAGTCTTCCAATGTATGATCCATTACTTCCTTTTTAGCTTGCTTTTTTGATTCATAGTCCAACATCTATACATATTAAAAAATGATAAGTATATTTTTTATAAACATGAAAAATTAGTTATCTATAACTTAGCAAAATATAATATGACTATCAAATTTGAAAATTATACTTCTTTCGCTTCTTTTATTTTATTTTCTTTTTGTAATTCCTTGGAATATTTACTCTTCAAACGCAGATCATGTCGATAATCTACGCGTTTCCGGATTAAATCACACGCCTCTTTGATTTCATCTTTTTCTTGTTCTTTTATATCTACAGTGATTAAAGACATCACCCCATTGGGATCCGAAAAGGCGATGGTTTCGTATTTTTTGAAGTCTAGTACTTCACTTATACCTTGTAAGTATTGTAATTCTTCCTCATTGATGTGATGTATTGACGGATACGGAGTTGACAATGCTGTGAGTAAATACAACATACCACAATAACTACTAACGCCAAATAAAGATGTAAAAGTAAAAAGCAATAATATTCAAACTAAGCTTACTTCCTTTAAATTTGTCATTAGCTGTATAAATACTATTAAGCTCACAATAAGGTCTTTTAGTATCTCTTACAAAGTTCCAAAATTGTAAGACACCGCTCGTTCTTAAAGACACTCGAAATTCCGCTGGGTGATGATTAGACCATACGACGCTGTTTGGAATCTCTGTGAATCGCTTCGTCCAAATTGGGCCATCCTTAAATAAAATATTATTTTTAATAGTTTTCCGCTAAATAAAAGCCGATATTGTTAATACAATAGCTATTAAATGATTGAAGTACTTAAAATAATAAGTTTAACTTTGGGTTACCTTATGATAATATTCTAGTGTTTTAAATATATCTAGGTACATAATATATGCAATT
This sequence comes from Periphyllus acericola, assembly GCA_949715065.1. Lineage (NCBI taxonomy): Eukaryota > Metazoa > Arthropoda > Insecta > Hemiptera > Aphididae > Periphyllus > Periphyllus acericola. The sequence continues at coordinate 5,096,628 of OX454265.1, read as the reverse complement.
CTACTTTATTGCTACAATGATATATTTTTAAAATATTTACTTCGTAGTTCCCACTCCAAATGGACAGCACGTGTCCACCGCAGACCAAATGTAAGTCTGGATAGAAGACATTTCTCAGAATGCATATAATCGGTGCATGATGTTCAGCACGTCCCCACCAAATATTTATACATTCTGTAAATATAACATTTTTACAATTGTATTACAATCAATAAATCAAATGTTATGCGCATGTAACATACTTTCTTTGTTCCCATCTGGCTGGGGTTTATCGTAACCATTCCAAGTGACAACCCCGACCTCGCCAAAAATATTACCAACGACAATCATGCATTGGTACGGATCACTTGGTGCTATCGGTACTGTAACAAAGTATATTTCCAAACAGGGAATATTTTATACAGTTTAGTACTATAGTCAGTATAGATGAACCTACTCCAGAAGAGCAATGTAAAAGAGATTTTTTATATCGTCTAATTGATACAGCTTTAACTTCAGTACAGTCACGTCCTGAGTAGTTGGAAGCTCATTAAATTACATGGGGATTCTTACATATAATATTTCTGATTTACCTGAACATGATACTTTGGTAAGATATTGTATGGATTTACACAATACACTTAAACTTTTTATCAACGGAATGGATTTATGAGTTGAGTTAGAACATATTAAAACCCTATTACCAAAAGATACAATAAAAGCCGTTTTGGAATAAACGTTACAATCTAATACAGTAATACGTCCGATCTCCGATCTATTCCCAAACATCTGGATATCCTTAAGTGGATGCTACACCCGTATGTGTGTGTTGTCATCGTCTCACAAAAGTAAAACATAGCAAAAACTGTTTTGCACGAAAAAAACCAAGAAGGCTATCATCGGAACTACAAAAAAGTTAATCAAGTTAAAACATATGTTTTTTATTTAGAATTAATACAATCTATACATCAAAAAGGTACCTATAATAAGTATTATGGATATTTTTGGGTGTGGTGGCTTGAGTGGTGTGGGAGAAGAACCTACCAGTGAAGGTACTTCGGCGTGTTAATCCAAAATTAAAACTAATACAAAAATATCTGCGTTCAACAATGGGAGACGAGAAGCTGACATCTCTAGCAATTTTGTCTATTGAAAATTAAATAGCTCAAAAAATGGATTTCTCTGAAATTATTAAAAATTATGCAAAATCGAAGGCAAGAAAATTATTTATCAACATTTAGAATCTTCTTTTTTTAATGTTAAAATTATTATAAATAAATAACTATATGAATAATTATAATAATAATATAAATTCCATTTGTTTTTTATTTCTTTATTTTTTTAAGAAAATTATACAATCTATACAGGAGTCCGGACCCCCCCCCCCCCCCCCGAATTTTTTTTAAAAATAGAACAATTTTAGCAATAAATATTGATTATTCTTCATTGCACAAATAATTTTAAGCTATTAGACCAGTTATTTGAAATAAGATAAAATAAGATAAAAATCGTTTTATTTAATGACAACATCATAATAAAGATTACAACAGAGAGTAAAAGGCGTTAGATAATCTAAACTTAGTTACGAATGTCGGCCACAGAACCTAAATTAGGAAAATAAGTTTTAGTGCTGATAATAAGTACAGGTAGGGCAGGGGATGACGGCGTTGCATCTATGAGTGGTAATTTCAAAGGCATACAATCTATCTATCTATACTATATATAAAATTGTAATGGTTTTTCTTCGACCGCGCTAACCGAGAAAACTACTGGACCGATTTGGCTGAAATTTTTTTTGGCTGAAACCTGACACTTTGCTGAAGGTTTTAGTAACACTTTTGTCAGTAAAAAAAGTTCATAAAAGTTTATATACGCATTTTTCCACACATAGTGTTTTATCTAATTTTTTTTTTATTGATCTTTATAACAACCCGGCAACTGTTGCCATTAGTTACAAATTACAATTGGTAATAACAATTATTTACAAGTATGTATATTTATATGTCAGTATATCTATTTTTATTATGTGTTTGTATACCTACATTGTTAATCGCTATTATCTAGCATTAATAGCACATAGCTCACCGCACGTGGCATCACGGGCTCAGTCTGAGCTTGGTAGGCGTCGAGTGTGGTTATTTGCTATACGCCCATTACGAGCATAATTTGTGCTTAGTTTTTTCACCTACTTTTTGATTATTCTTATAAAGGTATATTGGGCATGCTAATACAGTTAAATTTCGGGTAAGTGGCCAATTCATCATCATGCCGAGAGCGCCAAGAGCACGCATTGGCAGAAAAACTGCCAATGCAACTCGAATGTATAACAGAAGGCAAAAAGATAATTCACCAGAACGTTCTCAAACACTTGCACAGGACCAACGTAACGCTTTAAGTATGAAATCAGCGTTTAATTATCAATCCGAGATTGATTATTTAAATATTAAAGCGCTTCAAATTGGACGAATGACTATATTATGTCCTAAGTGCCATGCAAAAAAATGGAAAGATGAAACCCATGGACTTTGCTGCGCTGACGGTAAAGTTGTTTTACACCAATTTGAGGATCTTCCAGACCTAATTAAAAGTTTAATTGATAATTCTCACCCTCTATCAAAACATTTCTTTGATAATTCTAGACGGTATAACACTCTGTTTCAAATGACATCGTTTGGAGCAAACGAAATAAGTGAAGGGAACTTCATGCCCTCTTTTAAAATTCAGGGTCAAGTGCATCATTTAATAGGTAGTTACTTACCCGAAATTGGAAATAATGCTAAATTTTTACAAATATATTTTATGTCGGAGTCGGATCAAATATCTATTCGAACAAATATGATTCCAAATTTAAAAAGAGGTCTCATTGAATCATTGCAAACAGTTTTGCGTGAAAATAATCACCTCATACAGAGCTTTAGATCTAATCTGGAGTCGAGGTCTTTTGATGAGTTGCAGAACTTTAAGTTAATTATTCATGCTGACAGAGTTCCTCATGATGAACACAGAGGTCAATATAATGCACCTACCATCGATGAAGTAGCTGTATTATTAGTTAATGAAGATAAAGGTCCCAGAGATATAGTTCTGCATGGTCGGAGTGGACACTTGAGTCGAGTTTCCGAATTGAATAGATCTTATGATGCACTGCAATATCCATTGATGTATACTAGAGGCGAAGACGGTTATCACATTAATATATTACAGGAAAATAACCAATATCGAACCAAAACTGTATCCTGCATGCAATTTTATTCTTATAGGTTTATGGTTAGAGAAACAAGTCTAAATCATCTACATTATTACAAAACATTATTCAGCCAATTCGCCGTAGATATGATGGCAAAAATGATTTCTGAAAGACTACACTTTATTCGTAACCATCAAAAACAACTACGTGCGGATGATTATGTTCACCTCCGAGATGCTGTTAACAATGATGCAAATATTAATGCTAATAACGTGGGGCAACAAGTAATTCTTCCCTCCTCTTTTACTGGCTCCCCACGTTACATGGATGAAAAAAATCAGGATGCCATGACTTATGTTCGTAAATTTGGCCGTCCAGATTTATTTATTACTTTTACATGCAACCCGGAATGGCCGGAAATAAAAAATGAATTATTTCAAGACCAAAAGTCGTTTGATAGACACGATATAATCTCTAGAGTTTTTCATCTCAAACTAAAAAAGTTTATGCATGTATTAAAAAATAAATATATTTTCGGAGATGTAAATTGTTATGTTTACAGTGTTGAATGGCAAAAACGAGGTTTGCCACACTGCCACATTCTTTTGTGGTTACAAACAAAAATTCAGCCAGATGAAATTGATAAAATTATTTCTGCCGAGATACCAAACAAAGACAGAGATCCTATACTTTATGAAATAGTATGCAAGAATATGATTCATGGCCCATGCGGCGAGTTAAATATTAGATCGTCATGTATGAATAATGGAAAATGTAGTAAGAAATACCCTCACAAATTGGTCAAGGATACTCAAACTGGAGATGATGGTTATCCGACTTACCGACGGAGATCACCAGATGATGGAGGTTATACTGCAATATTAAAAGTTCGTGGTCAAACAGAAATCGTGGTTGACAACCGTTGGGTTGTACCGTATTGTCCAGTGCTATCTAGGTGCTTTAATGCGCATATTAACGTAGAATACTGTCATTCGGTTAAAGCGATAAAATACATATGTAAATATATTAATAAAGGATCAGATAGAGCTACTTTTTCTGTTAATCGTGAAAACGATGAGATTACAAATTATTTGAATGGTCGATACATATGTACTTCTGAAGCGTTTTGGAGAATTTTCAATTTTGAAACCCATGATAGAGATCCGACAGTTCAGCACTTGGCTGTTCATCTAGAAAATGGACAGCGTGTTTTCTTTAATGCTAATAATCTTCATCAAGTTATTGAAAATCCAAGAAAAACGACACTAACTGCATTTTTTGAACTGTGTTCGCATGATGATTTTGCGAAAACACTGTTCTATCATGAAGTTCCTTCTTATTACACCTGGGATAATAGCAGAGGCTGGTTAAAGAGAAGACGGGGAAAAGATGTTCCAGGTTGGCCAGGAATAAAAATGGACACTGCCATTGGTAGAATTTACACGATTCACCCAAATCAAAGTGAGTGCTTCCATTTAAGATTGTTACTAAATTATGTACAAGGTCCTACTTCATTTGAAAGCTTGAAGGCCTTTGATGGAGTCATTCACGCGACTTTTAAAGCTACCTGTTTTGCTCTTGGGCTTTTAGAAAATGACGAGCAATGGAAAAATACTCTAGCGGAGGCAACTCTTTCAGAAAGTCCTTCAAAATTAAGAGAATTATTCGCAATAATCATAGTTTTCTGCCAACCGTCTGAACCTCAATCTTTGTGGGAACAGTTCAGAAATGATTTTTGTGAAGATATTCTTCATACAGAGCGCACTCGATTAAATGACTTGCAATTTACTTTTTCTGATGAAATATTTAATAGAGGTTTGATTGAAATAGAAGATAAAGTTGTTTGTCTGTCTGAAAAATATTTAACTGAATTTGGAATGAACTCACCTGTTCGAAATGAAAATGCATCTGATCCTTTTGAATTCTCAATTTTGCGTTCTTACGATAATAACCGATTACAAGAATTTGTAGAAATCAATTTACCAAAATTAGTAAATGATCAAAAATATGCTTTTAATGTTATTACAGAAAGCGTAATGAATCATCAAGGAAGAGTTTTTTTTTTAGATGCTCCGGGTGGTACAGGAAAAACATTCCTAATTAATTTGTTGTTGGCTCAAATTAGATCCTCAGGTAAAGTTGCATTAGCAGTAGCTTCATCTGGTATAGCAGCAACTCTCCTTAGTGGCGGCAGAACTGCTCACTCGACTTTCAAGTTATCGTTAAATGTATTATTTGATACAGAATACGTTTGTCCGATTCGTAAAAATGGCCCTCTTGGAAAAATTCTTCAAGAAACCTCATTCGTTGTGTGGGATGAGTGTACAATGAGTCACAGATCACATATCGAAGCAATTGATCGAACATTGAAAGATCTTAGGTGTAATAATAAGTTTATGGGTGGCATAACATTTGTTTTCGCTGGTGATTTCTTCAAACCTTACCAGTAATCCCTAAAGGTACTCGAGCTGATGTCGTTAATGCTTGCTTAAAATCTTCCCCTATATGGAACTATGTTGAAAAACTTTATTTGCGAACAAACATGAGAATTTGTTTTCGTTTATTACCTTGTGTAAACCACGAGTTAAATAAAAAATATATATATAATATATGTGCATATTGTATCAGTTATACATCAAAATTACATAAAAATATGATTTTTCTTTTAGATAAAATCATTAGGTAAACAACTCGTAGTCTTGGAAGAAGGACATTGTTGAAATGTTAAATTGTAATTTATAACACTACCCTGTATATTGTAAACAGTGAGCATTAATGGTAGACTGTATATAAAATATAATAATAATGTATATTATTATTAGAGCTGATGTAACACTTTTATGTAAACGGTGGGACTTGTCCACTGTGTAGGTAGGAGAGGTGTTAGTTAGGTGCCGACTTCCGACGCGTATCATATTCTTTCGTGTATTATTACTATTTTTAATATATAATTATTTAACTAAAACGATATCTTAATACTTTTTTGGTGTCTTCCAATCGAAAGGAACAGTGCATAATAACAGCTTATGGGTCCAGACACTAATGTCTAAGATTTTTTGTGTTTGTCGATATTGTGTGGTAAATAATTATTGAAAGTTAAATTTTACAAAAAAAAATGTTTTAGTGCGCGTTGATATAAGATTTTTTTTAGTTTATGAGTAGAAAATTGTACAGACGTACAGTACGGAAAAAACGTCAAAATATTTAGTAATTTTTAAGTGTACAGACAGTGTACAGGAAGTTTACAATCGAAAAGGATAGTGAACCTACAAAAATGGACAAACTAATCGGTGCAACAAACTGGCAACAATGGAAATTTCAAATGAGGGTAATTTTGAATGCAGTTGAAATATTTGATGTTGTGATTGAAAAAACGAAGAAACTTGTATTAGCAAAGTTCAGTAATGAGACTGAAGAGGACGCTAGAAGGAGGTTTAATGTCGATTTTTTAGTATGGAAAAGAGCAGACAGTAAAGCTCAAAAATATATTGTAACGTCTGTAAACGAGTAACCGCTACAGTATATAATGATCTGTGGCACAGCAAAATAAATGTGGGACAAAATGCTCAGTATTTATGAACAGAAGTCTGCTACAAGCATTTCTTTGTTGCAAGTTCTATCGTCATGTTATGGGTCCCGTAGGCCGTAGATAATATGGTAGGTCACATATCTAAACTAGAAAACTTAAGCAGGCAATTGGGACAGTCAGGTGAACCAATATCCGAGTCAATGCTTTTAACAAAGATATTAATGACTTTACCAGACGCGTACAAACATTTCTAAAGTGCATGGGATTCGAAGTCGAGCGAGAATAAAATTTTAACAAATTTAACTTCTCAATTCATGGTAGAAGAAGCCAGGTTGAGTGAAGGATCTTGTCCTCAGAGTGAAATTGCTAGAAACAGTGCACTAGTAGCAGAAAAGACCCAGAAACAAAAATTTCCAAAATGAAAAAAAAAAACTAATATCTAAACAACAATAAAAAACTAGAAAATGTTATCATTGTAAACGAGAAGGTCATTGGAAACGTGACTGTCGTGTTTACAAAAAAGAACAAGAAAATAAAAACAAGCACTCATCAACGGGGGAAGCTTTCACTAGTTGTTCAATGGTCACTGAAATTAATAATGTAATTGGTACGTAGATTCAGGTGCTAGTGGTTATATGTCCAGTCATATCGAATGGTTTGTAGATTACAAACAATTTGACAACAATTCACAACATTGTATTGGAGACGGAATAAAAATAACAGCTTATGACAAAGGCAATATAAATATACTGGCTTTTGCAAATGGAAAATGGACAGAAAAACATTTGTCAGATGTTCTATATCTACCAGAAATAAAGGTAAATTTGTTCTCATCTGGTGCGTGTTTCGAAGAATAAAAATAATTTCTGATAAAACTCGTAATTAAAAAAATTGTAGCCGTGGGAATACGTGACAGTAAACTCTCTAGTCTCTACAATGAAATTTAAAACAAAACCAGCACAGGAAATTGCTCAAGCAAACTCAGCAAAAAATATTGAAACATTAGAACATTGGTATCAACGACTCGGTAATCAAAATATTCAGTACGTATGGAAATATTTGAAACGTATGCAGATACCATTATTTTGTTGAACTAAAGGAAGACATTTTTTGTGAACCGTGTATTTATGGTAAACAACACAGAGGGCCATTTCCGATTAGCAAAACAAAAACAGCTGAAGCTGACGAAATTGTTCACAGTGATGTATATGGGCCAAGGCAGCACATTTCATTAGGTGGTAGGCGATATTTCTTACTATTTACGGACAATTATAAAAATTATGGTCATGTTTATTTCTTATCGGATGAATCAGAGGTAAAAGAAAAATTACAGATATATTTAAATTTGGCAAAAACCCAAAGAAATATAACTGTAAGAACTTTAAGAAGTAACAATGGATTGAAATACATAAATTCTGATGTAAAAGCTATATTAGAAAAATCAGGAATTCAACAAACAATGTATATACTCCATATATGCCTCAACAGAACGTGATATGCGAACTGTTGTTGAAGGCGCCAGAACATTAATATCGAGCAAAAACATGTCAAAGAATCTATGGGCAGAGGCAGTTAATACAGTTGTGTATGTATTAAATCGTACAGGTAACTCGGGACACGAGGGAAAAACGCCTCACGAATTATGGTTCGAAAAAATTCCAAAAATAGAACACCTTAGAATATTTAGTAGTGAAGTATACGTTCATATACCTAAGGAAAAACGGCGAAAGTGGAACCAAAAGGGACGAAAAGGGATATTTGTTGGTAATTCGGATGAGACAAAAGGATATCGTATATGCTAATAAAGAAGTGATATGATACAAGAAAATTCAGAAATATGGAGAGAAGCCATGGACGAAGAAATGTGGTCAATGGATAAAAATGAAACATGGAAACTTGTTGATTTACCATCAGATAAAAAAGCTATTAATAATGGCTGGGTGTATAAAACCAAGTATAAGGCAAATGGAGATGTCGATCGATTTTAAGTAAGATTAGTTATAAAGGGATGTACGCAAGTTAAAAGAATAGATTAAAAGAGACGTTCAGTCCAGTTGTGAAATATGACTCTATTCGAGTAATATTAGCAATAGCAGCTGTCAAGAACTTAAAGCTCAAATCTGGATCCACATTTTTTCTAGGAAAAGGAATAGTAGCTTGGTGTTCACAAAGACAAAAATCGGTATCATTATCAACCACATAATCAGAGTATATCGCTCTAATTCAAGCTATAAAATAACTTACTTGGTTAATGGCTAATGCTATTAATGAGTTATATTAGTGATCTTCTGGAAACACAGGGAGATAATTTATTATGTATGCAGACAACCATAATACTATAAAACTTATAAATAATCCCGAATTTCACAAGAGGACTAAACATTTATATAAGATATCATTATATTAGAGAAAAGTATGCTGAAGGACAATTAACATTGGAGTATGTGAAAAGCAAAGATCAAAACTTGCAGATATCATGACAAAACTGATTCCAAGAGAACAGTTTGAATAGGTACCTCAAACAAAGGTTAGGCATACAGAGGTAGATTAATTAAATATTATTATTGTATAACGAAATTAAAATTTAATAGGTAGTGTTAAATGCTAAATTGAAATTTATAACACTACCCTGTATATTGTAAACAGTGAGCATTAATGGTAAACTGTATATAAAATATAATAATAATGTATATTATTATTAGGGCTGATGTAACACTTTTATGTAAACTGTGAGACTTGTCCACTGTGTAGATAGGAGAGATTAGTTAGTTGCCGACTACCGACGCGTATCATATTCTTTCGTGTATTCTTACTATTTATAATATAAATATATAACTATTTAACTAAAACAATATCTTAATACTTTTTTGGTGTCTTCCACTCGAAAGGAAGAGTGCCTTAACATTTGTTCTTTTCAACAGACATTTTTCCAATCTATTTTTTTCTTCGTCCTCGGATGGGACATTAAACATTTGGGACTTGTATTCGACGCCAATGCCGGAACCAAAGGAACCGAAAAGTAAAGATCATTTTCTGTATCCGATTCAGTTAGAAAGTTATAAGTTATAAATTATTAATATTAAAATTAAAATATTAATACTACATTCTTGTATACCTTTACGTCCTACATTACGAGTATAATGTAAATATTACATGTGCATAATATAATATTATGATATAACCATATGAGTATTATCATTGATTATAAATACTATTAGATACTAATATTTATAATCAATGGTATTATGTTAAAAGGTAATGAATAATGAATGATACACTGCGTGTATAATAATGACAAAGTTTACCGTATTCGAACTGCCGCTTTCCGATTACCAACGGTTTATCTGAAGTATACTTATACTGCAAAGGAATCTCAAAGGACATTGCGGTTATAGGACTGCACATTTCAGTTTCTGGATGCGTGATTGTTAACTAAAATATATGTAAACACGACAATGAATAAATATTAAATATTTTATAATGTTTAAACGAATTTTCATTGTCCAACGTTTACGTCTAAGTACCGTTTCACATATTTAAAAAATATTTGTGATCAAACCCAGTTGTTTTTACAACACGAATAATAAATTAATAAAAATATGAAAATGAACAAACATTTTTTTATTGACATTTTCGAAAAAAATTAAGAAAACTCTCAAATTTCAAATGGTTATAATTTATAAATATAATAGAAAAATCCAAAAACGTTAGAAAATTACACAATCTCTAAAAAATAGTAAAATTAAAATTAAAAAAATGACCTGTCTAATGCTACTAGAAACTAGACAACATTTGGAACCTAAAAAAAACAAACATCACGGTACAATACATTCCTCATTTCACTCATAATCTAAAATAACCCAGAAAATTTGGAATAATCATCTTGTTTTTATGTATGTATCTACAAAATGTTCGAAAAATATTGAAGAATAGATAGAAGGTATTTGTTTATAGACAAGTATACGGAGCTTTTACGATGGCTGAGTGTACGCGAAAGTAATATTTTATAATACTTATAAATTATAATTACTAGTTATTACACTTATAATTTTTTATTATTAAATACTTATAATTCATAATCATAAAAATGATGATTGTACACCCCGTACATACTTTGTTTATACGCAACACTAACCGTATATGAAGGCTTAAGGCGATTGTCGTAAATTGTCAACGGCGATTCATAACTCTCAAACGTAACCGGATACGGAAAATTATCTTTTCTTCCCAGATTCTTTGGTTCCGGCATTGGCGTCGAATGCAAGTCCCAAAGTTTTAGTGTCCTATCCGAGGATGAAGAAAAAAATTGGTTTGAAAAATGTCCTTCTTCCAAGACCACGAGTTTACCCAATGATGTTATCTAAAACAAAAATTCTATTTTTATGTAATTTTGATGTATATACCTACTATAATATGTAAATTTATTATAAAAATGTTATTTAACTCATGGTGTACCTATGTCTATACTGTACACAATATTTACATGGACAAATAATGTTTAGTATCAAAGTTGAATTAATTGTCATACTCATCGTTTTTGTTAGTAGAGCTTTTGGTATTCTTATATGCTTTATAATATGTTGTTATTATTTGGGTGATATTTTAATGATTTATTGCGATTAATTTACATCCATGTAAAAATATAGTTATTGTTAAAATTGGTTTACTTTTAACACAGATAAATACGATTAAATTAATATAGTTTTAATAATTTGACTTTAGAATCAGAATCTCTTACGGGTTTTTGTTTTTAACGGTCATTTTTACCCAGAAATAGTTTAATAGTCAATAGTATTTAAGTTATATCGAATCTATTCAATAATCAATACAATATTATTTTGTGTTTTTTATAGATATGATTACATATATGACAGATATGTCATATATTATAGTGATATAGCCTACTATGTTACTATTTAACTAACTTCGTGCATAGGATGAACCCATTGAATTTCAGTCACCATTGAGGCATGGGATTCAAAAACGTTACTCAGTGCCGTTGCTCTCATTTTAGTTGCAACTGATTCTATGTTTGTCAACAACCGTTGCATTTGTATATACTGCAAGAAAATGTATTCACCAGTTATTAGTTTATATATATTAAAAGAACATAAAATACAGATACACTTTAATGTGGTTCAACTTTACGAGATTTTTGTGGTGCTCTTTTTCATATTTTGACATGATCAAATTGTTTGGATTTATATCATCATTATTATCCAGTTTTTCACTTATGTCCCATATGCATATCTCGCCACTCATTAACCCTCCAACGACGATGTTACCATTTCTAGGGTTAAATTTTACACAGCACACTTCATCGGGACTAGACAATGTCAACTAAAAATGAGTGTTAAAAAATAAAAAGTTATAGTTACAATTTTTTTCAAAGAACGCAAAAAATATATTAGATGTTACTTGTCACACAGTATACTCGTAATATAACAATATACGTATATTAATACAACATATAATAAACAGGAGGTATCTAAATTTCTACTATAATAATATTTTTGATACGTTTCAATACCTTTGGTAATGCGTTATCATGCGACCAAATACTGACAAAATATTCGCCAGTTAGTTGTGGAGTATTTACTAGTTTCATCATATGATCTTTGCTGTTTTCAATAACTTCTATGTTTTCAGAATTTGCATAGTAATCCATGCAGGAGCATTGCATGTATTTAGCGGTTGAATCAATGACTTTTTGGGCTGCATTTATGTCAACAGTTTTAATTACCTTTCTATAATTCGCCATGTATGATATTGCGAAAACACCTGAAAATTTAGCGAAAAACATGAAGTTTATTTTATTATCTGTCTAAAAATATTATTTTCGTTGTGATTTATATAGTTCACACCTGGTATTGTAGGATGCCAAGTATGACATGATAAAGATTGTTTTTTAGAAGCTGGAGTCACATAAGTGTGATTTGATTTTATATCTTTGGAAATATTGAACAGTGGAAATTTTAATTTATTTTTTAATTCTTTAAAATCATTGCGGTACAAATCGTACAACATATTAGACTGCAACTGATCCATTAAACTAAATTTATAAAGTTAACTATAATTAATAATCTTTAGTACCTAATACATGTGTAATAATTAAAATACATGTGCTAAAGCCCCAAAAAGCTGTATAAAAATAATTTCAGATCAAGTAATGCAAAACGAAACTCTACGACTATTTAAACCCCACTAAAGAAGCTTAATAAATTGAGTCTTTCTTAAAAAGTTTTATTACGTTTGAACTTGCTAGTTATTACAATTTCTTTTTTATTAAAAAAATATATATATATACAATCTGTAATTATTATTTACAATACTTACAATAAGCATATGAGCGTTCATATATAATTTACAATATACATGAAAGAATGAGGAGAGAAGCTTCCCGGAAGTAACACTCCGATCAAGAATTTAAGATTATAATTGTTTTATTTAATACTAGGTACTTTAGTAATGATATAATTTGTTTTCTAAATATATTCTCTATTCACTAGAGTGATTCGAATATTTTTTATAATTTAAAAATTAGCTTATCATCCTTATCTAAGAATATATAGCTTTAAACTAATATACAAACAAATAACTAATCACTTAAAAATATATATCATATACAAATACTTTGGTGTATGTTTTTTCAAAAAAACCTCCAGTGCGTTATCTGTATTAGGAAGACTTTGCAATTGGAATATTTCTTCTTCTATAGCAACGGACTGAATACATTTATCTTTGAATTGGAGATCAGTCTGTATTTCCATATCGACTTTTTTGCCGGTTGTCTACAAAATAAATAAACGTACTTTTTATGTACCTATTTTATTAATTGTAAACTATACATTTTACGATATTTTATTACAGACACATGTACATAAATCAGTTCTATTACTTATAAAGCTTATGTAGTGATATTACTTATAAGTTATAAACTATATAAGTAACAATACTCAACACTGCATATTTTCCTTGGTGTGGTCGCATGTTATTTAATTTTTTTGTACTTATTGAAACTTAAACTAGAATTAATCATTTCTTAATGCCAACATGGCATGTTATAAATTGTAAGTTATAAATTTATAATTTTATACTTATATAATATTATAACTATATTAATTTACTATTTCTAGTAATTGAACACTAACATTATTCAAATGTATCAAATGTTAAAGTTGTAATTATTTTCTTAATTTCAGTTAAGAGTTGAATTAGTTCCAATTATTGTTTATTCGATATAGTACTTTATTATGATACATGAAAATTATGTTTGTAAAACGGAAATAGTCCCTGAAATAAAGAAATTAAATAAAAACAAATTAATTACTTGAGCACTTGCATCCTTTAATAATAAATGAGTGCACTCGAATTTTTCGTTAGGACGTGGTTCTAAACCCACGTATTGATTTTTCATATTTGATTCTGAATTTGAATGATCAAACTTTGGTTTTCTTTGAAGCCTCTCGGTGGAAAGTTTCCATATTACCTATGGATTTACAATAGTTGCTTTTTTATTCTTAATTATAACTTAAATATTTTGTTATTTTACTCTGGATTTGGACTACTTGGACTGTATGAACAAAATTGAAAATAGTACCTCATTCAGAACTTTAATATTAGTTACATACCACATACTATGTTGTTTTTATAAATATACGACTCGACGACTCAATAGACTACTATATTCATAAAATAAATGTAACTAGGAAACACATTGCAGAAAGACAAAACGAGTATATGGCGTAAATAAATAATCATAATTTTGATTTAACAAATATGTGGTGGATATTATATATATAATATATATATATAATTACATATATATTCACCTTTTTAGGTGTTGCAATTGCAGGCTCCATGTCTGCAATTTCTTTTTCGCTACCTCTGGACTCCCAAGGACCCGGAACAGGAAACATTGACCGTTCCACTCTTTTTTTCAGCTCTGGATCCATTTGTATGAAAGTATTAAACTTTAACAAAAAACAGTACAAATTAACAACATTTTTATTTATTTTATTTATTTAATTTGATTATTACATATTTCCACACAATTCATAGCCATGAAAGTTAATATACTAATGATAGGAATTACTAAAACAAATTTCCTTTTCTTTTGTTGAAAAGATACAATAATTATTGTAGTATTTAAGTGTTGCAAGTCAATGGCATACACAAGATAATTCATTGCATAAAAGCTCACACTTCACAGTGATGTGCTAGGGGATGCGTACATTATATTCTGAAGTGAGTGGGTCATGGGGATGTACTATGGAAATAATATTATAACCAGCTGTCTAATGTAGAAAATATGTTGAGGAGGGACAATATTCACCAACAATTGAGGAGCGTTCCCTTACTAAAGTTAAAATACAACCATACTTTTTTAGGAAGTTTTTCTTTTACATACATCTTTTAATAAAAAGCTTATGTTTATACAAGGTGTAAAAAAATGTTTCCCAAGAAAAATAATCCTTTGATAAATTGCAATACATTGTCTGAAATGTTAAAAAAATTAAATTAAATTTTAATGTTTTACATTTAAATATTTCATAGTTCATTAAAAATACAAACTTATATTGAACTAACTGAATTTCCTGGCTTCGCACGGGACAATCTTTGCCGGGGCATAGTTTTAAATTTTCAACGAATAGTAACCTTACATTTTTAAAGCCTAGCCATGTTTACTTATGCTTATTTTAAACTGTTAACGTTAAATAATAATTATTTTTCGTCCCTCGCTTGTTTGAGAACTTCACAATCGCTTTAACTTCCTTGCATTTTTAATTGACTTCACAAATGTTGAGAGTATTGGAGCCTGGAGGCAGTACGATAACGAAGACAATATTGTTGGGAACGGTATAGTTACACGAAAAACTGTAACATTTAAATTTAGTACATCCCCTCCTCTCCAGTCCCTTGCGAAAATTGGTAAAAAAAGCACCTCCATAACTTCCGGGGAGTTATTGGCAACAATTTTAAAAGTAGGTAGTATAAAAAGTAGTAAAAAGTAGTAGTACAATTTTACAAATTCCTTGTCGTAAAACCGTAACCTTTAAATACAATACTCCACCTCCTCTCACCCTCAGAAAAAAAATGAAAAATCGGTCAACGTGGTAACAATCAGGAAAGTATGTGGAACATCTCGTGAAAAAAATATAGTATAAAAATTCAAAATTTTCGTCAGAATATTGGAACATAAAAAAGGACTGTTCTTTTATATTTATATACAATGATATTACAAGTTTGATGTATAATAATTTATAATGTAATAATATCTGATATCAGAATTCACAAGCTCAATTCTTAATTAAATTTTACTAATTGTAATGATATGCAGTATAACGTATATACAAAAATGTTATGATTTAATAAATATAATGACTCCTTCGGCACACACACACGGAAAACAAGCAATAAAAAGGGACAAAATCTAACGGTTCCCCATTGTTAATAACTAGGTCAGCCCTCATAGGAAACCGCCTTTGGTCAAAAGAACAATCCCACCACACATTCAGACCTCTCTATAAGGATGCATCCGAGTTCCGTCCCGAGAACCTTTTTTTATACCAATTCCGTCCCGGTTAAAAAAAAGATACATACCAATTCCGTCCCAGTTAAAAATACACATACCAATTCCGTCCCGGTTAAAAAAAAAAGAAGAATTAAAATAATAATAAAATATAATATGTATAGTATTGTTGTTATAAAATATTTACAAAAAATATAGGTATTCATAATATTAGTACATCTTCATAATTTAATATTGCGTTCAATATTATTATTCAATTCTTTATGAAAACAAAAAGTTTATTTAGTTTCGTTAACTAAAATCTTATTTTATATTATCTTTATTTCTATGTGATATGATATTGTTAAATTCAATTATTTAGTGCGATAACTAAAAATAATATTATCTTTATTTCTATATAATAGAATATTGTTAAATTCGATTATTTGGTGCAATAACTGAAATAAATATCATCTTTATTTCTAAAAGACTTGATACAAGACAGAATTAGTATATTATCCATTAAGAAAAACCTGGGACGGAATTAGTATGTTCATTAAAAAAAGCTGGGACGGAACTAGTATACCTTTAATTTCAATTTTTATATATGGGACGGAACTCGGATGCAGCCCTCTATAAAACGTCTTCAGACAACCCTTCTGCGCGCTCTCTGTTGCAAGTCGTCAGTGCGTGCGCACCGACTTGCCGGTGGCCTCAGTTTTATTTAAAAAAATACAAATTTCTGGTTACGCGTCGCGACGAGTACCGGCCGTCAACCAACATAAATGCCAACATCACCGCCACGGTTTCTAAAGCATTTCACGTATTATTTTATATTTTTCAATACATTTTATAAAACTAAATTTAATTTTTTTAACCAGTTCCACAAGCCACAATTAATTTAAAAATCTGAAATAATCATTTTGTAAGCCTCTCAATTTCTCTAAAGAATGGTTATACCATTGATGCATTAGTGAAGTATTCATATACATACATTTTTAGAATAAAAATTATGTATAAAACGGCTTGCCGGCTACAGTTATAAAACCCTTTGACCAAGTATAAAAATCGGCTCTTTCAGTCCCGTTTACTAATATCAATGTACTCGTATTCTAGAACTATAATATACGTGTTATCTAAAAATACATTTAAAGCTAATTATAATATACTATAATATACCTTCGCTTGTATTTCGAACACGAAATGTCGATGTCTGTCAGTCGGCTCCTCAGCCGTCGGCGAATGGATAGAAAATGAAGGTCGCGGCTTGAGCAATTGAGAAAAATGTTAAAACGTTCTGTGTAGGGCGTAGAAACGACCATAGAGTAAACGGAAAATGCCATATATCAGGAATCGATTAACGTTGACATCAACGATGCTTGTGGTACTGTGGTATTCACCGTTATCAGCAGTTTCTTTAAAATAGAACTCATAATATTCCAACCATAGACGTTCGGCAAAAAAAGTTTGTACAAGCGTTAGGAAATTACACTGTAAACGTTTAAAGGAACTTATAGCCACTAAAGCCCCCCAATTTGCGTCTATGCCCTATGGGCGCCTCGTATTTTAAACGTGAATTATACAATAATAAAAATACTAGTAATTACTAGTAATAGGTACCAATTACAATGTTTCTTTTTTGTATATTTATTTTTTAATTTAAAAATCTATTAAACAATCATGATGGCGACGAATTACAATATTGACGTAATGATATAATACGTTGATATTATCCTTTAGGTTTCAGGTTAACTTGATTGTTTTATTTTTATTTGTCTGCGATTTTTATTTATGTTGAATGATTCTCATCACTTTGTTAGTATAAGTTGTATTTAATATTTTTTATGGAAGTTACAAATATTATATAGGTAATATAGGATCTGTAATTCACTGTAATTGAGATTTTGTTGACTGCAGTTGTATATTACTTCTCCAGAATTTCTGTACAGCCGTATAGGTTGCATTTCTTGTCGTGTTATTGGGTGATGTTGTATTATATTGTTATTTAGAGTTTGTGAATAAATTTTTAATTAAAATTTCTGGTTAATTTTTTTACGTCGTTACTTCCATCGTTCCATGATAGTAATACAGTTGATGGTGTTAATTCAATAGATGTAAGTACCTATCTTAACAGTCTACATCATTTATTACACAACTTATTATAATTTATTATTTTTTTTTTTTTTAAATTATGCTTGACATTTTAATGTACCTATATACATATTATATATATTTGACTTCGTCCAACATTGTGAATTTATTACTCATTATTCATTAGGTACTTATAAGTGTTCATTTAAATTAATTTATTAACTTTTGTTCCTCCACAGCCGAAACTAATGGCCATAGATGCCGGGTTGTATGTTTATTACTTGATGAATAAAAAAAAAAAATTATTTATTTATTTATTTTTTTTATTTATTTATGAACGGGCTAAGAGCCCAATAGTACAATACAATTTGTAGTAATGAAAATGAATAAACGCCAAATAATACACGGCGATTATATACAAGTAAAAATAAAACAATAATTAAACAAAGGTAAAAACAGTCATAAGTTATAACAGATTAAGTATCAAATTATTATTGAAATGATTATTATTTTAATGCATGTTATAATAGTGGGAAAATAAAATAAGGCTTAACTACGATCAAATATTGGACATTATTAAGTGAAAATGATTAAAAAATATATTAATAACTTATAAGTTATAACCATAATTTTTTAAAAAATGTTTAACCTTTATTTATAAAAATAAAAAAAACCGCGAGTTCGATTATTTCTTTTTAGATTTTGTTATCAAAAATTGAGTTATACGTTGTATTGATAACAACGCTGACCAAATTTTATTTCATTTATCACCGTATTGTAATTGTAAATATTATTATTTTTTTAATGTACTGGATTCATTTAAATAATAAGTGATACATATATATTAAATATGTGTTTTTGTTTCTGAACAAATTTTAAATTCATATATTTTTATATAATATTTACTCAATTTGAAACGGAAAATACTTTACTTTGAGTTGCCGAATGAGATTATACTATGCTTAATATTTTATTGGTATGTACATTTTATAATTTTTCGTAGTTCAAATTGGTTATTTTTATTTTTAAATAATTATAAAATATTAGTACCGTTCTGTGATTAATTTTTAGTGATCATACTCTAAATGTTTGATGTCAAAATATGTATTTGAATTTTAACTAGATACTCTATGTACATAAATACCTTGTATTTGTTTCTAAAACTATAAGAAATTTACTATCTTACTGATTTAAATAATAATAAGGACGTTATAAGTACCTACATATATTTTTTCATGTAAACATTTTTATTTGTTCATTATGATTTTATTACCACATTTGTTGTTTATCTAATTCACATATACTGTGTTCCGAATTAAATTTATCAAATTTTATAAATTTATTTGATATTTTCTTAATTTTCTTGGTTTATTGTTGGAATATTCTTATACTCAATACCATACTATTTTAGAATGACATTATCTAAATTATAAATTAATACTGAATAAAATATGTACAGAGAAATTATATTGATTGGTATTGTTTCTTTTTTAAATGGCTTACATGCAATTTTGGAACAATTATTATACAAAAACATATATAAGATTACAATTTTTATTAAATATTTTGAATAAGAAATATTAATTTTGGGTTTATAAATTTACATATAAATATTGATTAATTTATAAATGTTTACAATTGTTTTCGTAGATACATGGAGATCTATGTTGGTTTATTTTGGAAATCACAATCAAAATGTTTGTCTACATTTAAATTTAAACATCAAAAAAAAATTGGTTGACATTTTGTACGTAAAATTCAATAATATAATCTTTAAAATTTGTACAGTAAATATATCGGTTAATTGGTATCTGTGACAATGCCTCATCACTATGGTCCAGATATTCCTATGCAGATTCGGCCTGAAAAGAAACTGACAAAAGATGCTATGGAAAGATATTTACTTGATCGCAATGACTTAGTTTTGGTCATCCTTCATGCTAAAGTTGCTCAAAAATCCTATGGAAATGAAAAACGTTTTTTCTGTCCACCTCCATGTGTGTATCTTTTTGGCAATGGTTGGCGTCTGCGTCAACAGCAACTACTTAGAGAAGGGGTTACTGAAGCTAATTCTCAAATGAGTGCATTCATTGGCATTGGTAGTGCAGATCAAGATTTGCAACCACTTGATCTCAATAATAGTAAACAATATTGTGCAGCTAAAACATTGTTTATATCTGATTCTGACAAGAGAAAGCACTTCATGCTTATGGTAAGAATGTTTTACAATAATGGCTATGATATTGGAACTTTTCATAGCAAGAGAATCAAAGTGATATCTAAACCCTCAAAAAAGAAACAATCTTTAAAAAATGCTGACTTATGTATAGCTAGTGGTACAAAAGTTGCATTATTCAATAGACTCAGATCACAAACAGTGAGTACTCGATATTTACATGTCGAAAATGGAACCTTCCATGCTAGTTCAACGCAATGGGGAGCTTTTATCATATACTTGTTGGATGATGATGAAAGTGAAAGTGACATGTTTAATGTAAGAGATGGTTATATTCATTATGGTAGTACAGTAAAATTAGTGTGCAGTGTTTCTGGAATGGCTTTGCCCCGACTTGTCATTAGAAAAGTTGACAAACAAACAGCATTGCTAGAAGCTGATGATCCTGTATCACAATTGCACAAATGTGCTTTTTATATGAAAGATACTAATCATATGTACCTGTGTTTATCTCAAGAGCGAATTACCAACTTTAATGCTACACCATGTCCTAAAGGGCCTAATAAAGAAATGATTAATGATGGAGCTTGTTGGACCATTATTAGTACTGACAAAGCAGAATATCAATTTTATGAAGGAATGGGACCAGTCAATTCACCAATAACGCCTGTACCTGTAGTACATGGACTTAACACAAATGGTGGTGGTGATCTTGCTATGTTGGAATTGAGTGGTGAAAATTTTACACCACATTTACAAGTTTGGTTTGGAAATGTTGAATCTGAAACTATGTTTCGTTGTCAAGAGAGTATGATTGCAGTTGTACCAGACATTTCTTCATTTAGAGGAGATTGGTCATGGGTGAAACAGCTGACGCAAGTGCCAGTATCATTGGTAAGAAATGATGGGATCATCTACGCCACAGGATTGACATTTACGTATACTCCTGAACCAGGTCCAAGAAATCGTGTAACACCAGCTGATGAAATTATGAGGACATCAAGTTCAAAGAACAATTTTTCATTATCCCATATTATGAGTTGAAGGGTATATTTTAAATAGTATTATTTATTCAACAGCCAACAGGGTCTGTGGCCTATGACTGACAATTGACTGAATGAATCTATAATATGTTTTGACAATAATAGTAATAATATGGAGCTTAGTAGTAATTTAACGAGACCAATATATTTTTATTTTATTAATATTAATTAAGTTTAATATTTGAATACTTTAATACTGCTCAAATTTTACTGTATGTGTTGTTAGTATATTATTGTGGCTTAGGTAAATCAAAGCTATTCTCATTGAGGTGAGGATAAATTATATGATTATTTATTGGTATGTTTATATCATCCATCACTCATCATTAATACACAAGTTTTGAACAATTTAATTAGTTTATTTCAAATTGTATATTACATTTTTTACCTAAGCTACAGATTTTTATATTATATTCATTAAGTTAATATATAGTATATTTACATATTGTTGGTTCTACTTCATATTTCATAAATTCTTTCAAATAAAATGTTTGTAAAATTATCACGAATTTATTATCGTAAATTAATTTTATTATTTATCTTACAGGTTATTTAAGTATTAAGTCCATGCACAAATATTTTTTGTAAAAAAACATGATTATTTAATAATAATATTAGGAAACTTTATCACTTGTTATTGTTTACCTTAGACAAATAAAATTTTCTAATTTACCGCCAAATTATTTTGTAAACGAAAAAATTAAAAATTAAATGTGTAGTACTCATTTTTTTTTATAGATGTATACATTTTGAGAAACATTTTAAATATTTATAATGAAATATGTGTCAAAATACCTGTGTTCTTTTTTTTCTTTTAGTTAGTGAACCTATTGGAACTTAAGATAAATAGTTATTCACGTAAACAATTAAAAATATAACATTATTTATAGACATTTGTCATTTGATGTGAATAGCATGAAAATAAGTTATAATAATAATATTTTTTTGATAGGTTATAATGGTTATATCATTAGTTATAATTACTTATTGATAATAGTATTTATAATCAATGGTAATACTAATGTTTAAATTTTTCCATAATCGTACACAAAATATATTTTATATACCTACTAAAATAAATAATTTATAAGATAAAGAAATGTCCCTACAAAAAGATGACCAGCTCTTTCTTATTCATAGTCAGGGCCGGATTTGACGGGGGGCTTTAGGGGCACTTGCCCCGGGCAACAGGTGTTTGGGGGCATCCGAATGTCGAAATACTAAAAAAAAATATAATTTTTAAAAATTAAATATTGATTTGTATTTAAATTTTTGGGCTGCAAAATTAAAACATCAAGATGTCACGTGACAACAGAATAATGGAAAACGAAACTTAAAGCATAATATTCGATTAGATCCTTTGGGTTACAAGAGCTCATCAGATGTCGAACTTAATCCTTCAGAAAAATTTAAAATCGATTGTTTTATTCCTGTCATTGACCAACTGTCAACTTCAATAAATCAGAGACTTAAAGCATATGAAGTTATATGTGATCGTTTTGGTTTTTTCGGACGTTTATATGAACTAAGTTATGAAAAACTGCAAGAAGCAGCTAAACAACTTGTAACAGTATACAAAGACGATTTAGATGAATTATTATGTGTTGAAATTGTTCATTTTGCTGAATTTATGAAACTTTATTCTAATTCTAAACCTACACAAATAAGTAATGAACATTTTATGTACAAGACATTGATTGAAAAGGACGTTTATACAGCTTTTCCAAATGTTGCAGTTGCACTACGTATATATCTTGTCATAATGGTAACTAATTGCAGTGGTGAACGTACATTTTCAAGATTGAAGATCGTCAAAAATAGATGGAGGACTTCAATGCATGATGATCGTTTAAATTGTTTATCCATTATGAGCATCGAAAGTGATGTACTGGATTGTTTATCATTTGATGAAATTATAGACGACTTTGCAGGGAAAAAATCAAGAAAAGTACCTAATTTATAAAAATATATTAATATATAACAATTTTGATTTAACTCATTTTGATTGTATTATTTGCTGTAAACAAAATAAAAATGTAAAAGTATTAAATTTAATTCAATTGTGATTATAATTTATCAATAATGTAACATTGAGAAGGTTAAATTTCAAAATTTTAATAAATAAAATGTCATGAGATTAATATACTTATTTTAACTCTTCAAATTATGAAGGCTTAATACAATTATTATCATATTCAGATCTTTAAATGAATTTTTAAATTTGTGATACATAAACAAGTGTATATCAAACTAGAAATAAACACGTTTTAGGTGAATAGATATGTGTAAGTTTGCACATTTTTAATTTTTTTCCTTAACTACTTAGATATTGGGTATTTTTAATTTTTTTACTGTTAGGGGCATCAAAAAAAGATTTGCCCTGGGCATCCGGAAGTCTAAATCCGGCCCTGTTCATAGTTCAAATCATAAATAATAAATATTATTTATCAATTTACTTTTTCAATATAGAGCAATATGTGCAGTTATAAAAAAAAACCGTTTGAAATTTACACAATCTCTAGAAAATAGCAATACAAATAAAATAAACTTATTGCAAATATGAAAGTTCGTACGATCAATACTCTTTAAATTACAATAAAAAAAAATCAGGATTGGCATTTGGTAATTTATCAATTTCTCAATAATTGCGGAAAACTGATGAAAATTTCAAAATATGTCTAATGCACCAACTAGACATTTGGGATCGGAAACTACTCACCCTACAATTAATGTTGATAGGATAACGTTTTCTAGAAAAAAAAGTTGATGACTTATACCAAAAACAACTAATACACATAAAACACATAAAACCAATACATTCCCCTCGTTTCACTCAGAACTTAAAAAAATTTGAATACCACTGATAAATACTCGTATTAAAAAATTTCTATATTTGACCAAGAATACACATAATAACACTTAAGGTGTTGTTCCATACTTGCATAGCATATTATCGCGCGACGAATGATAAAAATATAAATATAAAATAATAATAACTAATAAGTATTACTAGCAACACAGTATTTACATCAATCATAGACCATATTATATACCTATACAGGTATTTTATCACGCTCTGAAGATTTTAATTTTTGAGGAAATAATTTGCCTATAATTTACAAGACAAAAATAAGAGGAATGTTTTCAAAATGTGATATGGTACAGTTTTCTAAATACTTTATTAAATATTTAAAACTTAGAAATAAGCACAAATTAGGCGAGTACAGCTATATGAATTGGAATAGAAAAGCAAAAAATTGCATTGTTTTATTGTATGTACAATTCATAAAATATGTTATAACCAGTAAATATTTCAACAAAAGTATTAAAGCCTGGCGATACTCACTCTGTGTATATACCAATATTTGGTTGTTTCTACGTCATATTTATGAAAAGTTGATTACTATTATTTGTAATAAAAAAAAAACCGTATTTAATCAGTTAATTTAAAAACTACATCAAATAATAATTTAAAATAATAAATAACAAACACAAACACAATTTAGTGAAAATTGAGTATATATAAATAAGTGTATATATAATTGATATACATCCATCAATAATCTACTAAAAGTAATATTTCACAATTTTAAATTTAAAATGATTCACTTTTCCTAGCATACCATTGAATTCTAATAAAATGTGGTTTGAAAATAAAGTGCTTTATTATAATAAATTGATTAAAAAAAGTTATATAATTATGAATTAAAACCCTCCTCTAAAGTTGTTACTAGGTTGCTGCGCTTGGAATCCAAAGTTATTAGGATAACCAGGAGGTGGGTTGCTCATATTAGGTATTTGGACAGGGGGTTGAGACACAAATGTAGGTTGATGTTGACTAGGTTGGTGTTGGATTACTTGACTATTATTGCTATCACCCCATCTGCTAGCTCTTTCACGGCCCGGAGCAGTACCATTGTTATTATTGTTGGTTATGTTGTTGACAGCATTTCCTGTAAAACCACTACGACCTCCCTGATTTCCACCAGGATAATTGTCACGACTAGAACTATGACTTCCACCAATGTAACCACCTCGACTACCTCCTCTTGAAGGAGCAGCCCCTCTACTACTATATGTTCCTCGGCCACCACCACTATTAAAGTTCCCACGACTACTACCACGGTCATGACCACCTCGGCCTCGACTGTTTTGACCACCACGGTCACGGCTACGATTAGAACGGTCCACTAAAATAAGAAATAGTGACTTTATAAGTTAAGAAATATTAAATTGCTTAACAAAATATACTTTTTCCAAATACTCCGGCAGCAGCCATTTCTGCAAGTTCAAAGAGTTTTGGGTTGACCACTTGTTTAGCTTCTTGTAGCACAGATATGAGATCTTTGGCTTGTCGAGCATTACTGGGAGTAACAAAAGTAAATGCTGTTCCTGTACGGCTTGAACGACCAGTTCTACCAATACGATGTACATAATCCTCTGAAGAGTTGGGATAGTCAAAATTTATCACATATTTGACATCATCCACATCTATTTTAAAATTAAATTAATTATACTTCAACTATTTAATAGAAAACTACATGAAATATAGTTTTTTTTAACAGATTTAAAAAATTTATTTCATACTAAAATAATAATTTAATTGCCAATTAATATTCTTATTGAAAATATAATATAATATAATAATTGTATAAAAGATAAAATGTTCAATAGATATACATTTTAATGAATATATACAGTACTTTAAGTTTTCGTATAATATATCACTGTCCTGTGAATATTGGATTTTATTATAAAATATACAAAGTAAGACTTAAAAAATTTATTTTAAAAATATTGAGATCAATTAAAAGTTTATGAGGTAGAGTTCTAATATATATGTTTAATTCAGTTACATATATAACAGATAAGTTGCAATAAAAAATATATTAAATCAATTACATTAATAACCTGTTTCATCATATTAAGGACACACAAATAACTAAAGATTATAATTACAAATTATGCTATACTGATAAAGAAATAATGATAGTGTAATATAATTAAATTATGTATTAAGATACATTGATTTTTACAAGTTATGAATTCTAAAATGCAGACATTATTTTAATAGAAAATTATGGATTTCATTATGGATAGCTAGAATTTTATAAAATTATAATTGACTAATTTGTTTTTGTTTTTAAGTTTTAAATACTAAGGAAAAATGTTGACAGAAGTTTACAATTATAATAATCATAATAGTAAATATTTCAGAAACCCTAGATCTTCATTTAAAATAAATAAAACTATTTGTAAAAATAATTAGTCAATGAAAATTTAAATCTTTAAAATTAATTCCTGTAGATGTAAAATATATGTTAGCATTTCAATATGTTTTTCTGCGCACTTTCAGAAATTTCTTCTTAATATTATTCATATTACTTATATAATCTATGAAAGATTATAAAAACATACATTACATTTCATTACAATTTCAAACATTACAAGTACAATTTTTAAATTTAATTATTACACCTATAAATTGATAAGACTTTCTAGACTCAAAACATGCAATCAATTTTTATTAACTATTAATGAATGTTAATAAATTGCACTATTTTACCAAACTAATGTTTTATTACTGATTTACTAACAAATATAATCAAAAAACCTGTATAAAATTTAAATAACTTCAGTTATAATTATAAATTTATAATACATTTATTTTACTAAATTATTTAATTTAAATAACTTCAGTTATATTTATAAATTTATAATACATTTATTTTACTAAATAATTTTTAGTTGAAATTTCTTATGAAAAATATTTCATTGCATTTTTTCAAATATTTAAAATGTTTGTTCTACTCTAAAATATTTTTGATTATAATAGTCAAGTCAAATGCATAATATATGGTATTATTGTAACAAATAAATACATATTCAGGGAATACAAAATTAATATACTATATTCATTATTGGTTAAACAATTCTTTTTTATATTATGTTATGGCTGAACTATAAATAAAACAAGTTTGAATATATTAGAAACAAAATCACCAATATATGCTATTAATATATTTTCCTAGGGTTATATTTGTCAAATAAATAAAACTAAAATGACCAGACTGATTGACGCAAAATAAAATATGTCAGATGCCTTTATTTAACATGAAGGAGCATTATTTGCTGCATAATAGTTTATAAAATAACAACACAATTTTTAATAATTAAAAACCATACTATAATATAGTAGGTCAAATTGTATCTTCTACTTATTATGATGAGTCTTAACCGTTTCTGAAGGCCAAAATCTTTTTTCTTATAATTAAATGGTACTAGTAAATGATAGTATTAAAATATTGTTACACTATAACGCAGGTACTTAGTAACTTCAATTTAGTAGAAAATTATTTTCAAGTTTCTAGAACTAAATAATTTGTTTTCTCTTAACAGTTGTTTTTAAAAATATGATCATATTTCACTAATAAACATAGAAAATACATAAAGTAATTTAATGTTAATAACTTAGGGTAAATATGTGACAATAATTATATAGACTTTTTGATTTTATGAAATTATAAGTTAACATTATTGTAAATAGAAATATAATTACATTTTCTTACATAACACTTGATTAAAATTTAATTAAAATTGAAAAATATACAACATTTTTCAATTTTAACTACTATATTAATTGTAACTGTTCAACC
Organism: Periphyllus acericola; assembly: GCA_949715065.1. NCBI lineage: Eukaryota > Metazoa > Arthropoda > Insecta > Hemiptera > Aphididae > Periphyllus > Periphyllus acericola. The sequence goes on along the minus strand of OX454265.1, from coordinate 5,068,456 downwards.
AACCAATTAATTAAATAACTCCTATAACTCTTTTTTTAAATACGAGTAAACCCCAATTCCAAAATATACACAGTACATTTTTGTACTTTTAATAATTATTTAAAAATACCTTGTGAAAATTAGATAGTATAAATAATTAATTATAACCTTTATAGTATTGCAATTGGATTAGAATAATTATAGTTGTTACAAAATTATAATTATTGTAACTCTATGCTATTTATTATTAAAATTATTTTAATCCATAAAATTATTAACACCATTATTTTTGAGTTAAAATTTAAGAAAGTTTATCCTATTTAAAGTTGAAATTATATTTAAAAATTAATAATAAATTAACCTAAAATCAAACAGAGGTGTGGCAAACTTGAAATTTATCTGAGGCTAAATATTTCACAAATTAAAAATTTTAGATGTCAAACACAGATTTTCTGTACCTATGTCTAGCCACTCACACTTATAAGGTCAGAGGCTATTCCATCTGAGAATTACAATTTGCTACACCACTGAAATCAAACAATAATAGTTAAAATATAGGATAAAATACAGTCATACATAATTTACCCTGAATTTGTTTCTAAATAATTTATACTAAATAATCATATCTATTATGTATAATAAAATCTTGGTTTTCTCTGTAGAACATTATCAATTCTACAACATACTTTTATGAAAGAACTAGAGCGAATTTGTCCCAAAACTGATTAAGCTCATCAATATTAATAGCTAAAAATAAAACTTATAATAAAAATTCCTAAAATATAAACAATTTATGTATAAAACATTTTGCTCCTTCACATTTATTTATAATTACTCCTCTATGCCTATCGAGAATGTCTCTTTCAACAGATATATTTACAGTAGAAACTCAATTATCCAAACACTCATTGATGTACCTATAAAATAAATTTATCAATATACAATAACTTAAGACCTACTAATATAAAAGTATATCAAAATAAGTTTAAAATTTCAGATAATTAAGATTCTACTGTACTAATTTAAGCCTAATTAAGGTCAATTGGTATAACATAGCCTCCTTATTAAGTTTTGGGCTGATGCAATTACTGATCAAATGATAGAGAATTTAAGCGGATTAGAAATTAACAAATATTGTCGGTTATAAAAATATAATATAACATTAAATCCGCTTATATATTCGTATCTCATTAATGACCAAATTTATTTCACCACACATGTGGTACGATTAGAACACCAGCCCTACGTTGTACGTACAGTTTTTCTTGATTGAATTATCAAGAATTAAAAAAAAATTAAAAAGAAAAAAAATAGGCTATATTATATTACGTGCCTTGAAAATCATCCGACGTGCTCTCTGTTTTCTTTGACATTAACCCGACCGGCTGAGCGAGTAGATACAAGACCATCGAAGGCATCAATACATTAACAACCAGTCTGGAATCTGGGTTCCACGCACTGAAATGCATTCTTTACCGCAACTTACCCAAACCACGAGCAGCTACATCGGTTGCCACCAGAATATTTGCTTGGCCCGAACGAAATTGATTTAATGTATGATCACGTTCATTTTGAGACTTATTACCATGTATTCCAATGGATCTCCACCTAAACATCCCAGAAAATTACACATAATTTATATTTTATTATACAATAAATAATGAACATTTACCCATTCCGGTTTACTAATTTCACAATATTATCCACAGAACGTTTTGTTTCAACAAAAATTATAGTTTTGTTGTCAGGTTGTGAAAAAATGTCAGTTAGCAACCCATATAATCTTGAAAATACAAAAATAAAAAATAAATTATTTTAAAAAAAATTTGTAATTGTAAAAACTTACTTTTGTTCTTTTTCATAATCATCACATACTTCAATCACTTGTGAAATATTATGATTAGCGGACAAATTCAAAGAACCTACATTTACTTGTAAGTAATCATCCAAAAATTCTTCAGCTAAATTTTTTACTTCAGGAGGCCATGTTGCAGACCACATCAAAACTTGACGATCAGGCTAATAGAAAAATACAAATTTTGTAATTTAAAGACATTTTACTTTAACAATTTACACAAATGATTTATACCCGGATCTGTTCAATAATTTTACGAATTTGAGGTTCAAAACCCATATCCAACATGCGATCAGCTTCATCTAGTACTAAATATGTACACCGTTTCAAATTAGTAGTACTCCTTTCTAAGAAGTCAATGAGTCGTCCTGGTGTTGCAATAACAATTTCTACACCACGCTCCAAATCATCTGCTTGAGGTCCTTTAGGAGCGCCACCAAAAACACAAGTATTTCTGACAAATGTAGAGGTACCAAATGCTACAGCTACTTGTTGTATTTGCTGAGCAAGTTCACGAGTGGGAGCTAATATTAAAGCTATTGGACCATCATAACGTAAAAGACGAGGCTGATTATTTATGTGTAATATTGCCGGTAACATATACTAAAAAAAAAAAAATAATTTAATACAAATTCAACTTAAAATTGAAATTATTATTTTTAATTACAACATTTATGAAATTACAGTATTTTTAGTTTCTAATGAAAATCATTTAATTACTATTCAAAAGTATATTTTTAGTAAACAATAGAAATAACAGAAGTCACATTCAATTAAATTTAATTAAAAATATACAACAAAAAAATATTCATGGATTTAAATATTAAAATAAAAAACACCATACAAAAGTCAGTTACTAATGCCAAGTATTTTAGTAGTATTAATTTCTGTATTCTTGAAAGCAATGATAAATCATTGCATTTGAAAAACAATTCTGAGTGGAGGTCATACAATGGTGCAGATTTACAGCTAAAAATCTGAAGATTATTAATGACTATTTTAGTCTTTCATCTAATATTTATTATCTTAAGAACATGGATCATGTTTAAATTATTATTTTTATGCTAAAATGTACACTGACTAACCAATAATTTCAAATATTTATTGTTGTGTTCATGCAATGAATCCAACCTTAAGATGATATCTAGATAATTAATTTGAAAGAATATCGTACAGTAATGAGTAAAATTGATTGTAGCAACAAGACACATAATTATCAATTGTATAATACTAAATGTTTAACTATCATAATATTAAATATATAAATATTTTTTAATAGATAACAAGATTAAATATTAAGAAATATTGTTAAAAATTAACTGAAATAAGGAATTAAACCAACATACTTGAGTAGTATTGAGTAGTAGTAATCAGTAATTATATTAAGTAGAGCTCGGGATTATATGTAAATAAATATTTTTACTCAGACTTAAATAAAATAAATTTGTTTCAAGTGATTTTCAATAAAATTAACTTTAATTGATTACACATATTCTTACATATTTCTCAATAATTCCATTTTTCCTACATAGTGTTTAGACAATTTGTTAATTTACAACTATTTGTATAGGTTTGTATTTCTCAATTGAGTAAACTTATCGTAATCTAATATCAATATTAAAAGTAGGAAACTTAGGTCCATTACATCAGTTGGAACAAATCTATGTGAATCTATATGATGTAAAATCCAAGATGGTATCTTAATGATATCAAGATCAAGAAAAATAAGGTCCAATATCATAGTAATTATTAACTTAAATTTAAATACTATAATTTTTTTTTATAACCTTCCATATTTTCATTTTTTTAATACATACAAATCCGAGCCCTAATAATAAGAAACCATTCCAATTGTTATTCAGTCAATTCTATATTTTTTTTAATGGTAATTTTACGATATTATTATTATATTTAAGACGATAATATATAAGTAGAAGATTAAAATTTTTATGTAAAAAAATTAAAATTAATAACTACTTACAGCAAGAGTTTTTCCAGAACCTGTTTGAGCTATTCCAACCATGTTTCTCCCACTTAATGCAATTGGCCAGCTAACTGCTTGAATAGGTGTTGGATTACTAAAGCCTTGTTTCCTATTTATTTCATAATTAATATATCTGGAATCTTAATGGTTATAATTGTATACTTACTTAACTTCATTGAAAACATAATCAGGAAGAATTACTTCATTAAAATTCATAATTGGGTCTGGTATATTACTGCCAACATATGAAATTTCTTTTTCCCTAACATAATTTTCCACGTCTTGCCTAGAACTAGAAGAAATAAAATTTAAATTAATATTTAAAATTTGTAAATATAAATATAATTAAATATTTACCGGTTTAAAACTAATGGATGAGGTGTATAAAAATTTTTTTGAAACGGCTGAAGTGTTTCATTTTCCCACTTAGGCTTACGTAGAGCTCCGCCGGGTTGCTTACTCTTTAAGTTATTGAAGCTATTTCCTCCGCTTCCTGCTAGACCACCTCTTCTGTAGCCATCACTATCCCCACCACCTCGGCTACCGAAACTTGAGCCTCGGCTGCTATAACTTTCGCTCCTATTAATACTGCTGTTACCCCTTGGTGCTCCACGACTACCACCACCATAACTTGCACGTCTCATTGAACTGTTACTAACTCAGTAAAAACCACCAGATAGTCTTTTCTATTCTAATTACAATACCCCAGATGAAAATGCCTAGAAAATTAAATACATTATTTATTATTATATATTGTATAAGGTAATAAAAACAATTAAAAATTAAATACTTAAATTGTAGTAGATGCTTTGACAACGGAATTTGTTGAAATAGTTAGGTGCTTACATTAGGATAATGTATTATTTACCAAATACCAAACTTAATAAAAAATGTTCATCAAATATTTTATATTACCTATCGTATGTTAAACATAATATAATTTATAAAAAAATATAAGACCATTTAAAATTAAGTAAATTATGCCCCACCCAAAAATAGTAGTATTCAAATTTAATTATTTCAAAATGAAAATTGTGTTAATCTAACTTTAGAAAAAATGATTGTAGTTTGTAAATCAAAGGCCTAAAACGCACGATTTAATTAATCCAATACTTAGTATAAATTATTGCACTTAATATAATTTAAGTCAATCTTTTATTCTTCCAGTAAGCTACTTCTTGTCTTACAATATTAGGCAACTACTTATACAATTATCTTAAAAATTCCCTAGGCACATAAACAATTAGTGAGGCTGTACAATTATATATTGATTATCCAATTGTTTGAGGACAATCATAAGATGAGAGAGAATATTTAAGTCATGGATTATAAATTAATATTTGCTTACGTGACGATAGTGATTTATTTTTTTTTGTTAAACAAAAAGTGTTAATCGAATAAGCACATCAAAATAAACTGTAGACAACGATTGGCGTAGAAACGAAGTTATCGAAGCATAAGAATAAATCCGCAACTCGTACGATTTGCTACCAAGTCTCTCGAAAGACCACAAAGGCACAAAAAAGGAAAATTATCAATTATTTTCACTATGGAAAAAGAAAAACTATGAGCGACGCCAAGTCGCCAATAGATGTGGCAAACGCGGTTGACTAAAATTGTGTCTACAAGCTCCATGCGGTTAAACAACACGTTACCGGTTACAATATTGCGCCATTTTAGTTTTTAAACTAACTTTGCGAACTTAATTTCACATCAATTACAAATTAAAAGAATACTATTCATGATATCGTTTATTGATATTCGATAGTAAGTAAGATTTTTACTGGCAATATTTTAACTATAGAGAATAAGAAAATCAGTTAATTTTGATGTATAGCATTTAAGTATTATACTATTATATTAAAAGTATGAAGTTAAAAGTAATAGCTCGTCGTAGACAGGTTGCTGAATGGCTGTATCAGAATATTTTTCTAAACGAGTGTTTAGTGTATAGTTTCTTCTTCTTCATAATACTAGACTATAAAAAAATGTAAAAATAATAATTAAACGTAATCATGAAATACGCTCCATTCTAAAACTCGCTATCATTAAAAATTTAAAAACGTCAAATTTATTAAATAAATCCAACCACAACTATGTGCACATACGGCATACCGGTATGGTTGAATAGTTGTCATGAGTTATTCATTGTTCAAATATTCATCATAAGATAGAAATGTACAAGAAACAGAAAAAATAGGAAAAGAAAAATAATTAAAATGTTTTTATTATGGAGTAAGCTTGGTCTTCAAATAATTGTAATATGATAACGCTTATCAATTAGTTGTTTATTTTATTTTGTAATAAAAATAATAATAAAATGCGTTGGAGATTTGACGAATGTTTTATTAGGTATATTAATTTTCAAGTAACTGAAAGAGTATAAACTAATAACTATTTACAAAAAAAATCAACATGGGTAGACGTTCAATAAACACCACTAAAAGTGGTAAATATATGAATCCCACCGATCAAGCACGTAAGTATTTTTATTACTAATCATAATCATCTAAGTCTATAATATATTAATCCGTTTTTGTTGTACAAATTAATAGGAAAAGAAGCTAGAAAAAAAGAGTTGAAGAAAAATAAAAAACAGCGTATGATCGTCAGAACTGCTGTCCTTAAAGGAAAAGATCCGTTGCAAATTCTTTCCGAAATGGAAAAAATTGATCAGATGGGTATACCTACTAACATTTTGTTTACTTTTTATTCAAATTTTTAATTTAAATAACTAATTAAGTAGTATACAATTTCGTTGATAATGGGGTCTAGTTTTAAGCTAATCTCAAATTTCATATAACTTAAGAAAATGTAATTTTTAATAATTTATTAGGTATTTATATGTTATACCTATTTTTAATTATTATTAATTTGTTAATTCTATTGACTTACTGCAATTCTTTATATATTATGTAATATTGATTTATAAATTGTACAAATAAAAGTTGAACATGCCTGACATGTTGAATAACTCCATTATTGGTGGATTACAGGAATTAATTTGTAACTGTACTCTATAATAAAGGGTGACTATCAGAAATACTCCACTCAAAATATATCTGTAGTTATTAACTTTTTATTTAAATTATTTGTTATAATTCAGTATAATAGAAAGAAGTCACATTAAACACTTTTATTTTAAGTTATATTTTCATCCCTGAACCTGGTAGAAAAAATAACTTTTGAAATTTGCATACTCTAATTAGTAATTTCTATTGAGTAATTGTGGCGGGCCACTCTGTTTTATACATAGACAATATTATGATTTAATTCTATAAACTTTGTCATTGGAATTGTTTCTATTAAATTTTAACTTTACTGTTTTCAACTCAAAGTCTAAATTTCTCTTAAGTTTATTTTTTGATTTAAGTTTGAAAATACAAAATTGTTTTATAAAGCATAAACTATTAATAGTTAGCAGTTAGCAGTTTAACTATCTACTTTAAATTATTTTTTTGTTTATTAATATTTTTACTTAATTGTTAGAATTTACAAGATTTGTTTGTACTATTATTTGAATAAGTATGAATTGTGAGAATATTAATGAAAATTGTTTATAGAATACAATGTTGTACAGCCATCTCCACTTAATGAAAAGGTATTAAGAGAGAAAAGGAGAAAACTTAAAGAAACTTTTGACCGAGTCATGAAAATGTATGTAAGTAACATATTTTTATTGTTACTTAAAGGCTTCGTCTTTATGACCAATATAGCCAATCATTTGCTTTTCTCATCTAACTGTGTCTCCTGCTTCCTTCCATTAATCTGGTTTTATAATGTTTCCATATTTCTTTTTACAATACTACTGCCTACCATGTAGGTATCTTGATTATTTATTTTTATTTAACCATTATTTTTTAGAGTATTTTTTGAGCTAATACTTTGCTAGTAATTTATTTATTATTTATTTTAAGTATAAATCTAAGATAATAATTTTTCATTAGGTAAAGGATGAACTTGATAAATATCACGAAATTAAACGAGCTGAATCTGAGTATGAAAAACGTCGTTTTAAGTTAATATCGTATTTTGATGCTGTAAAAACAGCTCAACAAGTATCAGTTGATGAAATTCCATTGCCTGTTATGACATCTAGTATTCCATTACCTGCTTCAGATATAGGATATAATTCTAATGAATCACCAATAGGAATATTGAAAAAGCCTCCTTTATATTCGTAAGTAATTTATTTTATGTGTTCTTTCTTCTCAAAAATAAATAACTGATAAAATATCATCTTTAGTAGTCCGCCTATGTCCCCTATATCCGGTACTAAAAAACGACCACCTGGAGTACCTCCAGGAGTACCACCTACATTAACAGATGAAGAAAAGGATGATGATGATTATGAAGATGATTCTAGCGATGGTGAAACTGGTTAGTTGATAATAAAATCATTAATTTTGTTGAAAAATATTTTATTTTAGTTCATTTATTTTAACAAAGCTCCAAAACGTTCGCGGACATTACGATTTGCTGAAGCAGATGATTCTGGGAAAGAAAATAAGACAACTGATGACATAGAAATGTTTATGAGAGAGGTAAGCACTGACTCATTTATATGTATCTTTCATTTGTTTAAACATTTAATACATTTTTAGATTGATGAAGTTCAAAAAAGAAGTTCCTCAGGAAAACCGGATTCTAATGAAATTCCTTTACCTTTACCAGCACCATCGGGACATTTGCCTCCTGGTTTACCTCCAAGTATTCAGCATTTTTAATTTTATTCACTAACTATAAATCTTTACTTAAATTGGTATTTTTAATATAATTTGTATTTAAAGGTTTACCAGTTGGTGTTCCTCCTCCTATGCCATATCGTGGACCAGCTGGTCGAATGCCACCTGGCCCACCACCAGGTCGACCACCAATGCTACCTCCTGGACCTCCACCTGGTTTACCACCTCGTATGCATGTACGATTACCCCCGGGACCTCCTCCTGGCATGCCACCAAGAATGATGAGATATAACTCTGGAATCCATAACAATATGAATACTGCTGCCGCCACTGCAGCTGCAACACCAAATATTGTGAGTGCCGAACCCCAACTTATTAATCGTGATGAAGCTCAACACACTGGTTCTACAATTGAAGCAAAACCAAAAATGAGGTAAAGTGTATATCACTTTTAATATGATTACACCAAAATATTTATAAAAACCAAATTTTTCGGGTCAGTACATATCTTGATGGAATTTCAAATTTTTTTATAACCAATATTTACTGCTTATTTAAAATTTAAATTAATTTCTTACTTTTTATCCTAAGTTTTGTTAATTATATTAATTTGTAATAGAAATCTTGCGGCTGATATCACACGATTTTTACCTACATCTATCCGAGTAAAAAGAGATGATGGGAAACCAAATAAGCGTGATAATGCTTGGGAACAACATAAAGCAGCAGAATACAAATCTAATATTGCTGCTAGTAATCAACAAGCCGGACAACCAACTAAAGATGATGCATATATGCAATTTATGCAAGAAATGGAAGGGCTTCTTTAATCCTTTATAGTATGATTTTTTTTAATGTGTTAAATTTATACATAATTATAAAACTAGTTCATTCTTATGTTTAAGTATTATTTTCTTTCATTAAAATATTTTCAGCTTAAAATTATTATTTTTATTATAATGTGCATACGTTACGTAGATGTACTATTTTAATTATGTAATGATGTCCACCAATTATAGTTCTTATTTAAATACATTACATTGTTTTATAGTTCAACTTAAAATTTTTAAACTCATTTTAATTGAATTGGATTTTTGTTTGAATGAAAAATATATCAAAAGATTAAGGTAGGTAATACATACATTCATAAATACATATAATTCTCAAGATAGAACTAAAATACAATATGATTTTAATTAATATTCTCCATAGCTCTATAATATTATAAGATTATTTGAGAAATAATTTAAAATTTGTATTTAAGAATGAAAAATTAATGTCAATACCTAAAATTTATATTTCCATTAGTCAAAAAAACAAAAAAATAGAGATTTAAATATGATAAATTGATAACAAATTTATTTTAGCTATTAAATAAATTAAATTTAAAATGGTATCATATTTATTTATATTAAATAGATAAAAATGGGAACTGAGGTTAAAAAAGCTTTAAAATATGAGATGTTAATCAGTAAATAGATGAATTTTCTAGTCAAATTATGTATACTTGTCTCATAGTAAATACAAATTTATAAATAAACACATGTCAATAAATGCCATATTCAAATAGAAAATTAGAAATATTTTTATTGACATAATTTGTATGAATTTCAGTTATGTTGTGTATTGCTTTTATTTTCATGTAAATATTTTTATCATATCACAAAACCTTTAAAATCCGCCCATACACATATAAATGTACAGAAATCAAAATTAGTCACCTCACTAGTTACTATAATAGCACTTCATAGCTCATTCTTCAATTTCACTTATACACAAGAAGTAAATAATTAACATTATAAGTATAATAATAATACATAATTAGTTATTAACACTGGTGGATTTATGATTTTTTAGAGGGAAGGATGAAATTGTATGTAAAATATAAATTAAAACTTTTTTTTAATATTTTTTATTTCTATTATCTATGTTAGACAATATATAAATATTCTTGTACCACCACAGTTCTTAAATAAGTCTAGTTTATTTTTGTACATATAGCATATTCATATCAAAATAATTAAATTTATAAATATAAATTATAATAGGTAAATGAGAACAATAAATTTAATTAGGAAATGTTGAGAAAAACAACAAAATACTGTTCTTCTACACCATGTTTTGACCGTTAAAAATGATCGAATTCTGTAAAAACAATAAAAATTATATAATAACTGTAGAACATACGGTTATTGAATAAATTATTTACCTTCCAGTAGACATTTATACTAGCAAAACATTTCAAATGTCCGAAGATGGTTTATTGTTTCTTACTCAACAAGTCAATACACATTAGTATGTTACGCTTGTGTTCAAATTATGGAAAATAAATACTTAAGTGATGAAACTTTGATAATTAACTGAAATTCAGCCTATAACCTATAAAAATAAATATTAAATTGTTAAAAAAAAATATTACAAAATAGAACACTTACATTAACATTAATTAAAAATTAAATTGTATGAAATATCTTTGGATTATAAAGTATACTTAATATTTATGTACTAACAACTTTAATCAAATCATAATGTTAAATGTAATATGACATTTAATATGACATAAATATTTTTCATCAAATTTAATAGATATTATGATGTAATACCTTTATTCAGTATAAATATTTCAGTTTTATAGTTTTTCAAAACTTGAATACATTTACATAACTTAAAAATCTTAACAAGACATTTAAAGCTAAGAAAATTAATTATATCTTAATAAGAGAACAGATAAAATTAATTGAGTTTTTGTTATTTTATATTGTTAGGCATAATAGATTAAATAGTTTTTACTTCATTATTAGCAATCGTATAATAAATCAACTGATACTAACTTTAACATAACCTTGATTTTTACCAAAATTCAGAAATTATAGAAACATCTTTTAAACTTGTCATTGTACACAAAATATGTGTAGTGGATTTATCATTTATACCATTGATTATTGTACTATACATATTTCCTGTGATACAACATTCATTGAAATTAGATTTACTGAAAATAAAAACACATTAAATAAAAAATGATGATAGGATATACACTTACATATTATATTACAAATTAATAATATGCACATAAATAATTCAAATTTAAATTTAATAAAAGCATACAATTTAAAAAGTAAGTGATGTATTAAACACTTTAATAGATTAAACGTGAGTTGTAAAAAAGTATTATAGTACTCAAAAAAAAAAAAATTATTAGTAGGTTTTGATTACACAATATTATTTTATGGTCTTAAATGTTGATTAATTTCTTTACGCATAGTTATCACTAAAGACCGGATTTATATGCATTTTAAATTGTAAAATATGCATGCAAACATGCACTAAAAAAAGTCAAAATATGCAAGGAAAAAATGCAAAACATGCAAAATAAAATTTCAATTTTATATTTGATTTTAATTTTGCAGTGATAATTATTTATTAATTTTATTACATTTTTCATAAACAAAAAGTTACATGTATAATATAGTACAAAAATTTAATTTTTTGTTAAATTGTAATTTAATTTTTAAACATTGATATATTGTAAAAAATATTTTATTAAAATTAAATAGTAGATACATTGGTGATATACTGATATAAATAGGAAAAAAGTACGAACAATTTTATTGAAGGTAGTAAATTATTAATTTGAAAAACAATAAGTTATCAAAGTATGTTCCATGTTTATTTCCGTGAAATTATGACGGCGATCTGTTAGAATGTACTTGTATGATGAAAAACTGCGTTCGACATCAACACTGGTGATTGGAGCATATTTAAAATTTGCTAGTATATCCGGCGAATAATTTGGAACAGATAAATTGTCGAAATTAGCACTGTCACCTTGAAGTATTTTCGAAATTTCTTTTAAAACCATTAATCCTTTATTTTTATTCAAAACGTTTTTACATTTAGTTTTAATTATTGTACTATTTGCACTAGTAGGAAGTTCATTAACAGAGTTTTCCACTTGTTCTAAAATTTTTAACGAGTCTACAAGGGACAAATTAGAGGTTTAAAGCTTTTTGATACTTTCAACGATACATAAAAAATTTGCTTTAATGTAAGCAAGATCATATTTTACATTAAATTTATTAAAAATTGATTTACAATTTTGAATGCATTTTGCATTATCTTCTAAGTTTTCAATCACATTTTTGAACTCTTCAAAATGATCTGCGTAAAAAAAGGCTAACTCTAGCCAAGTACCCCAATGGGTAATTTTATCAACAAGATTAGATAAAAGAGGTAAAGCCATGTCTCCACTATAAAACCCGTACAACCAACCTATGAAACTATTTTTAGCGTCTGAATATTCTTTGAGACGTAAAATATTTGATATTATAATATTATATAAACGTACCTATGATCTGTGTTTTTATTTGTATATTTATACGGTTTTTGTTAAATTATACAAAAATATGCAGAACATGCATTAACGTCAGAATATGCAAAAATATGCAGTATAAAATTTTGATATTTAATCAATCAAGTAATGATTTGTGGACACTCATTGACTGCATGTATATGATGTTGAAAATAACAACATGCATTTTATGCAAAATCCGGTCTTTAGTTATCACCAATCATTTCTTAAATTTAGCGGAGTATTTCCAAAGCAAGCACATTTGTATAAAACTATAAATATTTAAAATTAATACAAAGTAGATAATAATAAGATAAAAATCTACACATTTAATCATTTTCGAGTTATTGCGATTTATATAATGATAATAATATAGCTGCAACTAACAAAATATTTTGTTTTTAAGCTATTGAACTATTATATTTTTATGACATTCATTTTTCAAGAAAATAAGTTATATTTTTTTCAATAACTCAAAACAACACGTACCAGAGCAACATGTTTTCTAATATTCTAGTTTTAATAGTAATATAAATTTTTTAATCTGAAATACAATTATAATGGTTATACAATAAATATAAGTTGTATAATAATTATGATATTTTTAAACAAAAAAATATGCTACCGTTAACTGTTGATTTAAAAGATAATTAGAAAAAATGTATCTCCTGATCATAAAACAAGTCATCAATACATCATTAAGTATGGCATTTTTGAAAAAGTTGAAAATGTTGAACTAATTAAATTCACATGGATTAGGTTATCTTGGGAATTTTCTAGTTTACAAAAAAAGAATGTACCCAATTTAAATAATAATAATATTATTAGCAAACCTTATCGGAAAAATAATGAGGTGATAATAATTTATATTATTTCTTTGGAAATTAAAAATTTTTTAAGAATCGTGAAACCAATTTAAACTGAAAGTTGAACCGTTGACATTTTAGAAAAAGAATCCCTACAAAATGGCTATCGTCAAATTCTAAAAAAATTATTAAATAAAAAGTTAATTTTTTAACTTCTTTAATAATACACTTAAAATTACCAAACTATTACGTCACTAAATTGCCTTTGCCTATGGATGCTCATAAAAACACAGAATTTGATTACTTCTATTAACATGGAATATAATACTGACACTCTGTGTAAATCCTGGTGGAACACCCAATATATGAAAATACTGTGAAACCTATATTACATGCTTGGTATATAAAAGTCAGTTGTGCTACATACAAAAATTCATTAACATTGTGTTAACCTTTTTTTGATATTAATTAGTCAAACTTATATTTTTTTATTGTCAAATTTAAATAGTTGTATAATTGCAATAAATGGTATGAATTATACATTTTAATACAGATTACTGGTGTTATTGTTTTGAATACACTGTACACTGTAAAGCAAATTACTCGTAATAATATTTTTTGTAATACTCAGAATTTCTAACACAGAAATCCATACAGTAAAAGATAAATTAATTCATCAAAACCAGAAAATGTTGTGTAAAATGATTTTGTCCTAAGTTAATATTTTATACTATATTTCTTATAAAGTTATCAATATTTGTTATACATTTATAAAATGTTTATAGAATACTTATTCTATTATAAAAATAGCATAAACATTTAAATGTTTGTACCTAAAAAATTGAGAAAAAATATATAAATTTATCATATTATACTTATTTGAATTAATCATTTATAAACTTAATATTAATTTACATTTAAAACAATTAGATTAATCACTTTACTTAATAAAAAATTTTGAGTTGCAAGTTACAATACACATAACACAAAATTGTATTATATTATAATAGATAAACAATAAATTAAGAAAAGCTCACCTAATTGATTCATACTTAATATGATGTATGCAAATTGGTTCCATAATTACTCATAACATCAAATTCACTGTTTTTACTAGGTGCATCTAAAGGTGTGATATTTGGTTCCTAAAAAAAATTCTTGTTTAAATAATGCTGTTAAATAAGTAAAATGAAATATACCTTATCAATCATTTCTGGAAATATTGTACTCAAATTAAAATTGGTTAAAGTATTCACATTACTGCTACTATTATAATAATTGTTTGTGTTTTGAGCAAAATGTTGAACTGGCTTATTATAACTAGAACCTGTCATACTAAAAGTTGTAGGTAAAGGAATATAATTTGCAATATTATGCTTAGTTGTAACAGGATTATAGAAATTAGTTGGTATTTGATATCCAGATGGTTGTTTATCTAATTCATTTCTATTATCATATAAATAATTACTATTGTGTTGATTATAATAGTTGCCAAAGTTTTCATTGTTATTGTAACTGGTTTTTTGCCCTGTCCTATAACAAGTAGTCTGTTTATTAATTATATTTTGATTCTTTGAACCAGATTTTATAATAGAACCATTTTTTTGTTGATGCCTAATTAAAGATTCAGCACTATGGTTAGTTGATCTACTAGATTCATGTGAATACTTTGATCGTACCCAAGATTGATCTTGTTCAAATGTGTTTATCTCAGGATAATATTGTTTGGTTTGATTTTGATAATAATCCTTGTCTGTTTTCTGATTTTGATATATACAACAGTAATCCTTAGCACAATTTTTTCCCTTTCGTTTATCATTAGATTTTGGTTGTTCTACTAACTGACTAACAGAGAGAAAATTTGAATTGACTGAACGAGATTTATAATTTAACATGTTTTGTTCACTACTTGTAACAGGAATTATATTATCACTTTTTTTGTTGCATTCATATACTCTTTGATCAAATGGAGTATTTGAGCCAGTATTAATATTCAAAGCTAAATCTCCCACTAAAGTTGGTAATGTTGAAGGCATATTAGTATCCAAATGAGGTAATAAAGGTATATTTTTAGATGGTGACCACGAATATGTTTGTTTGGGTTCAGACTGTAAATCAAAAGACATATCGAAATTGTTTTTCTTTTGATAGCTATAATCATCTTTTTTCACGTAAGAATTTTGACAGCTTTTATCTGTCATCCAATTAACTGGAACACTTTTTTCATTTTGTTTCTTTTTTTGTTTTGGCTTATGTGGCCAAACTTCATGGTAATTTTCAGAGTCAATGTATGTAGTTGCATTAGCTGTATTTAAATCATATGGTACATATGGAACGCTGTTTGCAAACACTGTAGAAGTAGATTTATCAGTCTTTTTAATATTTTTATTAAGATTTTTATCAAATGAATTATAACTAGTATATCTCCAAAGGTCAGAATTGGATTGTGTAGTTTTATAATAAGAAGAAATATCATTATAAGTTGTTTTATAAAAAGTAGATGCAGTTGGTTGTGGTGGAGGTATTGCCTTTATTTTTTTTATTTCTTTATAACCATACATTTGATCATTCTTTTTACTGGTATCTATGTAACCATCATTATAGTATGGCTTATCATTAAAAACGAATTGATCTTTCATTTTATCTTTATTTTGATCTTTTTCACAGTCATTAACATTTTTTTGAAATAATTCCGTAGCTGGCGATTCCAAGTTTCCAATTTGCAATATTGTTGTTGGTGTAGCTGAATGCAATTCAGTTTGTTCATTTTCATTAAGAATATTAGTGTTTTTTGAAGTTGAAACAAGTGGAAAGGAAAGAAGAAATGCTTCAGTGGGGGACATAGAATCAGCATGATGTCCTCCAACTGGCCCTTGAAGAGAACTAAACAAATCAGTAGAAAAATCTGTATTTGGTATTGGTAACCGTATATCATCAAAACAAGACATAATATTTTTTGCTGTTTCCATTGATTTTCTTTGACTTTCTTCTGTTAATATAGTTAATGAATTAACAACAGTTGATGTAGTTTGAGTTTCAGTTAAACACTCTGGAATATCAATCGTTATTTTATCATTGTTTCTAGTATTTTCTGTTTCAACTGATTTTAATTCATTTTTAGAATCATCACAAATTATTCCACTTGTGATAATTTCTTCTCTATCAATAGATTTTTCATTTTTATCTTGATTAATGTTTTTGACAATAGCTTCAATTGTGTGACTTGTTGTACTTTTATTATCATTTAACTTAATTGGTTCCGTGCAATTATGTTTTTTGTTTTCTTCTTTTTTTTTTTCATTATTGCTTTTTTCAACTATTTGTATTTTATTTGATTCATTTTTATTTTCAGATGTTCTTTTTAGTTTTGTATCATTTGCTATTTCTACTTTATTATCCTTCAAAAAATTAGTTTCTTTCAAAAGTCTATTGTATGTAGCTAATGATGGTATTGGTCTCTTGTTCACAGATGTTGTAACAGTTCCATCATTTTTTTTTGGCGCAATTAATACTTCTGAACTTTTATAATCAGGTAACAAAAGTATTTTAGGTATATCAAATATTATTTGTGGTTGAGGTATAACTGGTGATGTATCAATTTTTATCAAATGACCACTAGGTAAAATAAATGTAGGTTTAGTTTGTGCTAAAACTGGTATATTTACAGGTTTTGCCGTTGAAGAAATAGGCATTACTTTTGGAGCTAATTTTGTTTTCTTTTTCAACTTTTTTAAATTATTACTTCGAGCACTAGTTTCTTTTTTCCGTTTTGACTTTGATCCAATTTTCAAACATGTCTTTTTGATCAATTTTTCTTTAGGTACTCCAATTTTTGATTCCTTCATAACAGATACTAGATGTTTAATTCTTGCACATAGTTGTGATATTTTATTTTGTAAACGAATTAATTCCTTTCCTATGATAAAAAAAATAGTTTAATATCCAAAAACAGAATAACAAAATATTTTAAAAACATAATTTTTACAATAGAACTTACTATGAATATTTGACATTTTCAGTTTTTCATTTTGCAGTATACGGATAAAATCAACTGCATGGTTAATAACGTCAGCTTTACCAAGTGAAGCATTAGAGTCTGATGGTGGAAGAACAGTACGCAATTCTTCAAAACTGACATTTAAACGATCTCTGCGTTCTTTTTCGTATACTTTATTTTTACTAAAATCAAAACATATTAAAAATTAGTAATTAATCATATAGTTTTTATACAATGGATACATACGATGATTCTTTTTTACCACCCATTATCTATGATATGATACAAAACAATTTCTGAAACAAATATTGAATTGTTCGGTAAACAAAACAATTATATAACAATTAATATACTTAATTGTTAAAATAACTTAAATTTTACAGTTCAATGATTTCATGACAATTCGAAATATCAAATTATTAAAAGGTATTATACAAAAAAATTTTATCAATTAGGTATATATTAAAAAGCATTATCGCTAGTCGCTAACTATAAAATATTAAATCAATCACTACATTTTAGACTTTAGTGAGAATCACTACAAGACATACTTACTAAGAGATGTATAAATATCACTTGGTACGCAAACTGAACAGCAAATAATATCAAAGCAAAAGTTTAAGCCATAAGATTTAAGATACTGTTTAATAATGTTTAATCATGCATTCGTGTTATCAATATGCATTGTTTGTTATCACATTACATTGTGTGAAAAATGTTAGGACATAAAAAGTGGAACGACAATGTAATTTGTAAATTCTCTTTGGTTTTTATGTGAATCTAAATTCATCTATTTGAAAATTACATTTTTACGTTATGCCAGTATGCCGTATGCCACACCTTTTTTGAGTCCGCAAGTATTGTGAAAAGTTTTGAAACTTTGGAATAAGCTTGATAATTATGTTTGTATTATGATTTATGGAGATGGAAAAGAAGAGAATAGCTAGCGAGGCGAGAAGTGCCGATGTATTAGGTACGTACCGTGGTCCGTAGGGTGTGAAAATGTGATGGTACTTTTCACTTTTGGCTCCTACTACTTACCTACAGGCTACAGGCTACAAGTGTTCGATAGATTTAGCCATAAAGCCATATAATATATTATAATAGGGGTTATATAGTAAGGTATAATCACAGGTTACATTTTCAGAAATCTGGTCATATGTCATAAGTGGTATAATGTTTAGCTATTTTCAATTACTAACACTATTGAGTATTTGGAATTGACTATTCGAGTCTGTACTGCGCATAACATTGAATAAAACAAATTAATTGCCTACCATTTAAAATGTAGCTCTTGCGTTACGTAAAAACTAGTAGGTAAAGTTCTCAGATTTAAATTTTAGACCAAACAATAATTATTCAACACTAGGAGCCTATGATATCAGTACCAATAGTACCATGTTTTGGGAACACCGCTATACCTATAAGCATTGATTATAAAATAAATTCTATAATCAATGCTATAAGCTATAATAATATAATTATTGTTGGTAGTTATTATTCACCGTACCTAGTGTAGGTAAGTAAACAATATTGCATTAATAAATTTACCTGAAAGAGGGAAAGTTACTCGTAATTTCCGACCTGTTGTTGGTTCAATAAAATCAATAATTTAACTACATTACCTTCATTGGAATTTAGACAGTTTTCTTGTTGAAGTAAGTATCCAGTGTGTAAAAATCCGTTTATTAAGCGTTTATAAAGTGCAAATCGTATTTAAAAGTGTTTTACTTTGTGAGCATTATCTACATTTATTATACGTCAATTTTTAGATTCTTTGTATGCATTTATTTGCTTTACATATATACATTTATTTTCGTATTTAATAAATATTCAATGGCTAATAATAAAATTACCATGCCTGAAATTCATTTTAGAAATGTAGAATAGAACTGTATAATAAATAAATAACTATACTGCCTAAAATACGTTTAATAAACATCGAATGCCTAACTGTATAAGAACGTTAATTACCTTGTCTAAAATATGGTTAATAGCAGTGCTCGAAGTGGGGGGATACGGAGGGATGGCATCCCTCTACTTTTTTGTATTTACAGTTTTCATCCCTCTTCTTGTTTTGTCTAGAATAACGCATTTCTCCTAAGACTTGTATTTTAAACTTATATTTATTATCATTTTTATATATATTATTTATATATAAGAAATTTTTTTATATATAAAATAATATTAGAAAATCTGAATTGTAAGGCATCCCTCCACTTATCTTGAGCCACTTCGAGCACTGGTTAGTAGACAATGCATGACTAAGTACAGAATAATAACCATGACTTTAATATAGATAACTATAATTACTATGTGTTATATTTATTATTTATAATTATAATACATCAGTATAGTCAGAACTTACCACCATAATCCTTTCCCCTACTGCCCATCCAAATTGTCAATGCTAATTTTTTAAAATAAATTAGTAGTTTAACATGCTACTTCAGAAAATTAGTTAAAAAAATCTATTACTATTTCAAATATTGTTAAGTCTAATAAATAATAACCAAAGATTAACTAGTTAATACTTAATAGTTATTAAAAAACATATCCACAAATGGTTCATCAAAATTATATGATTTAAAATCTTCATACCTACCTAGGTAAATTATAATTATAAATTAAATATACAAGTACAGAGGTACAAACTAATATAATAGGTATAAATATATATAGATACTTCTAAAATATAAATAATAAATCTAAAATATTAATAATTACCACGGTGAACCATATTCAATGATCAGTTTATGCTTTTGTATATTTTATTCAGTGGATAAATAGAAAAAAATTATAATATTATGGGTTATACTTCCGAAAAAAATCGTTTAATCTTACATAATATGAATACTCGTATATCCCTGTTCAATGACGGTTTAATCAACGAGTTTTTTGGAAAACTTATTAGCTTTATACTTCCTGGCTAATGATACTTGTAAACAGAAAAATCATCGCGAAATACCCAACTAGTGCTTACTAGAGCTAATGCACTCTTGTCATCGGGAAAGTCGACGAGAATATAACAGTACAGTTATACAGATATTTATACGTATTACCATTTACCGTCTTAAATTCATAATTATCGATAAGATATAAGGTTTGGAAACTAAACTTAAAAAAAAAACTACGTTTTTTGGAAAAGTAATTTTCATTATTTTGGGAAAATGCTACATAACTGCCGATTAACCAATATATCTTTATAAACTATATTATTAGTTTTTTCACCCGGGGCATACATGTATAAGTTTTTTCTGAGCTTACACGGGAGCAGGCAACATAAAATTGTCCGTGAGTGAAGCAAGGATCGCTGATGTTAATTCCAGCAACTTTCATTGTCTGTCCTTGTGCCTTATTAATTGACATGGCAAAACAAAGTTTAACGGGAAATTGGACACGTTTAAATTGCAAGGGGTACTCGTTTGTTATCATTGGTACTCTTGGGATATATACAATTTGACCACTCGCTGAGCCGGTAAGAATTTCAGCTTCAATAAGGTTTTTTTTCAAAGATAATATTTTTAATCTCGTTCCATTGCACAATTTGGGATAATTTAAATTTCGCATGAGAATAATAGGCGCACCGATTTTTAAATCAAGTTTGTGTGGGGGGAGAGCTGATGGATTTACTGAGTTAAGAAATTCAGTCGGGATATCTATAGCTTCATCTTGATTAGTAAGTGTATCTATAGAAATATAGTTTTTTTTTATCAGCTTCGAACATGGAAAGAACTTTTTCGTTTATGATGTTGATGGTGTCCTTTTTAGAGGCCAAAATTGCTCGTTCACGGAGCCATTCATTGGATTTATTGGAAAGATGAGAAATTTCAGGATAAACTTTGTTGATTAAGTTATTTTGATCAAGAACCGAAATCGCAAATGTAGAATTTAAGTGTATCATGCTATCCTCATCATTCTGAAAAGTTCCGTCAACAATTTTCAAAAGATTTTGTGAGAAGAGCTCGGCATTATTATCACCACCAAGGTGTACACGCATATTGGTTATTAATCTCAAAGGTGTTATGTAATACCAAAAATATGATGACTTTAGACAGGCGTTGATTTCATCGCTTTTAGTGCCTTTAGGCACAACTGGCAATATTTGTCTAAAGTCACCAGCAAAAAGAATAACAACTCCGCCCATTGGGCGATCATTATTTTAAAAATCCCTCAGCGTTCTATCAAGTGCCTCAGGACCACCTTTATTCGCCATTGATGATTCATCCCAAACATATAAAACGTGTCTCCCTTAATAATTTACCCAAAGAACTTTGTTTCTTCACACTACAAACTGGGCGTTCGGTAGTCTGAAGATCGAAAGGTAATTTGAAAGCGGAATGTGCTGTCTTGCCATTTTGTAATGGAAATTATTAGTAAAAGTATAGTAAGATGGAACTTCAATATAAAGCAATGTTTTCGCGAATTCGTCATGGGAGCAAAGTTCAAAAAAAGCCATAAGAGTGGTGTTTCTAACATTTTCAAGCCTTTCGCGAGCATTTTGATCAGTGAAATAGACGCGTTGGCCATTTTCAAGGTGTACTGAGAGTTGAAAAATTGCTGGTGACTGTTCGTGAATCGTAAAACCAAATATCCGCCATGCAGCTTCTGATGAACTAATATATCTGGCATTGCGTTGCGTTGCGCATGCGCATATCGAACACATAATTCAGTGACTCAGCAACATTTTTTTTGCATTGATTTAATACGCGGTCCATCCATAGTATATGATCTAAGTTTTCCATTAGCAACGAATAACGATATGAACTATCACGTCGCGCAACGGTGATATGGAAGGGGAAGATTGGGAGGCCACGTTTAGCCGCCGTCTGTTGTCGTACCGCGAACCTCACCCACTAAGTCTACGTAACAAGTCATTATTTATGATAATTGATAACTCCTTTGTTTTTAAAGTTAGAGAATCGATAAAATGTCATAATCCTTCTCCGCAATGAGCTCTTCAATTTGAAAAAAAAATCATAACGATCGGTTCAGTAGTTTCCGAGAAAATATCACTCAAAGGTTTTCATTTTCACATTTATATATTAGAAGATATACAGAGTGTTCTACCGAGATTTACACAGAGCCATATCCCTCGTGCTAATAGAAATAATCAAATTCAGTTTTTTTTATATGAGCATCCCTTGGCAAAAGAAATTTTGTTGAATATAAATGTATTATAAAAGAAGTTAAAAATTTGCTTTTTATTTTCTAACTTTTATAAATTAAATTTCGTAGAAAGCCATTTTATAGGGCTTAATTTTCTGAAAATATTGACACTTAAACAGTTAATTTTCATTAACTTCTTGATTTTTAATAATTTTTCTAGTTTACAAGAAAAGAGTGTGTACTATTTACCCAATTTTAAATAATATTAACATTATTAGCAAACCTTATCGGAAAAATGATGAGGTAATAATAATTTATTTTATTTCTTTGTAAATTATTAAAATTTAATAATTTAAAAATTATTAAAAATCGTGAAACCAATTTAAACTGAAAGTTGAACCGTTGACATTTTAGAAAAAGAATGCCTATAAAATGGGTATCATCGAATTCCATAAGAATTATGAAATAATAAGTTAATTTTTAAACTTCTTTAATAATACACTTAAATTTACCAAACTATTATGTCACCAAATTGCCTTTGCCTATGGATGCTTATAAAAACACAATTCAACTATCTCAATTAACACGAGGGATATCGCTTCATGTAAATTCTGGTGGGGCACTCTGTATATAATGTTGATTTTATTGTAATTTCCAAGCTGTGATGCTTCGCCGCAAAAGATTTTCAAATGAATAAAAAAAAAACATTTAGAAACATTAATTAATACATCTTCTATGTCTTCCTATGATATTATAAGTGATAATGAACATATATCCAGAGTTTATTTAGTAAACTAAAACTTTTCAGTTAAAATAACGAAGATTTAATGTCGAACAAACCAAACTTGAAAGAACCTTAGAAATTAGAATACAACGTGGATTTTGAGTTCAATATAATATATAATATAATCTATAATCTATAATCTATATCTATCTTACTATATATAAAATTGTAAGGGTTTTTCTTCGACCGCGCTAACCGAGAAAACTACTGGACCGATTTGGCTGAAATTTTTTTTGGCTGAAACCTGACACTTTGCTGAAGGTTTTAGTAACACTTTTGTCAGTAAAAAAAGTTCACAAAAGTTTTTATACGCATTTTTCCACACATAGTGTTTTATCTAATTTTTTTTTTATTGATCTTTATAACAACCCGGCAACTGTTGCCATTAGTTACAAATTACAATTGGTAATAACAATTATTAACAAGTATGTATATTTATATGTCAGTATATCAATTTTATTATGTGTTTGTATACCTACATTGTTAATCGCTATTATCTAGCATTAATAGCACATAGCTAATATCGGCCGAGTTATGGCGAAAAAACGATTTGAGATCTGCTAAAAATACAATAATATTTCGAAGATATTCGGATTCATACATTTTAATAACGCTCTAAATCAGTCGGATTTCATCCAATCCGGTCCAATAATAACTTAATCGACGTAGAATTTCCTCGCGGTTCTAATGAGACCAATTCCAACCCTCAAAGTCTAATAGCGGCTGAGTTATGAAGAAAAAACGATTTGAGATCGGCTAAAAATACAATAATATTTCGAAGATATTCGGATTCATACATTTTAATAACGCTCTAAATCAGTCGGATTTCATCCGATCCGGTCCAATAATAACTTAATCGACGTAGATTATAAATTTCATAAAAAATTAAAGGTTTATTGAGCATGCTAATAGAGTTAAATTTCGGGTAAGTGGCCATTTCGTCATCATGCCGAGAGCGCCAAGAGCACAATGGAAAAATGCAACTGCCAATGCAACTCGAATGTATAACAGAAGGCAACAAGATAACACACCAGAACGTTCTCAAACACTTGCACAGGAGCAACGTAACGCTTTGAGGATGAAATCAGAGTTTAATTATCAATCCAAGATTGATTATTTAAATATTAAAGCGCTTCAAATAGGACCATTGACTATATTATGTCCTAAGTGCTATGTAAAAAAATGGAAAGATGAAACCCGTGGACTTTGCTGCGCTGACGGTAAAGTTGTTTTACACCAATTTGAAGATCTTCCAGACCTAATTAAAAGTTTAATTGATAATTCTCACCCTCTATCAAAACATTTCTTTGATAATTCTAGACGGTATAATACTCTGTTTCAAATGACATCGTTTGAAGCAAACGAAATAGCTGAAGGGAACTTAATGCCCTCTTTTAAAATGCAGGGTCAAGTGCATCATTTAATAGGTAGTTTATTACCCGAAATTGGAAATAATGCTAAATTTTTACAAATATATTTTTTTGTCAGAGTCGGATCAAATATCTATTCGAACAAATATGATTCCAAATTTAAAAAGAGGTCTCATTGAATCATTGCAAAGGAGTTTTGCGTGAAAATAATCACCTCATACACCTTCAGTTATAATCTATAGTCGAGGACTTTTGATGAGTTGCAAAACTTTAAGTTAATTATTCATGCTGACAGAGTTCCTCAAGATAAATACAGAGGTCAATATAATGCACCTACCATCGATGAAGTAGCTATATTATTAGTTAATGAAGATAAAGGTTCCAGAGATATAGTTCTGCACGGTCGGGGTGGACACTTGAGTCGAGTTTCCGAATTTAATAGATCTTATGATGCACTGAAATATCCGTTGATGTATACTAGAGGCGAAGACGGTTATCACATTAATATTTTACAGAAAAATAACCAAAATCGAACAAAAACTGTCTCCTGCATGCAATTTTATTATAGGTTTATGGTTAGAGAAACAAGTTTAAATCATCTACATTATTACAAAACATTATTCAGCCAATTCGCCGTAGATATGATGGCAAAAATGATTTCTGAAAGACTACACTTTATTCGTATAACCATCAAAAACAACTACGTGCGGATGATTATGTTCACCTCCAAGATGCTGTTAACAATGATGCAAATATTAATGCTAATAACGTGAGGCAACAAGTAATTCTTCCCTCTTATTTTACTGGCTCCCCACGTTACATGCATGAAAAAAATCAGGATGCCATGACTTATGTTCGTAAATTTGGCCGTCCAGATTTAAATATTACTTTCACATGCAACCCGGAATGGCCGGAAATAAAAAAATTATTATTTCAAGACCAAAAGTCGTTTGATAGACATGATATAATCTCTAGATTTTTTCATCTCAAACTAAAAAAGTTTATACATGTATTAAAAAATAAATTAAAAAATAAATAAATGTTTATAGGTAGCATAACATTTGTTTTCGCTGGTGATTTCCGTCAAACCTTACCAGTGATCTCTAAAGGTACTCGAGCTGATGTCGTTAATGCTTGATTAAAATCTTTCCCTATATGGAACTATGTTGAAAAACTTTATTTGCGAACAAACATGAGAGTTTATTTATGCGGAGGGGACGATATTTTTCCAGCACAGTTGTTGGAAATTGGAAATGGAACTTTAGAAAATGAAAATGGTTACATTTCTGTCAATCACACGATTAGACGGGTGGTCAATAACGTGGAAGAGTTGATTTCTACAGTTTATCCTGACATTTTTAATCTGTCCAATAAATTTTATCAGTGGTTATGTGAAAGAGCTATTATCTCTCCGAGAAATGTAACAGAAGGAGAAATTAATGATATCATCCTTCTAAAATTCGATGGACACTCACGTGAATATCTATCTATTGATACAGTTACATCAACAGATGATGCTATTCATTATCTACAAGAATTTCTCAATTCTCTTTCTCCTTCGGGATTTCCTCACCATAAGCTAAAATTAAAAATTGGTGCTCCAATTACATTATTACGTAATCTTCAACCACCGAACTTATATAACAGTACAAGATTACAAATGAAATCGTTGCGAAATAGTATTATAGATGCCGTAATTCTTACAGGGCTAGTAAAAAGAAAAATTGCATTTATTCCAAGAATTCCCATGATTCCCTCTGACTTGCCGTTTTTTTTCAAACGGCTTCAATTCCCGGTTAAAGTTTCTTTTGCCATTACGATAAACAAAGCGCAAGGTCAAACATTCAAGTACGTTGGCGTAGATCTTCGTACAGAGTGCTTTTCACATGGACAATTATACGTGGCATTTTCTCGAACATGGGACCCGAATCATTTTATGATTTTAATCTTAACAGGAGATAAAACAAAATACGTCATATACTCAGAAGTCTTATAAAATTCTTATATTAATTCTTTATCAACCATAAATTATTTCTTTTTTATCTGTATTTATTTTGAATAAAAATATATTTATCATTTATAACGCTAGAAAAATTTCAATCCGTTTTCATTAACCGTATTTTTATATTTACTTGCCGATCACATTAAACAATTTATTTGAATAAAAAATTCTACATATCATGGTCCGAATGTAAAATAAACAACCAATCACGGGCGAAGCTGTGACGGGTCGGCTAGTAATATATAATTCACTAAAATGGTCATTGGGTAACTACAGTATATTTAGGTTTACAAACCAAAATACAGTAAACGATAAATTATGTTCATTATTTAATCAGTAAATTAATATTATAGATTTCATAATTTTGCTATGAACCTTTAGCAATCAGTAATCAAAATGTGTGGCCCTTGTGGCGATTATCAGCTCTACCATAAATCATGTATATTCATAAACTATTGATAAGACTTGTCGTTCTAGCAAGGTGGGTATAAATAATATTATAATATAATATAATCTTGGCCTTCATGGCCCATATAATCTGTTTTTATTTTATATTGATTAGATTATGGGATTCTCGTTTTCTTTAAAGTTTTGGTTATAGTTTGGTAGTAATAAAAATTATATGACGTCTCTACATTATTTTTTATTGCTCATCAAAATTTAAAATATTTTTCATTTTAAAGTAACTTCTAAATAATAGAAGATTTAGACAAGGCGCCTTCTCACCCCAGTATAATATTGAAGCTGCAGGAATCTCTCAAGGAGTGACCTTGCACCAGATCTCTACAATATTTTTACTTTTGACGCATCTCAAACTTACGACACAGTGCCACTTTTGCTGATGACACGGTTATTCTGCCAATGAAAAAAGATATAATTTCGACTGATCATTATCAACAACATCACGTAAACCTCATATAAGCTTGGTCCAAAAATTGGATGATAAAAATGAACGAGAGCAATAAGTAAATCAACTCAAGACCTTTTCCCTCTATCATGGCGAATTTCTCGCAATCAATTTAATAGTGTACTTAACAATTTAAATTCATAATGGAACAAAATATCTCGATATTGTCTAGAATTTAGACAAACATCTCACTCAGGACCCTTACCTAGAAAATAAAAGACAATTGGCAAATGTAAGACTTAATCTTTTTCGAACTTTCTTAAAATCTAAGTTTAAACTCAAACACAAACTATTTCTAAACGATACCATTATCAGACCACTTTGGACCTATGGACGATGGACCTATAATGTCATACAAATCTGGAGTCCAGCCAAGCCTTCAAACCTATGTTCGTATAGCTTTTTTAAATATCACTCTACGTACATATCATTGCAGAAGCTCCCTGCCTCCTGATATATAAGTGGTATATAACAAACCTGCAAACTCTTCAAAATTACTTACAAATTAATAAAGTTTGGTACTGACTCAAAATTAGCACACTAACGATTTCACTCGAAACTTCAAACTATGTCTTCCATTTTTATCCCTGATGAACCTTCACGCAGATTAAAAAAAAATTGGGGCCGTGAATAACTTCACTTTAAAAAAAAAATCTTCAACGTACATTGATCAACATTCATCAACCTAATAAAATCATAAGCATTAAGCTTAATATTAATAATATTTATAGCATTATAACGATACATGTTTTTACTCTTTATCAGTTATCACGGATAAATATAATAATGTATAATAATTAACAACTGTATACAAGTGTAAGAGTATAAGCATTTGTTGTAGCATAGGGTATATTTAATATATTTATAGACAGTAGAACCATTGACTATAGAATAAATTAAATTAGAATAAATAAATCCATAATCAATGGTAGAACTATAGAATATATTCTATATTGAATGGCATTAGATATTAGCTCCAAAAAGTAAACTGTTATGAGTATTCATTATCGTTTATTCATGTTTTTAGCTGTTCGTATGAGAATTAATTAATTAATTGTTTTCATGAATAGAATATAGTGTAGATCAGTAAAAACTAAAATCCAAATTAAAACTATTGAGATAAAACGTTGGAATTATATACATATTATGATTGAAATAGAAAATATAATACATTTTTCTTTAGAAACAGGGATGAATTTATTAATTAATTGATTTATCAAATAATCTAATATTAATGATTCACTTTTTAATTTTCTTAAGATCTTCGGTTATTCATTTTATATTAATTTAATATTTTTTCGTAAATATAATGAATTATGATTTCATCAATCTTTTGGAATATGATAATTAGATTTTAGTCATGGCCATAGGTACACATAAAATAATATTCTTTTTTTGATATTGGTCGGTATTGTATTTTTACATGTTGGTCAATTTTAGTTTCTGAGTGAAACGAGGAACGTATTAGTTTTACCATGATGTGTTTTTTTTTTGTAGATGTCATAAACTTTATTTCCCGAGGTAGGTTTTCGATCCCAAATGTTGTATAGTTTGTACCTTTTCTTTTTTTTTGGTTTTATTTTCAGGTAATTTTTTGACTTTCTCAATATTTTTCCTAATAATTGTGGAGAACTGACGAAAACTGTGAGAAAACAGCAAAATTTACGAAATGCCGATTTTCGTCAAAATCCCTGTAAAGTGTAACTCAATCCTATGGTGGAATCTCACTTTTTTTAAATTTTCATTCAAGATTTTTCTGAGTATCATTATTTTATAACAATTTATACAGATGTTATAAAAATGTCTTTGAATAAAATCTTGTTGAACTGTCAAATAGTTGGTTAAATATGTTGTTTTACTAGTATTTACTAGTAACTAAATCCCATAAATGAATCAACTACCTTTTGGCTTCTAGTTTGTATTACTATCAACTATTAAGTGAAACATTTACGTTTAGTGCTACATATTATAAGTCATATAAATCACTAATTGAATAAGATTTTAGAAATAACAGTTTTTTTTTATTGTATTGCTAGTATAGATGAAATATGGTACCTTTTGGCTTCTAGTTTGTATTACTATCAACTATTAAGTGAAACATTTACTTTTAGTGCTACATATTATAAGTCATATAAATCACTAATTGAATAAGATTTTAGAAATAACAGTTTTTTTTTTATTGTATTGCTAGTATAGATGTAATATGGTAGTGAAAATTATAATCTGTTACATAAATATCATTTGGAACTTGGAACTTGGAATGCATCGTAGTAGTTGATAACATTTTTCGTTGTTAGTGTTATTATATTTATATATGGAAACATTATAATAAAATCAGTACCTTCAATTTATTATATAATTGTATAAGATCAAAAGTCTAAATCAGTTGTATAATTTGTGTTATCATTTAATAAAAATTGTTGATGCTAAAATTCAGTCAGAAACTATAAAGTATAAATTAAGTTTTTAAATAAAATATACCTATATTAACACTAATAACTCATTCATAACTTATATATAATTTAATTATGGGCGCCCACTGACATTTTATGAGAGAGGGACATAATGAAATGAAACACTAAATATTAAATATAAAAGTTCATACCATGTATAATTATTATGAAAGCCTGCATTATTACATGACAAATTGACAAATATTATATTGTTTTTTTCTTCATCAATTATAAATTTTTAAAACTATAATAATATAGTAAAAATATCAATGAAATATTTACTTGGACAATAAAAAAGGTTCAAATTTTTAAATTATATATTATATTTTTAGTCCAGGTAGGGGGTGGGCAAATGTCCCTTAGTTTCCCCTACCCTCCGGGCGCCCATTATAATATTTATGAGTTATGACATATTGTTTCATCATCACTGTATAATGTTTTCTAAATTATTTTAGTAATTAAATTATTGTATAATTATTACAATAAATAATAATATATGCGTATATCTATTTATTATTTTCATTTTCCTGCCAACATCTCAAAAAAATGCAGGAAATTAGTCAAACTAGGTATCTAAAAAAAATATTAGTCACATTTGTTTTATGTTTTATTTTAGCATATGGTTTTCATAATTTAAAAATACATTTTGAATTTATCGATATAAAAGATAAGCGTTGCATCCTTCTATGTAGCCATGCAGGTATTCTATGTTAAGCCGCGTCCAGACTGAGATAACTTGTTAATAATTTGTGAAAACATTTTGTTTAAATAACATGTTTCTAGCATCGTTTTCATAGAAATTAAAAAAAAATTGTCAATAACATTTATATTTTAGCATAATTTATTTGTTATACCTCGTAGACGGATAACAAAATACAAATAACTTGTTAGAAACATCAATATTAGTAACGAATTTAATACAATTTCTCTGGTTTTGTCAGAAACATTTGTTATTAACATTTGTTTCTAACAATGTCATCTCGGTCTGGACTCGGATTACCACCTATCTAAGATAGGTATGATTAGGTATATCAAACATAGATTACATAGGTACGTTGATACATTTTTTTCCTAGTATAATTTTATAATAAATGATTAAACATTGTATATATTTTAAATATGATATGAATAATAAATATCTTATTCATCATAGACAGTTTTAAGATTCTGAGCAAAAAAAATATAATTATTTAAATATTATGAGGTAAAAGGAATTTACTATACACTGCTACTCGTATATAGTAATGTTATATAGGCTTATCAAATTATGTATCTATCAATTATATTATAATTATTGATGTAACTAAAAAATTATTTTCAAATTTCCCCAAAACATTCTAAAATCATAAAAAAAGAACAAATGTTTGCAAAAGGGTCGGTATATAAGAGCAATATTTAATTTTTCGATTAATTTAAATAATAATACATGGTGTGGCGGAACGGTCTGCCGCAGTCACTCTTCAGTGCTGTGGTTAATCACCGCCCGGCAGGAGTCGGATGGGTGACCACACAGCTCTAGCGGCGTATATACTTCCTACGTGTTCAACCCCCTACAGTGTAGGGCCTACACTCTACAGTATCACTAAACAATTAAATAACCTACAAACAAAAGCCCAGGTGGATACATTGGCCTCAGTTACAGGATCCTCCTTAAACAAATAGACCAATAAAAAAAAAATAAAAAAAAGTATATATATTTTACACATTTATGTAAACCGTACGATGAATTAGCGATTATATGTACCGAGTCTACAACATCACAATACATATATAGAAATGTATGATACTATGATATATCATATATGGGATTCGTAGTTTATTAATAACGGTTTTTCAATTATGATAGAGACACAATTATTTATAAAATTTCTTTCAAATCAATTGACATCATTCCCAGTACCTAATTATGACTCATAATTCCAAGTATATCATACAAAATGTGTATTCAACTAACTTATGCGTTATTTAAAATTATTCTTAGTTGTGGTAATGCGGTCCTTGTTTTTTTTAAAATTAAAATTTCATTTTCATGGATCAAAGATTCTTAATTCTTAGTATAAATGATATTTTTGATATTAGGCATAGCACACATTGGACATTGGGAGAGACAGAACCAGAAAAGATAATCAGTCTACCGGGTGATTCATAAACCAAGCTCTTCCCTTTTTTTGACCGTAAAAATGCTTAAATTTGGATTTTTTTTTAATATTCACTTTACCATACCTTTTTTTTCATTCTACCTTATGGGTGTCATGTGGCGAAAGAATCTTTTTTTATAAACAGAAACACCACTTTTCATTGCGGTATTTCATTGACGTCATTTTTATGTGCATTTTAATGTGTCGAAAAGAAAGCAAAATTCGAACAAGTAGTTTTTGAATTATTCTTATTTAAGTATTAAGGAAAATAGTCTTATAATACCTTTTATATTATGATATAATTTTTAATTACATGTAATTGTTAATTACTACTGATTCAAGATAACGCGGATTTTACACTTTTTATACGAAATTTAAAATTTTAATAATTCTGAAAGTATTGGTCCGAATTTTGATTACGTTTAATACGTTACATCAAGAGTTCTAGAAAAATTAACTGGATTATATTGACCTTAAAAATCAAGATACTCCTATTTGAGAAAAAAAGTTTGTATAGTTTAAGGTGGCATAAAAAGTTATAGAAAACATAGATTTCATGATAACTTGAAAATTAAAAACAAATATCCAAATTTAAAATTAAAATTAAATAAACCCTGAGAAAATAATGTGTCATTGATATTTATTAACTTAGGTATGTACTCACGTTATAAACAGTAAATAAAAATGCGCTTACCATGAACAAACTTAAATTACAAATATTATATTAATAAGCGAAGAAAATTAAAAGTGGATACTAATGTCTTATAAGTTATAAGTTTATAACCTATTCCCATTTTATTAATTTTGTTGGTACTGCTCAAAATATGTTTTACTATAAATCAAAACACAGTCTTAAACTGTTATACAATCGTGTCTCTATAACGATATAAAATTTCAAATCATAATATTTATGATCCCTGATTAATTTATATATACTTAATTTGTACAGTTTAATAAAATAATAAAATTATAAAGGCCGATCACAGAAGTTATAAGTTTTTGTTAAAATTTATGGGTATTAAAAATAAAAAGTATACAGTTATTTTGTAGTTTGAATTATAAATTATTTTTATAAATAGTATCAACTATCATGTCACATACCTACTTTTATTTTTATTGTGATGTAGTATATAATATTAAAATAGAGCGATAATTCTAGGTAATATTAGGTACAGGGACGAGTGAATGATATTGCTATACAAGTCTATTAAAATTGAAACTTTTTAGGTATTATAACTTTTTGAAGGTACCTTATTGCTCACAAAAAGAAAAAGATTTTTCTTTTTACTTTTCATCGGTATTTTACAATTATTCAGAAAAAAATTGGAAATTTTATAAAATGAAGCCCCTAAGTCAGTAGTTCTCAACCTTTTTTGATTTAAGTCACCTTAAGCCACTAGAATCATACACTGCGTCACCCTAACATCAAAATAATAAAATTCTTAGCTGTATATTTTAAAATTATTTTTTTATTAAAAAAAAAAAATATAGTACACAAAAAAAGCATGTTCAAAACGTTGACACTTTAAATTTAAACAAATAAACATTAAATTAGCAAATAAAAAAAATAATGATTTATATAAATTTAATGTGAAATTTGACCCTGGTGTTTTTTACAAAGTTGGTATATAGTGGTATAGGGGTATAATATATTTATTATAAGAAATAATATGATTGTTTTCCAAAAAATTAATTTTTTAAATTTTTTTTCTTTTCTTGTTAAAATTCTGCTTCACCCCTAAGCTAGGTTCACCCCGGTTGAGAACTACTGCCCTAAGTACTAACTAGACAACACTTTCTACCGGCGATCAGAAACCTCCTATGATTGTAATGATCTGTTCGAATCCTGTTCGAAATCGTGCACACAGCCAAAAAAATTAATTTTCCGACGCTTTTTTGCGACTTTCAGCTTTTAGTTAAAAATTGATTTTAATATAAATTTGTAGTATCACACAATAAAGAAAATCTTGTATTAAATGTTTAAATCTTAAGTATTAAAATTTAAAGTCTTATACATTTTTAACTACAAAAATACGGATTTATAATCAAACACACGTACATTTTTTTTATTATACTCAATTTTTA
Organism: Periphyllus acericola; assembly: GCA_949715065.1. Lineage (NCBI taxonomy): Eukaryota > Metazoa > Arthropoda > Insecta > Hemiptera > Aphididae > Periphyllus > Periphyllus acericola. The sequence continues at coordinate 5,033,951 of OX454265.1, read as the reverse complement.
TTTATATATATGATATATATGTGTCGGAAGAACTTAGTATTATATTTTTGTCGTACCTATTAATCGACAATTTACAGAAAAAGTTAAAAAAAAACATGAAATTTTTAAATACATATCAATAAATGGATCAAAACAAGTAGAAAAACAAGTTTACAATCACTAAGTACGAATGTCAAGTACTTACGAATGTTATTTTTTGAGTTGTGTCGAAAAAATAAAATATATTTTGTTAAAAAATGGTATGCCGTAAATTTTGCTGTTTTATGGTAATTTTTCGTTAATTTTTCTCAGTTGATCGGAGCACTTTTGGTCGAGATAGTGTACACAGGTCACAGACACAAAAAAATACACATTATGATAAAACCAATACGTTTAACTCAGGACCTAAAAAATTACTAATTTAAGGCACATTTACCAAAAACTAAAAATAATTTATATGATAAAATATTGTACGAACTAATAAATTTTATAAAGTGTACAAATTGTTGAAAATATTTAATTAATATTAGTTTATACTTTATTTCTGTTTTATATTTTATACGTGAAACAAGGAGACTATTGGTTTTACCATGAGTTGTGTTTTTTTTGTATTTGAGCATATGATTACCTATTCTGCATAAGGCTAGGTCCACATGGAGAGCGTTAAACGCGCGTTTATCCAACGCGCGTTTTTAGTCACTGTTCACATTAATTACAGATTTTAGACGTTAAGCGCGCGTATAACTATAGTCATTCGTGTTTTATATTCCGACGAAGATGCACACAACAGAAGCTGTATGCTTATGGACCCTATATAGACGAATGCAGCGTCGTAGGCAAAGAAATAGGAAATACTGGGTTCATCCTATTTTAAAAAACAGGTACTTAGTACATGCTTGTACATCACGCTGTATCCCAGTTTAAGAAATTATGAACCAACATTTTTTTACTATTTTCGTATGTCGATTAAATCTTTTGATGACTTGTTGGAGCAAATCAAAGAAGAAATTGTGCAATAAGATATTGTATTTCACCTGAAGAAAATCTTATAATTACATTGAGTTAGTCACGACTGGTCATGTCCCAAATCGAGGGCCTTTTTTCGATTTCATCGATGAAAAATTCATTATTAAATTCTTCCATTGTTGACGAAAAAAGGACGTAACGCCTTGAAATACGCGTTGCCACTGACCACATCAATGCAAACCTGTACAAAATCATATATACAATATCAAACGCGAGTCAACTCGACAGGTTTTTTGCGTTAGCGCTGCGTTGAACGCGCGTTGCTATCCAACGCGCGTTACCATGTGTACAGTTAATAGCAATTAATAGTAATTGTAAACGCGCGTTTGGCTAACGCGCGTTTAACGCTCTTCATGCGAACCTAGCCTAAGGGTTGTTCCGATAATCACGATGATTATTGATAAAAAATTGTGTCTAGTTGGTATTTAGTGGGGGGAAGAAGGTATTTTTTTATTTTCTCAACAGTTTTCTCAATTATATTGAGAAATATATAGATTTTTTTAATAATGATGAATGATGGTATTATATACTTACACAATATCAACTCCTGATTTAATTTTCAAAAATTAAGCTTGTTCACACTCAAATATTAAAAATATATATAATATATTTCCATATGGTTAATTTTTTCTTCAAAACAACACGATAAATAAACTAAAACACCCTAATTATATGTTTTATAAATTATATAAAACATATTTATCATTGTTAATTATTATGTACCTACATATTTATACGTTATAGTATAATTCCCTAAATATTTGTTTATTGTACAATAGTTCCGCATGAATTATGAGTATGATTTTACGAAAATCTTTTAAGTAAGCCATGTAATATTTATATTATTTTGAAAATATCTCTCTCAAATAATTGTAATTTAAACGGAAGCCCTGCAAGAATATAAGTACCGTTTAATAAAGTCAATATAGTAGTTGTAGCCCGTATATATCTCCCCACCCTGAGCGTATTTAGACAGCTTGTTCATTTATTATTATGTTTCGAGCATGTGTTCGTCATAGCCTTCGCAAGAGTTAAACAGTATACGAGTATACTCTCGCTTTTCAGTGTATTTTTCTTATTTTGTTTTTTTGTCTACCAATTGAAGTTCTGAAATGCTAGTATATTTTATTTAAATTGGCAACAAGTATATGAGAGCCTGTGTTATGACATTAAATAAAAGGGTGCTTAATAAAACCAAGGATCATCAATGTACAATGTTGAGTACCTAACAAAATTAATATTTTACACGTTTAAAAAATTAATTTAAGATCATTTATTGGAATAATCAATTTTATTTGAGTAATCTTAGTTTTGTTAATCAAAATTCGTAATGTACATAATACACATACAATATTTTATGCAATAGAATACCAACAACTCGAAGCCCAAAAAATTTCACAGAGTGTAACTTTTCTCCGAATTATCGAGAATTTGAACTATCAATATTCTAACGTACTAATTAAAAAGAAAATTTTTCGTTTTATGCTTTTAAGAATTACTCAACTGTTATCTTTATTTGAGTGAATAATGGATAAACGCATAGCGGACCATTAAGGTACCGGGTCCAGCAGTGAAACGGGATGATTACAATATTTAATTGTTGGTAATGAATTTATTTTTATTTTAACAATATAAATATAAGTACAAGGGTAACCTTTAGGTGTTCAATACAAAAAAAACTTATCACAACTTGTCCATTTTCCAGTGATTGAAGACACACTTTTTTAGCAAGATGGTACAACAATCCACACTTCAAGAGTATCGACGAATGCTGTGAATGCTTTATGTTGTCGGGCAGCGTAATTTCACGGAACGGGGATATTTCATAGTCCCCTCGCTTTCCTGATTGGAATCCTGTGATTTTTTTTTACAAGGGTACCTTAAATCAAAAATGTTTAAGGAAAATCATCCGAGAGCTATACAAGCCCTAAAACAACGCATTTGGGACGAGATTGAAGCTGGTAATATGCTGCGAGAGGTCTGCAAAACTTCTAAATTCGGCTACAAGATATTATAAAAAAGTTTTTATTTTATTGAACAACAAATATAGGTAACTCTTGTACTTTATAATTATATTGTTTAGATAAAAACTTATTAATTCTTTAAAAAAAAGAATAATTCAATTTTTAAATCATCCCGCCTCACTTCCGGACCAGGTACATCAATTTAACATAATGGGCATACATTTTGAATATTTGTAAATAATATTTTATAATAATTTAAAATTTCAAATTATTCAATAGTTAAAATTAAAAATTTAGCATTTTTTAAAATAGTTTCAACAACTCTTGATTTTAAAAATTAAATTAATAAACTTAGACTATTTTATGTACTTCGTTTATATTATAGTAGGTACCTAAAATATTTATCTAAAGACAATACGAGTATCCAATATTGTTAACGTAATTGATATAGAAACCCGCTACAAATTCTTAACTAGGTATGTAAAGTAACAAATATTAAAATACAAAAAAAAGTTTACCTAAGATAATATTAGCAAACCCAAAGGTTATTAAATGTTTATAGAAAAGGATAAACTAGAAAAAATGTAAAATAAAGCATTTCGTTCTATAATTTTAGTTTAGTACCTATTTAAAATAAAAAAATTAAAATACAAATGGTTTAAATAAATTATTTGACATTCCGTAAATGAAATGTAATTATTAATTTATCTAATAATGGATGAAATTACATATTGTACTAAGTATGTTTGGTCATACCATAATCGCAAAATATACGTACATATTTATGTTTATGGACAATGATGAAAAATGAAATAACTTTTTGTGAAATAGGGTATTTAAATTTGAGCCCATGTTTAAATGAATGTTGTCTAACTCTGACCATACTCGTACAAACAAAATAATTAATATATTTTAATGTATAAGTATGTAACTATATAAAATATATCTAACATTTAAGTTTGAACTATTTAATACATTTGTATAACATATAGATTTATTACGTGGTTATAATTTTAACGGGCTCATATAACATTTGTTTTTTCATATTTATGTTGATTTTCGTATTCAAATTGTATATTATAAATCAACAGTACCAGATGAAACGATAAGAGCCTACAACCCCTCCCCCCAACCCCAAACGCGTGCATGTGCACACATACTCACACATACCTTCACAATACGTGTCTACGTCAAACATCGGTAGACTACATGTAATACTTATTATTCATTATTCTGCTTGGTTTAAGAAGCCATTGACATTTCACAAGTTATGGACCAGTTGATATCTTGTCGCAGCTTGTATTATTTGTACAATACTCGTATAATTATGTTAAATAATAAATAGATTATATTTCCAATTGTTTAAATTATATTATATAATATGAGTAAAATAATTAGAATACGTTGCAATAATTGTTTTAAAACCAATCTAGTATAAATTATGTAAAATTGAGTTAAATTTAAAATATTAAGCAGATTCCTAATGTTATAATATACATCAATATTATACACTATTTAAATACGAAATATACCTGCATTTTATATGCCATATGCATGTAGGCAATGGGGTTATTTATTATAAAATATTAATTTGTCACATCTTGCTCAGTTACTTTATGATAATACGTCAAATTCGTCTGGCCAGGAGGTATTTCTAAGTCATTCATAAATCTTTCGATGACATTTATATCTGGCTTGCACATGTTTCAACCAGTCGTCTTGTGATTTTAGCCTTCCAAACAAAATATTCCTTAACATAATTTCGTGTCAGACATGTTACAATGATACGTTTGCATACCATATTAGTATTAAAGAATATTTTTTTTAACACATACTTAAACTTACATGCATTTTAGACTTAAGTACAAGAAAAAGTTATCTATGAAAATTACATTACATGTACAGATAATTTAAGAAAAATTATATGTATTTAAGTTAGAAATCGAATAGTATAACACAATATTATATTATGGGTCTTAAAATTATAAAATATCAACATACAAACACTATATGTATGTTATAATGATAAAAATGTATTTTAATACTTTTAATCTAATTATTTATGACTAAGCAATATATTAATATTTGAATTAAAATTTCTTTAAAACATGAATGTAACTTAATATGTATAGCCGTATAGGTACTATCGTACCGATTTACGTCGTGATGATTGGACTAAGTGAATATTATTTAGGCTCGGGTTCAATGGCGAAATCACTTCCTCAATAAGGTTTTTTTTTAAAACAGTTATGGTTTGAAACTACCTATTATAACCTTATTTACAGTATAACGTACACCTCAGAAAATATTTATACATCTCCCCTCCCCCAACACTTATACAACCTCCCACACAAATCTGAATTCGCGCTGGATTTTATATTTATATTGTAAGCAGGCAATGTAATCAAAATAGATGAACATACGCTAAATATGCTCTTAAAATGAAAAATAAAACCAATATTGCTTAAATACAAATATAAGGATAAAACAGTTTCAATTTAAAGTGCCATGATTGCAGATGGTGATGGTTCATTATTAAATTATTAAAATGTTATTAATTAAGAAAAATGTATGACCAACATATTTTTAATTAGTTCATATATTTTTTTTCTAGATTTTATTATTCCTTTTTTATTTAATAGCTATTTTAATAGCTTTTTATTTTAAAAATTAGTATTGACAATACTTATACATTTAAAAATTGTTTACATCATTTTTTTACCTTTATTTAAACGCAATTTCACGTCTTAAAATAGTAAATTAGTAACTGCATGTCAAACAATAATCAAATTATAAGTTCAATGATATTACGAGTCTTTAAATTTCGTCTCCGATGTATTATAATTTTTTATCGAAAATGTAAATTAATTTTGAAAAAATAAAAACATACGATATCTAGGTAGGTAATGGGACTCTTTGCTAAAATGTATTAGTTAATCTAAGATACTTACAAAAAGTAATTCTCAATACAGTTTAAAATGTTTAAATACTAATATTATGTTTATTATTTAACAGAAATACCCAATTATAACTTAAAATTAAAATTTTTACAAACATAAACATATTTAGGAAAATATTTTGTAGATTAAAAATAAAGATAAGGTTTGATATTTAAACGGCCATTAAATCTATACCGTATGTCCGTATATTCTACTACTATGTACTTGTAGTAATGCATTGCACATATATTAAAAATCTTTTTTAAGTTAATAATTTGTTACATATTTTAAAATCAATAAAACTACATAATATACACATATTAAATAATAATAAAAATTCGGAATCATATTATACTTGTACATTATCAGTTATCGCTGTATAATAATTATAATTTAATAATCATAAATTAAAATAGTTTTGTATTAATTTTTAAAATTCGATAAAATCTATAATCAATCACTTATTTAACAAAATAATAATTTAATGAAAAAATTAGGTTACAATAATGATACCTTAAATATTACCACAATAGCTGGACTCGTTTATCTTAACACAGTAGGAATATATCTTTCTCGAAGATTTATGGGTATCTGAGGACATCATTACCTGACAGTATTAGACATATAAATTATCACTCTAATCCTGCCAAAGTAAGACGTTAACAGATCCAAAATATAGGAAATATGTTCAATATTTTCATAACGATCATACATGGAATACATTAACTAACATACGCGGTGTTTACAACAATATTACGGTTTGCCTTTTCACAAAAAAAAATGTGCTTACAAATAATAATAATACAACCTATAATTATACAAAATAATTCAAAACAATAACAATCCTCGTATTTTAAAAGTAAAACAATAGAGAAAAAATAATCATTAAAACGCCTAGTATTTAATAGTATTTTAAATTATATTTAATGGCTAATCAATTACAATTTCAATAGGTAATTAAAAAATATTGAAAGAATCTCAAATTATGATAAAAAATAAGGAAGTAAAGTTATTGATTTATAACGAATGACGTTGGAACAAACGATATACACTTAAAATGTAAATAAATAAAATAATTAATTACTTACAATTTTAAAACGTAATAACTTTATAAAAATGATGTATAAACTCACTAACCTGTGACGTATTTTAGTTGAAAACCAAACAGCGCGCCGAATATTAATATTTAAGTCATGTGGGTCTACATAGTCAATATAAATTTTAAATAATAATAAATAAAAAAATATGATTAGGGCAATCTTAAGACTAATAAAAATTAAAAAACGTAACTTACACGAATAAAAAAAATAGTAAAGAATTATTATAGAGAAAACTACGTTACTAAACCCGAGATCGTTCAGCTTATCTGTCCGACTGAGTACTGACGCGCTGAGTACGTTGGCTCTTACATAAATATATCGGGTGCGCGCAAAGGTCGATGAGCGCTAACGGTGACCTAAGCTGTACCAAGATAACGAGAAAACATGATCTTTAACCTTTTAAATGGGGCAAACAGCCTTATCTAATGTGATAAAACACAGTGTGAGGTTTCATAGACGGTTAAATCAATATCATGAGAAACCCACAAACATATTATGCGTGCATAATTTTCATTAAATAATATTTCAAACCATCGTCCGATGTGTTACTAATTCACAAGATTAAAAACGCTCAGGGGGTCCTAAAATTTATTAGTCATATCGTATAAAAAAAATTAAAATTCTATTCGACCATTTGTTAAATTTTTTTTTAATTAATAATAAATAGGTTTAATAATTAAAAAGTGATTTAATTGTTCTTATATATAAAAAAGAATCTTTTCAATAGAAAATTAACTTACAGAAGAACAATTTTTATATTTATTCGGCAAAAGGATTAACTAAAATGTTTCGATTAGGTCATATAGTTAAAATGAATTGCTGCTAAGATGAAAAATATAATATATTAGAATTTTAGCAATTAATTTTGATACGAGTTTTCTCAGTATTTGATAATCAATCATAAATTCATAAATCTTCTAAGAAATATTTATTGAATGCAACAAATTCAATAATAATTAACAACACACAACTATAATGTTAATAAAAAGTAGATATTGCATTCTTTTAAAATTTTTTTTAAACTCATCGTTTTTCAGTACAATTTATTATTTAATTTATAAAAAAGTATAAAATTAATATGATTTTTACAATAATATTAAATAATCTTAAAATATAATACAAAGTTTTTTAATTAAATTATTATGATAGCCTGTATTTTGTCATATCCTATCAAGATAAAATATATTTTTCTCATTTATAAAGTATAATACCTACATTCGAGAGTGAATAGTTATAGCACAATGAACGTCATGATTTAAATTTCGAAGTGAACATATTTATTATAAAACTCAATAATTTAGTATTGTACAATATCGTTTAAGTTATGTTGAAATACGTGATCGGTTTTTAGACTGATGGTTTAATGAAAAATAATTCATTGTATTTTTACCATATCGCTAACAAAGTGTATTTAATATTTGAATAAAGGTGCACGTGGCATAGCCTCGTATATCATATAATATAATATGATATTATAGTGTTAGAACAAATATTTAAAATCGAACTTAGATCCCGGGTAGCTCATTAGTAACACAGCCACTTGATGATATCCTTTGACCTTTAAGTTGAATATTTACGCAACAGGAAACGCCACAGTGCTGAGCAGATACATATACATAATGGTATGAAAAACGTATCGATTCGTGTAACGTTTCAATAATGTTGTAATTCTATAACGAAAACTGCACTGTTTTTTCCTTTTTTTTTTATCAGGAAAACAATTTATAAAAAATAATTTTTTTTTTAAATAAAACCAGTCGATCAATTGCAGCTATACCACATTAAGAACCATTAAAAGTGATTGAACGTATACACATCATATAGTATTCGGATTAAGTGAACGGTCTGATGAAAAAATGCATGTGTGTATTATTTTAGTTTACGACATAATAATTGTGAGGTGCACACTCGTAACGTGCACTTGAAAAAAACAAACGAGTAAACGCACGTCGATAATATTTGACACAGAAAACCAAAACCAGAACGAGTGGTTGACAGACGCGAACTGAAAAAGGCGTGGTCGTCGTCAAAGGTTCCTTTGCAGCAAACGGATCAAATACATAACGTTGCGTACAAAAGCTTTACTATAATATACACACTACATACACTCCCCGCCACTATATTAAATACATATAAACTATGTACATACACATACATGTGTATTATTATACATGCTTATAGCATATTGTATATATAATATTTTACTCATCGTATTTTCATTGCACGCGTCTGGGAATGCGGTTTCAACGTTTTTTTTTCTCTAAGCGGGTCTTCTAATCTTATCAACTGCGAACCGAGATAAGTTGTGTGCTCTATATTATTACCGCAACTATATTATTCAGTGCAGTCCGCAGTTGACATTACTATTAATATAAATTATAATATACAATAATTTGGTAAAATAAATATGTACATATATATATTATGTATAAACACACAGACCAATAATCGGTAGTCGTTGATAATACAAAAGAGGAAACATTATTGTAATATTACATAGCCATTGTATTTTTACTAAGTATATACAAAACATAAGTATGTTAATATTCTTTCTATTGATGATCCATCAAGTTTTAACAAAGATTAAAATATTTGAATATATTTTCGTTTTGTATACCTATACCTACAATAAAGTTGATTAATCCAATTAAAAGAAATTCTCATCAGATGATTGCAGTATACATAGTAGACATATTGTGACATTTGAAATGTGTTATTCATTTTACTATTAAAAAAAATCGAATGTCAGAAACACTTTTTGTTATCTGTAAAAATTGTTAGTACTTTTAGGTATTATGGAAAAATTTTTTTTAACATAATCAATGTAGGGTCAAAGACCAAGGAAAAAAAATTTTTAAATCGCGTGTTAAATGAATTAAATGCATATTCACTGTTATTACTTAAGGTTTTTGATACTATTATTTAAATATGATTTAATGTTGTTCACTCACGAGTACTATAACCTATATAGAAACTTATTTTGTAAACTTAAGGAATAATTATTATTTTTACCAAAAAGAGAAATATTTATTTATTCTACATTTGGTATTAAATACCTAAATACATTAAATACAAACACGAATAGGAATATTTAAGTAAAAATAAATATATTATGTGATATAACTTCTTAAATAATTTTTTTTGATAATTCTTAAAATATTTATAAATTAATAATAATACTAATAACTAAAAAGTAAGTTAAGCCAGAGTTTAAATTTAACAAATAACAGAATAATTTTAAAAAAAAATAGATATATATATACGAATATATACACGAATATGCTTAGTATATCACTCTGTATGCATACAATTCGTTGTAATTATCTAAGAGCTAAGGCAATAACATATAAGTTATAACTGGTTTAATTTGATTTGTAATAATAGGCGCGTCCTTATCGTTTTGCATACTTTTTCACTTTATCTATGTTTGTTATAGCGTCTCTCGAAAAGCAATGTTAATTATAAATTATGAACATTTGTATTTTACCAAATTTTAGAAAGTACCATTATTCATTATTTATTGGTTTAATTAAATACATACTAACGGAAACTTATATTTCAGTCATTTTTAAATACCACTGAACAATTACATGAATGAAATCTCTAATTATTTTATACAATACCTAATCGATGTTTGATTTTGCTATGTATAATAATTGTCTTTAAATTCATCAATCTCACCAAGGTGATTTTTAATGGCATTCTAAACATTCTATCAAATAACAATATGTTAGTATACAACTTCAAAGAAAAAATAAAATAAAAAGTATTATTATAGAGTTTGATTTATTATAATGAAAAAATTAATTCATCAAAATTCGAATCTAAGATATTTTTTTTACCACTTTTACTTCCACCCCCCTCGTATGTAATAATTATATTAGCCTATAACACGTTAATAGATTTGTTTTAATTCGAATCCTCAATAAACGAAGTATAAGTGGTTAAAGCCAATCTCAGTTCTCTTTCAATATCACTGCGCAATACTATTTCTGCTATGGTAGTTTACTTATAAGGTTTAATTCCTCCCCGAATAACTTTTCAGGTAAGTAACAGAGTAATCTCTTGAACTCGTTAAAATGTCATATCTATTATTATAATTTGTTTTACATGCTACCCATTTTGCATTTTACATTCTACGAATACCTTACTATGCGGTATAATGATATTTCGTACTTTTCAAGATAACTTTTAAACTGCTTATAGAATACTAAATTGCTTTGCTTGTGAAATATACATAGTTTAGATTCAATACACAATTATTTGTTTCATGTGTATGGCATATGTTTGTTAATTTATATGTGTTATGTTTCTATTAAACATAATAGAAAACTAATCTAAAACGTGTGTATAAATTATTTAAAAGTATGGTACTGATAAATTAATGCAGAGTAATTAGCTGAAATACGAAAAAAACCCAAATCGTAATTTTAATTATAATGAAACACAAAGCCAATGGTTCTAGTGTGTACCAAAATTTACGTTTATATATGTACATGTATATTATATAAGTAGATTTATATAAATCATCGTTTTTTTTATGATTAAATATTTTTTAAACTAATTTTAGCTTTCCCAATGGTGACAGCATCGAGTAAAGAAAAAACTGATAAAATATGTTCAAAATTAACGATTCTTCGTAAAAAAAAAATTACTATCTGAATTGTTCACATTAATTTTAGTATTACATTATATAATTTTGTATTAATTTTATCACTAACAGTACGTCAATACATTATATACTATACTGATAAGTGATAACTGTAGCTCTGTAAAAAATCGATAGTGAGTAATGACTTATAAACAAAATTCCCAATTACCTCGGTCAAATAGATTGTATATATTTAAAATGTATAAAAAGGCTAAATGTAAAATAGCTAGCTTACGGTGAACGTTGCCTTGATTTACACATTGGCGTGGGTCGAGCAGTCGCCAAGTTACAGAAGACTGTAAAATGAAACTATAAGGGCTTACTCGTCCTTGCCTGGTGCATATGTTTGAATGTATATCTGATGTAGTGATATTACATAGAATGTGTTTTAATAATGTCTACGATGGATGGGGTTGTATAGTATGTTATATAATATTCTCATTTACGAGCATTTTAAATTTTATATTTTATTTGGTGTGTGTGTGTTTTAAAAATAATCGTGTATAAGTAAATAATTGCAGTGAATGAATATAATTAGACCATATAGTAACTCACATATTTAAATTTAAATGTGAAGTGTCTAAAGAATAATGAGCATACATTAATATTTTATAACACTATTTATATTCGAGTACAATACCATTTTTATATTAAGTGCAGATTGCAGCTATATTAGATTTAGGTAAATTAAATATTATTTGTCTCAATAAAATAGTCCCTTGCAAACACACAAAATTGGTCTATAGCTATACGGTCGTTAAAAAAACTCTATCACGTTAGTAAATTGAGGATAACTAAATTGCCTTCAATATTGCTGTAGTCTCTATATGCAGTCCCTGACTGTTATAATGTCAACCATTTATTAGGCCCGTTTATTCTAGCTATGAATGTTGATGACCCTGATTTCGACCCCTATAAATTTACTCGTCGAAATTAATTTGATATTTATAAATATGAGTGATCGGTAGCTTCCTTTCAAGTTTAAACATGGTGATTGTTTATTGAAAAGAAATTAAAAATAAAAATAATGATTTAAGTTTATGGAGTATAGACAAATCTTAAATATCAACTAAATAAGTTGTATTCGGTATACCTAGTCATAGAACGTAGATAATAATTAGTAAAAGTAATTAATATATTAATTGAATTAAAAAAAATCATCCAACAGATTAACCTAAAAACGTAGTTAATTTAAAAAACACGAGTCCAACTTCATAGCTACTAAAATAAATGTAACATAAGTAATTATTCATTTGATTTTTATTATACAACACCATTTTGATATCAGCTTATAACATTTGATTATTTAAAGGTTAAAATAATTTAAATAACAAAAGTAAACTGAATTGTTTCTGCTTAATTTTTGAAATTGTACACATAATATTATATTAAGACATTAACATACTATTTTTTTACCAAGTTCTATAAATATATGTGTATTTTAATTAAATAGCACCTTTAAAAATTATTAACATTACAGCACAACAATTAGGTCTGGACTAATACAGAAGGAGTTGTCTATGTATTGATGAATATATTTTATGTTATAATGAGAATAATTTTATTGAACACATGAATTCTTAATCAATTTTAATTCATTTTTTTTTAAAGAAGTTGAGATTCACAATAATATCAATGTTATACAAGTTTATCTGACTAGTTTAAAAAATGTCTTTAATATTAATTATTAATTAATATATTAACTCAATGAATATTTAATACCAAACGATTGCATTTTCTGATAATGAAATTATGAAATCGTTTATTTTATCCAAATAATGTATCATGTAACGGTTTGGTTTGTTTTTCATATAATTATTTTCCATTTAAACCGAACGTTATTATATGATGACAAAAACAATAACAAATGCGAAATTCAAGAGCGTCGAATCATTTTTTTGCTATTTATACAACTTCAAAAACAAATCTTCGCCCTTGCCTATGTCATAATAATAGATACCACTTCGTTGCAATTATAGCTTTCTATAAATAAGCCGTGTGAATGGGCATGGTCGAGTATTTAAAATCGTGAAATACGTTGAAAATGTACTCTAGAACGAATTCCGTGTAGTCATATTTTAGAAACCACCTGTCACTTAGGTATCAGTAGTTAATGAAATTCTGTCCAACGACGAAATGCAAAACCATGATATTTTTTTACAAAACAGGTCAAAGATCGTAAACGGTCGATAATGTAAAACCATAGATGGTTAAGGATAAATTACTATTACCTATATAACAATGTACAAGACCTCCTTGTTCGTATTATAATATACTTGAATGTTATACATAATGTGTGACAGTGTGCATGGTGCGGTGTAATTTCCGTTGTTTATAAAACCACAGGCCGTTGTATACACGTATAGTGTCTTTAGAATAATTACTATTGAGTATTGACGTTGAAACTATAATATTCAGTTTTGATGCCATTGTGTCGGGGGATGGCATTTTCCAAGGGCGGAGTCTGACATCATGGACCCCATCCGGAGGGTTGCGAATGGCTTTTGGTCACGATTGCGCATTTGAATTCTACTACAGGGAATCTGACGGGGCATTTTTAGCGCAAGGCTGAATGACGCGATTTGAGATACATTTATGATCGTGTATTTAATTTAGCAGTCACACAGTTAATTGTATAAAAAATATTGTATTACAATATTAACTATTGTTATTAGTCATAACAGTAAAATGCAACAAAATATAATTTTTAAACATTACCTATGTAAATATTTACGTGTAAAAATGTGCCGTTAAATGTATAAAAGTTGTATATGAATATAAATATCTTAGTTACTTAAAATAAACAATTATAATTTTTACAGCTTATAGATTTTAATACGGTTAAACTGGCATTAAACCAAAGGTCAGTCAAGGCACAAAATAAAATAAAAATATTACTGATTGTTAATACGATAATTAACGGCAAATGACATCACTATTATTATTTAAAAATGTAAAATAATTGTAAATTATAAATGGGTATATTTTTTTTTAATTATTAAGAATAAGAACCACCTATAATATGGACATCTAGACATGAAATAATCTTTATTTTAGCTATTTTATCAACAATTATTTTAATAATTTTTAATCTAATCTCTAGGTCTCTAAATAAATATATTTATTAGCTTGTGACAACGTTCAAAATATTTTAATTAATTAATAATTTAAGTTAATAATTGTGTCTTCAAAATAAATGTTTATGTTAGGTTTTAAAATGTATAAGCTAAATTATTAACGATAAATTTATTCAAATTCAATACTTGAACTCAGCTCGTACATTACAAAATTGTTTATAGTAATAATAATTATTCAAGAATTTTTAATTATCATAAGAGTGGTTAAATTATTGGTATTGATGACAACATTTCATATACTATTCAAATAAATCTACTAAAGTCATAGATATAACATTTTAAATCGTTTTTTAATTAAAAATGTTGAAATGATTTTCAACTTCTAAAAACCTTGCATATAATCAGACTGCTTGTACATAAAATATCATTAATACTCAAAATATTCCACAATTTTCTTGAAAAAAATTATGAATTGTTACAATATTAAACACTTTTAAAATGGATAAGACTTTATTTTAAACTGTTGATTATAATATGAATAAAATAAAAAATATCTAGGTGTACATAGGATTTAAGATTTTAATAGATAATATTATTAATTTTTAAAATAAAATTGAAAACATTAAAGTTTAAAAATTAATAATTAACTATGGAATACTTCATGGAAATTAAATGAAAAATATTATCTTTATAGTATATACAATTGTTTCCGAGTTGGTTGATAAATCTAAATAAAACTTTAGAAGCTTTTTCTTTTAAACAAAAATTGAATATACCATATAATGATGTAAAAAATATATGATTAATAATATTAGGAAAGATTACATTCATTCGAAGTACATATTATATCAATGTCATTTATATAACGATATATCATTGATACAATATCACTTAAATATATAATTTTAAATTCTTAATTAGTAACATATTTTTTTTAGTTTCACCTAGTGTAAAATTAATTTAATAATATAGATTGAACTTTAATATAAATGATTATACTGGAACTGATAAAATGTAATAATTAAATTTTTTAACACATTTAAATATATTAGTTTGATTACTTTAACTACATAGTAAATCAACAGGTGTTCAAATGTTTTAATTTTTAAAACTAAATGATTAATTTAATTATCAATGTATACTATAAGGATATGTTAACCATTATATTTTTTTTTATTTGACTGGATAGCTTTTGATGACATTAATTTATAAGTAAAGTTCGACTTCATGTTTATAAAGGTATTTTCATTAATATTGGCTACGTGCATTTTATAGAAATTAATTTAATTGGATATCAAAGTGCAATACCGAGAACATAGGATTCATCTATAAATGTATCATAGAATATATGATATTCAGTAAATGTTATATTTTATAATAAATACTTAAATACACTGGTCCACATTCCTTCGTTTTTATTAAAACTAATTTGAATTTCAAAACGAACGCACTGCAAAAACAAATAATACCACAAAAACAAATAATACCACAAACCTACCCTATCACCAATTATTCCAAAACAAATATTATGTTCTAAAAGCGGTATAGTGGTATAATTTTAAATAACTTAATATTCCTACCTTTAATATAAATTTGATTTTAATTTTCTAATACATTAATACCGTAGAAATATTTTTCCAAATGACGATCCGAGATAAAGCCGATAACATTAGTAAAAATAATATGTTAAAATGATAAATCACTTACAATGGCGTGTCTTACATTTACTTTGACATTTACAGTTACAAGAAAAATGTCGTTTACTTTGTCATGATAAACGAATACGTCAATAATGTTTTCAAAATGTACTGAATTAATATTTGACCACTGTTATGAACGTTTATTCGTAACGAATTCATTTAGATTCAGTACAACAGGCAACCGTTAGACTTTTTATACACATATTTGCATAATAAAGTGTACATAGTGTTTTTAAATTTAAAAAAACAATACTATCCATTACGAGGGGTCAACATTTTCTTGAATTCGGATCATTATGTACGATCGATAAAAAAATATATATATTATACAGTATTATACTTGTATACTTGTATAATACAAGCCACCTGCGTATCCAACACTTCGATAACACTTGGATCGGGTCAAAAATAATCGACCCCGAATGATGAAACTGGTACAAACTCCAAACTTCTCTTATAAGCTTAATCTATTTTAAACGTATGATAGCTGATCGATAGCCCATAGAGGGCAAATGTTTAATATATAAATATATATAATATTATAAATATGAATGTTATATTTTATGACTGTACGAGTATATTATAATATTTATGAAATACATTATAGAATCTAGACGTTTCGTTGAGAGAAGTAAATGGGCCTTATCAAACGTACCTTTTACTAAATTATATATAGTTACATAAAATTGTTTTTAAATTAAAAACATTACATTTTACTTTTAATATTAACAGCAATTTCATAGTGAATATATAAAATAATTTTCTAAAAAAAAATTATACTTGACTTTAAAATATTATTGAGAACTTAGAAGAGTGGAAAAGTGAATATGAATTTTAAAACATTTGGAATTTATCCCGTACAAAAGTAATTCAAATGCTATTTAACAAACTCTATGTGTTAGGTAGAATGTATAAATACTTAAAATATTTAAAACTAATGAAACTCTAACTAAGTTAAGGATTAAAAATTATAATATAATTAATTCTAGTTAAAGACATTTTTGATTATGCGAGAACTATTGTCAGCGTAAAGATGTGTAATAAGTAATTAGTTGGTTCTTTTTATAATTTAATAAATACTAATATACACGAGAAAAAAAATATTAAAAATATACAAATATACATAGCCTAAGAAGAAAATTTGGCTAGTATACATAAGAATGATCCATTTAAATTATAATTTTTTAAAATCGAGTAAAGTACAATAATAGCTGAAGTCCATAACATATTGTGCTCATAGTATGGACCCCGCTCAAATAATATCATTACAATTTAATCATTGTAGTTTTTGTTATGATTTGTTATGATAGGCCTCGGCATAGAATGTCTTCATAAAAGTGTATAGAACCAATTTTCAGTATACAAATGCATTAATTTACTTGTTTACATAATCAATAATATTGATATTCTTATTGATAGAAATATAACTTTTTTCTTCTTTTCTTTACATTTCATAATCTGTAATTTTTTTTTCAAATAGTATGTCTATTAATTATTGAATAACCCATCTTAAAATCAATGGAATAAATGAATAGCGTGAGGCATTAAGAAATTAATATGAAAATATGAATACAACAAATATATATTGCTAAATTATTATCAGGATGATAAATTTATATCTTGTTTAACTTTAAGACACTATTGTAATCATTACTAAGTAGTGGTTTTTTCAGTGTAATTTTAGAACTGCAGTACTGTACATTATTAATCTCGTGGGTGCGAATTAGTGATTTATATTTCATCTGCAGTAGTATTTGATATTGTACATTTTTAAATAATTACAATCGATGTAGAATAAAAATCACGATTTTAATAGTTTAATTATGAATAATTGTAAATAATACTTGTTGTTTATAAATTCAATATGTAGTAAAAAATTATATTTATATTTAAATATTAATTTTATTTTTCCCATTATTTCGTATCCCAGATGGTCGTATTCCTAATAGACTAAGTGCGTTACAATATACGTAAGACGTAAAAACAACATATATTTAATATATCTCTCTCGGTAATATCACCGTATTTATCTATATTGGTAAGCTGGTGAATACATCTCAAACTACCAAAGAGTCTTAAATACCAGCTCATTGCTCATTTCGTCTGGATAAGTACTGTCTGACTGTATAAGTATTAAAAACTTTTCGAATTGTTTGTAATCAATTAAATATAACTTGTAATTTAAATAATATACTATACTCATAGAAATATAAATATAAATATTAACTTATCAGGCTATGAGCTGTAACAGACTTTGAAGAAACGAGTAAAATATGGTTTTTCTATAATTTATTAATTTGTTATTTTATTCTAAATATTTTAACTTTAGTACCTATCGTATACCTAATTTTTCGTATTGCCTTAACAGTAGGAAAAACCAGAATCAAGAAAGTTTGAAGTATGACGTATGGTATGCATTTGTTTGAATTTAAATTGTTATTATTTATACAAAACATATGCGAGTTAAGCAAACAGCACAAGTAAATCGGATACAGAAAAAAAACCTCAAAATGTTCATCAGACGTCCAAACCACGCCCAGGCGAGGGTGTGACACAAACGTAGCTTGGTCGATACAATTATTATAACAAGTTGACATGCAATATAGCAACAACTCTCCCGAATTATTAAAAATCATTATTTCACTTTAGTATATGGTATCGCTATCATTAAATACTTTCGAACACACATCCCTTCTATAATATAATTCATATTAAAATAAAAAACAATGATACATTTTTTATACAAGTAGTGTAACAGTGAATACTCCAAAAAAGAATACGCGTTGTTTGGTATTATATATTTATACATTTACTGAACGATCCGGTGGAACACGTTTTAGTTACGTTAAGACGTTAAGTTAATGTGTGCCTGCCCGTTTTATTTTAGAAACAGTTAACATTCCAAGTTCGTCTTTAAAATATAATTTCCTTCACAAATTCCTAAATTCCCTTCATATGCGTGTAATGGAATATAGGTACTAAACAATAAAATCTAAAATAAATAAAAGTTTTGTTTTAAATTGGTAGGTACACACATTTTTGCAAATTGATCAACTAAACGAATTTAATACCTAGGTGAAAATATTAAACAAGCAAATAATTATCTAATGAAAAATAATATTGTGAAACCATTGAAAAGTGTAAGCAATTACTTAATTAAGATTTATAATAAAATAACACTAATACTACATTCGACAACGATTATCCGAGTACATACAATAACAGTAAAAAATCTAAATTTATGGCATCGAATTCCTATTGTTTAAATAATTATATTTGTTTAACACATGATACGTTATAGTGATGTGTGAACAATTTTTAGTTGTACATGATACACGAAATTATTTAAAATACGCGTATGCATTTGGATTCGTAGTATTGGTACACCACATTATAAAAATATAATTTAAAACGTCATTTAAATTAATAATCAGTAATCTATACAGTGGAAAACTAGAAAACGTTCGATTGTGTGGTAAAAAAAAACCAACTCTACCGATTATGATTATGTTGTTATACCTTAAATGTCTAAAACAAATTAAACTGATAATTTCTATAGCTCATACTTTGGTACGTGTAAAGCACGTTATCTGCGTTACACGGATTAAATTATTATTTACGGTACGTTGGATTTTTGAACTTGGACCTCGCACCATTCCAAACGTCGGTGGTTATCGTTCCACGTGTGTAGGTATCTACATACGAGTCCGGCAAAAATGAACACATACAATTAATATAATATCGTATACGAATTTTACGGTACTACAATCAAAAAAATGAAAAAAAAATACGTATACATAAAAAATATTAAGTACACGTTTTAACGTGTTATACGTCATGCATCTATAACGTAACTACGTCGCGACGCGGCTAACCATTATTTGTATTCTATGCTATACACCTAATAAATATTGTATAAATATATAAATGTTATACATTATACACTATGCATACCATTATAATATAGTACGGACGTATTGACCGCGCGCGAATGACGTGATATTTCTAAAATAATACTTTGAAAAATATTTGCTTACCAGCGCAACCGACGAAGCACCCGGACGCGTCCGATTCGAAATAAATTGCCGTGGGGTCTCGGCCGCTGCCGCAGTATATAGTGCGTTTATCTTCGTAGCAATGTCGAAACGCCGCCGTACCGTTGCGCGCACATAATACGGAATATAGGGGTTATCAAACAGCGTTGCACGCACGCCAGCTAGCCACTTCAGCGCGTGTAGCGCGCAAAGCACAGATGTTTGTTCCCCCCGTCGAGCATCCAGTGCCGCGCGCGTTCGGTCGTCGCGATCGTCGCCGTCGATGCAATGGTGTTGTGCACCTATTGTAACGATGTAACGCGCGCACATTATGTGCGTGCACGACGCGCGCGTGTGTTCGAATGCCCGTTGAAACGGTCTTGAGCAGTGCGTATGGAAGAGAAGTACACGAGACGCACACGTCCGAAACGGTCTGAGTTCTAAAGCCAGCGGCTCGTTACGCGTTGTGCGAAGGGAAAATATTGTCGTTATTTATCTCCGTAAACCGCGGATAACGAAAAAAAAACCTAACGTTTTTCATTTAAGCTTTTACGGTGCACTATAATATTGTAGAATGTAGATGACCGTTTTACGGGTGCACAGGAATCGGCATTATACAATTCGGAGTCGAATCGTTGCTTCCGTTTCACTGATTTTAATTTTTCTCAGTTTTCATCCGCTTCGACAAATACTTTTTCGAATACTTTTAATGCTACAAACGTCTGCGGAATCGAAATTAGCTGTAATGTCCAAATCATAACAATCGTATACTTCAGTCTTTAATACAATTTTTATTTTTTTTTTATTTTATCTATATATATAAACGGGTGTATACCCTTTAGAATGATTAACAATAGTACAGTTATAAATAATAATTAACATTTACAAATAAAAAAGACAATTAAGAATACAGTTTTGATACTGATATTACAATAAAATTACAACAAATTAAAAATAATTAAAACATTTATGACACTGAGAATTGATGAGCTTACAAATAATTAACATCCGAGCTTAATGCTACATAAACATTATGTTTAAAAACATTACGTGACATAAAAAAGAAGTCGATCTGATTATTAATGCTTTTAGCCAAAGCAAGTACTCTGGGAAAGAATGATGCAGAACTGTAGTTAGTGGTATAAGATGGGACTATAAATAAATTATGTGACCTCGTACTATGATTACTAAAGTTAAAACCAACAAGGGAAAGGAGCTCGGAAGAATCAATGTTACCATTCAGTGAATCGAACAAGAACATAAAGTCTGCAACTTTTCTTCTAATTTCGCATAAAGGTAACCCCAGATGGGTAGACTGTAGGTGATAAGTGTCACGGTCAATAGCTAAATTAAATTTATTACAGATCAATCTTAGAAATTTATACTGAACATTTTCTACCTGATTTATATAGAGAGCATAATTTGGTGACCAAACCACAGAGCCAAATTCTAAGTGAGACCTAACAAGTGAGTAGTATAATATTTTCATTGAGTTAATGTTTTTGAAATTTTTAGTGTTTCTGTAAATGAAACCTAACATTTTGAAAGCTTTATTTGTTCCCAAATGTATGTGTTAAGAGAAAGACATATTTGATTCAAGTAAAATTCCTAAATCCCTAATATGATTGACTCTTGTAAGCAATATATGGTCGATTGAGTAATTCAACAAAATAGGTTTATGCAGGCGAGTATAAGTAATGATACTACATATATTGATGTTTAATGGTAAGCAGTTTTTTTTACTCCAAATTACAAGCTTGTCAAGATTACATTGCAAATTTACTGCGTCAGAGAGAGATTCTATTTGTGAAAATAGTTTTGCATCATCGGCAAACAATAACAAGTTTACTGAAGAATCAAGAACAGTGGGTAAATCGTCAACAAATAATATAAATAACAGAGGACCCAGATGAGAACCTTGAGGAACACCTGAACCTACACTAAGATAATTGGAGGTGAAAAGAGATAACTTTACTGCTTGTGTGTGGCAAGTTGGATAAGATTCTATCCAATTTAAAAAGTTCCCACCAAAACCAAAACTATTTCATTTTTTTAGAAGTAATTTGTGATTGACTCTATCGAAGGCTTTTTGGAAGTCTGTGTAGATGTAATCAATTTGAGTATGATTATTGAACGAATTTAATATTTTAGATTGATAAAGTAGGAGGTTAGTAGAAATTGACATTTTATGTCTAAAGCCGTGTTGATTTGAATAATAACAACCATTGATTAAATATATATAATATAATATTAAGTATATATAATCAATGTAACAACGCAATAAGTAAATAGAAACGTTGCAAACATTTTTGTGAGCTAATGTAATGTAAAACGAAATAAAACCATCTGGAGACTAATGAGACAAGGAAGTTTGAAGGATCGGTGTAGTATATCTAAGCAAAGCTCACTTTAAAAGTGTGAAAATATTATGTGATAAATATTAACAAATTGTGTGAATGGCTTAGAATAAATAATTTGGAAGCCGTGCTGATCTCATGTGTCAAATATATGACAAAGCTCACAGTTGATTTTGTGGGTGGTTGAGTGGTTCGTATGTATTTTGGTACAGGATTGTACAGGACAATATCGTTTAATATAGGACTTACAGTCTTCTTATACATGTATAATACTTTTTTTTACAGTCCTTTATGAGTAATCGGTGTATAAGGCTTTTTTCGTGAGTAAGATGGTTAATAAATTAAAATTGTTTTACACTTTGGCGTGCATGATTTTTGGTATGACTATTTTATGGTGCAACTAAACCAATTTGTGATCAATGAGTTAGAGCCTCTAAATTATTATGAAGATGAATGTTTAATTTATAAACTAGATACCTAGTGAATATTTTGTGAATATATTTTAATTATTTTTAAAAAAGAAAGTATTATAAACGATGCATATGAAGATAATATAGGCTGAATATGAATGATTTTTAAGATCATTTAAGAATAAATATGAGTTAAATTTATAGCTTTTAAGTTTCTATACTGTTTTGGTTTGTAGATTCTGTCGTATAGTCTATATACTATATAAGTCTAAACTCTAAATGTAATAATTAGTAGACATAATGAAATATTAATAAGACTATTGGACACAAAAACACACAATTTCTTTATTACAAATAAATTATTTGATTATCTACTAACTAAATACAAATTTTTATTAAACCGAAAACTGTTGTGGTCAGTAGCGCATCAAGGAATTTTTTTTGGGAGGGGCTGATCAATTACATATCACAATTATCTTATTAAAAAAAACTTTATTTTAAATGTTAAGACCATAAACTATACATTTTAATCAGACGTAGTATTTTATTTTATATGATCTGAGAGAATTTAGATAATTATTTAAGATTTCCTGAAATTTCGGGATATGTATGTTTCGGGAATTTGAAGCCCACTCAGCACGCTTGGATACGCCACTGTCCGTGTTCCAGTTTTATTTTTAATATTTGATTTTGCCTTACAGCATTATAACAAAGTTATTCCAGTTTTATATTTTGTGAATTTCTCAAATATTAATAATATTATTGTCTTGATAACAATGTCTTCTTTAATAATGTTTTTTAAATAATTACTAAAACAAAAATAATTTCTTAAGTATATCCGTCAATAATATTTAATTTTATAAATAAATAGGTAGGTACTGCGTGTAACATTTTATGTTTTTTTGTATTAACTTAAAAATACACAAAAAATTAAAAAAAGAAAACATTGTAAGACCAACAGGTACATTTCTCGCTTCACAATAAATGCAAAAACGTTCCTAGACTTTATTTTTGATTTGTTCTACTTATAATAATTGATATGACTATCAAGTATTGGTGATTATTAGATAGAAAAACAATGTGCTTATAATATCATATATATCAGGAGCTATACAAGCAAAATATATTACTTAATTGTATACTATGTTGACTATACGTCACAGGCAGGGTTGGGAAAATGCTTATTAAATTGTTAAATAAATACATACATTTTCATCGAATAAATACAAGAAATAAAATGCATTTGATTTTAATGAGTAAATACTTAGGCATATTATAGAAATTTAATTACATGTCATTAACAAAGTAGGTAAGTAGTTTATTAACTAATTGTAAAATTAGTATTCATTATTTACTCAATTAATATAATTGATTATAAATAATTAATAAAATTAGTAATTCATAGGAAGTTAAAAAATTATTATTATAAAATTTAATTTTGAATAAATTGACAAGTGCTTTTCAAAAATCACTAATTTTTCGAAATTATGGTCCAAACTGAAACATTAACAAAGCCGGCTGTTGAAAAAGTCCTTGGAGCTAAGAACTGAGGAGCACAAACTTGTATTGAAACGAATAAAAAGTTTTTTACTAAAGAATAATTATCGCTTTATCATACATATCAATATGTTAGTTTTTATCATTGATGTAAATTATTACCTGTAGTCCCTAGATCAGTTTAAAATTATTATTTATTACTTATGTCTCTGCAGAAGGTATATCATAATATATACCATAGTCCATAGAGTATATTTGACGCATTCAGAAAGCTATTTTTTGTTTGTTAAATTATAAAACTTATATTTATAATAAAAAAAATATACCTCTATGAATATTATGTAAAAGGACAAATCTAATAAATTTGCGGTGTTGAATAGGTCTTGGAAACTGTCTGTTGCCTTTTCGTTACTTTGATAAAAAACCGGTGTAGTGTAGGGAACAATAATTTGAACACAGTAGATGGCTAAAAACGGAAGTATTATAGTTGTATTAATAATTATAAAATTTATTTAGGAAATTATAATTCGAAAAATAATTCTGAAATAATTTTTATAGATAGAAGTGATATGTCATATATATTATTTATGAATAATATACGAGTATATCTTTGAATAATTATGCATTTATGCCTGAAATGTCTTTCACAACAAAATAACTTTAAAACCGATATTCTTAATTAATGAAAGAAATATAAAAACTGAAAAATATTAAATAATATTGTCATAAATCATAATATTGAAGAATTTGTTGACATTCGAATTAATAAGCATGTAACACAGTACATTTATTTAAATAAAGGGATTTTACCTTTTTTTTTGATAATATAGTTTTTTTTTAATTCATTATCGTTGTTATTCATATTTTCATGAATATGTCAAAAAACAATCACAACTTCTTCGTAATTAAAATATTTTAAAAACTTAAAAGATTATTATTAAAGGTAAAACTAAGTATTGCAAAAACGATTAACTTCTTACTACTTATAGACACTATAAAAACTTTATATGTACGAACTCTATACAGCGTCTATACTTAATAGCTAAATTTCTAAGATATTTTATACCTGATTTTACAATGAACTTCAATCACACAATAACCCTCTACTAGCGACAGTAAGCACTTATAAGCTCTAAAAAAATATCTTGATTCTGGTACTGGGTGATGTCCCTAATCTGTTTAAATTATTCATATACCTAAGCTCCGTATATTTTATGTTATCAGTATTATCACCCCTATGTATGTATTGAGTATCTACACTTAAACAGTTTTTAAAATATCAAAGCTTAAAGTAATGCTGTAATTAACATTTCTATAGTTTTTAATGATTTTAATCATAATTTATTATAACTAACTAAATACATAATAATAGTAAGCATTTTTTGTGTACTGAATTACGACTCAAGTCCAATGTACAAGTTACGAAATGATTTAATTAATTTGTAAAGCACTAGGAATTCAACAGAATTATTTAAATTGATTATGTTAATGAGTTGTTATTTTGTATAATTTTTTAAAAATGTATTACGGTTTAACATTTAGATTATAAATAACTAAAAGTGTATATATAAATATATATAGGTAATACGTGTACCAACATATTGCGATATAATTTTAGACAAGCCACGGTTTTGTAGATGATATGCACACTATCAGAAACTAATATATTAGTATTTAGTGTACATATATAATATGTAGGAATAGGAGATTATAGGTAATAAAAAAATAGGTTCTATGTGATTTGATGAATTGTAAATTGAATGTTAAATTTGTATATAATTTCATTGTGTAGACGTACATAATAATGTTAACCAATTATCTGATGTTAAATTTGGTCAACCATGTAATGTACCTCTCGATGAACTTTTCCTATGTTGAGAATTGCCAGCCGCAAATAATATGTGTAAAGTTCTATACATACATGGTCCATAAAAGACGGCATTTTAGGATTCCTATATCTTACCTTAATAAGTAATAATGATCATAATTCATATGGATTTTGTTTCAAGATTGATCAGTTTTTTATTACATATAAATATGTAGCATATTGTAAATGCACCCTACTTATTACCCTATTGATTTTTATTTTATTTTATTATAGATACTCTAGTAACTAGTTATTAATAATTATAACAATTTTGTGTGCCTCATGAACTTTTCTAGAACTTGTCTAGAAAAGAACATATCGATATTTTATAATGGAAAAATTGTAAATACATATATAAATAGAAAATATATGTTTTTTTGGGGGGGGGGGGGTTTATTGGGCCTTTAAGACCATCCCGTCTCACAACCAAGCTTCCATCCCGTGCTAAATTTCTCCAATTTGAACCACCTCCCATATGTTCAACATTCTTTTTTATAACATCTTCCCATCGCATTCTTGGTCTTCCCAGAGGCCTATTACCTACATGATTTTGTTCAATTACTGCATGTAGTACCAATATACCCGAAATACCATATAATGTTTCCAGCTCTATGTTTTTCTTCGTCTCCACTCTCCAGTTATTTCGTCTTTGACCGGGCCATATATTTTCTGCAATACTATTCTTTCAAAGACAATGAATATCTGTTCGTCCATTTTTCTGATTGGCTATGTTTCCGATCCATACAATATAACCGGTCGTATCAGAGACGTATATAATTGTTTTTACATTCTTCGTGAAACTGCTCGTGAGCTTAGTATCTTAGTCAACCCATAGTAACACTTATTCCCAGCTTGAATTCTTACTGCTACCTCGTTTGCTACATTTTTTTTTTGGTCAAAATAGTACCTAGGTATTTGAACTATTCTATTCTTTTAAATTCATAGTGATCTATTTTTATAGACTGACACAACGGTAGTCCCCGTCTGCTCAAACACATATACTCCGTATTTTCTTCGTTTACACATAGTCCTACTTTTGATGCTGCTTTATACAGCCTACTGAATAAAATCTTCAACCTAGAGATTCTTCCATCAATACTATATCGTCAGCATAAGCAAGTAAACCTATCGGCGTGTCTTGTAGCCCTCATAAGGCCCAATTTTCATTTCTCTTATAACCTTTTCCAAAACCACGTTGAACAGAATCGGAGACAGCGAATCGCCTTGTCTAAGCCTCGAGTTCACTGTAACCGCGGGTCAGTTATTCAATTTCCCACCTAAACCCTTATCAATGTCTCCATAACACTGATTGATATTAATTTGAACAGTTTTTGAGGAAAATGAAATTCTTTCATAATATTCAGTAGAATAGTAAAATAACTAAAATATATGTATATATAAGACTATTATATAACCGTAGATAATATATTTAAAGTTATTCATATTTGTACATATTTATTATTTATATCTGTGTTAAGTCAGATAAAACGGGAAGGGAGGAATAGTCCGTACGTTGAACACAAATACTTAGAAAATGCTCGTGAGGCGAGAGGGATACTAGAAAACTCGGGAGAACTTATAGTGCCTCAAGCTCCAATGTTTCTGCCTTTACGGGCGTGCCGTACATTGTATTATATTCGTTATTCGATCACGGCGAAAACGAAGGGCAAAAAGGGTTGCTTCCGTATTTGTTCATTTTCACGATAGCCGCGCACGTGCCGACGGACAAGTGGTCTTTGACGGCGTCGACGAACGCCACGACCGCCGTTTGTCTCTCCGCTGCAGTCTTCGTCTCGTACAGCTCGTCACCATCACCGCGTCCACGTCCCGGCCGCACCACAACCGTAGTCCCGTACGCTTGCACGACGGCCGAGCAATAGCAGTTGGGCTTGAGCGCGTCGTACGTTATGCTAAGACCAATGCGGTCGATGGCGAAACCGACCGTGTGGCCGGGCTGTTGGGCCGCAGCTCCCTGCAGGACGCGCAGGTCGAACGTCCCGCTGAGGTTGTGCAGAGTGTTCTCGACGGCCACCATCACAGCGTCCGCGTCCGGCTCCGTCCATACCGCCATCACTTTTTGCACCGCGTTGTCGAGGCCGCTGGTGAACGGGCTGCTGACCACGAAAGTCCGGCCGTCGTCCAGCCGGCCGGTGGTGCCCGGAAAATGCGGGTCCGACCGGTTTTTGTACATCACGTACGGCTGCACAGCCGCTCTGATGGCCAACGTCACATTCCTCCGTGTCGCTTCCACCACGAAATCCGCGACGTGTCGGAACGCCACTTCCTCCAGAAAATACCTGCGCAGCCATTCCGTATATAGATATTTCACTTCACAAAGCCTCTACTTTTTTCTTTCAATAGCTACTAGTTACAACAACCACGATAGCTCAACAATTACAAAAACCCCCTACTTATGTGTACCAAATATACCTACCGTTCCACATTCCTACATGTATACTGCAGTTAGCCATTCGGTATCTAGTAAACATAATGCCCGTAAACTATAGTGATATAATTATTATGTGGTCAACAAGTCAATATAAGTAGATTATAGATAATGACGTATAGATACTAAATCACTTTTACGGACAAATTTGCAAGTCAATACTGCAGTTTTAAGTTTTAAATTGCAAGCCTATTGGACAAGAAAAATGACTAACTCAGTTACTACGAAATCCCTCCCAGTCGTACAGTTCAACGCAGTTGGACATCTACCAAGCATAACAAAACCCATAACTCCCGTCTCCCACTCTAACCATCATCAAATAGTTTCTGATCAAATCCGTGGCTTAACAGTTGCAAAACGACTCACCTTATGTATCTAACCAAACTTTTCGCAAATACCTTGACATAAAAAAATTGAAGAAGAAACTACTATTTTCTATAATAAATTCTTCTCTCAACTTGAACATCATCAAAATTTACAAATAAATGCCCAACATACCCTTTCATTTCCTGGAAAATCCCATCGGCAGCGCAAAAAAAAATGGTGTCGAAATCTGTTGATCTAAACACACAGCTTATTTTCTATTTTTTTTCTCTCTTTTTAACACAAGCTAAGTTGGGGGGTGACTTTTTAATCACGAACCTCAATTTTTGTATATTATAGCACATATACTTATTACGCTTCTTTTTGTACATTTAACACAAATAATAAAAAAAAATTACATATTTGATAATATTATATTATAGATAATACCAATATAATTTGATGACGAGTGATCCACTATTCATTAGATAGCTATTATCGCTCAAGCATTATCATCTAAGAACTGAGTATACGAGTATAGATTATAATTTTGTCTGCGTTTGTTTACTTATAGGTAAGCCTACTTGCAGGAGCAAACTCATTGAAGCACAAAAATAATGGATGTATGATTGTATGAACTTAAACGTATATATACGTAAAACGTTAGTATATAATATTAATATCTTATTATTTATTAATCACCCAATAGCCAATGGTCAATTATATTATTTTTATACATATTGATACCCATAAAATAATAGAGTTTATTTAATAGTCACATAATAGTTTAATTATTACCTTGTTGCTGAATATTCATTTGGAATTGAGTAGTCTCCATTTAAAGTAATTTTAAATGTATTATAAGATATGGCAGCATTAGGTGCCGTCAAAGGATATAGCTCCGCATTTTTGGACAGCGGGGAATCAACTTGATACGAAACATCTTCTACGATAATTTGATATTTGCTGTTTGTATAACGCAAATTATCTAAAAATGCATATTTTCCTTCAATTTGTAACTTTTTCCAAATCACTTCTGTAGATACCTGTACCGTAAATGTTTACGTATTATATTTCCATAGACTATATAAATTACAAGTTAATTATTAAAAGGTTTTAATAAAATATAAAAATAAATGGACAAAATAAATGATAATTCAAATGCAGATACACCAACAGTTATATATATACAGTTATAATTATACAGTTATATATATTATATATATATATATATATATATATATATATATATATATATACACCAACAGTTATATATATACCAACAGTTATATACCTTACAGTTTGCAAGAATACCTAAAGCTAAATTATTATCTTATATTATTTTTTTTGTATAAAACACACACTTAACATCGGAATTGTATTATTTCACCCATAGCGTAAGAAATCATCGCACAACCAAAAATTAAAAGAAAACTGAAAGTATTTATGTATAGGCAATATATCATACATAATGCACCCTTTTTAAAATTTTTAAATGTAATAATCAGAGTAAAAGTCCAAGATAAATAAAAATATATATTTTATGATCTAAAAAATAACAAAAATTAGCCGAAAAAAATTAATTAAGTTATTAAGAATAATAATTGGGTTTACAAATTTACATATTTTCATTATAGATAAAATATAATGCAATAAATAAAATAAAAAACCATGTCAAATTCATTTATTTTATACTTTTAATTCCAGAAAAAGAGCGTTAAGTTTCCAAAGTATGAAAAAATATTTGGTAATTGCCCTTAAACTTTGAAAATATCGATAATCTCAAAACATTTATGTATGAGTTCTAAGGAGTAAGGACAGTGTGTATTTACTAGTATTATACTAGGTACTTGAATCTCATTTGTATCTAATAAAACGTCAGGTTAAGTAAAATAAAAGATACGAATACATAGCCTATTGAGCCGAGACCTATTTACAATGTAATTGTAGGCAAAAGCATTAGAATCATAGAAACATAGAAGACTATTTATTCAATAATCAAGGGCAATAGGCTATAAAATATTAATAATATTTACTATTTTAGCTGTATTGGGCAAGTGTAAAATGAAGGCGTAGCATAAATTAGGTCCGTTAATCTTAATACTTTAGTCTCCAAATGGCATCCCTCGTCATTATTTATATATTTCAATTATAACCATATAAAACAATTTTCAAATAAACTTACTCGATCTTGAGACCATTTTATAATTATTTTATTGCTTTTAAAATTTGTGAATCCACTGATAGTGTTATTAAAAAATACAACATCAGAATTCGTTGATGATACTCTGGTTTTCGGCAAAATTAAATCATCTTTGAAGTAACCCAGTGGTGATTCGGCGTCAAATACGTGTCCATTATGTTCTGATATAACGTCATACTGGAATTTATATGCCCAAAACATGGCGTTTTGAATTTCTTCATCATTATAGTATTCATTACGCATTAAATCAGGTAATGACTCTGGCAACGTGTTATCATCCACAGACCAATTTACAACAGATTCTAAAAAAAAAAATACTTATTTATTTTTATTCTAAATTGTATCAAGTAAAATTATATAGAATCTAGAATTAAAACATTTATTACCTGCCGATGAGAATATAATATATGATACTAAAACCCATAACGATTTCATAATGAATGTAATAAAACAAGTTACTAGTAGGTAAATATTGCTCTCTAACGTCTTATATATAGGTAGGTATAGATGTAAAGGCCGCTATAGAAAATATACATTGTCCTAGACAGTATTACGAGACAATAAGAGTGTGCCGAGTTTCATAAGCGGAAATATTATAGATAGAATTTATTAATAGGTATATCTAACAATGTACATTAACTTGCCCAGTTGCTTCAGTATCGTGAGATGTTTTATCAAATATCAATAAGTACCTCTATACAATAAAAACAATAAATGCAAAACACAAATTATGTAGTTATAAATTGTAATGTTTCATTATGTACCTACATTTGAAATAAGAAATTTAAAAATATATTTATTAGTTATCACAGTAATGAATGCAAATTATTTGTAAATTATTAGAGTATACATTAATAAATAATTTCAAAAATTAATTGTTACACAGATGACAGATACATAGTATAAATATTAGTGCATTAATTTAAATTTCAACTCACGTCATATTGATGGTTAGCTTACTGAAGCTGGTAACTTTTTACACTTCACTACAAGTTAAATATCTTTAGCTGAATGAGAAATTAATTATAATTTATGTATCTAGCTACTAGCTAGGTAGTAGCATTGATTATAGAATATCTATAATTATATAATTCTTATAAATTCTATAATCAATGGTAGTAGGTGCCTACTACAATACAATACTTTAAATACGCTTATCATATGAACTATTTTTTTTTTTTTTAGAGTGAATTTATTATTTAGACGCATAGTTTATTGGTGTATAGACTTGTGTATATTTAAGACATTCTTGAATTCTTCGATAATATTATGTATTTGCAGTGAGAATGGTTCAATGGTTTTTCATGTATTTTTTTACTGAAAAATAAATTGTAACCTTGTTTGTACTTGGAATCCGGATGAAAAATCTTATCAGAGTAACCAGTTCATATATACGAGTATAGAGAAGGTCAAAACAAATAATAGGTACTTAGGTATTTCTATTTTAATGATATGTTTATTTGTAAACGTTCTGAACCAAAACCATCTGAAATTAATAATTTCATCATGTTTCTATTTTAGAAATATTTTGAATTTTAACTGAATGCTCTATAATGTAACTAAATTAAAATAAAATATACTATTTATTAACTTAAAGATGTTTTCAGCTGTTCAATATTTCAATGTTCTGGTAAAACTTGTATAACATTCTCCGCATGTTGTAGGTAAAGCATGTGCATTGTGCAATCACCAGAATGCACAAGAAAATATTATGTGTTTTTGAAACGAAGATCTTGGAAAAATATGTAGACCTAAAAGTATTGAAGAAAGTGAACTCGAAAAAAGACAAGTAAAGAATAGGGAAGTTTATTAGAAAAAGCCATGTATAAATGTATATAGCACAATTGATGAAAAACAGCAGAATAAGATGAGCCAGATATGTCTGAGAATATGATATACTTGTAGATTGTAGATTTGAGGGGTTGCCGAGGAATACAAGATGGACATTGGAGACTGGACTCAAAGCGGCCCAGGGGCCAGGGGACGATCGTGACAACGACTGCGAATCGCGATAGTCGGATAAAGAAGTAGCCAGTAGGAAGAGTGAAAGAAGACCCTAGGGCCTAGGATAATACTGGAATTGAAAATGTGGAAAAGACGATGGAGAATAAAAAGGAAAAATGGAGAAACATTGTTGTTGCTGAAATGCACCTTAATGATTTTTAATACGCACAAAGAAAAAATAGAATGATGGGAAATCATTTACACAACGTAATAATGACAACTTAACTTGATTTGTACCTATCAAAAAAACGTTTGGGGAAACATTGTTTGACAAACGTTTTGTCGTAGCAATAATTGTTTGTTCACAATTGATTTGTTCGCTATGTGCCAATCTGTTGTGACCATGTCAGACTTAGAACAAGTCGCATGCTGCATTGGCAAAACTGCGTTTGTTATAATGGATAATAATAATATAAAAACAAAAGATGGTGGTGCGAAAGACAACTTATTTAGCGAAGAAAAACTTACAGTGGTGAGAACTTTGTTTTAGATTTACATGAAGGTGATTTATTTAGTAACTATACAAGAATAGCAAATGTTGATTTTGAATTTTTTATTCATTTAATTGGCTCGAAAGTCTCAAAAAAAGAACACAAGTATTTGTGTTAGTGGGCTTAGCAATAACTTTACAAATTTTATCTACTGGTGATTTATATCATTCTTTGTACGAGTACGAGGTATATGTTCAAAATATCAAAACAGTTGAATCACAGATTATACCCGAAATATGCGAAGTATTTTTTCTTATAGACTTCACACTTATATAATATGTTAGATATTCTGTCACGTGTTGATACTTCTTGATAATAATATCATAATCAAATATATTATTTTATATTAAATTTATTTTTAATAAGTATTATCATTTAAAACTAATTTAATCGCTAATAATTAAATTTATAATTATTTAAATAGAGGTGCATCGGTGTACAAGTATATGTACTTACATAGCTACTTCGTAATAATAAAATATAAATATTAAGTAAATAATAAAATATTCGCTTAGTAATCGAACTTTTATGTTTGTATTGTTTGACTATCAAATTTCTTTGGAAACACGTCTACATCAAGCAAACGTTCGAAAAACGTTTGCTAGATATTTTAGATATTCGACGAACGTGATGCCAATTTTCGACAGACGTTTGCAGGGAATAGACGCAGCTTTTTACAGGTAAACAGTGTTAATGTCTCAACACCTTAGGACTCGGGTAAACATATAAATCGGAGAATGGCTGTGCGCACCGTTAGCAGCACACATTTAGTACATGACGAACGGCAAGTACACATCGGTCATCGCGTTCGCAAATCGCGAATTAGGTCATCTAATCATTATTGTTCAATATTCGATAATCAGCTCTTCCATTATTTTAAACAGTTATTTAGCACCCGAAATGAACTACATAATATTATATACATATTATATTATAGGTAGTTGCGTACTGCGGTATCACAGAGCAGTAGTAGGTATGCGAGTGTTTAAGGTAAGAACCGTCTTACCATGTTACCTGCGTTTCACGATGCCACCCGTGGCAGCAATAAAATATCATTGATCCATAATCGGGAGTGATAAGCCAAACGGTTATCACACGACCGGTCCGTTGGCATGACACTTACCGGTGGCGATGCCAGTGGAAGTGGAAATGGAAAATAAAACGGTAAACATTGCAAAGTTCAAGGATCAAATTTTAACTTAATAATAATATCTTATGTCCGCATTAGTTTATATTGATATCAATGATATCTATTTCTACCTATATAAAAAGTGAATAATTTTTAAGTATTTTTTTTTAAATTGAAACTACCTATCATTTAATAGTCATTAATTATAATAGAATTCATATTGGCTATTACTTTTGTTGATACCTACGTGCAATTTAATGATTTGCGAATAGCAAACCAGTTAAAGACCTCATAGATTTTTTGTATCGTAAGATTTAATTGAATATTAACATCTATGATTGTTCTCTAATTGGTTTTCTAATTATTATCTACTATATTCTGACACTATTGTTAACACAATGGTGTTTGATAACTTATACCTAAATAAGGATCATCTCAATGGGTTTGACAATTATAAAGTAAGTGATTATTGATATATTATTCATTAAAATACTAATGTTCTTTTCTTTTGGTAATATTTAAATTATGATAATTCGTGTATTAAATTGTATTAATTTGGTTCAAGTTATGTTACATAATCATAATATTATAGAATTGTCAATTTTAATGAATCAATAATAATCATATATTTGTTTAGGTACCATGTCTTAAAAAAAGTAATTGATACATTTTTATGTTTAATAATAATGACATGATTATTTTAAATGTTAAGAATCATGACATGATTATTTTAAGTGTTAAGAAAAATTAATTTAGTCTAATAGTCTGATAGTGTGTTGTACATTATTCCATACATTCATGTATTTGTGATTGTTATATCATATTAAGAGGAAGTAATACACATTTCACATATATATATTTTTTAACAGGCAGTATATAAATATTATATAACTCAAAATAAAAATTATCAAATCTGGGTTAATATAGTAAAAGTCCTTGCCTTTAACTAAAATTTTAGTAGATGATATTTCTGATATAATGTCACATCCTTTTGTACATTTTTTTCTTGACGAAATAGCTATAGCGTTTTCGTTTCTCTTATACTATTATACCTATTTTTTAGCTGATGTATAGGTACATAACATAATCTAGAATTATTTTTTCTAAATTTGGTAAATATAATTAGACTATTATATTAATGTTGGATGGTATAATATGTCTGATAGCTAGTGATACAGACTGCAGTCACTGGAAAATGCTGTGATTTTTTTTATTTTAATTTATTATTATAATAATATTTAAGAAAATAAAAATGTAATATTACATTTTTTTAAAACTTAAATTAATGAAAAAAATATCTTTTTAAGATTATTTCAGTGCCTAAGACATACATTTAATTTTCTGTTATTTAAGATTTTAATACAAGAACCATATAATTTTTATGCTAATAATGTTTGAGAATTAATTTTAATTTTCTGGTTTTTAAATTTACTATAACAATTTGATTTATTAAAAAAATTCTATTGAATTTATTAGTTATTTACAAATGAAAAAAGTTTAAAATCTACTGTAAATAAATGGTGATAGATGGTATAGTATGTCTGATAGCTAGTGATACAGACTGCAGTCACTGGAAAATGCTGTGATTTTTTTTATTTTAATTTATTATAATAATAATATTTAAGAAAATAAAAATGTAATATTACATTTTTTTAAAACTTAAATTAATGAAAAAAATATCTTTTTAAGATTATTTCAGTGCCTAAGACATACATTTAATTTTCTGTTATTTAAGATTTTAATACAAGAACCATATAATTTTTATGCTAATAATGTTTGAGAATTAATTTTAATTTTCTAGTTTTTAAATTTACTATAACAATTTGATTTATTAAAAAAATTCTATTGAATTTATTAGTTATTTACAAATGTAAAAAGTTTAAAATCTACTGTAAATAAATACCAAGTACCTATATGCTTAATACAAGCCTACTTCTACCTCTGATAAAATAAAATAAAATAAAATGTACCTTTCTAATCTGTGCTTCTACAGACATTTTTCCATTTTGATTGTATTTAATAATGTAAAATATGTTAATAATAATACACAATATTTTTTAATAATATATTATATAACATTATTATATGTATATATTTAATATTATGTCAAATTATTTTTCAAATACTAGGTATCTTTTCTATTTATCTTTTAGATTGTATAGAAATATGTATTATAATTTATTTGTTATGTATTTTTTTTAGTACAATGCAATTGATACAAATCCATTGGGTACATACATTATGCATCCATTTTGGAACGCATTGATTAAAGTAAGTTTGATCATAATTCAAAACTTAAACAGAAAATTAAATTTAACATATCTTATTTTGTAGAAAGTTCAGTTTAATTAGAAAAATATTTGGTTATTTTTAGATAACTCCAAGATGGATTGCACCTAATTTACTAACTTTTGTTGGTTTTCTATTTACTGTTGGCGCTTCACTTCTCCTTGCTTATTATGATTATGGTTTCTTTACATCTGGAGTATACTATGAAGGTGATCCAATACCAAGATGGGTGTTTGGCGTTGTGTCGTTATTTATTTTCATATCTTATTCTCTTGGTAAACTTTTTATTTTTTGTCTATTTGTCTATGTTTACCGTTATAATAATTATTTTTTTATGGTTCAGACGGTTTAGATGGTAAACAGGCTAGACGTACGGGCACAAGTGGCCCATTAGGTGAACTGTTTGATCATGGCTTGGATTCTTGGACAACTGTATTTATTCCTACAGCATTATATTCAATATTTGGTCGTGATGATCCAAATACTATTCAACCAATAAGAATGTATTATATTTGTATAATGGTGTTCATTAATTTTTATTTGGCACACTGGGAAAAATATAACACAGGTGTATTATATTTACCATGGAGTTATGACTTTTCAATGGTTGTGAGTTAAAAAAAAATGTTTAGTGTTCCTGATTTAGTATAATTAATATTTTTATTTTTATATTGGTTTGCATGAATAAAGGTATAAACAATTTATTGAATTTGTTATAAAAGTAATTTTTGAAAGAGTGTTGTTTGGCTACCAAGCAATTTATTGGATTTCTTAAAAGTATATTTTATTATGTAAAATGTTTCGCAGTTTGAAAAAAAGTTGACCATACTAACTTTAGTAGTTCCTATCACCAAAATACTTGAAAAAAATTAATCATTGATTTTCCTAAAAGTTGTATTTTTTTTTTGGTACTTACAATTTTAAAATCTTGATATTTTAATTTCTCATGCTTTTGCTTAACATATTATACTTCATTAAATTTTTAACTAATTATTTATAAATAATAATTAATAAAAACATTTTGGTATTCAGTAAAATCCAAGAAAATCTTAACTGCATTTATACCATAATTTTTTATGCATTTTTTCAACCCAGAATATATACTATAGTACAGCCAACAAAAAGTATTTTCACATGCTTAACAGGCGTTTATCATAAATTTCTATTCCTATAATTCATACCATACTGAAAAACGGCCGATTGGTATTATAACCATTGGGTCATAAGTAGGATTCGGGACTTAATTGCACACAAATTGTAGGAAATATTCTACTGAAATTATTCTACTGAATTATTATTATTATAACAATTAAAAAATTTGAATTTTTTATAATATCAATAATTAAATGAATAAATTTGAATTAAAGACAATTTTTTTATTTAGTTATTTTTTGACAACAATAACATCAATTACACTACAAGTCTAAAACGTTAAGGTTACTTTTTATGATAAATTTTATTTTTGACAAATGACAAAAGAAAAAATTGGTCACATTTAGAATAAAATTATTTCATATAAAATGTAAAAATGTGTAAATATGCATATTGCCTAAAAAATGGCAAAATATGCAATCAAAATTTTTGTATTTCAGTCCGTTATGTCTTAAAAAAAGTTTACATCTTATTTAGATTATTCTACAATCATTATTAAAGAATATGCCAGTGCAACAAGTCCCGAACTCTAGTTATAATATGGAAATAGTATTATACTATTATTTATTAATTGGAAATTATTAAGTTAGATTACTCTGACAGTCAACTTCAATAGAAATAATATTTTATTTATAAAAATCTTTATGTAATATTTTCATTGTTATTTTATATTTAGGGATTAGTTATCTTTTTTGGTATTACTGCTGTTTTGGGCCCAGCGAAATGGAAGATGATTTTGATGGACAATTATTCATTTGGACATATTACTGAAATAATGTTTTATTTTACCACGTTCATTACTAATATTCCAGTTTCAATCTATAATATTTATATGTAAGTAATTTAAAATCATTTTTGGTTTGGTATATTTGTAAAAAAAAATATCTGGAATCTAAAATGTGATATTCTCATTTTATGTGAGAGCCTACTTTTTATAATAATTAAAGTTTATTTTTTGATTGGAAAATTCATATTATTAGTACTGACCACCGAGGTTAATTTGATTTTTATTGTTGTGCTCAATATTGTAGAAGTTCTCGATCTGTGCTTGGAAAAACCGTATGGCATCTGAAAAACTTCCAAATGCCTTTTACATATAAAAATGTACATTCATTGCATTGGTGATTTTTTAATTTTTGTTTTAACTGCAGTGAAATGTGATAATTTGAACAATTTTGCTTTTGATAAAATAAGTGCATTTGTATTTTATTAATGATATTTGGTAAATCTAGAGCAGTGTTTCCCAAACTGGGGGGCTTGTAAACATTTCTGGGGAGGCGTAAGCAGTCATTACAAAATACAGTTTTTATTTATTAAATTATTTTTATTTTAAAATGTAGGGAAAATATGAAAAATTAATAACGACCGGTTATTGAGTATTGATAAAGAGACATTAATATAATCAATAAAGATATTGATAAAGTGGTACTCGTTCAATATGCTATCTACCGTAAATATTTTATCTACTGTAATTTTACTATAGTTTAGTATGATATCTACCGTATGCCCGTATGCTGTATATTAATATATTATACATACTTTATTGTTTTGCAATTACGATTTAAGAAACTTTTATTGAAACCCCAAATCATATTATATTTATATTTTATACCTTAGTAAGTTAGGTAGGTTAGTTTCGTGTCGATTATATACGTGGTTTTACTGTGATTTATTTATTATTAAATATTATTTAATAATTATTATTATGAGTTTGTCAACTATGAGTTATTTATATCGACACATAATTCAAAATGAAGAGATTTGCGAACATTTTTTAAGTATACGCGGTTTATTACCAATCGACCAAACTTGTACAAAAATTAAAAACCAAGCAATTTGTGGTGGTGAGTTTATAAAAGTTCTGAAAAACAGTCGAAAACGTGATTCGGAAGGTAATATTTTGAAAACAATTAATCGATGTACGAAAAAAGGATACCAAACATTTTATTCCATACGCAAGAACAACTTTTTATTATATTAAATGAAGTTGAACAAGGTACTACTATATATTCCGATAAATGGCATGCGTATTCTACTTTAAATGAACATGGGTTTATCCACAAAACGGTTAATCATTCAGAAAATTTCATTGATCCAATAACTGGTGCTGAGACCCAAACTATAGAAACTCTTTGGAGACACGTCAAAAATAAATATAACATTAAAACCCGGGGAGCGACTAACATATTACCATCACAACTTCAAGAAGAGTGGTGGCGCTCGTTACAAAAACCAAATGAAGACCTCTTCGAATTATTCCTCGGAGCGATCAGAAATACGTATACATAACTACACAGTATACAAAAATGACAAAGAAGAAATTCTGCATTATAAATGTAAGACAATTTACATTTACGTGTAGATATCATACTTCACCAACATAAAATGACGGTAGATGAAAATATAAAATATTAACGGTAGATAGCATACTAAACCATCAAACGTCCTGTAGATAGCATATTGAACGAGTACCGATAAAGTATTAATAAACAAACATTGAGCCAAACATAAAAAAATTGTCTAAAGAAAAGTGTTGCCAGCTTATACATTAATAAATCGTAAATTTCATTATATTATATTACTTACTATTTTACTATGATTTATATTTTATAATTATTATTATCAATAAAATTGAATTCATCTCGGATATTTTATAATTTCTTTGTAAAGTACACAAAAAAGTGATATATTTCTCATGTTATAAAAGGGGGGGAGGCAAGAGTTTCGAAAATTTACAAAGGGGGCGTGGAATAAAAAAGGTTGGGAACCACTGATCTAGAGTAATAAATTATAACTATAAATATTTTAAATTTAAATTTAATTAAATGTGTTAAATTGTATTGTGTATTTAAAATATTTAATTTTTTTTTCTGGTTCATAAGGTTCATAACTTTTTATCTAGTTTATGTAAGAGTTACTTTAATGAATTTCCAAAGTCGCAACTTTATTTTTCTTAAATCGTAAGACTTTTCTTAAAATAATTTTTGATAAACGGTTATTTCACACTATTTTAAAAAAAAAATAGATTTTTGTGCCCAAACCTACCTCTTTATTCCACCCATAATTTGTATTTAATTCATTATTTTTACCTTTGTAGAAGTTATAGAGACAAAACAGGCAAAAATTTAAGTATTCTAGAAGGTAGTCGACCATTGGTTCCTTTAACTTTATTTGTATCATTGTGTATGATATGGGTTAACATTTCACCAACCAATATTCTCGAAAGAGATCCAAGAATATTTTTCATGATGAGTGGAGCAATATTTTCAAATATTTGTGTAAGTACAATCTGTTTAAGTTAATATTTTATTATTTCAGATTACTTAATTGCCTATTTAAGAATTTGAGTAGTTTTACTAAACAAATTATTTATAATTAATTAATATTTATTTTAGTGCCGATTAATTGTTGCTCAAATGAGTAAGACTCGTTGTGAAGCACATAACAATTTGTTGTCATATTTGGTTGTTGCTGTAATTCTCAGTAAATTTGTGCCTTCTATTGAGTTAATTGTCATGTATATCATGGCTTTTATAAGTATTATGACACACATTTATTATGGAGCTTGTGTGGTAAGTTTTTATTTCATTATTTTAATTATATATATATGTATAATAAATTTTACTAGGTGTAATTATTAATTTTATATTTTAGGTGAAGCAAATGGCTGATCATTTTAAAATCATGTGTTTCAAAATACCTTACAAGAATAATTAGGTATAAATACCTTATACTTCTAAAAAAATATTTTTTTTATGTACTACTTAAATTATATCCATAAAATAATTTTTACTAAATGTTTTATTTTGGGAATCTCATCACAGATTAGCCATAAATATTAACTATTATTGTTTTTATATTTGTTTAGTTGTGTTTATAATTTGTTTTTATATTGATACCATTTATTAATAATATTAGCAACTATAGTGAAATATTAAATATACAAGGTACATGTATTATCTAATTATTGAAATACTTGTACTTTTTTTAATTTTTCTGTACTTCCCTTATTTATATAAAAAAAGTAAATATTACCTTAATCAATTGGACTTAAATTGATCATTATTAATAAAACACAACCTACTTTTTATGGGTACAAATTAATTACCTTTTAATTCAGACCACTGAAAGTGTAGTACAGCATAGTAAAATATTAGCTACTATTTAATAAAGTTTTATTATTTTACTATTAATATTTATTAAATATGATTAATAAAATAGTAGTAAATAACCTTTAAATTGGTACTTAATTATTATTTTTTTAAATAAGTTTAACATAAGATAAAAATAGCCATGTTTAACAAAAGTTCAAAATATACCTTCACTCATCTATACAATTTGTTATTTTATAATGAGTTGAATGTTTGAACTTTACTAGTGATTAAAACTTTGACAAACATTATATATCATAAATTATTTGAAGGCCTGAGCAAGGTGTTGTACTTTTGTCCTTGTTTGAAAGCATGACAGAAAAGAAAATCAGTGATAGTCGTAACTCATAATCACTAAACCACCAGAAATGCTATGATAATTGATAGGTATGTTAAATTTAGAATTGCATTGATGTTTTGAAATATTTGATTTTTAAATACATGTATTTAATTAATTATTTTAGTATTAAATACTTTATTGTGTACAGAAAAATTAAATATGTATGTTAATTCATCAAATTATACATATATTATGTTCTCAATGTGTAAAAATTCATTTTTTAAGTAAATTATACAACATGTATGATAAGTTTATAGTACTTATGTACCATTCAAATACATACATTTTCAAAGAATGTACAATTAGTGAAAAGTTTTCTACATGATTGTACCTATTATGGTACATTAGTACTATATTCTATTTATTATTTAGATCCAAAAGACTTAAGTTTACAAATAATGATAAATGCAATAATGGATTTATAATTATTCTACTGAATTATTTTTATTATAGCAATAAAAAAATTTGAATTTTTTATAATATCAATAATTAAACGAATAAATTTGAAATAAAGACAATTTTTTTATTTAGTTATATTTTGACAACAAAAACCTCAATTACACTATAAGTCTAAAACTTTAAGGTTACTTTGTATGATCAATTTTATTTTTGACAAATGACAAAATAAAAATTTTTCACGTTTAGAATGAAATGTAAAAATGTATAAATATGCAATCAAAATTTTTGTATTTCAGTCCGTTATGTCTTAAAAAAAGTTTACTTATTTAGATTATTCTATAATCATTAAAGAATATGCCAGTGCAACAAGTCCCGAACCCTAATTATAATATGGAAATAGTATTATACTATTATTTATTAATTGGAAATTATTAAGTTAGATTAGTTAGATTAAGCTGTATAATAATTAATAATATTATAACAAAAAAAAATAATTTGTTTTATACACGTACATCAGGTTGCAGAATCACATCCTTAAAATAATGAAGCAAAATAAAAGAATCTTCATTATTTTGTAAACATTGTTCTATACCATTATGATTCTGTGATGGTAGTTTAGTATTTACTATTTTCAGTGGCATACTTGGGTAACCTTCGGATTCAACTCCCTCCTTCCCCAACGTTAAAAAAAGAGTGATATATCTTTTATAATTTTGTTGAAGTACAATTGTTATGTTTTATTGTCTAAAAAATGTATGATCGTAAAAATTGATATTTATTTATATTTTATATGCTATTTTACTAAAACTGTTTAGCACG
This sequence comes from Periphyllus acericola, assembly GCA_949715065.1. Classification (NCBI taxonomy): domain Eukaryota; kingdom Metazoa; phylum Arthropoda; class Insecta; order Hemiptera; family Aphididae; genus Periphyllus; species Periphyllus acericola. Next base: position 4,989,624 of record OX454265.1, on the reverse strand, counting down.
ATGTATTATATCATACTTATTTATAGCAATAATTTATGTTCGGGCTTACATAGTAATACAATCAATATTCCTTAATTTATACCTATCATCGAGACATCAACTATCTTAATATTCCTACAGCAATCGCATTTTTATTTTATACCACAATAACATAATTTATTGTATTGTATATCATGAGTTAAAATTACAAAACCTTTAGAGTAATGTTCATGCAATACGTAATAAATAAAATACTATTAAGGCAAGTTTGGTTTAAAGTTATAATCCACTTATTATAAAAAATATTATTGATATCACTTTTAATTTAATTAAATAAAAATTAACTACGTTTTCAGTTTTCAATATAATGTTTACATGTCAATGACCGATGTTTGCTTATTTTATGTTTTCTGGTTATTCTTGGTTGAAAGGTAATTTATTAGCAATTTTGGTCCTCTAAAGGTATTTTATTTCTTGATGTAGTCATATTTCCATCTCTTATGAAAATTTCGATCTGTAATTGTAAATAGAAATTCAAACTTTTAAATAAAAAGTGATTAGATTGCTGGGAAAAGAGGTAGTTGTAAAACAGTAATTTTCGAATGTATTATTTTATTAACCTCCTTCCCCCTTCAGAAAAAATTTGTGTGTATACCACAGCCCACAATAGTCTATTTTACTACTCTCATTTCCCTATTCCCTAGGTACTAACTACTTTTTTTATATAGTATAAAGTAGTATAGAAGTGCAGCGGTTGTTTTTATCACTTTCTGTTATCGCAAATAATAAATATTATTACGTGGGTGAAGTTATGGGACCAAAGCTAGGGGACTGTTTTTTCGTGATAAGAAACGACGTTTGTGTGGTTGCATATTCATAGTGTATGTCGGGCGCTGAGTACATATAGTATTTCAAAGAGAAGTGCTACACTAGATAGCGTCCTTGCATTAAATACTGTTTAAGTTTATAATATATTTTATTGGAATTATTAATAGAATTCTTTAAATATACGCTTATACCCGTAACCTAGAAATTGCTTTTTGTCTCTATAAAATAATAATTCGATAGGTCGTTAACGACCTTCGTGCAAGTCAGTCGTGTTATGCCGATTTTTTTTCTTATTACCTATTTAGTGACTATCGATGTAATTATTCAAAAGATTTCACGAAACCGGTATGTATACTATTCATAATAGTTATATATTAATAAGTAATAGCTTTAGTTAATATGTCAGTTATATAGTAAAATATTATATTTACTTATCCACCGGTGCTGTAAAAACCGCGTGTGCAGTATATTAGTTAGAAATTATTAATACAGTAAAACCTGTGTAATATGGAAACGGTTGAGACCGGATATTTTTTCCATTTTAGATAGGTTTCCATTTAATGCAGGTTGTAAAAAAAAAAATTTCACGATAGATCTTTATTAAATATAACTTATAATTTATTATTAATTCATTTATTTCGTATATTTTACATATTATTTATTATTAATTCATTTATTTCATATATTTTACATATTATTTATTATTGCATTTTACTCCAAAATTCATCCAATGTTCTTTGGTTTGTTATTTGACTTGCCATTTTCTTTTCTACTAAATTTTAGTAAACTAAACCAGCCATTTGATGCTTTAAATTCGGTGACTGACATTTGTTCAGCAATTTGGCGTGCTTTGGTCTGTATAATTGGTCCAGAAATTGGTATTAGATTTAACACGTTCAATGCCATTGCCATATTAATCTTTGTAATAGCCAGTATAGCCACACGGAAATTCCGCCACAATAAGGCAATTAAAATAAAGAACAATCAAACTGGTCGCGGCCAGTTCGCTATCCACAAATGCTGCAGTAGAAAGGATTTTTTAAAAAATTAATGTCTTATGGACGGACAAAAAAATCGTTTTTTAGTTGAAACTATAAAATCAATTATCATAGTGAAAACACATTTTTCAAACTATTCTTGCAATGATTTTTATAATATTTTATTAAAAGAAATTAATAAATTACTTGATGCAATTATTTTAGCTCAAAAGTATACAAAAATAGCAGAAGACCAACCATCGTCATAAAAATAAATATTTTTGTATACTTTTGTGCTGAATTAATTGCATCAAGTAACTTATTTATATATCAAAAACATGATACAGTACACATTAAATTTAAATTTGTTTTTTTTATATTATTATATTTAGTTAGGCAACTTATATAATACATGTATAATAATAATTCTTAACTAGTTCACCATTAATATAAAAATAAAATTGTTTTCATGTATCTACTATGTATTAAAAAAATTATTCATCAGCTTGTAATGTATGGAAGAATTCTTTTAAGGATTAATCTCTCGAGAATTTTACTGAAGAATGGGAGGAGGCTTATTGGTCGAAAAGAGGAAGATATGTCCGGAGGCTTATTTGGTTTAGGGACCAGAATAGTTACAGAGAATTTCCAAAGCATAGGGAAGTAGGATAGTCTTAGACACGCATTGAATATAATTGTGAGAAGGACAATGGCTCTTTTAGGGAGACATCTGGCCACATCTGCGGTTATCAAATCAAATCCCGGAGATTTTTTGAGGCTGTATTTTTGAATTGTAAATTTTACTTCGCTAGGAGAGAAATGCTTAACTGCAGGAGACATTGGATGGGGGACGTCGAGAAAACGTTTAACTGTGTCAGTATGTAAAGGTATATGTATATAGGGGTGTAGATTGAAAATTTCGGTTAGGTGATCTTTAAACAGTTGGGCTATTTCAGCATCTGTAGATGCGAATCCGCCGTGGGGATTTTTTATGGGAACCAGAGGAGGTTTGTATTTTAGAAGTCTATTAGTAGCTGACCAGAGACTGCCACTTTTAGGTGATAGGTTAGTGAGATAGTTGGTATATGTTTGATTTTTATGCTTGGCAAGTATTTTTTTTTAATGAATTAGATAATTTATTATAGATGTGTTTGTGAGATGGGAGGCGTGAGCGTTGATATAAGGCCCTTGCTCTATGCTTATTGGATATAAGGATACGTATATGTTCAGGAACTGAAGGAGTGACGTTATGATACTGTGTATTTGTGGGGCCAGATGCCCATGCTGCTGATTGAATTGTATTTGTTAGGTTGTTAATGGCTGTATCAATTTCCTGAGGGGATTTGAGACTTACTTGAAGTTTTATGTTTTGATCTACCAAATTATGAAATTTAAGCCTGTCCGTGGAATGATGAAAGAGTTAGGGTAAAGAAGGTCGGATAGGTGGATAAACACTTAGAGTTAAAAGAACTGCTGAGTGATCCGAGCAGGGTTCTAAGAGATTAGTAGTAGAACAGAATAGATTGTGAGGAGTGTTGGATACAAAGATGTCGAGTATGTCTGGTTTTTTGCGTAGTGAGGAGGGCCAGTATATTGGTCCAGGGGGCGCAAGGATTGTGTAGTTCTGAAGATTAATAAAATTGTGAAGAACCATACCTCTTGGGTTGTTTGTTCGACAGCCCCAGCTGATGTGTTTGGCATTGTAGTCACCGCCAATGATAAAATTTTGACTAAGAGTGCTAAAGTAATTTATATAGTTTTGAATATTAATGTTGTGTCTCGGAGGGGAGTATATTGCTGCTACAGTTGTAGGGATATTGTTGAGATATAGTAGGATAGCACAAGACTGTAAGTGAGGTTGTCAATAATTTGGAATGGTTTGGAATGATAGGGAAGATTTTATATAAATTGCGGCACCACCATGCGCAGTGTTATCTGGGTGATTAGTTTTCAGGAGTTGATAGCCAGGTATTGGTATGTGAGAGTATTTTGTGAAATGTGTTTCGGTTGTTAAGGCAATATCAATACGTTTCTCCTGTAGGACTATTTGAAGTTCGTTTGAATGATTTTTGAGATCATTTGAATTAAATAAAAGAATGAGAAGTGAGCTGTTTGTGGATGAGGATTGAGGACATTAGTTTTTTTCCAAGAGTTTTGAAATTACTTGTGTGAGTAGGGATATTAATGGGTTTATAAGTAGTTTGAACTCGTCGAGGAATTTGTTTATGTCGGATACTGGGGGAGAGACTTGGTTATTTGAGTGAGAGCCAGAGGTAGCTTGAGCGTACGTTTGGGATGAATCTGAGGGGTGATTTACAGGGGTTACCACTGGGTGACTAAGCTGTACATTTTTTTTATGACTGATATTATCCGACAGAAAATTTCTTTTTTTTGGCTTGTTTCGATGTTGGAGATCTTTATAAACAGAGCAGCCCTTGTAGTTTGAGGGATGGTCTCCGGAGCAGAGGGCACATCTTGGAGTAGTATCCTGTGGGTTTGGGCAAGCCGAAGAAGAGTGGTTTGAGCCGCAGCGGACACAGCGAGCTGGATAGCCGCAGTAAGATTTAGTATGTCCGTACTCTTGACAATTTATGCACTGTATTATAGTTTTGGATTTATAAGGTTCTTCTACTTTTATTTTAGTGTGGATAAGAGATGTCAGCTTATAGATGTCGTTGGAATGAATTTTTGGTTCAAGGTCCACAAAGAATAGTGGGAGTGGGTGTTTATTGATTTTGTGTAGTACGCTTGTTACTTGACGGACTTCGAATAAACGCAATTCAAGTTCCGATTTGATAAGTGCTGTGGACGTGGACAGGTGGAGATTGTGAATGACGACACGAGTTGGTTTGTCTTCTTTGAGCTGATACGTGTGGTATTCAGCTTTTTGATTTTTTAGAAAGTGGATCAGTGTTCTGTATGAAGTAGGGCTAGTTGTCATAATTTTTAGGCGGTCAGTTGAGGATTTACAAGAGAAATTATCTACACCGATTTGTTCAATAAGTTCTGAGCAGAGTTCGGGGAAATTGACTACGCCTTTCACAAAAACTGGTGGTGGAAGGGTTGGTTTGATACCAACAATGACGATTCCCTCTGAATTTGACTCAGTAGGAGGCAGTTGGGTAGAAACTGATGGATCGGAGAGCTCTGGTTCATCTTGTGAGAGTACTTCGAAGCGATTTGACTTAAAAAATAATTTTTTATTTTTTTGTAGTATTTTGGCGAGTTTTGATCAGAAGAAGAAGAGGAGGAGAGATTATTAAAATTATTTTTTATTTTTTCAGGTGAACGTTCAGGTGATCCGGATACTCTTTTATCAACATCATAAACATATATTTATTTGATATTATTTAACTTTTATTGTTTTTAATATACATTTTATTTACAAATATTTTCAATTTTTTAAATCAAGTGTTTTTTTTTAAAGTGTATTATATTATATTATTATATTAATTATCTTGTATTTTTTAATTTATTTTAACAGGTGTTTAAGAAAGTCTGTTTCAGACTAATATAAGTATCTACGACTTTTGTGTCAGATACAAGTTTGTTTCAGACTTTTCTATAAGTGTCTACGGCTTTTGTGTCTGATACTAGAACGTCGAAACAAGTTTGTTTCAGACTCCTATATGTGTCTACGGCTTTTGTGTCAGATACAAGTTTTTTAAAACTGCTATAAGTGTCTACGGCTTTTGTGTCAGATACAAGTTTTTTAAAACTGCTATAAGTATCTATGGCTTTTGTGTCAGATACAAGTTTTTTAAAACTGCTATAAGTGTCTACGGCTTTTGTGTCAGATACAAGTTTTTTAAAACTGCTATAAGTGTCCACGGTTTTTTGTATCAGACATAATTAACAATTTATAAGCTACAAAATCAGTTTGAAATATAAATTGAAAGAGGTAGCTCATTATATTAATACTGAATATCCAGAATTAAATTTTGAGAATGTCTCAGTCTCTGACAGTTGTGTTTCTAATATTTGTAAAATCATCTTTAAGAAAGTTACTGATCACAGATTAAAAAACTCATTGGTGAAAGCTATGAGTAGAAAAACTTTGTCTCTTCGTAAATGTATTGAAACTATGAACTGTGAAGTAGTTAATACGTCCGAAACTTATAATAATTCAATTGTAAAATGTATTGAAGAATATAATTATACATCAGATGATTTCTCAAATGTCAACAAAGTAACTCTAACAGATATATGTAGACATATTAAAGTTTCAACAAATAAAGCAAATTGCTATAAAGTGTATAAAACGTGTATTAAACACTTCAATATTTCCTTGAGTGATTCAATAGATTACACAAACAGTATTAATGCAAATAATTCTATTGTTAATGACAATCTTATGACTGAGAATATTAGTTTAGATAATTTTACTTTTGTTTCTCTGCAAACAGTCTGAACCTAACCAAAATTACTATGATTCAGTAGGACACACAAGTGTATCTACCGAAAGTGATTTAATTTGGACGATAAGAGATCCAAATATACCTAGTAGTACTCCTATTCTACTAGAAAATGTAAGCAAAGAAAAAATTGTCACGCCAATTAAAATTACAAACAGGAAAAATCATGCACTTGTTCCAAGCCCCTTAGAAATGCCTATTTTAAAAGAACACCATTGAAGTCAGGGGTTGTTCTACCTTTGCGCACAAATAATTGTTATCCAAAAGAATACAGCGACCACAATTATTCCTTTTTTGAAGGCAGTTTCAAATATACGGACGTTAGTCCTGTTACAGTTTTAAATGTGTGTGTACAGAGATATATAAATATAAATACAGATATTATAGAATATTATAGAACGAATATAATATTGTACATAAACTATTGTAAATTTTAAATGAATATTATAAGAAAAATCTTAAAGTATTATCTTATAAGTATACAATAAAGAAAAAGACAAGTTATATAAAATCAAAGGGAAATGTGTTGCCAGCCACCATCAGAAGGTTTGCAGGGGAATTTAAAATATAATTCTTATTTGAAAATAGTGGGTAAAATGGTTTTGGATTTCTGGTATTAAGGTTATTTATTTTTAAGTTAATCAATGATAACAAATCTGGACAATCAATGAGGCCTAATAATAAATTTTGAAGAAATCTAGAAAGTAAATATATTCGTCGGTCTTTGAGTGGTAGGAGATTTAGGTACTGTAAAACATTATCATAAGAGCCATGGGGAGGCCTGTATATATTAAATTTGAAGGAAATAAAACGCAAAAAATTATTTTGGATAGATTCTAACCAACTAGATATTTGTTTTGAGGTATTGTTTATCCAAATAAGAGGACAATATTCAAGTTGGGAACGAACAAGGGAGCAATAAAGAATTTTCAAGGGAATAGGATCCATGAAAGAGCTACAAATGCGCTTAATAAATCCCAAATTACGCATTGCTTTATTCTTTATCATTTCTGTGTGAGTTGAAAAGTTTAATTTGGAGTCAAAAATGACGCCCAAATCTTTAAATTGAGATACAAGCTCAATATAAGAGTCAGAAATAATATAATCATAATATATTGGATTTTTTATAAGACAAAAGCGCATAAATTTACATTTATTGACGTTAAGAAATAAGTGATTCTTATTACACCATGAAATTAAGTTGTTAATGTCGGTTTGTAAATCAAATGTATCTTGTTCAGTTTTAATTATTTTTATTAATTTTGCATCGTCAGCAAATAGAAGTATATTAGAATTTTTTATAACATTAGGTAAGTCATTTATAAAAATATTGAATAAAAGTGTAGATAAGTGGTCTCCTTGAGGAACGCCTGATGGAACTGGGAAACATGTAGATTTAAATTTGAGGTGTTTAACAATTTGGAAACGGTCTGAAAGAAATGATTTGAACCAATTAAGAAGAGATCCTGAGAAACCAAAAGATTGTAATTTATTAAAAAGAATTAAATGATTAACTTGATCAAAGGCTTTAGAAAAGTCTGTGTAGATTATGTCAGTTTGTGCATTAGAATCAAACGAGTGAAGTATTATGTTTTTTGCTATGGTCAAATTGTTGCAAGCTGATCGTTTTGGCATAAAACCAAATTGATTATTTACAAGAAATGAAGAGGAAAAATGTGTCAATTTTGATGAAATTAGACGGGAAAATAACTTCGGGATTGATGATAATTTAGAGACCGGTCGATAATTTGAGATTAGTGAAGGATTACCTTTTTTTAAAATGGGTGAGATAAATGATATTTTCCAAAGAGATGGAAAAATACTTTTACTAAGTGATAAATTAAATATACTGGTTAATACTGGTGCTAGGATAAATCTACAATTATAGATAAAGATAGTAGGAATGTCATCAGGGCCTGTAGTTGAACTTAATTTCAGGTCAGAAATCATATTAAGAACATCAAGTTCGGTGAGAGTAATATAATTCAGATTTAGGGTAGAGTTTGAATTAGAATTATCAAAAATTGAAGACGGTGAACTAGGTGATTGAGGAGTACAATAAGTATCAGAGAAGTATTTACCGAAGAGTTCAACGATATCGGTACCGTTATCGGCAACAGTTGTGTCCAGAGAAAGGGAACAAGGTAGAGCATCGGTGTGTGTTAACATATTAATAAATTTCCAGAAATATTTTGGATTACTTTTAATTGAGGATTGAACTTTACTAATATAATTTTTATGATCTAATTTAGACTGCTTTTTGCATTTAGCTCTTAAACGGGAGAAATTAATATAGTCAGAGACATTATTAGATTGTTTATAGATGAGATGGGCAATTTTTTTATCTTTAATCAATGATTTTAGCAGTTTTGAGTACCAAACAGGATATGAAGTATTATATATAAATTTCATAGGGACATAATTATTAATTGATTTATATTAGAGTAAAATTGGTCAACTGTTTCGTCTATATTGTAGAAATTTAAACTAAAAGTAGAAAGTGAGTCACCAATAGATTTGACGATTTTGATGTAATCGCAATTATAATAGTCATAAATTAAATCGTGTTTGGCTATCAAGAAATCATAATGATCACAATTGAAAGATATATTGAGAGCTGGGTGGTGTATATCAATTGGTAATAAAGGGTCTGGGTCATTAGAGACAGTTATGTGAACATTAGATAAGGCTAAATCAAGAATGGTATTATTATGATTACGCACAAGATTAAATTGGTTGAAATTATAGTGTGATAGCATGCTAACAAAATAAGAATCAATTTGAGAATTACTTATTAAAGGTAAAGAATAGAGCGACCAATCTAAAAAAACGATGGCAAATTAAAGTCACCTAATAAAATAAATTTGGCTTTGGGATTAGACAAATAAAGCTCATTAATAGATAGGAAAAATTGTTCATACAGTATACGAGGTGAAGTGGGTGGGATAAAAAAAACAAATAATAAACAAGTTAGATCCCATTTGAATTTGAACAAAGACCTGTTCAATACAATTAATAGTAACATTTAATATTTTACTTTTCAAATGAGATCTAACGGCAACTAAAACTCCACCACCACGTTTATAAAGACTATTTAGTGAGGATCTGTCAGAGCGATAAATAATATAATTATTAAAGTTAAGTTCAGAGTTTAATATAGAAGGGGATAACCAGGTTTCAGAAAAAGCAATTATATCAAAGGCAGACGCAATTAAATTAGGTATAAGAATATTAAGTTTTGAGACTATGCTTCTGACATTCTGATAATACATTTGTATACTCTTGATTTTTATTAGTTTTTTTGAACGATGACGGTGGAGACTATTGACGGAATGCCTTTTTGGTATTTGATTAATAAATTAGGCTCACCATTTGAACGTCGTTCATCAAGTTCTTTACGTAGATTTTGAAAATGTTCACGCTGTTTCTGAGTTTTATCACTGCTAATTCTCACATCTTTATATGTTTGGTTGGATTTTAATTTTCGAGACGAGCCTAAGATTTTGAAGACATCAGAAGTGGTATTTAACGTTACTTTTAAGGGACGGGTTTGCCCATTGGATTTCCCAAGTCTGTGAATTGTAACCGGTTTAATGTCGATATTGAGGGTTTGAAAAATTTGATTTGTCGTTGATATGTCTGAATTATTAGCGTCAGTTTGGCATTCGGGTACATTAAATAAGATAATGTTTTTCGAGCGGGCTTGGCGATCGATAAAATCAGAAAAAGAATCTTCACTTAGAGTAGAATTTTTTGTTTCAAGAGAGACGACACGTTGAGCCAGAGCAGACAATTGATCCCGAAGTATGTTATTTTCATCTTTGATACTGACTAATTGAGCAGATAATTCTTTTATTTTCGAACGAGGTTAACTTTTCATTATGTTTATTTACGAGATTGATTAGTTTAGATTGACCGGAAGCTAGCTCTTCAATTTTCTTTAATATTAAATCAATACTATTTGAATTTGTAGATGGTGGAACCGGAATAGGTGATTTAGAGTTATTAGAGTTATCCGACATGGATCCCTTATTTGAACAATTTTTACAAGACCAGTTTTTTTTAATGGTTTTAAGATAATCTGCTTCACTTTGTGTAAGAGGAATACAATTTATATGGAATATATTATTGCACGTAACGCATGTAATAGAATTAGTAATATCACGTTTTACCGTGGTTGAGCAAATAACACATAAAGTCATAACGAAATATCGGAACGCGATAAGAGAGCGATATCAACAGACGTGTACACACAACGACGGCCATACAGCAACTGTTCATATATATTATATATTATGTTCAGAAAGCGCATAAAAACTGTGAACAATACATGCGTTGTCAATGCAAAACGTGTACGATATTTTAAAAACCATTGTAATGTTTACATGTATTGTAGCCATACTGGGTGTAAAACTTTTAGGATTAAAGTAAAACCTGCAAACAAAATGATGGTTGCAAAAGTCTTTAGTTCCGGTTTAAATTACCATCACGACCTCGTCAACCAGGGTCTTACGAACCATGTATGAGGGTTTCAGCGAGATTTGACCATGGATATGCTAAAAAAAAATAGAATTAAAAAGGGTAAAAGCCTTTTGAGTATTAGTCTTTCTAATACTTTTGCTAGAAATGGCAATAGGCTTATTGGCCTGTATGATGAAGGTAAGTCTAGTGGTTTATCAGGTTTCGGAATTAAAATTATATTTGAGAATTTCCATAGGAGTGGAAAGTATGAAAGACGTAAGGTTGAATTAAATAAATGGGTTAGGAATAGAATAGCTTTTTTCGGTAGGCACATAGCGACCTCAGCAGTAATTAAGTCAAAGCCGGGGGACTTTTTAAGAGAATACTTCTGTATTGTAGATTTAATTTCGTTAGGTGTAAAACTTTTTTCGGGAACATAAAGAGACATGGGTGAGTCAAGGTACTGAGTTTTTTCTGCGTTGAGAATTGGGTTAAAGATATCAGGATGTGGCTTAAATATTTCAGATAGGTGTTGACGGAAAACTTCGGCTTTGTCTTCATCGGTTACAGCAATATTAGTGTCATTTTTTGTTAAGGGTGGTAAGCTAGCCTTATACCGTAGAAGTTTGTTTGTTTCTCTCCAAAGGCTGCCGTCTGAGGAGGATATATTTGATAATTTTTGTTCTAAGATATCTGATTTATATTTTGAAAGGTATTTTTAAAGCGAGTTGGTCAGTTTATTATATATTATTTTATGAGAAGGTAGGCGAGAGGTTTGATACCGTGCTCTGGCTTTCCTTTTTTCAGCTATTAGCGAGCGTATGTGTTGTGGAAGTAAGGGATTTTTGGGAGTTCTTGGCCTTTTTAAATTTGACTGTGACTCCCAGGCCGCTGTTTGGATGATAGAAGTGAATTTATCAACTGCATTGTCAATATCATCATATGTTTTTAATTTGAAATTTAGTTTTATCTCTTGTTCTACCAAATTATGGAATTTGATACGGTTTGTTAGTGGAGAAAAAAGTTTAGGAGGTGTCATTTTAACTGTTGGGGAAGCACTGACTGTTAAAAGAACTGATGAATGGTCGGAATTTAGATCTAAGATATTTTCCGGGGTGCAGTTTAAATTACTCGGCACTTTACTAAGAAAAATGTCTAGTATATCAGGTTTTTTACGTAAAGAAGATGGCCAGTATGTGGGACCCGGTGGAGCCAATACCGAGTATTTTTTAACATTGGTAAAGTTGTAGAGCACATTACCACGCGGGTTGGTTGCGCGACACCCCCAGCTTTGGTGTTTCGAATTTATGTCACCACCAATTAAGAAATTGGAGTTAATTGTTGAGAAATAGTCGTTAAATTGGGGAGCTGAGATGTTGTGTCTCGGAGGACAGTAGATTGAGGCAATAGTGATCGGTATGTTATTTAGTTTTATTATGACAGCACATGATTGGAGGTAATCACGGGTAAAGTTTGGTAGAGGTGAGAAGGACAGGGTAGATTTGATGCAACACCACCATGAGCCGTGTTGTCTGGATGATTCGATTTGTAAGTAATATAACCTTGGATGTGTACCTGGGAATATTTGGTGAAGTGTGTCTCTGTTATTAACGCAATATCGATACGTTCTTCGTATAAAACAGATTGTATTTCGTTGACGTGGTTTTTTAAGCCGTTTGCATTAAAAAGGAGAATGGTAAGAGACGATTTTGTGGGTGAGTTATTTATCATTTTTATTGTTTAAAAGTGATGAAATTACTTGTGTTAAGAGGACAATCAAGGGATTAATTAGTAAATTAAAGTTGTCAAAAAAATCTGACATTGTTTTGTTAATGTCTACCGTCGAAGAAGGGTGATTGCTGTGACCTGTATTAGTTGTTTCATTAGATGTAGTTTGGGCATATGTTTTGGGAAGGGAGTGGGTGTTGGGATTATTATTTGTCGGTAATGGGTGATTTTCTTTTACATTGAAATTATTATTATTAAAATGATTTAAGTTAACATTATCATGAAGAAATTTACTTTTGTTGTTGGGCTTGTTTCGTCGTTGGAGTTCCTTATAGATATTGCATCCTCGGTAGTTGGCAGGGTGGCTGCCCGAGCACAGAGCACAATTGGCTGGGCTGTCCCTTGGTTTGGTGCAGTTTGAAGTTAGATGTGAGTTTCCACATCGGACGCAGCGAGGAGGGTATCCACAGTATGAACGAGTGTGTCCATAGTCTTGGCAATTTTGACATTGAGATATTGTTCTTGGCTTATAAGTTATAAGGCTCCTCAACTTTGATTTTCGTATATAGAAGTGAGGGTAATTGAAAAATTTCCAGTGATTTTTCAGATTTTTCTAAGTCCACAAAGAATAAAGGTAGAGGAAGTTTAGTTGTTTTAGTTGTTTTTATGTAGAACATTAGTCACTTGTTTAAGAACAAATGATAATTCGGTTAATTCTTTTTTAATTTTATTAATATCAGTGGAAGGGTGAATATTTCTAATTACTACTCTGATTGGTTTATCTTGTGTCAGCTGGTACGTATGAAATTGAGCATTGTTATTTTTAAAATAATGAACTATTATAGTAATCTGTATGCCTCTGGAGTTGAAGTTTGGATTTTTAACTGATCCGTAGAAGACTACAGAAAAATTTATCTTTGCTTGCCAATAAGTACGCTTATTAGTTATTTCATTGCAAAGATCTTTAAATTCTAATACACCTCTGACGAAAATTGGAGGTGGAGGTTTAATTACTTCGTCCGGAATAACTTCGTGTGTATAGTTGCTTGTGGCGTAGTATCGAAAACTTCGTCATCATTTTGAGATAGAACTTCTAAACGATTGGTAGTTGTAAATAGTGTTTTTTTTGGTTTTTTGTTTTTCGGTAGTGTTGGTGATTTCATACTTGCATTTGATGACGTAGAGATATTTCTTTTGTTTTGGTTTTTATTATTTTTAATTTCCCAGTCATTATCTAGGTCATTCATTGAACTTGCACTGGCCGTTAATGAGTTTTTACCTTTCTTGTTGATAAGATGGATAGGAGCAATGGTTTTATTTTGGACATCATTATTGTTAGGCATTTAATGAGTTAGACGATATCGGTAATTACCTATAGGCTTGGCCTTCAGATAAGAACGATTCGCGATTGTCGGCACCAGCGTTGTAATATTTATTTAATAAAATAAAATGAACTATTAAGCAGGGCTTGAAATCGAAATTAAATTTTTCGATTTCAATTTTAATTTCGCTTATCGATATCAGTCTTTTTCGATTTTAATTTTAATTTTGCTTATCGATATCGGTGTTTTTCGATTTCAATTTTAATTTTGCTTATCGATATCAGAGTTTTTCGATTTTAATTTCGATTTTAATTTCAATTTTAAATCACTATTACATTTTTGTGACTTTATTATTGCTATATTTTCTATTTATGTTTTGGTTTCATATATAATTAGTGATTATTACTATAATATATACTTAGATAGTCAGTTATTATAAATATAAAATGAAACAAATAATACAATGTTATGAAACGTCAATTTATAAAATATAAATAGGTATTCCCAAAACTATTTCAACTCAAGATTCTTACTGTCATGGTGAGAGAAATTAGGAAATACGTGGAAGCCGATTACGGATAAAAGTATACCATAATATAAAATATATATATATATATATATATAGTAATAACACTGATAACTAACAAGTCATAATAATATAAATACTGAAATAATAACATTTCTGTAAACGAAATACTGCCACGCGCTGTTTGTTAATTGTACCAGGAAATTATATTCTAATAAGATGGATACTTCGTATATTAGACATTATTCTTAGTAATAATAATAAAAATCCTATAAATAATAAATACAAATTATAGTTGGGCTCATATTGTTAAATTTAAAATTTTTTTCCAATTGAAAATCGAAATTGAAAATTTTCTTTTAAACCGATTACAATTTTGATATTAAAAATCGATATAAATTTTTTTCAATTTCAATTTTAATTTTGAATATCGTTATCATACATTTCATATTTTGATTTCGATTTTGATATTTCAAAAGAATTTTAACGATTTTTATCGATATTCAAAATCGATTTCAAGCCCTGCTATTAAGGTCCTTTCACACATATCCGATCCGAGTCCGTTCCGATTTTTAGCGTTCCGAGTCGAGTCCGTCATTTTACTTATTTTGCCTATTTTAAACAGTTCATATGCTGTTGTCGAATGAAACAGATGTTGATCTAGTCAATGTGCTTTTGAATTTTTATCATGACTGAATTTAGCGATGAAGAATTAATTATAATAGCACTTATGCTTGATGAAGAACAAGAAAATAATTGTAAAACAATAAAAAAACGAAAAAGAACTGTGTGGGTACATGATCTTTGGAAAAAAAGGCAAACTGAAGGTGAATTCACAATATACAATGAACTTATTGATGACGAGCAAAAGTTTTATGAATACTTCCGAATGTCCCATTACTCTTTTAATGTTTTACATGGAAAAAACGTGTTCATACATGTCCGATCCGACATCATTCCGTCAAAAACCGACCGAGCTCGGACGGAAAATCGGTCACTGACAATAATTTTTTAGTCGGATAGAGCTCGGAAAACCTAACCGGATCGGACGTGTGTGAACATATGCACTAGAAAACAGCAAGTTTATACTTCCGAGTTAACGGATGCCTTGACGGATCGGACTCGGAACGGACCCGGATCGGATATGTGTGAAAGGACCTTTACGCGTTCGTGTTCACTTTATTTAGTAATATCTAAGACAAGTGGATGTTATTTAATATTTTAACTAAGACATTGTTGTGCAGAAACAACGCTAAGAAGAGAGAGAAAAAAATATATATATTTATAATGAACAGGTAGAATAAGCGATAAAAGTACAGACGAGCGCTCCACCGTGTGTGTACATCGAGCGTCGACACGGAACTGACCAAAAAAATTGAAATTATATTTTTTACTTGTCAAAATTTAAAGTATTATTATAAATAAAAAAAATTGAAAGGGGTCTACGGGAGCCCGAAGGCAATTTGATTTAGATGAGAAAAAAATGTTATACACTAGATAAAAAAATAGAAAATTTTTTTTTTTTATTAAAAATGTTTATTTACAATCTATATTTAATATAATACAATAAGTAAATTTGAGTAATAGAATTTTTGACATGAGTTCACATGATAAGAGAAAATATCCATTGATATTACTCTTCAGTTAAGACTAGGTAGAACGGAAAACGAGAAAAGAAAAATAAAACTAGGTAATAATCAGAGTTCAAGTTTATAAACCGATGTTAAACCTTAGGATAAGAGGTCTCTGGACCATTTTCTTTTTAATCTACGAGTTGTATCGGGTAGCTCGATAGTGGATAGATTGGTGATGAGGGTGACGCGGACCCGGCGGCGGCAGTTCCCTAGAACGTACACCGCCGACCGCGTTGCTATTCTCGTCAGCCGGCAGTCCGCGGATCGCGATAACGATCCCTCCGTACCCCGCACCTGCCGGTGGAACAGGGGGGGCATCGACACCGCCGTAGACAACGGCCAAAAAGGCAAAGAGACCTCTGTTACGTTCGAGACTCGGCCGAGTAGAGGACGACTCTGAACACATTTTGAACACTATTTTGATTGGAAATAGTAGGCGACCCGGAAACACGCGCAAACTTTACCGGTATTGTAAAGAAGTACGTGGACGTTTTCAGCGACCGGATCGGCCGAACCAAACTGTTAGAGCACGAAATCCTCCTGAAAACTAATACCCCAATCGCACTAAAACCATATCCATACCCCGCGGCTAAACAAACAGTCGTAGACGAAATGGTAAGGGATATGGAATCACAGGGCCTAGTCGAACCGAGCACCTCCCCTTGGGCCAAACCCGTAGTACTAGCGAAAAAAAAGGACGGGACACATCGACTCTGCGTCGACTACCGGAGGCTTAACGACGCGACCGAATCTGACGCGTACCCGATGCCCGACTTGAACAAGTTGATAAGGCAGATGAGGGGGGCGAAGGTATTTAGCATACTGGACCTTAAGTCAGGATACTGGCAAGTACCACTTAATCCAAATGCCCGCAAATACACAGCATTCCGGACCCGCAGGGGCTTATTTCAATTAATAGTCCTGCCATTCGGTCTTAAAAATAGCCCCATGACTTTCGTACGGCTCATGAATGAGGTACTACGTGGGTACCTGGACGAGTTCGTTCAGGTCTACTTAGATGACATAGTCATATTTTCGGAGACCTTGGACGAACACCAATACCACCTGGACAAAGTTCTTGAACGCCTACATAGATTCGGACTAACTTGCCACACCAAAAAGTGTAAGATAGGGACCACCGAAATTTCTTTTCTTGGACATCTGGTAGACGCCGATGGGATAAACAAACAACCGGAAAAGTTAGAATGCATTAAAAACTTTCCACGACCCCAAAAAGTTAGGGACCTACGTAGGTTCTTAGGAACATGCAATTGGTACAGCCAGTTTGTCGATGATTACTCGGACACCATTGCACCCCTAACCGATAGACTCAAACACGGAGCTAAGTGGCGTTGGACGGAGGTCGAACAGCTGGCGTTTGAGAAAATCAAATCCGCTTTATACGACTCCCCGAAATTGTCCCCACCGGATTATGGAGAACCTTTTTGCCTCCAGACTGATGCTAGCGAGTTAGGATCGGGTGCCATTCTTTTCCAAAGGGGTGACAGACCTGAGGAAAGACGGATAATCGCCTATGCAAGCAAAAAGTTCTCGGAAACGCAAAAACGGTACGCCGCCGTGGAACGCGAGTGTTTAGCCATAATCTGGGCGACGAACAAATTCAGACCATATCTCGAAGCACGCCGGTTCGAGCTATATACAGACAACGCAGCACTAACTTGGCTACATAGGGCGAAAGATAATAATTCTAAATTAACCAGGTGGGCACTCCAACTTGCGAATTTAGACTTTGAAACGAGACATGTCCCCGGGGTACAGAATGAGGGACCAGACATGTTATCACGTAACCCAGCCCCGGGCCCACCGGTAGACGAAGACGGCCTCGAGGAAAGGTTAGTAGGGGCACCAACCACACCACCCACCAACACTACTACCACCCAGGCCGACAACCTTTTTGCCACTACAGAGGCGGACACCAGTCCCAAAGACGAACCACTCTCTAACTCACTACTTGCGTCTTGGCAGTCCGAGGATCCCCAGACGCAAGCCCTTATAACAAACATACAGTCGGACACCCCCGCATGTAACACTCGCCAGTCGTAATACCACCGGCCAAAGCACAACATGTGATTTGGAGGCACCATGACCACATATTGGCCAGTCACCCGGGTTGGAAAGAAACGTACCGGGCCGTCCGGCTACGGTTCTACTGGAAGGGACTGAAGAACGACGTGAGGTTGTACGTGAAATCGTGTCATATATGTGCATGCACGAAACCGTTAAACTCACGTCCGGACGACCCCATGACCAGTAGGAAACCCCGACAGCCCTGGGAAGTTATCAGCATTGACCTTATGGGCCCCTATCCGCGTACGAGCAAGGGAAAGTCCTACATACTGGTAGCCACCGACTGTTTCAGTAGATGGGCCGAGGCGTACCCCCTCGGAACGGCCACTACTAAAAACATAACCGAAACACTCGAACGCGAATTCTTTTCACGTTTCGGTTATCCCCGCGTATGTCTCAGCGACAACGGACCCCAATTCGTGTCGAACGACATGATAAATGCAATAGAGCGTTGGGGGGCAGAGGGGTGGACGACACCGACATACCACCCTCGAGCTAACCCGGTCGAGCGCCGCAATCAGGACCTCAAAAAAGGGTTGCGCGCAGTACTAGTGAACGACAAACACAGTACATGGGACACTAAAGTACCACCGATATTGTTCGCGATCCGGAATAGACGGAACGTCCAGACAGGATACCCTCCCTCGGTACTGGTACTCGGTAGAGAGTGCAAAAGACCGGGAGATTGGACACTGTCGCGGAACACAACCGTACCGATCGAAACAATAAATCAGGAAAGGGCGGGAAGAGAAAAAGAAATTTTAGGTAACTGCGCGACGACAGGTGGTCCGGAACAGACGAAGTTCAAGGAAGGCGATGCAGTATACTACAAAGCACACCACCTGTCGAAAGCAAGTCATGGATTCCACGCCGGATTCGCCCCTAAATGGTGGGGCCCAGTGAAGCTGGAAACGCGGGTTGGAAAAGGAGTGTTCCTAACCAACCAGCAACCGCCACGGAAAATCCACGTCTCATGTCTAAAACGCGCCAACACCATCAACCTAGATAATATACATATTTTGCCCCCTAGGTATCATGAGCAGACACGTGCTGACGCCAGGAGAGGTGAGAAGGGCTACCAAGGTTAGCAGCTGCTGGCAGACTCACTCCTCCGGGCGGCGTACGAAAGGGGCCAGCAGGACCGGTCGGCGGAGCTGAGGAGGCTCATCAGCGGACCACCACGGCAACCCACCACCGGACGGGGACGGCAGCCACGCCGCACCACACAAACGGTCGTCGGTAACCACCGCCCCACCGCACCTCACCAGACGATAGCTCCGGAACACGGTCCGTCGGTGCTCCGCATGCGGCAATCAGCCGTCTACCACCGGAGAAAACCGCCAACCAGCGCCCCACCGGCCCAAACATTACCAGCAACGCCACCATCACCACCACCACCACCACCACCACCACCACCACCACCATCACACCCAGCAGCGCAGAAGTCCAAGGGCCAACAGGAGCGCGACAAAAAACGGCGCAGGGACTTCATAAAGAGGAAGCGGCAGGAAAACCGGGAGCGGAAGACGGCCGAAACCAGGGGCGGAAGCCAACAATACCGCCTCCGGAAAACGGCCGACCCGTCACCGCTAACACAGGGCCGCCTCGAACCGATCCGAGAGGTACTGATGGAGGTCGACGACCAGGTGGCAACACCGGGAACCGTCGACCACCCAGCTGCACAGGGGACAAACCCGACTGAGGACGAACTCTCAGACGGAGTCATCTATGCAGAAGGGCCATCGGTGCCCACGGCCGAGGAAATCGAGGCGAAACTGGACCTGTAGCCACTTCCAAATCCGAAGCCCTAAACCCCACTAAGCGATACCTAGGTACCGCCTGGCACGAACCTTTCCGAAGGAAACTGGAGCACGAGCCAGGGCTGGAACACCTGGACCGACCGTACACCTGACGGGCCGGAAATGCAAGGTGGGGCAAAGCAACCTGTAGGACAAGTTTGCCAAAAGACCCAGCGCTAAAGCTTGGACGTCTAAGGCAAACTCAGCAAACAAATATAATAATATGTCACAACTACGGCTGGTTGTCGCCCGCATCTGCCGGCTTGGCGGGGGAGTATGACGCGGACCCGGCGGCGGCAGTTCCCTAGAACGTACACCGCCGACCGCGTTGCTATTCTCGTCAGCCGGCAGTCCGCGGATCGCGATAACGATCCCTCCGTACCCCGCACCTGCCGGTGGAACAGGGGGGGCATCGACACCGCCGTAGACAACGGACAAAAAGGCGAAGAGACCTCTGTTACGTTCGAGACTCGGCCGAGTAGAGGACGACTCTGAACACATTTTGAACACTATTTTGAACACTACTGTATTCTATCACATTCAATTCATGTGAATTTGTGTAACTGTGCTTTTAATAAAATATTTAATATACATCAACCTGTAATTGTGCGTTGTGCAGCCCCCACGAGATCCACACGTGCAACATACCGAACGTCGTGTCGCCCCCTAATCGGCCTACGACAAGGGGGTTTGTGTGATGATGTAGTTTTTTGTGAAAACGTTTATATAATTTTGAGGCTTGGTCAGTGATGGGTGATATGTTAAGGTCATTATGGAGAGTTAAATTACTTACATACCCAGGGGGCATTGGTTATTATTCTGAGGGATATTGATTGAAATTTTGTAGATTTTTTAAGTTGGAATTTTTGGCAGCTCCCCAAAAGTGGATTCCATAAGTAGCTATAGGATTGAGGAGTAGTTTATATATTAGTATTTTTTTCTGAATTGGTAAGTTGGATTTTAGTAGGGGACGCAGTTGATGTTGATATTTGAGATCAAATTTTTCCGTTGTTAAAATTTAAAGTTTTTATTATAAGAAAAAAAGGAACATGGGTTCCTGGGAGTCCATAGGCAATATGATTTAGGTGAGAACAAAAAAATTATTGTATCATAACAGTTAAAGGAACATACATTTCATAGTAGGTGTTTTATTTTATCATACATTCTACATTAACTATTATTATTGATTAGATAAAAGTTATTTCTTTAAATACAATATAAATATAAATAATATGATTTATTATAATTCATATTATAAATACCAAAATTATATTTATTAAAATAATGTAGCCAAAGAAGGTAGATATAAACTCTAGGGCTAAATACTTATTTCCTACATTTCGTTCTGATTCTTCTACCAGTTTTTTTTATTTTATAATATATTATTTTTGTATTGCATGTACTAATATAGGCAGGGCCGGATCTAGGGGGGGGGGAGTCGGGGATTTATCCCCGGGCGTATAATCTTCGTGGGCGTATTGTAAAGGTTTTAAATTTAAAATGGACTTTGAAACAATCAAACAAAAGTCATAACTACAAAATAATATTTTAATAGAAATATGTAATAATGGGTATGTGAATAAAATAATATTATTTTTATTTTTAATTTTAACAAGTTATAACAATATTATTTTAAAATGGACAAATAGGTACGTATTGCAGTGGAAATATCCGTCCGCGACTGTATGTCGGTGTTTACTGTGGACTGCGGTGCATTCTAAGAATTTCCTGAAAAGGGCGTGTATTTTTAATTTTCCCCGGGTGTTAAAAAGTTAAGATCCGGCCCTGAATATAGGTGACATTACTCTACAAATATTTATTACGTAGTACGAGTAAAAACATATTAAAATATTTGAAAAAACTTACCTTGTTGGCCATAATTCAGTCAAATAAATAGTTAAATTTATAGATACACTTCACAGCACACGACTATATACTAATACAAACTCAGATCACTGAATGACTTTTATTGAAAAATAACGTGACATATGCATAATACGCGGATCCGTTTAAAACGAAAAGCCTGTATACGTACATATATTGGGTTTATTCGATGGTCGGATAGGGGATTTCATCAGCTTTCCGAATATATAGGTGAAGTTCGTCGACACTTTCCGGAACGTTGTTGAATAAATTAAAAACCCGCGTGTTTTTTTGGACTCTCGTTCTCCTCGTATTTTCGAATAATCTAAAATATGCGTAAATCGCGGATCTCATTGAAAAATCTAAATAGGGGTCTTGGGTTTATTTGATCGTTGGATAGGGAATTTCGTCAGCTTTCAGAATATGTAGGTGAAGTTCGTCGACACTTTCCGGAACATTGTTGAATGTATCAAAAACCAGCGTGTTTTTTTGTACTCTTGTTCTCCTCGTATTTCATAAAAAATAACGTGACATATGCATAATACACGGATCCGTTTAAAACGAAAAGCCTGGATACGTATATTGGGTTTATTCGATGGTCGGATAGGGGATTTCATCAGCTTTCCGATATAGGAGAAGTTCGTCCTAAATTTGTGCTAAAACAATTATTATGACTCTATGGCGCCATCTTGTGTAGGACTATGGTTTCTGAGGTTTAGCGCCCAATATTCATGTAGATGCAACTGATATACATGTTCTCTTATCACAGATCGTTCGGAACAGTCCCCTAATCTTGGTCCCCTAACTTCACACTCGTATATTATTGTGTTATCACGTTCGACATTTTTTATCACAATATTGTATGTTGCTTAGGGCCCGTATTACAATAGTAGTTTAACCTCTTATCGGAGTTTAAACCTTGGTCAAATGAAAAAGACCGTATTAAAATCGATTATCAATGGTTTAAACTGAGTTTAAACCACTGATAGCTGAACCACCGATTTCGGCGGTTTAAACTTAGTTCAGAGATTGATCTGCGATTTCATTGGTTGTTCATTAATGTTGATAATGAACTTCGTTATTATGATAAACCACATAATTTTTGATATACTATGATTACTGTTCATTTGCAATTTGCATTTTGTGTTTTTAACTGACTGATCTTTAATGTGATCAAGTATGAAGTAAACAGTATTTTTGGAAAAGCGAAAACGATTAAAAAACTGTTCATCTCCCCACTTCGTGAAATGGTTGGGCCGCTCAAGAAACATCTTTCTCTTTCTAGGAGAAGCTAGAAGTAATGCCAGTTCCATAAAATCTTCATCGTCTGTCATATTATTTTCACTAACAGACATTGCAACTCAAATAATGTACGAATATTAAATAAATCGAAAAATAACATAAACGTTGTTACTAACAACAAAAACAAATAATTTATTAATCAGTCAGTGATAATAAATTATAAGTTATCACGTCCAAACACCACAATCAGCTAGCTTTTCTATTAATTTCACAGTGTCACCAATCGTATTGTAAAAATAACGGTTTAACCGCAGTTTAACAAAACGGACGATTGTAATACCGACAATAAGTTAACCTTGGATTAGTTGATAACCTAGGTTCAGCTGAACTCAGGTTAAACTTCCTATTGTAATACGGGCCCGTGTGCAGTGTGCAGTGTGCACCATTTGCATCATGCACGTGTGGTGTTGTGAGTCGATGGTTGTATAGTTTTTTAAAAAATCTTTCTATTAGATCCAGTGAATTTTATTTAAATTTTATATCACATATTGTTGTGAATTTATTTTCAATCATGGATTCGCAATCGTCTGGATTTAAACGCAAGAAAAAGCATATGTCAAATTATCAACGAGCCATGAAGTACTCTAAACGAGGAAAGTTTGGTCATGGTTTCCAAATTCAAGAAGAAGATTTCCAATACTTTCTGAATATTCTGAAAGTGTCAAAGGAATCATTTGAAAGCGAAGAGGATAAATGTAAGTACCTAAACATAGCTTACATTTCCCTCTGTGTATTTAATTTTTACCAATTGTTTTCAGGTAATTTTGTGGATAATGTTTTCAAACAGTTGGATGGAAATGAAGTGAACTATTGCAGTAACCAAGTAGTGTCTCGTGTAGTTGATGATTTACTACCATCAGCTAGCGATCAGACTGTATTGAATTTAATTGAACACTTTGAAAAAGATTTGAGGCCCATTTGCTGTGATCAGTTTGCCAGTCATGTGCTTCAACAATTATTACACATTGCTACTTATAGAGCATATAAAAATGTATTTATGTTATATTTATAATTATTATTTAAGATTAAATAACTTTTTTAGTGTTCAATATTTAAAATATTTAAATTTTTTAACAAAAGGTAACCAAGGAAGTGTCAGAGTCTATGAAAGAAAATTATCTTAATTTTATAAATAAGTTATGCAAATTTATAATAAATAACTTAGAAGAATTTGTATGGGACACATATGCTAACCATATTGTACGCAGTTGTATGGCATGTCTATGTGGTGAACCGTATTTATGTTCAAAAAACATCCAACAAAAAGGTGAAAAAGTTGAAACGAATAAAGAACATAAAAATTTATTAAAGAAATATGCTGATAATTTAATTAGTATTCAACAGTTTTCAGGTAGAATACAAATTTTAATGACTTATAAATGATTAACTTAAATTTTTATTTATAGAAATGCCTACAACTGATATTACTTCTGGTCTTTTACAAGTATTATTAAAATGTATTGCACCTGTATCAAAAAAAAGATTTAAAGCTCTAGTTGATAAATTAATGAGTGGTAGATTTGCGGATGAAAGCTCTTCTGAAAATATTTTGCATGTTCTTGAAAATACTTCATTCGCCAGGTATAATTTTTTTTAAAACTCTTCAAATTGATTTATTCGCATTAAATAATTATAACAAGCTTTAATTTCAGATTGCTTGATGTTATAATTGCCGAATCATCAGAAAAATTTAACAAATCATTGTATGATACATATTTCATAGATAAACTTGGAGATTTAGCTGTCCACCGCAATGGTAATTTCACCATTCAAAAGCTGTTGTTAAAAACCACTGATGTGACACAGGTAATACTTTAGTTGGTTATTTACAGTAGCACACACAGGATTTTTTTTATCGTGGGTGGGGGGAGGGGGGTATAACAATTACCTAGAGAGGGAAATTTTGTAGAAATCTATGCAGAAGCCAGAAATATGGTAAAAGTTAAACAGTATGTAAGTAGTAAATACTCTCAGTTTTATATTTTATTATAATGTATACAATATGATATAATTTCATATATGTCATGCTAATCTCTTATTTGATGTTTTTCTCTTCTCATTATGTCTGATTTGTCCAGTAGTATTTCATAAATAAGTTTTAACACGTTGTAATATTGAAAATGAACGTTCCCATGTGGCTGTTTTAACTGGTAAAATGATGAAAATTTAAAGGAACTTAGTAATAACTGGAAAAATAGATCGATTACAGTTTTTTTACATTGTTGTAACTACTTATATTCAAAGCTATTATGTCATAATTTTAACTCAGCGAGTTTGAATATTCATTTAAAATATTATCATTATTACCATTCAAGATATCTTTGTACTTTTCTAGCAATAACTTAAATTTGTCTTCAATATCTTTGGTAACTTTAAAATTACGTTTTGGTATTGCACAATAAAGACTCTTGAATATGGATTGATATTCCAAAAACCGATTATGTAATTGCTCAATAAATGGGATGAATACCCCTACTCGGTAATAACTTTTTGGGGCATCTATGGCTACATTAGTTCTATGTCTTTCCAGTATACTGATAAATGTAAAACTGTGTTAAAAATAATTTAACCCACCTGTATGCGCCTCAGGCTATTTAATAATGCTCGTGCCACAGCATAATTTCACTTGGTCTAAAAATATATATACGATTTATTGTTATGAATTGGGAAGGATGCTCTGAGAAAATCTTAGTTCAGACAGGGCGTTACAAGTTGAAAAAGTTTGGGAACAGCTGTAATATACAGTTTACTAAAATAGTTTTTATTCCAAAAATAATCTGAAATATATTATTATTGTGTTCAATTTTATATTGTTTAAAGCATTTTCCAAAAATAATAATATAGTATAGCCAATACTCTAATTAATTTGATTAGCATTTTAAATATATTTATAATTATTAATAATTTTTTTGTTTTAAAATTTAGTTTGAAACAATGTTTGATCAACTTAAGGATAAAATATCTCAACTGATTAATCTTGGTTATACCGGAGTCTTATTAGAGTTGTCTAATATTTGTTTAAGGCTGAAGAGTAAACAAGCTTTACTTTTTAAAGTAAATATATTAATAATTTAATTTATATTTTATTGTCTATCTCTAATTTAATTTTTAATAGACCTTATGTGAATCACTTAAATGCAAAGAAGAAACCGAAGATGGTATTACAGTTTTATTACTTCTTGGGTTAAAAGTTAATGAAATTTATGATCATTCTTGTAAAGAACCACCAATTCATATTCATGGATCAATGATAGTTCAAAATTTATTGAAATTCAATAAACCAATTAAAGTAATATATTCAATAAGTTGTAATTTCAAAGCTAGTTTTAATTATATTTTAATTGTATGTAGGTTGTAAACAATTTAATTAATTTAAACACAGAACGTCTTATATACATATTATGTGATGTAAAAGGTAGTTATATCGCAAATGCATATTTTGAAAGTGCATTTATTGGAGAAAGAAGTCGTGAAAAAATGATCTGGAAATTAAAGGTAGTCCAATAATTTAATGAATATGTTATTATTTATTTTGTATAACACATTATTTTATAATAGGATTATTATACAATATTGGCAAAATCGAAAAGTGGTTCACGTGCTTTTGACTGTATATGGAAAGTAGCAGACTCTAAACAGCGTGTGATGATTATGGCTGAATTTTTAAAACATGAATCTGAACTTACCAGTACACAATTTGGTTCTATAATTTCAAATAAATTAAATTTAGGTTTGTTTAGGCACCAGAGAGATGAGTGGCTAAAAGCTGATCAAGATAAACTCCAAACACTTAAAGTGTTTGAAATTAATAAATATTCTTAAATTAAATGTAAAATAATAAATATATTATTAAGGTAACAAAAATATAATGTTCATTTTATACATAAATATTCCAATTGCTGCCATCTTCAGGTAAAAGTTGATTAGTAACTAATAGTATGACATCCACTATCCACCAAATCCCCCCACCACCAAGTGTCAACAATTTTCCAACAGCTGTTCCAGTTTGTCCTAAGCAAAATCTGTCCATACCAAGGAATCCAAGCAAAATTGAATATAGAAGAGTTGTTAGGAAATAATAGCCTCCGTATCTATAATGATAAAATGTAATATGTATTATTCATTTTTATATTTTCAAAAATAAATAGATTCTAATTTTGTAAGTATGTATATTAAATTGTTCTTACTTAACACACGGAAATTTTTTAGTGAATGTTCTAAGGCCGTGACATTCTATCCCATCTAAAACAGAGCAGTGGACGTCTACTTGTTGTACATCTTCATATCTATAGCTACTGCCATACTTAAACGTCAAATTGTTATAAATACTATTGCCAAAACATGTATTATAACATAATACCTTGTAACAACCTCCTGAACTAGAATCATCCCTCGATTTATTTCCTTTTAAATCTGCTGGGTCTTCGCATTCAACAAATTCCATAGGTCTAAACATGAAAAATAAACTTGAATAAATATTTTACAAAAACAAGCAGTAATGCAGTAGCCTTTAACCCTTAGTTATACAAGAATCTCCGTATTATATTGTATTATATTTATATTAGAAAGATTATTCTATCTTTGAAGCTGATATTTTATCAGGAAAAAATATTATTTAAATTACTATATTTTTTATTTATCAGAATATATTTTTATAATATCCACGCAAACTGTGTGTACGACCAGGAAGATGATAGTGTTGGTGACACTTGACATGAATGCTGTTGATCACAGGTTAAAAACCACTGCTATAGTTTACTAAAATAGTTAATAGCTGATTTTTAGACTTGTGATACAGACATATCTACGTACTGGATAATTATTACCAGGACCATCCGAAAATAATTTAATTTATTACAATGATTAAAAATACCATGATTTTCAAAAATCATAAAATATAACAAATTTATTATAAAACTTGAAAAGTTGCTAATAAGTAATAGTTATAATAATATTTTAGAATTAATCAAACCGGGCAGACTTAACTACATTTCTATAGATTCTAGATAAAATCAAGCAGATTTTTCAATTTAACTTTAATTACTTAATTTCGATAATAAAAGATTTGAAAAATGTTTGTATTTGTTGCCGCACTTGGTATTTAGACCCCTTACACATTTCATGTCTCCTGTTTTTGATCCACAAAATTGTATGTTTCATATTGTTAAAATGTATTACTAAATATGATATATGATATATATAAATATATAATAACTAAATTGCAGTATTCAATATTGTTAACTATAAGTCATTCAGTAATAGTACGATATTTTTCGCTTTCGCAGCAATACGAGAATAGAAGAGCATTTAATGGTAATATCAGGTGATACATTTTTCAGATGTCCGAGCGAAGCAATAATGAACCAGTACCACATAACTTGTAAAAACATGAAAAAATAACGTTAGCATGGCTGTTGTATGAAAGCATTTACAGAAATGAGCACTTGACAAGCGGTCCAAGTGGAAAATACGGTTCTTGATTGTTTTCTACCAACGAATCATTTTTGAAAACTCCATCGCTTCTTGACAAATCTTCATTTAACGTTGTGTGACAGCAGCAACAGCCAAGACTCGCCACAAAGAATCCGAGTGCGATCCAGTTAAGCTTGTTGGCCATTTCGTGCGATCATGACGAACAACGCATTTAAACGAAGCAGACTTGACATTTGAAATAGTTGTTGTTTATTAACGCTTATCTCAAGCTGATAACACAATCATTACAAATTTGGCTAATATCGCGTTGGGTAGCGATACGCCAAGGAAAAATGGGCTTAGCGATCAAAAAGGCAGTGATTAGTGATTACCAAACACCGAGATAAATAAGAGTTCTGTCTCAATGTTACTTAACAACTTAACCAACAGAACATATTTTTACTAGCGAAACACCAAACTATCTTACTATATCTATTATTCTAGTCTATAGTAAAATAGTTATTTCATATACACGATATTTAAATATTAGTAGTTCAGGACTTCAAGTACCACTATACTTCATACAGGACTGGTCATCGTGAGGTCAATGTTCCACTTCACTTTAAAATCACTCATCGTCCTGCTTATGATAATATATTCAACGAGAAAATTCACAGAAACAATAAATAATTAAAATGTATTATTATAATATAACTAAATAATAACTAAATATAAATATATAATATAATATAATATAAATATTATATAAATATAATATATAATATAATATAAATATAAAAAAATAACTAAATATTCGGTGTCGTTTTCACAAACTCACTGCCGGGGATATACAAGCTACTAGTTGAAAATAAACAACTAACCCAATTACATGATACTACTTTTACTATGCTGGTAAAGTTGAAATGTTTCTACTTTACTCGCGAACTAGTTTACTAGTTTACTATATAGCACACTCGACTATATAGACAAGGCTTTTTTACTATCAGATTTTTACTAATTGCTAGTACACTAGCACCGCGTAAACCACGTTTTAGCAACGGTGTAAGAAAGTAAATTGAAAGAACAGATAAAAAGTGTACAAAGCGTTTAGGTACGCGACGAAACAGTGTACAGCTAACAATAACATAATAGGTGACTGTGGAAAAACGACGCTAGGCCATTACCGTGGAAGTAGGAACGGTGGCTGCGTCGTCACTTGTTACCGGATACCGATAATAATATTATCTTTACCATTTTGGGGTACGGCGAAAATCATCATGATATTTTATAAATAAACTGTATTTTTCACCACGCAGCACTGATGAGGCGTTTGCGCGATAAGACCTATGGTGCTGCGGTGTAACGGGTTGTTGACAGACGTATTGAAATCAAAAACTACCGCTGAACGGCGGAAAGCAGCACATGACGGACTAATTAAATACATTATTCTCGTAAAACATATTTTCGTATTTCCAATAATATGGCTTATTGAGTGGTTTTAGAGTAAAATTACCTATTATCAATATTGTAGAGAAGAAGTTTTTCTAGGACTGTATAGGAGCCGATTTTCGATAATTTATTTGAAATGTCATGTATTAAGTTTTGAAATTGGTGTTATTTTACATATTTTTCTTTTTAATTATCGAGTTTAATAACTGAAATATCAAAATTCGGCTCCTATACAGTCCTAGAAAAACTTCTTCTCTACAATATTGATAATAGGTAATTTTACTCTAAAACCACTCAATAAGCCATATTATTGGAAATGCGGAAACTAATTTTGTATACAATTTTTCCTTACTGTTGCGCCCTCTTAACAACAGTTTAAATACAGTGGTGATAGTGAGCAGGTCGCCACACAAATATTGTTATCGTGAAAGTTATTAGACATACCACATACCACATACGTAAAGGTCACTAGATAACATAGAATAAATTATTGTGCGAGGATACCGCGAATCAAAATGATTAGAATTAATTTATACGGCGGTGATAATAAAAACGGTAGTGTTGACGCCTCGGCGGACGGACAACCTGACGAGCTTTATCAATTCGATACGTCGAAGACGAGCTTGTCAAACGTTAACCGTTAGAATGTTAGCTACGTCGCTTGTGCCGTGTCCGTATCGTTTAGCCCAGTTGCTCAGTACATAAAATATTTACAATACCCATTTGGCCCACTAAAGCTATAAAGAGGCGTTATCGCTGACTCATGTCATAATTCTACATTAATCTTGGCTTAATCCGTTCGATATTTCTGTTGTGAAGTGTTTCCGGCATAAAAATGGCAAATTTCACGTCTCCGATGCCGTCTAGAGAATTCTTGTGGGACGTGTTCCAAAGGTAAGTAAAAGTTGCCGACCAAAATTGTAACAAAGTGCATGGTAAATAATTTTATTTTGTCAAATTACATTGTGCAGGGTGGACAAAGACAGGAGTGGGTTTATATCGTCCGACGAACTGCAGTTGGCGCTTTCCAATGGTACTTGGACACCTTTTAATCCAGAAACTGTCCGATTGATGATTGGCATGTTTGATAAGCAAAATAGAGGTACCGTATCTTTTGATGACTTTGGCGCTTTGTGGAAGTATGTAACAGATTGGCAGGCGTGTTTCCGATCGTTTGATCGTGATGGATCAGGCAACATAAATGTAACTGAACTGAAAGATGCACTTTCATCGTTCGGGTATAGGCTCGGTGAACAAATTGTATCAGTCATGCTGAAGAGGTTTGACCGATTTGGTCGTGGAACTATACTATTTGATGACTTCATACAATGTTGTGTTGTGTTACATGTATGTATTATTACTTTATTTTAAATACTGTCTTTATGTTTCATTGTCTATTTTTAATTCAAACATTATTATTTTCCAGACACTTACAGCTGCATTCCGTCAATTTGACACTGATCAAGATGGATATATTACAATCCACTATGAGCAATTTTTAAACATGGTATTTGGTTTGAAAATATAAATTTATAATATTCTTTAATATATATTTTTTCTATTAAACTGTCCAGTATTTAGGACTGTTTATATTATATAAAATTAATATTAATATTTATAATACAATTCTAGTTAAGTGATGATAATATATATATTCTTTAATGTATTCAGGATAGTACTATAATACTACATAAATTATGTGATATTTTTGAGCAATTAATAATTTTATTTATTCTGTTATACCGAACTTGTTTTATTTCAATTGCAATACACATTATACAATTTTATACCAATTTAATTAATTTTATTATGAATAAAAAGAAAAATAGAAAATTATGGCACATATATAAAACAAGTGAATGACAACTATTTTATACACAGATTTTTATGAGTGTTTTCCAAAAATGTTTTATAGAATATGTTTTCGTGGAGTAGGCCATTAATATTATGGTAATTTGGTTAACTTGGCAACTGTATCTAATAGAGGATTGGTTGATTCATGAGCAAAAAGTGCTATCAAAAGTGCAACTCCATAACCAGTTGCTCTTTCACCCTAAAAAATGTATTTAATGAGTAAAAATTTACTAAAACATTAGTTACTAAAGGAGGCACCAATATCTAATAATTTACTTAAAGTATTTTTATATCATTCACTCTTACTATAAGAGGTGAAAATATTAATTATATCTTATCTGTACTGAAACATAATTTGTTCATTAATCAGATACCCATTAGATATTGGTACCTTCGATAATAATGTCCTCAACAATATTTTTTCTTGAATTATAAGATAATGTTATTTACATAATGAGATGGTCCAGCAATATCCACATGCATCCATTTATGAGGAAAATCAAAGCCTAGATGAGCTGCTATAAAAAGTCCAGCACATGATGAAGTGGCGTTTGATCGGTCCTAAAAATTATAATATTTTAATATGAAAATTATGCAGATTGATGACAATCTTACAGCTACAGAATTTTTCATATCAGCTACAGACGACGAAAATTCGCAGAAATGAAGTTCTGGACAGTAAACAATTGGGAATGTTAAATCTCCTGATACTAGGCCAGCAGAAACAACTTTTTTTTCCCATTGCGCGGAGTTAGACATCACTGCTGCATGGTACTTCCCAGTGCTAATTGACTAAAATAGCAAAATGTTTATAGTAAATTAATATTAACAGAACCGGAATTTATATGCATATGTTCAGTAAACATATCAACAGCTAATGCCATAAAAAGCCAAATAGCAACATTTAAAATAAATCGGCATTTTGTTGTAATGCAATATTTAATAATTAAACATTGATATTATTTTTATCAATTCATAATCTATGATACAATGTATGATCTCAGATAATCTAAGCTAAGTGATAATAAATAGATGAGATCAAAAAATATTGGGTGTACATTTTTTTAATGTAAATGCCACTTAGAAAAATGATATGTAAATGGTAAAATATTTCATGTTAATAATATTGAATCTTAATTCATGTGATATTCTATTTTCTTTTGATATTGCAAATAAATAATTAATTGTATTAGGATCTATTTTCCTTCTTACTATCAAAATGATATAATTACATGACATGATTCAAATAATAAAATTTGTTAGAGCATAATGTTTTATTATTTGTTATTCATAGATTATAGCTTAAATACTTTAATATTCAAAAATATAAACTTAAAATATTTCACATATTATACTTTTATTTGCCCTTATTTCACATATTATACTTTTAGTAATACAATTTGTTAATGTATATTATACACATATTATGCAATCATGTATTTAGGGCATGGTTTTATATGTTTGTTTGTTATATCTAAATTTTTAGTAAATAAAAATTAAAAATACCTTAATTCTTTATAATAATGTTTAAATATACCTGTGCTCCGGTAAGTGTAGCCATATCCAATATTATTTTAGCATTAAGATCCCTAGATGCATACACTACACCATCTGATAAAACTAGGCGTCCTTCAGCATCTGTATTATTGATTTCCACAGTTCTAAAATGACATGCTTTATTAATAATATCTGCTATGCTATGAGTTTATTTATTAAGTTAATACTTAATAGTAAATACTAACTTTCCAGAATAAAGTGTATGTATATCATCTGGACGTGTTGAATCTGGCCCAACAGAATTCTCAGCTAAGCAAAAAATAGCATGAAGATTCTGTTTAAAGCCAGTTTTTACTATAGCATGGAATGCCCCTAAAATAGCAGCAGCTCCACCACAATCACGTTTCATGCCTGGCATAGAGGTCTGTAATTATATTTATATGAACAAATTATTTTGAAAAAAATAAAATTATAAATATATTTACTTTTCCTTTAATACTTAGGCCACCAGTATCATAAACAATACCTTTGCCAACCCAAGCAATTGTTTCAGTAGCTCCACTCGGGGTGAAAGATAATACAGCTAAAGCTGGCTCTACAGTAGACGCTTTACCAACACCATATATTCCTCCTAGTCCTTTTTGTTTTAATTCTTCACCCCTGATTATAACTGGAGTGATATTCAAATCTGCTCCCACTTGTTTTATCTCCTAAAAGTTGAATTCAAAATTAATATTGTCTAATATATTAAATTTCAGCCAATTTATGTTTAACTTGCATCTAAGAAATGATCAACATTCATGTAATTACATGGAGTATCAACAATACGGGCAGCCATTCTTACGGAATTGGCAATTCTTTCCATAGTTTCTATTTCTTCTTTTGATACTTTGTATTCTAGATTATTAGTATTGGAAATAATTAGAAACTCTATTGTAACAGTTACAATAGATTTCTTTTGAGCCTTAAGTTTGCCAACATATACTTTAGTTTTACAGCAATAATCATAGAATGCTCGAGCTGCAGCACAACCAGAGGCAAACATATCTTCTCGTGTACAAACAATCTAACAAGTTTTTTCAAACATTATTTTAAAATAGATAAAATTTCAAATTAAAAATTAGTCTACAAACCACAATGCACTCATCATAACCAGCTGAATTTGAATTAATTAATTTGGTCAGCATATGGGGTTGTGCCGAAGAATTATGACGACTACGATTATTGGAGAAGCATGCCACTGTGGCAGTGTTAAGAAAAAGTGGACAAGTATCGGTTGGACAAGGATTCAATAAGGATACAGCAGATCTGTAAGTCTGAAACAAATAAGTATTTGCTTTATCTGTCTAAAAAGAAATACATTGTAATCTACAAAATAATTCTTACTTGTTCATTAACCCGCGGTTCTAACTTGCACTTTATTTCAGAATAAGATAATTGAGATACATGATTTTCTTGACCCACGATCAGAACTGGTACACTGATCGGATCAGTTTTACTTAGAGTACCGGAAAACTTTAAAATGGTGGTAGGCATCTTGAGACTATCAAGTAGCCACTCAAAAACTAATAAAAATTTTAAATTTTAAATATTGAATGCCACAATTAGAAATTATTTTCGAAAATGACAACAGGCGTACAACTATGATAAAAATGTAATGAATAATGATGAAAAATGAAAATTTTACTTATCATCAACCAGTCAGATGATAGAAACGGAAAATACAAAATGTTTTATGCACTTCAATTCATTGTCTACGATATGCAGTCACTATCAATCGTTCTGTGGTATCAATAATTAATTATGCAGTCCGTAATCCGTATATAGTACTATAGTCGTATAGACCGATCTCTCTTCTTCATTACGGCGAACTTAAATATCTACAAGTTACTACCACAGAATAAATGAAATTTATTTATTTATTAATTTCATTTATTCTGTGTTACTACCGTGAGTCGGATTCATGAATCAGACGTCAGTGGCTTATCTAATTATCATGCTTACTAAGCAGTTTTTTTAATAGATCCTCAATTACCGTGGTTGTGATATAAGTAATAGGTTACTGTGTAAATCACGGACTAAGATATCTTAGTTCGTGGTGCAAACTCCTATAACTTACCAAAATCAATTGGTCTAGTTAATTGAATTTCAATATAATATATTTGATTTCCAATTTTACATGATGATCGATTTCAAATGATATGACGAATAATTTGTCTAACTAAATATATTAATCGAAGTACCTAGAATGTTTGACAATCATTCTGGTTCCTAGATTTTAGCCCCAAGCTTTAAACATTTTTGATGATAGGTATATTAAAAATATTAGGTAGTGTAGGAAACTGAAAGAAGTTAAATAATTGTCACTAAGAGAATAAACTATATAAGGTGGTTCTTTTAAAGATGTGGACATCCATGGTTCTAATTATAAATGTTGAAGATTAAATAATAATAATCTAATTTGTGATTGAATTACCTACCAAGCTGACAAATGAATAAATGATCAATTTTTTTCACTCAGAAATGTGGTACTTACTCTTTTTCTATCACAGAATAGACTAAAAGTAAATCTATTCTGTGATTGGATTGTCCAGTGGAATCCCGAATCGATAGTGGTAAAGTCCAAAATACAAGAAATCCAGAAAAAAACAATTTTTTTACTATCATTGTTTTTAACCGTTAACTATACACATAAATCAGATGTAGAATTTTATTTTATATTGAGATAATTTAAGATTTCCTGAAATTTGGGAGGCTGAAGCCTCCTCAGCCCCCCTGGATGTGCTAAGGGTTGTTGAATAATGCTTAGTTATGATAAAAATTATTAACATGTAACAAATTTTCAGTACTATTTTTAAACTTACTTTAACTGTAAATGTATCTACATTTGTAGAATAGTAGCATAAAGACTTGGTCCATTACTGTTTGTCTATTACTTGCCTACTTGGCAAATTGTATTATTGATATAACATAGGCAGTCTAGGGTGCCTGTGATGCCACTGCAGTTTTCAAAAGGTGCCGGTTAATTGAGTTTTAAGGCAGGATGGATAATGATCAGAGCTGTGAATGCACTAAAAGATGATAAAATATGCATGCAATAAGAAGACACTATATATTGACAATATATGCTCTTAAAAATCACATTTTTTTAAAATTACAATTTATAACTTAATATATTGAAAAATGTAGGCTCATTTAGGTACTGCATATTTCATATGACATATGTCACTGCAGGTCAAGCCTTGTCATACCTATGTATAACAACTAAATATTTCCAGAAATGTGGATTGAGGAAATGTTTAATTTTACATTTCAAATTAACATTAATAAAATAATTATATGGATAGGAAAAATAAATGTAGGTATATAAAAATATAATACAAAATTAAACAAATTTATCTTCATTATAAATCTATTTAAAAATCAAATTAAAAATAATAATAGTACAATTAATTAAAAATAGTCTTTAAAAAATTAAAAGTAATCATCATGTGAAAAGATTAAGGTTTTAAAAGGTTTCATAAAAAAATTACGATATTTTTAATTTTATTGATCTGTTTAATATTTACTATTTATACAAATGTTTACATGTTGATTAAAATGCAATACTGTAAACCATTAGATTTAAGTTATTAACTAAAATATAACTTAATTATAAAACTGAATGATTATTCCAGTAAGATCAGGTCAGTCAACTGGAAAAATATTTATAATACATGTTGAACATTAAAATATTTGATTACATTTTGTAAAGAAGCAAATTATTGAATAAAACTACATGTAAATATAAATAAAAAGGAATTTGTTATAAATTCTAATTCTAACCCAATCATACAAAAAAATCTATTTAAATAAACTGTTATATAAATAATAAATATTTATTACCGAATTAAAGTTTATAACTCAATATCAATACATATCCCTAATGGTTTTTGGTTTTGTTTTATATTTTAAGTAGATAATATAATTTAAAAAACCAAATGTAATACTACAAATAAAAGTGCATGATGTGCAAATCAATCTTTGCTTGCAACTTGTAATTTATTAGCTAATAAATATTTTTATTATAATATACAAATCTGGTTTATATATAAAAAAAAAAATAATAATAATTTTATGACTTGATTATTAATTGAATTATAAAATTAACATTATTTTATTAGTTTAATGATTTTAACAACTGATTGATTTTTTCTTGACATTCATCTTTTTTCCGCTTCAGACCACTATCCAAGTCGACAAACTGATTTCTTCCAACTTTACCTGTTATTAGTTTATCAGTATACAACGACTGGGTCTGTCCGAAGAGTTCTTTTAAATTTTTTTCAACCTTTTGTACCTCATTTAATTTATCTGATAGTTCTACTGATTCCATTTTTAACTTGTTAGCTAATTCATTGATGCTAGTTGATTCATTCTTATATTCTGATTGAATTTGTTTAGCAGCAGTATTATATGCACCAATGTCTTTAGAATGTTTCAATTTATTTAAAGACTCATCCCAAGAACTAAATACAGAAGATCTTCGTTCAATGTGATGCATAATTGCACTCATTATTCCAGATATGCGTTGACGTGTTTCACTGTGTCCATCTTTAGCTATTGAAAAATCCAAACGAACCCATATAATAACCGTCAAAAATAGAACATAAATAGCAACAATAACAATTAATGGTTCATGGAACATAAATGCTTTAGGGAATTTGTATTTTAGTTCAAAATCACTTATGTGACTTTCGACAACATTAGACATTTGTAATTGTATCATTGGTCTACCTATTGTGTCTAAATATGTAAAATGTAAGTCATCAGGTAAACGTACAATCGCATTGGTTGTTTTAAGGTCCAAATCTACTGATCCTTCAGGAAGTATAATGCGCACCGTCACATCTTCAATAATCATATTATCATATAAATGATCAATTAGACGCATTTTTAAAAGATAATCTTCTCCACTATTGAACAGATATTCATAAGCAGGTACATTATAACCAATTGTATAATGAGTTTTCCAGCCTCCAAATAGAGGGAATCGTGGTCGAATGTCTAATTCAACAGAATCTAATAGAGTTCTCTGATTTGATGTAGATATATTACCAATGACATCTCTGTAATAAACACTTGTTGCTGATGCAGGAAGGTACATTTTAAATGACTTCACACTAGACATTCCACTATTGGTTTCACGTTGATAATCATAACGAGAAAATGAGCCTTTTAACTTAGCACCATGATGAACAAGATCAATCACTTCGGTAACAGCTACATTTCCCCAGTGCGATAATTCAATAGTTCTGGTCAATTTTGTAACTTTTAAAAATGGTGTATTATTATCATAATGTACACTGATTTGGGAATATGCAAATGGTTCTAATGAACCAAAAGGGCCATAAGTAATATCTCCAGAGCTTAATGATACTGGGCTGAAATTTGTATAATCTTCTATCTGTCTGGTTCCAGTTTGAAATTTAACAGAAGATTTAAGACTTTTATATGGTGAATAAAAATAAGCGTTTCCATAAAACATCATCAACTGTCTATCTTTTTGAGTTATTTCTTCAGGATGGGGATATAATGCACTAGTTAATATATACTCAATCACTAAAGGTGTTCGACTTTTTGATTTTAATGGTCGCGATGTATTAAAATCTATCTGATAAAATTGTTTATCTTCATGTCCTGGTTGTATTACTGGTTTAACATTTAAACTTAAACGATTAGATTCAAATACTTGGTGAGCAGAAATAAATGAAATATGGCTTTTAATTGAAGGTTCAAATGCGTACAAAATAGAATTCACAGGCTTATTATCATTGTTTTCCAAAGATATACGACATTCTCCTTTAACTAATTGAGTGCTTAAATCAACCAAGCATTCAACATTGTTTATAAATATTTTTGGGTTAACTTCAACTGAATAAGTAGTAGAAATAAAAATAGCCACCAGGAACAAGTGGAGAGAGATCATTTTGTTTTACGAACCTGAGACCAAATTATCCACAGTTGCAAAAGTCTTGTTTTTGT
The DNA here is from genome assembly GCA_949715065.1 of Periphyllus acericola. Taxonomy (NCBI): domain Eukaryota; kingdom Metazoa; phylum Arthropoda; class Insecta; order Hemiptera; family Aphididae; genus Periphyllus; species Periphyllus acericola. The sequence goes on along the minus strand of OX454265.1, from coordinate 4,950,466 downwards.
ATTTTATTCGTATTTTAAAACCTGAAACATCAAAACAAAGGAGCCATTTGGTAAAACTGGTACATACTTTTGTAATTACATATTTTACATTACAATTTATTTTAACATAGTTTTAATTTTTTTGTGTAGCTTCATGTTTCTGCGTTTTGTCTTTAATTGTATACTTGGCAAATGTCTTCAATGGATCAAATGGTTCCCATCGACTAGCAGGAAAAATATGTTTGTTTCTTTCATACCAATTTCTTAACAACACTTTTCCGGCATGTGAGTCTTCTTTTTCTAAACTTGCATCACTAACCATCCGAATATCATCATGTACACCAAAGGTAAACAATGGGCCACTTTTACCCCTGGCTTTAGCAACAATGAAATCATAAAATGAATAATGATGTGGCAATATCAGATCTTCTTTTACATACATTAATTGATCAGCCATAATGGTTTTAAGTTCTCCAAATTCTCGACGGAGCTGTTCTAATGCTTTTTGTAAAAACTGATAAATTGTATTACCCTTTTTCATTATAATTGTACGCCTATGACCTGAACCATCCCAATAACTGAATGTAATACTGATTTCTTCTTCTTTTAAACATTTTTGTTTATCAGTCCATTCTTGTCGCAATGTCTCACGTAAAAAGTTTTCTTCAGATTCTCGGGTTCGATCAGGTAAGAAACTTGTATCAACATCAGGGTTTTTTTTAATTTTTTTAGGCAGTGGTTGTGAAGTTGAAGCTTCATCTTCTTCTTCTTCAATTTCTTCAGGTTCTTCTTCATCTTCATCTTCCTCTTCACTATTTTCAACCATATCCTCAATAAATGACAATGCTTTAATTTTTTGCTGTTGTCGTCTTTTTTCTTCTAGTTTTGCTTCTAATTGCCTTTGCTTTTCAAACTCAACCTCTTTCTCTTTTTGTACTAATCTTTTGGCTCTTTCTTGGACGATTGTCTCTTGTTTAGCTTTCATTTCATCAAGGGTCACCAATCCAATAGTAGAACTCTTAAGTTGGGCTTCCACGGCATCATAATGTTTGGCAAACTTATTTTCAATATTTGACAATTTCATTTCTTCTTCAATTTTTTTCTTACGTAACTCGATTTCAGCTAGAGCAAGTTCGCGCTTTTTCATTAGTTGCATTGCGCGACCAGCCTCGCTGGCAGCTCCCTTGTAATGTGCCATTATGATGATTTTCTTATGTTTAAATATAATGTGAACAGCTCGACAGCAAAATTATAACCATATACACTGTAATGTTAGTGAATTTAACTTAAATATAATTACTTACATGAAAATCGAGTAGAGTTTGAACCCAATTGTTAAATTTCTAAAAAATCCAAACATAATTTTAACAGAGAAATTACACACGCAAAGGCACTCGGCGTTGGCACACAGACAAATCGAACGTCAATTCCACACTCCACAGAACGCCGAAAACGTCATTAGGTCAGAAGTTATTAACGTTAGCGCTCACTACCGTTGGTTTACCGAAACTGAAGTTAGAAACACGCGCGTAGGTTGTCAGAGGATATGAAAATAGTTCAAGATTTTGAGAACCAATTTAAATTACGCAACATATTTTTTGTTTTGGTTGCAAAATTTGTTAATGTTTATCTAGATAGGTAGACAGAAGTTTTCATCGTTATATAATTTATGTACTGTTAAAAAAATAGATATTAGATTTATTGTTTTGCTTGTATTATATTGCGATCGAATATTTTCTGTATTTAAACTGTAATAATGGCTACCTTATTTGGTGTATCTTTAAATCCCTTTTCAACGCCTGTTGGTGAAAAAATTGGTAAGTGTTAGACTATTCTTTTTCATATTTTTAACATATTGACAAACTCAGATTATTGACTTTAAAATTTTTCATTTTGCGGATACCAGAATAATAACATGAAATTACTAAATATGTTTTTCAATAGCTGAGAGGCATAATATGTAATGTTGAGATGAGTCATCTATAATTTTAGATTATTCAATTACAATTATTAACTATAGTTATTTATTGTTTATAATAGTATTTATATTATTGGTAAAAGTAGAAATTAATACATTTTTAAATTATAATCAAAATCTTTCTTTAAATAGGTTTTTATTTCAATTTTTTTCTTCAGATTATTCCCTCAAATTTTTGTTATTAATTGCCAATGTTTTTAATTCATAATTTAACACTTAAAAAAAACTTTTTATTTATTTTGATGTTTATTTTTGACAAATAACTAGGCATTTTAAATTAAAATATCTAAAAGCACAGCATTTGATTTACCCAACAACTTATGATACATATTGAATTTCAAAAAAATAAGCTTTTTTGACTGTAGCTTAATTATGAAAATTGATTTGGATTTGCTTTAATAAACAAGCAGCAAATTCTTCAATGATATTAAATTTACATGTCAAAATTGACATCCAAATAATGTAATTCCATTGGATTGTATGGGTTGTTTATTATTTCTACAAACATATTTTGCTGTATCATGTTAATAGGTGTTTCAGTGCCCATATTTAAAATATTATTTAAAATTACTTGTTAGTGCTGTAATGTACTGCTGTAATGTCCATAACAATATCAAAATAAAAATTTAAAAACATGATCTAATTACTATTTTGTAATAATAGAATTAGCAACTGATGGAGGGTTAGCTTCTGAAAACTGGTCTCTTAATATGGAAATTTGTGACATGATCAATGATACTGAAGAAGGCCCTAAAGATGCAGTTAAAGCAATTCGTAAAAGATTACTACAAAATGCAGGCAAAAATCACAAAATTATTATGTATACTTTAACAGTAAGTATGAATATTAAAATATTAATAATAATAATATAATACTTTTCAACAAGAAAATTTATAATTGTATAATAATTCTAGGTTTTGGAAACATGTGTGAAAAATTGTGGTAAAAGGTTTCATATATTAGTGTGTAATAAAGAATTTTCTCAAGAACTAATTAAATTAATTGGTAAGTACACCTGTTTATTACTCAAACACTTATACATTTAACATACTTAACATTTACACCTACATTTATAACTGTAGGTCCTAAAAATGATCCACCAACCATAGTACAAGAAAAAGTGTTAAGTCTTATTCAAAGTTGGGCAGATGCATTCCGTAATCAACCTGATCTTCAAGGAGTTTACCAAGTATATAGAGAACTTCTTCAAAAAGGAATTGAATTTCCTATGACCAATCTCGATACAATGGCACCTATACATACACCAAATAAAGTAAGTTTTTTATTAAACAAAACTTTAATGTTTATTATATTTATATTTTTCAGAGTTATTCTGAAGAACCGAGACCTATAATAAGTGCACAGTCTAATGATCAGACAAATAGTCAATTACTTCGTCCAGAGCAACTTTATAAACTCAATGCTAATTTAGAATTAGTTCGTGGTAATATGACGGTATTGAATGAAATGCTCTCAGAATTAGTACCTGGAAAAGAAGATACATCTGATGTACAACTTTTAACTGTAAGTAATTGGTATACAATAAAAATTATCAACATAAAAAATATGATAATTGTTAATTTTATTTCTTGTTTTCAATACATTGTTTTGTATTATAAATTTTTGGATTACTTTTAAAATTAAAATACTTCCTACAATATATATTTATTCATTTTTATTATAAAACAAATATGAATTATTTTTAGGATTTGTATACCACTTGTAAAGCAATGCAAGAGAGAATTGTTGAACTTCTTGCAAAACTACCAGATGGTGAACTCACTGAACAGTTGTTGCTTGTAAATGATGATTTAAATAATCTTTTTCTTCGGTTAGTTAGTATATTATTCATTACTTTTTAAACAGTATATATATCTTCAAGTGTATTGTAGATATAGCAGATATGAAAAGAATAGAGAAGCTGGATGTAGCAATACTATAGTTGATGGTCCATCTTTAAAAACTACTGATTTGCTTCAAGGTTTTATTGATGAACCAATTGCTACAACTTCAAATCAATTTTCAAAACTTAGTAAATATATGGACTTATTTTTTAATATAAATTAATTATTTGGTATGTGTACTGTTGTATATTTTGGTGATTTTTCTTGGAGATAGTAAATACCTCATTTCTTTGTTATATGTATTATGTTCTTCCCATTCTCTTATGACCCTCAAATTATTAATACGTTTTAAATAAATATAAAAAACATTTATAAGATTCTAATTATTGGCTAAAATATGATGCTAGTGCCTCGTATGAAATATTATTGGTGACTTACTGTGTAAATTGTTAAATTTATCTTAGGTGTCAATAATGAAAAACCCAAACAAAGTCCACCTGCAGATTTGCTTACAAGTATTCAGACAGATGATTTTGATATGTTTGCTCAATCTCGATCTGTTTCATATGAAAATACAAAAATTGGGTAATAATAATATTTTATACAAAAATTATTCTGTGATTTTTTGTTTAATAAGATTTACATAATATGAAATATTTAGTGGAAGTAGTTATGATGCCAATTTAAAGCCAGATCAAGTTAACAGTTTAGCTTCTTTAACTCAAGCTCGATCACAAAATGTGACTACTAAAGATGTAAGTACTGTTTACAATTCACTTTATGTTAAATATTTTCATATTTTTAAAGATAATTATATATGAATTAATATATTATTTATAATTTAAATCACGTTTTTATAAAGCAATTGTTATTATGTTTGTAACACTTGTGTGTGTATTGTGTGGGTTCTGACCTTAGGATTGTGCTCACGAAGATGTCATCAGGGTAAGAGTATATTATTAATAAAATGAAATATGCCCTGATAATATTTTTAACATTACTAGCTTGATGCACATCAGTAATTATATTTCATAATCTATATATTTAATGAAAAGTTTTGAATTATTATTTAAGTTTATGCATCATTATATTTTAACATTTTCTTACAGTATTAATTTAATGCATGATTTTTTTACTATTTGTTCGATTTGCAATTCAGTCCTAATTAACAAACACTTTTTATTATAATTTATATCACTTTTTAATAATTCACTTTAATACATCACTTTTATTTTGAGATGGCTTATGATTTACAACAAAAAACAAAGCTTTATCGATTATTTAATTTATATTGATTTGAGATAAACAATTAGTTTACCTAAAATCAAGGAAATTTGTTTTGAAATATTTTAATAAGTGCCAACTATGGTAGGAATAGACAACAATTTAATAAAATATATATATATATACATATATATTGGTTTACAATGGCATTAAATATGATTATTCTTTATTGCTAATGCTACAGTTCAATATAAGATTTAAAATTTTAGTAATCTATTATACTAAAAACATAGAAGACATAAAATTATAAATTATCAAAATATTGAAATAAATTAGGGTTTTGTAATTATCTGTTAATGAGTTAAATTATAAAAACTATTTCTCTGATGTTAAAGAATTTCCTGAAATGTAATAAATAATTATTTGTATTGATATTATTTTTAACAATTCTTATTTTTTGTAGTGTTTTATTGTATTAAATAATTCTTGACATGTTGAGTTAAATAATTATCTTATTATAGCTATTTAGTAAACTAATAACATTATAAGTTAGATATATTTATTTTATACAATTCAATGGATATTATTTAATTTATTATTATTTTAATTTTTTAATTTTTTTTAAGAAACCATCGAATACCATGTTAGCAATTATGATTTTTCCTTGAAACTAAAATTCATTAGATTCATTCTCTCTTGTGTCATTATTCATTTTTATGAAACACCTATCATCATCGTTATTTTGGTTATTTTATAATTTACTAACTGACCCGGCAACCGTTGTTTTGCCAAAAAGTTTTTTTAGAAATTAAGTGGACCCGGCGAACTTAACGCCTTCAGATAAACTTTAGAGTGATAATAAAACATATAGTTCAAGAATTTATTTATTGATTTATTTGAATTGAAACAGAAATCAGTTAAGTGCAGTATGATAAACAATGTTTTTCGTTTTGTTTTCTGGCGCAAAAACAAACAACGAAGACGGTTTTCCAACACGCGAACTGGCAACGTACGAACTGACCGTGCGAAAAACATGAAAATTCTAAATTGATCCCACAGACTTCCAACGTTTGGCCTTGCGATTTATTGATTGTCATCGCAAAAGCCAATCGAACGGGAAACTGAATTCGCTTGAATTTAAATGGAAGATCTGTTGGAATGATCGGAATTAGTGGAATAAGGATTTCTTCTCCTTTGAATTTGCCCTTGATGATCGTTGCTTGTATTACATTGTTCATCAGTTTCTTGACGGACAATCGCGTACCGTTGCACAATTTAGGATGATTTAGATTCCGTGAAACATAATATTAATACTTAATTTTTCTCCATGTTGATCCATTTTTTTAGTGTTGGCCGGGGCCCCATTATAACGATTAAATATATTATATAATTAATTCAATGGTCGAGTCGTTTCTGATGAGTACGATAATCGGATAATGAATACGCGCCACAAATTTATGTATGTACATAAGTACAATAGGTTATAATGGGTATTTCTCGGAACAATGATATCTACAACAGACAAAAAGGTCAGGTTACAGATAGGTGGAAACGCCGCCTATAATATAGGTATACAATTTACACATTAAATATTAAAAAATATTTGTGGTGCGGGTGTTTAGAGTTTTCCCAAAATTTTTTTTCGTAAAAATCTTGTCCTGGCAATTACGAACAATTTAAAAAAAATTTGAGCCTAATCGCCCATCCGTTCTCAATTGATGAATTGTTATACATTTTTGGCTCCATTTTTATATATAAAGATTACTCATGAATCATGATCTAATGAACTAATGTTTTTAAATATTATTAATATTGATATAAGTTATATATATTGTCAATATTTAAAGTTATCTTAATGCCTTTTTTTTAATTTTGTTTTAACAATTTTGAGTAAAATTATGTACAATAAATAATACATGTCTATGTATTATATTTAAATTTTTTTTGTGATGATATTAATAAATTAACTTAAATAGCACATAAATAGTTCTGATATTATAATATATGTATATCCTTAATTCAACTGAAATAATTAGATTTCAAAAATTATAATTTATAATTCATTTAATACGTTTTCAATTATTTATACTCAGTTTTTTTTTTAAAACAAATTTTTATGATTTATTTAATTATATTTTCATTTAAACATTGCTATTTTATTAATTATAATTGATAAATTTATAACCATTAATGTTTTTATTTGATTTTACAATCATTACAAATTATGTTTTTTCATTGCAGATGCATAGTGAACAAGATTTTGATGAAATAGCAGCTTGGCTTAGTGAAAATGTGAGTGAAAATGTATTTATATTATTTGATTATATTATATTTTATAGGATTTTATTTAGAATCACCTATTGCAATAGGTGATTCCTTTTCAACTTGAAAATTAAGTGCAAATAAAAACAAATTTCAATAATTTTCAATTTAATCCTGCATATATTGATATTTTTTTTGTTAATATAAATTATTTTATTTTTTAATGCCTGATTATATTATGCCTTTTTGTAAAATTAAAAAAAAAATTGATATTACCAATTTTTATTTTCTGTTAAAATTCTGGATTTGGCATGGCTATATTTTTTACATTGAATTTTTTTTTTTGTTCAATCACTTTTTTTCTTTTGTTCTAATAATATTTTTTGATAAAATAATCATTGTATTTTGAGTTTTAACAATTTTGGTCTATAAATTGGGTAAGACACCCATTTAATATATATACCTTCTATATAAATTATTTTTTAATGAAATGATTCTACCCTCAAATGTATACAAATAAAATATATAATAACCATAATGAAAAACCATGTATTACAAATCAGTATTTATAATCTTTTTAAATTATATTTTAAATTTTCTAACAAAATAATTTACATTTTTGTATTGGTATACAATCAAAATTAGTGAATATTTATTATAATTTTATTAAGCTTACAAAATATGCTAACTAGATGAATATGCACCTGTGAGTTTCAACATTTATAAACAGACTTTAGTGAATGTTAAATAATACCATATGTGTCTAGTGAATGTTGACACTGATGGTATATTTTTGTTAATGTTTCATATACCAATGGAAAACAAATCATGTATTTTGTATAAATGTTAAAGTATGTGCATTTATCGGTATTGGTGTTATTATATATTAGGTATGGTAATAAAAAAGTTTAAATTGTATATTCCATTATCTTCAAAAAATAGGATATTGAAATTTAACAACAACAGCTTTCTGTTTTTATAAAATTAGATAAATAAAATAAACCTCTACTAAAATATTAATACTCAAATTAATATACACAGATTATTAGTCAGTGTTGCTTAAAATTTAATAAGTTTATTCAGTATTTTTATAAAATCTATTATAATATGTGTACAAAAACAAGGATATTGAAATAAATGAGTATGTTCAATTGGTTAAAATAGTTAATAACAAATGTTATAATATAAAAAATTAACATTTGTTAAACTATTTAATTAATAATGTTATTTAAATTATATAGCCTGGAAGTTCTATCAGAACAGGAGGGGAAATAGAAGAATCATTATCAAGTAGTGAGTTTGAAAGATTCTTAGCAGAAAGAGCAGCAGCTGCAGAAAATCTACCAACAGAAAACAATGAAAATGGACCTAGGCGTAGCAAGGAAAAACAAAGTGATACTATGTTTGCTTTGTAAGAAAATACTTTAATTTTAAATTATTTAACTATTAGTCATTGAATCATGAATATTAATCATTAAACTGTATGTTAACAATATTTTTTAAACATGTTCATCCTCATTTATATTAACTTATCAACTATTTATCAATAAATAATCATCATTTAGTATTATTGTTCCAGGTGAATCATTTAATATTTATTGCTTTCTAACAGAAATAAATACTAATTACAGTAAAAAAAAATATAAAGTTAATATAATTAAATTTGATTTATCAAAAAAAACCTCATATGAATCAAAAAATAATAGAAATTATTTTTAAACTATTTTATGATGTACGATTATTTTATACAAATGTTTACTTTGCAAACAGATACATATAATATTCATTCCATTGTAACTTATAGGTCGATAAGATTTAAATAATTTTTTTTCTTTGATTATCTTTGTATAAGTCCATCAATTTTTGTTTTGTTCAATTTGATCTTAGATTTATAAATATTTATTGCACTAAAACATTTCAATATTCTATGTTTTGTGATTTGGTTGTGTGTATATTATTTGTTGGAAAATTTTTAATTTTTATTGAACCATCTCTTTTATTATTATATTATTTAGTATTTATATATTATTGATTCCAATTGTTATTTATTTAAAATTTTATTTATTGTTAATTTAATTTAATTATTTAACATTAGCTATTGTTTGTCTGGGTTATTTACCACTTGTGTGCACTGTTTTATTTTTATTATTTATAACTGAAGTAATAGTCATTTAGTACATTAAGTAATGTTGCACTTGATTACACTATTGTGGCTAGTATAATCTTTTTTTGAAATTTAATATAAATCCGGTATAATTAAATTGAAGTGTAAATGTATTTAAATGGTATATACAGCGGTGTATACGAGAAATAAGTAAAAGTTCTGAGAACTGATGCTAATTAATCCTGAGGATAATTATTTATTTTGGATCTTACTATTTATTACAATAAATACCTATACTTTATTTTGATTTTTGCCAGACAGGTGTTGAACATTACTGAATATACGAGTACAACTATAAATTTATTATTTGTAATGTCATCTATTGTGATATTTTAATTTTTTTATTTTTCATGAATCAATTTGACTTAATAAATTGTAGAATCACAATAATTTACCTTATGCTAAAGTTGTAACAAAAATCATTATTTTATCAAAATTTCTAATTAAAACAATAGTTATTAACTGGATTGATTTTATTGCTACTAGTTGTTACAATAATTCAATTAAATTAATGCACTTTTTCAATTGAAAAATAAATGTTTGGTTTTATTCTACATTTTTTTTTACAATTATTTTGGTAAAATGATGTATAGTAAATACTTGGTAGCCATAGCTAAGTTATTTTTCCTCATTGCTGGTACATAATATAATAAGAAAATTCTTTCTTTTCCTGAAGCCTTATGTTTTAATTGTTATTCCAAAAACTTGAAAACAGAAATATTTGAAATACTGAAATAACTAATAAGTTATAATTAATATAAATATTTTAAAATACAGTTAAAGGATATGATATTATATAACAATAATAAAATGGTCTTTGAACTTAAATAAATAAATTACATTTGTTCTAAAATTATAATTATAATATAATGTTGACCAACAATGTAACATTTTTACATGATATAGAAAATAATTATTAAACCATATTAAAATTGAGTTGTATCAGATAAAACGCTTTGTGAATGAAACGGATTTCTTTCAAAAGCTTCCGCTGCCCTATTTCGAAAATGTAACTAAAAATTAAACAAGAATTTAAATTTGTTATATGATGTAAAATATTTTTATGTAATGAACTGAGGCAATGTGGACTATAGTTTATAGTATAATGTTTACTATAGTATAGTAATTAGTAGATATACATTATTACTAGAATTGAATGAATTTGATATTTTAATTATTTTTACTTATTAAATGTTACAAATTTACAACTCTGAATACTAGTTATTTCTTCTACGCCAGTTCAAAAAATTATTTACAATCATAATAATTTTATCAACAACTCTAATAATAATATTGTAATAATTAAAACATTTAATATGAATGTGATCATACAAATTGTTCCTTTTTATAAATATTTTAATTTTGTATATTCTCTCATCAAAAGTAACCTTAATCACGTTGTAAGTGATAGTCAACATGGTTTCGTTTTGGTAAATCAACCGTTATACGCAGTTTAAAGTTTTCCCTCGAGGTCAGTTCTCAAGTGGATGCAATTTTTACCGACACTTAAAAAGCCTTTGATGCAGTTGACAGGGTTCTCATTAACTTTTTGGATAATCTTAGTATTGTGAGTCTACTTCTTTCCTGGCTATCATCTTATCTCAACTCCTGGAAAAAAATGTTTCTCTAATAGTCTAATCTTTGTATCATACCTTCTGGCATTCTCCAAGGTAGTCACCTAAGCCCAATACTATTCATTTTTTTTTAAGTCACTTCCTGACTTACTTTCACATACTGAAGTACTTATTTTCGCCGATGATTTCAAATTATTCCTCAAAATTACTTCTCCTTCAATCTGATTTCAATGCTTTCTGTGACTGGACTAAACAACTTTACTTTTCACTTAATATAAACAAATGTCCTTCTCTCGCAATCATTCACCCATTTTTCATTCATTTTGATCTCAATGGCTGCCTAGTTAACCGAATCACCTTTATTTAAGACCTAGGTTTCTATTTCTCTCCTACTCTTTCCTTCCAATACCACATTAATATCATTATTGTTAAAGCACTCAAAGTTCTAGAACTCATTTAACGCAACAGGACTTATTTCCCCATCATCCCTTGTCTTTGTGTCCACTACTTCTCCCTGGTTCGATCTATTTTGGAATACAAGATGGAGTTTGGCATCTTCACCTAACCTGATAAGCTCCGTATAGAACGACAACGAGTTTAAAACTTTTTATAATGTGCTGCTTTCCTTTTTAAAATGTATTATCTTCAACACGACTATTCTCTTATTCGCTCGATTCTTCGACTTTCATCCTTGTCCTATCCTACCGTCGAAATGACGCTAACATCGCTTTCACAAAATCCATTCTTAATGGGTCCTTAGACTCGTCTTACCTCCCATCCTTAATCTCCTTCCGTATTCTCATCCATAATGCGAGAAATCATACCCTATTCCAACTTTCTTACCATCATACTTCTAATGGGCAAAATCACCCTATATATCGAATGCTGGACACCTTAACAACTTTAGCCTTGAACATAATTTTTAGCTAAAAACAAATATTATTATGAATTAATCAATGTATTAAAATATTTGATTACTATTAACTGCTATGTTATTTTGTACGTACATATATGTATTTTTATTTGTATTTTGATGTATTGCCTGCTTAGACGTCATATAATATAATAAAATATTAAGCGCGGTAAATGATCTATTTCAAGAATTTATTCGGGTAAGAGTGTGATGGTCCTAAAATCAAACTTATAGATATTCTAGGTATTGTAGGTGTTCAATTGATATTTGATCACATTTTATTGTTGAATGACATGTTGTTCTTTTTAAGATAACTGATGAGCACTACGATTTTAGATATCTTAAAAATACCGTAATGAGTTTTGACTTTTGAGTACTATAATATTCGATGGCCCTAATGCTAAACAGTTTATTCCCTAAGTCTGATCTAAGATCTCGTTTTGAAACGATTTGATGAATGGTGATATCTACAATTTATTGTTCTAATCATGAATTATTGTAGTACCATTGCATATAGAATAAATATTTTCCATAGTCAATGGTAAAATTTAGTAATCGTGATATTTTCATGATATACAAAGGTAAAAAATAATAATTATTGTGTTGCGGCCAGTGTTGTTATCTGGGTATTGCGATAGTGCCGTTGATACAATTGTTCTATTGAAATTACTAAATTATATAGATTAGTATACAGGGTGTCCCAGGTCTATTTGACTAATGCAATAACTTTTTTTCTATTCAATATTTTTAAGTTTTTTTTTTTTGTAATGATTTGTAGAGCCCTGCGCTATAATTTGTATATCTTATACTTTATTTTATTTTTTTACAACAAAAATAAATAATTTAAATTTTGTATTTAATATTTTTCTAATAATCCAAGATAGCTATTTCATAAATAAGTATTTAAAAACCATTTTGGCGTTTAAAACTTTTAATTTGGTTAAGTCGTTAATTTTTAAACAATTTTCAAAGTATGTTAAAATTCAAATTTATTTCTTGCTAATCACTGTTACTGCTGTAGTCGATTTTCAATTGTTTTCTTCCAAGAAACAATAAATTTGTTATCATTAAAAGGTAGGTCATTAGTCATTACATAATATTATTATACATTATTGTATTTTATCATTATTTAACATGGTCACGTGATGCTTACCATTGATGTTGATACTAAACAATTGATACTAAATTGTAGTGATGGGCAACGATATCGATAATTCGATACGATATCGATATCGTGACAAATTTCCGACATCGACATCGCTTTTGTATTGTACGTTATATCGCGATATCGAAAATTAGAAAATAATATTTTTCAAGAAAAATACATGGTATTTACTATTTGATATTTGTAGTTTTTAAGCTATAATAAATTAATAAATAATAATAGCCATTAGCTGATAACGTTTGGTGCACGTGTTCCGGTGAAATGTCAATTATTGTACACTATTAAAGTATTAAGTATTAATAATCCATTATAATGTTATCTTAAAGGAATATTTTGCTGACTTTTAAGAGGTACACGGTATAGTACCACTGGATATTCCATAATCTACAGTCTAATTTGTGTCGTTGGTGCGGCGTAAACGTCTGTTACGTACTCCGCTGACCGTTATATTTCTGTCATTTATCCTACAGTGATAATTATTTTCAAATTACAAACATTATTTTTAGTGATGAGTGAATTAAAATTGGTTTAATCTATTTAAAATTCAAATTTATATCCAGAAGTCTCAAAATTGGCAAAAAAATACTTGTCGATAGTCGCAACTAGTGTCCCATGTGAACGTCTGTTTAGTGAGGCTGGCAATATAACTTCAAAGAAAAGAAGTAGACTATCTACAGATCGAGTTAACAATCTTCTCTTTTTGAACTCTTATTATAAATCCACTAGGACGTCAGACCACACTTTGGTAAGAACATACATTTTAATTTTTCAAATTTGAATTCAAGACAATATTAAAATAAAATAATTATGAATTTATTTTCTAGGATACAGCTATCGGGGTTGAACACATTTAAGGAGAATATCGATATCGATATCGATATCGTAGAAATAACGATATCGCGATATAATATCGGAAAAATCTGAACGATATCGATACAGAAAATTATATCGTTGCCCATCACTACTAAATTGTAAGAAATAGTAAAATGTAACTCTGTAAATTTAACTTTTCAACTATAAGTTCAGTTTTATTTCTTAACATTAAATAATATAACAAATTAAATATTATGGAACAATATACCTAACTAGTAACTAGTAAGTAGTAACTATGAATAATTTTCAAAGTGTGCGCCATGTTTCATTATACATTTTTCATACCGTTCCAGAATTCCAGTTGTCGTGGATTCCAACATTTCAAAAGTAAGAGAGTTACATACATCAATTATGCGTTGTTTTAAATCATCTAACGACGTTGACTGTTGGGAGTATACTTTGTCCTTTAAGTAACCCCACAAAAAGAAATTGAGTGGTGTTTGATCTGGAGATCGTGGTTGCCAATTTAGTGGACCTCTAGTTCCTATCCATCTCGATTGAAAATTTGTATTTAAATAATCACGGACTATATTCGAGTTATGTGGTGGAGCACCGTCTTGCTGAATCCACATATTTACTCGGAGATTTAATGGAATATTTTCTAATAACATTGGTAGTGTATTAGTCAAAGAGTCTAAATAACGTTGGCCAGTTAGTGTGCCATGATAGAAATAAGGTCCAATCAAATAACCACTTATTACACCACACCACACATTGGTAGACCAGCGAACTTGTGCATTGGACTCACGTGTCCAAAATGGATTTGATTCATTCCAGTAATGAAAATTATGCCGATTGACAATACCATTATTATTAAAACAGCTTTTATCGGTCCATAATATTTTTTTCAAAATATTATTGTGGTCATGAAGGCAAATAATTTTTGAAATATATTGAAGCCTTCTATCTGGATCAGAGGGTTTCAATCCTTGTACATAATGCAATTTGTATGGATGGAAATCATTTTTCTTCAATATACGATGTATAGAGCTACGACTGATGTCCGTTTCTTTAGCTACCTGACAGATGCATGAGGATCACTTCTGAAAGCTGCCAAGACATTCACTGTATGTTCTTCATCAATAACATAAATTTTTTTTGGTTTGAAACCATTTGGAAAACGACCTAAAAAGACTATTTTTTAATGTATATCTTAATTTAAAATTTGTATAATAATAACTGAATTATACATGTATGTATTAGGTTTTAGGTACATAATTTGTTATATTAATTTTATAGGAAATTTTATTGATAGTAAAAAATTTACCTGTATTACGTAATTTTGTTTCTATATTACAAAATGTGTTTTTAGATAGCTGTTTCCTTTCTGGAAATTTTTGTAAATACAGACGAGAAACTTTTACTGTACTTTTTCCTCCACTTTCATAAAAAAATTTTAACATATCACGGTACTCTAAATTACTATAAATAGTAGGCATATTTAAGAAAGATAAAAATAAAAAATATTGAATTTTATATTTCAAAAATCATACATAAACTGGTTCATTTAATACCCATTAACATCACATTTAATTATAAAATATTTATAGATTATTCAAATATGCAATTAAGATCATTAAAATAGTTAAGTTTTAGAATAGGTATGTAAATAATTAATGAAACAATATGTATAAAACCAGTAATTCCCAATTCATATAATATTATAATTGATAATTCGAGGTTTACATTTTGTATGAGCTACAGTGTATTTCATATTAACTAATAAATACTTTCATCATGAGTAGTTATCGTTTGTCTCGCTCCGATTTGGGCTCTACACACTCAAGTGACCAAACAGACATTTTTAAAAAATATAAAAAATATAAAGATATGTGCAGGGATTTGGTTTTAGAAAATGAAGAGTTACAACAGGTAATATATTAAACAATTATTTACAAATTTATTAAAAAAAAATATTGTATGAATAACATATCTCTTAAACAAGTATTTAGCAACTGTAAAAACTACTTTTATACATAGGATGTTACAATTAATTTATAACAGTTTTTAAGTTCAAACAATCACAAAAGTTTGGTTTTACTTTTAGAAAAATTTAAATTTATCTCGTCAATATGAACTGGAGTGCTTAAAAAATAATGAATTAGAATTAAACAATAGTCAGTTGTCGGATGATATTAAAAAACTGAACGATATTCAGGTAACTAAAATGATTTATAACATTCAATAACATTCTCTGCTATACATGTATGTATAAGGTTCTTTCACTAGTGACGCTAGCTGAAGAAAAAAAAAATAACCGACACCTATAATATAAGTTAACAATTTGTTGGCTAAATGTTCAAAACAAATAAAAGTATAATTATAATATTACGCAACGGTTTGCAACTAGCAGAGTATTCATGTATAAAACAATACACTCTTAAGTGTTTCAAACAATTTAACCATCAGAAGGATATTAAATGTCACATATTATGTCATGTAGAAAATTATTGATTTTATCTGTTATTAACATGAACTCTGGCAATATATAAATCTTAAAAGGGATTTAAATTAAGCTTTGTATTAATTTTCTAATACAAAGAGATCTGCAATAAAACAACAATTAAGTGTTGCAACTATATTTTTTCTATAATTTTTTATAGTAAAAATAAAAATAGATATAATAAATTACAACTTACATTTTATATAAAAACCAAGATAATGTTAGATATATTTTTAATTTATAGTATGAAAATGTTTTTTTATGTTTTATTTATTAATGAATAACAAACTAAGGAAAATTAGTATTTATTTTATCTTTTATTCTGAAATTCTCAAAGGTTGAAGTCCCTAGTCTTAAAAAGTACATGACAAGCTGACATTAAATACCTATTCTAACAATTTCAAATCATTAACTTAATTATTTCATGGGTTATTTTTTATTCTTAGTAATTATGTAAACATACTAACACACTATGAAATATTCAGAGAAATACTAAAGAAATAGGTAGTAACGTGTTTATCCATAACAATTATCTACACACTTTCAAGCCAATCAAAACTATTTCAGAATGCCCTTATTTTTCTGTTATGTTAGTTGTTATAGGTATTTATTAAATTCTTACATTAATATTATTTTTTTTTTTTATATAAACAGAGCTATAAATATGGTTAATATTGAATACATAAAGTTCCTGATGAACTAAATGACTAAATGTAAAACACTAATATTATATATCTACTTACAGCTAACAATATTTTTTATGATCTACAATTTTACCATTTACATTTTTTTTTTTAATAAAATGAAACATTTGATTCATGTTGTTTTATACTTAAGATGAACTGGTTACAATTTAACTTCTGATGGTTTTATGTATAGGTACATACAACTAGTTACAATAGTAACTATTGTAAGTATACAAATGTAGTATTAAAACAGCAAGGTACAAAGCATTAATTATACTACTAACTGCATGTGATTGAAAATGAAATTGTTTGAACTCTCACCAAATATGTATACTTTTAATGTTGACATCCACCTAGAATATTTTCGTTAACAGTGAGAATATTTTAATTCATTTTATTAATAAATTAATAAATGTTAATATTAATATTAAAATGGTTAGGTTGAAGTATAAATTAATTTAATACAAATGATACTCACATTTTAACAAAAATCTTATTTTGCTATTCAAATTAAATTATAATCTTCAATTGTAGTACTGTGTATAGGTAATCTACATAATATTTAATTTTGAATATTTTTCTTGATAATAGTAATTTGAAGTGTTGAGAATTTAAAATGTTATTATATGTATGTTTAATTTTTGATTTTTTTGTATCTAGTTACCAAAAGTTTATAAAGATATTAAAATAAAATAATTTTAACTTGCAAACTAATGATAATAATATGTACCTGTGTCCAAAGGCATTTCCAAAAATATTTTCTACAAATTATGTTCAATCTGATAATTCCATAGTATTACTAGGTATTTCTCATAAATTTAATACAATAGAATTGTCTTAAAATATGAGAAGACAAGTCTTAAGGTTTTTAGTGATTACGGCAAAATGTGTTTGATCCATAAAATATCAACTTAACCTAACTTTAAATTTAAAAAGGACTTACAGAATAACTATAATTAATATTCAAACCACATGTCATTTGTTTCATAATTCAAAATCAAAATGTTCTAAATTTGTTTAAACGTATTTAAATGATTGAACAATAAAATATTGATGAATGATGATGATTTAAAATAAGTAATAGTAGGTACATCATGTTATAAATTATAATCATATTATGTTAAATTATGATAAAATACGTATTAGTATGTGTATGTATTTAATATTGATTATCAACCTTTTAATGATAACAAATTTATTGTTTCTTGGAAGAAAACAATTGAAAATCGACTACAGCAGTAACAGTGATTAGCAAGAAATAAATTTGAATTTTAACACATTTTGAAAATTGTTTAAAAATTAACGACTTAACCAAATTAAAAGTTTTAAACGCCAAAATGGTTTTTAAATACTTATTTATGAAATAGCTATCTTGGATTATTAGAAAAATATTAAATACAAAATTTAAATTATTTATTTTTGTTGTGAAAAAATAAAATAAAGTATAAGATATACAAATTATAGCGCAGGGCTCTACAAATCATTACAAAAAAAAAAAAACTTAAAAATATTGAATAGAAAAAAAGTTATTGCATTAGTCAAATAGACCTGGGACACCCTGTATATCTAAACGAACGGCCAACCGGCACTGCCGCACAGGCCATTAGCGTAGTACTAGAGTCTATAGTTCTTCACCTCAGAATTTAGATTATTATAGTCCATAGACGCTTTCATATTATAATTATAACATTTGATAAGACAGATGTTTCTACCATAAAATGGATTGATTCATATTTCATAATATAACTTATATTATTAGATAATTTATCAACATAGTGGTCTACAAGCAACGTGCGGCAAACACGCTTGGGGTTCTCTCACCTAACCAGTAGCTACTGAGGCAGTACTGATGTGACGTAGTGACGTCTCACGTCTGACACTGCACAGCGACACCGACACGCCCACATGGACACAGGTCACAAACCGCAGTAAATTCGCGGTTTATGATAGACCGTCGTGTGTCGTCCTTCAGGTTTTTATGGAATCGCAACTGATAAAGTAATCGTTGCCAACATCAACAACACCGTTATGTTTTAATCAGATGTCGTTCCTTAGTTCATCCGTGAAAAATTCTCACCGAGGGAAGTTCCTAAACTCTTCACGTTATTCAAATGTTTCTTCTTGGACTACAAATTTTATTCGTTATTTAAAACACCGATTTCTATTATAATATATCCCTGATCACACGTGAATCCCTCAAATCGAACCCGACGTCATGTACGCTGTAAAAACTCCCAGTAAATACATGACAGCGAAAACCAGAAGAGGTGAGTGCATCTTATTATTTCAAATACCCGGAAGGTTACCTATTTATAACACTAAATTTAGTTATATAATAATATGGTTTTTAATGTTTTTATAATTAATCCGTTTTCTCTCCAGGTGTCAGACACAGTTTTGATCGGCTTGATTCTTTTCGGGAAAACTTGAAAAAAGTCAATGGTGCGGAAGAAGAAGAATTACCTTCGTATGTATAATGTTATAGTACAAAGTGTATATCTTATGTTGTATTTTTCAAAAAAAACGATTGTTAATCTAAAACAGCCCTGAACCAAAGCCAGTATTTCATTCCAATGGTCATCGTAAAGCTTTAAACAAGTGTCTACCTCCACACCAGGATGTTTTAAGTCCCCAACACGAAAAACTCATACATTATATGAATCAATGTGAGTATACACTTTATGATTTTAAAGCTATAACTTAAATAATATTTAAAATTGTAATGAGCTTGAATTTAATATGTAATAACAACATAATATTAAAACTCATAAATTATCTAATTTCAAACTGATCCTAGTTAAGAAGTACAATAGATTTTTTCATTTTTCGTTAAAATGAAACTGCAATTATTTAATACAATCCTTTTAACTTAATTTAAAATTTTGTTTTTACTGTTATAATTACTTAAATGTTTTGAAGTAAGACAGAATGATATCAGTATTTTTGGAAGAAAATATTAGTATGCTTCTGTATTTTAGTTTTTAGAGAGAAATGTTGTTATAGTCTATATTGTATATATTTAAAAAAATTATGCCAAAAATAATTTTTATTAAGTGTGTGTTATAACAGTATTTTTTGAAAATACTGTAATAATTTCTGGATTCTTATTTTCTATTTTAGTATTAGCTGAATCAAATTACTAAATATTATGGTATTAAAATATTAAGAGT
This sequence comes from Periphyllus acericola, assembly GCA_949715065.1. Classification (NCBI taxonomy): domain Eukaryota; kingdom Metazoa; phylum Arthropoda; class Insecta; order Hemiptera; family Aphididae; genus Periphyllus; species Periphyllus acericola. The sequence continues at coordinate 4,930,191 of OX454265.1, read as the reverse complement.
TTAATAATTTAATAAATTCTGTCTGATATTTTTTAATTTCAAAATGATTAAATTAATATTTCATAAAAATTAAAAACAGTAATATGATTTATATTTATCTTGTTCTAGATCTTATTACCTTAACAAGGTTCAGATGATTTTTTCCTTACTAATTATATGATGTTAGGTTTTATAGTAGTTTGATTAGCCTATTTAAACAAATCATTTGTTTTCTACATCTGGTTAATAACTAAATTTGCAATGCTTACACAAATATGTAAAATACCTATTTATATGGCTATTAAATAAATGATTACATATTATTTTTATAATATAAATCTACGTTCAAATTGTACATGATTAAATATTTAAGTATAACATAACTCAAATTTTATTTATTAATAGATATACTTTACTTTAAATATAGACAAACATATCTCTATTTTTATTTCGCTATACTATACATATAAATAACATTATGAAACTAGTAATCTTAACACAAGTTAATAAATTATTTTTAAATATAATTTTTCATTTCATATTTTATTTCTTTAAATTTTCATTTCAACCTTAATATTACTATAAAAACTAAGAACATGTATGTTAAATAAAAATTATATTCTGTTGTTTAATTTTGTTTACTTATTATTATTTTTATAAATGTTATTTTCTGGTTTAAAAAAAAATTAATTTTAATTAATTTATAACTAAATAATCAATCATACAAAAATCATATCAGATCATTGTTTTATTTTAAGAAGAAAAATTTTAAAATTCAAGTTATTTTTTTATTTTATTGAAACATTAGTAGTTTTTTTATTGTTAGACTAATTTAAAAACTTGTTTCTTGATTAACAACTATTACTGAGTACAATAAATATTGTTGTTTATGTTTGTGCCATTATTTATAATTTATTAATATGATGCTTTGTAATACAATTAATTTATATTTTAATTTGCCGTCTATTTTACTTATAAACATTAATCAAATATTATTACTATATAGTTAAGAAGATTATCATTATGAAGTTTAATCAGATTTTTTTAAGGTTATATGTATATCTTATAAAACTAATTAATTGTGGTATTGGTTGTTGAGTGTTATTATGTATTATTATAATTATTAAATTATATAAACCAGGTCATAAGGTAAAATTTAGAAAAATAAGTAAAAAAATTCCCTTGTTTATTATTTAATAATCTACTATTGTAATATTTGTAACTCCGTGTAATATAATTATATGACATTAAAATATTTTAATCAAGTACATTGATTTAACATGGTTTTTGTTTCAGCTTGGCATTCAGTTGTAGAAAATGATGATTCATCAAAAAGTACATAATTTTTTATAGATATTTTTTTTTCAATATATTTAATATCTAATTTTATTAGGTTCACAAAAAATTGTTTACTTCAAACCTGAAAATACTACAGAAGTTTTAAATGGTATGTGTTTTAATTTTGACGTTGAATTCAAAATGTATAGGTAACTTGATTTTTTCAAATTTATTTAGGGTTTCAAGCATTTGATTTGGATACATATTGGATCAAACGTTTATACAACAATATCACTAAGTCAGTGCCGTGAATTTTTCATACTGTGAATTATTTATTAGAATTCATTTTACCAAACTCGCCCATACCTCACAATGTATCAAAGACAATTGAACACTCGCGCGTATGTTTAGTCAATATTGTGTCACAAATCGTAGAATTTAATCGATGTCTTTAGACACTTTGAATGGGATGGGAAGGGAAATATGGAAGCTAGTAGTTATGTAGTATTACCTAGTAGAATCAATGTTATACAATTACCAATTTTAAATATTGTGCAAGTATTGATTAGTTTATTGTTGTTTCCTCATAATGTACTGTTTTGTTTATAGTTATTATTATTTTTATTATTATTATTATTATTATTATTAATTATTATTATACAAATTTATGTTGTGCGTTATCTGAACAAGACTGAAATTTGTATAAAAAAAAAATACTTAATGTGCAATCATTTATTTTTTAAAATACTTTTTGCTGTTTGAACTTTAAACACAGTGTGATTAAAGCCAATATTTTAATCTGTTAAGATTAATTTATTTTCTTATAAGATTGCTATAAACTACCAACAATTTTTGATATTGGCTTTATTTCATTTATTAGTTTTACCCTTATTTATTTTCAAACATTATGAAAATTGAAAGGAACATACAAAGTAGGAATTTTATTGTAATAAAAATTGTAACATGACTTGCTTCTTTAGCAATAAAAAGTTATTGATTAGTTCCTATGAATGATTTATATTTATGTATACTAATTCAATGGTTTGTTGTTAAATTGAATAAATTAGGCTTTTATATTCTAAAATATGTCATGTAGTTTAGATAAAAATTCTTATAAAGGTGTATTGTTGAATAATGAAGATACATTTTTATAAATTTGTTAAATGTACAATAGCTAATCAGTGATCAAATATTTTGTTTCATTGTTGGAAATTATTAATTGGTTTAATGTATAATATTTGAGTAGATAATTGAAGTTGCTAAAAATATATATTTCATATACATTATTCATAGACAATGTGCATGTGTATTATTGAAATAAAATTGGCAATTTATTTTAATGAATAAACAGTGGTTTAATATAATTTATTAAATCTTGATATGTTCCCTCCTATTTTAATTGTTATAAATTCTATTCTTCATTAAGAATTGTTCTCTTTAAGGGATGTCATAGGATTGTGATTAGCATTTATACCTTTATTGTTTATTCAATATAAAATATTACATTTAATATCATTAATGGTATATAAACAACATTATTTTGTTTATACTAGATAATAGTGATAATAATAAATGGAAAGGAAAGGAGTTAATAATTTTCTAACATCATAGTTTTTTAAATAAAACTGAAAGTTTAATTTATTATAATACAGAATATGAACAACTTAAAATTTAAACTATATTATATATAAAATTCACATAGGTATCTTGCTCGTACAAATTGTGAATTAATTAATTAATATCATCAATAAAGATTAATACTTGATATAATTAAAAGTAAGCTAAAAATAGAATAATATAATATTTATAAACGAACAACCATTCAGTATTTAGATCAAGTCTAGTAGCTTACAATATATAATAAAACTGCTATAATTTTAGTTCGGTCGTAGCAAATTTTTCACAGTTTGTTGTAATCCAAGGATGATGCATTACATCTGTTAGAGGTAATCTGCTTTTAGGTATTTTAACTAATAGTTTTGAGACCAGATCTCTAGAACTTTCACTCATATGTGGTTTAAACCCATACATAATAGACCTTATTTTTCTAAAAGTTTCAGTCTGTTCAGAGCTTTCAAACGGAGGTGATCCACATAAGAATTCATAACATAACACTCCCAAACACCAATTGTCAACATATTCGTTATAAGTTTTGGAGTCAACCATCTCTGGTGGTAAATAATCAACAGTTCCACACATAGTATTTCTACTTTTAGATGGTGCATGTACAGACCATCCAAAATCTGCCAATTTAATAACATGATTACTAAATAATAAAAGATTTTCTGGTTTTATATCTCTGTGAATAACACTTTGCGAATGACAATATCTGAGAGCTTCAGCTACTTGACGTAAGTAATATGCAGCTGTTGGTTCTTTAAAACGTTTGTGAGGTTGCGCATTTAATACTTTAAATAATTCACCTTCTTGGGCAAATTCTAAAATTAAATATATTTTCTTTTCATCCCAAAAATATGTGAGCATTTTAAGAATGTTAGGGTGATTAAGATGTGTTTGAATTTCAATTTCTCGCCGTACTTGATGTTCCATACCATCTTTTACCAATTCTGATTTAAACATCATTTTTAATGCAACCATATATTCAGTTTTTTTCTCTCGAGCAAGATAAACTCGACCAAATTTCCCACGGCCAAGAGGTGTTCCTATTTCAAAATCATTTAATTTCCACAGATAATTTGATGGGCGATTAGATCTAACTTCTTTCATAATTTTTTCAATATTTTCAGCAACTTCATTTTTAGTTTTGGTTGAATTATTTTCCTTTATTTCTTTATTCATGATAAAATTATTGAAAATCAGCAAACTTTATTTAAAAACTGAAATGATAAAAATGTTTGTATTAGAAAACAGTAAATACAACAAATCAGTGTTCCATAAAAGCTACCCAGTGTACAAGTACCAGATAGGGAAGATTTAAACAATTTAAAAATTGATTTTCTATTGCATCAGAAAAAAGTTATAACTAGTGAGCAAGACTAAAGCTCTCTTTACATGACAGTGGTTTTAGTTCTTGTGTATACTGCATCAAACCTTGTTAAAATTTTTGCAGAGACATTTTGTTTTGTATATAGTATATAGTAGGTGTAACACAATATCTTTAATTATATTTTAATTGTTGTACTGTATGGATTCCTATATTAAGACTTCTTTATTCTTATTAGTTACCAATATTTTTATTCTGATAAATGATGCGGAAAATATAATATGTTCTTTTAACAAAATTTTCATATTCAGTAGTCATTAGTGTGATTTCTTGAGTTAGTATACTTTATACAATTCACACAGACCTATAAACTGGCATTCAAGCTAACTAGGAATAGCAAAATAGCAATTACTTTACAAAATGGCTTAAGTTTACACAGTTAATATGTTGCTGATGTTACCAAAATATACTTTGTGTTAATCAAAGTGAGATTTATAATATATTAACTTTATTTGTATCAGTCTCCCAACATATATTTAATTAATTTGTGATTAAAAAAAATAAAACCAATATCATCAATGAAATGCTTCTAAAAAGGTAGGTAATAAAATTTTAAATTACACGGGTTTACGCCAAAACACAAGACGTAAAAGATAATACCAATACAATTGAATGTTCCTATATAAATATTTAACAAGAATATTGCAATAGCTGTTGCTGTTTTTGAATTTAAACTTTGGAACCAAAATTAGAGAAAAAAACCTGATCTTACACAAAGCACAGTTTATAACAAAATACGATTTTAAATTATTGTATAGATTATAAATAAAGTTGTCAGTAAGACTACTAATGAGACTCTCTTAGGCACCAGCACAAAATGAGACCAAATGAACTTTATAGGTGAAGTATGGGGTAAAAAACTTTTAAATTAATTATTGATTTAATACTGTTATTTTAATTACACAAATTTTATTAATAATAATTTGTTATTATTTTTGTATGTTTTTGTTTACTTTTGACTATTTTGCCAATAACTGCTCTTACTTATATAGAATATAAAAATAGGTAATGACAATACAGTAAGTGCAAATAATGAAAAACATAGTTATACAAAGCATGCATTGAAACAACTACTGCCGTCTTATATTGTAGAATCTACAACACAAATAACTTTTTTAACTAATTTCGAAAAATTGATTACAATATTTTGTGAAATGGAACAGTTCTTGAGCAAAATTTTTGTCTAATATTGAGTTACAACCAAATTTTTTGTAAACGTTTTTGGATACACCCAGACTGTTTTTGGCAATTTTTAGTCTTATAAGCGATTAAACCTTATATTCATGAGTCCTATAATTGGCTACTATATAGAAATGTTCGGAATCATAATAATTTACAACTCACCTGATCAGAACGATGTTGAACTCCGTATGACTCTCGACTTCACACGAGACTCGTATTTCGGCTATAACTGGGCCACTGGCTATACAGGTATAAACTAACTCGTAAACAATTTAACCCATAGAATCGATTACAAAAATGTCATTGTAGAGTTTAAGAAAAAGTTCTAAAGAACTAAAGATTTTAAGTCTCAGTAAAATATTAAATAGGAACAAAAGTCAAAAGTCAATAAAACAGCGAACGTCCCAGTGCGGTACTGCGCCACTCCGTCGGCGGACAGTTAAGAAATTAGAAAACCGTTTGGTTTGCAGGTGGTAGCGACCAATGGAACGAGCGCATTCGGTCGCGTTCAAAATACTACGTTCCCGTTGGCCAGCGATTCCGATATTATCACGTTCTAACCGTTTCGCATATTATCACTTATCACTGTGCGGTCTCAAGGCTATTGGAAATTTTTGTTCTTTTCAGGTACCACGACCCAGGGTCAGTTCATGGTGGTCGAATGCATTATCATATTAATCATTTTTCCGTATTTGCGTTTGGTTCGGCTCGCCAAAAAAATGAAACCATAATAAATAATAATACGCAACACCCGAAAATGACTGTGTAAATTGTAAATTGTAAGGCTGACTAATCGTACGTTGACGAATTCGCGAGTGAACGATGCCGATATCTCCGACATAAACTCACGCGCCGCATTAAATTTCTCCTTCAATCCGCGTATGTGACTGCCTCGCACCGATATCCCATCGTCTGACCGTGCTGTTTGCTACGTTTTGCGGGAGTCCGCGCGAGTGCCATCGTAGTTCTGCCATGAAGGCGAAGCTATATTTCCTCGCGGTGCTGCTGTGCGCCTTGTGCCACGGAAATGCCGCTGATGAGAATAAGCCCAAAGAAGTGGTGACCGTCAGCATGAATCTGTTGAATTCTTCTAGCACGACTGTTGTCGGCAAAAATGAGATGCAGGCCAACAACATCAACAATATGGATACGTCATCTCCTACGGATGTCCAGTCGAACGAGACAATATCCAATGCTACAGAGAAATCGATATCCGTCACACCCGGCGAACCGGTGCTGCCTAAAAAGGGTTCGGCTGAAGAAGAGCGCAACAGTTCAATTGCCATTTTCTTTGTGCTCAGTGTTCTTGCCTTGGGCATACTCCTCATACATCTCATGCTTTCAACACATTTCCAGTATTTACCTGAAAGTGTAGTGATCGTATTCCTTGGTGCTGTTATCGGTCTTATAATTAACCTTATGTCTGAACAGCATATTGCCAACTGGCGTAATGAGGAAGCATTCTCACCCACTGCATTTTTCCTTGTGCTTCTACCTCCCATCATCTTTGAATCTGGATACAATTTACACAAAGGAAACTTTTTTCAAAACATTGGTTCTATTTTAGTGTTTGCTATTATTGGCACTACCATTTCAGCTTTGGTTATTGGTGCTGGTGTTTATGTTCTTGGCCTAGCACAAGTCGCTTACAAATTAAGTTTTGTTGAAAGCTTTGCATTCGGATCATTGATTTCAGCTGTTGATCCAGTGGCCACAGTAGCTATTTTTCATGCATTGGATGTAGATCCTGTGTTAAACATGTTGGTGTTTGGTGAAAGTATACTAAACGATGCTATTGCCATTGTATTAACTACATCGGTATTACAGTCCAACGGACCTGCTATGAGTACTTCTGAGGCTGTACTAACTGGAATCAAACAATTCTGTTTGATGTTCTTTGCTTCAGCTGGCATTGGTGTAATATTTGCCTTAATTAGTGCTCTACTATTGAAATATGTAGACTTGAGAAAAACACCTTCATTAGAATTTGCTATGATGTTGGTGTTCACTTATGCACCTTATGTTTTAGCTGAAGGCATACATTTGTCAGGTAAAAATACTTATATTCACTTTTTTTTCTAATTTATTTTACATAATGAATTTTTATTCTAGGAATAATGGCTATTCTGTTTAATGGAATTGTTATGTCACATTATACTCATTTTAATCTGTCGACGGTCACACAAATTACTATGCAACAGACTATGAGAACATTGGCATTTATTGCAGAAACGTGTGTTTTTGCTTATCTTGGATTAGCATTGTTCAGTTTCAGATTGCATTTTGAACCAGCTTTAGTCATATGGAGTTTAATTCTATGTTTGATTGGACGTGCATGCAATATATTCCCATTAGCTTATTTATGCAATAAATTCAGAGAACATCAAATTACAAAACATATGATGTTTATTATGTGGTTTAGTGGTAAGTCTTTATAATCTGACTTTTTCAATATAAATTTAAAATTTAGAGATAAAAGTTCCAATTAATCTTCTACTATTAATTTTTTATATTAGCCATCCTTCCATTATTCTATGATATATTTGTCATCAGTTAATCAGTTAAGACATTAACAATAACAGTAAGCAATGCATATTTGTTGATAGCAAAACTTTTATTTGGAATCAATTTATTTTTAGTTATTTGACTGAAGTTCTTAACATTTTAACTCCCTTCTTACTGCTAATTAAATAAATGTTAATTCAATTAATGTTCGAATCCGCTATCATAAAAAATTATGATAGAAAATATTATTTTAAATTAAAAAGAAAGACTTTAGTATCATTTTGAACAACTATATTTTTCTATCTGAGAACATTTAATGTCTAATCCATTATTCTTGTATCTTTAGGAGAAGAGTAAAATATATTTTTGATGACTATTTTGTTGTTGTAAAAGTTATCATTTTTATATGTTAAAATTATCTGTTTCTGTAGTATTGACTGTAGTAAAGACACATTTTTATATTTCTTTGAGATTTTTCCACTAAAAGCAGAAGTTGTCTCTGTTGGATTTATTAATTTGTGTTTTAAATTAACAGACATCGAAGTAGATAGGGATTTTAATAGAGTACCTTCAATGAAAAAGATTCAGTCTCATATTGATTGTTAACATAATAATTTTGGGAGTGAATTTAATTATATAATTCTTCTGTTAAATATTAAAATTTATTTATTTAGGACTGAGAGGAGCTATTTCATATGCATTATCATTGCATTTAGAATTTAGTAATGAAACTAGACATGTAATAATCACAACTACATTGTGTATTATATTAGTCACAACTTTATTGTTTGGTGGTTCGACAATGCCGCTAATGAAGGTAATATATTATTGTCTTAAATAAACTAGAACAAAATTTTCAGTGTTTTCATTTTTATTTTTAGATTTTACAGTCATCTAAAGCTGGGAGAAGTACTCGCCGACGGAGAAAAGACAAAGCTATATCTCTTAGTAAAACAAAAGAATGGGTAATTTCATTGATTATTATAGTATTTTTTAAAGTTAAAATATATTTTTTATTATATACCTAAAATTATGTTAGGGACAAGCAATTGATTCTGAACATTTATCAGAACTAACTGAAGAAGAAATGGAAGTTAATTTTATACAATCAAGAATAAGTGGATTTGCTAAATTGGACATAAGATACTTCATACCATTCTTTACTAGACGTTTTACACAAGAAGTATGTATATAAAATATTCAGTTTTATTAAAATGAAAATACCAACAAATATTATTAAAAAATTTGTTCAAATTCTAATAATAAAATTTGTATAATAATTAGAAGTTGTGGTTGTGAATGGGTATTAGAACACATGGTTTGCGGGCTAAAAATATATTAAAGTCCGTGTATTTATTACCATGTGTAATGCCCGTGTATGCTTGTGTATACCCGTGTATATTGTGTGTCGATTCAGAATTCAGACCTACTTTAAATATAAATATTTACATTAGTATTATGTTGTGGTAAACACCAATAATTATAAATTAATTACTAACAACTCTCAACTGTACTTAGATACTCAGGTATTTAAATACACAGGTATGCACTGGTAGTTTTACTACGCGGGTCTTAACCCCGTCTTAGGTACTTGTGAAGTTTATTACATGTGTAATCGCGACCTATAATATTAATTGATTGCATTTTTTTTTTAGGAATTGAAAGACTGTAAAACTCAGATGACTGATCTGACAAATCAATGGTATCAAGCAATTCGTATATCACCTACAGCATCAGATGATGATAAGACTACAAACAATGGACAGACTCAGACAACTAGTCGCCAGTCTAGTTGACAATTACAGCAACCACCTGTTGTGAGGCAAAGTAATGGAGGGGAAACGCAGTCGTTGATACACCGACAAAACTTCAAAATATAACGGTTTTGTTTTACAGGTAATAATTTGTTAAGTGACATTCAGAGCTTGTCTGCATCGAGTTTACCACATACGACCGGCCAACCACAATAATTTTAGCAACTATTTTACTCATTGTACTTAATGTATACATTTTTATAAAACCAACAATATACACAGAATTATATCAACTATTCCTTATCACTGTTTCACAGTAAAATTATTCTTGTGAATTGTGTCTTACAGAAAAGTTGTTGTATTTAAAGTGTAGTTTAATGCTTAAAGTCTGAATTTAAAAAAAAATAAAGTGATTGCACAATTTTATATTGTAATATCTAGAAATGAAAACAAAGTGAGATAGTTATTATAATCAATGTACTTTTGTTTAGTACATGATGATCTATTTATTTTTTGTTTTGTTTAAATATTTATTTTATCTTATATTTATAACAGTATCTATATGATTAAAGTAACTGCCTTGAAAAACAAATTATATATTTTGAATAAAGCCTGCGTGTGCCATTATATAATTATTTTTGTACAGCCAAAATTAAGTATAAAATGAGCTTATTAGTAAGTACACTAGTATTATATTCTAGTGTGAGCTTGCTTATATTCACAAAGGTAATTTAATCAAATATACTTGCTTAAGCTTCTGCTTTGTTTAAATTTGTTATACTCTATATTTTTTATTACTACTATTAAAAATTATATAAATATAATATTCAGGGTATTTTCCCAACTATCAAAATTTAAACTGGATAATTATTAAACATTATTACAAATATTATTCTTATAACCATTTTTATATTTCCTTATGTTGAGATTCAATGAAAACTATAATTTCCCGATAAATAGCAGTATTTAGTATTCCTAACTTTATTTTGAAATAAAATTAAACAAATTGGCAGTTTTTTGTTCATATTGTTACCTTTTAATTTAAGTTAACTTTTCTTTGTATAATTATAAATCATATTATTTTGTTGATTTGTTGTTTTCTTGTGATAAAATAAACAAACTTTTATCAAAAACAAAACGATTATATTTTTTGCAGGTATCCAAGAACTTGATTTTAATTGCTTGAAAATAAATACAGAATGTTATTGAATAAATGCTTGAATTATGTAGTAAGCTGTTGAATGAATTCTTAATGATTTCTGTATTGGCCTTAATTATTATAATTAGATTGACATTTGTGGCAATAGTTATTTTTTATATTTTTTTTAATATTTTTTTGTATGGTATATTGTGACAAAATTATGTTTGTTGTGGAAATGTATACAAACTATAATTGGTGTAGATGATTATTAGCAACAAAAAATGTATACCGAGTTTAATATTTTCATTTTAAACTAATAATTAGGATCACGAATTAATTATTTTGAATTTATATACATTATTTATCTGTGATGTTATTGTAAGATATTTTATACATTAAATACAACGTTTACTATTTTAAATGTTATATTATTATTTTAGAGTGATAGTGTGTGTATAAATTCAATAGAAGTAGTAGATAATATTAAAAAGTATTCATAATACAAATACAATTTGACTATTTATTGAAAATCTGACTTGATTTGCCAAAAACAATAAACTTCTTTGTACAATTAAAAGTACTTGTATAAATTAAAAATGTTGCATTATAATTATGTAAGGTATATCCCGACCAAATTCTTGAGTTCACTAATTTATTAGAGTTTATACAATCTGTGGAAAAAATTGACAATACACTTGTGTTATTATTATTATATAATTGTTATAATTTATTAAAAAAATATACTCTACGTATGAGTTTGTCATTATATACAGTCATACAGGATGATTTTTTAGGCGATCTCACTCCTTTTGGTCGTAAAAATGCTTTAATTTGAAATTTTTTTATTCAATGTTTAAGTTACCATAAAAACTATGTTTTTCACAATGTTTTTTTTTTCATACCACCTTGTATGTTCTGTGGCGATACAAACTTTTTTAAGTGGGAACACTATATTTTTTTACGCAAATTATTATTCAATTCATTTTTTGTTGATGTAACGTTGTTAAAATTCGAACCAATACTTTCAGTTATTCAAATATAAAATTGCCTACGAAAAGTGTAAAATTTACGTTAATTCAAATTAGTAGCAATTAGCAATAAAATGAAATTATACATATTATATCATAACATTAGGTATTACAGTGCTATTGTCCTTAATACCTAAATTAGAATAATTAAGAAACTACAAGTTCAAGTTTTGATTTTTGTACATCACGTACAGAGAAATTACCCCAATGAAGTGTCGTAATGAAAATGGTATGTTCGCTTTCGAAAAACAAAAGTCGGTTCTCCACAGGACACGCTTAAGGTGGCATGAAATAAAAACATTGTGGAAAGCACAGTTTTTATGGTAGCTTGATCATTGAATAAAAAAATTTCAAATTAAACCATTTTTACGGCCAAATAAGGGCTTAAGCGCGTATTATAAATATTATAAATGGCTTAGTAGATTAGTGGACCAACTGTGATCTTTCCATTTTTCTACGTCAATAAATTATTTATAAAATCATAAGGTCTGCTTTAATACTTTTTTAATTTTGTTCAAAATATTTGAGATGTTTATTCAACATACTTTATGTAAATAAATATAGATTGTATTTCAAATATGTCATTCCAGTGATATTGTAGAATACTGTTTAAATATATAATGGGTAACATTGAATAAATATATTTAAAATTTTATTGAAAAAACATATTTTAATTTACTCGAGTGGGGAACATTTCATATGATATTGTTTAACAGTGTAACACATTAATCAATATTTTGAAAACATACTTGGAAAGTTCGATGGAATAGATTGCTGTTGAAGAAACATAGTTCGACCAATACCTATTGCAGATAATGTAGAAATATTGAAGTAGGACCACGTAACTTGAAATTATTTAGAAATATTAGTGGAAACATGTTTATAATACAAAAAACAATCCACTTAAATACCTATAGGTACCTAATGAAAACGACTATAGGACGATAATATTTTCTTTGGCCAAATTTTGACTTGTTGGTTTCTAAATATACATAAATAGTCTATGGGTATAGGCGTAAATCACTGGGAAAGCACGTATATTTTAATTATTAATTTAATGAGTCGCAATTCGGATGTACTCCAAAAATTCTTCTCGCGACGCATTTCTGAAGAAATTTTTACCGCGGGACGCAACTAGTAACCATCCTCTAAAATGGTCCATCAAGGTTAGTCTTGCTCTTGCATAATATGTCCAAGTCCTAAAGCACAACATGTTTCGTTATTTCCATTATTTTAATTTTTTAGTGTTTCCTAATCTTTGGAAAAATCTACTGAGAAAATGGAAAGTTGACATACACGAGTACACGAGTAGGTTAGCCTACAATGCATAAAGTACGAGTACGCCACTGACGATTTTTTCGATTTTATTATCAAGATCATTTGTTCGATAGTGGAATCTCTAAAAATAAAAATAATGACAATGGCAAAACATAGAGAATACACAAATAAAGTACTCGAATACCTACTCGATGCTTATTAGTTATTACTATCAAACATCCCAACTCGAACGGCAACGCACACATTAGATAAGATGTGTTACAAGGAGCCAACTATAAACTATTATAAACAAATAAGTTACATTTTTAAACAAATTTGAATTAGTTATATAATTCAATAAGAGAATATTGAACAATGTATTATTTAAAATTAAGATAAACTTAAAAAAAATGATTATAATTTGTCAGTAACAAGCTGCTTAACTAGTTTTTACATTTGTGTACCGATGTACAATACGTAGGTGTATTACACATGACGATAACATAATTTAATCATAACACCACATACTTAAATACTCAATCCATATTTGTAATACCTATATGTAAGTGTAAATTGAAGATGTATTACCATTTGAATTAGTTATAGTTTCGTTGACATGGTAAAATTTGGTACCTACCTATTGATCTTACATTCTTACCCGGTAAACATTTATGGGTACGTTTTTTTGCGTATAACATACGTATATTATAAACGTTAGTCACGCATAGTACACATATAATTAGTATTTCAAGCGTGCAGTGCAGGAGCTTTGTAAACATTTTACTGTACATTATACTTACTATTAAGTATACATTGAAGACAACCGTAGATGTAGACAAGCTGTGTGCACTCACAATTGACAATTGACAGAAATCGACAGTCTCGACAGTCGACACACACTTGTTAATTAACATAGGATGCGCGGGCATACATTTTAAGTTTTAAGACAAAATCACAGAAATGAGAAGATATTAAACCCGGGCGTACATGTGCACCAAAAAATAGGCGATAAGTCTATATTATTACCGTGCAGAGGAACTTTGAAATATGATAATTGATGGAGCGGCCACCAACACCACGACGTTTAACGGGGGTTCTAAGTCTAGTTCTTAAGATTGGATGGACCCAAAATTGTTTTACTTCTGTTTGTCTTCGTTTTTTTCATCCTTCGATGTGTGATCGACACATTCACAGCATCTGACTCGTCCGTTTGCTTTGAATTCACCTTGAATGAATAATACATACTGAATGTTTCGATGCACGATATAAACAATAGTGCTGGAATAAGCCGGTCGGGCCGTTCTATAATACATTATGTCGATAAGTCACGATGTACAGAAGATCTTCTCTACATCATGCGATAAGTATACAGTTTATAATATGACAAGACCTCACGTATAAAAATGCATAATAAATAATAATCATAAATCACAGTCAACAGATCGAGACAACAGTTCTAATTTTTAGATAATATATCTGTGTAATGAATAAATTACTTAATGATATATCTGGTACCACGAATAAATTTGTTATTAATTATAGGTAATTTACGAACACATTGGGTAATTTGGTATAGATTACGTACAAACCATGGTACCGTTGTACAAACTTAACATAGAAACTTCATATTTGCATAACTGCCTATTTGCACCCTATATATTCGGTGTTCGTTATTCGGAAATTATTACATATTTTGTAAAAGTTATTATAATATTATGAAATCGCCACTCAAATATAATTAGGTATACGTATTTTAAAAGAAAATTATGTGTATATTCTTAGATAAGGATCGACGAAACTTCCACTAACAAATAATATGCGAAATATCGACGTACAAATACAAATGTACAATAGACGTATAAATACAACGAAAAATAAACTAAGCTAATCGTTTAATCAACCGATAATAATATAATAAACGCATAAAAACTACGTATATTAATACCGCAAAGTTATCATTAATTTTTACAGTAGATTATACGTGCTCTGTTTGCTGGGTATTGTGAAATCAATATAATTACAAAAATAGTATGAATTAAGAAGAAAATAATAGATATAACTATAAAAAATAAATTAAAATTCCTCAATTTACTCGAATTTAAAATATTTCACTAGATTAATCTAAATGAGTTAGTTAATGAAGTATACTATTTTTACAAAAGGTATTTCATAAGCAAATAAATTATGCAACCCAAAAATAGCACGACCTTGTGAGACAACCACCATTTCTTCATTTGTTTATTTATTATTTGCGATGTTTTTTTAAAATCAATTAAGGTAACAAATCCGGGTGTACCTATGTCGATATGTATGGATACTAACTTATTTTATTATTTGTAAAAAGCGATTATTATAAAGAATAATTAAAGAATTATTAAACTTATCCTTGAATTGATTATCGAGAGTCAAAATACCTATCGTGTGTTGAGAACTATTGGAAAATAAGATGTTATAAGGATTATATGTATGTCATATGCATATATATATTGGACGATGATCACTGTGACATGTACGTTTTACATTGTAGATACACTTTAAAAATATACTCTTGCCATTTTACGAGATTGATATTAAATTTACTAAAATATATACAAATGCCGAAAATATAGGTCAGGATAAATGTATAATATAAAAATATAATCAAAAATTATATTATTACTATTTATTATTTCTTAATAAATGTTAATGTTAGTGTATGTGTAATAATTTATAGCACAAACAAGTTTATTATATTAATAGTTGCCACTGGAGCATATTTGCTGTCTCATATTGTCTTGGAATTTGGATTCCAAAGATTGTTCGATGAAACGTTGGAGTTGGTTCTCGACCTTGGAAACGAGTTCGGATTGAGCGTTGTTGTTGTCCAAGTTGTACCGAAGACCCGTCACATGGACGTTGGTGTTGAACTTGCCGCACGACTGTGGTCGGTCGAGGGACTTGATGACGGTGACTTGGATTTTGACGTTCTTCATTTCGCAGTGAACGTTCCGGGCGGTCATCCTGTTACCGTCAGACACGACGGTCAGGGGTGAAGTCCATTCCAAATCTTTTAACGTGAAGGTGTAACGCGTCCTGTAGGTGTTTTCGGATTGACGTTCGATGAACATGTCGGTGAACAGCAACTGTTCGGCGGCCTGTTCCAAGTTCCGGAAACCAATGTTGGACATTTCCATGGCGACGTCGTCTTGTTCCCATCTGAGGTCGAACAACTTGCCCCCGGTGTTCGCGGCGCTGCGTGAAGCCATAACGATTGGTTTGCGGATCTCGTTTTTGATCTGGGCCACCACTCCCTCGTTGTTGACGGACCTGACCACTTCACCGGTCACCGCGTCGGTCAGCACTCTCATGTACTTGTGCTCCAGAGCGTCGTCGAAAGCTCGGGTCTCGACACCGTTCTCGGTCTTGAAGTCGACGTCGGCGTATTCGTATTGAGCCGGGCGGACGACCACGTTTTGTTGGTCCTCGAATCCGATCGTCGCGTTGCTGTGCACTTTGTTCAACACAACGGTGAAGTGTCCCCGTTTTGCGTTTTTGACGTCGGACTTGAACAATCCCTGGGCCTCGACTCTGTTGAACTTATACTGAACGTAGACCACGTCCTTGCTGGGGTTGATGTACATACGATCCAAATTGCCGTTGTTCAGGTTCTTCATGGTCGTGTCGTAGAAGTTTACGAACTCTTGTTCGGGCATTTTAACGACATTTTTGTTGATGATCATCGCGCCGTTCAGGTAGTCGGCGTGTCCGGCAACGTTTTGGTCGAGTGCGATTTTCTGTAAGGTGGCGATTTTCTCGACTATTTTCATAGCCAAGCCCGCAGCGGGTTGGTCGACAAATGCTTGGTTTTGAGTGTTTTGACTATTGTACTGTGAGTGGCTAAAGTGGTCAGCCGTAGAGTCGATTTGTTGAGACTGGCCGTGCTTATCACCACCATTCCGCTGTAAACGGTCAGTTGTCCGTCCGTATTCGGAACCGTCATATTTCGAGTTCTCGTTGAACCTGTTGTTATCGTTGTTGTTTTGGGTTCCCTCGAAGCTCTGGTCGAAGTTAATCGTGTCGAAGTCTAGTGGTCCACCGACGTTGGAGTCTCTCATCTGTTCGAGCTGGGTCCATTGCTTGTCTGAAATTCGATTATTCGCGTGTCACATTATTCCGTTGTTATTATTACGTTTTAAAGTTTAACACTTTTTCTGGCAAACCGAAAACGTATCTTGTTTTGTATAGGTTATTTGTACTTACGGGTTTCGTGCTGGTGGTTTCCGTTGTTGTTGATGCGGTAGGCCCCGACTTCGAGAGCCACGCCAGTCAGGAGGACGGATGCAATAACCAAAGAAGTCTTCATGTTGATCGAGTGACTGACACTGGTACCGGGTCGGTGCGGTTGGTCGGTATTTATACGCAGGCCGAAACAATGTTTAGTACAGACCTCAGCAATAGTATAATATTAAATAAAATAAATGTGGTAATAGAAAGAAGGATATTGTGCTAAGCAATCGTTATTACGACTTTGGTCGTATTTATCATTGGCATCGACATATCTCGACTTTAATTCTACGTAGCTTTTTGCTACCGCGACTATGTCAGATTAAACCTTGGTTTTATAGTTATACTATCGTGTGCATATTTAACTCTATGAATTAGTTTGCACAAAATTATATTTATACAATAATACATCAACATCGGTAAACTAATAAAAAATGTGAAACACGAAATTGTTCATATAATAATAAATAATTCAACACATTAAATGGATGGACCATTTGGCAATGCATCTTTTTGTGCAGAGCTGTGTGGTTGCTAGGTATATAAAATAAAGTTTGCCAACTGGAAATTCGCATAAGTTCTATAAAAATTATGTCTAAAGTCGTCATTATTTTCCAGACTTAGATCAAAATAGCTTAGTGGACCTATTGTAAGGTTTTAAGCCTTAAAATGTCATACTATAAAGTATAAACATCAGATCATATAAGCTAACATTATATAGTTTATATTACGATATAATATTCTAATAATAATAGATAAATATTTGTCGAGATTTTATTTGCAATGTACTACGTACTTAAAATATTACCCAACCGCTACGAGGGACTAAATTATCGTCCTAGATACTCGTTAATGCCTATCACCAAGGGTAAATCAAAGGGGT
Organism: Periphyllus acericola; assembly: GCA_949715065.1. Classification (NCBI taxonomy): domain Eukaryota; kingdom Metazoa; phylum Arthropoda; class Insecta; order Hemiptera; family Aphididae; genus Periphyllus; species Periphyllus acericola. The sequence goes on along the minus strand of OX454265.1, from coordinate 4,911,917 downwards.
ACGGTATTCTTTTCGAAGAACTAATCGACTGCCGGGTCCAATATTTTTTTCTTCCTGTTTATATAATTGGTGGGTTATACATTTCAATACTTTTTCGTTATATTCGATTGTTTTTCAGATTTTTCTTTTGACTTTATATAATTTTAATTATTCATAAATATACCCCATTTGTAGAAATTATATAATATCAACTAATGGTATTTCTAATTGATGAAGTGGGCTGCATGGAACTTTTGACCAATCATTCCTAACTAAAATATACGTTATTTTGTATATATTATTAATTAATAAGTAAATTAGATTAAAACTTGTAAATGTTATGATTTTTAATATTCATTATTTATCCCCATGAAATTATCAAATGTATAAATTATAATTAGGTCAAACCTTGTTTAAAAAATACATTCATATCTAAAAATAGGACAAAACAAATCAGCTCGTTAAACTATGATGATAAAAAATTATGCTATTCTAAAATATATTTTTCTGATGACTTATACATAGTTGAGTTATCAACAGTGAATACTCGTCGTAATATGCACTACTTAGTCTTCATACCTAGTTTTGCAGTGCAAGTAAAATAATTTTTCGTTTAAGTATTTTTTTAAATTGTGTTAGATAAACATACACACATGTTTTTACAACATAATTTTAAACACGACTTTGTTCCAATAGCTTCCAATTAATCCAATTAAATATTTGAAATGTATGTACGTTTAATTTCTTAAAAAATGTGTTATTCAGAAAAAATAAATAAATTGCAACTATTGATACGTATTATAATAATAAATGCAATCAAGTAAAACAGTTAATACCACTGTATTGTTAAACCATTATTAATAATAGAGCAATGTCGTTTCCCACACCGCTACACCGAAAATAAATAGAATGAACGCAATATTTATAAAAGTGCTTACTAGCTACTGCTTACTTATAGTTCCTAACATATTACATATGCAATATGCATACACTATACACTTTATAGTATACAGGGTGTCCCACCGACAGGATATATCTTGAGATAATGAATATAATTGAATTCTGTTTTTTTTTAAGACTTACAGGTACTAGGACTCATTGAATTTAATACGAGTATTTTGGTTATTTAAGTATTTTACTTTACCATTATTGAAAATTTTGAAGATATTTATTTTTCATAAAAAGTTGACGTTTCAACATTTTATTTTCAATACTTTCATAATTTTAAATAACTTTTTTAGTTTTCAGAAAAATTGTGTTATATTTAATAATTTTATGATTTGATATTATCTCGTGTCATTTTTTGATAATTTTATTTAATAACACAATTTTTCTAAAAACTAAAAAAATTATTAAAAATCATGGGGTTAATGAAAATTTAATGTTCATTCGTCAAAATATTTAAAAAAATAAACTCTATAAAATAGCTTTGCACATTTTTTGAGAATAATAAAATGAAAATTATTTTCTCAATATTTTAATCAAGGCATTAAATTTAGTTAAAATATGAAATATCTATAGTCCTAGTACCTGCGAGTCTTAAAAAAAAAAGAATTTGATTATTGTCATTATCTCTCTCTATTAAAGGGTAAATCTTCGGTGGGACACTCTGTATATATATGTACGTATATAAATATATTATGTGTATGTAACGACATACACAAGGACAATTGAAGATCGACGTGACGATGTGCACATATTAATTATATATAACTGTACGAATCGCGAATGTGATTATCGTTGAAGTGTTGAACAATATGAATTATTAAATTTATATTATAAGTACCTTTATATATATATATATATATATATATAAGGGCCTGTATTCGATCGTAGATAACAATAAATCAATATTCGATTGTGAGATAATTGCTGTTTAAAAATGACAACGCGATTCTAATATAATATTTCGAGCAGTCGCAAAACCGCGTCAAAGAGAATTTTTAAGCCGCGGACTCTGAGGAAAAACGACGAAAATATGATGCCTGGACGCTATTCGAGCGTTTTTCGGATAGCCGGTCTTCTGTCATTGTTGGCATCCATTACGTCGGCCGTGGAGAACGAAGAAACGTTCATCGTTAACTCGATCAACAACGATCCGGACAGCTCGTGGAAGGTACGTCGCGTATCATTTGCGTGAATACTCAGTGGCAGAAAAATAATTTTTCAGTTAGAAGGGAAGGGGGCTTGAAAATAAATTGTAAAAATAAAATCGTACAGGCCTGCAGAAACCTCCATGTTTGTTGTGACACTCTCGGTCACTGTAATTTAGTCTGCTATTTGGAGGCCTCTGTTATTCAAAAGGATAAATAAAGTACATTTCGTATGTACTCGGCACTGTAGCAAATGCCTCCCGAAGACTTCCTACTTCTGAACCTTATAAGACTAAGTACAATAGTTAAATAATGTATAACAGTAATCAAATACGACTTGAGTATAGTACCAATAAAGACTTTTATTCAAACATTCCACAATTATTATTTTAAATTTACGAAAAAAATCATCAAAATCGAAAATTAGGATGCAATAAAAGTGTCCGATATTTAGAGTATACCGTATTTAAAGGTTTTTATATAGATAAGTAGTGAAAATGTCCCATATCCCAAAAATGTCTACTATTTGGAGTTGCTCGCTATTCAGAGTCTCAGAGGTGTCTGTCAAAGAGGGTTCACCGTATTGTTTAGGATTATTAGGAATATTTTTCAACACTAATAAAAATATTTGCTAAATTCATCGAAAGTATTATGTGAGCGATTATGCGGACGAGTTTTCGAAAAATCGCCGATAGTATCCGTTGTATTCCGGGACTTTTCATAATCGATACTGTACGTGTTCTTTCAGGCTGGCCACGACAACGTTATTCCGGTGGACGACGGAAACTTCGGCATGCTAATGGGCGTGTTGCCGCGAAACGATAACGCTTTCAGGTTCGCCCCCCTGAAGGATGTGGTGAACGAAGCAAACAGCGACCTTCCCGAGAGGTTCGACGCCAGAGAACGATGGCCCGAATGTTCATCGCTATTGGATACGATCAAGGACCAGTCTAACTGTGGATCCTGTTGGGTGAGTATTTCGTGTGTACCGCGCAGTATTATCGACCGATTTGTAGCGATGTTATAAGTTATTTATCCTGGATGCTGGGAGGGGAGGAGAAGTATAGGGATACATTATTATCAATAATTTATTGAAAGTATACTCTGGCGATGATAGCGCAATGATTTCGATAGTATTTTCATTTTAACATACTCACATGTCTTGTAATACATTATACACGTATCTCCACTAGACGCATGTAAACATGCAGTACGCCATAAAACATATTTATTAAAAAAGTGTTTTTTCTAATGTGTTTACTGACATGTAAAAAAAAGGATCTACTCCTATCACCATTCACCACCGACCACCCTCCATTCAATAATTACAACAGTGCAATCAACTACATAAAAGCACTCGCAATTACGAGTTTTATCAAAGGACAAGCGTACTGTACAATATACTGCTGGGCGACTATTATTTTCTTTACAAAAAATAATACATAGTTTTTTTCATCATTATAATTTTTGAACAAAATATTTTTGTGCGATTCGAAGTCAGTACCTTTTAACTTTAAAAATATTAAATCATAATACTATGTTCTATCTTTCTTCATAAACTTAAATAAGTAACAACTCTGTATCAATGCATTTGATTTTTATGTACCTATTTTAGATGAAATTAAAAATATATATATAAAAGTTCTTACAAAGGTAGAAAATAAGAAATGTTACATAAAAGTTATACGAAAAGTATTTTTGAGAAAATTAGTGGAGTCAATAAAACAGATAACTCTATGTATAGATATTTTATTGACAAACTTAGGCACAAATATTATGTTACGGTCTTATAAAATAAAAAAAGTACTATATAATTTATGCAATTAGCCGTATACGCACGTATTATTCGTTAACTTTGGTAAAATTGGCATTTGATTTAGAAGTAGATCTTGCCATTAAAAACCAAAATATAATGTAGAAAACAATTAATTATTAATTTTCAGTTAAATTATAATATCAAAAAAAATCAAATTTGGTAAAGATAAAAAAAAATACTATCGAATCCGAAAATCAGTGCAAAATACTTTTTATTGGTTGGAACACTCAAATTACAGAAATTAATCACCTGTGGATTTAAAATGAATCAATTTTAGTAATTATACATTGTACGGACTAAATACTCGTTATTTATTCAGTAAGAACTCAACTGACGAAGAATGTATATAAAAATAAGCAATAATCTTTTAATCCAACTCTTAAGCAGTTTCTACATCTTGGAATACAATGGGTTTTAAAATCTTCGAGAGCTTAGATTTTGAAAAACGTATTTAATCATAATATCTTATTCCACGACTTCCATGTATGGAAGTAAAATTGGTTTTGGGGCTTTTATTAATATTTAAGCATTGCAAATAATAATAAATAAATAATTTGCAACGACGAGTAAAATGTTAGACGTCTAAGCATTACATTGAAATGTTGAATAAATTATACATTGATGATAAACGGATCAAGTCTACGAGTGTGAAGTAGGCGCTCTTAAAACAAAACTTTTTATCACAAACCTCGAATATCACTGTACTTATTGTCATACTTGTAATGATACGATTTATCCGAATTACTTGAAGAGTTGTATTAGAATTCAGCTAAATAAACAATAAGCATCGATGAAGTGCCCTGCAGTGTTCAGATTATTACGATTCGAGATAGTCAATTGTTGCATTGATAAATGACGTAAAATTGGGGGACATATTGGCCGGCCGACCGACGCAACAATGTCGCACTGCATACGTTGATCTTGTTGATTAATGATCGACGTGTCGATCAAACGCGGTGATGGGCTGTTTGAATTATTGTGTTGATATTATTTTTATTATTCTTCACGTCGGATGTCACCAGTGGCGCAACCAGGAATTTTTAATGGGGGGGGGTCTGACAAAATAAACCATCTTAATTTTTATAAACAATATTCTTATGTTTTTATTAACAATACATTTTTTAAATGTGATTATTATTTTAAATATTAAATAAGTACTAAACTAATTAAGACATAATTTTACAATGAAAAATCTAAGAGGCGATTTATTGAAGCTAATACTTCAATTACTTCATCTTCTGTAACTGGAACTTCTCGGTGTATGTTAAGAACCGCTAATCCATTTAACCTGGTTTCAGAAGTCGAGTTCCTCAAATATGTTTTGATTCGTTTCAGTGAAGAAAATGACCTTTCTGACTCACAAGATGTAACTGGGAGTACAGCAAGGATGTGCAATAAATTATAAATATTTGGATAGAAGTCCTGATTACATATAAGTAACGCATCTAATGCATTCTGAGGTTTAATATTATTTGTATTTAAATATCTGTGCCATAAATCAACCTCAGATACAACTTTTTCATAACTTTCAACATCTTCTTGATAATATTTTACAAGATGATGAAGATCACTTTTAGCACATGGATTTATCAATACTTGAAAACCAGATATTATTTCTTTATGATTATTGAAACGATCATTTAATTGTTGTATTATAGAATCAATAAATGGAATAAAAACAGATACTCTAAGATAATCTTCAGGATTTTCTGTAGAAAAATTATTTCTATGTTTTTGTCTTTTAGCAAGTCTTGGTATTTTTATTTCAATATCCATTTCATTTGATCTTTTAATAAGATTTTTAAACAAACCACTAAAGACTATTTCAGCATTTTCACGAATATTCATTAATTAATTTAAAGTAGTGTTGATGTGATTAATAGCTTCAACCAAGTCAATGTTTTTCTTTTGTAAGTAAACACTAAGAGGTTTAGTATACTGAAATAGTTTAATAATTACAGATAGACTAATGTTGAATTCTGAAGTTCCTAATGTTAAAAGTATTTGGTTAGCTTTCGTTGCTACATCCTTATCCGGCCATGTAATCATTTCATCCAAACTATTCACAATGACAGGTAGAAAATCATAAATTGTTTCAACAGAACTATGACGATCTACCCGGGCAAATGTAAACTGGGCCCGCGGTTACCTTTTTGTTGTAAACTCGGCCCGGAAATTTTTGGTAGTACAATAGGTAGATTGTAAACTCGGCCTGGACATTTAGGATAATAAAAAAGGTCGGTTGTAAACTCGTCCCGATCATTTTTGTATCTATCATGAACAATTTATTGTTAAAAATTAAAAAATTAACACCCTAAATGCACAATTTCAATTTCAAAATCCAAAAACTAAAAAAAAAAAGAAATCTTAGAAAAAACACTTATATAACCTATCTACCCAGTGGGTTGGACAAAGACGTTTTAGTTTTTCTTTATTTGAATGACAACCATCTTCTTTCATACTTTCTTCTTTTTTAAACATTTTTAATTGTTCAGTGAAAAACTTTTGTCTTTTAGGTGTATTAAAAAATAAGTAAATACTTTCAATGGTACCCATAGTATTTCTGATTTGTGGTAAATTACAAGAATATGATATTGAGAGATTAAGGTTATGAGAACTACAATGAATACTTAATTTATGTAGTCGAAAAATCAATTTATATTTATAAATTTAATTTTTATTCAAGTTTATTGAGAAAATGAAATTAATTTACTATTATACGTGCCGAGGGGGGGGGGTCCAGACCCGGAGTCCACCCCCCTGGTTGCGCCACTGGATGTCACACTCGTCGTCGCCAACCGTCAAGTATCCACGATGGCACGATGTACACGTAATACATTGGTAACATTGATGTCTCTTGTCCTAGTGTCTCAGACACAAGCGCAGACGAGTAAAATGCACAGGTTCCCTGACAACGATTCGTGGTCAGTTCGTGGTGAAATCCTAGTGAAATCAAAGTGTCAACCGGTTCTGCGCTTAAGATATACCTACACGCACTTTACCAGGATCTTTTCCACGGTTTCACTGCGAATTTACCATGCGACAACGGGATCCGGTGCATTTAACCCGTTCGTGCGTTTCATTCGCGACATCCGGCGTGGCGTATCGGACATAACTTCAGCACGACGTCCAGCTATCAGGCGTGTACATTCACGTCAGTGCCATCGTATGCCATCGTTATGCGCCTGTTTAACATAATTCTTGTAATACCATCGTTGGCGTCATTGGCCGCGATTGTATCGAACGCGTCGTTGTATACCGAATTCCAGGCCGTGTCCGCGGCTTCCGTGTTCAGCGATCGCCTGTGCATAGCCACCCGCGGGGCCGTGGCCAGAAACCTGTCCGCCGAACACGTGAACACGTGTTGCTATCGCTGCGGCCACGGATGCGACGGCGGCAACCCCGAGGGCGCGTGGTATTTCTTCAGGCGGCACGGGATCGTCACGGGCGGAGATTACGGTTCCAACCAGGTACCTATTAAATTATCATTAACGACTATAGTTATTCATTTTATGATCGAGTGCAGTGGTCTTCAACTAGTACAATGCCACGAGCCCCGGTAGCTAAAACTTACATTTGACTAATTTTTTTTTTTTGTATAATTTGCTTGTGAAGAAAAAAATTTACTTTTACCAACACGCACACTCGTTTTCACAACAAATACAATATAAATAGACTTATTTATCGAAACCTTTTAAATATCTTCTTTTTACGTATAACACTATTACAATTAAATTACAAGTCATTTTGATTGGTCATTGCATCGATTTTCGAACTTTATTAGGCGATATAGTGAGACGTTTCTTTTTTGTTCATAATCTCGTCCAAGTATAACCGCATGCTTGGTATTTTTACTTAAAGAACAACCTCGGACCACCTATTGGGAACCACGACTGGTATTATATTTTAACCTCGTTATTAATCCGAAAAAGTTGCCGTTTTTCGCTCCGTTTCCGTTCGGAAAAGGTCGAAAACCCGCGGTCGGATCATTCGTCGGGTTAACCATGCGATTCAATACGTGCCAGCTATACATATAGTGTTTGTATTACACAGGGTTGTCAACCGTACAGCATTTATCCATGTGGAAAGAGCAGGAACGCATGTATCGATTCGGACCCCGACACGCCGGATTGCACAGTGAAGAGTTGCACTAACGCGATGTATGCTAAGGATTATCGGGCAGATTTATACTACGGTATAGTACACCTGTAATATAACATAATATTATAGAGCAGGGGTGTTCAATCTTTTATGGAAAACTTGGGCACTGCGTTGAGCGAGTAGAAGTTGTCGAGGGCCACGTAGATTCTTATAATTATAGGTTATAGTTTTTTAGTTTTGTTTCTTAGTATACATTTTTTCCTTAAATTAATTGATATGAGCGATTGATGATTTTGAAATTGGCGCGGGGGCCGTATTTAAATCCATCGTGGTTTTGAGACCCCGGGTGTAGATCTTTGGGTGTAGATCTCGGCTTTGATGCGATTAATATGATACACCGACGCAATACCGATTGTATTCCGCAGTGAGACTAGAGGTCTAAGTGTTTTTTTTTTTCAAATCTCTCTTTCACTGCACTTTCACGACGAATAGGTAGGTACATTAAAAATAAATCTCTACAACATCTTCAACATGCTTATAACATTATGGCCAAGTTCCCTCCCATCCCTCTTCAGATCATTATAGTTATCTGCCCATAGAGAGCGAAATGCGTATGACGGGTTTTCTTTTATAATAATATGTTTAGTCGATACTGTGTACACCTTGCCGAGGTCAGAGGAAGATATTATGGCTGATATATACGAAAATGGTCCCGTCCAAGCTGCTTTCTGGGTCTACACTGACTTCATGTACTACAAAAGTGGTGAGTTTTCACAGCTATTTACAAACTTAAATATATAATATAATAATATGTCAATATGCAATTGAATACAACGTAACACTACGTAACGTAATACAACGAGTAAGCATATTCAGAATATACACATTACACGCGTACGGTGTAGCTTTAAATTAGTACACCAATATATTTATACCGTTATACACTTTACGTAAATATTATAATAATCGTCCAACGTTTTCTTCGAACTTGTAAGACTGTATAGTTTTGTATTTAAACGGTTACAAAATATATTATTAGGTAATAATATTTCTTTTATTACGTCGCGTATGTTAAACCAATTTTTATTTTCAGGAGTTTACCGTTACATGAGAGGCGAAATGGAGGGAGGCCACGCGATTAAGATTCTGGGTTGGGGAATTGAAAATGGTACCAAGTATTGGTTGTGCGCCAACTCTTGGACTAGGTCGTGGGGCGAGAACGGGCTGTTCAAGATACTTCGGGGAAATAACGAATGTCACATAGAAGAACGCGTGATTGCAGGATTGCCGCAAGTACCGAGAAGAAAATAAACATGATAATAAATATTATATATATCATAATACAATATTGACACGCATAGGGAAACTTTTTTAAGTGCATTATTCTATCGTTTTGTTCTAAAGTATAATTTTAATTACTATATTTTTTTGTTTCAATAATAACATTAACCTGACAATGTAGCATGTAGAAATCAAATTAATTTATGATACACTTAAGTTATAATAAATAAATAATATTTATATTTTGAAATGTATGTATATATGTATTTTATATAAGCTGGTGAGTTATTCCTTTTTACAATTTTTGATTATTTTATTTACTGTATTAATGTTAGTATACATGTATCTGCAGTTTCAGTAATGTATCGCAGTATGACTTTAAATAATGCGAATAAAAGTTGAAGTAATAAAACATTTTACAGTCGACGTAAAGTTGTGTAAAAAATTTATTGTACATTCACCCCGTAATAGTATAGTACACTTTATGCCCGTTATGGTATAAATTCGATTTCCAATTATAACTTAGAAAACGCCCTCTTTCAGAATAAATTAAAAATTAATTTTATTTTAATGACACCTAAAAAAATTAAATCCAAAACGCCAAACTTTCAAAAATATCCCCAACACTAAAATAATTATAGTTTACTTTTAAAAGATTGAGAAAAGTTATCTTTATTTTCATTAGTTACATTCGTAACGCTGGATAAGTAAAAAATGATTCATTATTATTTAAGTTTTCAATTATAACTTGAAATATTTTAATAATACAAATTATATTGCATTGTATTATATGTGGGCAATTAGATAAATTATCGTGTTATATAAAGAACATATTATTATACCAGATGTAATGTTTCGCATAACTTAACTTACCTTCATATGTCTTAGCAATGTTAATTGTTAAGTTATATGACAATTACGCTAAACATTGTTCGAAATGTGACGGTTTTTTTTTTGTTTTATCGGTTTCATTATATTTTGTCATGACGATTTCCATTATTTCTTCGTAAATGAAATTCACAAAATACCAAATTATCTAACAGTAAAGGACATTATCGATTGAAGGTAGAAATATTATAAATAAATATATTTTAATTTAGGTATGTTTATTTGTATATAATTATATTTTATCATTAATGGAAAAGCTTTCAAAGCTATTAACTATTGTACAGTGGAAAAAAAAAATATTTTCTATGGATTACTTAGATTATTGTACATGAAAACAATCATGTCTTAAAACGATAACATAATTTAATAGTTGCGACCGTAGTTGATTTGCTGTCTCATATTGTCTTGGAATTTGGATTCCAAAGATTGTTCGATGAAACGTTGGAGTTGGTTCTCGACCTTGGAAACGAGTTCGGATTGGGCGTTGTTGTTGTCCAAGTTGTACCGAAGACCCGTCACATTGACGTTGGTGTTGAACTTGCCGTACGACTGTGGTCGGTCGAGGGACTTGATGACGGTGACTTGGATTTTAACGTTCTTTATTTCGCAGTGAACGTTCCGGGCGGTCATCCTGTTACCGTCAGACACGACGGTCAGGGGTGAAGTCCATTCCAAATCGTTTAACGTGAAGGTGTAACGCGTCCTGTAGGTGTTTTCGGATTGACGTTCGATGAACATGTCGGTGAACAGCAACTGTTCGGCGGCCTGTTCCAAGTTCCGGAAACCAATGTTGGACATTTCCATGGCGACGTCGTCTTGTTCCCATCTGAGGTCGAACAACTTGCCCCCGGTGTTCGCGGCGCTGCGTGAAGCCATAACGATTGGTTTGCGGATCTCGTTTTTGATCTGGGCCACCACTCCCTCGTTGTTGACGGACCTGACCACTTCACCGGTCACCGCGTCGGTCAGCACTCTCATGTACTTGTGCTCCAGAGCGTCGTCGAAAGCTCGGGTCTCGACACCGTTCTCGGTCTTGAAGTCGACGTCGGCGTATTCGTATTGAGCCGGGCGGACGACCACGTTTTGTTGGTCCTCGAATCCGATCGTCGCGTTGCTGTGCACTTTGTTCAACACAACGGTGAAGTGTCCCCGTTTTGCGTTTTTGACGTCGGACTTGAACAATCCCTGGGCCTCGACTCTGTTGAACTTATACTGAACGTAGACCACGTCCTTGCTGGGGTTGATGTACATACGATCCAAATTGCCGTTGTTCAGGTTCTTCATGGTCGTGTCGTAGAAGTTTACGAACTCTTGTTCGGGCATTTTAACGACATTTTTGTTGATGATCATCGCACTGTTCAGGTAGTCGGCGTGTCCGGCAACGGTGTAATGGTTGTTTGCGATTTTCTGTAGGGCGACTATTTTCTCGGCCATTTTCATGGTTAAACCGGTGTTGGCGGTATTGGATTGAATGTCACCAAGAGCCCGGTTTTGACTTTTGAGTTGCAGTTGCTGGCGCTCGTTGTTGATACCGGCTGAACCGTAGTCGAACTCATCGTACTGAACGTTCTGTCCCGCACGGCTTGCCGATCCGGACTCGGTGTTATCACCGCTCAAGTATTTGTTGAATTGGTCATTGAACCGTTCGACGACGACTTTTCCCAAAAGAATCGAGTCGAGGTCCAAAAGTTCATCGTTGGATTGTCCTTGGGCGGAACCGAGCAATTGCTGACCTAGAAATGTATTATCCGTCAAAAATCGTTTATAGTTTACAATGGCAACTGCATTTTAATTTCGAAAATATATTGTTCTCGAAGAGTTTGTATTATATAGGTACTCACTGTTTTCCGACTGTTGGTTTGCGTTGCTGTTGATTCGGTAGGCAATGACATCAATAGCCACGCCAGCTAGGACGCATGCGAATACCAAAGAAGTCTTCATGTTGGTAGGACGGCAAACACGACTGATGCCATATCGATATGACCGGCCGATATTTATATGCTAATCAGAACAGTGTGATTTGTGAACCTCAGCAGTTTGTGTGGGCAAATAAAACGAGGAATGGAAATAAATAATCATATTGTCTATACCAACTATATTTTTCCCTACCTCGATGTTTATCGTTGAAATATAACTTAACTCGACATTGGTTCCCGTGGGTATCATTTACATTTCTGATCAATATTTTAATCCTTTAAAATAAATGGTAATTTTTACACATAATATAATGTAATAACAATTATTAATACATAGGTACAACTTATACTAAATAATACATTTATAATATATCAATATGTATCAATAAAAATAATATAAACAATTTGTTGAATTTTTAAAATATTCTATTTTATACCTTTTTTTTTTTGTAAAATATGCAATTAAAACTGATAAAATTAAATTAAATTCCAGTTTTGCCAAATATGTCATAAATTGTTTTTGTTGTACTTTTTTTTTTAAATGCAATCTACAATCCACTTGGGCACAATAAGTAGATGTGATACAGATCTTTTAATATTTTAATCTTTTAATATTTTGTATATAACTATATACAAAATATTAAAAGAGAAAGAAAAAAAATTAAAAAAAAATACATTATACCTTAATACATTTGTACATTTTGTTGTACTTAAATCTGAAATTAGACTGGTATATAATATATATGAATTAAATATTTCAAGAGAAATAGAGAATGACTAAGAGATTATTAATTAATAAGAGAATTATTCATTGAAACATTTAATATTTTTAACTCATTTCTAGTTAAATATAGAGTGATTTTTTTACCAGGCTCACCCCCCTTTTTAGAAGTAAAATTGCTTAAATTTGGGTTTTTTTACGATTAACGTATCATGAAAGCTATGTTTTCTATAACTTTATTTTCATGCCACTATATGGGTGTCCTGTGACAAAAAATCTTTTTTTATGTCAAATAGAAACACCTTTTTCTACTGTTGTATCTTTTAGAGAGCAGTTTTCTGTAAGTTTTAGTGTAATGTTATCAAAATTAAAACGAGTTGTTTTTGAATTATTCTAGTTTAAATTTTAGGGAAAATACTATTTTAATACCATAATACTATAATATAATTTTTAAATTAAATGTAACGTTACACTTTTTATAATTTATAATTTTAAATTTGAATAACATCGAAAGTATTGGTCCAAATTTCGAATTCTTTACATCAAAAATTCCAAAAAAATGATCCAAATAATATTTTGTGTAAAAATACGGCGATTCCATTTGTAAAAACAAAATTTATTTAGCCACAAGTCATCCTTAAGTTGGCATGGAAAAAGGTATAAAACCATAGATTTTAAATAAATTGATCATTGAAAAAATAAATCTAAATTTAATCATTTTTACGGCCACAAAAAGAGGTTAAAAAACCACCCTGTATATTATTCACATATTGTTTATGATTTTTTACAATAATTGTTGGTACATAAAACGCTGAATAATAAATATGTATTATAATTTACATTTTAATTTAATTAAAAAATAAATGCATTTATGTGACTTATAAAATAATAATAATTGAATAAGATATAAAAAGTATTTTGTCATAATATTTTTGTATTTCTTTATTCTTGAACTCTTGCAGTATATTTTGCTATTATAAAAATGTTTTTAAATAAATGTTATATCAGTTTATAAACTCTAATCAATTAAAATTTTTAATAAATTTTTTTAAATACACATCTTTAAAGAGAAAAAAATATAAATGTCTTAGGCAAACTTGAAGCTCTTTTTCATTCATGAGTAGGAAAGTTTTAATTAAGTTGTAATTTAGGTTCGTGGATACATTTTTTTTTATTTTTTGTGTGTGATACATATCATGCAATTTATGTGTATTTATGATTACAATTATGTTATTTAAACATAAACTATTCCCATTTAACCTATATATTTTGTCGAAAATCATTGTTCAATATGGCAGTTTAATTAATTTGTTATTACAACGGAACTTATTTCATAATTCAAAAAATTTACCGATTCTAAATTCATCTAGGTATAACATATCCTTTTGAATTTTAATGTATACCAAATATACATATGACTCATATATTTAATTATTATTATTTTATACAAAGTTTACACGCTTATTATATTTATATATATACGCTTACACGTAACAGACAATAAAAGATTTTTGGGCATACACATTGTATTATCCATTTACAAAATAAATTTAAAAAAACAATTTTATTTTATTTAGAATACATAAATACACTGATATTGGTTATTTTCAAAGTTAATACCTGTCAACCGGATATTATCCCATAGAAAAAATTAGTATCGAATGCAGACTAAAAACTACTGACACATCAATAACATTCAAAACATTTTTTTTTTTTCCTAATAAACTCTTAGCACGTGTGTGTAATAATAGGGATATTGCAAAATACACAATTAGAACAAAGTCTAACGAATGATTTTGGTTATGATGCATTTTGCAATAACATAATTGCAATATTGCCATCGTCGATTCGTTTGATTTCCAATGTAAAAAAATTATCGTTACAAAATATGTTGGGTAAAATGCATACTCGACCAATCAAATGTTGTATGTACGTTTCGTTAAAACCAGACTGTAAACTCTAGCCAGTATACTTCTATTGAGTTTTATCTCAGGAGTTTCTGGTTTTAATTATTTCGTTATTCAAATTCAAATAAGATGGTAGTATTAGTGGAATATTAATAACACATAATTTAACGAACTAACGTTTATTTCCCAATACTGTTTGACAGCGTATTTTCGAACTTGATTTGCTCGTACCCACTATCGTATTGAATATCGACAACTTTTGAGATTTATTATTTATTACAATTAAATATAAAGTAACATATGAATACGGTATCATATTATATTTGTTGCATTAAAATTCCAATTCAAGCAACAGAACCATTTTATTGAAATAAATAAAACTTCCTTGCCATGAATTTAGCATGGAAAATTATATGTACACATTTAAAATCATTGTGAAATCAATACGTCAATGATCCAAATTTCAACCGTGATGATTAGCAAATTCCGTAATCTATTTTTAATATTTTTAATTTCTAGATTGTTATCAATATTAGTAGAATTTCTAACATACCACTAGATTCACTAAGTTTTACGGTTTTTTAAATTAATAATATCTATACAATTAATATTTATTTTAATATTTTTCGAAGTTTAAGTTGTATAATTGAATGCTGAAATTGAAGTAAAAAAAAATAAGTAAACGATACAAGTTTATAAATTTAAAAATTCTAATACAGTAATATCTCTATAAAATCAGTTGTAGTACAGATTATAAGCCATTTTGAAGCCTTCGAGGAAAATAATTTGAATACTTGTTTTCTTATAATAATTATTGTATCTGCTGACATTGATTTAGGTTTTAGTCTCGTGTTGTAACTTTATTATAAGAGTAAATTTGATTTTGAGCATAGATTTAATTTTTAAAAAATCCAAAAATTAAATATTGAAAAAATTCCTAAACAATTTGGTAATTTGACAAGACGAGTAAAATAAATATTTTAATTTTTTGTCAAGTTTATTGTCATGTATCAGCAAATACTATTCTAAATATCATTGAAATCCGAAATGTATAATGATTTAAGTCTACTATAGTTCGTTGTTCTTGTATGATTTCAGAGTAATCTGAGATTTGTAATTTATCTTATACGTTTTAATATAATAATAATTTAAAAAAATATATTTTTAGTTAACTTCACATAAAGCATAATTTGAAATGATTTTTATCTGTTATGAATTAATAAGAAAATTTAAAAAAATATCTAGCATAAGAAAAATGTATTTGAAGGTTCATCCATTGTAAGATTATCTTATAAGTGACCTAAATGTTTTACTAATACGAATAAAATAAAACAAGATTCAATAATTTATGGAAATTACTTTTTCTGTTCCTGTTTGTACAATAATTTGTTAGGTATGTTTTTCTAATAATCTATTCCATCGCCTGTTATTTCCGATGTTACAAACATATAAGAGGACATAACGAAATTTAAAACGTTTTAATTTTTATCATTTAAATTAGCAGCTAACAGTTGTGTAACCACCAAGGCACCAACGGCAACGTAGTATGGAAATAACTAATAAGTGGTATTTTTTACGAGTAGACTTTGTGGTTGCGACATAAGCTAAAACAAATATTGGTAGTCATCAATTCAATAATTACCAAATAATGAATAGGTATACAGTATTTATATAGTATGCCAAGAATATTAAATGTATTGACTTAACTTTTAATATGTATAACGACACTAGTAAATAGTAAAATTACATTGATAGGAAAATAGGAACCTAGATAACTCGAACGTTTATAAGTAGAATTTTCGTTTATTTTAACGATCTTTTTGGCCCTAGAATAATTTTTTACATATAAGATGTCCTGCCGATGATTTATTGATTGCGACATATCCTTAGACAGGTAATGAGGATATTCAAATCTTGTTTTTTTTATATAAGACTCACAGAGACAAGAACTAAAAATATTTTATATTTTAATTGAATTAAATGTTTTGTTAAAAAAGTTAAAAATCATTTTTATTTTATTATTTTTGAAAAGTTTGAAGATAGCTATTTTATAGAGTTCATTATTTGAATATTGACATTTCAACATTTTATTTTCATTGACCTCATGGTTTTCAATATTTTTTTTAGTTTTTAGAAAAATTGTGTATTAAACAAAACGTATCAGAAAACGAGATAAGATAATATCAAATCATTAAATTATTAAATAATATACAATATTTTTAGAAGCTAAAAAAAATATTAAAAACCATGAGGTTAATGAAAATAAAATGTTGAAACGTCAAAATCGCAGAATAATAAATTCTATAAATAGCTATCTTTAAATTTTTCGAAAATAATAAAATAAAAATTATTTTTTAACTTTTTTACCAAAACATTAAATTGAATTAAAATATGAAATATTTGTAGTTTTTGTCTTATATCAAAAAAACAGAATTTGAATATCTTTATCACCTAAGGAGATATTGCTATGGGCTAGACTAAAATATAATAATATAATGTCTATAGGTACCGATAGTGTTAAACAATTACATGATTATACAGAATTAACGATTGGTATCGATTTATTATAACGCACATGTCTAAATTT
Organism: Periphyllus acericola; assembly: GCA_949715065.1. Classification (NCBI taxonomy): domain Eukaryota; kingdom Metazoa; phylum Arthropoda; class Insecta; order Hemiptera; family Aphididae; genus Periphyllus; species Periphyllus acericola. The sequence continues at coordinate 4,894,628 of OX454265.1, read as the reverse complement.
CAGTGATTTAAATGTTAATTAACGACGATAAAGCTAAAGTGCGTGCTTTTCTTTTAACATCAGTTAATTCAAATACTCGCAACACTCGTACGTTCAAAACGAAATTGTCCGCATAAACGTTATCTACATCGTTAACAAATTGTTGGTGTGGAAAAAAATAATACGTTAGCGGCTAATGCGAAACGTTAAAGTTCACACAGTCCCACACACGGGCATTAATTCCATTTGAATGCAGCGCAGCAATGGCGACGACCGAGATCGCGGTGTAAAGGTGCTCTGATTATAAAATGTACAGTAATTTGTTGCCTCGGCAGCATACAAATCGCAAACATTCAAGCGGAAAAGGAGTCGAGAAGGTAAAAATATCTGACCTGCACTAGAATATATGTATGCGGCACGTGTTGAAAAACACAGGGAATAATGCACGATTTTTTACCGGGAATCGCGATTGTGATGTGTGTCGGTGCGTGAATACGTAACATAATATTATCGTTACGCGCTTAGGTTATAATAACAGTATTGCGGCCAATTATTTTCGGACGCACGTGTCGCTCGCGGCACAAATCTCAGAACGGCTCGCGTCTTGTCGATAATAGGTGTACCGACGGTATTCGCCAGGACTTCGAACGGCGCGTGTGCGATGATATTATTATTTTTAAACGGTTGCCATTGAATTCGATGAAAAAACACACACACACACACGCGCGCGCGCGAAGTAGGTACCGTTGAAATCGATCGGCGCTGCTTTGTTCGATGGTAAAACGCAATCGCGGTAATACGAAGGTAGACACTATTTTGTTCCGTTTTCCGTCCGTGTACGAGTATTACAATATGTATTCCCAGACGCGTTGTATCTTAACCCGCCGGCTAATACAGTCGACTCTCGGTAACTCGAACCTCGATAACTCGAAATTCTTGATATCTCGAATAATTAAAATTCCCCTTTCAAATAACAATAACACTTAATGTTAAAATAATCTTGTTAACTCGAACATTTATTTGACAAGTTTTTGATATCTCGAATTTTCTTATCCAAATTTAGTACTAAAATTGTATATCAAGGCGATTATTTTTCGCTTATGACTTGTTTTGTAAAACCCGACCATTATAGTCAACTATGTACTTGTTACTTACTCCAAACAATAGATTTCAGTTTTAGTTCTATGCCGTCTGTTCGTTCGTGTCGCATCGCATCGTTTATCGTGTGAGTGTGACAGTGTTAATTGTATGTGTAGAGGTTATTATGGCTCAAAAAAGAAAATTAACAACGTTATCCCTTATAGAAAAAGTGAACTTGCTGAAAATTATTGGAAAAGGTGAAAAGGAAAAACAAGAAACGGCCAAAGATTTTGGAATTCCAGCGAGTACATTGTCTACAATGATAAAAAATAAAGATGTAATTTTAAAAAAACTTTAATGAAAACTCGGCAACTCGTAAAATATGAAACTAGGAGAATACTCTGATATAGAATCTTGTTTATTAAAATGGTTCGAACAATGTCTTGACAGAAAAATTCCAAATAAATGGACCCATTCTACGAGAAAAACATGCTTTTTAAAAGTTTTTGATAACTCGAAATTTTTAGTAAGTCGAATTATTTTTTTCCCCCTTGAACTTCGAGTTACCGAGAGTCGACTGTATTACAATAACTATGACGAGACGTCACGAACGAGCCGTATTTCGACGCTATACGACAAGTATACGGGTGTATACGCCTGTTAAAGCTCTGAACACGACCTTCTCGCGGTATCTCACCCCCTAACCATTACCCGAACACACCCTCGGCGCGAACGTCATTCATTGCGACCACCACCCCGCGCACTTCCCCGCTAACGCGCGGCGCCCAAGACCATGTCAACATCTACATAATTATACCGCAACGCAGCTGACTTTCCGCGCACGACCGAGATCTAGGTACGCGCTATCGATCAGTGGCGTATCCAGAAATTTTTTTTGGGGGGGTTATGAAAAAGAATTTCTTAAGTATGTTTTCAAACGACGGAGTGTCGAAATTGTTTGTTCTCCGGTGGCAGTAGACACTGGAAGTGTTATGAAAATTTTAAGAAGTGTGGTTATTATTGGATAAACGTCTGGGCTTGTTTCGAAGTATACTTCAATACCATTTTTGTTCATATATATAGATAACTATAATATAATATTCAGCTATAAACACTTGTTATTAATTACAATTTTTTTAATTATTGTGTTTTATTTTTACATGGTATATGATATTATATTATTATAGTATTTGAATATTTAGCAATTTTTTTTAAACTTCACAATTTTCGGGGGGGGGGTTATAACCCCCTAACCCTCCCCTGGATTCGCTACTGCTATCGATACTATCCGAAAACCACGGGCCCACGACTGCGCGGTAATACTTGCAAATAATAATATGCAATGCGTCTAGCTGTAGTATGTAGAGCGTGACCCGGCCGGCGTCGGCGTGGCTGTAAAAATCGCAGGTACGACATGCGTGTTCGGAGCGCGTAAATAAACGTTGGGCACATGGTGGGTATGTTTCGCATGTTTTTCACGTGATTGTAAAATTGAAATTGGATCGTGTCGAGTGCGATCTATTATTTTCCCGTACGGTCTGGCTAAATGTTTGACGGGACCGGGTAGAAGATTTTCGTTTTTCTCGTGTGAACACTAATCGTTACAATATCATATCAATATATACACTCGCACCGTCAGCGTCCGGTGTACGTCGGGTTTCCAAACGTGTGTAATACATTACAAAATATCAATCTAAAAAGTCTATAAAAGATTTATAAGATCCGGACCTCTCGGACGTATGGGATCAACAGGTCGATTTACTTTCGTGACGGTTTCGGGACGTGCTCGCGAATAAACGAGGCACGAGGGCGTCGCATCCACTAAACACCCACCCGTTGGCTTTACATTACTAATATCACTCCGAGTATATATTATTAACTATACACCGAGTGTGTGGACCAAGAACAAAACAGTTGGGTAACGGACTGCCGAAAATAATAAAACTGACAACAATAAGTGTATTTAATTTTGGCTTGAGTTTTTACAGCGCATGAATGTATATCCAGAACATTTTGTAATGTTAGATAATAAAATGTTAAAATAGCAAGACAAGTAAAGGCTTGATTATTGTTTGGTTAAAATGAACTTCAGTTACACATTGCAGATTAACGTTGCACCTGACCACGGAAAGTATACAATGTGGCACGTATTGTAATTATTAGCGTCGCTGATTTAATTTCCTCTGAGGGTCAAATATCCTAGATCCACCACAGGATATAATTATTCTCGATCACTTCCGACCATATTTTGCATATGCTATTGCAATAGTCTCGGTTATGATAAATAAGATTCTCTGTCTATTAACCAAACATTTTTATTCGTGTATTTATCAATGAATTGCTGTAGGTATTATGGCAGTTACTGACGAAAATTGAAACCAATGTTGTTCCATAAAAGATACAGCCCGTGTACATTTTTGTGTAATTTTTTTATCGCCGTAGTTGTGTGTCCTACAATGGTAAAGAACCTCGACCGAATTATTATAGCAGTATACACTACTTTTGTTTTTATAAAAGTAAAAAAAATACAATACCAAACTGAAACTTAACATACGCGTAGATGTAACTAGAAATAAAAAAAAATAAAAAATTTAAAAACATCCGGAATTGAAAAAAAAATATATATTGTATCTAAGTTAAGTAACCTCGATTATTTTTTTTGTATACGTCTTACGCCTATAAATATTGGTGAAACTAACGTTCAACTGTAAACATTGGTAAGACTATTATTTGTTTGATTTTATGTTTGTCATATCTATAGAGCAGTCTAATGCAATTTAATTTAATTATGTATACAATTCCATTAATCCTGTTAATGTTTTAATAAAGGAACTTTAATAATAATAATAATAATAAAAATTAACTCTATACTTTGATATTCATGATTTGAGGCAATTATACATAAATTGATTGATTATGAATAAATTAATAAATGAAATGGTTTTTATTTAAATTGAACAACGTTTTGTAAAAAAGTCTTGGACTGTTATATTTATAATGTAAATATGTATTTATTGGTATTTAATTAAACAAAATATACTTATGACAGCATGGCACAGATGTCATTGTAATTTACATGTATAGTATTGAACATGTTCTCAATTATAATAAATTATATAAAAATAATAAGGATATACAAAGGCTAACAAAATAAAAACCGAAAAACCACCAATTGTACCTTAAAAGATAGTTTTGATTGACCTAAATTAAAATAATGTTTATACCAAATTGAGGAACGTGAAGATTTGGAATGTTACAACTTTAAAATTACTTTGTACACAATTTTTCTTTGTCTTGATTCGATTAGGTTACCTATGAGCTTTGGATGTAACTTAATCGTTCAATATTTGAATACATTATTTCAAATTATATAATTATCGTATGCATTTGCGCATATATGATATAAGTAATATACGTACTTGGTGATTGGTATATTAGGGAATACTCCCAAGTAGGAAAAATAAAGGGGAGGAATGTAAAGGCGATCGTTTTGCTTTAAGGAAATATAGATATTATCTGAAAACAACAAAATTATAGGTCTTGTATACTAGTATATTACATTCATGATAAATTAAAATCCATCAAACTTCTGCAAATGTCGTAATCGTATTACGACATGCATAAGACAATTTCTAAAAATAGTTTCATTTTAATAATACAATCATACTGTTTCATGTTACTTATATTATGTTACTATATTATGGTTTTGGTTTAAATTATGATAAATTATAGTCATAAATAATTCTAACAATTTAGTAAAAATTATAATCATTAATATATATTTATTTGTATAATTTATTAGGGGTTCACGTAGCTAAAATATGTAAATTCAACACATATAAATTTTAAGTTAACTATCAAAATTGAGTACCTAAGGATTAAAAGAAGCTCAAAATAAAAAAACAAGAAGAATATATTATAATAATTTATATTAAAATAGTTATTATTGTATCTGAAAGGGTTTTTGACATTTTAACGTGATTAGTTGGGTTATTATTTCTTATACAACTGGTATTTAAACGACTTGTTAATTTTTAATACACAGGTAGTCTTTACTAATTTATGCATTATAGATACTATTATTGTATGTACTATTGTAATATTTAGTAGAAAATATAATTATTTTCAGAAATATACTCGTATTTATTGTGCTAGCCAATTAAATTAAATCATAATGTTCATGATAGTAACAATAGATGAGTTGTTTAATATTTGTTTACTAAAAATGTACACTATTCAGTCTTTTTGTAAATATTCTCATTAATCATAAAAGTTATTTTTTTAAACGTCCAAGTTCAAGGCAAGAATCTAAAAATGGACTATATAATAATTGGACATTGGAAAATTATTATCTAACTAGTTTTAAAATCATATTGTTTCTAATGATATTAAATTATTTAACTTTTAGGAATTGGGCACACGTGTTGAAAATTATATTATTCTAAGAATATTATAAGAACAATGAAATAAATAAATACATTTTATTTTATAATCCATACAATTTTGACTTATGGGTATTTCAAGCTGTCGGAAGTTGGTGTAGATGTATTATTAATGAAGAAACTAATTTGGAAAATTTGAATATAACATAAATACAGTACAAATATAAATTATTCTCATATGTTTATTTTATGTCGTTTATTCAAATGACAAATGAAGTATACATGTATATTATATATGTGCCATGTTAAAAAGCTTAGTTTCCTTATTATCACATATCAAAATATCTATCATGTAAAAAAATGTACATCAAAACATTAAAAGCTTGTAAAAATCAAACAAGAAAAAGAATAATTTTTTAATTTATGCATTCACCATTTTATCCTGGCTTGAAATGAATAAAAAATTAATCATTTACATGGACTACTTTGTACGACAACTGTGTGTTTACGTAATGTAAGCAATTATACTTTGATTTTATTACAAAATTATATGACTACACTAAATAAATTTCAATTTAATCATAATATACTTATTATTTTGCTACTCCAAAATATGGTTCATACTAAAAATTATTATTAATAATTCTAAAGAGTTTAAGATACGCATCAAACTTATAATGAGGATAAAAATTCTAAAACAATCATCATCATCTTCAGCTTTTACTGTCCTTGAAGGACTTTCTAAAACAATATAATATAAATATAATTGTTTGAAAACATTTTTCCTCTAAACTTTTGGATATAGTTATAATGTACTGACTTATGACGATGCAACAGTAGAGATGAGCCTCAAATAAAATAATTACAATTTTTTTTATAGCAAACTTTTCGAAATGTTAACTATTATCAATCAATTAAACATTAAATAGTTTTATTTCTATATTTATGTCAAAATTTGTTATTAATGTTATTGGTGTTTAGCACTGTTAAATTCATGTTTCATTATTTATAATTAATGTATTATAATATTTAGTGAGGTAATTTTTATTCACTTATATATAGTTAATTAATTATTTTATGATTGCTTTTTTATAATACCATGGCAGTATGACACTTTCAGTATAAATAAAACGGTCGACGTAATGTTTGAATTCGTTTGTTTAGAAAATAACAAAATAGTGTGATTTATATTTAACGTATTAACGTAATTTATTAGTAAAGTAATTATTTATAAATTTATAACATTATTCTATTTAAGATTAAACATGCAGTTCATAGTTATACTGTGTTAATAGGTTTGAAAATAAAAATTAATTACAAATAATGAGGAATAAATTAATTAATGTTTTTATTAGGTATGATATACATAAGCAAATCAATTACATATCTCAATACATATTATATTAGCTGCTTAATAAAATATGTAAAACTAATTGCCTGATAGTGAAAACCGATTGTTCACAAACTCCGTATTATGGGTCGAAAGTCCTATTTTAAAATAAAAGTACGTGAGGTATTATAATATGATCGAATCAATAAAAATTAAAAACCATTATAATTTATAATTATTGAAAATGGTGACATTTTATAAACTTTAACATCTGTATTATCAAGATCACATCACTCAAGTACATCGCTGTAATAGTGATTAGAGATATTTATTATATTGACATAATATATTTAATAAAATATATTATTTATAACTTCATTTATATATGCCGTCAAGAAGGAAAATAATTAATGACACTATACAAAAACGAAAATCATAAAAATTTTAAATGATACCAAAATGGAAAAACGTTATTCAATATTTTAGTATTTCATTACGAAGTTGAATCGCCAACTTCGTCTCTATTAAAATTATATTACATATTACATTATATTACATTTTACTATTTATTAATTTACCTTCGTTACAGATATTGTGATTATACATTTGTATATTGTATTTGCATATTGTCGTATTATATTGTATAAAATACTTTACATCATATGAATATTATATTTTATATTTTATTAATACATACTTTTATAATTAAATTATATTTTATACATTTTACACATCTCAACATTTTAAATTGATGATATTATAGCTGATTAAGAATAATTACTTAAGTTTTTGTGTCCACTGATGCAATTTTTTTTTAGATATCACGTTTTTAATCATATGAAAACAATTGTAGGTGGAAATATTATTACGGATTCAAAGTCATTTTATAAATAAATCTTTGAAACATTTAGTATAAAACCAACCGATATTGATCTACAACGCATCATTCAGTTGCTTGATTCAATACATTAAACAACTATTAACAAACGATTCTCAACATCATGAAGCTGTTCGCAGTTGTTGTATTTGGATTCATAGCCATAGCCGGCTCTGAAGCTGGTAAGTATTTTTATGCTTTTAATTAAATAAACTATATTTATTATCGTACTGTTAAATTAACTACTTTAACTATTAGATAAAAACTTATTTTCATTAATTAAAACTAAAATTATTGAGAAATCCAATGATTGAGTTTATCAAGTATACTATGTTTATCGAATAATGAATGAAATGTTTCTATAAAAACATTTTTCTTGTTATTGCCTTTGGGTAAAATGCAAATGACTTATAAACTATACTCAGCAAAAATGTATTCAATTTGAGCTTACTTGTACTAATTTTTCTCAATTTTGGTTTAAGCACATTCTCACCACGGAAGTTCTCATCATCATGTTGGGAATAACGACAATGGAAACTACCAAGGATACGACCAAGAAAACAACCAAGGATACGACCAAGGAAACGACCGTCACGGACAACATAATAATGATTTTGGTCTGACCCAAAATGGCCAAAACCAAGAACAGAATAGTCAAGAATTCATGAGCCAACTGAACAACAACCAAGACAGCTCCAACAAGAGGTCTTTGTACAGCCTTAACCAACAAAACAACCATGGCCAGAATGATCAATATAGCGAGTCTAACTGGGAAGTTCAATCACCACGTAGTTTAAACAATAAGAACTTTAGAAACGTGCAGAACAGAGAAAATAGCCAAGAACAGTACGGAGAGGGAAACCAAAGAACATCAATGGACTCTTTTAACCAACAAAACAGCGAGGAACATCAAAATATGAACTACCAGCGCCAAATGAGTCACGGATCGTCCCTTAACTTCAACTCGGGCTCCAGCTCGTCCGAAGAGTCAACCTCCCATGAGTCCCAAGAGAACATTAAGCAACAAAACAATGGCGATATTGCTGACGATATTGGGCGCCAGACTGCACTAAAAATGGTAAAATTGTTCAGCATCGTTGACAAATACACTGCTCGTCACGGAGCCGTTCAAACCAACCAAGCACAAGAACCCCTCCCCGTAAGACAGTGGGCTCTGCCAACGGAACGTCATCAATTCTTAAACATTAACGATAGCAAAGTCAACGGTCTCAGTCAAGGTATCATCAACGCAATGTACGTCAACACTGAAAATAACATTGTAAGTAAAATTTTGAATTATTATACTTGTGAAGTTAAAGTGAAATTATATTTTCAATAACCAAAAATCTAAACACGGTTTACAGGTGAATTTGGAATACTTCTTCAAAAGCTTGTTGGTGAAGGGTAACCTGAAGGCCAATATGGGACAGAAAGGATTATTCGACTTGCAAATGATCAACTCGAACGTAAGCGTATCGACTGTTTTGGGAAACCACAACCGCAACTACGCCCACTCGAACAGCGGAAATGTTGAATTCAGCGCCCAAAACTTCCAGGACTCTTCTGACAGCCGATCGGTCCACGACAACATTAAAAGTAAATACGTACAGTTCATAAACAGAGCCATTGAAAATGAAATGATCGATGATTCCTACAACGGTTTAATTGGATGTTTGAGATCTGAAGTCGAATCTACCTTCAACATGCCCCCAACCCCTCACTCTGACATGGTCATCGAAAACAAGAAATCTCAACTGACTGTGACTTTAAAAAGATCGCATACATGGTCTGACGATTCTTCCAGCGCACAACGGAAAATCCATTCCGTCGCTTTCCGCCAAAACAAGTCTGGAAGTGGATACAAATTAAAGGTGAAGATTGTGTTGGCCAAACAGCCTACATGGGACTCTGACGTTATTGCTAATGACGCACATCAACAAATCAACGTCAAGAACGTACATTTCTCCGCCAAAAAGATTGTTGCCACCGCCGTCATGGAACGTGTTGCCTTGCAAAACGGTGAATACAAATTCAACGTCGAGAATGCCAACATCAACATGGAAGGATTTAAATACGATATTGGAAAGTTCAATCAAGTCAGTGACATAAACCAAAAGCTATCACTTGAAATTGGACAGAATCTCCAAAAAATCATTGAAAATGGTATGAGTGCTGCTCTGAAAACACAGTTGTACCAACAACAACAAATATGCCACACAAACTCAAAGGATTGTGTCAAATGCAATCAATACAACAAACAAAATTAAAACAACAATAATAGACATTGAAAAGTTTCTGTTAAAGTTAAAAAAAACCTTCTTATATTCTGTATACATTAAATAGAAACGTCATAAACAAATATGAATAATATAAATGTAATAACTTATAATGAATAAATTTGTTAGCCTGTCATAAATAGTTCTATGTTTTATTTCAAAAGTATGAAATTATGAATATACTATAATTATTATTGTGTCAATACAGGTAGTATATATAGCTGGTATATTATATATATATATACATAATATTTATTAGCGATGCACTTGGTGTAATGTGCAGCTTGCAATCAGGCTGGGTAGTACTGTCCGAATTTTAAAAATAATTAAGTTCAAATGCAGTTTATCTATATTATGTTATACAGTTGTACCTACTTCAATGTTATCTTAATTGCCCATTATTATTACTTTATCGACCATACGACCGTAAGTGAAGCCACGCATCTTAATTAATTTCAGCCAATCTAATGGACTCCTTCCACCCACGAGAAAAAAAATGTAAATAAAACTATTGCCATGAAAATAAAACAAAAAACAATCATTTATAGAATAATGATTGCCAAATTGGTTTTAATGTTATAATTGCCGCTATTTAATCGATTTAAAACAAACATTTTTGCATTTACCATTCGATTAAAAGCAATATCATATTTATTTCATTAAATAAACTAAAAAGATGTTTATAAGGAAATATTATTGTTTTTAAATAGGTACAAAATAATAGTTAATACATTGTAAATATATCCACGTAAAAGTGTAAAATCAATGAATATGAGGTTATCCGTTTTTCAAGAGGCGTATTGTATTTTAGGTCAAAATGTATATTATATATTACATAACATGTAAGGGACGTAATATTAAGTCAGTCGTTCTGGCACCGATTCGACACTGGACCAATTTTATTTTTTTTATAACTGATTTGAAACCAATTGATACAAATAATTGTATACTTTGTTCGCATTTGATAGTAAATATAATGAGTCATATTGACACTCTTTGCAGAGAACTCAGTCTTTAGTGAATATATTTAGAACGGAAAATGTCCAACTACCGACACAGTAAGCAGGTTATTTTTTTTAAATTGAATTAATATTACGACTTCAATGGGCACGTATCTCAATGGAAATGTTTGTCAAATGTCATCGTATCGTTTTATAAATTATGTGACGGTAGACGCAGTAAGTTTTTGAGTATAGCTATACTATAATTTTATAAATATACAGCGATAACTGTTAAAAAATGTCATAAAAATAAATTCTTCAGGTCGATGTAATAGCTGCTGTAAAAAATGAGCCTTAACAAGTGATTTATTTTTGGAAAACCGATCAGCGCAGTATAGTTACAGCTGCAGGACTGTACTAAATAAAAATAACCAACTTAAAAAGTTTCTCAGATTATGTAAGAAATAGTGTTGATTTATTTCATTATTTGTGATATTCTTGTCTTCGTGCACTACCCAGCATAATTCATTATTATATTATCATTGAATAATACTTAAATTATAATATATTAAGTATGCACATATTTATATTATTTATTGCTATTTAATTTTAGAATGGGTTTTACTATTCACAAATGTACAATATCAGAAAGTGTTATGTGTTCGTTTTTTATTATTACTTTTTGTGTTTTTTTTTTTTGTAGCATACCTAAGCAGTTGCCTATTATACAAATGACAATGACAACGCATGTATTTTAAGTCTTTGAAGATTTTGGGAGGTTAAATATTTTTTTGTTACAACGCAGGACACTACCTTAATTTTTAATAACCATAAATTAAATTGCATACAAAATAATAGGTAAATTTTACAAAAGTTTTTAAGTTTTTAAGTTCAATAAAAAAAAAAAATTTTACAAAATTTATAGATTTGGATTTTTCGTAAATATTTTTAGGTCCTGAAAATTATTTATATAAGTTATATAGACAAATTAATCTTAAGATTCTTCACAATTAATGAATTGTACCATAATATTAGTTAGATTAGAAAATATGTATTATATTTTCCATTTTCTTTGAAGTATTTTAATGTAAAATAAAAATACATATGCTTCCCTATACCTTTTTAAAAACTAGAAATTGTAGTGTATGTTTGCATAATACAGTTAAAACTATTTTCATAATTATGTTAGAAATTAAAATCATACTACTCCTTAATTGGCTCTAGTGCTCAACTTGTATGAAACATGAGTTGATATTAAACCGTAAGTAAAAAAAAAATGGATATGTACGATAATTTATTAATGTATTTTACATAGTCTTATAATAATTTTGTATTTATATTCAATTTTTATTTATATACATTACCGTAACTTCCGTAATTTGTGGTACATATACATAAAATATTTATGACTTTGGAAATACTGCTCAGTGATCGTATTTGACATAATATATACTCGTATTTATGTAAAAGGATAAACTGATGTATCAACGCATAGCCTAAACCACTGGGTCTAGAGACTAATCATTTTGCATAAAGATTTCTTATACGCGAGCACTAGGAAAGGATTTTTCAAAATTACAACCTTAACGCAATTTTTAGAATGCATCCTCTAAGGTGGTAAAAGGGGGTTTCCAAAAATATTCAATTTTGTATCGTTAAAATTTCCGATTGATATTTTAATCAACGCTTAAAATGTTTTTGGTTTTGTATAGCTATTAGAGTATAATTTATATAATGAATTATATACATAATATATAATATATTATAATGAATAGCCGATTATACTATGAATATTATATTCGCCAAGTAAATCGGAAATTTATAATGCCTTCACTTATATAAGTATAATTATTTGGCTATTATTTATCATGCAACCATTAACTACAGTTATCACTAGGCCAAGCTCTAAAATTCGCATGAGTTGACTTGAGACAGGACAGTTTCTCCCATGGTCAGTTTTACTTAGCGTGCTAACAGCCTGGTTGTGCTGACACCGCTCCCTAAAATAGTAAAGAACGCGTCGTATATAAAGAAATATTATAAAAAAAATTACTACGAATTCAATACTGTTTTAGGTTTAAGCGCAAGTAAATTGGTAAATTGAGTACTTATGCAGTATACAGCGTATCTTGATTAATAATTATAACTTTGAACCTGGCGTTCTGACATTTTTTTTAATCTTATTCGTATTCATATTGCTGAACGCCGGGGTAACGAAGGTTATTGTGTTATATTTTTACCAAATACTATTGATCTACCGTATTCATTCAATGCACTTAGATTTATTTTTCTCAGCGCTTTGTCCCAACTCCCAACATACTAAATAAATGGCCGTTTGATTACAATTGTATTTGTGTTTCATTTTGAACTGCTACCGTCATAATACTTTCGATAGTTATTTAGCATTTATTCGGGTAATACTGAACACAGTACATACAAATGGGCCAGACAAATGGGCCGCTGCGGGTATATTTCATACATGTTGCCATAATGGTATTATAATACTTAAATATTATAATGTATAGTACTCAGAAACGCACCACTGTACATGATACATAGGTCACGGGATTTCGGGTGTAAATAACGAACAACAGTTATCAATATAATAATGTTTTAAAGACATACGCAACAATTTAAATTACAAATATGTATAATTAATTTTATTGTTATTGTTACTTATCACAATCCATCTTTATTATACAGAACGGTAACGGCCGCCGTGTGTACAATATCTGGTTAAATAACAGCAACACTTAAACTATTAACATCAATAATTAACAACATAAAAATAAAAAATAAACAATAAAAAAGCGTTTGTGCAGTCTATGAAACTAACGTTTTTCTTTCTTATTATTCATTTATACGATTATTAATTTAAATCTTTTATTTTCCTTAGGCGCATATCATGTAATGGGGGTGTATTCCCTCCATTCAGCGAAAACTACGTCTGAAGCTTTTGATGATATGAGTCTCAATATATATATATATATATATACATATATGTATATATGTATACCTAACGTCATTATATATATATATATATATATATATAACTGTATAGGTGTTCTACGTGTATATATATTCTTCATATATGTACTGTTCGTTTATTTATTACATGATATACTCGTATATATATATATATATATTTTAAAAAAACATAATCTAGACAAAAAAATACACTTAGCCAGACCAACGTTATGGTAATATAATAACAATAATAATAATATAATTATTATCATAACGCATGAAGTCCAATCTCGACTAATCGGTAGCGGCCTGGTTTTTTTTTTTGGTTTTTAAAAATTTTTTTTTTGTTTTTACGTCAGCGCGGACACGACTCGCGAAACGAAAACGCGAGTGTATGCCTACGTATTGTATATTATTTTAGCTTAACCGTATATATTATATACACATATGCATATACCTAATTATTGTAGAACTGTTGCTATAGCACCAACCTCTTGCCTCACCGAACGCGACCACCATACACACACACACACGCACACACACATATTACAGGCAATCATCATGCCGTCAACGGGTTTTCGGTGATTCTGAACGGCCACGGCGAACTGCGCACGCTGTCCTTGGACGCGGACTGTATAATGGAATTGGATATCACTGAAAAAATTCGACGGCCAATCATTAGACTATGTGCCGTGTATGTATTGTTACATAAACACTACCGTTTAAATCCGAAAAAAAAAATAAATAACTAAATAAAATGTAGGAAAAAATAGAAAATAAATTTGAAAAAAGTAATACAATAATAATACTAATGTTATTATTCCACCAAACCCAAAAATATCGTGTTGTTATCACGTGGAATAAACTACTTACGTAATAATAATCGTACTATTATACGCATGCAACGATTTTGAAAATAGTGATAATAATAATATAATATAGTATACTGTCGTGTAGACGTGTGTCGATTACACTTTTTTTTCGGCATTAAATCAGGTAGGTATAATAGGTGTTAATAATTATTATAGTACGTTTACACGGAAATCTACGAGTTCAAATCGAGGGGAAAACTATTTGCAAAACAAATCTCCTATAGACCGCATGCAACACCACAACGTTATAAATATTATCTATCTAAAACAAATTACTTTACGGCAAATTACTTCTATAAAATACTTCACTTGGTGTTATAAATTTATAGTTAATATTTTCCTTTTGCAGACAGATTACAGTATAACATTATGTAGCGGAGTAGTTAAAATACTACCCGAGGGTCGACTGCGTGTGTATGTAATTTATACCTGTATACTGGCTATTGTCGCGAACAAAAGTAATTCGTTTCGTACGAAGATTGCACTTTTATTTTTTCTTGACGTTCAGTTCGATACCGTAAAAGCGTCTTGTACGGAAAACATGATTGTTTCTAACTTTTTTGATTTATTAAAATATTAAAGTCGTCCGTATACAATTTAAAATGCCTACATAAATCAAATAATATTTTTGTTTTATCATAACAAATTAATTTTATTATTACGGTTCCATGGACTGTAATGGGAACGTTATGACCTAAATAGTTTGACAAAGAGATGTATTCTAATATCAAAAAATGTATTTCAACTTGTAATAAAATATTTTTCTGCAAAATGATAAATTATTTTCATTTTCATACGTAATTACTTTTTTGTATTTTATAAAATATAATATGTATTATAAAAAGTGTATGGAAAAATAATAATTTTGAAACTAGTTTTAAGGCTACGAAAAATAAAAACTGTTTACTCATAATAACACTCTATGATCAAATAGAAAATATAATAATAAAATATGATAAGAGTACAAATTTAAAATGAATTGTCATATCAACACCTTAAATATATACAGAAAAAAACCTGTTAATAAATAATCAAACAAAAGAAAAATGTTTAAGTTCAACTTTCAAAAATTAATTTAAAAACACTATATGTATAAATATTAATAATCTATTCCATATCAACAATAAATATATATATGTATAATTAAAATTATTAAAATATTCATGCAAAAGGTTGAAAAATAATTCTTACATCCTAATTTTATTACGACAAATATTTTCATATAAACAAGGATGCACATTTACCATTGTGTTTGTGAATGAATCACCAATTGTTGGACGTTTGATTTCAATTTTCATTAGGCATATTAATTAATTTGATATTAATGTTGTTATTATGAAATCATTGCTTGAGTTCTTAGTATGTAAAATGTGATTAGCTGGTGTTGTTTGTTAGATGAATTTATATATTGGACGGAATCATTATTAATTTATATATGCATTTTATGATTGCAATTTAAAAATAAATTTTATATCAAAACTTAAAAAGTATTAGTTTCAATTTCATATATACAATATGATGAAAACCCAATATTTAAATTATACAACACCTAGCTATATATGTATTTTTCCAAATGTATATTTGTATTAATTTTTATATTGAAATTGTTTATTTACATATATAGAATATAATTTGTAGGGCATTATTGCGGACTAAGCTCATATTAGGAAAATAATTAGCTGTGAACACATTTTTTATTTCACGTGTAGCTATTAATTAGGTATAACTGTTTAGTTTTATTATAACTTTAATATCATGACGAAAAAAGTAGCGAAATTGTAGATTTTATGATTGACTTTAACAAAAGTAAACAATATACATTGAAAATGGAAGAAAAAGTTAAGGAGACATCCTCCTAGACTGCAGGTAATCGACATTGAGGATCGTGATAATACGGGTTGGTTGAACTACAATCGTTCAATCGAAAATGTAATATCACACTTGCCCTATGCGCCATTGTACGTGCACTTGACTTTTAAATAATATTATTATACATTTCGTGGGAATTAAACACTCAATGAAGTGTGGGTATTCAAAAATTGTTAAACTTTAGGTTAACTATTCACACGATTCCGAAAAATTAGAGATACAAATTAAAAAAAAATAATACTGAACTAAAGTATGAAATATTTATTAAAATAAAAACAACCTTTGTATATATACTCGTATATATTAATAACATATATTTGCAGCGTAGTAATTAGTATAGAAATTGCAACTGTAGAAGTATGCATCAAATAATTGATTATTGCCATGTACTAAAGTAAATGCATACGCACAATCTTAAATGTATTAATAGTTCAAATTTATTTGTTAAAAAACAATGAATGAAAAGCTAATCAAATATTTTTGAAAGGAAATGCAACGAGGAGTCTAAAAAATGGACTTTACATTATTTGAAATTATTATTTAATTAGTATCAACTTTAGGCGATATCGTTAATTTAAATACTTTGGTTTTAGTTCATACCTACCTATATATGCTTTCAAATGATAATGTTATGAAGCGTTTCATAGGTATAATTAATTAGTAGGTATTTTACGCGTAAACGTTTGTTTTTGCAACGTTTACAGGTGAAATGTTAGTAGTGATTACCTTAATTAGTAGAAGCAGTTATAGTTAAAATTAAAACTGGATAATTCTATTCCGTACATTTGGTGGTCGAGTGACGCAGTAACATACGTATTTCAAAACCAAACTACCTATGTTTTTGTATAATACTCGTATTAATTATTATTATTATTCGAAACGTTCAATTAATCAGACTTTGTGAAAATAGCAATTTTATCCAAAATTATATAATATGCCTAATATTAATTAATTTATGACTATTTAAATGTTTATACATTTTAAATGAATATCAATTTTGCCAAAAAAAATTTTACAAGTCCTCTTGTTTATTATTTAAACTAGTCGAGTGATGAGTAAACAATATTTATAATAAGAACCAATATAGACTTCAAATAAATAAATTTATTAAGTAAAAAATAATTTAGTGAAAATAAAAAATGAACAACATTATTAGCACGAACAGTTCTTAACAGACACAAGTACATAATAAAAAATAAATATATTATAAAATTACGAATAAATGTCTAATAAATAGTTATTTTAATTGTATTTAAAATTTATCTAAATGTTTAATATATGTATATTTATATATTGCTTTTAAAAAAATAGTATTTTAAATTCGTCATGAATTTCCGATAGTAAATCGCGAATAGACCATTAAAAAAAAAAAAAAATTAATGTGAAATAATAAAAACAAGGTTGATGGTTGGTGTTGGTTTGTTAATATGAGAACGTTTATAAAAAAATAGCTTACTCGCCAAAACGTCTCGTTATATATAGAATATATATAGCTTGGTAAAAAAAACTACCTTTGTCATTAAAAAATAATAAAATCAATGTAATCAGTTTTTCGGATGTAGCGGGAAAACGTTCTGTACACTACGCAGTATACCTCTCAGCTATATTATAATACATTACACATGTGATCTGTAGATACCTATATAATGTTATACATGAGTTTTGTGTTGGGAAACGCCTTGGTTATAACACTCGTTAAAACTATTTCGAAATGTTTAGAATATATATTCGTAATAAAAGGAAGAAACGTCGAAGACGCTCGTGTGTGTGTGTGTGTGTGTGTGCGCGGGTGGGTGTGTTGTGTGTGTGCGTGAAGTATATATTATGATAATATTACTCGTATGTATAAAACTACGTTTAAGCAAGTGGTTGTAGTAAATAATATGTGTTCGCAAACAAAGCGTTCCATGTAAGTACATACATACATATACACATAATATTGTATTATGTTATGTATAAATATGTATGAAGAGAATTAGAGAGACAGAGAGAGACAGGCAGACAGAGAGATAAGAGAGAAATAGTGATGAGTAGACTACACTCGAGAGTATACATTACATTACATTATATAGGTATATAAATATATTATTATTTTAATTCATAACAATATAATACACAATATACGATTGCGTATAGTGTTGTAGGCACACAAAAAATGTATAAATATTATTTATATGTATATAGAAACGTTGAAAAGAAAACCGTTTTCTTCTGACAAGCATTTATGTTATGGCACTTACATGTACAAATTTCGTTTCTCGAAGCTGATATATTTTTTCGATCAATTTTGCCCGCGGTTGGGAGAGGGTGGTATTTGGTGTGTGCGTGCGCTAACTATTCGTGCATCCGTGCGCTAAATGTATTAGCTAGTACATTTTTACCTTCAGCCGATCTGGATACGGTCAACGGTGGCCGGCCGAGTCTCACAGCTGGCGACCGTCGAAGTGCCGGGCATCACCACACAAAACATGTACGGAACAAAAAACATGAAAATAAATATGTATAATAATATATGCACATTATGTTGTATTGATGTGTAATATGTATAAGATATGGTATAATATGTCGTATTACTATTATATGCTGAGATGGGCGCCGAGTTCTCGTCCTAAAAAAATATGACGGTGTCGTGCGGGGGCGGTCGATTCTCGGTTTACCCAGCGCCCCCCCCCTGGTAAACGCTTCTAGATCACGTAGGCGTATTTTTCTGCTCGGTTCGCCACCTCGGACGTGCGTATATAATATCATATTATACTTCATGAAGTATAGAAACACCAGGGCCGTATACCTGGAACCAATAGCGTGCCAGGCAATAACTGAGTTTGTGCCCTAAATCATTTTAATTATGATTGCTTCCTCCCCCCCCATTATTTAATAGATAAAATTAATAGTAATTACTTGTGAATAACAATTACATTTTTGCCGGCGCTTGGTGCATTAGATAAAGTAATATATTATGTATATTATCGGTTTCGGCTTGAATAATTTTTTATCAATAAATGCGATGGTAATATTTTGTAGAACTCTTTAATTGTTAGGCATTAAAATCCATAAGATACTTATATTTTTTCTCCCCAAAATCTTCAACTACTTTCAAATGTTCACAATATTTCGTCTGTAGTAAATATTGCTCCACTGGCAAGAGCCCTCGGCCTAGCTACGGCCCCGAGTAACATGTATGCGCGCGTGATTATAAAATTGAGATATAAATCATGGCTTGATTGTTATTATCAAAAACAATGATATTCGCGGTTTTCTTTCTCCGGTGGATTTCGGTCGCCGGCCGAGCTTAAAAACACGTGTAATGATTCGTCCGAGACCGTCATAATACCCTTGGCGATGAGGTCGCGCGTATTCTACCACCCCGTATACTCGGCGCCCAAGTGCAGTGTGTTATACCATAGATTAAGTATACTTAATCTATGGTTATATAGTATAATATAATATAATATAATATAATATATAATATAGTACAATAGTATTTATCACATACTGCGCACGCATATTATAAACTATGACATAATATTATTATCATAATAATCAATGTAATATTTGTATCGGACTAAAACGACGATGCGTGTATCGATAAATCGATCACATAGAAATAAAAATAAAAAAACATAAAAAAATATATGGTTATATAGTCAATAGTGAATAGTCATACAGTTAACACATAAGTATTATCACACGTTAGCGATAAAGGGATGACGACCGCGATTTTTCCCGTATACAGACAAAAACAAGAAACCGGGAAAATCGCGGCAGTCCGCCCTTCAACGACTATCATATTATGTAACGTCAATCCATGCTGCTCAAAATATTATTTCAAATAGAAAACAATATTCCGTTATGTGACATATGACATATTATGACATTTATGTCACTCCGAACCGGATACAAAATCACATGATCTGCAGCATCACCGCTCCTGTGCGACGTATATTATAGCTTCGCGTTGTCGAACGTACATATATATCTACAAAAGTAATATTCACCTCATTCTGTACGCGTAATAAAGGTCAGGGGGCTTAGGGAGGACCCGGCTACTCCAAAATCAATTAATCATATGTTTCTGGATAATAACTACACATAATTATGCACCCCTCCCCTTTAACCCCTAGAATTCTCGACGTGGTCGCGCCACTGTCTTTTACGTTCTACGACATCTGATGGAGAAATAACCACTGCGGTAGCAATATCATATAATAATTATAATGGCACGATAACGACGACGGCACCCGAGCTCGTTGACTTTGAGAGGCTTTTCTCTCGGAATAGGTCGATTTTTCATTTTTTTTTTTTTTTGTTCTTCCCTCCCCCTGCAGCCTTACTCCCATACGACACTATTTCGTGTATAGTACGATAATGATAATACGACCATGGCGCTGCTGTGCGCGCAATCATCCGCTTAAACGTTTTTCCTTGTTCACGTGGTAATTTATTCGCGGCTTATACCCATTAAAACGGGGAGGGGGGCCTGTACAATATATATATATATATGTATTATAAATGCGTATAAACGAGCACATTACAGTTATCATCATCGCACGCGTTATGCATACTTCGTAATATAATGTAATGTGTCACAACGCTCGTTTTAATATTATATAATACATAGTGTGAGTGGGCCGCAAAAGTATATATATATATGTATATATAATATATATATTAGGATATTGCACTTGGAGGATATGCGAAATCGACGCGACCACCAGCTGAAATATGATGTTTACTCAGCGATTGCGTTTTAATTTCAGCCGCGATTCCGTGTCGTTATGATTATACATTATTATTAATGTACAATAACGCATATATTATTATCATATCATATAAATATCGTTATCGAATAGTATTGATACCGAGTGATCATAGACCGTGGTATTAACGACGGCATCATAATGTTATAGCAAGGGTTCCGAGGTTAGGGTTGAGGGAGGCGTTCGTATTAATTTTTCTTCCAAAACTACCATGTCTTGGAAACTTGTAATTTTCTCAAGCCAATGTATTATAATGTATTATAATGCGGTTTTCGTGAAAACAATCCTATTGCTTACGACTGTGTACAGTAGCTTTTATTGCTGATCTATTGTGTATACGTACTATACATGTATTTGATTATCGGGTGTACCAACTAGGCTTACATATAATATTATAATACTGATGAGTTTACACAAATCATGGGTTATATCGATGTACGAGGAATACTAAAAACTATAGTTTCTCATCGTGGTAAACTTCATTTTCGAAGGGCTATTTGTTGTTGTTGATAAAATCAATGAGCTTTCGTGTACGATAAAAAAAAAAGCGATGCTTATAAAGATTTTGGACAAGTTGGATACACACGGTAAAGCTACTGTGGCCGCCACTGGCTGCAGTTATTATTTATTGTTAAAAACAAAAAAATTCGTATACAAAGCTATTCAAAGAGTATACAGTGCGTGTGTATACAATGCCAGGAGTAAATATAACAATGTTAGGCGGACATTGTTTACTTTTTATTGTCAAGGATCATAACTACCCCAAAATTCTTTAATTTCTTTTATTTTAGTTTTCCTTTATTATTTACATGTATTATATATGTATACATCGATTGAAAACGCTTTTCTTCTATTGGTATTAAAATGGGAAGAAGCGTTTTCAAATTTTGTAGTACGAATTAAGAAAAAAAAAATCACGGGAAATAGATTGAATAATATAATGAGTGCGCTGTAGTTTAAAACGAAAATTGTGTAAGAATAAAATTGGCTTTCTCAGATGCGTGAGTTTTTATCGGTCAGAACCCGGGCACAGAGTTACAAAAACATTACAGTTTGCTGTTAATCTACATTAATCTACAACGATTGACTGAACCAACGAATAGCAATCAAGGATAAACCGGAATTATTCACGATTTAACAACATTTTTAATAAGTTGCGATCTATTGTACAAATCATTTAGGAGTAATTATTTGAAGTGCTGAGTACATAAATAACATATTATCCCTCTCGCAAATCATGAAATGTTATTTCAGAGAACAAAAAAATTAATACTATTATATACATTTTTACCCCGAACTTGGGCCGCTTCTATACTACAATATAGTAGGTACTAGATAAAAAATGTACTTATAAATATAATGAACACAATTTAAAAAAAAAATACTGACGATTATTTTTTCGATATAAGCATAATTAATCAGCAATTTTTGTCTATGGACATTATTGTTATGTATACACTCGTGATATTGTAATATGTGCAATCAGTTTTTTTTTAAATACAAAATACATTGCTAAAATTAGCTATGAGATGGCAGCTGACCCACTTTGCGATATTATATACTAGACCGGGTATACATAAATTGTTAAACGAATTTATTATTGTTAAAAAAAAAAAAAACTTGAAAATGAAATGTACCAAAAAGCATTAAGTATATTAATATTATGCTCAAACTAATTATTTAAAAAAATTTAGTAAATTTATGAATTCGTGAAATTATTAGATAAATATTTTTGAAACTCAATGGTAACTATACAATAATATGTAATTACAGTAATATCGATGTTAAAATAGTTAATTTTTATTCATTAAAAAAACAAACTATTATCTAGGTTTATATTTTGAGAACTTACATTCACTTAATAATAAATGTAATATAATTTTTTTGAATTCAATCATAATAAAATTACCGATACTTGTAAATAACTATTTGGATATATTTTCAAAAGTGTTGTTAAAATTCTTGAATTGCAAAGATTTTTAATTTTTTAACTTTTATAGTATGTTATTATTTTATTACTATTTTAATTTCACTGTTCACGTATACCTTTTTTTAAAACTACTTAATTCAAGAAATTGTTGAATTTCTTCACTGGAAATGTAATTGCTTCGTTTCAGATATGTATTAATATAATATACATAATTTAATAAATGCTGTTGTCTTCGCTTTTTAAGCAAGATCCAAAGCAGGTACATTCGTTATTGATATTGTTGAAAATAAATATTGTCTTTCGATATTTTATTGTTTAAACGGAAACAGTAAATATTTTATGGTATGCACTTAAATATTATAATACTAATTTTAACTTTTACCTACGTTTTTAATATGTTTAGAGCTGCGATACACTGGCTACACAACGATAAACAATGTAATATTAATATTAACTGCATATCGACGTATTTTCTTAATGTACAGTTTTATTTTATTTTAATTTTTAAAAAAAAGTACTTATTCAAATTGTATTCTTAATGGTTAACACTATTCCACGTCTCGGGATAGTAATTTCAATTACAATACGTGGGTCTCGTTCTCAATTACTTGAAAATATTAACTAATAACTGTTGACTGTTAAACGCAATAACGTTTTTAGTTTAAATTTAAATATTATTTTAAACCTTAAAAAATATTTCATTACTTGTTTCAAACATGGCCCACTGTTTGTTTTAATAAAGCTATTATTATTTGTAAATAACATTATTAAAACACAAAAAGAAACACAATGCATCACGTTAAATAAATAAATATGTAAATAGACGTATCATGTAGGTATATAATGTGAAATCAAATAGCAAATGATCTCTAATGAACCTACAATGTGCTGCAGTACGTAATTAAATGAAAAAGTATTTTAGTATAATATTTATATTATATGCATAGATTACAAACCACGAGTGATTCAGACCAAATCAAATTTCTTGTTCAATTATTAACACTTAATGATTTACACCTTATCTCTGCATAGTACACAGAATAAATGTTTTTTCTCTAATTTGTTTTCGCTATACTTATGTACTCGTGTAATTATTTCACTACTGGTCTATTTTGTTTTCCCTCTGAACCACTCGCTTTGAATTGAACAGTGCACACAATGAAAATGCAACAAGTATATATGGATAATATATTATGCTGTATACATTTGCAATGTGCCTACGTGACAATGACGTGAACCCTATGAATATCTTGCTTTTTATGATTTTTATCTTACTCAAGTGTTCAAAAAAAGTTTTACTCGGAATAAAACACACGACCTTTCTAGAAAAAAACGAACAGAACAACAACAAGAAATCGTCTATCAAGATTTTTATTATTTTCAATACAAATCCGAATGCACTAACTTTTTTCGTTTATTGACAAAATTGAATGGGGTCCCAACACACTCGTACACCTATAGACCGTTGTCATTATTGCTAATGTATTAAATAAATAAATAAAAAAAACAACAGATAAACGACACATTGTGACTAAAATGATTAATACGTACAAATGTGTGAATTAATTACGACTACAAATTGGTTAGGTAGTTCTCCGATAATTTTTTTTATGAATGTTGAAGCATTAGACAAAAAGGAAAACTTCCTCTTATTTTACTGTGCACGAAGACTGGGTTGGCTTACCGTAACCGAGTCCTTGGAGGAAAAGCCGCAACGCTTCACACATTTTTTGGGGCACTTCTTCCAGCACCATGCTACAGTCAGATACCTAAAACAAAATTGAAAAAAAAATGTATAAGTTACATTTTTCAATTGAATTTATGAACACTCAAACAAACAATATCACGAGTTTATGTTATTATATTTAAATTCAATTGAGTGAAAACTAAAATAGAATTGTAGTTGTTGCATGTAATTATGTAAAACGCACTGGTTACGCACTTAGGTTTTTGATCGCAATGTTCTAAATTAAACAATTACCTACAAATGTTTTAATCTAATAGATATTGCACGTATTTCAGATAGAACGTAAACAGCAAATATTGTAATGACATGTCAAAAAGCATTTAGTTATTTCTACATTTTTGCATCAATTCAACAATTGAATAAACCAATCATTTTTCTAAAACGTAATAGAAACTCATTCGATTTTCATTAATTAATTATATTAACTTCTTTAAGAAAACAAATGAAAACGATGAAGGTTGTTTTTTACATGCAAGTTTTGGTTCAAGTAGCTAATGTAATAGCGATTTCGAAACATACAAAAAATAAAGGTAATTACGTTTAACTACCATAACATTAATATTTTCTGCAGTACTCGTTATATAATATTTGATGTTGTGTGTCTTTTAGATTTTACGTCAAGATTCAAATCAAAACCAGGTTAGTGCTATTAACTGATAATCTTGAAAATGAACAAAGTATGTTTTAAATCTAGGAATCATCTTCTATACTATATTTTTTTTCTGAATTCTATACTATTATACGAGCTAATAAAATTGGTTTGTCGTATGAAAGTAATATAAATAAAGTGAAAATCGGCACAAAGGGGTTTTTTGTTTTACAAACTTATGATGAGTGATGAGCACGACTAGTATACGGTGTTCAGATACTCCCCTTTAACCGTAAACATTTATTAGGGTCGACCTTGACTCAGTTATCATGCACGAGGAATATTTTATTAATTTTATCTATATTACACGGATTAACATTCAACTGGCAAAGCAATTAATATACAATAACGAGTTGGCAAAACTATTTTAATGACGTATTTGGTAATTAGAATAAAAACTAGGTGATTTATTTTTGCAATTATTTTGAACTATAGTTAATATGTAATACGTAATATGTAATAGTTAATACATTTTTTTTTACGTTTAATTTATGTTTAACACAATCTATGTTTAATTATTCTTACAATAAGCCTAAATAATGGATATTATAATAAGAAAGTACAAATTTCAGACTCTTAAGGAGTTATAGGCACAGTGTAATATGTTTTAAACTATTTGGTAAAAACATATAAAATAATAGGTTATATACATTAATGTATTGTATTATATCGTACAATTAAATTTTACTAATATTTTAGAGTAAAATTAGAATTTATAAAAAATCAGCCTCTAATATATTTATCATCATATTATCAAAATAAATAAATGTTAGCATTGTAACTATAATGTGTATCGAACATAAAATAAGTTACTATTTAATTTGATTTAATGTAACAACATTACGTTTTCGAGAATTCTTTTTTGTCGGAAAAGAAATTAAAGTTCAACCAAAAACGTAAAAAACGTGTTGAAGTATGTAGTTACAAGATTTCTTCAAACACGTATAAAACTCGTCAAATTACTGCCTAGAAAGTAATAGAAATTAAGGTTAATCACCACTCTATAATCACACTATTTAGTTACAAATAAATAATATGCAAACAATTGTACTATGAATGACCTGTATTGTTATCGTTCCGATTTGCATGTAACCTGTAAAGAGTTAGACAAGTGGTAAAACTGTATTATACTACTTCTATATATCTGGAAACCATACTCTATTAACATAAAAGTCGTCACACTTCTGCGATTCCCCAAATGGTATCTATGACAGTTAATTAATCTAACCTGCAGATATAATGTTCAACATTTTATTTGCAACCAGACAAATGAGTATTTTCCGATTCAAGTAGTTCTTTATAAGCGACTACCAAACATAGAACTGCTTTCGGCTTTTTAAAATGTATTCTATCTAAATATCTAAAATAGTTGTAATTTTATTAAATTTAATCCGTTGTGAAAATTAAAAAGTATGGAAGTGATTTTTTACTTTTTAGCGCTGTGCCAAGTGCTAATCGTGTTGGCAAAAACCCGCGGTTTAAGCGATAAAGGTTTATACGTTTAAGTTGCATTAGAATACTGAACAATTTAATCATTCGACGTATAATTAACATTAGGAGTTTGCGTACAAGACAACCAATACATCGAACCGTCGTTCATAAGGGAGCTATGCAGATCGAATCCTCATTTGGAAGAATTCATGATTGCCGCCGACATTCTGATAAGGTCTGATTGCTATTTAATCGATTCGTGTAGAAGGGTAGTCGAACAACAAAACGCCGATGTCGAGGAAGTCGATTTCGTTGTTGTCGGAGGAGGAGTCGCAGGTGACGATTTTCGGATAATACCATAGATCAACAATATTTTGTCCGCCTCGCCGACGCGTGTTTTCAGGTCCCGTAATAGCCGGCAGACTGTCGGAGAACCCCAACTGGACGGTGACACTTTTGGAATCGGGTCCGGAGCAACCGGCGGCCACCGACATACCTGCTCTGCTGAGCTCCGCGATTTCCACGAAGTACGACTGGAAGTATAGCACGGTGCCGCAGAAAAACGCTTGTCTGGCCTACGGAGGGGTGTGCGGCTGGCCCCGGGGAAAAGTGCTGGGCGGAACCGCGGTTCTGTCGGGTAAGTGAAAATAAGCGATGCCGCAATGCGTGGTTCACACTACACCGTACCGAGCGTGATAATTACTATCCACGACCGGCTGCACCACGGGGCTAGATTTAGCCGATTTAGGTATACCGTACAATGGTGTGCAACGTGATATCCGTCACGCGTTACCGGTGTAACCGTGTACGCCACCGCAAAGTTGATCCAACTTGTGGTTACTGATTTCACGGTAATCACGGTAAGATACGCGGTATGTTGTAGTGTAGAACCTGCTTAATAGATCGCGCGATAAACCAAAATAATACCCTGAGGAAATATCAGAATTTTTGTCCCGGCCAAAATGTTAGCACACGTAACATGAGCGATTGCCGCGTTTTAGGGTCGATGTACTCGAGAGGACACCGGTCCATCTACGACAGGTGGCTGAAGGACGGCAACCCCGGGTGGGGCTACGACGACGTGCTGCCGATTTTCAAGATGTCCGAGAACAACCGGGACTACGGCACGAGCAACATGCACGGGACGCGCGGCCCGATCCCGGTGCAGAAGCCCACGGACGTGTTGCCGATCGCGCGGACGCTGATCGAGGCGGGCAAGGAGCTGGGCTACGAGAACGTGGACATGAGCGATCCGGACCCGATGGGCTTCTCGCTGGCCCAAGTGATGGTGAGCAGCGTGAAGACGCGCGTGACCACGGCCACGGCGTACCTGCGGCCGCACCTGAGGAGCCGCTGCAACCTGCGGGTGAAGATCAACTGCCACGCGACCCGGCTGCTGGTGAACGCGGCCACGCGCACGGTGTACGGCGTCGAGTACGTGGACCGGACGAACAGCACGAGGAGACTGCTGGCGCGGAAGGAGGTGATCCTGAGCGCGGGGGTGATCGGGTCGCCGCAAATACTCATGGTGTCGGGCATCGGGCCGGCGGAAGACCTCGGGCCGCTGGGCATACGGGTGGTGCAGGACCTGCGCGTGGGCCACAACCTGCAGCACCACGTGGCCAGCCGGCTGGGCTTCCGGCTGAACGTGACGCACGACCGTCCGCTGTCGTACGAGGCGCTCGGCCAGTACCTGAAGCTCAGGGCGGGGCCGCTGTCCACGACCGGCGGGCTGCAGGTGTCCGCGTTCTTGCGGTCCGACCGCGCGGGCCCCGCCGACCCTGCCGACGTGCAGCTGTTCTTCGACGGGTTCTCGCCCAACTGCGCGTACGCGCAACCCGCGTACGGCTGCACCACGCCCGCCGAGCCGGTGAAGATGAACGTGCGGCCGGTGAACCTGATGCCGCTGAGCCGGGGCACGATACGGCTGGCCAGCGCGGACCCGTTCGTCCGGCCCAAGATCGACCCCAACTACCTGGCCGTGGACGCGGACGTCGAACCGCTGGTGTGGGGCCTGAAGCTTGCCAAGAGCCTGATACACACGCGCGCCCTGCAGAAGCTGGGCGCCACGATGGACGCCACGGTGGCCGAGCACTGTCAGAAGCACGCGTTCGCCTCGGACCCGTACTGGCGGTGTCTGGTCAGGTACCATACGCGGGGCGAGAACCATCACGCGGGCACGTGCAAGATGGGCCCTGCGTCCGACCCCGAGGCCGTGGTCGACCCGCAGCTCAGGGTGCACAACGTCAACGGCGTCCGCGTGGCCGACGCGTCCGTCATCCCTTTGCAGCCCAACAGCAACCCGATCGCTCCCATCGTCATGGTTGCCGAAAAAGCGGCGCAGTTCATCAAAGACACGTGGAAGAACCATTAAGACGTTATATCAGCAGACTCTCTCTTTCTCTTCACCTTTTATCCATACGAAATGCGCGCGTCGAATAATACTTATTCATAATTGGGTAGATCGAATTTTACGAACATAATATTAAACGATTTTTTTTTAAGTATAACTGCATTTTAATACTGCGCTCTATAGCTGATGTACTATATGATTTCACCACAGTATTATAAGTTTTACATTTATAACGGTATTCCTATATATCCTAGTTGTCATGTAACTATCACTTGTAATAAACTTGGTTATTTTGTATGGATATTTTTTTCCTAGTATATTTCCCGTAAATTGTTTCCGTACAAATATATTATTTTAATACGTTTAATTTTCTATTATAGTATTTAAAACATTATGATTATAACCGTATTGTATTGATTTTGTTGTATGTACGCATTAAACTTTAGAACTACATAATATTCGATATCCGGTATTCAAAACTATAAATATATCTAATTACCACAAAATTGATGAAAACATGTTGAACGTAATACCAAGTCATTAATGATAAATAATTTAAAATCGCAGTTTGAATTTAATCAGACCCTCGGGTCGAGTAGGTACCGTTCAAACGATTTCCTCGATATTCTAAAAACCCTGCTTGAAATCCTAAAAGTGATTTCACTAGTCATCAATCTATCCGGGGACGTATTCTAGAAGCAAAATGGACACCCCGCATTTACTTCTAACGAAAAATACCCATAGCTGATTCACTTTGATTTGTATGAATCTTTTATATTAAGTTATGCGCCGTACTAAAAAGTGTAATTCCTCACCTTCATCCATGACGACTTGGTTGGATCTAGTCTCGAGTTGAGTGTTACGGTGTCTTCTTGATGCGGCGACAGCGCACCGCACACGTTGATAATGGGCATCTGCAACGTGGTGGTCATGCTGGGCCTGCGACCAGCCGGAAACGACTCGGCAGTGGGCGTACTTCTGCTAATTGCCAAATCCGTTCGTTTCACGTACGAATCAATGAACGCGGCCAAATTTCCTGGGTGCACACTGTGTTCGAAATACTCTCGGTATACTCTGGCCAAATCGTGATTCCTTTCTTCGGTGCCCTTTGAATAATCGCAACACATAATTAATAAGTCTTCGCAATCATACGCAGACACATAATCAGGCACAGGTGCACACCTGGTGCGTACATAAACAGGTAGAAGATATAGTACTAACTTTTCCAAAATGATGCCACATCAAGTAGTCCATCACCCCTTGTGTCATCCCTTTAGATTTCAAATATCTGGCATTTAGCTTTTGATAACCGTATTCGATCCAACCGGCCGTCGTTGGCACCACGTTGATAAGACACAGCGCTTCGACCTACAAATCGCATTTTTTTGAAAAATATTTATAGTGTCTAATTCGAGTTTCGGGAACAGGTTTGAGAGTCAGGTCTGCAATGAGAGCTTGATATTACATACATACTGGTGCCTAAGTGTCACATGCCTATACTACGTAACATTTTATGTGAACAATTACCTACTTCTACACTGTAATTAAATGTAATAATTCGATCAACCGGAATTTAAAAATATGTTTCATTAAATTATTAATAATTCGAGACCTCTAGTATGCGCACCCTTGTATTATACTGAACATCCATTAATAATCTAAAAATATAATGCTTCTTTGGAGAAGTCAATCATTAAGGCCAAAAATAAATTTATGTATTTTAAAGAAACTTAGATTATAATTGTAATTTATGCCATTCGCTTTCAATAAAATGGAATATATTCTTTTTACAGACAAGTATTATACATATTCAACAGCAAATTCTAAATATTTTATATAGTTATTAATTGATCTCAAAATATTGTATTTTTTATATGAATACCTATAATTAAGTATAGTGGGTACTATAACAGTATTTTTTTTTATCTCCCTCATTTAAACAGTTAACCAGCACTTAATAAAGGCTTGCTTTACACATTAGATTACAGCTGCACATTACCTTCGTTGGTTGTCTATAAGCAAATCGTGCTAAAATATTTCCTCCAGCTCCAACTCCAAGTCCGACGACCGATTCCAAGCCAAAATATCTTAGTACGTGGTCTAACTGATTCGCTAACTCATCCATATTCGGAAAAACGTAACTGAAATTGAAAAAAAAAAAGGTTAATGTATAGCGTAGTGATTTTTTTGGCTTTTGGTGTTTAAAATGTTATAATAATAGACTTAATTGTATGTTTAAAACAATATAATACATTTAACGATCCTGAATTATTTATTTTAAATAATTGTATCTTAATTCGTACCAACAAAGGCTAATAATTAGCTTGTTTTTTTAATATGGCTACGGATTACATACTCGTATTAGACAACATAAATTAACTAATTATTTCTAGCAAACCATTATCATATTCATACACAGGTCTGTATTTTTTCTTAAATTCAATACTGTCTACCCAAATATAGTGTATATCATGTTTACATTATCATATTATTAACGCAATAATCAAATATACGGAAGTCGTAGTGAATTAATCTTTAAGGCCTTATGAGCACTAATTATGTATTATATATTATTAAAGTACTAGTAACAATTAATATATTATAATAGAATAATCAATTATTGTTAATCTATTTGAAACATATAAAAAGTTATAGCAATTATAACCAATAACTTTATCAGATTATTTGTTACAGTAAGGCCTGTGCGTTAAATGATAATTTTATTAAACTTTATAAATTATAATCAATAAATTAATGAGATCAAGTCGTTATTATCGTTCATAAAAAAATTTATCTTTATATATTTTAAAAGTATTTGTTTCTATGGTTATACGAAATAATTATAATAACAAGAAAATAATAACAAAAAATAATTAAGTTCATAAAAAAATAATATTCATAGATTGGACAAGTAAACTAATTTTAGTTCGACTAGATAATAAATGAAATCCTATTTTGATAGGATTATTGTTTACTAAAACATAGCCATTACTTTAAAAGAGTAAGAAACATTTATTAAATTGCTAACAAACACAAGAAAATACTTATTTTATTTAATATTTATAAAAAAAAAATTTAACGGTATATAGAAAATTACGATTAAGTTAAAAAAGTATTATCCTAGATATTTCGATAATAATTATTGTAAATATCGACATAGATTTCGCATAACCATTTTCTACTTCTAAAGTGAGCTGGATACATCTGTTCAACATTATTTGTTCAAAAATTATATAATTTATTAACAGATTTATATCACACGTAAATAAGTAGGTATTAAGGTTCAATTTGAAAAATAATTTATGCTTTTTCTGTACACAGTGCTATTGCAACGGAATAACATTAATATATATTTGCAATACGGTATTCATTGAATAAGTATTATGTATGTTATTTTTAATAACATACTAGCTGAAAATAGGTTTACCATAGTACTTTATAGTTCACATATATGTAAAGAATGTATAGATTCGTCTATTATATCCATAAAATCCGATATTTTCACAAATATATTCACAATATAGTGTTAAGTGTTGGTTTTATTATAATTATATATTTATATAAATGCCTAAATTGATGATAAAAAGTTTGCTCGTAACTAACGCATTAACGCACATTTATACTCATACTTGAAAATGTTTGATTTTTAAAATGTACAAAAGCATATTTTTAGCACCTTTCGAATGTATAAAAACTATGATTACTTAACACATTAGAGAATTAGTAAATCAGGTACATTTCTGTACATTTTTTAATACACGTTAAAAATTATATTTCAGCACATTATCAGAATCTAATTAGAGCTTTTTACTCGTGTTTTACATTATAACCAACATATGCTTACATACCATTATTCGTATGTTAGGTGATTGTAGAAAACATTGCACTTGAGTTATGAAAGTACCATATTCTGATACCTATTAACATAGTATACAATCTGCAAATATCACATAAATGCATTTTATGCAAGCTATAATTCAACTGATAACGATCAAGGTCCAATCATTTATGAATATTTTATGCGATATTACGGTTATTGTGGATTATGATATCAATCGTTCAAAATAAAACTCGATTAAAACTAAAATAATTATGTAGATAAAAAAGACCTCCGTATTCGATTGGATAATCAATGTGACTAAAACCGTATATATAAGTCATGGTTAGAATTGAAATATCAACATTGTAGTTCTACACGAGTGGAAAAAGACACCATGAAGCTCTTGATGATTTCGACCACGCTCCTGGCTTTGGCCACGGCAGCTACACTCCCGCGTACGTATAATTCTCTGTGTGAAAATAGTAATACATTTTTTATAGCTGTCTTATGATAACGATTATGCGTCGCTTACAGCTCAAAAGTTCGAAAATCAAAATGGTTTGATCGAAGAGAACGACGGATACACCGGTAAAAACTACGAACACACACGCGAACATGAAGAACTCGAATCGATCCCTAACTCTTTCGACGCCATCGTGAACAACATACGCCTAAACGGTAGATACCTGACCGAAAACGAGGGACTCGTGAAAAACGAGATTTCCATTCCCGACACCGTCAACGTCGGCAGCGTTTCCGACACATTGTTCACCGACATCTACGTCAAGGGGATGGCACATTTTGCCAGCCAAAATGTCAACATGTTATGGGGAGAAGACGTTGTAAGTGACGCGGTCATTTTGCTTGGTTGCTTACCGTGAAGGCATCAATCGATTGACTTTGTTGTTCCGATTTGATGGGTTTTGTTTTTTTACATAGGTCAACGTCAAAAGCAGCTGGAACAAACTTACGGTCGATGGAGTGTACCACTACACAAACACGGCCGGAAGATACACGGGCATGTTCAGAATCGTGATGGCCGACCCCGAGTACGCGGGCAACACTTCACTCACCAAGAACTCAAACACCTACCCAGCGATGCCGATGGCTAGCTCCGTCACTTTCGGAAAAGCTTTTATCAACCACACCAAGTTACCGGAATTGTTCCAAAATGAAAAACCTCAGTTCGAGTGAGTATCCGAAAAACGGAATTTTTCCACCTATGCACACCATAATATGTTTACTAAAATAGTTTTCCAATCCCTCCCCCGTAGACACTTCATTAAAAACGTTGTCTGCCCATACATCGCCACTGCCATGGCCGAAAACTCGTACAACGAAGTTTTCATGAGCATCAGACAAGCTGCCAGACCATATCTGACGTACCAGAGCAACAAAATCGCAAATGACGCCACCTCTTTCAACGGTCTTCTCGACAACGGTAACCGTTTTGAATTTGAAGACATTCATTTCGTCAACACCCAGAGCAATTTGGCCAAAATCTCGTTCGTTCAAATGAACAACACAAAGGAGGCAAACACCGTCAAACTTCACCTCCGTTTATTGAATTTAACCGGTGAATCCAAATGCGTCTTATCCATGGAAGGCAAGACCTACAGTGGAAAGGTCATGTTCAAAGTCGGACCAGTCATGATCATGCCCATCTTGAACTTCAATGACAAAAAAGTCCAAACCGAAGTTTTAATGAAAAATACCCGGGTTGAACTCAAGATTCAAGAACAAAATACAATCGACATAACCTATGCCGAGGAACAATTGACGAAGCAGTTGGTTGCATACTTAACCCAACAAATCGCCAAGAATACCAACCAAAGCATTAAAAACGCTATGTAATTAACTTTGGAAAATTAAAATACAACAGACAAATATTATATTTTCAACTGCATAGTTCCATTTTTGTTTCGTAGATAACAATTATGTATTGTATTTTTTTTATGATGATAACAAAATATTTGTATACTAAATAAAACATTTGCATTAAAATTAACCCGATTGAAAGTATTATGTTATTTTACGATTCTAGAAAATTTTTAGGTATACTCGTATATTTTTAGTGATTAGATGTAATCCATCAAATAAAAATATAAAAATCTATTACATACATATCACATGTTATTCAAACTAATGAATTTTTTACTATTAGGCCTAGTGATGAGTTTAATTTAAAAATACATTGTTCATAAATCAAAATTCAAACATGAACATAGTATTTGGGAGAAATAGCAAAAATATATTTGTGCATTAATGTTAACACTTGTATTTAAATGAACATTAGACTATTTAGACAAATTTAGGTGTAAACGTGAGAAATAATTAAAATACTTCACGAAATATATAATAAACTATTTTTTACAATGATAAATATATATACATATTATATATGTATAGTACTATAGTGTGCAATATAAAACTTTTTATTTTATTTATAAGCGTTGTAAAAAGTATCAAAAGCTAAGCTCACTACAAAACAATTTCAAGCTTACTCGAATTTTGTCTTGATTTAAGAATGATTATTTTATGTTTTATTTTGATTAATTGTCAGTTGTGAATAATGACATTAATAGCAAAATTGCATAGTGGTGTTTAAAAACTGATAAATACCTAATAAAAAGTACTTGGAGGTCGTTCAGATGGCAAATCTGTAACATATACTATGATGCACTAAAAAATCTATAACCTCGTAACCTGGAGGTCTAAACATCATACTAGCGACAACCAACACTATTTATAGTTATAACTTATAAAATAATTTTAATAAAAAAAGATTTATTTCATTAGTTCAGTGTATACATTATTTTTAATCGAAAGTTATTTTATTATTTAAATTTAAAAGCATCAATTAAATTATATCTTTCAACGTTTAATTCGAATTTTGATTAGTTATAATTGTATAAACGTTATAAATGCTTATTTACTTTAATATTTAATTTTACAAGAGAAAAATCAATATCTTATTGTTGTAAGATCATTTTAAGATATTCCACATAATTAAAAAGTTTACAAATAATTTGATAATAAGTTTTATTAATAACTATAGTTATAAATTTTATTATTTAAATTATAATAATAATTATTATAATTATTCAAGTGCTTTAACATTTTTTAATTAACGTTTTATATTTATGTTTTATTTATTATCTAATAACCGATTAGTATGTTGAATACAATAACTACATTTTAACATAAATATGTTTTTGGGCTGGATACAACTTTTTTTCTAATTTTCGTAACGCTTTCGTTACCATGGTTATTTATTAAATATAATAATATATAATGACTGATTTCAATAAAAATCATGTATTTTTTTATTTTAGGCTTCGGCAACTATGGTCATTAGCTATAGTTTAAATAGTGGGGTACTTTTGTAAGTCAAACTCATGTTTTTGGAACAGTAGGTTGTGGGTGAAGGGGTGGTGATGCCTACTTCTTTCCGGATGGTGCTACCGATTTTGAACCGGCGACCATGCGATTAATGACTTAATTTTTAAATTATTAGTAATTGTTTAAACAAATTAACTTATAACGTAGCACGCTACTCGATATTATTTTGAGTTCCTTACTATCCCCAAAAATATATTTATGATTCATAGATTTTCATTGTAGCGTAAAAATATCCATTAACGGGCTTGGTTTTAAGTACATTTTTTAACCAATTATAAATAATATAAAGTCAAGTAAAATATTATTGTTATTTTTTATTTCAAATCTTATTATTTCATAGTTTATTTTTGATTGTCAATACTACGAATTTGAAATATAGAATTCATTTCATCAAAAGTCACTTTATCTTTTTATTATTATTTCATGCCTTAAATCGTTAACAAAAGCATCATTGTGATGAATAGAAGTGGAAGCGTTGACTACTACATGTTTGTTCGCTTTTTTTTCCTAAATAGATTGATCTAAAATGATATATTTCAAAGGCTTACCCACAAGCTTGCAGTTTTATCTATAAAAAAGGTCATAGCTTCTATTTTTTATATGTATATACTACTCGTATACGTTTTGCAACATCAGGGATTTATTTGCTATTTTCATCGGATCATCGCAAATCCTTAATCAAATACATTGAGTTTCTACGAATTGCTTCAAACAGTAATTGAAACGTTAAATAATTACTCATTACAACATAAACATTTTAAATGTATGAATGTCTAGGTAATGAATTTTATTGAATTTTATTTCATACGTATTTGAAATTTAATAAAATATATCTCCTTAGGTTATCTTAAAATGTATAGTTATAATAATTTATTTTAATTGTTACTAAGAATAAGTGTTTTATATACAATTGTTGTAGAATTTATAACTTCATATTAGTACACTATTTCTAATGGTAGGTTGAAAAATGTAAATGTTGTATCTGTAATTAAAGTATACATCACCTCGATAATGTTCAACACATTTCACTGAATAAATGTTCCGAAAATATTATTTTTCGATAAAATCCATGCAAGATGAATTTTATCAAAAACTTAAAACATCCCAGTATACTGGAATCAAGAAAAGGTCATTTACCATATCTGGGCTTTCAATAACAGTAGTTTGAGTTTATAACTTTTACAAACTCATTGTAATAAAATAAACACTGTAAAATAATAAAAACAAATGATGAAATTATATGTTCAACCATATTGTAAATAACCATATTGGAAAACAATCAATCTGGGGAACATTGTATTAAACAAGAATATACAGACTGACAGTATAGTGCAAGTATTGATTTCGTAAACGTTACTATAACACATCATTATCGACATTAAATATGAAAAAAACATACACGGTTTTAATATTTAGATAATCAATGCCCAGCTGTAGCCAATAATCTGACCAAATGTCAATTTAATTTTAACAAGTAACATAAATTGAAACAAAGTTAATTTATACATTTATTAAAAAATATCAAGGAAATGCGAATAGTTATCAGATAAATATGTAAATATTTTTTTAATATTTTCAATTAATATAGATATTTATTTCCAATAATAATTAATTTTTATAACGTGAAAATACCATAAAAATAGTTACGAATAATAAGTTAAAATAAAACGAACTATATATAATATTCGTATTATATATGCATTTAAAAAAAGTTGTTTATAAGACTTTAAAAATTCATAAACTGATTATAATTTTTTCAAGAAATTCCTTAGTTACCTTTAAATTATTAATTATACTCTCAATCGAATTGAGTATAACAAACTTAATTTTATAGCACGGAAACCAATAAAATAATAATTACAAATATTTGATTTAAATTATAAATATTTTGATAGTTTATATTATTTATATTAACATAGTTTCTATATAAAATGATATCGTCAAGTTAAAACTCGAAAACCAAAATCAAACTCAAAATACGATAAAATAATTATTTAAATTTATCTATCATAGTTTCAATAGTATACCTAGCTAATAAAAATATGCGTAAAGAAAATTATTTAAATTTGTTATTTGCCACAATAATAAGTTTAAAGTTTGAGCGATGAACTATATTACCCAGCTATTTTTAATATTGAAATTATTGTAATCAAATACATAGGATAAACTGAGTTTATGAAGAAGATAAATTTATTATTCTTTATCATTAAAAAGATACATTTTTGGAAAACACTATAACAATCAAAAGGAAAAAGGAAAGATACAAGAACATTATCAGTTAAAATTGATAAATCCTCTAATGTCTCCAAGAATTAAAATTGCGATTTAAGATTTTAAAATATTTATAACATCATATATTTATTTTCTACTCAAAACACGTTAAAAAAAAGTTCATAAATAAAAATACAATTTTTAATAAATTCCTTACTGTTATAATTTGTAATTTACAGTTCTAAATTATTATTTTTAAATAAATTTGTTGCTGTTTTATTAATTATTTATTTACATTTCTTAATAATTAATGGAAATTATGATACCACTAGCTCAAATAAAAATAATCTTAAACTGTAAACAGTTTACTATTATGTGTAAACACACATATTAGTAATTAAAAATTAAATCCAAATTCTAAATGCTAAAATTAAATATATAACTCATTGTGCCGGCACATGCAAAATTATACTAAATATGTTTTATTAAAAACATGTTAAAGATAAAAGTATAAAAATATGATAAAGAACAGAGGCATAATATTTATAATTGACCATAATAAATAATTGTACACCTAGTCATAATTTACTTGATTCTATAAAATTTTGATTACATTATAATATCGTCTGTGATGTACTCTTTATTTTAATCAATTTAAAAGTGAAACATTCAGAACTCAGATAATCGACTTAATAAATTAATACAACTGTTTGAACTTAAGTTTCTACACAGAGCAATCATTTAACCTCACCGCCACGGCACAATTCGTATTATACATTACCCATTAATAACATTTGAATTATGTATTGATAAACCATTCTTTATGGAACACATTTTAAAACTGTAATTGCTCACATAACGAATTGAAAGGTTTTATAATTTAGTAGCTATGTAGCTTATTAATGTAAAAATAATAATAGTACAATGCCTGTTGATAGTAAAAATCGTCGTTATAGAAAATAATAATGTGGAAAAATGAAATAAAATTAATGAATTTTGTAAGTGCTTACATCTAAGTACCTATATTAAAATCGAAAACTAGAAATACTATCATTAAATAAATGTCATCAAATTGAATCAAAAAAATAATACCGCAGAAAATCAAAAGATTTTAACAGTTATAAAAATATAAATTTTTATAATTTTCAAGACTTTTGTTGGCTAGTGAGAATGCAAAGAATTGCAAGATTATGATGCAGTATCAAAATTGAATAACTTACAATTCAACTGTCGTTACCCTCATGAATCATGATTCATTACTCATAAATAATAGGTATTTTATGTCTCAACAATAATAAAAAATGTAAACAAGTATAAAAACAATTGCAAAAGTTAAGCAAAATTATTTTTAGAATTAGTTTTAATGACAACATTTATACGAATAATTAATTTAAAATTTACAAGTTCGTTGAACAAAAAACAAGAAAAAAAACATACCAAATGTTTAAAATTTTCTATTCGAGTAAAAAAACTCAACGTCATACGTATATAAATAAATGATAAAAACTACAAATATTTTCCAAAAGTATCCGCTTTTTAAGTAACATCAGTATTCTAGTGAAAAAATCTAAGGTTACTTAGGCGACTTGCACACGGTACACGTACTCATTCAAATATTTGATAATACAATACAATTGAATTGTACAATAACAATGTATTTTTTTCGTCACTCAGAAATATAAAATATACTCAAGATTATTATAGTGTTAATCAATTCTGTTTAATCTAATTCAATTGTTATATTGCACAGCACATGAAATAATTTAAAAAAAAGACATAACCAGCACAAACATTATTATCATTTTTGAGTATTTACAAAATTAAGTTATTTCGTATATGAAACTCAAGACAAATCAAGATAAATGCATTTATAAATATCTGGAAACATTATACATACCTTATTGATTAAAATTATTTATTTCAATATTTCTATGTAATAAATACAATTTTTTATGTCATATTTTAATTTTTTAAATATACTTATGAAAATTAATTAATTTCAATTTTTGTACAATTTTTAATGATAGATACCCTTCAACTCGATTGTATTGATAAAAAAATGCTAATAATGGTTAAATTTATTTTGTTGAAATGTACGGAAAAAATGATTATCAGGTATATTAATTTCATAATTTGTACAACACCTTAAGGTCATTTAATTCTATAATCTACATTTATCCAACCAAGCACTACAGTAGACATAATGACCATTTCTGCAAATACACTTAATCGACATTTTAATTAGTTTATAAACATTGGGACGGAGATCTTCACATACAGTTCAGTGCTAATTCTCTCAGAAAGATGAAGGTCTTAGTTTCCTTATTTTGGTTTGCTGTTACAGTAGCAACAATAAATGCTACTTGTTCGTATTGCCGTAATAGCAAAGAAGAACTCCAAGGTAAATTTTTATATTTTTTTAATACATTTTTACTCATTTTGCAACTAACTAAATGAACGCTAATAATTAGTTTTGAACTAAATTTTAAGTTCCTAATTTTCTTATATTAATTAAAGTTATTGTGTAATAAAATACATAATTACGTAGGTATCCCAATTTCAAATAAAGTAGTATTTATGAGCCAATTCCTTTATTTTATTGACGGAAATAATTGTAATTCATCATCTGAGCATTACATTTATTTTAATACGAAAACTAATTCATTTTATATTATTAATTATTCATTAATATAATTAATTATTTAATTATTTTATAAATCAATTAATTTTTTAGAAATCAAATATGAGGATCTGAGATCTTTGGAAGATGACTGCCAAGAAAATCAAAATGCTAACTTGCCAAAATGTTCAAATGCAGTAACAAAATTCAGAAATATTCTGAAAGTTATTCAAAAATACCCATTATACACCGAAGAAGCTAAAAAGACCCTTAAATTATCAGACCAATTGAACTTAGTCGATACTACAGAGTTTTTGACAAATGGTGAGATTGAATATAGAAATGCTATTTTCCATGGTATGGAAAATGCAGTCTTAAAAGATGTAGACTTCAATGAAATCAACAAAAACCTGGTAAAATATAATAATAATAACAACAATAATAATAATAATAATAATAAAAGTAATATTGCAACAATAAAAACTCAAACAAAGTGATGTGTATTTTTAGATTTCAGTTCACGTTTCGTTGAATGAAGCCCAAGTCACCGGTGATTACTTTGCAGCCAACATCAACAAGAAAGAATCTGGACTGTTCTACATCACATTGAAAAATATCGAATTCAAAGCAAAGCTCATTTTGGACGAATTTATGGAAATCTACCCTGAAATCGATGGCAGCGAGGTAATCACATTCAATCAACACAAGTCGATGTACACTAACGAGGAAGTCTTGAAAGATTTGGAACTCGACCACACCGACCTTTTGAAACCATATGCTTACTACTATAACTATCTCAATGGGGTCATTAAAAACCGCATCGCCAAAGAATTGACCGTCAGCTTCAGGCCATTAATCGCAAAACGTCTTGTACAAAAACTGAACGCAGCCGTAATGTTCACAACAAAATACACACAGATACCAAAAGTTCACGCCAACGTTGTTGCCGGTATTCAAGTAAGATATAAATCACACGGTTCACACACAAAATAATATGATCTCGATCAGTGGCATGTACAGATTTTCTATAAGCCAGTGCAGCTATAATTATGACCACCCCCCCCCCCCCCAACCGATCATAATTTATTTAGGTTTTAATTATCACCACCCCCCTTAAGGTAATAACGCAATCGCACGATACTTAATAACCCATGTGGACGCCACTGATTTCTCAACCATTTATATAGTACAACTATCACTTTTAAATATACATTCCTATGGTTTTACTAAGAAAAATCGTGTGGTATATTGTTACAGGCCCAAATTTACAACACTCAGTTGCATGATATGTGGAATACTGACAAAATCCAAAAGCTGACCAACTACACCATCAACAACGATCAAATCGATATGCTCTTCACTTTCGCTTTGTTCGATGTCAGGGGAAGTAACCAGTGGGCTTTGGAATACAGCACTGGAAACGTTTACAATGGGAAATCTATGTTTGCTGTAGACAACGTGCAAACCATCATCTTGGTTACCAAATCGAACACACAAGAAACAATGGATGTGAAATTCGTCAAGACTACCGTCAACGGAATCACTCTGATGTTGGGAAATGAAAAAAATTGCGAAACAATAAGGAATTTCGCGCAACAACGTATTCCTTACGTTTTGGAGGAGAGCTTGAAAATGTATTTCAACGAGCAATCCAAAAATGTGTTGAAAAACCAGATGAAACTTTCTGGTCTTAAATATCAATAAATATCAATAAGTACTACTCAGGGTTTTACACCTAACATTGTTGTACCGAGCTTAAAAAAAACAATTTATACCATGTTATAAAAATTAAATATTCATTTATTATTAACATTCACAATTGTTTTGATTATAGTTTATTTTAACGTTGTATTAAATTATATTTATTTAGTACAATGCATACAACCATATTCAAATTACAGCTAAACTAATTAATAAAAATCATTAATTTTGTATTTGTGGAACAATATAAAACTATTCTCAAGTATCTACATGGCTATTACTCTATATTTCTAGTACCTACCATAATAATGCTAAGAGGTACAATGTAGTTATGTATTTATTTCTGTACAGTATTAATATAGTTTATCCCCACAA
Organism: Periphyllus acericola; assembly: GCA_949715065.1. Taxonomy (NCBI): domain Eukaryota; kingdom Metazoa; phylum Arthropoda; class Insecta; order Hemiptera; family Aphididae; genus Periphyllus; species Periphyllus acericola. Next base: position 4,851,059 of record OX454265.1, on the reverse strand, counting down.
AATGATAACGCTTTGTAGCAAATAGCCATAAATATAATAATACGAAAAAGATGAACACGGTTTATTTTATGAGCATACGTGTACTATGGATATATTTACACATTTAAATACTTTTTGAATTTATAATAAATCTAGAAGAAACTTATTCTATAATTGAAATATTAATATAACAATATCAGGTGCTTGATAGTTAATAAGTTGGTGACATCAAATACATTTTAAGATTAATTTTAGATACAATTTTACATTATTCAAAATTAGTCAACACTTAATCGAATACAGAAAATAGATATAATATTTTCTATTCGATGTGTAAAATTTTTTTTCATGATAGTTTTACTTTTTACTTTTTTGACAATTTGAATTTTATTGCAAGCAAACCGCTGACGATATATCAAACCAATAAACATAAGTAATTCCCGAAAGTTTAAGCTGTAAAAAATGCTTTTGATGTCATCATATATTTACTATCAATAACTTCATCCATTAGTGTGGAAACAAATTTAGGGGATTTCCATACAGCTCTCGAATAATAATTGATAACTTTGTGTAAACCAAAGTATAATTTGTTTGTTGAAAGAAACCCATTTCACAAAAAAACTGTAAATATCATGAAGCAATTTTAACGATCAAGTTTCTAGTTTATTAGGTAATCGTGTACACTATTAAACATTTAATATTTAGTCATCATGCTATTAATATTATAACTTTTATTTTCTGTAAAAATGTTATGTTTTCCATGTGTATAATAGTTTAAGTTTTTAAGTTTAATACACCAATACACACGGTTCTAATAAAACGAGTCAAATCCAGATAAGTACATAATTTGTGAACAAAAATGCAAAATAATTGCACATTAAAACCAAAACTTGTAATCCGTGCACACTCATTTTAATATAACACTCTATCCACAGTTTAACTTACTCGTCCGATAACGGTGCTGCTCCTTCTTCTTGGCCGGGCGCGTTGACGTGGTACACACAAAAATTTGACATTAGGGTGCGCATCTCACAGTAATTGAAGAACGTCTGAAAGCTCGTGACATCTGAAAAATCAACGATGTTAGATAAAACGTATCCGAATGATATTTTCTCATACACATTGTATACGGCCCCGATACACTAGGACATACATCAACGATATTTGTTCGTTTTCAGGTCCAGGTACATGAATTAGAAAGAGGAAAAAAAAGAACAAAATTCAATTTAAACATTGCGTCTGGTGAAATGTGTGGTCGCAATCAGATGAATATTTTACATTTATTCAAAAGGCAGAGGCGGCGTGTTATTGGTCGCGTTTCTGTTTTTTTATTATTATTATCTGAGTGTGTGTGAGTGTGTATGTGTAAACTTTGAAATATTTCCACGTAATGTATATACAAAATGGCTTTCGTGTCAAGTAGAAAAACACGGATAACGTCGTTATTTATCGTCGAGAAGTAAAAAGTATATACCCGCAATAGTGTTAAAAAGGCTTTCGGGCAAAAAAAAATGTCGCGATCACACACTCCAGTGCGAGCGGGATTACGGGGGCTTAGCCCCTTAAAATATTTACCAAGACCTCCTCCCAAATGATGTCTCGAGCACGGTGTAAATGCGTTCAATATTACGGTTTACTTGTGTACTAATAAAAAAAAACTGACCAAACTCCTATGTCGGGTGAGACCGTGAGGTCGGGCGGGATACACAGGTATTTTAAACTTGAAACCAATAATGTATCATTGTTCTTGAAAAAATGATTCTGAGTGAAATAAGTTGGATGGAACAGTTAATATTATAATATTGTGCGATCAAAATTCGTTGAAATACACAATTTCGTCAACATTTAAATTTCTAACGCTTATAAATATTGTTAACGACTTTCACAAAAACATTTTTTTTATTGACTACAAGGAAATCTGGTATCTATGAAATATAAACAAATCGATTCTCGATCTCAGTTGAAATTTTTCCTCAACTATTCCGAAAACTGTCGACCAATTAAAAAATGAGCTCCCCAAAGCACCAAATAGATTAAATTTCCTATTTGAAAAGTACCAGGTTTGTATATATCAGAGCACTCTTTCTGGTCGTAATCGTTTACAAAATTCGTCGAAAAACAAAAAAAACTAAGCCCAAATCATAATAAAACCAATTTATTATTACTCGTTTCACTCGGAATCAAAAAATTGATTAAAAAAATGTGACTCAATCTGTCCGCCATAACGATGGGCACGGAATCGAAACATTCGTCTCGCGGTCCGCTGCAGACTTATACAATAACTATAAATAGCCGACTTCATACACAAAAACGTAGTTATCATGCTCAGGACCATTATTGTCACTTGGGAGCATTGTTCACGAAAGTTCTTATCGCGTTTTTGTGTCGAATTGATCATTTATATCGTTGACAAACACATATTGGTACTCGCGGATAGTACAGTCTAGTACTGCTACACGCGTAACACGTGGAATATTATTTAACTCTGTGCGTGAAACATTAGCCGAGTTGTACCACTTGGCTACCGGATAAAGAAGTCCCCGTCAAAGAAGACGTATCTACAGTCAGCTATGTCTAGTTCTTGTATAAATCCGTAGCCCCACCGAACCGTGGTACCGGTAGAACTCCCGGACCCGAATGTCTGCTTACAGTTCAGTCCTAGGTCGTGGTAAGTGAGTATGGGCGGCTTGGACCGATCGCCCTGGACGGCCACGCACACCGGACCGTTGTCGGTGTCCACATACACCTCTTCCACACCGGTGTTGCCCCTGGTGAACGTCCGGACGGCCGGTAGTGATGGACGGACGCCGGTCAGTTCCACTTCCTCCAAAGTCTCCGACCTCATTCCGCTATTAAATATATGATCACACGTATTATACAAGTACAAAAATGCATTATCATTAATTATTCATTATTCGTTCATTGAACTATCGAAAGTCACCTATCTCTCAATGTGTGGTCTAAAAAAAAAAAAAAAGTGCGTTTAACCGTAATAATAATAAAACATTATTTGTATCAAATATTATTATACGTGTACAGTACAATATGCGGTCTAGGTATACGACTATATATTATAATAATAATGATTTAACAAATGTTCATTAATATTTAGAATATATATTAAATATTGTCAGAAGTTCGAATAATAAAACGATTTTTCCACGACATACATGTCTTGAAAACGAACTAAAGATTTAAACCTTTTTATTTTATATTTTTCGCCAATTCTCAGCTACGAACATACAGTCGAAACTCTATTTAACGAAACACTTTACATGTCGAATTTTTTTATGGAACCATGACATTTTCATTAAAAAAACGTTTTTAGTTAATTTTTTTTCTTTCATAATTTTATAAAGTTTCAGTTTAGCGTACATAGATAAAATCGTATTTTTAGTAAAAAAATTTAGATTTATATTTTCAAAGAACCGTCGAGTTCGACTATATCCATCTCACAAAGGTATGCATTCGCCCATTCGTACCACATATTATTTGAACCTGCAGCCCCTCCGTACATAATTCACACAAGAAATATAGGTAGAACGCATATTTATAATTATGTTTACTTAAATATGGGTAGTACACACATCGGTGGTGGTAACCTGTAGACCGTATCACAATTAAGAGATAGACCGACTTTAGACTGATGTCGTGATCGACGAGATATGAGTGGAAATAAATGGTATCCAGTAGAGTATAGGGGTTTGTATGGGTCACTCACCTGAGCAACGACGCCTCTTCGGATATAGCAGATGTGGGCATTTTTCTGTAAAACGAAAAATTGCGTTGGATAAACACGTTTCAGAATATGACAACACGTATTATACGAGTATCATCATCTAATTAGATCACTGTATACAATGCCGGGAAAATGTAAAATTATTCCTACTCTGCCCTCGAAAATTGGGCACGGTGCACACTATGCCCGACTTCCTACTTATTAGCCAATATACATAACATATATATAACATGTGGCTCCTATCCGAAAAATAATTTGGAGATCATTTGCGCCCATGAGGTAGGTAACGTTATATTATAATATCGAATCGTATTTGTATAGTTACAATAGGCACTACTTTTACAAGACGTGTACCTTGAGATTACTCGAATGCGTAGAAATAAATGATTATATATTCTAATCTGATGAACGAAAGATGTAAATATTCATTTAAAAACTGTTTGATAATTGATATACATTTAGTAACTAATTGGTTTTGGCTATTGGTATTTATATACAGCAGATTTGTAAACCGTTTCCAAGATGACAGTCACATTATAATATTGTAGATACCGTAATGTATTGTGATTATTACAATTTGTTGATACTGATTTTAAGCACTTGGCAGACTGTTTTTAGAAATGTAAAATACACAGTCCGCAGAGACATAATATTAACAGCCGCCAGCTGGTATCTATAATCTATATAGCCTGAACAAGTTATGATAAGCACGAAAAAATACTTAAAGATACGCGAGCATCTAGATAATATATGTACCTATATGTATATATAATGTCATGAACGTGTGAGCGCGTGTCGTGTGTGTGCTACAGAATCGGGTGAAAAACACACACGTGTACTTAAATATAATGTAACAATGTTTAAGTGTGAAACGGTTAAAAACAAAAAAATACAAGTTACGATTTACATGGCTAAGTCTTGTTAAAATACTATTGTTGTTGTATACTAACCGTGCAGTGTACACGGAGGGGAGGGGGGGTCAGGTTTAAACATTGTATCTTTTAGGTATATTTATTTAGCCCTGCGGCGACGTGTACCTGAGCGGCGTGTTGATGTTTCCGGTGCCGATTACGGTCACGCCGGACATAAGCGGCTCGGACAGCCTGCGCCGGGGGCTGGAGCTTAGCGTGCCGAAAGCCTTTTTAAACACGGTACCGACCGAGTTCTTCCGCTCCGGCTGCAGGTCGTCCGTGGTCGCTTTGTACACGCGGTCTGCGGCCAGCGAGCGGTAGGACATGTTGCGGCATGCGGGGCCAAAAGCTGCAAACAAAACGTATGTACGTGCGAGTACGTGCAAAAGCCGTCAACGTATATGATAATAATAATAATAATAATAATTAAAATAATATGTTAATATTATAATAATGTAATATAATGTCAAGTATGTATGTGTAACGGTTCGAGTATAATATATGCCTAATATAAAAAATTATGCAACATGATAAAACCTAATAACATAATATAGCCTACGTATACAGTATACATTTAAACAATACATATATATATATATATATATATATATATATACAGTGCCAGATTTAAGTCTTTGGAGGCTTACAGGGTGCGACTAATGCAACTAATCAGAGGCCCCATATAAAACCTTATGTTTGACAAAAATCTTATCTATTTTTTTTATACAGGTTAAATTTAAACAATAATAACAATAATATGAATGGGTTAAAAATAAATCAATGTCTAATTAACAATTCATATAATTTTGTCTTACACTATTTTTATTTTTTGTCGGATCATTATTCATAATTCAATATTTGATAATAAAAAATTGTTTTTAGTGTAATATTTTTTAATCATAATGAATTATTTCATATCATTAGGAAAATCTTTAGGGCTAGCTGCATTTGAAGCCTCCAAAAAACCACAACCTTGGGACCCAGGTGCACTGCACCCTCGTTAAATTTGGCACTAAGTACATGTATATGTATAAATTTAATATGTAATGCAAGTATACAAGTGCGCCCGCGTAATATGGTTGTGATATGAAAATTATAAAACAAATTCGAAATTTCAACAAAGATTTGTGCGTGACAATATGTATACATGAATGCTGATGAAATAGTGTAATATATAACGCGACACGGCGACCGCCGACCACTATGATACGACGCGACTTGACGACTGTCAACAGTGATATAACTTCGTACACGTATATAATATTATACAGGGAGATTTTTAACAAGTTACCATAAAAAATATGTTTTACACAATGTTTTTTTTTCATGGTATCTTAAGTATTTCCTGTGAACTGTGGGGATACAGAGTTTTGTTTTTCAAATGAGAACATCCCATTTTCACTGCGGCATTTCATTGGGGTCGTTTCTCTGCAAATGTTGATGTACGGGAATCAAAATTCGAACGAGTAGCATTTGAATTATTCTAATTTAAGTATTTAGTAAAAATACCTTCTTATATTATGATTAAATTTGTAATTACATGTAATCGCTAATTGCTAATAATTCGAGATAACGCTAATTTTATGTTTTTCATTTTAAATTTGAATAACTCCGAAAGAACTGGTCTGAATTTTGTCTTCTTGACATCAAACATAAAAAAAAAGAATTGACAAATATTTTTCGTAAAAAAATATAGTGTTCCCACAAGAAAAACAAAAGTTTGTATCGTCACAGAACATACAAGGTGGCATGAAAAAAAAACCTTGTGGAAAACATAGTTTTATGGTAACTTGAACTTGGAAGATAAAAATTTCATATTAAAGCATTTTTACAGCCAAAATATGGGATGAGCACGTCTAAAAAATCACTCTGTATTCATAACTTTTTTAACGAAATGGATTAAGTTCAATTAATCATTAAAACCGTCTCATCATAAGTCTGAAAAAAAGTTTTGGTGTTGAATTATCGCGGCTGTGATAATAAAAAAGGTGCCCCAAGCCCCCAATATATAAACTTCGTTCCAACTGATTTGCGTTATTTACATTTTACTGAGTGTTGTACACCGTTGTCGTATATAGTCAAATCAACCGTTTTAATTAAAACCACCTAAGCGTATTCAAAAACTATGTATTCTGTACAATTCACCGCATTGTTACAAGTTAATTAAATCACAGCGCACAAGTTGCAGGTGTGTGGTACAATTTTATATAAGCCCAAGCCCAGCGAATTATATTTTATGACAAATAATTTATTATATTGATATAGATCGTCTACCTATACATTTAGTACAATTTAACGATCTATCACTACGATATATATTGGCTATATTGTGTATAGAATATGTCGGATGTATAGAACACCATAATGAATGTATCGATTGTGTGCATGTATGTGTTTTATTACCAATCGCATTGCGTCAATTTAGTGGATATTGTACGACAGATAAAGTAATATAATATTTTAACAGACGATCCTACACGGACGACACTTGGCATGATAACGGGATATAATATCACCTCTCCACCACCCTCCAAATCAAGATCAATATTATTCTGTTACGAGCTGATGGTATGATTGATTCGATGAAATATACAAAAACCAACTCATTAGTACTTCAGACACTACGTATATCGACATGTTAATTCATACTTTTGTTCGTTGTAATTGATACTCTCATGAATATCACTGCAAACAATACTGATAATTCTTATGGTACCTATTATATTTTGTCCACAGGGCTACATACATTTTATTGATAACGACCAAATAATATTTTCCCTGTGGGATTTGCCGAAGAGCCGAGAATGAAAAGAAAGTAAAAATCGGAACTAGGACGGATAGTCGTTTGAGGTGCTTGCGTAGTGGTGGATTTATACAGATATTTCTGACCCTTCCCCGAGATTGCTGAAATCGATTGTTTTCTTATTATCATTGATTAAAAATATACATATCTATACATTTGAATCAATGTTATTATTATTGATTTTATCCACGAACATGCGTTGTCCATGCTCTGCACAACGACGATATTATTGTGCTTGAGTATAATAGCGTGTGATGATGGACGGGAGTGCGATAAGACGAAATGGGATTGGGAAAGCTTCCACAAACACACACACGCACACGTTTCTGCTTCCTACTTAGGTACCTATTTCCTCCTGTACAAATATCGAAACAATCACTATGATGTGTAGCCACAACGTTATACCAACTTATAACAGTTTGATTTTTTGAGTGTAACAACACAAAATATAACCTATACTATACGTATGCGTGTCGGATAAGTTCGAAACAATAATATTGACTATTGCAAAGAGTTTATTGGATGAAAATAAGTCTAATAATTATCTTTGTTGGTTACTTTGGTTACTTTGGTTACTTTGGTTACTCATACGAGTATAAGACATTAATGCAAAATACAGTTAAGTCGTTAGAGTATTGTGTTTTTAAAAAGTAAAAAATTAAAAAAGTAACAAAAGAAAATTTCCAGATGGTTCCGGAACTTTTGCGGTCGGCACATTTGCGGTTGTTACCTTTTTCGTGCCATTTGCGGTCAATTTATTTCTGTATAACCTGATTACCAATATTTATATTATATTATATTCTTAATACATACGATTACATTAAAATTGCTGGCACACACTGGATAGATCTGTATAATGGAGTATACGAGTGAAATCAAGTGGCTATCGAATGACAATAATAAGCTTTTGAACACACGTATATATATATATACTATGGTACTGACAACACATACAAGTAATCGTATCAAACGTTACCGACAATGCTACAAAGTTACTCATAAACAACCAAATGGCCACATATCAGTATATCCAATAATAATTCAATAATCATTAACCCTCCAGTATACAAAACTGGAAAATATAGCTGGTAGATTGGTAACGGTTCAAAAATTTATTAATTCATTGACAAATGTATTATTGTTTCATGAATAATTTAAATAATAATAATAAAAATATTAAGCGTTTAACACGCCGCAGTAAAAGTACTGCTAGTCCCAAGCCTGGACAAGTGCGAGGGCATTTTTTAATACTGTAGCAAGTATTTAGTATATAATATAATATACATATAGGTACACGGGTAGACAGAAATGAATTGATTCCAAATGGCACGAAAATGGTGACGACCGCAAATGTCCGAACCACATATTTTGCGCAGACGGGGGCCCTGGAGCAGGTAAAATATGTATAGCCCCGGGAATCAAACTCGAATGGCACCTTTACAATGGAAACAAGAGCGTTAAAATCCGTTCAAAATAGCTTGAGGCCACGGTCATATAACGTCGCAAAACAATAGTACAATAATGCAAAATATTAAGTCGGAAACTTGGCGCAAAACGCAAGCTATCGTCGATAATGTCATTCAATTCGGACGCGTTTTCTACAATATTATTACAGACTACACCAAACATGCACCGCACTCTATCTCTGTAATGATAATATACATAGTTACGTTATACTAAGCAGCGCGACGGCGGCGCTCCGACTATACTAGTACACATTCGTGCACGTTTAGCAGTTGTCACTACGATGATAGGAGCGTAGACTTCGCAGCAACATTGACGCATTGTAAATCCTACACACTGTTTGGGGCCGAGTACGTGAATTATTTACGCAGTCAAACTTTTGAAACATGTGAAACTTATTAATAACGCTCAGATAGTCGAAAATGTCGCGGAACGAACGCAAACTAGTATTTTTAAAATTTAAATCTGCGGCGTAATACCACGTTGCGACGTAAAAATACTCGAACACATTAACGCGACTAGTGGCGTGCAGAACTTAGCAGGGTCGTAATCACCACTTTCGGTGGTTCGGTGTGAATAGTATTTCTTTCGGAAAGTATGTTACTGTCTTACGAGTGTTCGTACCCAACCAATTCAAGTCAAATGTCTGTGACTGTCGTATTCACCAATAGCGGATTAACTTTTTGTCCAATAAGTTTTAGAAAATAATTATTTTTACTATCTTTACAAATACTATGTTTTATCATACTTTTAGTTTCAGTTATCTATTACATCAATTTAAAAGACGATTGAGCAGTTGAGCACGTTACATTTTTTTTCTAGTTCAAAACATTACGTAACCTAATAATAACAATAATTTATTTGAATAATATTTTTTGGATATTGTTATATAGTAATTTCCGCTGTGAATATAAAAAAGAAAATTTTCGAAGCAAACATTTGAAAAATTTGTATGAATTTAAGTAGTTTTTGATTATTTATGGCTTGTTAAATAATTTAAAAATCTAATTTAAATCACGGTAAAAATTATACTACTTACGTAATTATACATTTAAAAATTTAGAATACAATCAAGCTTCGTCTTTATATATTTCATATCTTTAAAAGGATAAATAATGTATAGTGTTTTACAAGTACTTCTACTCCCAAAAGACAATAGTACACATAAAAGGTATGAACGTGCTCAATCGTAAAATATCCAAATTTCCAAAGGAAAAATTTTAATTTCAATATTATACAAATATAACATTTCTAAATAGTGCAATATGGTTTATTAAGTATAAGTATTTAAAACTTTGTTTCAAAGAGTAGAAATGGGTAAATTTAAGTATGGAAATGCATTGGTGATGGGTACACATATTTCTATATCTTTACCCATCATTATTGTTTATTATTAAATAAAAAGTTTGAAGGGAAAAAATTCAAACACTCGGTCAAGGACATGTACATTTATAACAACGTAAATAATATATAAAAGGTAAGGTATCTATATAGAGCATTTGTTTGAATTAACTATGAAGGTATATATTAAATAAATAGGTATCTTCGACATTTTAATTTGGAACGTAAAAACTTTTGATTCCTCATACTTGTTTTTTTTTTGTAATAACCTACATGCTTCAATAGGTACCACCATACATGTAATATTATTTTGTTTATTGATTTGCCCCTAGTCACTAAAGCATTTAATAAATACAAAAATTAGAATAACTTTACATTGTGTTTGCTTGGAACATTTCAAATTATTATTTTTTTTAATTACATTTTTATCCGAGTTCCTTTCATACAATATAACAAAAATCGCTTCCGTGTTAATATAAGTACTTTCCACAACAAACTACTTTTGATCGAAATATTTATACCTAAAATTTAAACACCAAATCTGTTCAATGACAAAGTAGATTATGAATATTCATAATTATATTTTTTTTTTTGAATAGTGTAATACAGTGGACAATTATTGAATTTAGTCCACCATGTAAGAACCATAACAAATATATGTTTATAAATACAAACATTCAATACTTATTTAAAAATATTTGGCAAAATGTCATACAGTTGACACGATTTGTTTATGTCCGTAATCTGTATACTCCGTTACTCCAAAAATAATATAAAATATAATACCTTTTTTATATAATAAAGAAACACAGTGTGTTTAAAATTTTAAAATATATTTGTTTAGAATGACTATAGAAAGTAAGGTAAAAAATAAATAATATTGTTTTATTACATATTTTATTATTTTAACATAATATGTATAGACATGCGAATAATTTCTGTTTAATCTTCACATTGTCATATTTATATCTGGAATTTATATTAATTTAGTTTAATATTTAACAAGGTATTTAAAAATCGATAGTAAATGAAGTTCTCTTCATTTTTACATACGAGTAAACATCAATATAATATGACAGTTGTTCATCAATTACACTCTAAAGTAATGAATAAAACTTCCTACTTGGACTTCAATAAGAAAACTAATTATTTAACGCAGTATAAACATAACGAAAATATTTTCAAGAGTCCAAAGAAAATTTATTTTCATTTAGAACAGCTATTCGCGGTTCACTTCTTCGAATGCAACGTGTCCAATGTACTGATCATCAGTCCCTCGAGAAATTAAGTCCGATCTAATAACTTTTGTAGCTATTTTATAAAGCACACGGTCCATTTTAAAATAAAGGACAACTTTATATTATACTCTCAAATAATCAAATGTGAAAAAAATACGGAGACATATTTACAAAATTATTTAAAAACGAGTGGATATTGTTGTGATATTAATTGAATCATGTTCTATATGACACTGATTCCATTGTTTGTTTTAAAGTACACCAACAATGACACCATCGTCAACCTCTACAATGTAATTAATTTTGTTTTGTTTCCGAAATTCAATAGCAAACACAATATATTATACAGCGTTTGTGTAATAATTTGATAGCAAGGCTTTAACGCTAACCTCGCGTATTAGCTAACCGAACTGGTCTAAATATAAAATATATTATATAACACGGGCAATGATGGTCGATTTGAATATAGTACGTTTTTCAACACTGCAGCTGATCTACTCGTACGTCCGTGTTAACTGAAAAGTACGAAACCCGAGGTAATTATTACAACAAAATGTGAACAAATATTTCCAACCAGACACTTTTCTACAAAACACAATAAAATGCTTTTACAACTAAAAAAAAATAATTAACCTTTCGAGTTAGAAAATATGAAGAGTTTGATATTAAACCAAAATGTCAAAAAAATATTTCCGGAAACAGATTATATAAAGCCCGTCAAATTTATGTACTTAAATGTCACAATATAATTTGACATACACCGTTCGACAGACTTGAGTGACGGTTTATTAATGACTCAACAACTGTGGTAAATAACCGTTTTTGTTTTCTTCGGCGGTAAAACTATACTGATATGCAGTACACATAAATACTTAATAATCGCAATTAATTGCGTGAAAACATCAAGCTGTCAAGTCAATCCAGCAAAAACATATTATTTATACGCAATGAAAACAAAGTCATGGGTCTTTGGAATTCCTGCTAGTCCGAATTTTTAAGTCCAGTTGAGTCAAGGCCGACAGGGGTGTCGAGTGTGGTCTCGGTACATAAAGTTCGTATATATAACATAATACATACGCTTAACCCGAAAAATATACATTATTATAAGTCAAGTCCTTCAACGCGTTAGTATGTAGCTGTTGACGTTCTAGATACACGTAGCCGTATTAAGTATATTTAGTTCATTTCGAATGAGGGTAAATGAGAATGTGGCCTTGTGTCCATCGATCCTTACACCGCATATAATTTCCCGTTTTATTATTAATGAGGTTCCCGTCAAAATATTTGTGTTGACTGCAGGGTATCATGTCCTACACTGTGCCTACACGGTTGCTCCGTACATCGTTTCCATACTCTTCCGTCCTATGTACACGCACCCACCCCACGACATGAGGTGTTATTGGATAATATCCACGTAAATATTCGCTTCACCGCTGCAGGTATAGTACAGACACGATATCACACAACTATTACGTGTACCTTAAAATCACGGCAACATAATTTATGTGTATACATAACGTACATATACATACACACATATAAGGGTGTGCGAAATCCAAAATCGGCCAATAACAAGCTACGTGAAACAACAGATTATAACGTCATGCAGCGCGTGAGTAGTCGGTACGCGCTATTATATGATAATCAAGTCGAACGACGCTATATATTATACAGTTTTGTACTCCGAAGTCGGTGTTTAAAATCAAATTAATAGGGTTTAGAAATATTCAGCGTCAGCATATTATACTGTCAGGGAACGCTATGCACGTCATACTACTTACGCTATGAGTCAACGACGAATTAACTTTAATTATTTTATTAGATTATTCTCATAAACCACCTGGGTATAAATGTACACGAAGTCCACAAACGCGGTACAACTTTGTCTAACCTATTTACACGTAATACACCGTATGTGAATCTACATGGGAATTTAAGCGAAAATATTAATAATGAAAGACACATATAATATGGATATAGATACGACCTAATTGAATACTGCGAAGCCGAAAGTACAAATATTAACATAACATTTTTAGCACGGTATTTATTTAAAAGTTGTTTAAATAATAGTAACTATGTAGACTGTAGAGCCATACGTGCTGTGTATATAGTGTATGTATGATGGATATGCCCAAACGTAATTTTCAAATAAGATCGGTGGCGTCGAAATCTTATTCGAATTACGTGGAAAAACAATACAATTATCAGCTCTCTTCCTTCCGGCCAACCCCATGATTATACTGCAATTATTCGTAATATAAATGTATGCATAAATCACGATCAACGTTTACGTTCAGTGATCTTTGCCTATATAACAACTTCAAGAGCTTTAAAAAAAAATTTAAGTTGCTTCGATAAATAAAAAGCCGTGTTAAAACGTACAAAATGACTGAATGAATGACAATATACAAGATAATACATGCGGCCGCTGCGTGAGGAATATTAACGACGAGACACCTTTTTAAACATACTTTCCCTGAACTTACTTACTTGCCGTATATATTATGTTAAAACTAAAAAAATCCCGATAATCGGTAGAAACATCAAGTAATATGCGCTTGGCCGATACAAAAAAAAAAAAAAAATACGATGCCCCACCCGATGTCTATAAATCTAAATGGTCATCATCAGTTCTAGTGCCATAATATTGTAATATTACACACGTAATGGGATGCAAAATACTAGGATCGTGATTTGTATGCACTGTCTAAAGTAATATTACATAAACGTGTGGAAGGAGTATGACGATCAACAACACACACTCTAGAAGTTCACTACAGCAAAAGACGAAACAGAATATTGTATAATATTGATTTTATAGATACTACGCACGTAGTGAGTACACACACACACACACACAGACCTATGGTATTGTGTATAGTTTACAAACTTAAATATGGTGTTAACCTACAAGAGAAGTAGGTACATGGCAGTAAATTATTATTTTATACAATGCAGTAATCAAGGCCGTTTGCGCAGACGTAGAAGAATAAACTGGACATGGAAGTAAAAGAAGAATAGTATTTAAAATATTGTATTATAATACTAATTGAATTGCAGGAAACAAGACGTCAAGCGTTCGCCGATTCCCGACCTTCAAAGTTTATCCCCGGGTTCGATGGTAAAGTTTACACACCAAGTATAAAAATCCAAACGGTTCGGAGGCGGCGCGCACGGTTGTTTATGACGACATGCCGTCGTCGTCGTCGTCGTCGTGTATTTGAAAAACTAAGAAAAAAAAAACAAAAACGAACAGAAAATTATCGAGTTTATTCAGAGTCTCCGCGGCTTCGTGTCGAATTTCTTAGTTAACGGATAAATCGAATACCCCTAAACGTCGCTGCTATCATTTATGCAACGTGCAATTTTAGGTCAATTCCGAAAGGTGCGGGAACGAAGAACCGTGGCAGTCTAGTCGATTCGGTCGCGTGCATGGGAATTATTATTATTACTATTTAAAGTTTATTGTGTACGTGCTATTTATAAAATCTATATATAATATAACGTGCGCTTTTTATCGAGCGTACGCGGAATAGGTAGCGAAAAAAAAAACCGTACGATTATGTATTGTGTCGGACGACGTATATAGAGATACACGGCCGTACCCACTGTACAATTTATTATGTACCATAAACGTACCAGGTGGAATACACATATTGTAAGCCACAGCAAACGCCAGCGATTTCACAGATTGACAGTGTTCGCAACGGCAGGGCGTCGAACGACAGGGAAATAATACAACATTGTGTACACAGCGTCATCAATATTCGGAAAACATCGTACTGTTTTTACTTTTTTAGAATTTATTTTCATCAATTGTTTTTTCGCGCTCCGTCCGGACTTGGGCGCCGTGCTCAGACATTTTACGGAATCGTAGAGGTAACCTGCAGAGATATGAAACGTGTACACTGTACAGTGGACGTAGTGGGTACCTATTATAATATATTATGCACGTCGGCGACCATTATTCATAAATATGTCTAGCGGTCCAAGCATATTATATGCCCCTAGGCCACGGGATGTGTTTACACGCGTTTAATGTCAATTCCGTTTTGACATAATATTATGACGGGGTTCGAAAACTTTACTACATTTCAAACGTTCAATCATATAGGTGCCGAACACGAGGCGTATCATACATCTATTATCTATAGGTAGGATAAAAATAATATGCAAGCCTTGGATACGCGGCTTACACGTGTGCGACTGGTATTTTAAATGTACACGAACATTTTGTGATGGGGCCCGAAAGGGACGCGCACTGTTGCAGTTAACGGACGGACAGCGAGAAATCGTGTACATAGACACCCGACTGATGCAGGTGCGTTCGCTGCAGGTATATATCGCAGTGTGTGCGAGGGAAGGACATAATTCCACCACGACGACAATGACCAAAATATGTATAGTTATAAATAAAATAGTAACATGAAAAATATGTAGATACGTTATTTTACGGCGAAAACAACGAATACGTAAGACGTATGCATCATGCTGATAAAGGACTCAAAAGGACAGTCAAACGAAATAATGACAATATATTACATAGTATGTTATTTATGCGCGTTGACATAACAGTGCGCCGCACGTCGTAGGTATCAAAACTATACGGAAATATGTAATTATAAAAAGGTTCAACAAATAAGTCCGCATGCACAATATACGTTTCTATAAACAACTGCAATCTACGTGCGTGTACATTAACAAAATACTCGTGACGGCATTATAATATTAACTATGTTGCTGCGGGTATATCAAAAATACGCAAATTGTAATTGTGGAACATCGGTGTAATTCACCGCAGGTTAAATTGAAAATCGTTCAAGTTCATTATCAATATAATCTGCGACGATCAAACGTAACATCGCCGTGACGCGTAATTTCCATTTATTATTATTATTTTGTAGATTTGTGGTGATGGGGATGAGGAGGGGGGGATACCTCGCGCGCGGTTGTCCAGGATGCTTGATCCTTACGCGCTCGCAACTTTCCCCACGCTCTCACGTACGCTTGCCCCGGTAAAAAAGTCCTAGTCGTCCCGCGTGTCATATGACGTACCACGATTCGTGTCCGCGGGACGCACAAGTCGTAGAAGCGCAATACCGGTTTTCACGTTCCTTCTCCAGGACGTAGCACCGCTTCCCTACCCCTTCTGTCCGACGCTACCCGTGACCGAGTGCGGGGTTGCCCGCACCGACCGCGACGGTAAAATACTGAACGGACGCTTACGACTGCAGTTAAATCGGCAGTACTATTAGCGCGATAGCGGCGGACAACGGCGGCGAAAAAAAAAATACACGAAAAACGCATACATAACGTTTGCAAAGATAAGTAATATGCTAAGTAATAAAAAATCTGTCAACTCGAGTGAAGAGAGATCAACTACGGCTTACCTGTTTGCGTGAGTGTGAGCGAGACAGATATAGAGATGGACAGAGGTAAAGAAATGGAAACAGAAGGACAGCGATGTTTCTATAATATTATTGTTATTGTTTTCGTCGTGACGCGGACTTGACAGGGTGAACGAGCGGTCAAAGGGAGACCGAAACAATCCGTGTGGAAGTGAGGGTGTGTGTTTGAAGAAAAAAGGAGAAGAGAGAGGTAAGTAGGAATATTACGATTGATAACAATAATAACGATGAGAGAAAGAGACGTGGAAACGAATCAAGAGACTACGACGACCACGACGGCGGCGACGGCGACGGTAGACGAGATCGAACGCATCGTGCGCGTCGAACACGAATAGAACAAAGTACGTCTCTTACTCAGCTGTCGGTCGTTATCACACACTGCGTATACACACACACACACACACACACACACGTTAGCGTACACGTACGCACGCGCAGACACACGGGCACACACACACACACAGACACACACCGGACACGATTACGAGGTCGGATACGACGGGCTGGAGACGATTTACACCGCACACGACACGGTCGGCTACTGACGCGATTACCCACACGCGCTAGCGCCCTTACACGGTTCACACGCACGCACAGACGCCGCCGCCGTTATGTGTGTATATATAAACGAAAACGGTGAGGAGAAAAAAAGTAATAGAGAAAAAGACGAAACCAGAAAACCGCGCGTGTGTGTGGGTGCGCGTGCGCGTGTGTACGTGCGTGTGCGCGAGTGCGTGCGCGCGCGCTCGTGTGTGTAGGCGCGCGTGTGTGTGTGCGTGTTTATTTTCGTTGGGTCAGGCCGACCATCGATCCAACAGCTGGAACATAAGGCCCGTCGACCGCGCGGACGGATAACGTCGATAGGGGGCTGGCTTCGATGCCGGCCACGTGACGACATCTAGGCATCGAGCACGTTGGCTATCGTGGATAGCGCCGACCGCCAATAGATGTCACTGCGGGTTTGAGACGATACGTGTGGTTTTATGAACCTTGAAGGAAACGCTAACCAGACCAATATTTATTTGTATTTTTATTTTTACGAAGAAGTCTTCCGTAAAGCTCGACAAACGGTAAACGAGTGTTTTTAGACAGACTCCGTGACCTGGAATGTCATTTTACGGTAATAACTGAAGAATACTCACGAATAGAAATATTAAAATAAACTCTATAACCAACGTTAGTACAACGAAATAGCGTATAAAAACAAACGATTTGTTGACGTACATAATGTTTGAAGTATATTCGGTTTATTAATAAGGTACCACAGAAAAAAAAGGCAGAAATCAGGAGTATATACAGCCATACATGTAGTCCCATCGAGGATTTACCCATTGCAATATCTCTTGCGATAATGGAGTTATTTAAATTTTGTTTTTATATAAGACTCACAGGGACAAAAACTACAAATACTTCAAATTTTAATTGAATTTAATGTTTTGGTAAAAAAGTTAAAATGAAAAATTTTCATGGAATATGGTATTAAATAATATAAAAATTTTCTGAAAACTAAAAAAATATTAAAAATCATGACTCATGGGGTTAATGTAAATAAAATAATAAGCCCCATAAAATAACTATCTTCAAATTGTTTTCAAAAATAATATAATCAAAATTAATTTTTACCGAAACATTAAATTTAATTAAAATATGAAATATCGTTAGTCCTAGTCCTTCTAAATCTTATAGAAAAACATAATTTAATTATTTTTATTATCTCTGGAGAAATTTCAATGGGTAAATCCTCGGTGGAACACCTGTATTTCAAACAACTCGTGTAGACATTTCAAGAGCTGTGTCTTGTGTGCGCATGGATACAAATTATTAAAAATGATACAAGATAAATGTATAATCTACAATAACTATTGAATAACCCTGATGAAGCTTTCATTTTTTTTCGTTCATATCAAATAGCCTCTCAACAATTATTCTGTCTATCCCAAAAATAACAATTAAGCAGGGAATGAGTCGGTATAACTATAGCAAATTAGTATGCACACGCAAAAGTTGTTCTTTCCGGCAAAATAAAAAATTTACTAGACAAACCCAAAAAAATTTTATAAACGTTAGAAAATTATATTTTGATGAAATTGGGTGTTCCCGAATTATCGATATAATGTGTTAGTTATTTCATTGTAACTAAAAATATAATATTCGGAAGAACTTAACATTTCTACAGAAGACTTATATAATAATTTTTTTGAGATGATGTAAATTTTATAAGATTTCAACATTTTTTATACTGCTTATTGGTATTTGTAATTTAGATAATATGATAATCAAGACTATACCTTTTGTGTAAGGATTCTTTTTTAAAAAGTTGTCTTTTTGCTTTTTAAAAATATAACCATTATTAACTTATTCTCTCGACCTTTTTCACTCAGAATCGTATTTCGAAAACAATGGTACATTGGTTTCAAATATAAAGGACCAATAATAATTCTCACATCCTCTAACTCACCCTACCGTGGAGTCTCACATGACCTAGGAGTCTTGCCCTTTTTGATATTTTTACTATTCAGAAGTAAAAACATGGAGTTGTCATGAAACTTAAAATATTTGTTTAACATTAAAACTTTAATGAGTCAAATAAGTTACTTATTCTTTTTGAACAGTATTTATTTGAAATAATTCCACATGAATTAATAATTTTAGGCAGTATCTAATATTTGACTTGATCCCAATTACACGTGAATAATTAATTTCTTTATGCAACATTGTTTTGACCTAAACCATTTTATTCAATATATTTTTACAATGGCTAATAAGTAATGAGTAATTTATTGTAGTTAAATGGCTAATAACTAATAAGTAATAAGGAATGACTAATTCCTTTTTTCTCATTTGTTTAATGAAAAAATTAACCAATAATTGTTTTCGTTTTAATGTCAATATATGCAGGTTATAATTTATAACAATCTACAAGAATATGAGTTAAAAAAATGCATGGTTAAAATGAATTGATTCCGTTTACCTGGACACCCACTAACTGTAAATGATAGCTTGGCACTACATTATCGCTAATCAGCTAATCATATTTTAGTGTTATTATCATAACGTTGTTGAGTGAATCAATCGATTCATAAATATTCCTCTCGTACCTGTGTCCTGTATAAGTACTGTGATAAAATACTGTAATAGTGTAATACACGTTAAATATAAATATTTTTAAGAGGATTATTGACGACGCTCACTGACAGTCGTGCAACATCCCCTTCGTCTATTTTAGGAAATAATTATAACATACTAAAAGAAAACATGGAGAGTAGATAGTAGTACTCAATACTTGTATCAAACTCAAAGTTTTTGTTCGTTCTCGAAATTCTATAAGATTTTAAACTGTAAACTTTAAGCCCGACCTGTTAACCGCTATCTCTTTCAAATTTTTCCGATTATATATAGTGTAAGTTGAAAACACTATTTCTGAGTCAAGTTATAATACTTGCCCGAAATTACAGTTTAAAGCGTTCTAGGTACAAATAATAACGAGTAATACTCATTTTAAAATGTAGAAATTAAACCGAACCTATAAAAGACTGTGGTTCTACTATAATTATTACGTTACTACATAGTTACTACTATAACGCAGAAAATATCATTGAAATATTCAATTAATATCAATTATATTATATATACATATAAGTAGTTATAAAGAATTATTTGGTATTTATAAAAATAAACTAACTAATTGCCACTGTCTAGATGTTTAGTTATCAAAAGTGACATCAATGGTTCGTTGAAAAAGTTTTGTGATAACGATTAAGTAGGTATAAAGTTTAAAAGCTGTCCAGTTAAGCACCGAAGTTGAGTGGGTATGATGAGACCTAATATTTGTCTTTTGTCGCTTTATTACTCAGAAAAGACACTGTCACATTACAGGTGACTCACGTACAGAGTGAGTTGGACAATATTGAATTTTGTTAACTCAAGTTTGAAAACAATGATGTATCACCATGCTCAAAAAAGTTTCTGATCAAAAAAATAATGATACAAAGGTTATAATATCCCGAATATGAGCCAAACTTCCCAAACATTTCACTAGTGCTTACCAACAGTATCGATTGATCTGGAATTCCAAAGTATAAATACTCAATTAATTTTTGTAAAAAGTGATCTATAGTTATAGTGTATACTGACAGTAAATATAAAATACAACTGTTGTAACTTGTAAGGATGAAATAATACTGAGGGGAAATATCAAGTATTATTTAATTATAAATTATAAGTACTTTTGATGGAGACCAATGTCAATTGGTTCTGCATGTACATCAATATCACAAACTATAGAATTACATATATACATATTATAATATTTCGTTAATACCATTTCTCATTTTTTATTATAACTAAAAAATCAAATACATCAAGTAATAAGATAATTTTAAATGTTAGCATTACAATCACAAGTTTGACAAAAGATAAAATGCAATATTTTTACTTATATTTTATCTATATGAAAAATTATAATTTATTAACATATAAAAGACTAGGTATTGTTACTACATGTGAAAACAATATATTTTTTTAAATGCTTCAAATTTTTAAACCTTCATTAAACATATACCTCACTAAATTTTCCAATTCTTAAAACTAGAGGACAAAATAAACTTTAAGTTAGTCATTCAACAATTTTTGGAGCAATAAAACACACAATTATTCACTTTATTAAAATAAATATAAAATAATGCTAACTGAATGAAATTTAAAATTATTTATACATATTTTTTAGTTTTTTTTTCATATTGGTTAGTAAAAAGATTAGGTTAAAATTAGGTTGACCATAAAGAACGATATTTTATATCATTAATGGTAAAACGTATTCAGTTCTACTTTTCTATCAAGAAAATACCGTTTGAATTTAATGTCAAATATAATGAAGCAATACGTGTACATATAACTGTAGTTTAATTATCTAATAAGTGTTAACAAAAGAGAAAAAAGAACAACTATATTTGGATATAATGTATTACTTTGTTTGGAATCCGAACGTATAAGAAAATACAACGAATAAATCCTTTTTTGATTCAAAAACGAAGATAATTATAATTAATATATATATATAATAAATTGTACTTAAATGGCTAAATGTATTTCATATTACAGATATATTGGTAAACACTAACACAATATGTACTCAGAGATATTTTTGGAACACAGATGATTTTAATAGAAAATATTTTTACATTCACTATTATTCCAAAGTAAATACTTGGAAACTAATAATGAATTAAGTAGATAACCTTTCGTGCTAATGGTAAAACAGCGTGCATAAAAAAAAACTTTGAGGACGATCGATTGATTTACTACACAGCAGTTTTGGATGTTATTATACTTCAAAATTATATTAAATCGAATTCAAACAAGTAGGTTTGTTTTAATGAATTCAAAATTCAAATTGCAAAACTGAAAACTATGCTCAGCACTGAAGATACAGGTTTCTATAAATTCGAAGTTGAATTTTATTTATATTTCCGTTTCAAATTAGCACATAGTCAGAATTCAAACTATACTATTCACAATAATTGATGCGTGCAGTGTGTATGTGTATGTACATATTATGTGACAAAAGCTACGCGACTACCAGAATTATAGTTTGGGATATACAGATATACTTTTACATAGTAACAATGAGTGGACTGCGACAGTTTTTATAATTAAAATAATATTACTTTTTTTTTTTTGTTTTCTGGGTAAAAATTATATAAATACACCATTATAGCAACAAATTTATGAGTAAGACAGTTATAAAATAATGTATGGTGCAAATGGTACTTTTCTAATTTTCTAACTTATAGAAAATGTTGATTTAGTAAAGATAAAAATAAACAGATTTTAATAGTTTTTGAATTCTAAAGAATGTTATACTTATAATATAAACATCAAATGCTTTATCTCCATAAAAATAAATACCTAGAAATATAAATACATTTGCGTGCCTGATGTCATTAGAATATTAAAATACACCTGCTCATATTATTTAAACTACCAGCTGTCACAACCCAATTTATTAAGGTGTAATATAACTATAAAGAGGTAATAATAAGTGGAATAATATCATAAAGTACGACTTATTATTTTAAATTTTTTAATCTTAATATTATACTCAAAAAGCAGTTTACATTAGATCATTTTAAAAATAAAAAAAAACATTTTAGCATAATGTTGCGCATTTTGTTTTGTTATCAAACACATATAGTAGTATACCTTGCCTCCCTAATTAGGTACCTATATAAATTATTGTGAAAGGATAAAACTTTAAATACTAGGAATTCAATTAACAGAGATGTCTATAAAATCGTAAAATTATATTTAATGTGCCTCATCTTAGATTGTATGTGCAGATTCACGGTTGTGATAAAACTCCAATTTCTCATTGACACGTGGTAATAACTAATAAGCATTGTATATTCTAATTATTTTTTTATTGCATAATTATTTTTAACTAAAACATATTTACGACTAAATACAGTTAAATTAATTTCAACTGAATAGTTATGATTGAATTAAAAAAATATAATTACTAATTTTTATTAAAATGTCGACGAAACTATTATAGTTAGCTAGTTGTTTTATACTAAATAAATATTGGGAACCAATTTAAGTTTTTATTTTAGTTTAATTTTTGTGTTATGTTGTGAAAATATTTATGTTTTTCATACTGACACATTAGACGATTAAAATATTTTTGCTTATTTCATTATTGTAGGATTAAAAAAATAATTTTAGTTTGACTAATAATATTTTAAGGTATTCGTTCTTATTGGCAAATTAAAAGTGTTATTTACTGCTAATTATATTTTAATTTTCATACAATACTATTTGCTCACGAAACGCCAGTTTATTTGTAGTTTTATATTTTTATTTAATATAAAGCATGGTTGAGTATCTTACTTCCGGAGTATTTGTACGGAACAAACCGTTGCAATTTTTCTAAATCAAAGCGTTAGTGTCTATATTACTTATTTATTTATACTTTATGAGATAATTATCGAATAACTACAAAATTCCGACGTTTATGTGAACAAATAAGAATTTTATTTCTGAACGAAATTTACCTATCACTTTAATAATCGTTTGAAATTATATTGGTCGTGAGTAAATCATTTGCGATTAGCGTTTACTCAATAATTTTAACGAATTTCAATGTATAAACTATAAAAAATAACGATTAATGGAATAAATTGTTTTATTAAAATTTGTTCTTTAGTCGATTTGTGTTTTATAAAAAACACGCAGTGTTTATTTAAGCTTGATAGTTTCTTAACAAGTCAATATAATAATTATTGGTGCACACATATAAGAAAATTAACATTGAATAAGAATCACCATTCATATTTCTTTCTTACATTAAAACATAAGAATAATGAATCATTAGTCAAACCACTTTGAACCATAGTTTTGTTTTTCATTTTAAATTCCAAACCAGCCATATAATTGAATTTCTATATTTTTTTTAATGAACGACTAAATGTATTGTGTCATTAACAGTGAATTTATTTTATAGTTTATACAAATAAATGTATTTAAATTTACTACTTGGAATAATGCTCTATAGCTATACATATGATACAATTGATATTAATGTATAATAAATTATTAAGTTTATCAAATTTATATTCTAAAAATAATAAGATATATTTTACATGATAAAATGTATAACAATTTATTTTTAATTAATGTAATAAGTTAATTTTAAGTTAATGATTAATAAATGCCTTCATTGGTTTCTGGTAATAAACAGCCCAGTAGGGAATTAATTATATAAATCCAAATTTTATTTTAAAAAAAATAAAGTACAACTTATCAATGTTCAACATACCTATAGAATGTATATATAGAATATTTCAAAATTACTTCTTAAGCTGTTAACCATATGTAAGGTAAATGTTAACCTATTATAAGTTTTTTTACATTTCTTATACTTCATCAAATTTTTTATAGTGGATACTTATGTTTTTAAAATCATTATACTTACCCATATGTGAAGAAATCTTTATCAATGGTAATAGTTGCGTAAATTATTTTAAATATTTTTAATGTCTACAGATTTCGGTGATTATTTGCCCAACATATTTTACGGTTGGCATGGACATTCTGGTTTTAATTTTGTTGTATTATATTATCAAAAGGAAATTAAACAATTATAAATATAATATTGTATAGGAAACTCTTTTTGAATTTTATCATTTGTCTTGGATAACTCCCTAGGGTTTCTATTCTCAAGAGGGATTTCTATCCATTGATCATTTCCTCCCTACCACTATATACCTATATACTATACTTAGTACCTGCCTATAGCTATAACCAACACTGACAGATAGTGACGATATGTTTTATTATTTTTACGGAGTCTTTAATTAATAAATTTATATTTACTATAAAAGTAAGTATAAATTATAAATTAAATGTTCACTAGAAAATAATTATACTTTCAACTAAAAGTAAAAAAATATTAAAATATTATAATCGTCTAAAAGAAACCTTGTTTTTAATTTAGGGAATTTCGTGTCGATCGGTTAATGAAATATCCATTATAAACATTATATATTGCATTCATAATAGTTTTAATAAAAACGCTACTCCGGTATAGTAGATTTATTATTTTAAAATACGTCTTCCGTCATCATAAATTATTTTTCACGGTATTAAACTCATTGTAACGATGCAACGTTAATCTATACCAATAAATGTGAGTTATATTTTGTTTTTGAACATAATAATATAATATAATATATATATATATATATATATATATATAGTAGGAATATGTTTACTAAGTCTACATAATTTTTAATAATCTACGGTGAATAATATTTTAGTGTTATTAAATTTTCAGAGTTCCAATTATTATTATTTAGGTAGCAATGATGTTGTTTCTGAATAATTCAAATATTTTAAATGTTCCTTATCCAACGAAATAAAAACAATTGAAACAAACGAAGAGTTAAAAATATTTGTTTTTTTATTACCACATTATGCGTGTATAGGTGTTTTGTTAGGTACTCTTAAGAATGAACCCTCAAAAAAAGTCTTAGAAAATATATATTGTAGTAAAACTTTAGTACGGAAATGAAATAAAGATCATTCAGTTTAAACTTTAAGCCTTAATGAGATTGAATGCTTGTAAAATTGTAATACTTTTGAATGTAAGGCATAAACAAAATGACAGTAACTACGTTCAAAACATTAGGGGAACAATGTAACCACACTTTTTATCATTGAAAAAAAACACAATACAATTTTTTAGGCATATACTCGTATTATATACGCCATTGGTACAATATGATATAAATTAAAAATGTATTCAGATTTGTGAATTAATACATCTACATGTAAAATGTAAATATGTTCTATAATAGTAATTGTATATAGATATAAAAAAAATCAAATACTCTAATTTAGGATTTTGTAGAGAAATGTACCATGTACCTATATAATAGCTGCAGAACTCTAGTGAGAATATTTACTGTGGACCTATGTATCATATTGTATATTGTAATCAACGAAAAATATCACTCACTATACTTTTTACATTTTTATTATATTTTATTTTATATTTTTAACTATTTATTGATATTTGATAAATATTTGATATATATGCTGTAAAGTTACTTTAATTTAAAATATCCCGACTTTGGAGTAAAATACGGAAAAATGTAACACCGTAGAAACTATGTAATTAAAATATTTTTTTATCCGCTCAAAGAGTCTAAATTACATTAATTAAGCGTATAAATATTTGTTAAACATTGTTTAGAAAAAATTTTGATCATCAATTTAATGTGAAGGATAGTTTATTATTTACCATTTTCTTTAACTGGTCTTGGTGGATGATCGACGGTAGAGGGAGATAAGAAAAATATTCCTCCAACACAACCCAATTTATAAATAATTTTTTTAAAATTTCAAATTGGGCTGAAATGCTGGATTAACTATTAATTCAAAATTAGAATATAAAATTAATGTTTTCAGTTATTTTTATGAAATCAATATTACTACTGACCTAATGTTAATAAATGTGAGCTGTAAAATCGTTTTTGTTACTAACAATTTTTAACTTTTAAAAAAATGAAATAAACAACTTCATTCTTAATTATTACACCGATAAATGATGACCAGCTTAATTAAAAACTTTGTAGGGAAATATTACTATAATTTAAAAGAAAATTCGATAAAGTATTCTAAAAATATTTTATTATTAGTGATGTACTGATGTAGGTACATTGCATTTAGTATTTTATTGTATAAAATAATTTATATTTTAGTACCTTCACATACGAAGTGACGTTAAACAAGAGAATTGAAAATAATATCATTTGATAGCTTCTCTGCAAGAGCTTAACTTGTCAGAGCTGTCGATTTGCCCTCTTAATTCGTATTGACTGTAGACAGCAGACATATATTTCGTTTTACTAAATTTAATTATAGAGACATTACAGTTGTGCTAATGCGCAGGAAGTTTGATGAATTTGATAAAAACATCAATATCATGAAGATTGTTTTTCTTTATAACACCAAAGTAGTTTTATTTGTACCCACAACATAAAGAAATCTCTCTTAATACAATGAAAAAAAGAAATTAGTTTACGATAAATTAAAACATTCATATTTTTATGAATATTACATGGCTTTATGTTTTAGGTTCTTCACTAAAAATTAATTGTAAAGGTTAGATTTATTTAAATTGTATAAATAAAATAAAAAAAAAAATAAGTATAAGGCTGTATGTTTTTTACTTTAATGGTTTATATTTACTCGTACATCTTTATGTTAAACATATAAATATATTAATTACTTATGTATAACTAGTGTGAACATAAATCATAATATAAACTGTTTACGTTTTTATTAAAATTATTTTAATTGTAGGTAATCATTAATTTATCGAAAATCAAAAAATTTTGATAGTAATCACGATTCGTATTATTTTTTAATGGAATGTGAGTGTAATACTAAAAAATAATCACGAAAAAATCTGATTCATAAATATTTATTATTAATTGTGTTGGCTATGTGATAAACTTAAATCGGTAGACTTGTAGTATAAACTATAAAGTAAATTTAATTTAATGGACCACGGAACCTAACCAATTTCAATTTAAATTAGTATATTATTTTTGGTGTTATGTACAAGTGAATACATTCATTTAAAAATAAGGAACTGCGAATAGGAATTCATTCAAATGCATTTTCAGAAAAAACATTATCCAAACACTGGATTTGGCCATCTGTTTGCTTAGGCCATATAACGTTATACTTATTATAATAAATAATGTATGCTATCATCTGATCATGCTTATTGAAAGTCCATGTAGTAAAATATAGTAAACATTATTTGTTTGTTTCGCGCATTTAACTTTAAGTATGCAATAATTTAATGTATAAAACACTTTCTTCTAATGTTTGCTGTATCGTATCATCGTAAAAGTGAAACATGCACTAGACCAAAAACATATGGCTATATTAATCTGTGATATTCTGTACAATAATATATAAAAAAGACAGAAAAATATTTCTAATAATTATGTTAATTAATTTGTAGCTATATGCCCCATACTGGTTCAATAATTTATACTTTATTAATATACGGTGATTTATGTGCCATTATTATCTACCTACATTATAAAACATACAAGTGTTTTTCGTCATCAAAATACGATTTTAATTGTTGTTGAATTTACTTTCCGACGAAGCTGGGATTTGAATTGTAATTATGCCCAACTAACATAGTAATACATGAATTAAAAAAATAATAACTTCGATTTATTTTATTTTTTTTTAACCTTTTTTTCATATTTCAAAATAATATTTTAAATAAGGTTTCAAAATGGTACTTTCATCAACTCCATCATTTCCTTCATAATTTCCGCTGGCTTCTTAATTTGATTTAATAATTGTTAATATTTTGTAAATTTATTGTATATAATAATTGTATTGCTGTAATGTATCTGATAATGGCAAAATAAAAAAAAAAAAAAAAAAATGGTACTTGTAATAATTGTATGTATTTGGTATGATATACTTTAATAGATTATATATCATTAAATACATTTAATAATTGTAGATTTCAGTTCTTATAATTGTACAAGTATGTATTATATTTTATGTGTATGTGTGTGTGCGTGTGAAAAATATTAATATAAGTTTATGTTTATTCTAATTATATTTGAATAAATATATTTATTTGTATGAATATAATTTGAAAAAAAGGATATGAATTTGACAGCTATGAACCTGTGAAAGCAAATAAATTTTTTTCATATACTGCTGAATTTTTTGTCATGATAACTCAAAGAATGACGACTTCCTAAACGAAAAACGAACAATTAAAGTACTTTATAACATATTTTTTATAGCATTATGTTTGAATCCTAGCAGCACGTTATACTGCTATAGGAGCCTAATATGCCAACAAATTTCAAACTATTTTACTCTTTCTACAAACTACATAATTGGTAATTAGTTAATACTAATTATATTATATTACCTCCAATAACAATAATATCGAATAATAAAGATGATAAAGGTTTCAAGATTCTATGACATGTACTGTATTACAAAATTATAATAGATAATTATAATATAACTTATCAACAGATTTCGTAAGTTAATTATAGTATTCAAACCTAGGAGGAATTAAGAAATAACTTGGAATCTGTCAAAAACATTTTTAAGAAATATTTAAAATATATTTTTGTACCAAAACCGCATTTATTTTTCATCATCTAAAAATATTAAAACACAGACCACAGCAGTATTATATACGCTTCAGTAGTCCAGCTGATAAGGTCATAGATTAAAGTTATAAATTATTTAATCTAATCGGTATGCAGGCACGTAGACAGAATTTTATTTTGGGGGGGGTCTAAAAAAATACCGCCCAAATGTACCCCCCATAGTACAAAAATAAATAATTTTTAATACATTTTTAATATACTCGTATTTAACATATAAAAACCTTTTATTTTTAATTACATTTTAATTAAGACATTACAAATACAAATATAATCAAATTTTAATTAACTTTATATTTATAACACAATTTTTCTATTAGTTTTTGCCATTATATCTAATACTTCATCAGTAGAGATGGATATATCCCAGTGGACGGATAAAAGAGCAAGTCCCGTTAAACGCTCATTTCCGGTTTTATTTCGAAGCAAAGTCTTTAACCGTTTTAATGTTGAAAATGATCGTTCGACTTCTGTTGTCGATACCGGTAGAGTTGCCAACATTTTCAATAAGTAGTTGACGTTTGGGTAAAACTTTGCATCACACGCATCCAAAATATTCATCATTTCCGTTGGTTTTATTTCTACATCTTTCCATTTTTCACACCACAACAAGTATTCAGACTTGATCACTTTTTCAGATACACGATCACCGTAAAATACATTTAGATTCTGAAGTTTTGAAACATTTTCAATTTGAGCAAATTTTGGCAATATGATTTCAATAGACGATAAAATAACATTATTTTGCTTAAAACGGGTTTCCAGATTTAAAATGAGACTATCTATCGATGGTACAAATATAGATGCTCTATAGTATTCTTCCGATGAGTTACAATCATAATTTGCCCTATTGTTTTGGTTTTTAATGATGCGAGGACGTACAATATCTGAATCAAAATGTAGATTTTTTAATTTAATAGCCTCTTGAAAAATTGGTGAAAATGATTCAATATAGTTAATTCTTATATGTTTTAATTTATTTATAATATCATTCGCGTAGTTGATGGCAGACGAAAGATCACGGGCCGGATTTTGTAAATAATGCGATAACGGAAGCGTGAAGTTCAAAAGAAATTCGCAAACTAATAACGAAATAATAAAACTACATTTTTCCACTGCTGCTAAAAGTGAAGAAGCATTAGCTGATACAGAGCGTGTCGTTTCTTGAATATCTTGAAGGCTGATTATGATAGGTTCAAAAAGCTCAACAAAAACATTAATAGCATCGTGACGTTCTATGAAACGAGTTTCACATAGGCCCACCAAACGAGTTTTTTTAGATTCGGGAACATGCTTTAAAATATATTTTTTAAGAGTTTGGATGGCTAAAGCATTATTTCTAAATAAATTAATTATATCTTTCATTACGCCGAGGCTATTTCTGACATTTGAAATTGACAAAGCTGATGATAGTGCTAGATTTAATCTATGTGCCGCGCAATGAACAAATATTGCTTTTGGAAATTTTTGCCGTATTTTTGACTGAACCCCATTGAACTGTCCACTCATATTTCCTGCACCATCATATCCCTGTCCGACTAAATTACTCATATTCAAACCTAACTATTTACACTTTTCTAAAATTAAATTTGATAGATTTTCTCCAGTAAGATCATAAGCTGGAATAAAACATAATAAATCTTCCCGAAGTTGGTTATTTAGATTTATAAATCTAGCGCACAGGGAAAGTTGTTCTATTCCAGAAACGTCTAAAGTTTCATCACAGAGAATTGCAAAACAACCAGCTGCATTTATGTCAGTGACTATTTTTTTTAAAATTATATTTCCACAGATTTCGATGATCTCATTTTGTATGGTCGGACTTAAATAGGTGGCGTTTTTTGGACAATTTAATAAGTGTTTTTTTAAATTTTCGTCCCCAGAATTAGCCCTAAACCGAAGTAGAGCACGAAATTTACCATCTTTTTTTATTGGTTTTTGTAATGAGAACGGATCACTGTCATCATCCCCTCTGAGAGGAAGTTCTTGCTCACCACATAATAATATTGTTTCTATAATAGGTCTAAGAGCTGATCTGTTGTCCTCACGCTGTTGATTACGTTGCGAATTTAATTGTGTAGCAATATCATTAATTTTCCCACTTATAACTTTTTTAAAATTATCAGCAGCTTTTAAACAAAATGTATGGTAACCCGTATCAGAATGTGATTTAAATTTTTCAATAGCGTCTTTCCATTTAATAAATGGTTTAACCACTAGTGATCCAATTTTTTCATGAGATCCTTTTCCCACATGTTCGTTACAAAACAAAACGCAAAATGTACAGAACGCCCCATCCAGTTCTTTTGAATATGCTAACCAACTCCATTTTTCCAACCAATGACATTGAAATTTGAGTTTCTTTTTATTATACTCACGAACAGGAAAATCATAAGTGTTATCAGGTATAAATAATGAATCCATAACATTACTTTTAAACAAATCGTTATTGGAAGATTGACTTTTGTTTTTAAATAATTGTATTGAAACCGTTCCTATATCTATGTTAGTATTACTTACATTTTTAATGTCCGGAGTAGTGAACTCGGTTGTGACCGTCGTTTTTTCTTCAGGCTTACATTTCGGATCGTAGTTACCCGACTGCTTTTTAGCTTCAGGTTTAAAGAACTTATCTAATGCCCCTCGCTTCATTACAATTAATTATTACAATTAAATTGACAATTTTAAAATATTAAATAAAATATCGCAATAAAATAGAATCCACTAATAACAAAGTTCGTAACAGTTTTCGTTTATGATCAATATCAAATGAAAGACACTGACAAACTGCCGAATGTTGATTGATATTTGATAATTGCTATTGAACGACGACTTGTTACAACAATTCCGATAATGTGTAAAAATACTTCAGTTATTTTAAGGTACAACATATTATAAGATAATAATTGATGTAATCAATTAGCCCTACTGCGAACATGCGTCGTATTTCCACGATAAAATAATAGGTATTCAAACGTTCAGTAAGTTATTTTTGTACCACAATACAATATAAATATATAATATTCATTTATTATGCTATACCATGTATTTCTATTTTTATTTACATTAAATCATTACAAAGGATAAAGATTTATTTGCAATCACTGAAAAATTTCGGGGGGGTCCAGACCCCATGGACCCCCCCCCCCTGAATACGTGCCTGTCGGTATGGTAGACAACAATGTTGTAAATCAGGCCATGATGACCAAAGGTACATTTGTTATAGAATTTGGATTCTTCACCATTGGCCATTCTCCGCGCAATATAATTTCTTGTCCTACATTTGGACTCCTCGTGCTTTAATTATAGAATGGGTACCTATTGTAAGATCGGTTCAGAATTTCAAAATGTATAGGACACAAATGTTGCAAATGAAGTGATCACAAATTAAGTTTATAACAAGAAAGTTATTGGCTTTCACTAGTTGTTTACAATTTTAAACTGTATTCGTCATACAAATAATTAATTTCAATTTATCTCGCGTCCTCCCATAACGGCGAACCACTATGTAATTATTGTCGGATATTTGATAATTTATTATTATACACTCGCCCGGGTAACACTCTCGAGAAAGTGCAATCCGCATCCATTTGAACACTATATCAAATCAACAACGCTACACGTACTATATAATATATACGTTTATAGACGTCGTATAATGATTTTCTAAAATAATTTCACCGGGTTCTTGGAATACAGACGGTACACGTATTATTCCCGCGCGCACATAAACGTGCATACATTTACGCGCGTACATTTACCCTACGCGTGCGGCACAACCGCTGTCTGTTACTTATCATTATTATTATTTACTATTATTATTATTATTGTTATTATTATTATTATTATTTTTCTTCGTACGTCGTTGAAGCACGCGGACCGCCGTAACGCGCACCGCACGTATTGTGCACGTACACGCGCATGCGCTGCGCACAGGTCGTTGCAGGATTAACAAAACGTACGCGACGCGTATGCATCTTTTACATATTACAGGAAACGTGTCTTGTACAATTTCCAAAAAAAAATAAAAATAAAATAAAATAAAAACCAACTCTCTCCCCCGGCCACGGAAAGCTCGCTAAAAAATTCCCATCATACTCGTATTTCTCCCGTTAGTCTGGCGCGTGGTGCACATACGCGTGTATACGCGCGCCAAACGCACAGAAGAAATACACACGCGCGCACCGTATCTGTATACATATATACCATATATATATAATATATATATATGTGTGTGTGTGTGCGCGCGTTCTCCCTCGGATTACCACAAAAAGCTCCGATGAATTTTGCATGACCGTGCCCTCTCCTCCTCCCCCCCCCCAGCTGCTACGGGGGGCAGAGAGCGCGCGTCTAGAACGGGCCCGCGACCGGCATACGAAAACTCGATTTATTTATAATTTACTGAAGCTACTATTTTTTTTTTTCTCGCCCTCACTCGCTGCTCTTAACGAGGTCATCACTTTTTGACCGCAGTATTACGCGCGCGTATATATTATATCCGTTGCGGCTGCGTTACCTGAAGCGTATATGTGTGGACCGTATACGGTATACGAGTAGGCGTATCACACGCGCACCGGTATTAGATATATAATATTCACCAGAAATCCAATAAAGCTCGTTAAAGATTTTTTTTTCAAATCACTATGTAGTAGTCAAATTTACCAATATTCCTGTTTATTCGTAAATGCACGGCGTACAATGATGAACAAAGTGCTTTTTGTCTCAAACACTATATGTTTTTATGTTTCATACGTATGTGTATGACGCACTGGACAATACGTTTTTTGATTTTTAAACATTTATTCCTGTAGAAAAACCGTATTTAATATCCACGACTTTTGTAAGTTATAACTATATTATTATGCGCATACATTTGCCTAATGCGACTTTTATTTAAATTCTTACATTGCTTGTATTAAATATAATATGTAAAAAATTAAGACGATGAGAAACGTAACTAAACTGTCAATTATTGGTACTTAATAAATTCTAATGAATACACACATCATTAGGTCGATTGATATTTTACAAATGATGTTCAACCAGTCTTAAATATTAAAACTTAGAACTTATCATCAAATAACAATAAATTCAATAATTTCAAGGCGTCTTTCGCGCAGAATAGACAAAAAAGAAACCTGTAGAGATAAACTAGTTAATAAATATACATGTTACATGTAATTATAATTGTATAATATATGTACTGTTTGTAGTATAACTTAATAGCGGTATATAAATTATTTATTGTTGTTACGGCATATTCAATATCCTTTGAACAATTTTTTACATAAAATATAGACTATTCATTTAAATAGGTATCCGATATTTCAGTCACGTATAAATTAGATGGGCCTCGTGGGCAAATGTTTAGAACTTTTCATTACTTAATTCGAGTTCTTTTGATCAAGAATATACATAACAAAGTAAATGCTTACTTAAATAATGAAAATGTTACCCACGACAGAGTACCTACTTACACTTTCTCTTCAATGAGAAAACTCGTGAACATTATAAAAGAGTGGAGGTATCTCAAATCGTGTAACTCTCTGGGAGAACCCACGCACACAAATCGGTACTAATACATTATCATTGCATTGCGGTTCATTCATATGGGTTCATAAAATGTCAATTATCCGATATCTCCTCGAGTTTTATAATTTAATGAACTGTTTGAATGTTAGTGTTTGTATGGGAGATGATTGAATTCAAAAACAATACCGCTGCTCCTATTTTATTCTGACCCATATAATCCCACAAAAGTATTTTTTTTTCCACTTCAAATCGTTACATTATTGTCTATTATCTATAGTTGTACACAGAATAACATCATACAGTTGGAAATATCAATAGTCTTGTATAAATGTGTTAAGATGTTGCTATTTTTTTTTCTCCAAAAAATTAGGTCGACGAGTTATAATCGATAAGATTAAAAGATAAGAACACATAAAGTTTTTAAGACAAAATCGACCTGAACCGTGTTGATTGATACGCGAATATATTTTTAATAATCATGCGTATTTGTTTCTTCTGAATATTGATTATTAAAAACACAAAAATTGGAAATTCTTTCGAAGCACTAATGATAACGAAACCATCAATAACACCACGGAAGATCGATAGTATTTACTTTATGTAACTTCAACCTAATTGACGCGTTAGACGTTCGTGGGTAGTCGAAGATTATGGCGAAATAACATTATAATAACTATACACGCTAGTTATCAAGAAATAAATTGAATCGAGTGTTATAATTACCATGGGAATCAATTAATTTTTTCCAATTGTTAAGAATTTCTGAATCACCAAAGTTCGAATCCTTTGTGTGTATAGTATTATAAGTTTTATAACAATATACAATATTTTAGAGACAAATCCTTTTCAACACAACGACATCACGCCTCGGGCTCGTCGTGACTAATCCCCTTTCGTAGTGGTTCCACTGAAATCGCACGAGTCGAATCCGCACTATAATCGCGTATAATATTATAAACGCGATTATAATATAATATTCATATTGTGATATCGATTCCCGTAATGAAAAATGTTGTATCTCACTATTTTCAACTTTTTGTGGCGTTCAAATTTATATTACAATATTTAATATTTGAATTTAATTATATTTTAACTTGATAATTGTATTTTTACATTTTAAATTGAAGGAAGTATACCTTTTACGTTTTATATTAATTATAATTTTATTAAATCATTTTTAAGAACTATTTATACATTTTATTTGTAAAATTAAAAAAATTAAATACCATACACATATTTATTACCTATATAATTAAAAAAAAATTATAGCATTTGACTACATAATGTACTCTACAGAGTACAGCTTTACAATTCACTAAAAATTAATCAGATCACTCTATAAATCATAGATTTTTTTTTAACAAAACAAATATTAATATTTATTGGTAAAACAATGTTTTTTGAACGGTTCCAAGTTCCAATAATGGTCGGTACTCAAAGGGATGGACTTTAAAAAAATCTCGGTTGGTAATGGGTACTATATAAATATAATACATTATGGAATTTAAGAAATCGTATTTTAATTTTCTATTTTTAAAATCGTTATTGTAAACTGTTTTATGACATTCCACCTGCACGGTAAAATTTACATGCGACATCTTCGTTACGGGTGTCAACGTAAGTCCTTTGCCGCGATTTCCACCAAAAACACACGCTGAAAACCAACGGAATAACGCGCGTCGGCAAACTTTCAACACGGCTCGTCATGGGCGCGAGCGTGACCACGGGACTATACGCATATAGTGCAGTCTACACGCACATACATATACGATATATATATACATATTTGAGCAGCTTTCCGGACCTAATTTACCCGGGTTTGTTGTTGTTTTTTGCACCTCGGGGACGCGACGCTTCAATTTATTATTAATAATCGTTTTTGTTTTTCACACCGTTGGTACTTGGTGATAATATTATTATTAAAATATAATACGTCACAGTGGCAACAAAACGGCATCCGAAGTCAACCACGCTGCTATAATATATTATGTTTTATTACAATAAAGTTGCGACCGTTGCGCCGATCGTAAAATCGCTTCGGTCAGATCGTCAAATACTCGCGCTATCATCATGCATTCAAGTATAGGCTGGAAGACTTTTGAGGCTTAACCCTGCAAACATATAATTCTCATCAATACCCCGGCGGTCTCTAAAAATATTTTATGAAATTTAAGTTTAACAAAATATAATTTACTTTCTTTCAATTGTTTTCAAAGAATTAGAAATAATGTTGAAATCTATTTAAACATTGTTTATACATTTATTTAAATTAATAAAATAAAATATATTATTGATTTATGACTTAAAAATATAGTTCTAACGTAAACTATAGCCGCAAAGAAAAATCATAGAATGCGAACCCTCGACTATATATCCATTTAAATATCATCGATAAACAAATACTCTAGGACCTAGACAATTAATTTAAATTAAAATATCATTTGTATTTAATAATATATTTTTATATGTGTAATAAATGTTTTAGCTTTACTTTATATGTTACAATTTTTCATTATCAGACTACGTTTATTGTTACAACAAATGCCCTATAAAAGTATTGCCTGTATGTCTTTTTCCCCTCCTAAAGTAAACGTTATTTGCGCCTTTATGCGTATACGTATTATATGAACATATATAGATAGTATTATGATACAGTATTTTCTATAGGGTCTGTAAATGGAAAAAAAAGCTAATGAGATTATATGTTCGTTCAGTGGAATTTTTATTCAATGCAATTTTACATTTCTTATTA
The DNA here is from genome assembly GCA_949715065.1 of Periphyllus acericola. Taxonomy (NCBI): domain Eukaryota; kingdom Metazoa; phylum Arthropoda; class Insecta; order Hemiptera; family Aphididae; genus Periphyllus; species Periphyllus acericola. The sequence continues at coordinate 4,813,158 of OX454265.1, read as the reverse complement.
CTTACCTACCTATTACATACAAAACTTACAAAAATACTTTAAACTACTATAATGCAAAGTGGGAAACGAATATTACAGAATATTAAATAATTTCAGACCAAAATTCCTAAGTTTCTTGAGTTTAGTTAGATCTAACTTCGATTTAACTTTATTCATAAATAATAAATCATGATTAAACATAAATATTTCAAAATCTCTCCGATGTTAATACCAACATGCACGTTCTGTAAGTACGGATATAGATTTTAAAAAACTTCTATCTAGATATCTGAATGATGACCGAATAGTTTGGATATATTATATGTGTACACTTTTTCAACAGCATCAAAATAACGGTCAAATTAGACCTTATAATAGCTTTAATCAGTGATGTTCCTATCAATTTTTTTGAAAGTATACTACGCCGACAAGTGTCTAAGTACGGTAATTTGTATGATTTAGTCGAGGGTGGTGATGGGAAAGGTTTTTAAATATTGTAAATATTCGTATTAACAAAAAGTTTAAATGCAAACCTTTGTTATTTTTTACAGTATACAAATTAAAATTATTTAAATTAAAAAAAAAAAATTCCTTCGTACCTTATCATCTTCTTCGTCTGTTTATTAAGTTCCTTACCACGTGTATTAGAGACTGCTGATCTATGGTCTCGTAACCAAATCCTTACATATAGTTGAAGATTGAAATCTGGAGGAACATTGATGGAGATAAACATTAAATCTGCCACGCTTTCAAATTTCAATGGTCAAACAAGTCTTAAATTTCATCAATAGCATTGTAGCGACTCCAGACTTATTTCCCGTCATTATACACTCACGCCATCGCGATCGCTTGGAAACGCAGGTCCAATTTTAATGCGAAAAATTTCGAAATTCCTACACTTTCTAAGCTCATAATTTTTTCTGAATAGTTTCAGCGTTCTATTTCAATCAAATCAAGAAATGCTACCATTGAAGCCACCGCGTTGAAGTATGACAAAATATATACAATTATAGTGCACTTTGTGCTCAGCGTGGTCAATTTGTCTATCATAATAGTAAACTTTGAGTTGGAATCTATAAGACATATGATAAGTCATCTGCGCATCTCTTTTGCTATGACATTAATCATTCGAGTGGTAATTAGTCGGCTGTGCAAAGAAGATCTATGTCCAATCCGTTGATTTTATGAAGTTGAATAGATTCCTAAAATTGTGGAAGGGACATTGATGACTGATGTTTCGCAATGGCATTTACACTGTTACAAAAAGTAAAATATTAGAGTCCGTCCAATTTTCAGATATATTTTAAAACATCTTATCCAAAATATTGGCTGGGCCTTTTTTCATGATGTTTTCTGCATAATCGTGAGATTTACTTTCTGAGTGCTATCCTATTTTACTTCTTAAAGAAGCCAGCTAATTTGTTCTATTAGTTCTAGCAGCCATGATTGCAAACTCCACCCACTCAGATGAGATTCGAAACTTTACCACTGGCGTTGGATTTTTGAAGTTGAATACTATTTTTCACTTTAACACATATATTACATTCTAGTTTTCCATCCATATAATCTAACATATATTTACCTCAACATTTGGCTGCCTATTATCCCGTTAATTTCTCCATAACATCAGCACAATCAAAATGTTCCTCGTTGTGTGGTGCGAGGATGGATTATCAACAGTAGTAGCATGAATTTTAATTTTTTTTTTGTCCAATAGATAAAAACAATATATATTATAAACTTTAATATATGCCCCCATATATACATATATTACTTATTATTAGAAAATATCAAAACATAGTCGAATAGTAAAATAAAAGCCATAAGTTATATAATCATGATGTATCGAATTTCTGTTATTTAAGGTTATTAATCTTTATTAAGTACCACAAAATGTCCCAAGCCTTCACTGAGTGTATTGTTTAGTCAAACGTGAAAACGATTTTTCACGAAAAACAATAAATCCCATCCTGTTTTGTTTCTTTGTCTGGTACCTAAGCTGCTGATATACAGCTCATACTCATACTGTTCATATAGACTCTTGAATTCCCATTAAGACAGTTAGTACATGCAGCACAGAATTTATCCACTCCGATTAAGGAGTGTACACTGCGAATACGATTAGAGCTGTAAGCGTTTTGACGAAGACGGTTTGTAAACAATAAAATATAAGTCACCCATATATTATAATAAGTCATTCAGCTTCAACCGGATTAAACTATTTGTTCGCTAAGCAAAGATAATAATCACCAAAATGTAGAATGTAATACTTTTTCTTACCGTTTTGCGTTAGAATAAATATTTATCATGCGCCCCTTACATTTCAATACTGTGACTATAATTAACGTAGTATAATTTGTCAAATATTTTGTTACCTAGTGATATTTCATGTTTAACAAAATCACACGAATTATATCCCATTACAAAATAATGCGAATATAGATTATAATGTAATTTCATTTTGTAACTAACAATAATGTAAGTATGACAAACCAACCTACATATTAATAAATTGTGAACGCGGACGTGTAGTTAAATGTGATAAACTAATTAATATTGTTTAAAAATGTGTACAAAAATGATTGTGTAATAACGTTTGTTACATCGTCGCAATCGGCGGTGTGGTGAACTTAAAAATCGAAAATGACCATATATAAGCTCCTTTATCTGATAAATCCATTTACACTGACCAAATACTATACACTAACCATTTAAATTTGCTATACATATCACATATGGAATTCTCGTTACATGATTAACTGCGCCATCACAACTATCACCACTTTAAAACTTCAGACAGTCACCTCTAAGAAATTCAGCTCCTAGTTCGGATAAATAATGGTGAATAATACATAATATTACTATAGCATAATCGTCTATAAGGAATTAACAAATGTACGTAATTTATTTGTTTCTTGTTTACGATTAACTAGATATTTTTTTTGCGTATACGAAGGATGCTAAACGACACAAACGCATACCTTTTGATGTCATTGCCCCCGCAGTTGCGTATTTAGAACAGTCCTACAATAGTACCTATACAGCGAGAGTTTTTGTCCATCTGACGTGCACGCGTACACGCGAGATGCCGTAAGTTTGTGTTGTTTCGCCCGTATCATTCTATAAATTCGATGAAATGTAAATGACGATTTTATAATGTCTGCGGGCGGGTATGGGAGAAGAAAAAAACAACTTTTGACGAACACAAATCTCGTCTAACGGAATTCGAAACGGGTCTATTCTTTCGCCGCCGCCGCCGTCGTCCGCGACCGGAGCGCTTCGGTTGCGGTTTACCCGCCGCCACCGCCCACCCGTTGAAAAGTAGTAGTGGTCCGCCGCCGCCGTTGATGCGTGCGCGCGTGAGAATGCGGTGGTGGGGGAGGAGGAAGGTCGCGCGACGGAACGGCCACCGCGGCGCGTTCAACAGTCGTCAGTTCCGAGTTCGTCAGTCGTCAAAGAGTCGGCCGGTCGTCACGTCGTGCAGTCCACGTCAACGCTCCACCAACGGACCGCCACGTTTTCAGCACGATAAAAACACCCGTAACATTTCTGTCCGTCAACCTTTCTCGGGCGCATTTTTTTTTCCTTCCCCCCGTCCGGTACCTGCAGACCGCCGCGACATGAAGTCCAGCTGGTTACGCGTGTCCGTGGCGTGCGTCGCCGTGGTCGCGATGGTGTCCGCGGCCAACCAACCGCAACAGTCCAACCAGGCGGAGACGCTGCCCAACGGTCTGAAAATCGAATACGTGTACACGTTGGACGGATGCGAGCCCAAGTCCAAGATCAACGACATGCTCACCATGCACTACACCGGCAAACTGGTGGACGGCACCAAGTTCGACTCTAGGTAAGCAATGGCCCTCCTCCGCCCACGTACTTTCCGTACGGCGTCACTTATTTAATAACTATTATCTAGCCTACCTGTATAGCTTCGACGTCCCGTGAGGGCATCACACGTGCTCGTGTTGCATATATATGTGTACATCTTTTTTTTCTATCTCTGCCGTAGTTTTTATGTGCTTAAAAGTTTCACGAAACTTCGCGGCATCACGGGGAGAAAACGCGATTTGGCAAGGGACGAACGTCTGCGGAGACGGCGGTGGCGTTACGAGTTTCCCTCCAAAAATAATAAGCATACGTAGCCGATTTAAACTGATAAATCGAATTTCCTTACTCCTCTTACCCCTTTATCCGAGAGCCGTCTGCGAGAGAACGATCAGTACTTAGGTGATGTCTGGTTCTGTTCTAGGTCCGTTTAAGTGCTCGCACTTATTAACATTAATATTGTGAGCTGAGTTTGAATATATTATTTCATTATTGGCTGTTTTTTTGGATTCGAAACTACAGTTTATATAATTACGTACCATTATTCGTGTGAAACTCATATAATACAAGTATGTTATGTCATATTATATAGTTAAACCCGTGGACTAGTTGACACTTTTCGTTATGGAATATCGCAGCGTATATTATAATAAATATACCGAAATGCCCATCCGCGAAACCACTTGTACTTGACCACCACGCGTATCGAATATACGATACACGTATTCATGATTTACTTTAAGCCCACGTGTGTATGATTAAAACCTATAAATGCGGGAACGTCATATATATTTAACGATTATCATTGTACGACCGGTCAAACGGAATTCACTAGTAGAACATTATTTGGACATGTGTCATGACGTGTATAGCTGGTACAAAATTGATACCACTTAATTATGTAGATTAAAATTAATTTTATTGCTTGTTCTCCGATAAAAAGTGTATGATATTTTCGGTAGAAAAATATATCACGTGCATAACATCAGATCCATATTATACGTGTATTTCGGTTAACAAAATGAAATTTTGTACCATGTTTATACGTCGCGCAACATGATAACCCATCTTTTTTTTTTTTAATACGGTCGCTCCTCAGTGATTTAAAACCGGTTTGCTGGAGAAAAATGTTTTGAAATACTTGAAAACGTCGAAGATAAAATATACCACCGTGTCTGTTATGAATGCGCGTAGCATACCTAATCTAAACACTTCTCGCTTCGACTGCAAATGTAATATAAACGTACTGCACTTCATTATCTATTCTCAACTCGATATAATTTATTCGTACTTTAATGGTGGACACAAACTCTTTGACCATAAATAAAATGTATGTATACTGTATAGGTTTTTGCAATTACAATAAAAATAAAAATTGCAAAGTATAATTCGTTCGTAGTAAAAAATAAAAACGATAACGGAGAGCTCAGTTTTCGCTTTATTATTATTATTTTTGTTTTATCTCTTTAACCGACAATCGTTTTTGTAAAAGAGAAAAACAAAACTGAAAAAAAATACCAATATCTACGTTTCATGATGTGATAACATTTAAAAGAGAAAGATACTATAGTAAGTAATTAATTTTGAATACATTTTATTCATACCTATAAGGACTTCAATATCTTGAGACGCCTCAGTAAACTGTGAATTAATAGCTTTTGGCCCTAATTTTCATCACGCTTCACCGCCATCCATTTTAGCTTAACCGCCCACATATATATATATATATGTAAATTACGGCTAATATGGAAATCATTTAACCAGTTTTGATATACAAGGTGTTCTAAATGACTTAACAATATAATTCCTAATTATATATATATATGGCTCTATACACTAAATACATTTGATACATACATTATCAAAACACTATTAATTTTTGCATCATTTATATAACTGTAACATGATATTTAAGTCTACGGTTTAAATTTGAAAAGTGTTATAGGCTGAACAGTTTCTTCTCGAAAACAATTATTATAACGTTTCAGTAATTTTGAACAAATTGTGTTGTGCTTAGAGAGCACGTGGTAGATACTACACATTTATATAAATGAATATCATAAGGTCTGAGATGTGCGCCGGGTAAACGGGAATACGGAAAATGTCTGCAATACAATAGGTACCTCAAATTGTGGTTAAAATATTGCTTTTGCTCACTTTATCTTTACCTTAATACATTTGACTGAGACCATAGCAAGTATTTCATTCCTTTGATGCTGTCATCCATTCAAACAAACTGTATAAGATTCCAAATTACAATTTCAAAATGCAGCCTCCTGCAGTAAATAAGTATCGAAGTATAACAGTTGAACTCAATTAACTCGGAGAGTTTCTAAAATTTATAAATTTGCATTTAAATGTTCTAATGGTATACTTATTTATTATTTGGTTAATGTAGCTAATTTTATTCGTATCGTTATTTTTTATTTAATTACTTATTACTTTAAAGTTCATACATTTCCAATATATTATATAATACTGCCGTGCAATATAAATATTTAAGTTATAAAGTTATATATATTTTTTTAATACTGTCGCTCATATATTAATAATAATTGATAAATAATGCAGTATAACTTTCTTCTCTGGCTATTGCTTATAATAAAGTATAAAAATAATATTTCTAATATTCAACTTGGTGGTAATTAAATTAATAATTAATTTTGATGCGGTTATACGAGGTTAGATGGGCAAAGTTCATCGAAGATCCGAAAGCTTCAATAATGAAATCTGTCACCAAGTTCACTGTTGCGGGTAAAAGAACAATGAGGCGAAATGATGTGACATTAAGCTACTACGTGAAAAGCCTTTTAGTTACAATGTTCGTGTTTTCTGTGGTGGTGCGAATGTGTATGTATAAAACGAGAAATAAAATATAACCGCTATATATTATATCGGTAGAATAAATATTAAAACGAGACTTACAAACTGTTAATACCTTTTTTAGAAATGTTGATCTTTCACTTTTCCAAAAATCGATTAATCTTAATGTAGCATAATAATACACTGCGTATCTATATAGAGCTACACATGAGTTTTGCATTTTCTTCGTAGGTGCTGTAACGTATTTCGATTTTGTAATTTTTATTTTATTTTTTTCTTTAAGAGAAGGAAAACGTTATTTTTTTATTATTTTTCTTTAAACTGAGCCTAAGATCCGGCTAAGAAACATATATTCTGGAAAAGCCGGTGTAAATCATTTGTCACGTAGTAGCAGTATATACGTTGGTGCGCAGAGTGGAAAAGAGGGAGTCTTGCATGCCACTAAAAAAACGTCCGGGTAATCGGTTCTCATTTTCATTGGGAAATGTAGTGTAGCAGTGGGACCAAATGATAAATGACCGTATTTTGTGATAACTAAATATCGCTAAAACGTATTAGTGACGTGCGTAACTTTTTCTATGACACGTTATTATTGTTATATGACGCTTTAATGTATTATAGTGTAGTGTAGTAGGTACTTTGCTCAAGAATCGTCTATTTTTTTTCCTAATCTAATGTTAATAAATCGATTGAATTGTTTTAATTTTTTCAATAAGATTCCATGTCCCAAATACAATATATACTATCAAATAATATATATACATATTATGTATTTTGTATTGTATACATATCATTTTCTGTACGTGGAGTTGTGAGAGTATGACGGTTCTGTAGTTATAATAGCTAGGTATACTATTAAATATATTATATAAGTCCTTAATAACGTTTTAAACATTTAACGAAACACACGTAATCTTTTGTTGGACTCCCTAAACCATTTCATTTCCATCATAATGGATCACTCTTTATTATTTTATGCATGTATTATTATTACTACGGGTCTATCTACCCTGATTAAAATTAACAATTTCACCCAAGCTAATTGCAGTAGGTATCTACAGTATAGCAATGCCGATGTAAAACAGAGTATGAATATGCATGCGAGAGGCAACCTATTGTGCAAGTTGTTCTGTATTGTGTATAGTCATATCCGAGTTTCTTATGAAGTCCAATGTCGATATAAGTGTATGTATAGACAGTCGGAATATATGATGTATCTTTTAATAATATAATCATGACAGTAATTACAACCATCATATTACTATCATTATATTATTTCAGTTCATAAAACTATGTTTAAAACACTCACACAAAATAATAAATGTATATTTTCAGTCTCTCGAGGGGAATGATTCGAGCGATTACAAAAAAACACTGCCGAAACCATTAAAATTAAACTCGTATTCGACTTTTCGTTTGATAAAAATAAAGTCTGCAAAATTATACTTAACTTAAAAACTCGTTGCAGCGATTAAACAAAACGGCCATTGCTTTTCTAATCAACAAATGCGTTCAAATAAAATCAATTGCCAAGACCTGCAGTTTATAGACGTGACTAAAATATTACATGGATCGTTAAGTTGGACAAAAATAGTGGTTTAAACCGAAAATAAAAAAAAAAACCTTAAGTGCTCCAGGAAAATACTTGATTTTATAATATACTTTTATACGAGTATGTTCTATTGCACCATTTTATTTCCGACCTTATACTTCGGACGTTTGTGCTGACATTGCATATCTCACATTATAATGCGAGTAAAGCTGAAACCGAATTCAAATATTTATCCACATTATTTTGATTGCTTTAGGTATTTTATTACATTTGTTATTTGTATTTTTTTTTTTTGATCTTATGCTTCGGCAACTATGGTAGTAAAGGTTGGTTTTTGGAACGATAGATTTTTTATTTTTGAAACATGTTTGTGTGTATATAACTTCGTCCCTAAAAACCTGGTTGGTCACCTATCCGAGAGCTAGCGACGCCGGATGGTGCTTTTCCGCAGCACTGATCAGCGACTAACCACTGCACACCATGTCTTTTTTATTTGTTGTATCAAAAAAGAAGGGAAGCGTTTAACAATTTATTTTTAAATAGTGGACATAGGTGTTATATATACGCAACACTGTTTTTCATTATTATTTTCAATAAAATATTACTATGTTAATATATATATATATAGATTATTGGTTCATTGTGACTGAAATAACCTAGTTCTATTTGAATTTCAAAAAATATCGTGTTAAACTATATTGAAACAATTTTTTTTATAAACGTCAAGTGTTGTATTGTTTGCACAATCGAGTATGATTATATCGGACTTAGGAAAAATTGTTCTCGCAACGTATACAATAAGTGTATAATAAAGGCGGCCGTAAAAAAAAAAAAAATCGGGTTGCCGAAAACGTATACGTTTTCTTCAACCACACCTTATTTGCACGCAATAGTACGTGATTATTTTTTGCATTTTTATTGTCTTATCGGAATATTCCACGCGGGATGATGGGTTGAAAAAATTCAACGGTTTTTAAACGTGAGACCCTCTCGTATCCCCCGAGAGTCAACAGGGTTGTTATCACGTAGGCGTGTGTGTATAACAATACAACCTCTGGTGTGTTTTTATGAATATTTCACAAGATTCTTGATTAGAACATAATATGTGCAAGAATATGGTGGTTCTTCACCGTTCCTCGCTTCCACAATTTCGTTGTCCGAAGCCCGCAGGTTAACCGTGAAGCGTATATACGGATTTATTTATAAATGTCGTCGTCATAACTCATTATTGACGTTAAAAATAATAGAAGACAATTTTTATTTGACCGACCGTACACGCTTGCCTTGATCAAAGGTTACAAAATAAAATAAAAAATAAAAACCGATTGTCTGCATCTCAGCTTTACCACGAGATTTATATGATTCCATCTTTTCGCGTGTGTGCATAGGCTTTACGGTCGACTTTTTTTTTTCAATGGCAAAGGAAAGAAAAAATAAATGTATACCTCTTGGCCGAGGGGAATAAAACAAACCTCACCACCGACGTCCTCTCTGCGGCAGGCTCGAGACTTTACATGGGGTTCTCCATTAACTTAACGTCTAGTAAACCGGAAACCGAATTTTTCGATTAACCCGCTGTGAACGTCGACTGAGCCACGAATTATGGTGTTTCCTAAAGGATTTATATCAAGTGCCATGTAGCATATTCATATGGTATGTTTTTTCCTGAATATTTTATGAATGAAATGCAAAAAGAGACATCTTTATTGACCCACAAAACACCCAAAACATAAAGATATAATTCGAATTGCGTATTTTTTATTTCTTTCTTTCCTTTTTTTTCTTCCAAAGCGTTTTCTAAAAAATAATTGACTCCATTACATTCAACCATGTTTAATCAAAAAATTGTGCACAAACATCGGCATGTTTGTGATAATAATCGGTGTGTGAAATATTTTTTCTCCCAATTGCATTCAACTGACAAGTACAAACTCCTCGTAAAACTACAGAATATCTGCCGAAACCAATAATAATAGTATATAATTATTGTCAACCGAGTCGTTCGATTAAAAACCCAATGACAAAATCGATTATTGTCCACATATGTAATTAATTATATAAAACAATGATTGTCAAATATAATCGAATACATTTTAAATTAAATATAACTGTAGTACGCTCATCACAAAATAATCATTATATGAAATGTGAGAAATAAATATAAATAAAACATAAGAAGGAGTGTTTGTATAATTGTTTAAGAAAAACAGGTATACACAGCGCAAAATCTGAAATCCTATTAATTTAGGACCAATTTACAGTACTGTCACTAACCGTCGGATTAACGGCAATGTCTAATAATTGAAAAAGTTGTAGAAAAATATTGTACTCATACGCCGAAGCTACTTATATAAATTGAGTTGTATTAAAAATTAAATATTTATTTATTTATTACAAATGTAATACCCATGACAGTCCAGTGTCAAAACACGATTGAAAAGAGAAGCAAGGAAAAATAATGCTGAGTTAATTAATTTTAATAATTCGTATATGTGCACGTATTATATCTTTCTTAAATTACTTGAAAAAGTTATTATAATCGCAAGTAGCAACCTATGTACAGAATATTTTTGTGTCGATAATTCATAAAAAATGAGTCAAATCACTGCACGTTTCGATCTAACACTGGATCAATGAAATAGCTGTTGATGTTGCATTTTTATCATCGAATTAATTTTACTGAACCATAATTATTTTTAACATTTAAATTTTTATATAATTATTTTCACGAACGAGAAAAGTATTGATGTACACTCGTTACATACTTTTATTTACAGACAATTTTTTTTTTGCATATATACATAGTATAAAATATAAGACCGATTGGTGTCTGTCGAAATAGCAATCCCATTTACTCTGGTGTCACCTTTGAGGTGTCTAGCAATTTTTACTTTACTCGTATTCCTCGCGGTACGAAACGAGTTGAGTTTGTTTTTACTTTTTTCCCCATTGGTAGTGAATCTTATTGATTTTATTCTATTTCGTTCATGGCTTATACGATTTCTCGGCAACCACTCAAAAACATACATGTATAATATATATTATATATATATATACTAGAAAAAAGGAAGGGGTGAAAAAATCAGTCACGTGTATATTTGAAATATTATTTATCTATTAAATATTTATAGTCGTAGTACGTCCAACACGAGTTTCAGCTAACGAATTTATATATTTATGTACATATTGTATGTTTTATAATTTACTTTCTTCAAACAATGAGTCATCATGAAATTTGACCAGATCGCGTCTGAAGAGTCACGTTTATTATGCATCTGCAGAAATCGAAAACCTTTAATTTAAAAACGACAAACGTTTCGTCGTGGTCTCGATTGCATATTTATTCTTGCGCATCATTATTATCGTTGTAAATGCATAATAATATTTAAACATTATACTGCTGTACCATCAATGTGTAGTGAAAATAAAACGATTTATTTTTTCTGATTATGCATGCGAGCTTATGCAGCTACATAAACCGCAATACTTAAACCTTCCAGCAAAATCAAAACGGCACGGAGATTAGATTCCGACCAGGTTGAAATTAAGGTCTGAAAGGTCATTTAAATTTTAAATGATGCTGTAAAGAGTGGTAATAGGAGCTTTTTAAAAATATCATAACCCTTTCTGATGTCTTTTTTTATTCGTGCGTTTTCGTCGCAAGTACAATAAAAAATAAAAATCATATAAAGCTGGTAGTACCTACGTTCAACTGCGCGCGTCGTGTGTTTCTCCGTATAACGATTTGTTTTTCATGTTAAGTCTTGGAGTATAATACGATGGCGGTTTTTTACGTAGGTACCGCCGTACCGGTAATACCGGTTTTCGTGTTTTGTCCATTATATTCTTTGCCTTTTTCCTAACGATTACTGACAGCCAAGTTCATTTTTCCGACTAAAAATACCTCTGGTATGTCACGGGGTGTGTTTAATATAAAACGGGATCCGATTCTCTTCGGGGGCTCGGGAGTAACATAATATTATATTATAGTAACATAGTATATACATAATATTATATTGTACACAGGTCGAGATCGTTTACACGTATTAATTATCGATAGTGGCTGCCGGCGTGTAATATGCAGGCGTGTCAGTTATACTCCGCTGTCCCCTTCCCCCACGATACGTGTTTGAAATTTATTTTCAAGAGAGTTTCAAATAGCATGTATTTCGTACACGTTCCATGCACGCGGTTGATGATCGAAAATATTTTTGTTTTCAAAATCGTGTGTATACACTTGTATTATGAATATTTCCGATGAAACGCGGTAGTATAGAAAGTAAATGAAATGCCCGGAAGTCTTGAGCCAGTATTCGAGTGCGTATAACATACCTGTTGTTATGATACACGACACGGGCGCAATACAGGCAGTAGGTCCAACGCTATGTGCCTATGTATACGTATTATAGAATACGTTATGTATGTGCTTAAAGTTTTCGAATAATATTTTTACGTAATCACGAACCGGCCGTGTCTATATATATATGTGATAAATTATTCACCGTCGACATTTCTCGGGGAATCGTTATTGAAAACCTCCGCGTCGTCGTATAGGTATGCGTACGTTAAAAATGACGGTAAAAGTTTCATAAATCGAAACGTGCACGTCTACTGCACATGCCATATTATTATTATTATTATTGTCGTGGACGACGTGTTGCGGTCTTTCGGACGATACATCAATCGCACACACGTCTCGTATCGGTTACAATGTTGCGTGTGTTAAAAAAAATTAATTTATATAAAATAGAGAAAATCGCTCGTTCGGCGCATCGCACGCGCTACGACTTCATACTCCGCGTTGATCATAATATACTCGTTACGTAAATCTTGTTCGCGTCGTCCCTATAGTGCCCGTGCTATGTGCGACGTCCGAGCGGGCAGACGCGACGAGATTCCCGAGGATCCAAAGCAGCTCCGCGAAAATCCGACAGAGAAAAAAGAATTTCCCGCGGTGTCTCTGCAAAGGCTTACGTAATAATAATAATAATAATAGTACTATCTAGGTGTACGCGCATCGAATTACTATTCACGAGAGATGTTATTACTGCGACGGAACAATGACTTTTTTGTCGCGTACGTGGAAACGATTATCTATACAAGAGCAGCGATTGCGGCTCTTCACGACAAAGCGCAGTGACGTACACTCTAACGAGGGCAGGGGGACATTGAGCATTGTCTTTTGTTTTAATAACGTTGTTTGTAAAATACATTTTTTTATTGCCGCGAAACAAGGTAAAACTGTATTATAATGTGTTAAATGCAATCACATAAATTTAATCAAAACTGTTCTATTTACACGTACATAATATTATACGTGAATTAGAAGTGTACCGTATGACCGGAGCTGTCGCGCATCGTATAATAGGCATATTTTTGTTCGTAATCTAAAACCCATCCCTTATCGACGTGTCCTGTAAACACGAACGACGGCGCACTTTATAACGCAATAACGCAGCGCGCGCGTTTCAACGGAAACTGAACAATATATATATATATATATATATATATAATGTGACGTGTATAAACTACGGACGTTTTTAAAACGTAATAACACGGATATCGTTGGGTTTTACGACCCAAGTCCTGACGGTGTCGACGTGTCGCCGTCTCGCGTTATTCGCACAGGCTTGCTGCGTTGTACCGAGATCAATTCTGACGGACAGCACCGGACCGGAATAACGACCGAGAAAATCATGTTCGACGACAACGATTTGTCGTGTCATGGGGCGGCGCGGATGCGTAGGGTTTAAAAATGAACGATAATAATATTTTAGTATAATCCGTTGATTAACGCGACGAGATACGACGAGTACATCATATATTATAATCACGGGGACGACCGCACTCTGAGCTGCACGCGTCGCATACGATTTATTCGGAAACACTGTAACATATTTTGTCTCCGTGTACATATAGGGTTTCACGACTTGACAGATTTTCAATTCACTCTGCACAATAATCATTTACGATATTATCCACGCGTTATTACATAGTAACATGTAAATGACTCTTTCGCGACCCTCAATCAACGTGAACAATATACAGTATAGGTACGTACACTCGTCGCGTGTACCTACCTACCTACCTACCCATCGCTGTATACGTGTATGTATAATAAGTGCGCACCGTTGTGTTTTGAATTCCTGCAACAATTTCTTCCGTGCTAATTAGATACTAACATCAAACGAATCCCGCGGGATATTGTGTGACGGCGGCCAACCTAATTATTATATATACGTACATTACGCCTGTACACGCGTAACACATACATTGTACCATGCTGCGATAATATCGTAACTGTGTACTACGCGTTTTTCCCTCAAGAATATGCGAGTTTCCACGATGGTTTTTTTTTTTTTTCGGTATCTGCTAGCCCACGATATATTATATGAACGACAGCGCGAGTTCACATTAATAAAAATACTCTTTCACTTTATATAGACAACACATAATCTTAAGCGAGTAACGTTTTCCCCGTTTCGAGTTTATGCATGAAAATTCTGTTTTACATTTCAGAGGTAACGGGTTGACAAGGTAGACAGGCCTTTGAGACCGGAATACGTATATACATATATGTGTATACTATAAGTCCCGAACAAATCCCTAGTCTTGTTCTTATAACGACAAAATAATAGTAGGTACATATACTTGGGGTTTTTTTATGAGAATCAAACCACATTATATATACGCATGAAAAACATGTTTTAAACATTTAAATTAACAGTGGAAAAGGTAATTTGGTTGCAGGAGGGTATAGTATACTTTGTTTTCGGAATCGTATCGTTTTGTAATTTAATATAATTACGTTAGTTCACAGAAAACCGCATAAATCCATAGTATATTATAGTCTTATCATTAAGTCGAGCGCTCTTCAATTTGGTTAAGATTGTATAAATGGTTTCGAGACATTCAGGAATAAACAAGAAAATACTTCTTATTTTTTGTTTTTGGTAATTCTAGCAAAAAACTCTGCCTGTTCTATTGTACCTACTATTGTTGGTGGATTAATTTCGGAAATAAGAGTCATGATGAGTATTTAAACGTTTGAAATGTGAATACCTTCATAATTAGATTTTAGTATACGTCACAACACTGATGAATCGAACAAATTCGCGAAGAAAAAAGAACATTAACATAAATCCATAAAGCGCTATAAATATTATTAAAGTATATAGTGCATCGACGATGGAATTGTTTTTTCTTTTATAAAATAGAAAAGGTCACCAATAAACGGTAATAACACTCACTTTAATAGGTTTCTGATTACTGACAAATTGCACCGTCCATGTGTGTGCGTAAGTTAGTACGTCCAATGTATATTCAGAACGGCATGCAGCGCCGGCGATCATAAATTGAAAATAGGTTCACATTAACTGTAAAATATATTATGTATAGTGTGTATTGTGTTTGTATGTAATTTACCATGCATTTCAGCGTATCAGCTAATATACACAATATACATTATGTGTTGTATGCGTTAAAAGTGACATCCGGGGGTTAAAAGGAAGTCCTCGATTGACAATGCGAAATGTAATACTTCGACTACGTAAACAAGTGTGTTTGTGATTTGCGCATGTTCAGCGTTTTACTTCAAGTATCAATGTAACAAAAGAGGAATAAGTGTGATATTATAGTAGGTTGGTAGGTAGGCACTTATATGTATGACATACAATATAATATATACATACTAATATATTAGTTCGCATGTACAACGTTCGCAAATTCCTAAAAATACACTAATTTGTTTAAAAATATATATTATTTTATTTTACTGCGTACCAATTCAATATAATTGTACAACATGAAGAAAAACATTTTTATTAATAATTTAAATAACTGTTTTTTTAGTGAATCTATCTAGAATATAATATCGTGATTGTTGGATTGCAAAAATAAAACAAAAAAATCATTGGCATGCACTTATAAGTATTGACAATCATAGCTAAATGTATACGGTATATGTATGCAAGCAATATAGTAAAAAAGTATCTTATAATATTTTAAGGTATACGTATCTTGGATTTGGTAACAAACAATTTTAAACATATTCTTCGAACGTCGCAATTGGTGTATATAGTTATTTATTTTACAGTTAATATTATTTAATAATGTTTTAATGACATTATTTTGTAAACATTTAATCGATTTAAAAAAAAGTAAAAGTTTCATTTACCTCTGAACTGCTATTAAGTTAGTGTTATGTTATCTTCTTTTTATACCCTCAAATTAAACGTCATCGTTGTTAATTCTAGCAATTTTGTTGTATCGTATTGTACTGTGTTTAATGTGATTAGAGTTTTATTACGTTCAGTGTGTGTTCAAATAGCAAACATTAGGCGCTATAAAAAAAACGTTCTCAAACATTTGAATGTACCATGTAGGTACGTATACAAAACCGACGTCTTATCAATTTTGATAATGTTAATATTTTTTTCCCAATGCCTTTGTTGTTAAACATATGAGTTAAATTCAATCAGATAAATTCCGGAGTCTTATGTTTAAATAGTGCTCAGACAGTTAAAGATATATTTTGATGAATGAACAGTGCAGAGTGTAATATTTATTCATATTTTCCATCTATACGTAATTAATTGTTTATAATACGCAGAATTCATTAAAAAATATGTAACTTTATCTACAAGACTACATAAATATCAGTTGTAAAATTTAATATGTATTAATAATTAGGATTTAGGACTTCTGGAGCATGGTTACACTAATTATAATATAATCGCTGTAGTTATGTTTTATATATAAGTACCACGGTACCTGCAGTAAATAATATTTATATAATATGAAAGTATAAAGTATTTTTTCTGTTGTAAGCGTTTCACTTTTTCTGATTATTAGCTGTGCTTTGTAGATAGTTTTGCTGTTTTTCATGTTTTATCGGTACAGGAATAAGTAGGTATACGCGTTTCATTATCACATATAATATATACTATACTGCATATAGTTGTATATGCCTCCTCAAATCCTAGTTGTATCTACGAGAAAACGCGCCGTGTACACGCTCTACGACTCCCTGTTCTCATAAACTACGTGTACGTATCTTGATTTTAAATTAATTTTAAACTATGTCCCTTAATAATATTTGTACAACTAGCCGTTTAAATTAGAATCTATGAACAATGTGAAATGTTCATGTACATAAGTTCATTACATCATTTCCTATGTGTTATTCTTATTATTATATATACTCGTCAAGTGTATTTCACAACGCAAGATTTGATTAAATATTTTATAAAGAAAAAGCAATTATATGAAGTATAAAATTGTTTAACTTTTCAAAACAAATATCCAGACGTTCACTTTATCGTTTCACGCGTATAGAAAGGAGGGAATCCGTTAATAAACATGTAAACAGACGCTCGCGCTGGTCCGATGACTTAATTCACTGTACGAGATTCGGTGTATATAATGGGTATATACTATAGAGATATCATTTACTGTTAAGCTTCACGTGCGTCTACACTTTAACGGCCCAATGGAGTAAATATGTAGTAGTTATGTTGTACGTGCGTGCGACGTGTACTCGTGTGTATGGACTTACTATCAATATTAATAATATGCAAGTATAATGTATTGGTCGCGCGTGCATGCGCGTTTCGAATCAACGTGATAGATCGTGTTTTTCGCGTAGGGTGAAAAAAACAAAACATAAAAACGAGAAAAACTCGATCCGAATATGCGTAAGAACGTGACCGCGAGCGTATATTACATAGGTACATTTGCGAAATAAATAATAATAATACACGTAGTTTGTTACGAAAAACAAATGAGAATAAACGAACGAAAATGCCGTCGTTCCGATCTTCGGTTCATACAGCTGTACTCGAACGGCGAAAGGCTGTTGTTGCCGGCCCCGTAGAAGATACAGGTACACATATATTATTACACTGCTTTCACCGAACTCGCTTTCCAAACCGGATGTGCCGCGTGGCAATAATAATAATTATTATATTCGCTTCCGAATAGCCGGGCACGCGAGCACCCCGGACTTTCCCGCAGTCGCGTGGGCGCCCGCAGCAGACTCTACAGTAACTGTATGATAATTAATAGCTAATAAGTAAACGCGATAACGCAACGCTTGTATTAAGTACGTTTATTGTGCTTTACCGATTGAAATATAAATGAATGAATTTTTTTCCGTTTGTTACTGCAATAATAATATTAAATTCTGTACCTAGTCCGTAGGCTCGAGAAACGATTACGATCCTGCGGGCGGCAGAGGCTCGGGTTCCTGCGACTTTTTTTTTTCAAAATTCTCTTCCACCCCTGCACGACTTGCTCAATCCGCGATGAATGACAATAAAAACGCCTCTTCGGCGCTAATCGAAACAGTATATTATTAAACTCGTTTATTCCGTATAGGAATTATTATGATATCCTCGTGGCTAACACGTATCGTGCCACTACGGATGAATCGTGAGAAGTCCCCGAGTTAACGCAGAGACATTGCCTTTTCGATGTATAAATTATAGATAACTATTATAATATACGGCATACCGCACTATAAAGTACACCACGTATATGGTTTACTCATTATTGGAACGAGTCTTGCGACTGAGTAGCAGCACGTACACGCGGCGTGTTCGGTTCGCTGATTCGCAGTTGTTTTCGAAAAGTAATGTCAAATGTTATTATAATTGCTGGGCACTGGGCGCGATTAACGGAACACCCGCACGCGAGAAAAAAATGATTGTTCGTCTCGAATCATTTACAAGTTAAACCATTGATTATAATAATGGTAGTACAAGATTATAAATATATTATGTAATTGGTTGTTTGTTGCGATCACGCGGTGCGGCTATTCGTTCTGCGACAGTTTAATAAAAATTAAAAGCTCCAAATGTGTGCGTAGTACGTACACAATATTGAACGTGTACGACTGCAATACGAATATCATACACGCGTATTTCGGTGTACGCGTAAAAATTGACGATATTGCAGTATACACATTACACATTTGTGTTACAAATCCATTGCAGTCCTTTCGAGCGATATCCGTCAATCGTATCGTTCCGTGTATATTTTAAAGGTAAATAATAATACGTACCTATACACACTGTGTCGCGTGTGTGATGTGTGGGCCAACGCTACCCACTCGCCCGTCACACCATCGGTGCGTATTACGGATGGTACGTGTCCGTATACAGTGTTTACGCACGAATGTCACGTTCTCGCGTTTGATGACAATCCTGCACATATAATAATATATTTTGATAATAAACCAAACTGATGTTATACTCATAATGCACACACATACGCATACATCCAATGTACACGTAAAAATATAAATATATTCCGTATACATCAAGTTTGTTTGCTTGCACACATCGAGTATACGGGGTCGTCCGCATTTGACTTTATGCGTTACACAGTTTTCAATGTACCTCTAGTCCCGTAACGATACATTCAAACGACCCTGTATGTATAATATTATATTATATAGACGTGTGTGGACTTCGTGTGGGCAATGTACCGCTATCTTTATCGGATAAACTCATGTTATAATTATTATATAATAATTACTATTTATTATTTTTTAATCGTTCGTCTATATGCCGCTAGCGCACGTGTTTATATTTTATTTTTACCGCGGGTCTATTATATTATTATTATATTACTATTATATTTTCCGTACTAAACAAATAACGTACATGATATTATATTTTTATTGTATTGGTCAGTCAATGGACAAAAACATTGCGTGGATACGGTTAGAATAAAATATGATGTTGATCATCCCCTTGTATAATAATGTGTGTACATAGCGATTTTTTAACGTTTTGTCGAGAGTCGATTTTTGCGTTTTTTTTTCTTGCTACACACACTCCGAAACTAGTCGCTATTATTGTAAAAAATTTGTTTTTGTAATCCTTCAAAAGGTACACTCTATTTGTTTTAGATTTTTTATAACTGTTTTTTTCTTATTTTCAAATGCCTACGCCCTAAAATCGTTTTTCATTTATTAGTACAGGACTGGAATAGTTTACCAAGTCTACGTAGTATAATATGAATATAAATTGTTGAACTAGATTCTAGAACATAGTTTATTATTTATAATTATTTTAAGTTTAGAAGAACGGTATATACATAGTCCAAGGATAAATGTCGAGACGTATTCCCTCTACTGCTAATCAGCTTATATTATCTTATCTTAACTTTGAACGCTTATAAATTGTTAATTACATTAGTTCAATAATCGATACACCAGCAATGCATTTTCAGCAAGCTTCTCTGTGTCGAGAGATTAAAATATAGAGAGTAGATTATGTTATCGACAAAAAATAAGGCAGTAACCCCGTGAAAAAGGAAAAAAAACGTTTCTCCTTCTCCAAAATTATAATAATACATTATAATTTATAGTCCATCATACAATTTACCTAACAAGTATTATTCTTCCTCTATGGTTTCAATTTATAAATTGGTTTGCAGCCATCTTCCATTATTCTCTAATATCTGCTTTCATTTTCATTCCTACGTACGAGTCGTATCCGTGGTCCTTTATTATTTGTTGAATATATTCTAATATTGGTCTTTCCCTATGGTGCTTTCCCTCTACGTTTCCTTCTATAATTAGTTTTAACAATCCTTCGTGTCGCATTGTATATGGCCTATATATTCGTTTCGTCTTCTAACTATATTTTTCTACAATAACTTTCATTCTGATATTCTTTCCAGTACCTCTTCATTGGTTGTTCTGTCCATCTAACTTATCCTTAACAGTCTCCTATAACACCACATTTCAACCGCTTCTATTCTTTTTCATTCTACCATTGTTATTGCCCAGGTTTCATATCCATATAGGGCTATACTCCATACATATTATCTTCAATATATTTTTTTCTTGTTTTTTGACTAATGTTTCTTGATGTAAGTAGAATTTTTTTTGTTGTTAAAAGCTATTTCGGGTTAACAGATGCGTTTTATTATTTAACTGATATTTCTTTCATCACTGCTGATTGCACTTCCCAGGTATATGTAAATTCATCCGGTTAAACTACATACCAAAAAAACGAAAAAGTTATAGCAATACGGTAAAATCAGCTGTGAAAACGACAAACAAACTTTTAAAAATCGCACCGTAAAATATTATAATAATATGCGAAGTTCTCACAATAAATATGTTGTACATGGTTTTCATAACGCGCATACTATATATATTACTATAATATTATGCGATCCGAATACGTCTGGTTAATATTGTAACGTCGTTCCGCCATCCGTCCGTGCTCGCCATCCTGTTGGTTTATTATTCTTTGTTTTACATTTTCTCCAATATAATATCTCCGAACGTTCCGGACATCGAAATCGGAATCATATTTTTCCACTTCCTACGACGATATCGTTGCGATAACAATACTGTTATTGATGCATATACATATTATGACTCGTAATTTCGGGATAACTTTCTTAAAAACATAGTTCAATGAGCAATATTATTCCTATTATTATTATTATTATTATTATTATTATTGTTAAGAAACAAAAATAGTCTTGGTAATATAGTATATGTAGTATATGGACGGGGATACAATATATTGAGCGTAACATTATTTACTTTTTTTTCAATCGATTCGTAAATACTTATTATGTATTACTGGTAATATATACATTATACATAATCAATGTACGATATCGATCCGTAAATAAATAATGAGGTGCTTTTAGAAATAAATAACCATCAATTAATCTAAAAGCAATAATTGTTGTTCTTGAAACGGATAACCATTATCATCGCGAACGCTGCAATGATCGAAATGTTGAGGCGAAAACACTGTAAATAAGTTTAACTTTCAAAAATATTATAATAATTAAACAACTGTGCGTGCATTTTAAATACTTCTAAAAACGATTTCCAACACGTTATATTGAGTTTTGTGCAATAAATTATAAAATAATTTTATGTGATATTTTCAAATGTGTTCATCGACAGATGAAATAACTCTGTAGAGTATATTAGATTTTCAATCATACCGTTTGTGCTCTCCAAAAGTGCTTTTACAGAAATCATATACAGAATTTTTATTTTAAAATATCGTTCTGAAGTGCACGCTGAGATAAATTATACTTTTATAAACGACGAAAAATATGATTATTCAACGAATAGACTTTTTAACGTTACAGAAGGCTATATTAGAATATGTTAATATACATATATTTTTGGGTACATCTATAATATATACATAGATATTATAATATTATGATGTATCATATCCTATAGTAAATACAATTTTGTAAAATAAAATAATCGTTTATATTGTGTATAATATTTATGAAAGATTTGGCAAACATGAAACCAATTTATAATACGCATTTAATATTTTATGTACACGACGATAGAAATAAGTACATGTATTGAATTCAAATTTCAATTACAATGGAAATACTTATATTACGTGTTGTCAATATAATAATAAATAATGCAATTTCATTTTTTTTTCTTCGGTGAATTAAAGGTTGTGTGTGTATACTAACAGAACTCTACTTCCTGTAGACTTTGATTCCAATTCCTATAAGTGGGTATTTAATGAAATAAGAGTTTAACAAAATTGCTTAATAAATTATTTCAATGTGAAAAAAAAAATTAATAAAATACGTTTTATTAAGAAATTATCGGTTTTTTCAAAAATACTTTTTATTCTTATTTGAAAAAAGTAATTTTTTTTTCCTTCGTAGTCCACCAACGCTTTTAGATTTTCTTTCTTAATTACAAAAGTTATAAAGGTTAAATTATCGCTGTAAAGTTGATAATTTAGATAAAATATTTTTTGCCCGATATTTCGGTCTCTTAATATTTCAATAAATCAATATTTTTCATAAGCTTATTTATCCCTATAAAAAATGTATATTGTATTGGGTAAGTGTATTATATACTTGACAATCATACTCCGCCGTTTTTAACTCTACTTTATAGTACGCATAACATGATTAAAAGTATGATAGAAATATATTTTTTTTTTAGTATTTTAATTGATGAAAAGGTTTCAAAGCGTAATATTTAATTAAAAGGTTGGTACGAATATTTCGATTTGAATTTGTTAAAAAATGTCAATACAGTCTTCGACAGTGCAACCTGCGTGTGTTCTTGATGTGTATATAACGTATCGATTGATTTCATTAAATTTGTAATTAAAAAAGAAGAAAAAACACGTCCCACGTACAATAGTATCTATACTGAGCCAAGTATATAGAGGGTACATTAATTATCTTTATATTAAACGCACGAAGCACGTACGTTATTAGTTGTAACGGTCGCTCGTTTGTACAGTGCGATGAAACTCATTTATTTTGTCACATTGATGGTGAACAGTACGAGTACGAGTGATAATTTTCCCGCGGAAAACCATACGTGTAATATATTGCATAGCGTTTCGGAACAAATATAATATTATGATTGGGTATTTTAGTATTTTCTCTCAGCCCGTATTTTAGCTTTGTATCGATCTTGAAAGAACACTTCGAGTATATTTTCTATAATGTACAGTGCAGTAATACTGTGCACAATATAAACTCGGGATTTATTTATACGCTACCCGCGGTGCGCATTGTATATGTTTGTACATTTTACAGAACAATAAAGCGATGGGCCGTAAAACATTACTATCGGTGTAAGTTTCAACGGGAAATTATACGTAATAATAAGAGCCGGTCATCATTTATGTTCCCCACAAAAGGTGTGATGTTTAACAAGTTTTTTATTATTATTTTATAGCGAACACTTTGAGTTTAAAGGGTTAGAACAAAGAGTATTTATGCGCGTGTATAAATAAACAAAACGGAAAAAAAAAAAAAGGAAAAATCTTTTCAATTATAATGTCCACCGCGGTTACACAGGTCTGTGTGTGTATTATTATATGTACCTACGCGTGCAACGGCAGTATATTATTATATTTTCTTCACACCGTTCATATAATGAGGCGAAAAGGGGAAAAAAATGCCAACAACACCTTTTAATAGTAGTCGTCAGACGATATTCTCTCGCCAGGAAATTATATATATATATATATATATATATATATGTGTATAGTTAATAGGGGAGTTTTTTTTTTCCATAACTATTATTTTTTATTTGGCGTTTAAAACGTAAACATGAATTTCAATAGGTGTTAAAGGAAACAAAAAAAACAAAACACAAACACAAAAGAGTACGAAGTTTTAAAAGCGACAGGCTTCCTTCTACGCATCAATATTGATTTCCGGTTTAAAAGATAACTTATAAACCGCCCGTACGTATATTATTATTGTACACAGTAGTGTAGTATTATATTTCTTCAAACACACTCGTCCGAGTATATGTATAATAATAATCATAATATCTACTCGAACAGAAAACGATTTCTCTTTTTGCAACGAGTGATCACGTGCGGTGTGTACACCCCGCACTTATTCAGTATTGGATATAATGTAATATTGTAGGTATATTGGCGTTGTTTTATCGGCGGTTGAAATGCACGATTAATATGTTATTTTTTCGGTTCGAGCACGTGAGAAAAGTTCGAATATTCGAAAATTCCATCCAAAACGCGTCGGATAGTATTACGAGAATTCTTTCGCGTTCCACGACGTCGCGACGTCGGTAACGCTTCAATATATCATTGTGCCGTATAGACATAATTTAATATTTCGTAAATACACGTCCGTTGATTTATGTAACATCGAAATGCGAACTTAATAATAATACATGATGACAATAATAGCAGTGTGTGCTTACGTATGTACTTGTGCGGTATAAAATATGTATTACTGCATGTATTTGAAAAACTTTAAATTGCAAAAGCCGCACACGGCGTTTTCACCATCAACGTCGTCGTGGCCAGAACTCGTTTCGAACGGCCACCACGCGAAAAGTTACCTCATTTCCGCCGGGTCGTTCAATTAAACTATACGGAAATCCGAACGAGGTAGTGGCGCGTTTTTTTCTTTTTCTAATTTTCTTTTTTAATACAATTATTATTATTATTTTATTTTTATACTCTCGGCGAGCACACAAATGTTACGAGTTTCGCGCGCGTGTATATATATATATATATATGTATATGTAAAATAAAAAAAAAAACCGTTTTCGTTCGGTGCGTTGCAATGCGTGCCATTGACACCGCCGACACGGCTTCACTGTAGTACGCGCCGTGATGGTGTCTGTCCATCAGCGAGTGGGCACGGTGATTAATATTAATATGCCGTACGTTTATATTCGTTTCGTGCGCGGCGTGTGAGCGAACGTGCATGCGAGTGTGTGAGCGTGTTTGCGTGCTTGTGAGTGTGTCCGTGTGCGCGCCGGGGTGACGTTCCGACCCGGTGGTTACGCGCGGAAAAATTAATTTCGTTTTATTTTCTCCGTTCGCGCGCGTGTGTTTCTTGGTGTCCGCGCGCGCGTTAAAAGTTTGGACGTAAAAACGGGGCGGAAAAAACTTCGCAATGACCAAAGTTTCGCCGCGCGGTCGGAAGAGACTAGCATCACATTGTCCCTACTAATTATATCCGCGCGCTCGCCCGAGTCAAAGGGTCCTTTGGGGCATCGGTGCCCGTTTTTCCTCCTCGATGAATTCTTTATGGGATTGTCGGGATATATATATATATATTTTTTTTTTTTTTTGTATACGCGCGCTGCGGGTTTTTCTATATTTTCTGCGGGAAAAAAGTTTATCTCGTTATACTCATAATTATGTTTTTTTTTTTTCCTTAGCCACGACCGAGACCAACCTTTCACATTCCAATTGGGCGTGGGACAAGTGATCAAAGGATGGGATATGGGATTGACCAAAATGTGCGTCGGCGAGAAGAGGCGACTGACCATTCCGGCTGATCTAGCGTACGGCGACCGCGGAGCAGGAAATGTCATCCCCGCAGGTACGACGACCACAATAATAGAATATTTTTACATCTACATTCATCTGCTGGTTTTAAGAAGTATAACATATGCCCGTGCTTATAGAACTCCAAGTCTACAAAACTTTCTCATCTCATACATTGACAGCTGTAGAAGGGTGGCTTATAGGTATTTTCACGTTCAAATGTTTGAAACCTACAAAATGACGAATATAATTTTAAATTAATACTTTTATTATTCATAATATTTCTAATTTTACTAATCAGTAAACACCCTACGAACATTTCGCGTCCCTGGGCATCCGTGTACATGGTGCTCATGGTTACATCAATATGTACACAACCACGGTATTATGCCTGGTATTATGTATACTACGTATGTAAAAGATTCGATGATGTTTCGGCGACACTTGCAAGAATAAATAATAATAAATAAAACATAACCTCACAACGCAATTATATTATAATAAAATAATTCTTACACGCATCGTCAAAAATTGATAAAGATAACCTATGCCTTTGTTTGTATTTTAATGTATACTAATTCGTAAAATTGTTTTCACCATGTAGTATATCATATTATTACATTTTCCTCGGTGGCCAAATTGTAACCGTCCCTTTTTTCTTTTTTCGCTTACATAATATTTCATCCTCCTTATTTAATTTTCTCTATATATTATCAGAACGCCGCCACCCTCCACAATAAATAGTCTCCCGACTCCTTAATTATGCATGGATATATAATTTAATTTGATTGGTTGTCATCAACTGTAATAATAGGTGTTAAAACTTGTGATTTTCTCTGTTGTACAACTACATTATTCATAAATTGATCCGAGTAAAACCTTTAAATATCTGAATTCTTTATGTGTAGATATAATATCTCCATATATCTCCATGTCATTAGCACTGACTTTTAACTTATTATTTTATTTGATAATTAACGCAACAAATAAGTATTCAATCTCACCTGTATATCACTCATATTCGTAGTCCTTAATTTAATGGTCAAATTTTGAAAGAAAATCCGATGATTTTCGAAGTTGCGACGTACATTTTATATGTATTAAATGTGAAACTTTTTGATGAGTGATATTTGACGTTCGTTTGTTCTGTCAACAGGAGCTACTTTGATTTTCGACGTTGAACTGTTGAGCGTCGGTGACCAAGCACCCACCACGAACGTCTTCAAGGAAATCGACCAGGACCAAGACAAGCAACTGTCGAGGGACGAGGTCAGCGAGTACCTTAAGAAACAAATGGCTGCGGCCGAAGGTGCGGAAGGCGGCGATGACATCAAGCAAATGATGTCCGACCACGAGAAGCTCGTCGAAGAAATATTCCAACACGAAGACAAGGACAAGAACGGGTTCATATCGCACGACGAATTCACCGGACCCAAACACGACGAGCTTTAAGGAGAAGTCATCCGAAAACACCAATTACTTACATTAATTATATCAATATACGCGTGTGTATATTCTGAATAATTACGATAATTATTGAACAACCTCGTTAGGATTAATATCAAAGCGGAAGTGCTAGTGTTTAAGTGTGGGGTACACCAAAATTATTTTTTTTCTTATCATTATTATTATTATTATTGTTTTTATTTTGGGATTCCCCCAAAAAAAAAAAACTCTCATGAGAAATGTTTTTTTTTCTTTTTACGAATATTATATAATTATATTTATTTGATACAGACACAAAACTATAATTAGCATCTTTTCATCTTTATATAGTCGTAATTGGACTACTTCTATGGTCCGCTAATTTTTTTTAATTGAAAACTTTTGTAAGAAGACTGTTGAAATAAAAATGTTTTTATATATATGCATACAAGTAGCGTGTAGCGTTTATTATTATCATTATCATTATGTTGACGTGTATTTTACCTATGCGGTCTTACCGCCGTACATGGTATTACTACGTATAAATACGAAGGATTGAAAAGAAAAGGAAAACATTAAGTACCTATTCATCAACAAACGTAATAGGAACCAACGTACGTCAAACTTGAAACTTTTCAACGTTTACTACGGAAAAGCTTATATATTTTATTGTGAGTGCCGAACTTTTGATATCAACTTTTGTTTCTAATGGCGTGCCACTCGCGTTTAAAATGTACCAGCCATATCGTGTACAATCGAATACGTAAAGTATAGCGTATAATATACGTGGGGCGTAAGAATGATGATTTATAATAATTTATCTTACGTTCGTAACACGCGTTCATCCGCGTGTGTAACGTCGAAATCGATTTTCATCTCCGGGCGTCATTGTTGTATAACACGTGTGTAATATTATCGTCGCACAAATAGCCGGACAAATCTAAATGTCAATCAACTGTGCGGCGCGGAGTGTCTAAATGTGTACAGAGTATGGTAAATTTAAATTTTTTGTATTTACATGCACGTGTATAGTGTAATAATTGAACGGTATAGGACGATGCGAAGGCAGCGCGAAAAACGAAATGAAAAAAGACAATTGACGGACCGAACGGACGGGAAAAAATTCAATAAGCTATACCATGCTGTATAGTCCCTTTCGATGCGCTCTCGGGCAAGACCAAAGCGTATAACGTGTACGAGCCAATTGACTGTAAAAAACATTTTGAAATAAAAAATAAATATAAAAAAAAAATGCACCCGTAGATAACTTACGAGTACACGCAATAGTATGTGACGTATTACCTTAGATGTACCATTGAAACGGATGATATTATTGCACGGTCATACCGTTATTATGATGTATACGATATTTCCGTTCGAAAACGACTGTATGCGATATATTATTATTTATACGTAGATACAAATATTTTATTATATTTTATGATAACTGCCTCAATCGTATTATTACCATCCCGTGTGGCAGCCGAATGTTTCTGGACGTCGAAATCTCGATCCTGTGTACCCATAACTATATTATTAATTAGCATAGTGTTGAACGATAATTTCATAATCCGCGAGATGATATAAATCAACATTTTCCGTGGGTCGCGTTCGGTTCACTTCGTATGACGTCCGTGGCTTACAGAAAAACTTCGATCGTATCGCCGGCTAACAATACTATATTATAATTGTGCGATTTAAAACTAATCGTATGCGGCATGTATAACGGCAAAATAAACAATGGGCGTAATTCAATACGATATTTTGGGATGGGCCCGATTGAACGGTATAGATATAGCATCATATTAATTTATTATCCAAAGTATATATCACATCGTATGCCGAGAGAGTGAGAGCGGAAGCAGATGTAAATTATGAATATCATCTCAATACCACAAATCACAAAACGCTTTGAAAACGAATAATGTGACTTTTATGAATGTTTTAAATTAAAACAATGTCCTTAATACGAACATAATACAACATATTGTGTACTGCTCGCAAGTATATACGATGTTATATTATAATACAATTTAATGAATAATAGCTATACACTGCTACAGTATAACTTAGAACCGAAAGATATTTGACAAAAAACCCAAAGAGACGATTTTATCGATAATTTACTACAAAACGAGTTAGGCTCGCAGTCGTGGAAAAATTACCAGTATCGCAATTATCAATTCTCAGCCAATCGGTGTAGATCAAATTTTTAAAAATCTAGGAGTTTGCGACTTACCATCACCGGTCGAAACAAATACTTCTTTTATCAGTTGAAAAATGTGCATGTTTATGAAACCCGTGGTGACCGAACTAATAAATGACTGTCTTTGAACGACTTAGTTTCGGCCGAATATTATTTATTCAATATTACGTTCGTCGTTTGTTGTTTAATCGGAGAATGTGTCCTCGCGTGCTGCGGATTTCCGCCGAACGCGCACACCGCGGATACGTGCGCCGGCCGTGTAAACTGTAAATAAGTGTATGATGCACGTATACGTATAGATGTATTTTAATATTATTCAATCCGCACATAAATACGAATTATGCACAAATCAATAATATATTGTTCGCAGCCAACGCCGAATCTAGGAAATTTAGCGCCCGGTGCCAACCAAAAGTTATTAGCAGGGCTCGAGACTTATAGCACTAAAAAATCATGAAATATGCTCTATTACATGCACCGAAAAAATGTAAAATATGCGCTATAATATGCACTAAAAATATGAAAATATGCTTTAAAAATTATTTATTTAAAATTTTTATTTAGACATTTATGAATTTATAATTATTAAAATTTAAAGAAACATTTTTATATAATTTTACAGTTATAATTTTCTACAAATAATGACTAAAAACTCTTTCCTGTTCCCATTAATTTGTATGTGTAAAATTTTGTCAATCTGTAAAATATAATTATTTCAAATCAATAAATCATTAAAAAGTAACTTACAGTTTGTACCTTCATAATGGCACTGTATTATTATGTGTTTCCGAATATTTTCAAACTTGAAAGATCTTCTGTTATTGCTTTTTAATGTTTTGTACACGGAAAATGAGCGCTCTACATCGACCGATGTGATGGGAGCGTACTTGAAGTAAGGAATATCACGACTAGAAATGTCTTCTGGAAACTCGTTTAATCCTTCAATGTCTCCAGTACTAAACTAATCGATTACGTCGTTGTAGATCGGAACAGTCTATAATTATTGGGTATATAAGCAAGTATGGTCGAAGTCGATAACAGAAACAACATTAAGATAAAAGATACGATCAACACAATATTGACTTGCATTGGGATATTTTAGGAATATTTTTTTCAATCGACAATGAGTTTTATAACGTCCCAAAACTGTCGATCACTGATGAGTGGTTGAAACATGTATTTTTGCAGGACTGAGTTATCGATTTTTACATTAATTAGCAATAAATAGCAAAATAGTTGAAAAAATAGCAAAACCTCTAGAATATGCAAAAATATGCACTAAAAACTTTTGGTATTGAGTTCATTTTTGTCTGAAATGGATTTATTGCTTACTCTGCTATCTTTTCATAAACTACAAAAAAATATGCAAATGCTACAAGTCTCGAGCCCTGGTTATTAGTAACGCTATTATATTATTACTACTACCGTAATTCACACGATAACATTATCATGTGCATCGTGTCTGAGAACTCACAATAAAAGACGGTCGGAATAATTGTGTTTTTTTTTTTTTTTCTTAATTTCGATCCGAATCGAAGCTATTGATTTCTTTACAATGTTTTGTTATTCTTTTCTGAAAACGATTTTTCCGAAGATGGTAAAAAAGTTTAAAAAGCTTTACGCGACATCTCTATGTATATTATATATATATTATATATATATATATAATATTATATATATATATATATATATATATATATATATATATATATATATATACGGATGGAAATTGCACAGACAGTTTTCTTTCTTCCATCACGACAAAAGAATCAGGAACGGTGGAAGGAGTGTAAAAAACACGATTTCAACTACAATATACTTGACTGTATGTTTTGACAGGCTGCAGAGTTCCACTCATAATCGTTTTTCGAATACAATTATTTGTCAATTGCTCTTCAAGTTTATAAACATCCACCCCTCCAGTAGCGCAAGACTCTACGCTTGCACGAAGCTCCAATATCACGGTCTCTTATATTTGTTTGAACAACGTTATTGATCAGTTAACACATATAATAAATGCATTCATGTAGATAGTATTTGTTTGAGATATCACATAGACTGCAATATTATATGTATGCCGTATACACGTTACACTTTAATTTGTTTGGAGTGCAATCGGTTTTGAGGGAATACTTATTATCATTTCCTTTTTATCTTTTTGGGTTTGACAGTTATAAATACATGTATATGTATACAAGGTGAAGTACCCGGCTTCGCACGAATCAGTCTTAGCCGGGGCATTGGTGTTAACCGATTTCTACTTTACATTATTTAAACCTTAGACATGTTTCGTTAACTGAATTACTTTTGGTTATAGATTATAATCGGTAAAAAATTTGTTGCGCAGAACAGTATACGAATTGGTCGTGAAATTTGCATAAAAGAAAATTAATCATCCCAGACACAACATTTTTCAGAATTCCTTTCCTTTTACACGCATCTGGAGTAGGTATTAGAAGGACCACTAATAAAAAAAATATATATAACAAAGCATAGGTACATGTATAGATATTGAAAATTTCAGCCCAGTCGGCTGGCTTGTTTTTAATTATGCGCCGTCTTTGTGAAATTTCGTCAGTAAGTTCGTTTGCCAAAGTTACAGTAGAAGAGAAAATAATATTACTGCTTCCTACCTTCTATTGACGATATGAAACATTTTTCTGTTTAAGACAATCGATCATATTACGTACGCTAGTTGGATACAGCAGTCAAGCTAAACCGTTTAATCACCATGGCTGTTTGGAAGGAACTCGCAGCAATTTATTATAACCCCGAATAAATGAATCACTTTGCGAACATAGGCGCCTTTTCAGCACTCCACGGTGCCAAATACAAATAACCGTACAATTTATATAAGTTTTCAAATATCAAAACGGTTAAATACCAACGTTTCGGGTGGTGTCTGGTGACAGTTCAATCACTCGAACCTTGTTCGATTGTTTTATGAACTATTATGTTATGCTGTACGATTAAGTGACAGGAGGGCAAAGAATTTCTCTGTTTGGTTTTAAAAAACTGATTGCCGCCGCCGCTCGCGGGATTTAATATTACAAACATCAACATCGCGTTTTAGATTCAATTACGATGATTTATGAGTACATTACGTTATTATTGTTCTCTGTTCACAAATATTACGCAGCGATGCATTAATAGTACTTATACAATCAGTCAGTCGTGGCTACCGGATTCGATACACATCGTATAATTGGTTGTATTACAATAGCAGAAAATGAAATGTAATTATTTAACGATTTCATAGCAAATAACAATATGTTATGTAATAACACTTGAAATTGATTGCCGTTTAACTATTAATATGAACATTATGAATCTTTATTCTTCTAAAACCAATAAAACATTTGCCTACTGTATACTTTAATTTGAATTGTAAACAGAAACATAGTACACAGCATAATGAAGCTATCGTATATTAGCTGTAGATTACCCACATAAAATATTTATTTCGGATATTTTTCATCTATTTTCGTATACTGAAGCCTGGAGGTCCCTAAAATATTATTCGAGTAATCGAAAATTTCAATAGATTAAGATTTGAGCTATTACGAATTGACTGTTCACGCATATAGCGAATAGCTTCGATTTGTATACATAGGTAAAATACGCGGTTATATTATCATTGTATACGGTGCCTATATTCAAAGATCTGATGAATATAATTATATTGAATCCGCACTATGTATTATGTTTAAGCACAGCTATACGCGTTTAAGTAAACAATATTATTTTACGGAACTTCGTACAGCAGAAAATACATTAACTAAAATTTCAGCGAATAACAACTCAAAATAGAAGCTCAATACTTTTTTTTTCACACATCTAATCATACAATATTGCGAATCGTATGCTTCTACCTAGACCAAAGATAATCTGAAAATTACAACATGTTTTTTTATAATCCGTGACTATACAGGTTGCAATGATGTCTGTCACGATAAACACTGCTCTGTGTGGAATTGACTGCAGTTCCGTAACCAAAATACAATTCCGGTTTCCGACGATCGTAGGTGGATGGGTGATGGGTGTAAGCACATTTATCGACTACACGTCTACACGCGTATACTATGTACGAGCAGGGAAACGAGAAAGGATAGTATAATATAAAAACAACAAGTTACGTCACCCGGTTGTAGAAAGTGTAGACTGCCCGGTGTGACGTAGGGGAGAGAAAGCGCGATGATGATAGTAATGATAGTATAACAATGATCACTATATATAATATAAGATATGTATAATAAGTATAACATGTATGATATTTATCTATTTATAACCAAATAGATACACACAGATCAGTACGGAATATTAAAGGTATAAAGATATATTAAGTCCTATAATATATTATAGTAATATTGTACTTAAATAACTATATTAATCAAAATAATACTAAAAATAACAATACTCACACTATATCTTGAACTTACTTAATACTAGTGGTACTAGTAACTAGTTTATATAATAGAAAGAAAGTAAAGACTCAATGGTCGGGTAAGTTATCCGGATGGATAAATAATATTGCTGTGTTGGTCCTTTGAACTTGAAACCATAACTCTCGAAAAACGATTCAAAATTAAAGTGATCTGGTGTAGATCAGTTTATATTTCTAAAGATGGTTTACATACAGTTGCAGAACTAAATTTTTTAATGAGGTATAACTTTTAATCGAAAATTTTAAATGCATTTAATCAGCACAAATGACATAAAAATATTTTGAAAATTATGAAATGTCTCTAAAATGCTAATATATTATTATATAATTTTCAGACACAATTTCCCATTAAAAACTTCCCGTGATTGTGCGATGATCGGAGCAATCCTTGTATATGGTCAAAATCGTTTTCAAGGACAAAAATAGATAAAAAAATACACATCTTTGTAAAACTCTTTTTCACTCACTTTCTCGTTTCACTATGATTCTAAAAAAAAATTAAATTAAAATGAGAAACACTAATACTAGCAATAAACTAAGTAGGTATACTAATAACAACACACATACATGTACATGAGCGTACGTATACATATATATATATATATATATATATGTAAATCACACGCATGCCATGTATGTACACATAATAATATAATGTATAATATATATACTCGTATTATTTACATGCGAGCTGACCACGCGTATATATTATGCATGTACGTTCTCATCTCCGGTACTTTTCTCCGTACTCTCTTCGCGGTCGTGTGTTGCAGTGTACTTAAATAAGTGCGCCTATACGTAATATTACAGCTGCGTGTATACCTGTACTGTATAGTATTATTATACTTTCTTGTTGTTTTCGCTCCGAACCTCACGAGCGAACCCACTCACCTGCTAGTGTACCACGCGTACGTATAAATAAATAATTACATCGATATGCATTTTTTTCTTCGGTTTACGCAATACCGCCGCCGGACGCGGTAAGTTCCGAATAGAAATGTCTACGGGTAATACGAGTACGTATGTCATAAAGCGATATCTGGCCGCTGACGCACCGGTGTTTACGTAAATCCTGTACGGAATAGAAATCACGTTTACGTATAACGCGTACTTGTATAATAAATTATGAACCATCGACGAGCATCACCGACTCGAAATGATCTCGATAATTCCGGGTATACGATTAATATATACAAGAAGCGTACATATGATAAACACAGCTGGCATATTACGAGCGCGGTATGACGAGAAAATCAAACTGAAGCGAACGGTAGAATATACCGCACCATACGAATCGCTGTGATTTCGAATAAAAATTATAAATCGAACGAAACGACCGAATAACTCGAATGCTTCGGTTGCAGTTTAGTTCGATAGCTGTGAAGCCATAATATAGAGTGGGGCGGTAAGTTGTGGTTTTCAACTTGACTGTACAATACTATATAATGCGAATGCATGGGTTGACATTTTAAAATATTTAAATACAAATATAGCTGGTACCAGTGTTTAATATACGTATATATATTATATTATATAACATTGCATTGTATTATAGTCATTGTTTCAATACCAATGAATATTTATGGTGATTTGAATTCCGTTGATCCGAGTAAAAGAAAAATTAACAAATACTTTAAAATGTTAATTTCCTTGATTGCAATTAATGAATAATCTTTATTATTTTGAAAGTCGTGCAATAAAATTAACGATAATCACTAAAAGATTTTTTGACCCCGATATTGAGTTACTATCTATTGAACTAATATTATTTTACACTAGCAAAATTTTTTTCTGCTATCAATAAATTACAATAAGTAATAAACATCATTGATAAATAGACAGAAAATGTCACCAATAACAGGAAAAACAGAATGAAGAAACCTCCCAATGGAGACACTTCGTCGAGAAGTTAATATTAAAAATTTATAAACGTCAACAATTCTTCAACTGTGCAAGCGATGGCATATTGCAGTCGTGAAATATTTTACGCCCGAAGCAATAATTATGTCTAATGTAACGACATCTACGACATTTCATCATGACAACGTTAAACGTTAAATTCTACGAATAATACCAACATTTTTGCAATTAACTCTTAATCTAATAGCGTAAGCACGTGTCCATTTTTCCAACGTTACGTCTATTGCTTTCAAATAATAACCGAGCACGACAAGTCGAAAAATAATTAGTATAGTGAACTCGTATTGTATTTTACATGATCATATATTAAAGCGTGACGAGAAAAAGCACTCGAGACTCAATAAACGTTTTAGAAATAATATAATACAATAAATGAAGTATATTATTACTGAATATTACAGAATACAATCAAATACGAACGTGGACGAGGTAATTACTTTACGTGATCGCGTCCCATTATCCAGAGATACCCATCCTTGGAGATTTATATCACAGTCGGGTATTCAGAATTTTCTCTTCAAACGTTTAATAATAGTGAAATATAAAAGAATAAATTAATTGCTTCAGTGTCCATAACTTTTACGGCAAAAAAAGTTTATAAGTTCTTTTTCCCCGGGGCACATATTTTTGCATACACTTCGCGTCGGTGGAGATTATTAATCACCGCATGCTCGACCATGTCAGAAATTATACATTTTTGTTTCTTGTACAGCAGATGTTCAAAATGAGTTTAACAACTGCAAGACATAATTTATCAACTCTGCGACTGTTTTATTCGATTGTACTATTTACTACAACAGCGTTTTCTCTTTTCGGAAGTATAATATAGATGTATACCTATTTAATATTGAGTTGAGTTGAACACAAATATTGTAGCTATCAAATAATGCGGTTCCAGGGGCCCCAGGGAGTGGCAAGGAGAGGAAACTCCACCGGTAGAATAGAGTAACGTAATAAATAGCTTTTTTGTCCATATGAAATATGAGTTATTACAAAATTGAATCTATATATGAGTGTAATACATTCGTTTACCCATACCCCGGAGTTTCCACACGAGGACGCTCTTGATAGGAGGACACTACACGTGCACTTTTATCCCATGTCGAGGCGAGCAAATCAAAACGATAGTGTGATTATACAGACAATGTTCTGTGTATATATCATTCATGACCTACGGTATCAGGATACATCTAATGCGATTTAGTGATAAGAAAAATTCATTTGGTGAATATCATTGCGCATATTATGACCTTTTTGAGAACTAGGAGCCATACGAGCTCTGGACATGATGTATAAGTTATAGGTTATAACCAATAGCTTTATAGTACATAACCTGTGATTCATAATTTTAATCACCCTATTATTAATATTGATAGTCGGAAATTTTCGAAATTCAAATCTATAATGAACCGATAGCACTGAACTGTTACCCACACCTCAATGTCGATCACTAAATCCTCTCAACGGCCAAAAATCGCCTCAATTGGTCATATGCCCAAGCAACGTTCATCAAGTAAGTTCAACACCAACTCAGCAACTCAATACTTTCAAAATTCCTAAGCCCATATTGCACCTACTTCATTTCGATTATCTATATTTTAGGAATAACTCACCAAAAATGCACTGACCAAACAAGTCCCATAATCCTGTCACTATCCAAATTTCAAAAAATTCATCTGCCTAAAAAATAAGTGGAGTTGATCAAAAGCTAGCTTGAGCCCCCTTCAAATTTGTTGGAAGAATGTGTATTATAAATGTATAACCTATACACGGTATACGGTAACATTAAATTAAATCTTGTTAATATTAATAAAGTTTGAAATACATAATATCTACATTTTATAGCACGGGACACGCATCTCATTATTTCGGTGTCCGCGGCTACCAATATTAATGGACAATTAAGTAAAAAACATAACATTTTAATTTCGTGTCACAACCATGTTAGAGAGATGTATAATATTTGGTGTTCATATTATATTACTTTTCCACCGATAACCTGTAGTCGAGTAAGTATTGGTGAGTTATTGTTGTTATGAGTTGATGATACATATTCTTGTACGGCTCGCATGGTAAGATATTCATTATATTTGGTCCATTTGACACTGTGAGTTTTACATGCCTGCTGTGTAGAGACTCTCTAATTAAAAACTGTTTTAAATCGTGCTACTACGTGTGGTGACGGCGGCGAGTACTCTCGCTCTCTCCCGCAGTCCGTTGCAGTGTTGCCCCATAATTTACTCATCAAAATTACTTATTGCGCTACTTGAGTGGTGAGGTGCGACTAAAATAAATAAATAAAATACACCAATAAGTACGTGAAATAATTAATTTTATCGAATCATCTCGTGCGATTTCAACGTAATGAAATGAAAAAAAAAAATGAAAACAGCATACAATACTAGCGTTATTAATTATTTGTAGACAATGATATTACGTTGACGGGTATTTGTTTAACAGAAAAATCTGCGCTTCGGACGTACACACCGCCGTTTGATCGTATTACTTGTACGTTTATACCAGTGGTCACCAAATGGCGGCCCGCGAACACACTTTATCCGGCCCGCAGACAAGGAAAAAAAAGTAAAAACCAATAATAAAATACGAATAAGCTTTGATGGCAAACTTACTTGCCATTTTTCCCACTCATTTAACCCTTTCTATCTATATTATAACATTGCTGTTAATTTGTATTTTATTTTATTTTATTTTTTCCATTTATTATTTTTTATTTGTATTACACTTTTGCTTCATTACATTAATATGTTAAAAATATTTGTTTGGCTATTTTGACGGCCCCCGAAAATTTTCAAAATTCCCGATTCGGCCCTCCGAAAATATTAATCGGCGACCCCTGGTATATACTATACAGTGTACAACAAGCGGACGAACAATAACTGACTGAAGTCGATAGGCGGTCGGCGGTATAGGTGTTAACGGTAACCAATTGTATTGTAACGACCATCGCGGTATCATTCCGTCCCCAACCCCCCGAAACGGATTTCTATTTATTAAACGCGGGAGAGATTTTTCTCTAATTGAAAAATTAATTCCTCCCGCACGGGTCGTCGCGTCACCGCGCCCACGCCGCCGTATGTACATTTATACATTTGTATAATAGCCACGCGATGTTATTACTGTTGCATACATAATTTATACGTACACAGCCAGGCGTAGATCATGTTACGGCATAACAGTGTTAAACTCTCACTCGCCCATATCATCGTTTCCTTCTGGACCCCGCGGCTTCTTCTGTGCACGCGATCGACGGCTACGACGGCGTGTTTCCTGTACCGGACGTATACAACATAGGTGGCACATACGTGCGACAATCCGTCTCGTCGGACTTAGCGAAGTCTTTTTTTTTTTTTTCCTCGCACGCCAACACCCGTGGTACCGATTTTATTCCGCGGCACTACCCTTGAGCACTCGATTCAGTGGCGTGTCCGAGTGTGGTCCCGAAATTAACATTTCCACGCTACGTTTGTCCCGGATTATTTTTTATTTCAGGTACTACCCCATAGCTGGGTACCGAACTATTTCAGGTACTACCTACGCTATGGTTGGGTACCAGCTGTTTAGCAGAAAGTGCGTATGGTAATTACACTACACTATAACATTGTATTTCCCTTTTAAACTTAGGAATGCTTATGGTCGATTTCTTACCACACAGTGGTAGTATAGTTAAAAATGTTTTTTTACTGATACATTAAAAACATATATCGTTGAAATGTTACAAAATATGACACATTAAATATAAATATAATACGGATCAAAAAATATAGAAAATGTGAAATATCAAATATTAAAATAGATACACGTTATAATATAATAATATGA
This sequence comes from Periphyllus acericola, assembly GCA_949715065.1. Lineage (NCBI taxonomy): Eukaryota > Metazoa > Arthropoda > Insecta > Hemiptera > Aphididae > Periphyllus > Periphyllus acericola. The sequence goes on along the minus strand of OX454265.1, from coordinate 4,773,340 downwards.
AATACGATTTAAAAAAAAAATCACCCAAGTTTTGGTAAAAGTGTATAAGAATTTAATTTTACGAAATTGAATCGGCCAACACAAAAATAGCGACATGTTGTATAATAAAGCTTGAGACAGGTAAATGAGTAAGTACTCGCAGTTACAACGATGCCTACATACGAACCTACTACATATTAAAAAATTCCCGAGTCTGCACACAACTTAATACTTATATGTAGTAGGTAGATACTAAATAGTTAGTTTAGTAGTACTAAATAAAATAAATTATTCAGTTGTTTCCTAGAATTCAAATAAATGAATACTCAATTGTAAATTTTTATTTTAATATTAATAGAGATTAAAAAACAAAAATTTATTTAATTTTTATTAATGAATTAATGTGTGTTGAATGAGGATTATGATGTGGATCGACGAAAAGAAACAATACAATTAGTTACAATAATAATAACAAGTAATATTTCACTATAACTAAAGTACAAATTAATGTAGAATAAATTGCCTTCTAACACAGTAAGTACTGAGCTTACTAAACCTGTATGACGTACACATCGACAATACTATAGAGTAGTGTAGTATAGTGTGTAGTAACAATAATGTGCGAAATGTCGATCTTATATTCAGTTGACCTCTTGACTCTGTTATGATCACGCGATTTATCATTTACAATAACAATCTGATACTAATAATATAAAGTATTAATTATATAATATTCAACAATGTGTAAAAAAAATTACTGACAGAAATAAAAAATTAATTCAACTTGATTGAAATAAATACTTCTTATTTCTTGTTTTCATAATTTTTTTATTTATAATTATTTTAAATTAACAAGTGTATATCGATAATATACCAATATACCAATCCAACAAGGATAATTTTTCGGAAATGACTAGGTGAGACTTTGGGCCCCCCTAAAAGATTAGCCCTATTTGCGACACTGGTATTAGGTACCTAAAATAAGCAAGTATCCAACTAATAGAGTTGCATAGAATCAGGGACCAAATAGTGTAGAAACCAAAAAACAGGAACCCACCTATAGTGTAGTTTGTACCTAAAATAATCAAGAACCCAACTAGTACGGTAGCAAAAAAATCCGGGATGATCCAACTTTTATAGAAGCAAATTAAAAATAAGCGACCCAAGTAGTGTTGTGCTTGAAATAATACGGGACCCATATAACTAGTGTACTATACTACTATACATTGTATTGGAGGGTGTTTGGACCCAACTCGGATTCACCGGCTTTGTGTTATTGGGTTCAAAATAATTAGGTAAATCTAATGTAATTAAATTACAAGTTGGCTGCAACTTTCTGCTTTTTGGATGTATATATTTATAAACAAAATTCTTTTGTTTCTCCTTTTTCTGCGATAAAATTTTCTTTGTCATTGAATACAACTTCGTCTCGTATGGCATATATTTTCAGTTAGGAAATTGGATTTTTCTTTTTTGTTAAATAATAAACTTCCAAAGTCTCGTCCGAACGTAAAAAATCGTGTAGGGATAAATTATGTAATAGTATACACATTATGTTAACATAACATAGGTACATAAAATATATAATAAAATCACTCTTTTCTACCAAATCCTAATATTCGTGTACGTTATGTAGTTCTATTTATGAAACTTTTTTTAATAAATTGTAAAATCCCTAGAGTATCTCATTCTTCCTTCAGCCCTACCCTTACTTTTTTACTTTCTACTCCCTCAAAAATCATAGAACTATAAGTTAGATTTATATTTCTTATATAATTAATGCTTCAAAATTATATTGATTTTCCAGAATTTGTTCATATTTCTACAAATCTTTCATACGTTTGTTATGTTCCCGCTCGTTCCACTGGATCAAATACCACTTCTTATAACAGTCGTCACTTCATCAGAAAAATAATAATTATGCGCATAATGTTACATCCAACCGTTTAATGCATCCTGTCAATTGATTTTTTTTTTCAAACATCATACATATATCTAAGAAATTATGTTGCTCGTTAATATTTTACCTACCATATTTTTAAATTGTAAAGTATTATTAGTACCATTGGTTATATAATTAATTATTATTGATTGTATTATTTTAGTTATTATTCTCTATAATCAATTGGTAGATTAGTATCTATACTATTTTAAATTATGCTTTATTGAGTTGAAAAAAAAATATTACGTAATTTGTGGAAGTTATTGACAAAGTGATTGCTCGCTCTTCTTCGAACACGGCCACCAACTTTAGTCGGATGACCGATAATATATACTTACACGCCACACACGAGTATTTAAATCCTCATCATAGTGTTATATAATATTATAAACGGTTTGGTAAAACTGTACGATATGTAACTATCACTATTATTTCGTCGATTCGGTAGGTGTCTAACTTTTCGTTTTACACGACCGTGCAGAATTCTGGCATTCTAGTTGCCGGCCATTTCTACGGCGTGGATGTTGCGGAACGTTAAACATAATACATATATATTTTTACGTTTCATTTATAATCATATTTTTTGGACGTACTGTGTTTTTCTACTTTCAACCAGCCACATTTAATCTCTCCCGAAGCGTAAACTATATTTTTGGAAAACAACATAAAAATGTCTTTATTTTTCCTCTAATTCTCTCTTTCTCTCTCTCTTTCATTCTCTAAACTTTGCTCAAACCGATAAGCGACATGAAGGCAAAAATAGAAAAAATAAACTGTTGTGGTTAAAAATTAAATCTGTTGATATTATTGATACGACCATAAAAATATACGCGCGTTCTAATTTTACAGAATACAAGTTCGTATTCGATTGGAAATTTCTAAATAAATTAATCTAATTTCGTTTTGAAATTACAGGTATCGAAAATATTACTGGCATAGTTTCACGATACTTATATGAGTTATATTGTAATCGTTATATTTATGCAGATGTGCTTATCGGATACTATAAAACTAAAACCACTGCAGCGCGTTTGGAATTGTACCGGTTTCTAACTTCTATTGCACATGCAGTTTGAATACTTGGCCGCTAATTCGGAGATCGTGTCGAGAATTCTATCACAAGACAATTTTAAACTGGACCACGTACATGATATGAGACCAGGAAAAACTTTACATTTCACAAATAAATATTATAATGAAATCATCAAAAATAATTTCGAGAAGCTTATAGTAATGTTTAAACTTCAGTTCTTTAATTAAAATTATTTATTTATTTATTATGAAATTAAACGGGCGAGCCCAATTACAATGTAATGTGGAACATACAAATATATACCTAAGTTAAAGTCTACAATTAGTTCAATGATTAAATTACAAAGATAAAAATTAAAAGAAATAACAGAATTACAAATAAAAATATCAATATTAAAATTATTTCCATGTTGCATTGATCTAATTTAATCAATTATGATTATCAATTATGATCAAATATGATTACAAATTGAAAATATTATGTTATATAAATATATGATTAATCAGTCAGTGTAATGTCAACTAATTCATGTTTACAAATTTAATATAATTTTAATATTATAATTACTAAGCTATCAGTATGATACTTAAATCTAAATTAAATAGATAGTAATAGTTTAAAATATAATTTTTATTTATAGGCGTTATCCGGGCTACGCCTTGGGTTTGATGTTAAATACGCTTATAATTATCATTATTCATATTCTTAAAGACAATTGACGTAATAGTTTCCAACTTATCGCCGAGATTGTTCTGCCATAGTTAATACAGATTTATTAATTTTTTGTTATTATTGTAAGCTCACAACTATACATGAAGAATAACACGAGTTATAATAGTGAGAATAATATCACTTTACCCACCAGAATGATGGGTTTTGGTGATGTGTCACCCCCCCCCCAACGAAAATACTAGTCATCATTTCGCCAGTCTGACTTATTTAGGTATTCATTACTTTACATATAGGTTTTAATTACCGAAGAAAAATTGTAACTATTTCCGAAAAATATATAATATTTATTATGTAATATGAGTATAATAATTAATAAGAATAAAAAAGGCGAAACTCCTAGATCAGGTGAGATACAGGGATGTATTAACTACTGTATTAGTCATTTGAACTTGAAACCAATGTAGCTCATAAGAATTGTTAAATCGATTGCTTTCATATTTTTGTATTTTTAGTTTTCCAAATATTATGATTATTTATTTATAAAAAACTTTTAAAAATAACGATTGCTTAAATATTTTTGTACTTTTAAATTTCGTCGACAATTGTTATTTTATAATTTTCCGCAATTCGTATGTTTTTAGGATTCGTCCTTACTTCTTGTATTTTTTATTTTTTCGGAGTAATATATAATCGCAAACGGAAGAAACATGAGTAAATATTTCAGTACAAACAACCGAAAACGAGAACAGTAATGTGTGTTATTGAACATATTCGACCCAACTATAGTATCTGTTAACTGTCCAAGAACGATTTATTTGCCTGATTTTTCTTTTACTTGTTCCGTCGACTGTACATAAGTACACAGGGCTTTTTTCATACACGCAGTTATATATTTATATTATACTTGGACATAAAACCTTCAAACTTTATAGCCATATCGGTTGAACTACCCATTGTTTTTTCATTTAAATTTCAACACAAATATTTGCTATAAAACGAGTACGGTACATGATTAATTTTTTCTTGTGATTTTTTAAAATATCTCAAGCACTATTACAACGATGTGTAAAAGATTCAAATCTCTTCTTGTACAATATTAATATATTTTGTCTACCGCAGAAGACGCATTATTTTTTACTATAATTCTGTTGATTAAAATATGATTTTTAATTTTGTAGTGATGTAAATTAAAACTTTTTTTATTATACTCACTCCTTTCATACCCGAGTAACCATTTTCAACTGGTTGAGCACCGAATAGATTAGTCATCGAAAACAAAAAGTAAAGAATTTTTGGATTGAAAATTAGAATACTAAGTCCAACAACAGCTCCTACGATTATACCACCTAAATCGATACTCTCAGATCCATATAATTATCTACTCACAGAACTACCCTGAAATCCCTCGAACAAATAAATTTTGGTTATTTTAAGAATATTTTTGTGCAAGTATATGTCCCGTATTCGTATTAATACAATCGCTGCAGCTGCTATGTACACGCCTGGACTATTATTATGAACCTATATGCATATAAATAATAAATTTAAGGTTATAACGTATGGCCGGATTGGAGTGTGGACTATGTAGTATTGAAACGCCAAAAATGAAGTTAAATATAAAATTGAATAATGAATTTCAATATTGTAGTTAAGGTAGACTTGTGTTTTGGAAAATTTAATAACCATAATAATCTTATTACCCATAGTTATGATGAAAATAAAAATGCAGGATGGACACCAGAAGTAAAATCTCACAAAAAAAAAACAATTTTTAGATGAAGAATACGAATGTGACATATATTATCAGGTAGTATAATAATTAATAACCTAACCAAACCAATAATTGATCTTGCATATATACATTGTACATATATACGGGCTATTTAGGTACTTATTATTTATGTTTTAGAAAAATGATTTATTAAATAATGATTTATTTGATATGATATTATGTTTTTTACATGATTTTATTTGAAAATTGATATGGTGAAACCATAAAACATTTAAATAGTTTTGTGATTAAATCGTATTATTATTAATTATTGTCAAAAATATTTTCAGAATTACATTTACTAGCTGTTGAAATTTTTTGAGTTAAGAGATTTATCATTATAACTTACTAATGGGTTGTAAGAGTTCATAAAATATAATTCATAATACACATATTTTACCATGAGTGCAAATTAATCTGTTTTAATTCGCTAAAGCTACAATTATTTTGTTTTTACATTTCAAGTACTTTACAAAATGTATCCACTACACTAGGACCATTATTTCTCTTAATCCAGCGTTGGCGTGATGCATAATTGGAATGGTCATGAATATTATAAAAAAAAAAAACACTTAAGTCACCTTTTATATTTGAATGAGTACATTATATTGTTCGAGTCCATGTAGGACTCAACTACCCGAATCAAGTTAAATAGTACGAGGTCGACAAAAATAAATATTATGTTACTTAAAATATAATTTATACCACATTAATATGTAATCGATTTTAGGTTTGTGCATAAAATAAACTATCAAGTGTTATACACATATTCGATTGCTAAATGTTTGTTTCTTCCCGCAACCGTCCACCACATCCACCATTTTATTCCGATCTTTTAACTCACATAATAATATAGTTCCACTAAGACTCCCCACGGTTTTGTTCCCATTTTCGGACATCCGAGAAGTTGATCCACGTATCTTGTAACTCTCCGCATTCACATTCGTCATCATCGCTCGGTATCCGTCCACACACGCGTGTTACATTATTATATTTACATCTGCCCACTTGAGATCGAAATCTATTTAATAATGTTTTCCATTTCGTCCAACGCACGTCGTTTATTCTTTCTGGAAGGTGTTCACGCTGTGTTACTAATACGCATCTCTAATCAACTTTACTCCGTCCCTTCCTCATCTTAACTCTCTCATTTGCTACGAGCAAAATGTGATCACTACCCATGACTGGCATCATATTCAGATCATATCTGTATTGACCGTATTATAGAGTGTGCTTCGAACGTCGCGTCGTTTACCGGTCTTTATTTTTCTTCGAATATCAGTGCAGTGCCACTCGGTAACTGCGTAATTTCTCGATTGGAGTAGGCTTCATAGTTAGTATTGTTCGTCCTTGGATGCAACAATATTCGAAATATTGAATAAAGCCGTATACTTGATTGTATACGTATATCTGTCGGAAAGTAATATACGTATGTAACTTACCCGGAAATAAAATCATGTTTTATATTTGAAAAAAGTATATTAACAATAGGTAATAAGTGGAGAAGTAACTAGAATCGATTAAAAAAACAGTACAAAACACTTCATTTAATGAAACATATTTTTAGGACAACAGGACACAAATATTAAATGAAGGATAATCCGCTATAAAGCAGGACCTGTGGTCGTCATATGCACAATACATAATATGCGTATGTGACATGCGAGTACATGACCCTCGACCCTCGTCGATGTTCACTTGAGCGCCCGCGGAGCACTGAAATCCGACAAATACATGTAGTTACAAGGTAATAGGTATACCCCCTGCAGCGACTTTACACTTCTTAACATAACGGCTACAGGCCTATTCCACCCCGATGCACGTATTCAGGTATTTCATATGCAATATTACCATGCCTTGATACTATATTGGGTCTTGGGTACTTACCCACTTATATAATATAGATACTTTTTTTTCTGTTCACAAGTGATCAATGTGTTTTTTTGTTTTGCAAGAACTTTATTGTGGCCATCTTAGGCCAACAAAATACTGTCACACGATGAATATAAAAATAAAATCAAAGATAACGATTGAAAATCGTTTAAATTTTTGAGAAAATTTGGTGTAGTACAAGAGATGGTTTTTAAAAAATTGATACTATTAATTGACTATTGTCCGAAAAAAAATAATTTTTTCAATCTGTGCATACATATTTTATACGCATTATACGTTACACGGCGCATCGCATAGGCAATCTAGGGGCTTTGGTGACTTTTGTTTTACAATATCTTGCTTATTAAGATACGCGAAAGACTATTTTTAAAAATGATGTACACTCAAGATGCACATTAATACATACGAGTATTTTATAACCTATACTTAATGGTTGAACAATAAAATAAATAAACAATAAACAATAAAACAGTTGTTAATGTAGACCAATAATAATTATTGGTTTACATATACTGTATTATTATTATTGGGATCTGGTGTGGAATCGTCGAATGATAGCTGAGTGTGTGTGTGTGTTTGAGTGTGTTTGTGTTTGTGAGGTATACCTTATACTTTATAAACTAAGAACTAATAATGTTTGACAACTATTTTAAATTAACACGGAAATAACGTACAAAATTATTCGGTATCCTTCAAATACGTATAAATAATATCATACCTCTACATTGACCACCATTTGTCAGTTGATCGTATTGTCGGAGTGATCAGGAAGAGCAGGGGAGATGGAAAAACTATTTTATCTTCGCTCATGTTATTTGCAATCTCGAATTGTAGTATTTCACATTTAAGAAGTTCTAGAAGTTTACTCATTGCTGGTAGCAGGCTAATTGATATATCGTATAATCATATACGACTTAGGGATTGATAGGTATTTATCAGCTCCCTTTAGTATAATAGTCAATTCTGCTTTTTTAAATTTTTTCGGGAATACTACTGTTTTTAATGAGTCGTTTATGATTTTGAGTAATTCAGGGCCGATACGGTATAATGTTTTTCTTAGTAAATTTCCTGTTATAATGTCGTGTCCTGGTGCTTTATAAGGGTTGATCCTCCATAGGGCTATTTTTACTTCTTCTAGGTTATATGTCCTTGTGTGAGGGTAATAATTATGGTCAATTATTATACTATCGTATTCTCCCAATTTACTTGGGAATAAGTGTTTCTGTTATTGTTGATGTGTGGGTGCCGTCATTTTTCCTTAGGGAACTGGGGAGTTGTTAGAGTTGTTGGGACCTTTCTTTATCCATTTAAAACTCTTGCCCCAATTATCGTTGTTCCCTTCGTTTGTGAATTTTTTCCATAAGTTAAATTTTTCTTTTCTGAGCTGTTTTTGTAAGTACTCATGGATTGTCTGTACGCTGAGTTATATAGTCATCGTCGTTTGGTTGTCTATTTTTGTGTCTCCTTGCGATTTTGGTATCCTTTCTCATTTTACTGAGTTCTGGAGTACACCAATCTAGCCTTGGTCTTGTGATGGTTTTAGATTTTTCGATTGAGGAGTCTGCTGATTTTATTTGTATCTTCGTTATTTGATTTATCCTTCTTTTGGAGTCTCCTATGATTTCGTTTTCGTTTAGTTGTTGTAAATATATCCCAGTTTGCTTTTCTCGTGTTGTATCTTAGTTGTCATTTCTTGTTTATTAACCCCGTACTTGTGTTTTGCGTTGTTAAGCTTATAATATTATGGTCACTTGATGTCATATGCTCAATTACTTCCCACGTAGTACGTATTTTTGAACGGTAGTTTCATTACGTATATCCAAGTTTTACTTCTTGGTCCACGATATGTTGGATGATGTGGTATTATATTTATTAGTTTTAGATTTTCTCTTTCTATGGCGTCTTCTACTAGTAATCCTCTTTGGTCTGTAGCTTTGCTTCCCCAGGTTTTAGAGAATGCGTTGACGTCAGCACAAATTATTATTTCTGCGTTTGGTAATTTTTCTATGATGTTCGTGAGTTCTGTTGTGAATCGTGCAGTTGGGTGTCGAAATTGGAAATATGCCGAAATATAAGTTCCCTTATGTCCTATGTTGGCTATTGCGAAGTGTGGTGTCATTAGATGTTGTAGTTATATAACCACCTCGAGGTTTGGATTTAACACTACTATTGCTGTCCATGTGGTAATACTTTCTCGGTGGGGACTTTCTCGTCCCTTATATGATGTACATTATTACAATTGCTACAAATTGTAAAATCACAAAATTAACTTAATGAAATACTATTAAATTATTTCAGAGTAGGTACTTAATGTATCATTTTTTTTTTTTTTTAGAATTGATTGTATCTTGAGCTTATGGACTTAAATTGATCGGCCAGGAATTGCATACCTATCATTGAATGCAATCCATTTTGATTTGTATTGTTCATCTGTATACCTGCAATTGACCGTCGGATAATGTCCGGTTGATATGACCCTAGAGGTCTAGAAGATTTTCTCCTTTTTTTACATTAAAATTTCAAGTGCAGTTTTGGTCCAGTCATCGAGTTTCTGTTTTATGTTTTTATAATTCTGTTGGATCCCACAGTCTAGGTTTTTCTCTTTACAGCTGAATAAGTTTCAAAGAAGTATCATGTAGTCTCGGTGCAAGTGGTCCTTATGACGACCCTCGGAATTATGACTATTAATAGCATAGTAAATATAAAAAGTGATGTCCGGACATAGGGTAGTTTGAGGTGTGCACTCGCGTAAACCACAAAACCCGAGTAAACTCCTGCTCAATCACGACTGTATTATTGTATATAATACCTATACGTAGGTATATTTCCCTGCAATTACAATGCTATTGTCGTCTGATCACCAGAGAAAGAATTTTTGCGATTTCTTTAACAGGTACTGGAATAGGCGAGTGTAAGCTGAACTTTGTACCGGTTGAGACAAAGGTTGTGCACCGCCCGATCAAGTATACGACATCATTAGCTGAAAATCCGCTGGCCTTCGCGGCAACGCATGAGAAGTGAAGTGAATATCTTTGTTGGAGCCGTGGAGCACGGGGCCGTATTTTGGTTGAGTTGCAGTGAGCTGTTTCCCCGGGTGGCTGATTATTTAAATTTTTATATTTTATTCATTACTTACTTTGTGCATTTAGTATTAAAATTACAACTTGGTATAGTGTTCTTTTTAAATATTCAAGGTTTATTAATCATTTTAATAAAAACGTTTTTTTTTTTAAATTACCTAAATACCTACATGTAATTAAAGTACCCACATGTAAAAATAGCGTCCTTTAGAAATACGTATTTATTTTTTTTTTTCGTCTTTCACGTGCGCTATTTCAAGGGGAACTTATTTCATAAATACCGGCATACCGCGAGTCACACATGTTCTCGGTATTCAAATATAATGTTGATTTTTATTATTATTTGTTTGTTCAATGATTCGCGTCGCGGACGATGCTGCAGCAATCAATAGAGGTTTCTACACGTCGCACCAGTTAAATGATATTACCTATTTAATGTCCCCATTATATGCACAGTTCTCGTGTACTCTGAGCCTTTCGAGTTTCGAGCCATCCGAACTTTTCCAACGGACATTATAACAATTGCCTAATTATACACACGTGTGACGAACGCGCGTTACTACGTCATTTGTTTCTTCTTGACTTTTAAACCGGTAATATTTCACTCGAATTACACGCATTACGTACGCGCTGAAGACATGGTGTAAACCATACTGTTCTATCTAAATAATTATTAGACACTAACTACTTTGCAATATAATGCTTAGCGAGTCGTAGGCCCGATTAGTCAGTGGTAACTGTGACAGAAGAAGCTGCACACTTCTACAAACGCTTTTATAATCGTCCTCAAACCCACCCATAACCCCTTGACAAAGAATAGCTACACCCTAGTTATATCTGGCAACCGCAGACGTCGTCTAAAAAGGAACCAATTGACTTGTGACTAGACCTATAAGTTCCCAGTCAAGTGTCACTAATGCAAGGTGATTTCTTACTCGAACATTCATGTTTTTAATTTTATATACTCGTATAATACATCAAAATATTACAGATACTTATTGTGAATTTAATATTTATTTAGCTAAAATAAGCACTCAGCACGAACTAAGATATGCTTAAGATACGAGTATATCTTGGTTTATGGCACTCGGTAAATCAGTGGCGGAATTTTAACATTTTCTTGGGGACGTCCTGAAAATATAGCGATTTAATGAGTGCTGTACAATAGCAAGTCGTGTGAGGATCGAGAATTCCTATTAACAAATTGGTGAACGTAATTTTATATTAATTTCATATATGTAAGATTATATCGGCGTCTGGGAAGAGTCCCAAGGACCCCCCCGTAAATCTGTCACTGCAGTGAATGTCTCGAGTTGCTACAATTAATATTTATAGAATAACAAATAACAACCAAATAACTTATTTGTAATCAAAATTCATTGAATTACCCGATTCCGTCGGGTGTATGCATGGATGTAATAGGTAACTAGGTATCATTTTCTAACGATTATAACGTTTGCGACTTCCCGATTAACATTTCAGATTCTGAGTGAAGCGAGGAATGTGTTGGTTTTATCATGATGTGTTTTTTTTTTATTAGTCTGTATACACGATTTTTACCAGAAATACTGCTCCGAATTCCGATGTACACAAGCCAGGTTTTTTTCTGAAAGAAAATTTCCACCTAGTTGGTACTTAAAAGAGGTAATTTTTTTAATTTCTCAACAATTTTCCGAATAATTGAGAAAAATAGAGCAAAAAAGTGAAAAAAAAACTTCAACCAATATCGAAAATTGAACCTGCACCATCAAATATTTTCGTCACGCACTATCCAATTGTTTATTTTTCACGGATACAAGATATTATTTGGTTGTTATGCTATAAAAATTAATCGTGAAGACTCGGAAACATATGTATATCATCAATATACCGAAAATATACCGATATTAACTAGCATTTAATAGAAATCTCATCATTTTGATGCATTGATGTGCACGATTGTGACGAGATATAATAAGATTTTTCCCAGGTTGAATATGCTCACACATAATAATTAATAATATTAAATTAAGTACATCTTAGGCTATTATAGATTCGAATGGTTATTGTAATAAAATTGCCTTCAGGTGCCTCGTAATATTACTTGTTTTTCGAATAGCACACTTTAGATGCAAAACTTTAAAAAAATATATAAATGAGATACATTATATTATAACAAAGTCTGGATTAAAATCGACAATTCTAACTGAAAATCTACCATAAATTATCTTTATTTTAGTAATTATGAAAATTAAAGGACAAAATTAATAAAAATACAATACCATATTAAGCACATAGTTTTATTAATTTTCCTGGTTTTAAACTTAAAGACCTATCTTCTAAAGATATATGACAAATACACCAATCAACCAATCCCTTTATCACGCCCGATCGTGGTCTTACACGACCTAGAAGTTTTGATATTTTTTATCAGTTTTTCTGTAGTATTCGAGAAACTATTGAGAAATTCATAATGACTCCCTCATAGTACCAACTGTTGATGGATACCATTTCCTATCAATAACATCTTATGATCAAAGCATTCCTGGTCGAAATCATGTATAAATAAAAAAAATAAATAAGCACCCATCATGATAAAACTAATACAGTTCACCATTCACCTTGTAAACACAAATGGACTCCGAAAAAAACAATACTAAATAGGTAATTATAATCAAAATCTTATATTGGCGGACTTTAATGAAGGTTACAACTTATAATTATAACAAATCAAATGTCTCCAATAGGATATAGGATAAACATCCAAATAATAAAATGCGTTTTAATAATTTAAATAATTTATTAGCACCAACTATATTAATACAATTTGTTGTGTAAGAATCACTTACAAATAAAAAACCAAATAAATAAGTAATCATGCTAGTACATTTTTAGTTTAAAACACGTTGAAACACTAGAAAGTTAGGAACTGAACACAATATTTTTTATCAACGGGAAGTTAAAATTGATTCTTGTTTTAAGTATAATATGCGAAATACCAAACAAAATATGTGAGATGTTAATTGTTTTTAATGAAAGACAATTTTGTACGTAAAATAATTAATAAAAATTTAAGTAATAAAACTCGAGAAGGACGTTAAATACAAATTAATACAATTGATTATAGTTAATAATAATAAGCTAAGAAGTAAACTGTGATAAATCTACACAAAAAAAAATTATAATAATAATAGATAAATTTAAAATTTAAAACTTTGTATTTAACAGTGATGCACTTGTTAAAGAATAAATCTCCTCAAATCATACAATTCAAATTGTATACAAAGTTAATAAAATATTTACTATCAAAAACCACTATATAATATTAATATTGAATAGCAGTTCATAAAAATAAATATATTATAAACAACATAGCAGTAAAATAACATTTAACAGTTAAAACCTGAAAAAATATTACATATAAAATGATTGTGACGGCTATGAAATGGCACTAAATAAATTAAATTCCGAGCCACGCCAGTTTTAGCAGAAATATTTAATTACATTTTTTTACTATTATGAAAATATATCTTAAGTAATATTGTAATAACTATTTTGTATTTCTATACAAATATTAATGCTTATTTATTTAAACATAACAAATAGATAACATATTATTGAAAACACTATTTTAATTAAAAAAAAATAATACAATTATATAGATCACATTTAAGCATAATGCGGCATTATTAACAATATAATCTTAACATTTTAGTGGCTCGGTACTTTTTATTTTATATAAAATTAACGCAAAAATGATTAATTTCATTATAACATTTTTTTTGTACACTTAGTATGATAAAATGGAAGCACTAAATACCTTAAAATACGTCAAATAACAGACCGTCTAGAAGAAAAGCCATTTTGTTCTGACAACAAAATTTAATTCATAACAAAACAAATAACAATAAATGTGTTTAAAAAACTGTTTAAATGACATTTTTCCAACAATTGATTTTTATTTATATACATTATTGCAAAATAACAAAATCAATAAAATAAAAGCCTCTCAATGTTACTCTATATAAAATCATATGGAGGCATAAACTAAATAAATAGCAAAATACGGTACATATATTTTAAATTTGTTGGAAAATTATCTCATTCGATGATTTAAGCGTCTATAAATAGGTAACATGATTACATAAGTCAAAGCTCAATTATTACGTTAATTTGATTTAACACTCTTAAATCAAATAAAAATGTTTAGTAATAAATACCACTCTAAGCACTGCTAATCAATATAATTATAAGGCACATGTTGACCCGTTGGAATGATTTAGTGGCCAAAACATAGAAAATAAATATTTTTCAAATTTGTATTATTCGTTTTATTGACTCCTAAGCAGTGTATTAAAAGACTTATTTTTCAAGTTATTGAATTAAAGTATTGTCAATGAGCTCTGAGACTAAGTTATTACACATGGTGCACAAAGTGATTAATATCAATAATTACTTTGTTATAACTTATAAATACTTAAATAATATTGAACACCTGTTAATGGCCATGGTAGTTAGGCGCATGGAAGATTAATAATGATACCATGGTTGACGTCTCACCCAACATAACCGTATACCAGTATCGGTTCTTATTTTAATTGAAGCAGCTTCAGCAGCTCTTACAGTTTCTTTTACCGACTGCATCAAGTTTTGTGCATTACCCACCAACATGTCTGTAGCTTCTTGATCTTCTTCTGAGCCATGAGCTCCCAACATAGTTGCTTTGACTGTAGATAAAATTTTCAACTGAGTACCAATGGTCGGGATACGTTCACATACTTGCAACAAGTTCTGAAATAAAATGAATTAAATATGTTTAGTAAATAATAAGTAACAACCATTTTAAAACTTACAGTTCTCATTCTCTTATCGGTACACTCTCTAGCCAATTCTTTGGCCAAACGTGTCACTTCCTCAGAAGCTTCAGCAATTGCTTTAGCACAAGCAATAAGGTCACGTTTGGTGCCAGTCTGTCCACGAACTAACTGTGATAGTCGACCCATCAACAGTGCCATTTTCTTAGCAGCGGCAATAATCTTGTTATCTTTACTAGACCATTGTCGTACTTCTTGATGCAATCCATGAGCTGCAGCCATAATAGGTTGATTAGGTAATGGTGCATGTTTGAACATTTCATCTTCATCATCAGTTTCAGCTGGTAATGGTGGTCTTGGTGGAGGTGCTTGTTCACCAGGTAATGGTGGACGAGGTGGAGCAATTTCGGGTTCAATAGAAAGTTCATACAGGTCAGGTACAACTGTAAATGCACCGCGCACACCACGGACTGCATCCAATAAAACATTATTAGATTCTCGCCAACGTTTCACAGCTTGATCATCATTGGTATTTAATGCTACAGGCTTAGCATCTTGAACCATTCTTGCAACTGATGCCTGTAAGATGTCTGCCGCTCTGTTGAGTGTTGCGTGAAAAACAGGATCTTCAGAATTGTCTGCCTCTTGTTTAGCAACTTGATACACTCTATTTCCTAAACGAGCAATAGCTGTCGTATGCTCCACCATTTTGTTAGGGTCGCGTCTGGAAATTGCATCCTCACAAAGCTTTGCATGTTTACGCATTTGGTCCTCTATAAATTAAGTTAATAAAAATTAATACTTGAAATACTGAAATGAAAATGTTATAAGTTTAAAAATGTATAATTGTACTAACCAGAAAGTCGAATAAAAGTTGCTGTATCAGTGGCCTCATCACAAAGATTTCTAATGTGCGTTGCTGTATTGGCATATTGAGAACACAAATTATCGAAGTGCTCTCCAGCCACTTTGTTATCAGAATATTGTGATCTTATCTGTCCACCGTTTATCAATTGAGGTCCAAGAGATTCAAGTTGTATTGCTGCTTGATTAAGTGCTTCAGATAATTTTTTACCACCACTACCTGTAGCTGCAACAAGACGTCCAGTTCGACCAGCACGCTTCGACCAATCAGACAATCTAGTTGCTCTATCAGCAAAGTTTGCCTCTCTACCAGGAGTTCCTTTAAGTAAAAACAATATTTATTTTAATATTTTTCTAAAAATATTACTAGGGTCATTTCATATGTTTACCTTTTGGTACATGTACAGCATCTGTAAATTGTTTTAATGGTGTATTTATATCAACAAAATCTTCAACAACGCGACTAACCACTGCATCTTGAATCATTTTTTTCAACTCTTCTAACTTATGAGATAGTTTTCTAAAATCCAAATAATTAGTTATCATTTGATGGAAATCTAATGTAAAATAAAATAATTACCTAGCTATTTGTTGTGCTTGAGGAGAGTTTCCTTCACCACGTCTGCATAAATCACTTAATTGTCGAGACAAGGTATCCACTTCATCACAGAGATTTAATATTTCTGCTCTTTGGACACCAGGAAGACCATCAGCCACCTAACATTATTTCATATGTAACTTAACATAAATACAATTTAAAATGTTTATTTTTTTAATTTACCCTATGTGCTTCATCAATTATCAATGAAATAGCTTTTTGTCCTAAGCCATTATCGTTTCTTTCTGGATGTAACAACCATTGTCTAGCTTGATCTAACTGTCCACCAAGTGTATGAGCTACTTGTTGTCCTTTGGCAGCATAACCACTTTTTTCCGTATCATTAACTGCTCTTGTTACTAGTTTTACTAACTCCCCGATTCTTTCATCAATACTACGTGATAAACTCTCTGCCTGAGCAGTAGCACCTTTTCCATCGTGTCGTAATTCGCATAGTGCATCAGTCATAGTATTAATTTCTGAACACAGTTTTTGTATTGGATCTCGTACTTTAGGTGAACAACGCTCAGATATTAAATGAGCCTGTTCAAGCAAATGACGAATAGACTTTTCACCCAAACCACCAGGCATTGATAATGGTTCCTATAAAATATATCAATTAAAACTGCTGATGGTCAACTAAAGCACATTATGTAAATAATTGAAAACATACTTGTAACCAATCATGAGCAGAATTGACTTTTCCCTCAATTATATTAAGGGCTTTTCGCATAACTGTAATGTTATCAGCTTCCCATTCATCTTCGTCGTAAGTTGTCAACTGTAAAACTCTAATTATCTCTAATAACTCTCCAGTCATTCGGCTAGTGAGATAATCTCTATTCTCAGCTGCTTCAGCAGCACCTTTACCTCCTAAAATTATTTTCTACAATTAACATCAAAGATTACAATTTGCTTACTATAATTTTACCTTCTGATAGAATATGAATATATATCTTCATACTACAAATAAGTATTGGTGCTAATGTCTTCACTTGATCTAGGCATCGAATAAGTATATCTCTATGAACCTGATGAGTAAGTTCTTTTTCACGGGCTCCAACTTCTCGAGAGACCTATAATTATTTTTAAAAAAAAAACCGTTATTTTTACATTTTTTAAAAAAAATAAACAAACTTACTTTACTCAAACAAGGACTTAAGTCTTTAAGAAACTGCACCAAGTCTTCCATACTTTCAATAACTTCAGCAACAGCTAAATAATCCAAAACTTTTTTACATTCTCTTATGATTTTTCTAACTTCAGATTCATCAAAACATAACAATAAAGATGAAGTCCCTTGCAAGATTCCTCTAGATCCTTCAATCAGTTTTCTACGGGCTGGTCCACTATATGGATCTTGTTTTAACATAGCTGAAGCTTCTTCAAGTAAACGTGATGCACCTTCAACTCGATAAAGAGCTGAAGGAAGATCTTGCTTGAGTATGGGATCATCACTACTGTTGATAGTTTCTTTTCCCACTTTAATTAGATTCATGACTGCACGACTGACAGCTTGAACCGGCTTTTCCAAGTCCGGCATTGCACTTCCATCTTCAGCATCTTCGTGTAAAATGACCAATCTGGATACCTAAAATTAACAATTATACATTAGTACAAAAAATTAATAATAATTCAAAAGATTTAAAAAATGTGCTTTAAAAATAAATTCTCAAATTTATTATACTAGAAGAATATTCATGAAATGCTTTTATTCCTTTAAAGTTAATAAACTGTTAATATACTGTAAAATAACCAACTATCCATTTTAATATTGAGTGGTAAAGAATCATATGGAATCCATATGTAACAAGTTCTGCGCTAAAATTAGTATTTTTCATCCTAAATGTAAGATCACATTGGTTTTAAAAATAGAACAAGTAGTTAAAGGGTAAACTTAATTATCTCAATATAGTACTTATTTTTTCTTTGGTCCCCTTTTACAGGAGGTCGAAATTTACACAGAAAACTTCAGTAAGATGTAACTACACCTAATGCATTTTAAAATAGAATATTTTTAGAAAAATGTTTTAAAAAAAATAGTTATATAGTCATAGTTATATTTAATTTGACAACTCTACTCCAATTTATTACACAACTTGTACATTTTTATAGGTATAATAGTGTATATTAATTTATACTTTAAACCCAACAACCACATATTATAATTAACATCATCATAAGAAATAAAGAAATAATGGACATAATATGACAAACAAATTAAAAATAATGAATTAGTTTGGATAATTTTAATTATTCAAGCAAAATTACATTCAACTTTTATGTGTAGTTAATATTATAATTATAGGCTCAATAATTTATTGTTACACAAAACTTAAAAATTTAACTATTAAATAATTAGTAACTAGCATTTATCTATTATAAGGTAATTATGAAAAATAATTAGAATTTGAGCATTAATTATGGTCATAGGTTGGGTTAGGTTAGTTAGGTCAACTATACCAAATTGTTGATACTTCAATCCTAGATTTAGTATCCTTATGTCTTCTATAGTACCTATTTCTAAAGATTACCATCAGGTTATAAAATATAGATTAAGGAAAACTGTTATTTCACAATAAATAAAAGTCAGTGATAAAAATGTTATTATAAGCAAAGGACTATCCAAAATATCATGCCCTCCCTGGTTTTAGTACACAACAATGTACCTGAATGTTGGTTAGACACTTAGACTTACATGATACTAACACCACACTACATCACAGTTTCAATACCTATATTAGTCAATTTAATATTATGACAAGTTTGTCAAAATGTGGGTAATAGTTGTATTAAATACATTTGACTACCAAGTTTCAGTAAGTAAGATAACATTTAAAATCCTTTTTTTTAATATTAATATTATTTTTTTTTTTTTCGTAATTGTTTTTCATCGAAACGACCATTAGGTCTTTGTCAATGACTTGTCACTTGGGAGGGATAGAGTGCAGTGTAGCACTTGGTATCCCCTTCTCTAAGAAGAGAATTTGCACGTGTGTAGACTTCACTCCTAGTGGAGTGAGTCCGGTGAGGAGCAGTGTAGAGCAATCAGAACGGTGGCAGGGGGAGAGACTACAGAATTAATTCTGTAGAATATTTTTTGCACTGAGCCGGGTACGAACTGATGACTGCGCGCGTCGTAGCCAACTGTGTGACCACTGCACCACACTACTCCTCAATATTAATATTATTATTATTATTTCGATTGAACGTCATTCGGCGTTCCGATATATGTCCTAGTGTGATTATACTCTGGCTTTGTATTCTATTATGTATATTATTGTTATTCCACCACTTACTCAGACACTCCGTAAGCACCAGACATTAGTATTATATAGCTGCCCGACCAAATGCTAGTAAATAGCCGATAGCGAACACTATTTAATGGATCTTGATTTAACTTTCAAAATTTGATAACATGGCAATCAAGAATAAGATAGGAATATATATTTTATTATTATTTAAACCAAATGTAAATTTCTTATTAAGTAATAGCTCAAATTCTAAACATGGAAATTATGTCTACCATAAAAAACCTAAATGACAATGATGTGTATTGTTTATATTAATGTTGATAATGAAGTGAATTCACTATTTAGATAATAATAAAGATAATATTACTTAATTAACAATAGAAAATTGAACTATTTGTTTTCTCTAAACAATTGATAATATCCATTGCGATATACTTAATTAATGTACGACTAATGTCTTCAGATTCCTATAAACTTAGAAATTGGACTGCAAATGTATACCAAAACACTTTTCAATTGTATCAATAATTCTTCAATCGCATGTCTCAGAGTCATGACTCATAGGTATTCTTATCAAAAACTTTACATACCTAAACAATAACAAATTATATCAACCGTCTTGTACTTTTAACTAGTTTTTAATTTGAGCTATTCATATCAAAATTCCACGAGTACATTTTAAAGATTAAACTAATTCCTCAATATATATGACGAAAGATAATGTATAGTTACTCTATAATAATACCTGTTATATTAAAGTTCAACTATTTATACTCGGAAAAGTGTAAAAAAACAATACCTATGTCAATTCTATCACTGTTTAAATTTAATGATTCGTTTTGGGCAAGGACACCAAGAATCATGAATTGTTTAAGAATTCAGACAGTTGATAAACACCAGGAAACCAAGAGAACGTAGTCAATGCATATTTTACAACACAATCAATTGTACTCGTAGCAAACACTAAATGTACGGGACAGCCGCTGTACTCGTAAATCAATCATAGTGTAAAAGCGTTTCAGACAAACGAGACGAACACGATAGAAACATTAATGATGGCACGTTGGCACAAGTCCATAAACACGTTAACGTATCCTTGAGGGCAAACCAGAGGGAAACGAGAAATGAAAAATGGTCCAGTGTACACTACTGTAATAGCAGTTACGACGAGATGTGCTGAACATAATAATAATTCATGCAACGAATTGGGTCAAGCTCGCGTAAAGGAGGAAAGTGAAACGACAACAGTGACAGTCGATCGTGTTCGGTGCACATAATAGGACGACGACGAGGAGTGCTGTTGGCATTGGGAACGAGCAGATGGTCGTCGTCCTACGGGCCACGACTCCGGGCGATCAATGGCATAATAACGTCGTTCAACGGGCTGGAAAGTGCCTCGTGGCTTGCTGGCCTACAACCGCCACGGACGAAGCCCGCCGCAGCCGCGCTCGTCCAACTGGCTGATAACAGTGATAACCGCTACACGTTTCGGGGGCAGTTACGACTTGTGGTGTTCTCGGTAACGAGCGGTTGTGCAACATTATGCGTGCGTACCTTGTGGTAGCGCACGTGTAGCTAATAAATACGCGACGTCGGTCCGTTTACCTGCTGTGCGACGGGTTCCAATATGCTCTCGATGGTCTTCGTGTGGAACACGGGCATTTTGGAGGTTTTCGAGAAAAGAAAAGAAAAAAATCCAAAAAAATCTCACCGACGACACTCGGACTGTCGCGAGGGGAGGGTGTCGCGAAGAGGGGTCGCGAAAGGCGCGAAAGCGAAACGAGCTACGCGATCACACAAACGCACACGCACGTACACACACTCGCGCGCGCGCACCGTCAATGGACCAGCGAAATAACCTTTTATAGGAAACGACGTGGACTTCTTAAAATAAACACGATTCGACTGCCGTGCGGTGAGCCGACGAGTGCCGTTGCCCGCCGTCGCAGTCGCCGCCGCCGCCGCCGCCGCCGCCGCACCTCCTCGCGCCCACTCCCACCACGGACGCCGCCGTCGGCGGGGATACCCACTCGTGTCCCCCTCTCCGCCGCGTTCCCGAAGACGAGGTGGGTTTTTACTGTTTTCTCCGTTTCCACGATTCCACGCGCCTCGCCGCCGCCACCTCTGAGACGACCGTGCCCTGTCATTATCCGCGGCGCTCCGATATTTTGCTGTGCTACCCCGACGCCCCGTCCGCGGTCGTCGTGAAACCGTTCCGCGTGAACGGAAGTCGGCGCCGTGCGCGTGTAAGAAAGAAAAAAATCCGTTCTTATCACACGCGTGCCGAGGCGTTGACGTCTCGTCACGAGCTGAGCTTCTTCTCGCTCGCGACGGGGCCACACGCACCAATTATTATTATGTATTATATTTTATTGAAACCGTGTTGTACAATAAACAGCCACGCGACGTAAAACTCAGGCCGGCCGGTTTACTCTTGAATAGCGCAACCAAGTCTAAAATAATAGTTGCGGCCGTCTTCGTTAGCTGTCGCAGTACTGTTCTATACGAATACGGAAAGTCAATTTTATAATGTCTAGATATCTGCAATTTTGGAAAACCTAGCCCCTCCCCAATAGACGGCGACTCGGCCGGGGGGTTCTTGGAGCATAAGCGCTAATCGGGGGTTGCTAAACTTAAACTAAAGTTCCTAAAAGTTCCCAAAAAGTGTCCCACCCGTAGATTTTATACTACTAGTAAATGTAGTATAAGGCTTCACACAATCACACTGTTACTGCAAAAACCACAATTTGAAAACTGTTAATAATAAGTATATATGGTTGAACTTATAATAAAATGTTATTGTATGATTTTTCATTATTATATCATAACAGAAATCACGAATTAAGATAAGCTCAGTGCGTATTCATGAAAAGACTCGAAATAGTAGCCTATACCTGGATGAGTCTTGTATCTAGAACTATGTGCGTTTCATTTATTCAGTTCACAGTTAATTTAATATGGTGAATGGTCATATACTAATATGGATCAATTTAGCAATTCGAACTGCATTATTGTCAGTATGAAAGACATAACGTTGATTATTCAAAATTACATGAAAAAAATTGGGCTAGGCACTTATATCCAGTAGTAGACAATTGTGCATAATGTGTACGCTCGTTTTTATCTACTAATATTATTTATTAATACTCTATATAATTATGTGGATATATTTATCTTTATTAGATTATAGCACAAATATAGCTATCCCCAAAAATTATAAACTAAATTATGAGAGACTATTATAACTACCATTCACAATAGGATAATAACGAAAACGTTTTTAAATTATGAAAACACCCGTTGGATATAAATGTATTACTCCTTTTAGGCTTATATAGTTATAGCCTTAGGTGCGACCATACGTGCATACATAATAACAGATTACAGAATACATATTATCCTTTGCTTCACCTTTTTTTCCTGATAAAGTTCCTATATGACGCATTTTGATTTTTTTTTTTTTACAATTCTACTCCAATGATTACTTGTTATTTATTAATATGCGTAAAAAATGTCATTTTTATCACATATAAAATATTTTATTTTCGATTAATTTATAGTCGACCATAAAAAAAGCACTGCAAGGAGGCAGGCGGTTTCTTACTAGCTACTCTCCAAAAAGTTGTCGGGTTATACATACCTACTGAATAATTACGTCATTGTGCAGTTGATTTCATTCAATCATATTTCATGAGTTAATTTTTCTCCCATATAACATTTTTTATTTTATTTTCGTTTTTTAAATCAAGGTTCTTTTACTTTTCCTAAATTTAGGAAAATATTGTAAATCGATGCTATTTAATTTGATACAATCATCAGTTTGGAATTATTGTCTACTTAAGCTTACAGCCTAATACGTACCCATTCGTGACGAATTGCCCACAGTAAAAACTTTTATTGTACAATAAGTTAAATGATTCACCCGCACTCGATGGTCTGATTAGTTTTGACGAGATAATTTTATAACATAATTAGTATCTCCAATATATTACATACTCGTATATTTATTATTTATCATAATAACGAGTATATCAAACACAATTCATTATAGAGCAATGCTTCCCAAAATATTGAAAGTGAAACCGTGGGCGAAAACTACTTTATCATATTTGGGCGAAAAGAGGAAGTAGGCGAGGTGAACTGCCCGAAAAAAGGTCATTCAAAAACAAAATTAAGGGGTCTTGTATTTCTTTAACGTAAGACTATTTATAGACTTTTAAGTTACGCCACAGTTGCAGCAATAATGTGACGTACTCAACGGGTCGATTTGATAGGTCGGGCCTACCATGTTTTTAAACTCTCGAACCATAACAATAATTAATGCTCTTTTTGAGACATGTATAAAAAAAGTCATATACATGGAAATTATATCAAAGTTTACTTTTTCATTTAATTTTTACATCTATATTTTCAATTTTGACTTTTCCAATTATTATTGGACACCTATAGGTTTAATAATAAAGGTAATCAAATATACTATGTAAACATTAAATTTTATGAACTTCATTAAAAAACGTCCCATCATCTAATTGTAACTTAATTATTATTAGTATATGACACTATATTATATCAACATCAAGTCAATTTAAAGTCAAACTAAATAAATTAATTAATTAACCACACTAGACATTCCGAAAATATGATATATTTAATGATATAACTCGTTATTGCATGAACCTGTTCAACATTTCAATCCTCGGCACGCCTATGATAGCAAGGTACTATAAATAGCCGAAAATAATTGTAGGAACTATAGTTTCATAAGTGAGATTTTTGAGATTTTTTAATCGAATGTTTGGTATTTTATCACTTACCGTTCACCAGACCTATATAAAAATCATGGTCTATCACATTATTTTATTTAGCTTAATTTTCGTACAAATCTATGACAGAATTGAAAAATTGTGAAGTATCAAATGAGCACAATGTTCAGAATAAAGTATACTCGAGAGTTGAATGAGCAGATGTATGGTTTCGTAAATAGAATAGGGGGTCACCGGTACAGCTGTTTAAAGACAAGTGGAGATGAATTTTTAAATGACCGAGCAGTAATTAAATTTTAAAATATTTTTTGTTAAATAGTAGACTGCAATAATAAATGTTAATTATATTATAATGTACATACAATAGCTAAAATTTAATTAATGTGTTTGTACTATTACTTCATCGTTTTCGATCCGTTAATACAATATCTATTAACATTCATTTGATCTACTTTTAATCAAATATTTTACGTATATCATTGATTTTGAAATATATTCCAAAATCGATTAATATATCAAATCATTTAATCCGATATATAAATGCCAAAATACAGATTTTATGTTATAAGTTGTAACTATTATGCATATAGCGTTAAAATTAATAAAATCTACTAAAAGCCAATAAATTACTTATGTTGTTAAATATCTTACTCGTGAGTAAATAATATCTATATCAATAATTAAGGTATGTAGTCATACATATATAACTCTAAATTATTGTTGGTTTAATCATTAACATTGTTAAACCAACTATTTAGTGCAGACACTCAGAATAATTTAATAGATAAATAATTTATTAGTGTATACATATTTCAATCAAAGTTAAAGTACTACAATGTCCACGTCATTTTCTCAATTTTTTTCAAATTAGACTTTTGAATTTATTGGATTAATTTGATAAATATTTTAATTTTCAAAATAATGTGGCTTACTATATTTTGGCCTTTCAACTCTTCCGAGACGTGAACCCGTAATATATTATTTCCTCGATTTACACACCACGAGCTGACGTGACGCATCAGACAGGAACACGGGGGAACGAATTCTCGCCAAGGTTAGGTTTTTTTTAATTAATATTTATTATTGTTATTATAATTGATTTTTTTCCAACATCTATTTTAGTACTTTTAACTTCATCCCCGCAAAACATTCACAGTGCGGTGCTAACACAAAAACTGAAAGTGTTCTTTACTATTATTATATTTATCAATTTATGTCGTAGATAATAAATGCCGGTGGACACAATTTATACTCGCTCGTCGATTTATTTAGCGTCTATGCGACACGAATATAGATCTTCTTAAAATGTTACTTGGATTACAGTGTATCAGATATCCATATCTACAGTGCACAACGTTAACGTATGGTAATAATAATAATATTAGTACTGTATAATATTATATCACATACAAGTATATACGATGACGCGCCGCCGACGTAACTTTATTTTTTATTTTTTTATACCGCCATGACTCACTGAGCGACTGCAGGCATTGAACACATCCAAGGTAAATACGACCAGACGACAGATTTTGTGACGAATGAGTTTTTTCCCCGTTTCTTTTTTTATGATGACAATATAATTGACTGATGTCCATCCGCAGAGTATAGTTTTTTACGAGCTGCACACATTTTAATTATCGCTTGCCATCGTAGGTATATGCTTGTACCAATAAAAACGGTCTAGGCGTTCAGAACACTAAATAGAACATTATTGCCGATACAACATTTTTTAACCGTGGATGATGTCGTTTTAATTGATAAGATTACCGTATGCAATATTACTTAATTAGAAAGCGGTATTATTGGCTATTGCTACGCACATTTTTGCGTATACAAACTAAGCTAGCTATATTAGTTTGCATCAATACGTATTACAAACACTGCAATTTAATGTAGATATATATATAGTGCTAAGCTACTATTTTAACTATTTATCATTAACGGTATTCCTAAATTGTGCGGGCGAATGAAAAGAAGAAAAACATTCATTTTAGTGTGTTTGCCCATAGTTCGTCATGATTTTATGAATAGTTAACGATGACAGACTCCCCCCTCCCCTCCACATGCCATATCTTTGATCGTTTGCACTATATGAATCCAATGACTGCTGTCGACAGACGACTACAACTACGGATCGTACTGCACACTTATTCATCATAGAAGTCGACGACAGTGCATGGTGTGTAGTAGGATAGTATATTAGAATATTTATAGTAAAAACGGGCCGCAGGAAATTATGCTAAGTGTCGCGTGAGACTCGATGCAGTAAATTGGAGATGATGTCATATCCTCAAAAGTTCAAGATGTGTCACGCTGCTTCGCCCATCCCCCTGCAACGATTGTACAGAAAAACTCGTTTATAAATTGATTCTCAAAATATCAAAGACGTTTGATTTCGTATGATAATTTATAGTGTACTTATATATGTAGCACCAAACCTAACTTTAACTAATTTTATAAAATGTAATATATTATATGTATATAATAAAATAATATACATATATTTATTCATACAACATGCTGTACACCTACTTTGCAATACGTGTACATTTTTAAAATTTAACATCACAATTTTAATCACATAACATTCAATTATTAATATACCTAATAATAAACATTATAAATGATTCATAATATATGATGTAATTACTAATTATCAATAAAGTTGTAACTCTGGAATTCGCTTAATTGCTTATAATTTTATGAACAGGAAAAGTAACTTAGTATATTATACTTTTCAAAATTACCAATGCACATGCACCCATAAATCATAATACTATTTAAATATCAGAAATGAATATGAGTGAATATACCTATCAATAAAATATTACATGTACGATGTATCGCATTGATGTGCATTATACCCATGGTCATCATTTATCACTCATCAGTCATGAATATTTCAAATTGTCAAACAATATATCAAAATATTTGTTTGACCTATTAATCGCAAATATGAGCACCTTTTTTTGGAGAGAAAAAAAGCACTCCCCCACCTAGAAAAATAACATGAAGTTGTAATTTAATAAAACTTATACCTAATCTAATTTTGTTTATCTCGAGTTATCTCAAGACTATCAGTGAACAAAAAGTGAATTAAATATTAATAACAAATTACATAGGAAAGTAATTTTTAATCTTGAAGCCACTAAGTGATTTGCAAATTATATGAGAATAATAATTATACATCAATATCTTCCATTTCATTTTAACCGCTTCGGATCGAATGACAATAATAGGTAAGATATTAAATTTCTATAGAATGATGTACAATATATGTATGGGCACTGCATACTTTAAGTCTTTAGCTAAACTATTAGTTTTAAAGACAAATTCAAAATTATATTTAATTGAATTTTTAATGCATTGGCGGATTGTTGAGGTAGATGACATTTTAAAAAAAAATTTTTAAGACATAAATAGTTATATCATAATTTATAACTCATAAGTTATGTCAAAATGACGAAATACATTATAGATAACAATATTTATGCTCATTAGCTCATATAATAACTGTAAGTATTTTACTGTGTCACAAATGTATAACCCTTTGCTATTTGATATTTAACGACAAAATTACAAAATATATAATTACAACAAAAGTTGTAAAGCTATTATTTAATTTATACTTGCCAACTGGCAATGTAACAAAATTGTCCAAACTAAAATAAATCGTTTTCAAATAACATCGATCATGATTACTAACAAGGATTAAAAAATGTGCAGCACTGCAGCCATATATTTGCTATTAATGCGTGCGTTCAAAATAATTGGCAAAAGTACTATGTATTCACTAAAAGTTTATTTGTTTATAACAAAATAAACCGTAATTATTCAAATAAGTAAATCATTCAATTATAAATTAAAATCGAAGTTCAAAATAATAGGTAATATGTTCATTGGTAATCAAACAATAGTTTTCACTTTTCAATAATCTGCCATCGAATAGAAGGTATATACTTAATAAATTTATATTCAAAAATTCAAAACAATATTACTTATAAGTTATAACTATATAATATCAAACATTGAGATTTGACATTTTTTATACCCGAGAAGGGTTCATACTTATATATTAATATGATAATATTGAGACTTCATTTTAATCTAAGTATTTTCTTACGTAGGCAAACAGTATAACAACAAAGAATATAGGCACTGAAACGCACCCAATCTATCACAAACTAATGAAGAAAATAAACATCCCAACAGATTTACAAATGTCTCAATGTCGAGTGATATTAGATACAAACAGTAGACAGCCTTCAATTTTTACCTGTAAAATATCCAAATGGCCAATTTCTTTATTTCGGTTTTTTTTATTACTTTGAAACTAACTGTGTCTGCAGAGTAGTTTATTTGAGCAAAAACAACAAATGTGTATTTATAGGTATGTGGATGTAGGTGTACTATTTAGTTTTATGCCAGATTGTTCAAGTCACTATATATGACTATACTGACATAGATCATATTATAATAATACAATATTCCTAAGGTACAGTTACTTTTATCAAACACTTCCTTTTGAATCAAAGATAATATTTTAGCAAATGTATTTAAGAATAATAAATATTTTATATTTATGAGAAAAATAAAGTGTAAAAAATACAGATATAAAATCTATTTTAACTAAAATTTCAAGTATGTAAACTATACCTCGGTTTTTTTTAAAAAAATTCATAATAAATATATACTTCAAAAAAAAATGAAGACTAAATAATTATTTATTATTATGTAGTTTATCATTAATTTATACTCATAGGTGTGTACCAAATAATGCATTATTAATATAATACGAGCGTAGGAAGAAACTACTTACAAAAATATTTAATGGATTACATAAGATAGTCTTTATATTGAAGATGCATATTTTAAGTTAAGTGACGCATTATAATATGAAAAATAGAAACTCAATATTTTATCAATATATGAACATATTATACCGCAAAAATACTTTAGTTTTTATTGTTATAGAGCTTTAAATAATAACTTCTATTAAAATAATACCTAATACCTAATTTTAAAATCTTAATTGTTGTTGATAAGTGTAACATTATAATAATAAATTAATGAACATAAACTAAAAATCTCAAACTGTAGGTATGCGAAATTAAAATTTGAAATCATATGTGGGATGTGGATACTTATTTAAATAATTTAATATTTATAATAATTAATAACATAATAAAGAACAAATCATTCTAGCCCATAAGAGTAAAATACATTATATATATAGTCCGTGCCCAGGTCATTGAACGGTTTTTTTTAAATGATTTATTTTACTTATACTGATTAATGATAATTGAATTTGATTAATTTTACATTCAATAATTGATATTTAGGAATTATTACCAGTGTTAGTATTCTGTGTTATAACTGAACAATGCACAGAACCACAGAGACTGTAGTTGGATATAATACACCCTTGGTGTATTAGCTTAGTTACACTAGGTGTAGTTAATATCTTTGTCAATGATCACAGTTGATCGTAATGATAGTGTTTTTAATTGAGCTGAACCTTTTTTATATTAAACTCAATTAATTGAAAATATCATAGTCTTGTGACGTTTTATAAAAACGT
This sequence comes from Periphyllus acericola, assembly GCA_949715065.1. Lineage (NCBI taxonomy): Eukaryota > Metazoa > Arthropoda > Insecta > Hemiptera > Aphididae > Periphyllus > Periphyllus acericola. The sequence goes on along the minus strand of OX454265.1, from coordinate 4,743,114 downwards.
TTTATAAAATTATAGTATTATACTGAAGTGTAATCGTTTTCAACTTTTTATGAATTGTCATGGGACGCATTTTCCATATGCATATAAGCGCAAAACTTAAAAGAGTCCATAAATGGAATACATTTGTATACTTATGCATTTTATTTAATGATTAAATGATTTAATATTATCTCGTCTCGTCTCGTTTTCCGATAACTTTTGTTTAATTTACAATTTTTCTGTAAATTAAAAAAATTATGGAAAATCATGAAGTCAATAAAAACAAAATTTTGATTCGTCAAAAATTTCAGGAAAATTAACCCTGTAAGAAGCCTATCTTTAGATTTTTTTTTAAATAATTATTTATTAAAAAATTATTTTTTTACTTTTTTACCAAAAAATTTAATTCAATTTAAAAATGAAATATTTATAGTCCATATGAGATGCGAGTCTTATAAAAACACTGAATTTAATTATCTTCATTATCTCAGGAGATAATAGGTAAATCAGTGACTAATATTTTTAACATGTGTACAACAAATAAAAACATTTAAACATATTTTTTAAATTAATGTATGTGAATTAAGTAAGCAGATAAGCAAGTTACCTACTACTATTCTTTTGTTTAAAAACAATGAATGAGCACTCAAAGTTATGACTTAATTTGAAAAATCCATAAAAATATATTTATTTTATATTTAAATTACTGTTATTCGATTAATTTTGGGTTTAAAACTAAATTATATTGATGTAGATTAAAATAACTTAAAAAAGTAGGTCGATCCGAAGCTGGAACTAATAAATAAAGGTTGCGGGTAAAAAAAATGCAAGTTATGATACTGTTTGATGTTGTAATGCGTGCACCAAAACCTTAAAAATGTAAACATTTCCTCACAAAGTACGTGATTCAAATCTGAGCAAAAGTGTATAAATATTTCGTGTTTCCTTTTAAGCGGAACACGCTGCGATATATTTAGAATTGTTTCCTGTAGCTAAGATAAATTAACAACAACTCATGGTGCATTTTTTTTTTCGAGAAAATCGTACTGTATGCGCCACATTAGTGGACTGTACAGGTGTCTTTCTTACGACCATGTCTAATGGCGCATTCACATTAGTGATTTAATAATTATTCATAAAGCATATAACATAAGTGATTCGTTACAAATATATATATATTGAGTATATTCTGTATTAGCAGCGCAGAAAAGTTTAATAATTTATCAATTCTGTGATATTAGCGTGTAACCTGACCTAAAAAAAATTTAGATTACATATCTTGTGTTATCATAATTCATAATGACTATGATAATAATAGTAGTATATAGTATTATTTAAAGAGGAAAAATAAAATAGCTGACGTGTCTTCGTGGCTGTTAGTAGACAGTATTTTATCTAGCCATGCTATCTCAGTATTTCGCACTCGTACATAAATGTTAATTGTTAAACGTACCACACGTCAAAGTACTAAAAAATAGTATTGAAACAATTGCGTAACAATTAATAGTTTTTTGCAAAATTCAAACACAGTGTTTGTTCGTAGAAATTACATATTTTTTCAGTTGTGTATTTTCCTTACATTAATTGCACTCAACGGAAAACCATGAGAACTGATGAATTTACGTAAAACTGTGTTATGTCTTATGAATAAGAATGCATCGAGAAAAATGTTGAGGGAAGCAAAACTAAATTAACCCTTTTACATCCAATTTTCAGTCTAATGAGTAATGAGATTTTGCATACAAGTTATAGGACATTTGTACTACCAGTGACGGCTGTGAGTATAAAAAAACAATGGCATGGTCAAACTATATTGCATTTCTTGGCTCAGTATCTAAACTATTCCAATAAAAAACCGCACTTTCGTTAGCTGTCTGTACAGTATACTTATATTGGTATTATATTATCTTTATGGTAAGACTGGTAGGACCAAACACCTAACATTAATAGTTATTATACTTTTGTACCTACCACAATTCATGATTTTTATCACAATATTAGAATTTTTATTTCAAAAACCATACAGTCCGTCGATAATTAAGATAACATCAAATAGCCTACAGTCGGCCGTGTAGTCTGACAATTTTAAAAATTCTCAAACGCCGTACGGCAATACTATACAGCGAGAAGTCTTATCATGATAAAAGCTTGTGCGCTATAGTTGTATATAGGTACACAATACATAAAATAGGTATTTCCAGAAGTTTAACTGGTTAATTCTGTTGGGGTCAATACACTTACGCTAACATACACTTGACCTTCTGTTATATCATGCCTTGCCAATTGCCCACTAACAATAATATAATGTCTACGTTATTTTGCTGTGTTAAACATTACTCATTTGTTATTAATACCATCACTAACATTAATAAATATCATAATTCATAAGTTAATGTTAATATTATCGCTGGACGCTGATGAGTGACGAGTGCAGACTGCAGACGACATATTCAGAATATTGATCAATATATAACTTATAACCAGTAAATGTTACGGTCTTAAACTGTACGACTAGTTAATATTTATTAGTTATTACAGTACATTATAAGTAAAGTAGATATTTTTGTTGTTTGCGGATATAAATCTTTCAATTCTCGCGTACGTAGTTTATAATGTATAGTATCATAATAAAGTTCATACAGAGATTATCTACCTATAAATGCTTCGTCGGTCATAAACAAAATACATTTATACAGAATATAAGATCAACTAAACTAATTAAATTTTTCGCACACAAGCATTTTTTTTTAATAATCAACATAATTTTTCTATACTTAATTAATAATAAAAATGTTTATCATAAAGTTCATCCTAAGATGAATATAGTGATGGTACGGTGATGCAAATAAAAGTATGTAATAACTACGTGACTAATAACTATAGAGTATTTATTCTTATGCTATAATGTTAAATAAGTACATATTATTACATTTAAATTAATGTAATTACTAATTACATTTGAATTGATTTTCAAGTATACTTCCTAATCTAAATCTATATAATTTAAATACCACTCGCTCACTCACTGATCACCATACAGCCAATATATTGAATTTTTAACAAAAATATAGTTCGACAACCATTAGGAAGCTTTTTACCTTTCATGCGAGACTGAAACCGGCGCGTCGTCACTGTGTCTAATAATTATTCGGCTTTAAAACAATTAAGAGTTACCAAAGAGAACCCCGTCATTGATATTAAAGGTCAAAACATATTTTATCTATTTCTGATGTGCTGCATATTTTTAAAAATTTCAGAATCAATTTTTAATGCATATTTCAATATTTGTACATTATAATAATATGAGTAGAAATTTAACAAATTTACAATATTATCTAAAGATAATGAATAAATTAATTTTGTTTTTTATATTTAGTTTAATTATACAAGTCAAATATTTAGAATTAAATTTTTTTTTTGTTTAGTAAAAATATTAAGTATTTTAGTTACTAAAAATTATGTATATAATAAAATAATACATTTAATAAAATAAATGTTAAGGTACTTTTTATAGCATTTTTCAAGAATTTTAGGGACTTTAAATCCGAGTCCTAATTAAAATTTTAAAGAAGTTTCATTTTTAGGCAAAATCATATTGATTAATCTAGTAATACCACTTATAACAGCTGAGCCTATTTCAGAACACGAATTGCAAACTCAGTACTCACTCTCTAAGTTTTCAGTAAATTGATATAAATTGTTTTTTTAAAAACATGTTTTACAACTCTATCGCACAAATTTGGGGACACTCGAATTGCCTCCCATTTGAAAATTTACCATTTGCTTGAATCAATATAATCGATATACGAGTATACTATCGATTTATAGGGTATCTTAACGCTAATAACACGCATCTGTAATTATGTTACTTTTAAGGAGTGCCAAAAAACTGTATAATTGTTCAAATTTAATAAAATAAAATGAAATATGTTATGCTGACTTATAAAAATAACTAGTACCATGTTTGTTAGTTTAATTATCATTTTTCATAAAAAAAAAAATGTTTTCAAGCCTAAAATAGTAGATACGTGATATTTACAAAATATTATAATTTTAGTTTTTAGATCCATCTTTTTTTCAGTATATTTTACCATAATACTAATTTACCAATACACTGTTATATGTAGTGAACAAAATAACACGTCTTGGAATAATGTTTAATGTATTGAAAGTTTTAATTTCAAGTTTTCGATGTTATATCAAACGTAATATAATAATATAATCATAAACAACATAACTAAAATATACAATATTATTTCACAAATTTAAATCCAAACTTTAGGTTACATACTAATAAATTATCGAATTGTTAACCCATTAAGTATAATAAAATTTAATAATTGAAAAAATGAAAACTAACAAACGTAAAATCATTTCCATTATCGATCGTAAAATTATACCGATTGTGTTCTGTTCGAGGCTACGGGAGGCAATTCGATTGACAAAAAGTAACCTTACCAGATTTGGGATTTCATCTAGTTGGTACTTGGGGTACGTAATTTTATGATTTTCTCAACAAATTTCCGAAAAATTGAGGAAAATTGCAAAAAAATTGCAAAAAACTTAAGCCGAAATCGGGAATCGAACCCTGTTAACCGTCTTGTATTCGTCACGCACTATCCACTTATACTTTATATATTATGCATACAAAATTTTTTTATTTGGTTGTTATTTTATAAACATTGGTCTTAGCGACTCAAAACAGTTTTAGACTATCGATATTATATCGATTACTTATACCAGCATTAGAAATTTCATAATTTTCGATTTTTTTTTCTTTTTGCAAAATGTAGAACATTAAAAGTTCAACCTACTTTATTTAGACATTTTTTCTACTATTATACCAACCATATTTAGAAATATGAACTAATCCAACTGATCTCTTATGCTCGGAATTATTTTTCAAGAGCAATTTTATGTAAGTAGGTACATTAGTTTCAAGTTTAAAAGACCCATTGGTATATCTCATCAAGCCGTGGAACCCCACCAGACCTCGGAGTTCCGTACGTATTTCAAATGTGTTTATGTGTAGGTATAGTTAATAATTTTAAGATAATATACAATATTAAGTAGTTATCTATATATATTTATATAACATAAATGGATGTTGGTATATTTAAGATTAATAAACTCCAAAATAACTAGACCGATTTTTACGAAGTTAGATTAGGTTAAGCAAGGACGTTTAGGTTGTAGGTCAAAGTTATTTTATGGATCGTTACAACTTTACAATGAACTATAAAGCTCTGTTAAAGGGGGAAAACTGAGTAGTGTTAGTACCATGAGAAATATTGACCTCTTTTTAGAATAAAATTAAGGCGCTAGTGCACTACAGATGTTCATATCAATTAAACCAAGAAGACGAAAAGAAAACTGCATCATTAGCTATAAAAATCTATCTAAAACTCTATGCCGAAGATAGATAAAATTATGCACACTACACAGGCAACAGGTCCAAAATAAGTGAGTGGGTAATTGGGAAAAAGTGTATATTATTACTTTTTAAACGGTATAAATATAAATATTATTAATTTATTATTTATAGATGAAAATAACAATATATTTCTCGCACTTCACTCAGAATCAGAAGACTGAGGCGATTTTCTAATTTTACTGAACGTATTCATGTATAATTGACCATGGTGGTGGGATGGTTACCAAACGCGATTGAGCAACTACTTATGGCGAGTCTGGGTACGCGACTGAATTCGTTAGTTGAGTTATGTTTTATGTACGATGCGTTGATGTACAAGATTTGTAAATGATGTAAAATAATATATTGTATTCTAATACGTGAATATGCTGCTGGGAAACGGCGGTACGGTGGTTCGTCAAGCGGCACGGTACGGCAACCGCCATCTGCCGTCGTAGTACGGAACTCGGTAACTCGGTTACAGGTAACCAACACCCGATGGTGGCCAGACTGATTTGATTAGCCGACGCCGTTTGCACGATATAGAGTTTTCCGCGTTTTGTTTATGTGCGTTATGTGTTATCGTTGATCGAAGTGAAATACGCCGGATTGTGACGATTGCGTGCCGACAGTGAAAACCGTGACCAAAAAGACGAGAACGTTTTCAAGTGATAGGTACCGTGCCGCCGATACGTATCCGAAGTCCGCCGTCGTCGTGGCTGTTGGATTTCAGAGCGATCGTGTTTTCTGTAAATATATTGCTGAAGTAAGTGTTAACAGTCTCCCGTAGTTTTTGTGGTTCGTCCGTCGGAAGGGTGTGAAAAAAAAAATGCGTTTGAAACAAGATTTCGGAACGAGTTAGCAGACATGTCTTGCGTTCGAATGCTGCTATCTGTTAGAACTTTCGCGTTTGTTGTGAATTTGACTTCTCGTGACGTCGAAACCTATGTACTATGATTTCTGGATTTACCGCACGTTTCACATTTCACACTTCATACATCTCGTTGTATTGTCAGTCTTAAACAAAAACGTTTGAAACGAATATCTAATGTATTCAGTTTTAACTTTTCAATCAATGTTGATAGATAAACCGTCAATGGTTTTGAAACAGTTTGAAACGAGAATACTCGATCGTTACCCACCGATTATTGTTTAAGGCAATTTAATACTCGAAAACAAATTTCATTATTTTCCATTGTTTAATGTACCATAGCAAACATATATCTACTCGTATCAAGACTGTCGCTATATAATTACCATCAGCTGAACATAAATTCATAAATTATGTTTGAAGCATTTTACATTTTTGATGTCATCAATATTATGCTTAGATAATGTAGCTAAATCTACATTTCTTTCAGTAAATTTAAATAATAGTAATTTTAATACCTCACAATATTATTGTATTGCATTATTTGATGATAATAATTTGTATAATTTATTATTGTTATTTGTAGGAATTAAACTGTTAAAATGTTGGACACTCGTCCAAATCATACTATCTACATAAACAATTTAAATGAAAAAATCAAAAAAGATGGTAAGTAAAATCAAAATTCTAATTCTCTCATAATATTAATCGTGTACATTTATTTTTGAAGATTTGAAGAAATCTCTTTACGCAATTTTTTCGCAATTTGGACAAATACTGGACATCGTAGCGATGAAAGGGATTAAAATGAATGGCCAGGCTTTTGTTATATTCAAAGATATAACCAGCTCTACAAATGCTTTACGTGCAATGCAAGGGTTTCCATTTTATGATAAGCCAATGGTAAGATCTATGTGTTTTGTATCAAAATGGCTATTTTATGATAATCATAATATGTTTTGTATATTTTATTATAATTATAATATACAAAATTATGTTGTATCCCCAAAGAACCATCATGGCGAATCTCAAAAATTATAATATGTAGTATATGTATATCAATGAATTCCTGCTTTGAAGACACATAAGATCTTGTTAATAAATTTAAAATGAGGTAATAGGTTTGCTGTGAAAACTAACTTAAATCTCATTTAAATATTTCTATTTTTCTCATAATCAAGGATAAAAAGTATTGAATTATTAAGGGTTTTTAGTTTCAAATATTTATTTAAATTTCATAATTTATGAACAAATACTTTACAATTTTAGTGATCTCAATTATATAATTAGGATTTTAAGTATTGTAAGAAAGTGTTCACTAAATACTATTGGAGTTTTAATCTATGCAAAGCAAGGATGCATTGATTGAAGATGTTATTTTATTTCTTTTATTCTTATTTTACAGCCAATAAAATTAGATAAATAGCATACCCTAAGGCCTAAGGGATTTACTTAATGTTCAAAATGTATATTAAGTCCAATACTATGTTTTAAAAATTGTAATATATATACTTGCATTACAATTATTTTTCTAAATTATTCATTTGGGTTATAATTATAAAAAATTGAATATTCAGTATATAGTTTATAGTGATCTTTCAAAGTTTGTTTTTAAATTAAATGATATATTATTTCTTAATAATACTATTTTTAGAAAAAAAGATTAATAATTGAAATCTGTGTCTTATTTGTTTTTTTTATCTAACTATTAAAAACAAATGTTTTTTAAACAAAATTTAAGTTAAAGTTTTTATTTGATTTAAATTATTCTTTAAGCTTGAATACAAAACACTGTATACATTTCATTGCTGTATAAACTTTTTTTATTACTTATATCCTGATGGATATAATACCACAACAATTAGGTAGAACATTTTGTAAACTTGTATTTCAGTGATAATTTATAAATCTAATAAATCTATATAAATTTATAAATCTATTTCAAAACAATATTATATTAGAATATTAATTTAATTCATTTTATTTACAAAATATATTATATTAAATAATTTTTTTTTTTAAACACAAGTGTATTTACAATCTGTAATATTATTATATACAATAAGTAAATGTGGTTACTTGCAAATAGATAGGAAAAAAACAACATGATATTACGTGGGGAGGGAAGTCTACCAGTGTGGATACCCTCAGACTTGAAAGGGGGATTTTTTATTCACTAATACAGGTCGGAATTCAAAAGATCATGACACCAGTTAAATTAAATTATTTTATAAATAAAATGTAAGATATATTGTTAACCTTAATTCTGATGCATTTTCTTGTGTTATATTATGATAAAATCTTTGCATTCAGAACAATTAACATTCCAATATTAAGAATTTTTAAGGATCGGTGTAGTCTGTAAATTTTCAATTTTCTTTTCTTTTAGCGTATCCAGTTTTCTAAAACAGAATCGGATATAATTGCAAAAATGAAAGGTACCTTTATTGAACGTCAAAAGAAACCTAAAAAGCCTAAGGATGACGAAGAAGCTAAAAAAAGACGTAAAGCAGCCAAAGAACAGGCTCGTGCTTTGGCCCAACAAAATAATCCTGGAGGTGTATCTGGTGGTAGTAAGTGTTATTTATATTATGTCTTACATTTGTTGATTATAACCATAAGTTACGTAAGTTATCTTAACACTTATTATTTTAACAGATGTACCAGAACAACCGCCTAACCAAATTCTGTTCTTGACCAATCTCCCCGATGAAACGACTGAAATGATGTTATCTATGCTCTTTAACCAGTATGTTTTGTGTAACTATACCTCATATTTAAGAGTATACTATTTTTTTTTTATCATTGTAGATTTCCTGGATTTAAAGAAGTTCGACTCGTTCCAAACAGACATGATATTGCTTTTGTTGAATTTGAAAATGAACACCAATCTAATACTGCCAAATTGTCATTAAATGGTTTTAAGATAACGCCTACTCATGCTATGAAAATTACATTCGCTAAAAAATAAGATTAATCATAATGGAAGAACCCCATTATTCTTTGTGAAGTAACATAATATATATTTAATTTGTATAAGTATTCATGATTACAATAAAAAAAATTAAAAAAATTAATAATAATTTAATTATAATACACTTAAGAATTTAGTGTTTTCTATAGCGATGTTGATTTGGTGGAGGTGGTGTTGTTGTATGTGGTGTAGGTTTATATACAGAACTCCAAAATACTATCGTATCACTTTCGACATGATGTATAAAATATATAAATGGTCTGTTAACGTTGAAAGGTGGTTGGCCACCTCTTGATATAATTACTGTAGTAGCTGCTGATGCAACTGTACCAATTTCATCAATAATTATTTCTACTTTATGTAAAATGTCACTGATGAAAGAATCTGTGTTTGTGGTAAAATTTGAAAAATCAGCCTTTGAAATGTCAAATATTTTGTTTACTCCCAAATTCTAGAAAAAAAGTTATGAATATAATAAAATATTGTAAACTAATTGAATTTAAATATTCACCTGTAAAACTGGTCTGAGATTAGTAAATGACTTCAGAGTCATTTTAGGCACAAAGTATGTAAATTCCAAAGGTGTTGTATTTCTAGTTATATTTTGCAGTATTTTTCCAGTCATTTTATCTACTAAATCTCTTAAACTAATACTTGGGTCAGGAAGTACAAAATATGATACAAATTTTTTTCCCTTGTATGGTAAACCCATGGCTGAAAATCCTAAGTTTTCATTTTTATGATATAGTATATCGCTATTGCCCATCATCATTGGAACGTAGATCAAATCTTGTGCATTTTTATCACCAACATTTGATTGACAATAAAATGGTTTTCTAAAATTAAACATTAATATAAACATTTTTTTAAACCTAATTTAAATAATTAAACTCACATTCTGGTGTAGTTAACAAAAAATGGGATTTCCCATTCGCCAATGAAATACAAAGCACTGGTAATAACAGTCTTAGTTTCAGGACCAGGAATATTTGGCATAATTTCATTGATTTTTCCATTAGTTTGAAGAGACACCCATCTATTCAAAATAAAGTATAACTATTAATGATTATAAAATTTTAATTATAATTATGTGCATGTTCAATAGTTTAAATGTACATAGATATAATAAAACAAGATAAGTTTATTGGATTGATATATTATTTCATGTTACTATTAATTAATCAAGAATATGAGTTATTAATGTATTATTTGATCATTTAATTACCTTAATTATGTATAATGAAATAATTGTCCATATACTTTAGGAAGAGAAAAGATATTTTAATTATTTATTTTCAAGTTAGGAATTGCCTAGTTAAGGATATTTAGTACTTACCAAGATATAAATGAAGCAAAACCTTTAAACTATGACACTTTTACAAATTTAACCATTTCTAAAGAAATATACAACCCATCATTAAAATTTTCAACACATTTTTTGTACGTCAATAAATGTGTAACATGTACATTAATAAATTAAATAATCTGATTTATATTATTTATATTAATACTTACTTATTGACAGTTTGTTGTGCTCTCTGCCCATTGTTATTGAAATCAACTGTTATTATTTCACTATTTAAATATTCTTTAGCTAATGTTTTGTAATTTTGTAGAACATTATAGCCATTTTGAATAAAAACAGCCTTGGCAAGGTTTACTCTAGTACCCAAAGTTTCGGCAGAACTGTATTGAAAGTAATTTAACAACATTCCTAAATTCTTATAATTTTGGTTGTTACTAAAACAATACGATTATATTATTAGTATTTGAACATTGAACAAAATGTATAAATATTAAATATTCACTTGTCAACTGTATGTAGTAATGTGTTCTCATCGTAACCAAATAGTTTACCGATTTCTGTTTTTGTTTCGCCACCAGCACCCAAAAGAATAAGCGACATAGCAGCAGCAATACTTATCGGTGATACAATGATATTACCATCGGATTTTGAGTCTTGTGCAATCAACTTGTGCATTGACCTGTCAATATTCAACGCTGCATCAAATAAACCTAGTATCAAAATCTGAAATGTCATACTTCCTGAATTCAAATTTATTAATGCACACTTTTCAAACTTAATTATTTACCTCTTTTGATATGTTGTTATCTTGTGGTGGGGGTGGTGGTGGTGGTGATGGTGGAGGTGGAGCTGCTGCTTCTGCTGTTTGAGGTGATGATTCAAGTTTTTCGGTTGGAAAGAACAATCTTTTACTTACATCTGTTGTTAAAGTTAGTGGTGCTGGCGATGACGATTGAGGTGTCGTGGTTGAATAGACTTTAAAATTATTTTGTTTTACAAATGTTTGCATTATTGTCTGAACTGGTGCATATAATGGTGGTGGTTCGTCACTAACCACCAATACTAAGGGAATAAAAATATTGAAACTTAACAGCATCATATTGGACCACATCTAAAAACAAACGGCAAATACGACACATGTTCATTAGTTCGTAACACATAATAATAATATGTTTTGTACAGGCGAGGTGGGATTTTATAATATTATATTATGTAATAATTATTGTGTTGCAACAATAATATTACGAATAGTATGATCGCTCAGCGGAAAACCCATAATATACTAGGGTTTTCCCAAGCGATTCATTTAAAATTGATTATTCAAACGAGATGTAAACACAGCACGATCACGATTTTTACAATAAGTAGGTACTTCTGTGCATGTTACAATAATAATGGTTATGCATAAGATTCGACTTTTGTACAGTATGCGCTCAGAAACGATTGTAAACTACGAATATGCGATTAATTTATTATAAATATAGTATTGTTGTTGTTGATGTTGGTTTTACGATACTTTAACATACTGACCTCAGCGCGATATTATGTTCTGCAGCCGTCCCAATATTTTTTAGAGAATATTGTAAAGCTGCGCGGTGGTACGGCGTGAATTCATAAACATAACTGATGGGTTCTCGTCTTCTCGATGTCGATCCAATATTTAATAATAATAATAATAGTAATGGTCAAGTAGTCAAGGTCTGAAGTCTGACCGTGTGTAACGCATATAGTGTTATGGTCGCGACCGGATGGAGGGGTTATCGGAGTGAAGCGTATAGTGTTGTAGCCTGCAGGTACGATGGTTCGCGGTTCCGTCCTCCTGCCACATCAATAATGATATTATATTATAATATACGTTTGACGTGTTTGCCCGGTGCCCACCAAAACTCGTTTTGCACCTTTAACGCAACGATCGGGGGGCTTCGGATTCCTTAGCATTTGCTAATTATTGTTACAGAACACCGATGAATACGGCAGAGCCGGCAGTGAATTTGTTTTGTGCAACAAGGATTTCACGTATAAAATCAATTTATGAGTACCGCATATCTTTGCATATTTTTACTTTTACGCTGCTATTTCTCTAGTGTAGGTGCTATTATTTTTTTTTCGCTTAAATGAGTACCTAATGAATTTAATTTTATTTCGTGATTTAAATTAAAATCTATATACGTAAAAGGATAAACAGACCGACTGACTGAGGTGTCTACGCACAGGCTAAATCGTTGGGTCTAACCTCTTGGCATTTCACGCAAAGGTTTCTCGTACAACGTAGGCGAGCACTAAGCAAGGGTTTTTCAAAATGCAACCCCTAAACCGTATTTTGAAATTAAAACAGGGTTTCCAAAGTTGTCTAGAAACAAAAAGTTTAATCAACTATGAATTCAATATTATTTTTGGTATATGTTTTTTTTTTTTGTTAATCAGTGAATGTAGTGCTTGTACAGTAGGTATACAGCGTATCTTAATTAATTACAACTTTCAACTTGGCGTTCTGATATTTTCTTGATGTTATTTGCATTCATGTTACTCAGCTCTGACAAAGTGGCAAACTAAACGATAGGTAACAAAAGCTAGTATACTGTAGATAAAAGTGTTTCATCTTCGACCATCGATTGTAGAATATGTAGATACCTAGTCCATACAATTTTAATATTTAAATTTGTTCTATAGTCAATACGCTATTGCCCAGAATGGAAAAATCTTCATATTTCTATTTCATTTTTTATAAATAAAAGTCATAGTTCATATAATTATTATTCAAATATAAATGTTTTTTTTTAAACCGTTAATAGAAGAAAAAATTTAAAAAAAATGGTCCAGTTGTCTGCCTTACGTGGTCCGCCGGTTGCCGACCTACCTATTGCGCTATTACACCAAATAGTATTATGTTTAAATTCCTTACATTTTCTCCGTTGAATATTCAAAATATGAATAATAACGCATAACACATTCTATAAGTACATAGGTAAAAATATAATAATTTACTGGAGGACTTAATAACATGTGAAATGCCTTGCTGAACGGCAGTGCTTCCACCTCGGCACCGCTCGTTTGCATATAAACCAGAGACTTCAACTACTGTAATCAAAGGGAAACTTGAATTGCGTTTATTTGAAGTTAGGCAATTCATTCAAGTCATTCACAGAATCAATAAAACTGCACTTCCTCTTTTCTTTGTTTAATTTGCCCCAAAGATTACTCGAATGAAAATTTTCAGCAAAAATTTTACTATTGTCGGTGACTTTAACGCAAATCATTACTCTCGGGACTGCAGATGTTGCATTTTAACGCAAAACATGTCAACATACTTGTACCACCAGGGTCCAGGACCCACCTACTAGCCAACATCCCCCAGGAAAAAACTTGTTGTACTAAACTTTTGATCTATTTTTTCTATTATTAAGAAAACTGTTGAGCAATTCAAATAATTATCACTTCAAAGTACCAACTTGTTACTAAATGATATTTATTTCCAGAAAAATACCAAGTTTGTAAACACCGGAGCAATACTTCTGGTCGAAATCGTTTTCACAGTCACAAAAATAAAACCTACATCTTAATGAAAACAATACACTCCTCGTTTCACTAAGAATTTAAAGAATATTGAAATTTGTTATTCTAATTTTGGGCTATTTATAGCAATTTCGATTTTGAAATATTTAAGTCTTAAAAGGGTTAATTTTCGGTTTTATAACCTTAAAATTAATGTACAACAATATCAGTCGTTCGTTATATGAACTATATTCTAAACCAGTGGTGGGCAAAGTACGGCCCGCGAAAGTATTTAATCCGGCCCGCCGAGGGTCCATCGACACGGATAGTATATGGCCCGTATAGTATAAAAAAAATTCCCGAAATATTCTGAAAATGATCGAAGAAAATAGTTTTAAATAATATATAAATGGATTGGCGTGGACTGTGCGCGGTCGTACCCTCATAGCGTGGTGTAAGTAGATAGTAAGTACTACGATAATAGGTATATAATTTCTATTTTTGTTTGCCGGATCTCGGTTTGGTGCGTCCTTATCGTAGTTATCGTATGATAATATCATTGATTATAAATAGTACTATTTATAATCAATGATAATATGTATGATGTACGTATATAAATATATAAGTATATAAGTAAATTGATGTTATAATATTATTGTGTATCAGTCGTTGCACTGTTGTCATACCTAATCGTTATTCCTTGTGAGTTTTGTTATAGTACGTTAGTAGTGTTAGTACGTATAGTGAACTCAGTCATCGAGCCGTACGTTTTACGTTAATTTTGTTTTAATTTTGTCTTTTGCTCTTGCTTGTTTGCGTAACATTTTATATTCATAATCGTTTAAAAGAAAATCTGCGCTTTTGGAATAATGGCGTATAAATAAAAGTTAAATTAATTATTATTTAAATTTTAAGGTAAAAGGTAATTTGTAACATTTGTGTGTAATTCTGTAATGTTTTTATAATATTATATGATTCAAAGCTTTAACTCATAATGTTTTTTTTCTATAATTGTGGCCCTCCTCTAGAATTTCTTAAACAATGTGGCCCCCCATTAAAAAAGTTTGCCCACCACTGTTCTAAACATTTAAAAATCGGATGTCTTGATTTTTTTTTCATAAAAGTAGTAATTGCAGAATTTAATTCATGAAAATGTAATGCTATATCGGTTAAATTGTAAGTAAATACACTAAATATAATACATGCATATTATATATTTTAAATTAATTATTTTACATCGAAGTCCCGCTCAGAATCGTTTTTATCGAATGCAACGATATCGTTGCATTCAAATCTAGAATAATAATTATAGTAATACACTGTCCAGTGTCCTGTCTAAGCCCTAAGGATTGAAGGGACAATGGATAAACTTTTACCACAATTAACTTATACTTTTTATCTTTTTATGTTTTTTATCGTTACACATTTTCTTATATTCAAAAGTGTAATTAGTATATTATTCAGTGTACGCCGTACGGTTAATTATTATTAGATCGTACTAGGTAGTACACAATCGGTGACCATTTATGTAAACATTTTTAGGTAACTTTTAAATGTACCACCCACATGAAGTTTGTTAACTTTACGTATGAATAATTGTTACGTTATAGTGACCACAACACAATAACGTAAAGGTAGCTGTGTCCATTGATATAAATGCATTATTAAATCAGTCTATTAAAATATTTTTATTTTTGGTAATTATTAATTAAATTACACTATGAATTAGATTCCCATATTCAAATTAGATTATTCTCAAGTACCATGTGTTTTTATTTTTTAAGTAACAAGTACTTGAGCTTATCTTTCCCACACACTTATATTTTATATGATATTCAATACATTAGGATTAGATTTATGTATAGGTATACATGACTAATGGCCATAAAAGCAAAAACAAAATTAAACTATTAACAGATACCTCCTCTAATGGTCTTGTCTCAATAATACCCATTAGTCATAGTGAATAATGAAGGCGTGTACTATATAGTATTATTGCTATAGTAAGAAATTCAGCATAGTTTATAAATACGTAATTTATAATCAATGTTATTAATTATTACTTATTAGTTAATATTAGTTAATAGCAGTTATTAGTTAATAATAGTTATTACTTATTAGTTATAATTGTATTAGTATATAGGATGTTTGTAGCTTAATAAGGTCGTAATGAGTTCCGAGGAAGACATTTATAAATAATAATTAATCAATAATAATTTATTATTTTTTTAAGATTTCAAACAATATTGAATCTTGGTCGTTTTAGATTGTTTTTTTAGGGCATAATAATTCTGCAAAACTAAGCAAATGTCTAACAGATGCGTTCGAGGGAATTAAACTAGTAAAATTGGCAATTTTTTATCGGCATATTGTATGTTAAGTATCACAAACTAAGATAAAATGTGTACAAAACAGCAATTTGAACAACTGATAAATGATAATTGACAACCATAAAAGAAAAACAGTAATATCCAGTAATGTGCTGGTAGCGCTTAGAGGAATTCTATGGGGTAGCGGGTACAATTATTATTTACATATGCAAAAATTATGCCGGCTTATAAGCAACACTGCATCCAGGCTCCAGCAATTAATGTACCTTTTATAGTTTTATCTATACGGCTAAATAAATCCTTAAGTATTATGTCGTAGAATATAGGTAATAATATTCAGTGGTGTCGAAAATCCCACGGGGGGAAGGGAAGGGGTGCGTTCAACATTCGACATAAACTTATTTATAATAAGTAATTATTGGCAGTGTATTGAAACATCTGGGATTTAGATAACAATGTATGTTTGTATCTATACAATATCAGTATGTTTCTAAAATCTATGCTCCCACATCTCTAAATATACTATTCCTCAATTCATAAATTACAATAAACATTATTTATTTATTATAAGGCTAAGGACTTCATACAATGAAAAAACATTAAAAGTACATGCATTTATGCCCTAAGATATGATATATTCTTAATGCACTAATAATATACAACAATTATTAAATATACTCTCCATTTTTTATTTTCTCATAAAAAAACAGTAAAAATTTCAATTACAAATGCATATTATTGTATTTATGATTTAATAAATAATTTATTATTAATTTTATAATATTTTTAGTTGATTTTTTACCAATCTCTAGATAAAATTTATATAAATAATAATTGTTAAAAATATATTTAAAACACAAAATACAATAAACACAAATATACAATGTAAAAATAATTTTATATGAAACAAGTATACTTCTATATTACTTTTAAAAACATAAAACTGATGGTATTTCACTGTCTTTATTATAGCTGAAACCTTAAAGAAAAATGGGTGCTAAAGGCCCTCTTGCGCCCCTCCTAGTTGCGCCAATAGAAGTAACCAATAATATTTATAAACAGACGACTCAAAAATTAACATTGATGACTGATGAGTGATGACTGATCGAATTAATACAGGTGTCAATAACACTACCTAAAAAAAAAATTGAGCTCAAGGTTTTATTTATATAACGAAGTTAAGTTTTAATCGATTGTTTACTATTAGTAAATATGCGTAAAAGGTCAGATAAAAGATCTGATAAATTATAGCCACGCCGTAGTAAATATGCCTTTAATGCATATTTTTACATAAAAAATAACGAATTGATTTGATATTCACTATTATATCCGCATATATAATTGATGGAGATGCGTAGACGCGTATTAAATAATTTTAGTTAATTTGAAGGCAGAATACATCACTTACAGCTAAAAATATATCTATCTGTCTCTAATCTTAATTAAGACATTTGAATTCAATACCGTTGGGGCGTATATTCGAAAACAAAATCGTAAGTTGTTGAAATTTCATTAGTCATGTGATTGACCTAGTAATATACTATATTGAATTGCATATAATTTATGTATATATATGTACACATAATAATAAATAAATAGTATGTATATATGTAAATACTATGGGCTTATGGTGAACTGAAGAGACAACTATCGGAGATCGGTTTAGAACTTAGTAGGTACGTGTGATTTTGGTCTCTCGAGCAGAGGACTGTGCAGTTTTATATGCCATAACGGAAGTTATTATTTATTTCGTTACGACGGTAATTCGATGAATTCGATATGATATTCATACATTATTGTACCTATTGTGTTGTCCTGGTGTAACGAGTCGGAACGGCCATTAACTGGATAAAGCGCGCGTCTGCAACTGGCGATCCTTGTCCTGGATGTAATTTTGATTTTGAGTACCTCGGTTAAGTAAGGTTTATAACAAAAAATTAAAGAAACTGATAAATATTTTATAAAAAATTATTCATCATTATTAAATTTAAAAATGTTTATTTTATTTTCAGAGTCGTAGTTATAGTGGTCACTGGTGTAGTTGTGTATTTTCTGGGACTTCATGTAATACAACTTCATGCAGGGCTTTTAAGAGCATGTTAAAAACTGTATACGGTTGCACTATTTTACATGAAAATTTTTAACAGTGTAATAATTTAATAGATACTCGTATATATATATTTTTGTACGAATGTATTAGAAGGTAGGTGGTCGGTCAGGTGTATAGGTTAACTATCTACATGGACTTCTGGGAAACTAGCTAGTGTACGTCACTGCATTGGTGAGTTAAAAAAAATTAAAATTACAAAGATTGTACTGTGGGTCATAAAATAACGAATACTAGTAACGATATGGAGACACGTATGTTATATTCGTCATACTATACTTATATAGAGTATGTAGTGGAGATATAGCAAACATTTTTTCAACATCGACTGAAAAAATGGAAAGAAGATGAACTGTCGGCTTAAGCAAAGGACGTCGACCACGCATTATTCCAATGACGATAAATTGATAACTTTGGCGAGTTCAAATTATCAATGAAGATCTATCAAAAATCGACTTTCAAGCCGTACGCACTACGCGGTCGACTGGTGGATCGTGATCGACGACCGCTTGGCCACCTCTGCAATATAGTGTAATACAACTTACTATACCATTCAATATACTTATAAACGCATCATTATCATTTTTAAGTATGCGTGAAGCTCTGTATAGGTACATGAAGTAACATACTTTACGTGTCTATGTAGTTCAGACTTGCATTTTAAACCAATAAGTAATGTTTCAAAGTTTATTAATTTCAAATTTTAAGCGTTAGAAATCGAAAAAGATCATATTTCTTAACAGTTCGGCCAAAGAATAAGTTTTATTAATTCTGTGGCTCGAGTGTTCGACTAACGTGTTATATTGTTGTCATGATTTGAAGACTATAAACAAAGCAATAGATAAATTTGTCTGTTTCTTAAATGTCCTTGTTGTGCCCTCTCAAATATTTCACAGTAGTATACTAGTATAAATACTATATAAGTTCACAGTTGCTATAATAGTGGTCGAAGTAGGGAGATATAAATGGATGACATAATATACAATATTTATACCTTATTGTTGTGCATTATGTATCTGTACTTTATATTTTCATTCATCACAAAATATTATTATTCTCTGAAAGATGGTAGGTGATGATTTTTAATGAATAAATAAACGGTTTATAGTAATATTTATTTTGTCTTTGACTCTATTTCATTTTAATTGAGTCAAGATTTAACTAATTAGGTATATTATAATAACCATAATAATTGCCATCAGGCGTGACACTATAATGAAGCGTAAACAAAATGTTGACAACTTCCCAACCGCTGAAGTCTCTCGCGTCTCTGGCAATTATTACCTGCACTAATATTAATTAGGTATACCTATTATTATTGATTTAACAATATACTATTGGTATACTTATTCTAAGATTAATGCCGTCACCTTGATCCCATGAATGAGCTTATTATACGTCAATTTTATTATAATAAAATAAAGCTACCATTATGGCCAATTTCGTACGATTTATTTGAATTAATAGGTTTTATAATGTTATTTTATCACTCATAAATAATTCATAAAACATAATAGGTACCTACATTGTTTTTGGTGTATATAGGTTTATGATATACGAGTATGTATAAGTACCTTGCCTTACGTTAAAATAACGTGGATGTGCTTCTAAAAGTTACCAGCTAGACCCGCATTACAGATTTACGTATTAAAAAATAAATTCAGATGACGCCACTGCTATTATTAAACTTAGAAATATAGTATATACAATATACGTTATGTACTATAAGTATTACTCCCTATAATTATCGGTAAACGTAAATCGGTGCTATTTAATTACTATAGTTTTTCGAACACAACAGTAATAAGTATTGGATTACGCACGTTTAGGCGTGTTTCGAAAATGATAATATCGAAAAGTCAGACACAGGATGTGTAGTAAGTACATCGTGTGTTCAGCTTTCAGCGCACGGCGTACATAATCATATCGATAACACAAATCAAATAGGGGATCGTGGGGACGTGGGGTAAAGTGGCCCGAAGTGAACGTCCTTCTATTTAGGGACTAATACGTGATATGTATAATAGTACTCGCTCGTGGCTCGTAGGCCGTACACGTTTGTCCGCAACGATAAAATATTGTTAAATAAACTTCTCGCAGTAAATCGATAAGACTATACGGTAAACAATTCGTAGACAAGGGAAAAATGTGCGAAGATTTGACGCTTGTTCAAAAGCTTATATATCGTATACACCGACTTCTGTATTCTGCAGTATACAACATGTTATACATCAGGTATACGTAACGTGACCATACGTCCCGCTTTGGGCGGGACAGTCCCGCTTTCGAGCTAAGTGTCCCGCTGTCCCCAAAGAACCTAAAATTGTCCCGCTTTAAGAAAAGTCGACTTGTGGTAAGTATTTATTGATCACAAATCACAATCATACATTATTTATACATTTATACTGTATAAACGTATAGTATAACTACGTAATATATATGTATTACGTAAAACACTTTTTTTATACAAATAGTTTATGTTTTTTTTCCAATAAAAAATTGTTATTTTTCGAAAAATGATGTGGTTTCCTTATTAAAAAATGTACAGGTGTCCCGCTTTGAAGAAAAAAAAATATGGTCACGTTAGGTATACGTATACAGTCACGTAGCGCCATTGCCGCCATTAACCTGTAGCCTGTACGCAGTGTAAAATACAGTACACTTTACAATGGGAGATGACGGAGTATACTAAGATTTATGACGCACCGGCTCAGTACCTGTTAGTTCGACATAATTATACTGAAAGCCCATTTACACTATTATTATCAAGCGCAATGTATATAAACATTGTTTTATGTTTATACGTATGAGTGAAATAATTTTAAAAATATATTTAAGCCTGCGTAATAGGAATATAAACTACTGCAGTCCGCACTCTGCAGTATCATGATGGATTTGTTCACAACGATTATCATCTCCGTTTTGAAAATTGAAAATTATGTCGTCGTCGAGGTTGATTGTAGCATTTTGGCATATTTACAATAAATGCATTGAGTGATACTTGCGTCATATGCGATCGCTTTCGTGAATTCATCTTAGTATAATAGTGCTATTGTATAAATTTGTAACAGAATGACAAAAATCGAGTTCCGATGTACGAGTATATGTTAGATCTATAATAATATGAATAGTGAATAACATTCATAAAATAATTCAAAAAATATTCACTGAATATATTGATAACTGAAAGACTATAGTGTGTCAATAGATGTGTAACAGCTATAATACGTATTATTTAAACTTTCATATAATATTTTCATTTGATATTTAGGTGACCGGGTGACCCGCGTTAAATATATGCACTAATTACCATAGCTGATACGAGTACTAATTCCGCACCAAGTTGACCCGGATGTATGCGTATATATATATATTTATATAATATAATATATTATATACATATTGCAGGGTGTAGTTTGAAGTGCTGAGAGAATGATGGGTTATGCCTCGGTACATTTGCAAGTATATGAGCAAATCTGACGATACTCTCAATAAATCTGTACTATTTAAGTCCGCACCAGCGTTTTCTGAAGTCCAAATATATAGACATTGATTTTTTACACAACAGCATAATGTAATTGTAAGATAGTCCATAATGGTTTTTGAAACTTTCATTTAGTGCTCTTACAGCGTATAAATATAACATGCGCCGTATTATATTTTGTTTACAATCTCTATAGACAGTTTTTTAATTTCACTTATTAACATATTATAAATTCATAAAATGTTTGTTCGTACAGCGGTGCATTAATAAAATCCTACAGAACTAATTGAAATTCGATTTGAAACGTAAATAGATAAACGAAATAATTTCTACAAACATCTGCACGTGTCTTTTAATATACGAGTATACTATATGCATGTATATACATATCATACATTATAGGTATACCGTATACGTATACAGAAATATTTGCTGTGAAATCAATACCGTTTACCGAACGTATAGTTATTGGTACAAAATAAATAAACAATTTATTGATCCTATTTATATATAAAAAAAAAAAATGTTGATGAAAACATAAATATATTACTTGCTCAGGTTTCGTACGATAAATATACCAACAAATCGGTATAATAACTGATGTACATATTTGGTCGATAATTATTATTATTCTTTAAATACAATAAGTAGGAAGTTATTATTATTATGTATTTGAGACAAAGAGAATATTCATAATTTAAATTATTAACAAGTATTTTTTATGTTTGTTCAAATATATATTCAAAGTACAAGCAAACAAATATGAAATAATTATTTCTTCATAAAAAATAACCACATCGAATTGTAATATTTCCTGACCAAAACAACAGACAAACGTTAAAAATATATAGGTATATATTTTGTGTATAAATATATTTCGTCAATATTCTGCAACATGTGACGGTAAATGTTTGACGAAATTTAAATTTATGTTTTTTCTATTTGCCAAAATATTTGCAGAAAACCGTTGGACGTTTTGCGTAAATTACAGGTAGAATATAACAAATATAAGTATAAGACTATAAAGCTTGATGATTTAATTGAATAAATATGACTTTGATTCGATGTTTGTATAATGTGTATTCTTTAATTTATTCATAGTTGACTGATGATGTTTATAACCTTGCAGTGTGTGGTTTTTTCCTTTGACATTTGCCATAGGTCTCAGAGAAAATTTACCACAACGTTCAATGTCACGTACCGAATAAAACTAATTAGAAATAAAAAATAAAAATAAAAAACCGCTGATTATGGAGACGACAATTTAAACTTTATAGTTCGTCGAATAAAAAACGTACTAAAAATACGCATAAAAAGCGAAAGAAATTGGTGATTTCTGTTGAAACGAAATATGATCAGATTATTTTATAATCACTTTTTTATATAGTTAAAGATGCATTTGTGTCTCGAGGTAGGTAGTTTAACTACCCATACGCGTTATAATAATATATTACGAGTATATCTAGTAAAGTGTGTTGATGAACTTTAATACACACGGTCGGATGTCGGTAGTAAATACTTGTATTGAAATTCAGAAGGGTGATGAACCTATAAATCACTGTGAAAGTCGGATGGGTAATTAAAATGATTTCTTTATACATCGGAATCGCAAAAATCAGGAATCATACTTGAGTTTTATTGAAATATTTGTACACCGCACTATGCACCGTTGATTGATGATGCATAAGTTTTGATAATGAATGAATATTTATCGTACAAACAGACATCAGCATTATATTAAGGTATACATTACAAGGATTAAATTAAATTTGAAACCAATCAAAATGTTTAATTTAGATAAAAATAATGTGCATGGTTTGAATGGATTGAATAATATTATGACTGAATTTTGATAAAACGTACGTAGTAGCTACGCGTAGGTACATATAAATATAACAATTATTAATACTATTTCGTTAAACTATTTTAGCGTGTTTTAAAATAAAATGTTATGTAGCTCATCAATACCTAACGATTTTATCACACAAATGCAGTCTGCAGGTGCACATATTTAAAAAATATCGACGTGAGCATATTTGCATCAACATTAAAATTTTAGACAAACTGAAAATTTGCGGAATATCGATTAAGAATGTGCAGCGTGCAGTGTATACACTTGCTTGGAGCCGACTAATATACAACTGCATATAGTATATAGTACTATAGGAAATAATAGGTATAACCCATGTATACAATTGTTAAATATTATATGCATATTATTATGTATGGTTAATGGTTATATAGTTATTATTACCACGATTTATAACCTATTATACCTATGCATTATAATATGATATTATATACTCGTGTATTTGCGTATTTTTAGTTCATTTAAGGAGAAAAATATTTAAATCACGTGTTTATTTAAAGAAATGAAAATAGTTATGACGAGCGCGTGTAAAGTACAACTAATAAATATACCCATGTATACAATCATAGCCTCCACTTGACGTTAGTATGTAATGAAACATGTAAGCAAATTTAAAAAATGTGTAATGGCTTAAAAAAAATTCTTCAAGATTTTTGAAGACCAGGTATGACGTACTTGGGACCCATTTAATTATATAGAAGACACTGTATTTTTCACATAGAAATGTATATATTGTTTCATTACGAGACGTACGTGTTAAAAAACGTGACCATGAACTTCACGCATTCGCATGCGATTTGTATAATTATACAAATATATCATATTTGAGTCATACTCATATCGGTCCAATGTTTGTGAACAGGTATTTATTGTGAACCAATTATTTAGAATAATATTGCCATACAACAGTATAGTTGTTATTGATTTTACAGTATTATTATCATCACATAGGTTTCAATGTAAATATACAGTACTATACACATAAATTATTCATTTTCATTTTCATTACTAATATTACGTATATATAGTATACATATAAGGTATATATATTTAAAACCCGAAATCCGTCAATACTATTTTTCACAAATGTCTTTCGTCGAAACTGATTTTAATTAGTTAAAACTAGAACTTAGTATTTAGAATTTTTTTTAGAATTAATTACTAGAGTTGATTTGTTGCAAAGAGGTGTTAATCACTGTCACTCAGGTTCCAGGAAATAATGTTTCTCTCCACGCAGCTGCAACTAAAGCCTCAACGGGATCAGAAGAAGGTTTTGTGAGGTGCACTTGCAAAAAATCATGTGGAACAAATCGCTGATTATGTAAAAAAAAAATAATGTAACTCTAAATGCCACGATATTTTGCCTTGCCAAAACAAATAAAACTAATATGTAATCACTAATACTTTTTTCAAATGTAATAACGATGTTATAACATTGTGTTTTAAAACTAGTATCAATATTGAAGTCCTGGTTAATTCTAATTTTATCTAGTCAAAATCAGTTTTGACAAAAGGGATTCGTGAAAACAAATTTTTAGGAATTTCAGGTTTTAACTGTAATATATACACAATACATAGTCTTACCGATAACACCTGAGACACAAGATCAAATAATAGTATACAAATCTGTGAAAACATTTTGCATTTATGTTGTATTTGTCGAAATTAGGAGTTATATGATAGATGCATGGTATACTTTAAGCTTTCATAGTTTAAAGTCTATAAGTCCTAATAGGTATAACGTATAAATGTATAATATCATAATTTACCAAAATTATCTATAATTATTCGTGGCATGTACTGTAGTATATGCATACGTGGTATGCGCAAAAGTAAAAATGTTGTATATTTGGTAGTTCTAAAAATATATGACCATGAAGAGGCATAACAGTGGAGTGAAGGATTGAGTCACTTTATCAGTAAGGTTTGAAAGTTACAGGATCTAAAATAATATGGCAAAAATGCCTTTTTAAAATATTTGTCAATTTAGAATTTTAAAATTATAAATATAACTAAAATTTTCCTTATAATACTTTATATTATCTACCGTTTATCATCATTCGATATTAAAACGAATGTAAATGTATTTTTTTTCCTTTAGTAATTATCAGTTACTATTCATCATACTAATTCAAATTAATGTTGTTATAACGTAACCGAATAATTATAGTCTAAAATATTATAGAATAATAAGGTATATTACTTATATTTAAGTATATTGGCTTTGGATATAATTTTCATATTGTTCATACAGTAATTTAGGCGTTTATGAAAAAAATTCCAGTTAGTACTTATCGTCGTACCAGCGCGGCGTGACCAGCGTACCTTTTAAAAGTGGTAAGACACTATAATTTAACAAAATATTAATAGTTGAGTTGTGTCTTAAAACTATATTTTATATGTTTTAATATATATATATATATGACGGTGGATGGTTCCGGATTACATATTGTTTATACAGCGCCCAGAATTTTTGTTTCAGAGTAAAACATTGTTTAAATGTCCACTTTACTTTTCCTTCGTGTAAGATAAGTGTTTTTTTAGAATTTCAAAAATAAATGAATACATAATATATGTATAATAAATATATTTGGGAGAAGGAGATTGACTTCATTCATCACTGCACTACTTGCATTTTGCACACTCTATTTTACTTATTGAATCGTAAAACACTATATAACATATAATAATATATAGTACATATTTAATTTGTATATAGTACGGACAGAGGTATTAAATTAAAACACAAGTGCGAAATATATATATTTATGCTGCTCGCATCTCATCCCTAACGACGGCCCCGAGAGGATAATGTCATTGATGGCCAAGATTAATACCATAATAATATTCGAAGAATAGCACGCTTAACAGGATGTCCGTGGCTTACACAATATTATCGTTTTCCGCTCGGGTTTTGTCATCGTTATTAAATTATGTTACATATGATCACTAAAATTATATAGGTAGTCGGTTTACGTTCAACGAAATAATTACAATTGTATATAATACATTAATATATAGTACACTCCCATATTGGTATATTGTGCAATCGTTGAGAGGAAAATTACGATTATATTATTTATATACCTATACACGCATAACAAAATACAAATAAATTAATCAAAATAATACACGGAGAATTGACAAAACTCACGTTTAAAAATAAATAAAAGGGGCAGAGCAGTAAAATAACCAACAATATTTTCATACAGATTTAACGAACCTTTAATTGACTTTGGCTATATAGTAAAACGTACATATATACTGCTGAGAGTATAAATCAACGTATTTTCACAACATATAATTGCGTAGACTTAGGAATAATAACAATACAATAGGAAAATACAGTATTTTCAATAATATTCATGATCGGTTTGTACATAGGTATAGAACATACGTATGATATAATGTAATTGTAAGTTGTAACAATTATTGGAATACTAGCTGCCAGTGTTGATATACGCAATAGCATTGTGTAAGAAGAGGAGAATCGATGCGAGGATGAAACACTACCCAAAAAACATATTCCCGCAGGCGTGGATCTGAAAATATTTTTCGTCGGTGTGGGGATGGGAAGTTTCTTATAATATATGTTATATTTTAAATAAGGTAATAATAATAGGAATAACGCAGTAAGTTTTTTCACACAACAAATTATTATTATAATTTTGAAACGGACACCCTATTTGTCATCAGTTCGTCACTCGTCAATCATCATCCTTAGATCCACCATCCAATCCTTGGTTCACATCGTAGACGTTCTTACTTATTGACTATTGGGTGTACGCCGTACGGAGTATCATGACCCAGCGTGTACAATTTCTGAGACAAAATTCTTAATATAATGAATTATATAATTTTATAGAACACATGTTTTCTGTTTTCTTTTAAATTTTTTTACTAACAGTAGAAAAAACATATTAATTATAGGTAGAAACTGAAAATCTGATGGTAAAAGCCAAAAGGTGATGTACCTATAAAGCAAAAATTATCTTTTCTACGATTGAATACTTCGTTGGTAAACATATTATAACTGTCGTTTTTGACTGTCAATTGTTATTTGTTACTTAAATTTACCTTTCTAATATAAAAAAATAATTCAATATTAATTTGAAAATTATACCTAATTTTTACAATAATGAGCATTTATTTCTTATTACCTTTAATAATATTATAATGCTTACGATTTATAAGTATTTATAAGCAGTAGTGTATTTTCTGATTTTAATAAATATGTGATGTATTAGCTATAGTCTATTTTATAATCACAGATCACAGATGTATATAATATGATATTATGAAATATATTATACATATTTATTTCTGTAATTATGATAGTATTGTACTATTATGAGTTATGACTAATAGATTTAGTTAATCATTTTTTCGATGCGATAAACTTTAAAAGACGTCTGTGTGAAGTATTTTCAATTTTTGTGAATAGTCTTCCCGTGTTTATTTATAGTGGGCTCAATGCCCGCTTCATTGTTATTGAATTGGCAATAATATAAAATATGTATTTTCATCAGCTATGATTAAAAAATAATAAAAATGCTCTAGTTCTAGCCCAAGTATATCATATAATAATAATTTAAGTACCTAAATTTACATATGATAATATGTGCAAAATGCAAAACAAAAAATCAATCGGTTCCAAAAACTGCACGAGAATATTACATTTTTAATTTTTCAATTGTACCTATAATAATTAAAAGTAAGTATTTACACAATTAATAATTTATACTAAACATTTAAAAAATTGTTAAATAATTATTCATTTAATAGTGATATCATATTATATAATGATAATAAATAATAATATACATAATATAATAAAATAAATAATTTTTTTTTTAAATTCCAAACGAAATTAAAGGTAAATTTGAATAACAAACAAAAAGTGGCAATGTAGGTATAAGAATTTATGTGTATAGAAATGTTTGAATGTTTGATCATGGGAAAATTGAATTTATAAGTTTTACCATTAGATTTTTGATTTCTATTTAATGTGTTATTTCCACCGTTAAAAAAAAAAATTAAAGAATAAATTTCCCATCTAAGGTTTTGTCTGAGAAATTGTATTATAAAAGTAGGTATACGCTGATATTATGGGCACGTTGATTTCGGTGAAATAATGAACTAAACGTCTATGCGGTTCTACCCACTACCGTACCTGGGGGGGGGGTTTGGAGGTTCAACCCCCCCCCCCGAAATTTTTTGCGTTATTTTATGTCGTAGTAAAATAACTATTTCAGTCTAGAATAATCGATAAACCATTGATATATTATATACGTGCATATACGAATGACAGCTATGGTCTACGTTATAAACTTTAATTACCTACACAATATTATAATACAATTAGAACACACATTTTTGGCTTACAACCCCCCCCCCCCCCCCGAAATTAATTTCCAGTTACGGCCTTGGTTCTACCTATATATACACACGC
Organism: Periphyllus acericola; assembly: GCA_949715065.1. Classification (NCBI taxonomy): domain Eukaryota; kingdom Metazoa; phylum Arthropoda; class Insecta; order Hemiptera; family Aphididae; genus Periphyllus; species Periphyllus acericola. The sequence continues at coordinate 4,713,836 of OX454265.1, read as the reverse complement.
CGTACATGTAATAGTAAATAAGTATAAGAACTTATGTTTACTTGTATAATGAAAATACGTGAACCTTGGCGGGGTTGATGGGTCTAAGGGTGTCTATACTGTCCAAACTTATATTTAGTCGTTCTTATTTCGACTTCTTAAAACAGTTTTAAAATTTAGGGCCCAGACCAATACGTTTTCAACAAAACCATTTCATTCGATCTTTATATATATTTTTTAATAATATTTGTTTATTAATTCATTACGAATTTTTAGACGTGCAGAAATGTACACTCTCGGAACGCGTAAGTACATAAATATATACATAAAGTTATCTACATTTATTATTCACTTTAAATGCTATATGGAAAATATATTTAATGTTTTTCCGCGAACAACAAGACGTCTTGTTATTATTATTATCATTATTTTCTACTATGCAACATAATGCAGGATAATGTATACACGCGTGTATATAGTGTCTCTTAATATACACATATATACGTTTGTTCCCCAATTGAATTGCTTTTCAGAGCGCGATTCGTGCCAATTTAAGTTCAATTTTCACATGCATACAAAACAGGACGCGTCACTTATTCGGGGGGAAAGATGTCCTTGCTTCAATTTGGTCTGGATATTTCATTACTTAGAGGTCATAATCATAACGCCGTGACAAAGGTAGTCTATAAAATACCTCGTGGCACCAGCAGGCATCAGTCAACACGCGACGATTGCACCGAGCGATCGAAACACTGTGTACCTATACTTACATATATATAGACACCTGCAGCAGTTATATCAGAATAATAATTAACTGTCCGCCGCCGAGACGCAACATATCCTCCATCGGCATCGTGTGAAATCTGCAGCGTTCAACATGAAGATATCTGCAGTTTCCGCAGCAGCCGTTCTGGTCGCTCTGGTCGCCTCCGTACAGGTATGTGTAAATTCCGGACACGCTTTATTATGACATAGCACGTCTTATTATATTAATGTCTACGGTTAGGAAACCGAGATGCATTCCATCTGCGCTAGATCGATTACTGTTCTGTGCGTGTGTATATTATAAATATTTAGGTTCTAGAACGAGGACTAGGTTGAGATATAGTATGAAAGACCGAGAAAGGGATCAAGTCCCGTGGTCCGGTCTAAATATCATGAAATTCGCAGGGACGCGTACGAGAAGTGCAACTGGTTTCTGAGATACCTCGAAACGTACGTAGGTAAAACAAATGGTCGAAAAGAAAAAATATCAGGTTCAAATTTCAAAAGTACATACAAAACAATTATAATATTATGTAAACGTTAAAAAAATTATCACTGTAATATACGTTTAAATTAATCGCGATATACCTAGGCCGTTGATATAGTTGAGTACTGACTAAGAAATAAATCATGGAAAAGTTAGTAAATTATATTAACATAAAAATTTGGGTTTACTATAATTATTTACAAGTGAAATGTCCAATATATTAAGACATATTTAAAATTTTTATTACACACCTTACACCTTCGTATAATATTATTTTTGTTTCATTTAAATTACTTTTAGGATTTCCAATAGACATGATTAAATATTCCTACTTGGTTTTGCTAATTAATACATATAAGTTATAAGTTTATAACCATTGTGTTTCTAGAACGTGACTGCAAAATGATTTTGTTTGTCTAGTCAAAATCGAACACTTTATAATGATAAAGATTATTAACAATCGATTTTACCCGTACGTGGGTGACAATGGAGGATTAATTTTTCAAGCATTTGAAATAGTATCAGGTGGTCGTCCAAAGGTCGCGCGTTTACAGTGTAAGGAAAAATGAGCTGCCAGCAAAAAATAAAAAAAGAGATTCTAGGAAAACAGTAGGTTTTCTTCTCACACTTTTCTCGCTACGGAAAGAATTATTTGTCATTCGGGAGCACAGTAGCGTATTTAGGATTTTGTCTTAGTGGTGGTGGTGGGGGAGGGTATATGAATCTATTCTGTGGTAACCTACTCGAATGGACCAGATGCCTTCGCCTCCTCACCACCTATAAAACATCCCTCCCCCGTAAATACGCCACAGCGAGATCATTCGATAAATAATAATTCGTTCTGCAAACAATTCCAATCAGTTTTCTTGAAAGAGATAAAATATTTTTTAAAAACTAAATATTTATTCTTAATGTTGTGTAATATTATACATCTGTATAAAATTAGTGGATAATTCAAGTTGAGAACATTGATAATAATTCCAAAGCGGTCAGAAAAACAACAAATAATTCAAAATTAAATCTTATTCTTATACCGCAGTTAGTAGTATGGGTGGACGGGGAGTGTTGAGCTGCGACGTTCCCGTATACATTATAGGTGCATTATATTAAGCAAATATTTTGTCGTACACACTACTACATTTTTTTGTAGAATACGTCGCTATAATAATATAATTGTAGAAGTAAGTAGTAAACAAATTGTGACTTAGTGGGATGAGTCGATCTCGGTACGAGCGAAATGTAATAAACTTAGTGTGTTGTATAGGTACCAACCTACCTTATACCTATTACCTAGACTATGTAGACGACTAGTAACTGAGGGTTCCTAAACCATGCGTCTCAGGATAGCCTTAACGTTTTGGCTCAAACTCATATGAAACCACGGTCTACGGGGAAACATTTTGAGGGATGTGGCACCGCTTTATAGTATAAGGATGAGCTAACGAACATTGCAACGATGTAGGTACCCATGCGTCGCAGACGCGTGTACATTCAAACCGTGACATCAAATAAAACTTCTAATCATAATACAATAATAATAACACAACGCGAAGTCCGACCAACGATTCATATCGGATTGAATAACAGTCGCGACGGACGCACAGTCTACATTTAATCGTTTCCTCGCAGTAAATTCGGTCATTGCCCGCGATTAACGGAGACACCGTACGCGAAATTGTTTGAATGTTTCCCGACAAATTTCAAAATATCGAGTAAAGAAAGCGGCGCACGGAAAAATCAAAACGCGTTGAAGTACGCGGAAACCGTGGGATAACTTTCGAGGCACCTTCGAAAAAATGCTAGCGAACCCTCGACGCCACTATCCATTGTAATGCGCAACAGGTCTCTCTATATCAGCGGTCCTCACTAGGAATTTAGAAAGGGCCAAATAATAACTTTGAAAATTACTTGCGGGCTGCATATATTTTGAACGGCAATGATTGAAAAATGTATGTATTATGCATCATTTAATTATAACTTGACAATTTCTATAGTTGAACAATAAGAACTGTGCATGATGGAAATAATAGTAATCAATGTGGGGATAATCTTTCGATAGAAGTTATAACATACAGATATATTTATACAAAACACCGAAACCGAAAAATACGAGTTTGATTTTGAATTTTAGAATGTAAATTTAGTCCTATAGTACGGGTCGCACGTAGTCGCTGCCCCGTATGATATGCACACGCACCGTTACCGTTAGTTGTTATTCATGTATACCTACCCGTTAAATCAGAGCTCAGACCCGTGTAATATATCCACTTGTTACAAGAGTGCCACGACGACGAAACCCTCGACCACGGTGACGCCGACGCGTTTGCCGGTGCAGTCTTCCAGCACGCCGACAACGTACGCCAAGGATCACGCGCACGCCTCGACCGCCGCGGGGGCAGGAGCAAACTCCACGACGGCAGCGACCACCGCGCACAAGGGCCATAACGGCACGGAGCCCACCGCCAAGCCGACCGGAGCCGGAGCACATGCCACCGTCACCACGCCGAAACCCGTCAACGTGAGTACTCATAATAGTATTACAAAATATTGAACCGAGAACGGACGTGTGTGGGGGGACAAACAAAACGGATTGGTGCAGGTTTTTGTTGAAACCGCGGTACGGTTGGGTGAAAACAAAATGTCGTTATGTCTATAGATGACCGAAGGACACGTAGCGCTGAAACAGAAACTGAACACGATCGCGGTCAAGTGCAAGGACGAGTTGCACGCCCCCCAAGAAATCATGGCTTTGGTCAGCAACACCGTAGTGCCGCAAAACGAACAGCAGAGGTGCTACCTGGAATGCGTGTACAAAAACTTGAATCTGGTCAAAAACAACAAGTTCAGCGTGGCCGACGGCAAGACTTTGGCTCAGATACGTTTTGCTAAACAGCCGGAGGAACACAAGAAAGCTGTACACATAATAGAAACTTGCGAAAAAGAAGGTAGCGTATTAAAAACGTCAACACTTTAGAAAAATCACTAAATCAATTTTGGGTTGATCGCGTTTTTTTTTCACAGCTATTATTGATCCCAAAAATACCGAAAAATGTGCAGCTGGACGGGTGATCAGAAACTGTTTTGTTAAAAACGGAGAAAAAGTGAGTTTTGTTCCATGAATAATAATTTTCGTTTTCCTGTTAGAGAAGAAAATGTATATGATGTTAATAAGCATTGGAAACACAATGCTCTTAATTTAAAACCTGTATACTTTGTATACTTCCTCAACCTTATAATACAAATATATTTTTTTTTAGATCAACTTCTTCCCCAAAGCATAAGTCTTATAATGTGATGAATGAAAAATGAGAAGTATAAGTTTGAACATATCATCCACATGGATATAATATTATGATTACCTATGTAATAATAAATGATTTAAGTTATGATTTTTATGAATAAAACGAAAAACATTTATAATTTTTTTTTATTAGTCTTTATCTTTAGAATATATTTATATGCATAAAAATGGGATTAAATAAAACAAGTTTGTATGTCAAATATAGTATAATAATATGTACACAATAAAACATTTTTTTTCTATTTTAACAAGTATAAGATCAATTAATCAGAATATAAAAATATAGATCACAGTTCAGTTAATAGCCTGAATGCATTTTTATACAGGGTAGCAAAAAATAGAATAAAAATGATTAATTAACTGTTGACATATACATTTATAACTGTTACAGTATGTTAAGTTTTTAAAATTAAAGATGAATGGTTGATAATAATTAACATTTATATTAATAAGTTGGATAATAACAAATACAGAAATGTAGTAAAACTATAATTGTGTTTATAAAACATTGCACACAATTTATTTTTTAGGACATAATATTAACCTGCGATTGAAGAAGATAAGAGTGCTAAAAGTCAATAATAATCTATTTCAAGTTTTAAATTTATCAGTTTATCTAAGATAACACAAATAAATTGTATACAAGTAAAAAATGAATAATAGAATTTACAAAATAGGTCTAATTTTAAAATGTATAATTGGAATAGTAGTTAGTATATACAAATCCTACAAAAACTATAGAAGTATAGAAGTTCAGACAACTAAAAATTTAATATAAAATTATTTGTTCGAGTTGAGAGGCATATTTTGTGTATGCATTTTTATCCATTCATGTTGTAACAGATCTTGTAGAGCCAAGCGAAGTTCTGGTTTCACTTTCAATAGCTATTAATTCAAATTGTTATAAGTATAAATAAAAAAAAAATATATACATATTTTAAAATACTTACACGTGATATGAGATCACGAGCTGGAGGAGGTACATGCTGAGGGAAAGTATATTGAACATTTAATATCCTTCTATAAGTTTCTTCATACGTTGGAGCTTCAAAAGGTGGTTTGCCAACTAAAAATTCATATAATAATACACCTACACTCCATATATCAACCGATTTGTCATGAGAATCTCCACTGACCATTTCTGGTGGCAAATAGTCTAGAGTTCCACATAATGTCATACGCCTGAAAAATAAAGTTATTAACTACAAATCCATATTAAAGTTGTTATAATTCAATTACTTGGAAACTAGTGTGTGAACAGACCAACCAAAATCAGCAATTTTCAAGTCTCCACTTTTTGTAAGTAAAAGATTCTCTGGTTTTATATCACGATGAATAATATTTTTATTGTGACAGTAAATCAGTGCTTCAGCTAATTGCTTAATGAAAACAGCAGCCCTATTTGTTAGGGTTAAACAAACAAGTTTTAGTTTGAATTAATAATTTCAATAAAATTAAAGTAGTTTAAAATAATTATACAGATGAGTATGAGTAAAACCAAGAAAATAGTAATGCCTGATAAAATATCATATTAGGTATTGTTGTATTGTTGTAGACATATTTACTTTTCTTCAGAAAAACGTTTATTATCTTGAGCTTGTAATTCTTTATATAGTTGCTTAGGAGCATATTCTAATATCATATAAACTCTTACATCATCGTGAAAATAACCAAACATACGAACAATATGAGGATGCCTATAATAATTAATTGGTTTGTAAATAGACATATTATAAAATAAGGAAACTTAAATAGTAGTTACCTCAAGTGTGTTTGAATCTCAATTTCTCTTTTAAGCTGGTGTTCGACATTTGCTTTTAAAATTTGGGTCTTAAATAAAACTTTAAGAGCAACAATAAATCCAGAACTTTTTTCTCTAGCTAAATATACGTTTCCAAATTTTCCTTTTCCTAATGCTCTTCCAATATCGAAGTTTTCCAAAGACCATTTCATCCTGTTAATTAAAATTATGTTATTTAAATGTTGCTAAACAGTAAGTTATTTATTTTAAACACTATGAAAAATATTTCAGATGGGATGATATCAGACCAAAGAAATATATTAATAAGCTAAGTTTATATAGTAAAAATAATCACAATATAATCTACAAGACCATAATAAATGAATGTATTATTCAGGTTTCTTTCTCTTTCTCTCTCTATATATATATAATAGAAGACTTACTCGTCTTTTTTATTTGTAAGTCCCATATTATTATTATTTTCTTGTTCTGTAGTTTGTTTTGCACTCAAACTTGCTGCTTTCATGTTAGCTTGGAGTTGGTTTATTGTTGTTGGTGGTTCATTTGGTGGTTTATTAGTAACAGGTTTTTTTGGTACATTGGCCATAGTTGGTACCTTAAATGTTACTTGGCATGTAGCCCTGAAAAATCATAACATGATGTCTAACAGTGTTTAAAATAGTAATTAGAAGTGATGACACAAATTTTTGTTTCATTTGCTTTGGCACAAAAATAATATTAATACAATTTTAGAAGCAAAATAATTGATTTTAAACAAAACTTAACTTGAAGTTTATATTTATAGGATTTTATTGAAATTATAATCAATAAATATTTTCAAATGTATTCAGTCCTAGGGATGCATAACAGATACAATTTTGCAAAATAATTATATTAGTTACATTAGGACAATTAATAAGTTTTTCCATTAAATTTATAGTAAATATTTTTATTAAAAGAAATTGTTTAAGTAGTATATTTTAACTTAAATAACCATATTACCTCTATGAATAATTAATAATTTCAATTCTTTAAAATTGAAATTGAAAATTTGTTTACAATTTATATTGGTAAGTAATAAACCATAATATGGATATTAAAATTACCTTTAAACATATATTATAAAATGGAACTTTAAGGTTATGTATATTAACATTATGATTTATGACGTAATAGTAAGATTAAACTTTCTTAAATCTTAGTAACTAAACAACAAATACAATATAAATATAGAACTATTTAGAAACCTACTGATTAATTAGGATCATAATTTTAAAGCACTTAAGAGCAGAACAACAAAAATTATATACCTAAGAAGTTAGGAGATTATAAAGTTGAAATTTAAAGATAAGTTAAATGTACAGGATTTGATTATCAATGAAAACTGTATAATCTTTGTAGGTATGACTAACAGGTACATTATATTCTATATTTAATTTTGAACTAACATGGAAAATATTCCCATTAATAGTTACTTTCAGGAACTAGTAACTAGACTAGTTCGGTAAAATCATAGATAAAATCATCCAGATAGTTGAAGTCCTCGGCCCTTTCCTGTATTCGTCTAGGATGACAAGTTAGTTGGAAAATACGGTTACAAGCAAGGTGCAATTTTTATAGTTATACTTGTATATTATACCTTAAATAACTTATAAAAACAACCAATAATAAAAGAAAAAAAATTGACTTGTTAACTGCGGTTAACTAATTAGCCAAAATTGGATGATTAACTCTTAATTAATCGTGATTACATAACAGATACACCTAAGTGTAAGCCAAACTTTGTGAAATGCAGAAGTAGTTTGTATTTTTAGTTGTTACCCACCAATAACAGAGATGGTGAACTTAGAATACTATTATTTAATAAAAATCGAAAAATCTTACTTAGGTTTTTCCATAATAATTTGCGATGATGGTTTTAGAACAGATCTACCCGGTAGATTTTTGGTTATGTCTGGTTTGCGATTTGCCAGTTGCTGACCGCCGAATCTAGGTGGATGCAGCAAGTCGGGTGTTTTATTGTTGTTCTGTTTGGGTGCGTTGGTACAGAGACGTGGTATAGATCTTGAAGTCGCAGTAGTGGTTGTTGCAGTAGTCCTGCTCGTAGTAGTTCCGAAACCCGGTGCTCGACGAGGAACAGATGATCCATTGGCGGCTTGTGTTCTCTGCAGTCGTCGGTTTTCATGGGACTTGAGCACGGAACCACTCATGACTGGGAATGTCGCGAGTGAAATATTACAAAACAATTAAAATTATTGGTGTCAAATATTCCCACGACTAAGGTACACAAACGTGTATCTAAATACGAGAGCAGGCAAAACGAGTAACGACGTGAACAAAAAAAAAAAAGGTAAAACAAAATGTTTTCCGTAGTAAAATTAAAATGTATTAATAAACTAGAAAAGACCCACTAATTTTATTTCCAGTAGCAAAAAATCAGTAAAAGCCAAGAGGCCGACACAGCGACACACAAAGATGATTGAAAATGACGAAAAAGTTTAACTCTGACTATCTGTCGAAGTGGCGACGGCCGACGGTTATTTTTGAAAAAAAAGAAGGAAAACAGTTGATCAACCCGATGTTGTAAAGTCGATAAGACTACGATAGAGTGCGCGAGCCGTGATGCATATACACTCCGATGGGAACCGGGAGGGGTGAAGTAAAGTGAGCAAGGTGATTTAAATTGGTATCTTGGTGTTCAGTTTTATCAGTGTTGCAAACAGAAATTAATTTAAAACAATACAAATTAAAAATTACCAAAAATGGTTCAGCAGCAGCTGTAAATTTTGGATTTTTCACCGTAAGACGTCGACTGTCGAGTATTCGTTGAATATGGATTATCGTTTAATGCTCATTAAATTTTGGTTGCAAAAAGTGTGTTCAATCTACAAATTAATATTATTATCATTTAAGTGGTCACTCTGTCTTGTAACGTATTTTTTATGTATTCTCGAAAAACCTCGTAAATACTGAAATGTCTAAACTCTAAATCGTAAATACTAAATACGCAATTTATTCGAATGCGGTTTGCGATTTATTGGCAGCGGCTCTAAAAAGATTAATGTATTAGGTTCAGTTGGTTTTTTCCGGTCCCTCTCTTTCACGACTAACATATCACGTTCTATAATATTATATCGTTTACAAAATGGACAAAGGTTTGTTTGTACCGATGACGCCGCCGAATCATTTCGTCAGGGAACTCCGAGGAGTTTTGGATCAACAGAATATATTGTCGGCCAAAACTAAACAGAAAGGTAAAATCATAATAACAGTATTTGCTAAACGTATACATACTTATTGTATTTTGTTTCATTTTTACTCAGTACTGCGGGATTTAGATCAACACATATGCGATGACGATGAGAAACGCATAGCCAAATTGAGAACTAGAGCTATTCAAGAGATATGTGCGTCAGAAACTAATTATATTCATCAGTTGGACAAATTGATCACGGTTGGTATAATTTCATATAAATAGCAATTCAATAAATATATTAATTTTTTCAATGTTATCACCTATTTGTAGTATTTTAAACGCCCAATGGAAGAACAAAAACTTGCTTCTAGTCAAGTTCTTTGCAAACTGTTTGGCAACGTTGAGACCATATTAAATGTAAATAAAGAACTTCTGGTACAGTTACATCCAGCTAAAGAAAATGTGGGAGAAGTATTTTTGAGTACAGCACCATTTCTTAAACTTTATTCTGTTTATGCATTTAATTATAAAAATGTATTGGAAACACTTCAAGTAGGAAAGATTAACAGATAGTTGCTTATTATAGTTGTAATAATTTAATTTATATTTTTTAGGACTTGCCAAAATCCCATCCTAAACTTTATCGTTTTGTATGTGCACAAGAATCTAGACCAGATGTATCTGCAAAATTGAATTCACTTTTGATTACTCCAATTCAAAGAATTCCTCGTTATTTATTACTTTTACGTGAACTTTTGAATTATACTCCTACTGAGCATAAAAGTTACGAAGAAATTAAAGGTATGATATAATAATTAATTTACATGACTAAGTATGCATTTATTTTTCGTTGTTTAATAGTCATAATTGTTTCATTATATTTTCTTGCTTATTAGAATTTGAATCAAATCATGTTGACAACCATCTTATTTTTATCCAAATTATTTTATTTTTATTTTGTTGTTATGAATTATTTATTGCAGTTAAATCTATGATTATTTAAAATTCAATCTATTGGTTACAACTTGTGCTATCATTTATTCTTGTATCTTACTTATTTAACATAGAACATAGTTTAAAATTGGCATTACAAACCATAGAATATTTTTATTTTAGTTTATTTTGACGCTGTGATTATAAAATATTTATATTAGATCCCCTATTATATTTTTAGATTTTAAAGACTTTATTAGACTTGTTTTTTTTTTTTAAAGCTGCTGCTGAACAGATAAGTAAAGTTGCAGATCACATCAATAACTTAGTTCAAGAACAAGAAAATATGTCTAGATTAGTGAGCATTCAACGCAGTATATCTGATGGTGGAAAAGTAAATATTATACTGCCAGGGCGTAAATTGATTAAAGAAGGGCCTCTTATGAAAGTATCACCTGAAGGCAGTACATCTATTCCACGTTACTTAATACTGCTTAGCGATATGATTTTATATTGTAAAGAGTGGGTGGATCCAGAAAAGTTGGTTTGCCTAAGAGTATTACCACTTAATAAGTGTGAGGCTAAATCAATTATGTACAAAAGAGGCTTATTTTCAATAAGTTGCCAATCTCTGGAATTTGTGTTTTACACTATGGATGCACCTCATGCTACATGTTCTTGGGTGGAAATGTTGCAGCTAGCTATTGACAAGGTAAGCTTATTTTTTATGGGTTTTCAATTTAATTTTATTTGTGTTTTCTTTCATGTTAAATAGTTTATTATTTAATGATTGTATTCTAGTGCAAAGCCAACTCTTTAATGCCTATAAAGAGATGTGGTCCTTTGAAATTGGTCAAAAGAAAAAAGGAAAATGATTTAAGTAAATTTGAAGAAAATTGTTTTTCAAGTCCAACTAAAAAAATAAAATCATTAACTAATCAAAAGGTAACATATTTAAATTTCTAAGTAAATTTACATTATATTAGTTTGATTTTATTGGTAATATTATAACTTAATAAGTATTAAGTTATTATATTAACGAATTCGCTGCTGACTAATTGACATTGTTGCCAAAGTAAACTTATCATATTAAGTTGTGTTTTGAATAATATGTTAGTCTATTAATTCATTAGCATACTGACTCATATATTTTATAGGATACAGCAGTTGCAAGAACCAACCAGAATACATCATACATGGCTTCAGCTAGAAATCTGGTATTCAGTTTTGGATCAACATTAAAAAAATTAGTTGGAAGAAATTCAGTTTAGAAAATACAATTTTTTTTTAACTTAATTAATTTTTGTTTGTGTTCTATTCATTTTTGATCTCAGATATTTTGTTCATTTTTGTACATATGTAAGTTATAACTATTAACTAATTATTGAATACTATTCCTAATATTGTAATTAAAGTATATATAGCTTAAAATTGTATCATCATGATTTCACGTTAATGTCATCAAAAACATTTAAAAATTAGTAGTATTTCTAGATAATTTGTAATAATTTTTTACTAAAAATATGTTACAAGTAAGTCTTATACACTACTAATTAGTTGTAAAATGTAGACTATCATTCGTAACTTGAATTGGTTAATTTTTTACTGAGTAATATAAGACAATTTTCATTAAACAAATATGATTTTTTTGTTCAATTGGAATTTAAACAATTCATGAATTCTAAAATTATTGTTTCATCAAGATCATTTTGCCACCTATAATTAAATTTTTTTTTAAAATATTTGTGACTACGGTTCATTAATTGTACATACATTCCATTTTGCTTGAAGTGAGAGCCAATAATAAATCCATCAGCACCTTTGTACTTGTGAACATTATCTAACGTTACACCAGACCCCACCAGAACTGGTACATCAACAGACTTTTTTACATCTACAAGTGTTGTATTAAGTCAGTGAATATATTTTGTTCATATTATAATTTGAAACAGTTACTTACCATTGACCTCATGTGGTTCAGCAGGTTGTCCTGTTGCAGTTCCAGTTATTATAATTCCATCGGTCATGAAGAATGTTGCCGCTTTAGCTGTGTCAATTAAACTCACGTCATGAGTAATGGCATGTGAACTGTGTATAATATAATGTATCAACCAAATTTAATAAGGTTTCATAATTTATTGATCAAAAGATAAAAAATAAATTAGTGCTCTTAGTAATATTACCTATGTTTTTTCTTTATATCCGTAAATATACCAATATTTTGTGCTCCTATTAATTTACGATACCTCAAAAGCTTACCAGCACATGCATCAACATATCCTTCATCGGCAACATGCCCAAAAACAAAACCTTCAGCTCTAATAAACTGAAAATCAGATGCTTGTGCAACAGCAATCGCCTCTTCATTTGCTGCAGCCAATATCTAAATTCCAGTGCTGAATTAATGAACCCAATATGAATAATTTAAATTAAACCCACTTGCAAACCACAAGGAATGTGCTCAGGAACTAATTGCCTAACAGATGTACAAATTCTAGTCATCATAGACACTATTTCCGGACCAATTTCCTTAGCAGGCACATAAGGGATATCATGCATATTTTCTACGACAATTCCATCCTACAATTTAGGGTAGTTATAATTGTATTTATTATTATGTAATGAGTAGAAACTGCTGTTAAACATAATTATAATTATATGTATTGCTTAGTGCTTACTATTCCACACTTCATGTATGTTTCAGCCTCTTTGTTAGCATTGTATAATATTTGTTTTATACTTCCATTATAGAACGGTGTACCTAAATATTATTTTAGAAAGTGCAAAACATTTTAGTTTTTTTTTCAATAATTAGTTTACTCTTACCTGGTAAAGGTTTAACATGAATCATCCCAAACACATTATTCAATTTGGCCTTGAAAATATTATGTAAGGTGTTCATTATGAAATCTATTATTGTTCTTAAAAATATACTGTCAAATATCAACCATTACTATTCTCTAATTATTTGTCAATTTAACTATGATATAATATGTTTAAGTTGTTTATCATATCTCTGAAGTTTATAAGAAAACTTATCACCTAAGATAGTCATACTTGACAGTTCATGAACCATGACATCTTGTTTCTTGTCTTTGTCCTTTGACCTGAGTTGTATAATTTATAATAAATATTATATTGTTATCTTTAACAACTAAGCACTCATTTTATAAAACATATACTTTTCTTATGGTTTAATAGTTTATTTAATGTATGTTTAAATTTCATATTTCTTCATTATATAATGTTGCAGAGAAAAACATAATATGAAGCACTTTTGTAAAGAATATATATATTATATAATACATATAATAAAACAGGATTTTTATGTAAACTATTTATATATATTTCTTAGAATTAATTGAATTATAATATTATAAGGAAAATAATAGGACCTAAATATTTAATTACAAACAATTTTTAATGAAACTAAGATAAATAATATTTTTGTTTTTATAATATTATTATTTAAATATTATAATATTCATTTTACACTTAATTGACTTAATATACGATAATAATATTATATACACATAAGTATGGAATATATATATAATTTACTCTTTTATTAAATTTGAAGAAGCTAAAGGCATATAGACTAGAGGTTGATCAAGGTAATAAAAATGAAAAGAGGAAAGAATTCTTTTGTATTATGCAATAAGTAATATATAAATATATTTAACTAGATTACCTTAAAATGTAAATAGGTATTGTATGACTAACAATAAGTAGAGATTGCTTTTAATTTTTTTCAATAATTTTCTAAATATTAATTTTAATCCACAGCCTATATGTACACACCAATATTATATACAATTAAGTAGTAAAGATCATCTGGTTTGACAAAATATTGTCTATTCATAATATTGATAAGACCATACAAGATAAATGCTATATAGGTATTTGTTATTAACAATACAATTTTAAATAACCATATTTAATCTTTAGATTTACTTTACAATACTTGACATAAAATGTTGACACCAAATAAAATGTATTAACAGATGTATATAGATTCTGATTAATGTTTTGAAATGCTTTAATTTGTTTAAAAATAATTTATGTTGCTATGAATCTAAAATAAAAATATTAAATTTAAACCAGAAGAAGAAACATTTAAGGTACAAAATACTGGAAGTTACAAAATATTGGAAAATGCACAAAAAAAGAATTTAAATAAAGTTTAGCATAATTTTTTGCTTAAGTAGGAAGTCATAATTAAAGCATGAATTGTACTTATTAATAATTCAAATTATTTGCGCGTATTTAAAGCGCTTTGAACATTTGAGCCAAACTATATTTTTTATTTTTATATCAGTATAATAAATAATAATATCTAAACTACTATTAATACTATACATAATATATTGAATACTTATATATAACCTTAACTATATAAAAAAAAAATGTAATTAATTAATTTCAAGAAGCTTTAAGAAGAAAACATTTATGGACAGGGTTTGGTTGGGAAAACATAGGCACACTATATAGAATAAATATTAAGAACAATATTTTATAACACTAAATAAGAACAATCTCAGAACGCTCAAGAGCATTTTACATAATTCTAAAAAAAATTCTCATGCAATTAAACAACAAAATTTAAGTTGTCCTCTCACTAAGTTGCAACATACATATACAAAGACAAAAATTGTTTATAAATAGATTAATGTTAAAATTAATATACAATATAAATATATGGTACACTCTAGGATAATGTTTTGAGTCTATAAGAGAATCATTTTACATCTTTCTCATTTTCCCGTCTTATACATACAATTCAAACAAAAATAAAGAAGTTTGAAAATAATTTATAAGTAATTAAAATTATGGATACAATAAATCTGCATACCACCTTCTAATAGTTTAAATTAAATAGTATCCCAACCAAAAATTTCAAGGATATTTAATTTATTTTACTAATTAGAGATTACTGATTATCATATAAATTAGTATATTTCAGAGACCTCACACAAGTTTTAAGCACATGTCATCATCACAAAACAATAATGAATAGTTGATAAAAATTGTATTTTCATCACTGGCCATTTTCCTACAGAATAAGCAAGAAAACAATAGATTCTTGCTTCAAATCATATACAGTGCAAGTTATTTAGATAGAAACTTAAAACAATTTCATAATCTATAGCTACCTTCCCTAGGAAAAAAAATAATAAACAACTTTGTCGTGTTATTGAATTGCAACAATTTAAAAAGATCTTACCTACTTCTTAATAATTATACATTTTTAAAAATTAACATAATTTTAATAATAAGATGAAAAATACCAAATGGTAAATTTTGCTGTTTATTTAACTTATGCATTTAGAAAAAAAGATGAAAAATGTTTATTTTTTCCCCATTAAAAATATAGATTTTTGGTTTTAAAATACTGCCAGAAAAAAATTCTAATAACTTGCATTGTATTTATAGTAATTTGCTTTAACATAAAATAGATATTTATAAAATATTCCATTAGTTTGTTTAAATTCTGATAGTCTACAAAAATTAATTACAAGACTAATCTGATCCACAGAAATGTCTTAAAACACTATAAAAGAAATAACAAAATACAAGAAGCACATAATATTGACAGCGTTTTCACATGACACGCTGGAAACTATATACAATGAATTTAAGTAATCTTTAAACCTTTAAATGATAAATAATAATTAATAATTTAAATGTACATACATTTTGGCAAGAATTTTTTCTAAGTACCAGAGGTGATGAGTTGCTTTTACAATGCTAGCAACTTACGGTATATAATACTCTGGATGGTCAGAATCTTTTTCAAACCTTTTTGCTTCTTCCTGCATACTTTCTTTAATTTTCAATATTGCCGCAGATTCATTTTGATCATTGTCCACTGGTCCACCATATCCTCCAAGGTTATAGTCACCCATACCACTACCGCTATCATCCCTTGGTGTACTAGGGCCATCAGGTGGTGATCGTTTTATACCTTCGATTCCATCACCATTCATTACAGGGCCCATAGAATTTGGTCCCATCGGACCTAATGGTCCTGCAGAGTCAGGATTTCCCATTGAAAATTCACCTGGCATACTACCACCAGGTACAGATTTCATCATTGTGTACATATTTTCACCACCAGAGTTTGAATCCTGTGGACTCGTCATTAACGGGGTCCCAGGACCTGGAGGGCCTTGAGGGTAATTTCCAGGTGATGAAGATGTATAGCCCATTGGATGATTTGGATTACCTGGTGTCCATTGAGGTCGACCAACCGGACCCATGCCCATGCCAGGATGCATTCCCGGACCGGGTCCAGGTCCCATAACATTACCAGGAGGCATTCCTCGCATTGGAGGACCATAGCCACCCCGAGATAGATTCATTCTAGGATTCATTACTGGTGGTCCTGGGCGCATAATATCCATATTGTTCATCATAGGTTGACTTGGGCTATTGAAATCATTAGGCATATGAGGTGGCATTCGTACACCAGGTCGAGGTCCACCAGGATATCTTGGGCCCATAAATGGCTGATTCATCATTTGATTGTGAGGAGCATTAGGTGGTGGATGAGGGCTCGATTGTGATACAGGATGAGTTGGTGACGGTCTCATATTTGAATTGTTGAAAAAGTTTGGGGGCATTCCTGGCCCTGGCGGAATTGAATCATTAGGCGGCATCGGGCCCATCGGTCCAGGGGAAGGCCCTGTATTGTGCGCAATACCATTTACGCCACCGGGATTGTAATTGGTTGGATTCACAAAACCATAGTCATGGAATGTTTTGGCTTCACTGGAATGTTCGCAGTTGTCACGGCGTTCAGGTGACGCACAGTACAGATCCCAAAATACGCACCACCACGAACTAAGAAACCCGGGGGGCTCACCTAACGATATGTTTTTGTCCCAGCGTATCTCGCTCAGGAATGTCTGCGCCGCTTTCGAGGCACCAGTGTGTAATAGGTATTCATAAACATAAAGCGCTAACCTTTCTCTGGCTTGTGCGTCCGACGGCACCGACGACCCTTTGCCTTTCGAATACATGGCGAGTACCGTTCGCCGAACAGAACACAACGGTCGATACAAATGTCCACTAAACCTATGTAAGACTGATCTTGAATCGCATTAAATACATTTTAGCATCAATAAAAACGTAAACACTACAAAACAACAAAACCATGATGGATTCTTCTTGATTTGATAACACTGTGAACCCTGAACTGGGCCATGGAGGAAAACGCGTCAGCAAAGACGCTGTAAACACAATAATACTTTAATGATACCTTTGCTGCTGGCGCGGTCCGTCGTCCGTACGGCAACCAAAGCCAAAGGCGGCGTAAACCCTCACACACACACACACACACACACACACACACAAACACCAGGTTACAGACACTCACGCACGCACACGCCACACGCGAGCCCCAACTTGCCGTCCAAAGCCAAACCGATCGGTCTTATACACCAATCAACGTAATGGCGTTACCTCGTTAATTTCCATTTTTCTTTGCAATAGTAATTTATTTTGTGTATCCCATTGTTATTTTTATGTTTATGTGTTTGTGACGTGTTCTTATGCGTTTGTGTTAAGTGTTTTGATTGGTTTTTGTTGATTGCGTGCACACATTTTAGCCGCCGCTAACACTCAAAACAATATAATAATATCTATATATAGGTAGGTATTAGTTGTATATAGTTAGAATTTTAGTAATTGCTGTCCGCCGGCAATTATTACGGTTCACCACGATGTGAGACCTTCGTGTTATCGTTATTTGATATTGAGACCGCTATATTAATAATAATAATTAGATTCCTGCCGCCGCCTAGCAGTCGGCAGTCGCAAACTCGCGCCGTGGTCATGTCGTCATCCCGGACGGGAGGTTAACACAAACGATTGGTTTTCGATTGTATCGTCGTCGTTCGGAGCCAAGCGAATTTATAATATCTAAGGTAAAACACGTAATATATATATATATTTTTTTATCTAGGTAGCGCTTAGTCTTTTGTACACTTTCCGTGGTATTGTAACAGCCAATAGGTACACACGATGACACCAACGCGTAGGTCTGTGGATCGTTTGCGCGCGCGTGAACTACCGATAACGGTTGTCGATGCTAACTTAACAGCGTTTAGTAAAATACCGTCCGAAACGATCAGAATTCTTAACGCATTGGCATTGATTACCAAATTTATTCAGTTTTCCAATCGTTTTGGTATTGAGTTGTGACTGTTTACAATTGATACATATTAAATGCTAACCCTTCCACTTTGCATACATTGTTTACGTAAAAGACATCCAGTCCATCTTTAAATCACAACAATTCTTATAATTACTATTTTAGACATAGAAAAGAGCTTTAATAGGTTATAGAATACAGGTGACTGCACATAAATAAATCTTAATACACAATTAAAAAAATTACTTGTAAACAGGATGTACTTGCAGCATTATTGTACTATCAATGGAGGATAGTAATGACTTAATTTTTAGTTAAATTTTTTTCTGTTAACCCAAATTAATTTTGGATAAAAATAATATAATTCAATAATTATAGTTCTTTAATAATATTCTTGTCTAAATTTATAATTTCATACCTAAATGAAAAATGTTATCCTTATTTTAATGATTGGTTTCCTGTATAAGTGAATAATTATAAATTTATAGGTAAAATTAGTTTTGAGTAAAAACAATCTTCAAAAAATTATTATATTATATATATAGGTATTGTAATTTGTTGTAGGATAATACCCAAACAATTTAAATTATGTATGTATTTATTATTATTCTTAATTAAAATTGTAATATGTAACCATGTTAAATACAAATATGTACCTAAGGTAATACAATTAATTTATATGTACATATATGTATTGTACAATTTTAAATAATTGATCAATGGCAAATTTTTTTTTTATGTCGCAGACTTAATTTTGACTTCAAAAATGTATGAACACTTCTTATAATTCAATCAAATAATTTTTATTTAATTTCTTTAACCATTTTGTTCATAATTGTTCTGTTCTCATTGTATTATATTATTATACATTATTGTGAACTGCCTCTAGGCGTTAATAACAAGTAAATGAATAATTACTGGAAGATCCTCCTAAAATATTTATAATTAAATCTTTTTTAAGATAATTGGTGATAAATGATAATATAGACTTAAATAAATTATGGGAGAGGGTGTCATAATTTTACCATCTAATCATTTACTCGATAGTCATTATTATTCACTAGTATCAATGATGACAAATTATCATGTTATTCATATTTGAAACATTTTTTTGATTTTCGTTAAGAGTGCCATTATTTAATTTAAACATTATGCCCCACCCCTTAATAAAAACTAACCTGAGGGTCCACCAGTATGAAAAAAAATTTTAGAATGCACTTGGTTGTATTTTTTTTGAAAGTTTTTAATTGAAAATGTTTTTCCATAAGTTCTAAGAGAGATTAAATGATAAATTATATATTTGATTATGTAGTATTATTGGTAGTATGTTTATAGAAACATACATGGTTACCTTCTTTCTCTAATAAAAACAATTGACCTCCACTCCTAATAAAGTGAGTCCTAGTTAGAAAAATGAAAAATAAATCTTAGGGTTAATCAAATTATGAAGCTATTGAACTCAAAACTACTTTTTTTTTAAATGTTTTTCAAAAAGTGGTGAAATCTTATTGAAAAAAACAAATTAAATTATTAATTTAAACTTCCAAAGTACTAATCAATTTTTTCGAAAAGTGTATAGTTATATCCTGATTATAAATATTGTCAGCAATAGTTTTTTCTAGATATAAAAAAAAAATATAATAATTATAAATACATTTTTGAAAGATATCATGATTTTTTTTTTTAGAAACATGGATAATTCCGAGAAAAATATTGATGAAACTGCAAATATTGAGTGTGAAATTCCATTGGAGTTATCATTATCTCTTCAAAATAATAAACAGCTTGAAGAAAATGCACTGCCAGCTAATAATATTGTAGATCCATTGAATGTTGTAACTCAAAGCTGTGATTCTAAAAACCAAACATCTATAGAAAAAAATGATGTCAATTCTCTAAATGAAAATGCTGCTTCGGAAACTAATTCAGTTATTTCTACTGAGAATTCAATGCCACCCCTTCCTCCTCTTCCTAATGATGATAAAGGATCCCAACCTTCAGTTCCATACTCGGCTGATTATAATATGCAGAACTATTCTAATTATAATTATATGTATAACTATAACAATTATTATGGTTATCCATATCCACAATATCAATGGGATTATAATAGTCAACAATACTATCAACCATATCAAAATTATTACAACTATAATTATAATGCAAATCAAGCTCAGGCATCATCTAAACAACCTCCACCACTTCCTGATGCTGTACAGTTACCAGTTGAAGAAAAGCCAGCTAGTAAAACCAATGTACCTACTGTTGATGACTCTAATAGGTAACTTTACATTTAGTTATATTTTGTAATCATAATATTATTTTAGTTTAAAAGATATTAATCAAAATGTAATATTTTAGGTATTCCCCAACAGCCGAAACAGATGACGATGACACTATGAAAGGAATACCAGAAAGTAAATCAGATGTTCCTATTAAACAATTTAATATGTCATCTGCTAATGCTAATAATTTACAAACTGTGCCATCGGAACAAATAGCAATTCAACAAAATATGTCTGAAAGTGTTGATAATGTAGTTCAACAACATATTATCCCTTCAATTACTTCAGTACAACAACCAGTTGTTTCAGCAGTTTCTCAGTTACCACCATATAGCATTTCAGTTCAAAAACCTAGCTATTTGATTAATCCACAAACTCAAGTACTATCAACAGAAGCTGTTGAGTTGACAAATCAACAATATAATGTACATGCATTAAATGGCAAAGATGAATCTGTTGAGAAAGTATCTAAAGGATCTACAGTGTTAGGTAAAACTCAAGCCAAAAAACGATTGATGGCATTTTCAATGATGAAACAAAAATTGCAAGAACAAAATAATTCCACTACTGATAACCAAAATTCAGACATTGGAGAAGCAAATGATGTAGAATTTGTACCTGAACTTAACATATTTCAAACAGTTACAAAGAAAAAAGTTCTAACTAATAAAAAAGGCAAGCAATATTTATTTGGCATTTGTTAATTTATAAATTTTTTTTTCTTATTTATGGCTTTTTTACCTCTTACATCTATATAAAATATATTATGAAACAAATTATTGTTTATTTTACTATTTAAATAGGTTTATTGAGGTCAGTTTTTGCATTAACATTCATCTACTCAGATAATATAATAATAACTGTCGAATTTAAAATATCGGTTTGTGTTGTGATAATATTTTTCTAAAATACTGAATTATAATTTTGTTTATTTTAATAGAATTGTATTTGTTTTACAGTTGCTAAAGTTATCAAGGCTCAACAAAC
The DNA here is from genome assembly GCA_949715065.1 of Periphyllus acericola. Taxonomy (NCBI): domain Eukaryota; kingdom Metazoa; phylum Arthropoda; class Insecta; order Hemiptera; family Aphididae; genus Periphyllus; species Periphyllus acericola. The sequence goes on along the minus strand of OX454265.1, from coordinate 4,692,007 downwards.
CATAGAACAAATCGAAGAAATGAAGAAAGATGAACTATTGCAAGGAAATAATACAGCATTATATCAACATCTCCTCAGAAGTGGTGGTAAATATAATATTTTAAATAATACTAATAATAAATTAATAAATATTAGGTTATAAGGAAACAAAAAAGTTTTGAAAATTAAAAAGATATGGGTAAAATAATTAATTTAAACTTCAAAGTTAGGTATTTTTGTCTTATGTGGTCTACCACTTATTTTACATGTCATACGTGGTCTACTGTAAATCATTTTTTAAGAAAAAATTTAAAAACAAATTTCTAGGTATCAAACTTTTGTCAACTTGGATAATATTTTAGCCACCTGTATTTTGTTATTTTGTTGTCTTGCAATCTACCAATCAACAGCATCCGACTTAGAAGTCAATTTTAGTATTTTGTTAAAATGTTTGTTTAAAATTCATTGTCACTGATGATTTGGACTATTCAATCATTGTTATCATTGTTAAAACTGGTCGACCATCCCTGATATGTATGTATAGATACTCAAATATAATGAAAAGTTTAAGAATTACGAACAGAAATTAATAAACCTTATCAGGAATTAAAAAGTGTATTGAATAAAATAGTATTCAGTATAAAAAAAAGGATTTGAATACTTTTACTCAAATACTGTGTATGAAATGTGTTTCAACTAAATTAAATTGCTTAGCTGTTCTTGACAATGGCATGTTTGCAGATGCTGAAGTAGAGCGTTCGCTCTTGGATTTCTATTAGTATTTTTCAATTATAATATTTTTATGAATATCTTTTATAGTTTATGAATCTTTAAAATTATACAAAAGTAAATATTGTATGATTATTTTATTTACCTTGATTGAACTACATTTTATCTTAAAATATGTACCATTGTACATTTTGTCACTAGAGTAATTAGTAAGTGGATATCCTGGATAGCAAAAATTATAAATATGCTATTGGTTGGGTCAATTTGTGTTATTATTTTATCTCTTAATGGTAATGGGTTGGTAATTTTCTGTTTGTGTTTATCACTCGCACAACCTTGAAATTTAGATTTTCTATTACCAACATACTGTACTAATGTTTATATCAGTTTTACTATCAGTTATACTTAACATTTATTAGTTTTATGATTTTTTTGTTGACTAAAATTATAAAGTTTTCTTTTCAATTTTTGTTAATAAACAATTATCTGGTTTTACTACTGTTTTCATTTGTGTTATATAATACCATGTTTTAATATATTCTGTGATAATACCATAGAATTTAAAAAAAAACCTATTATTTTCTATAATACATTAATATGCTAGATAGTAATTTTTATATGTTTACAAATTAAATTGGGTAGAGGCAATTCAAATGTTAAATAAGTAGTGTGAAAAAACATTGTTGTAGATTTCAGTAATAAAGATCAAATATAACATTTAAAAATATTTCTGAAAAGTAATACTATTGAATTCTAGTAGTTCAGCATTTCTTTGAATCTAGGTTCACTTAATTGCTACTCATCTGTATTTAATTAGGTTTTTATTATTAAAAATCAGTGGGAAAAACTAAGCGTAATTAATAGTTATGTTATTAATTATAAAAATATTTAGTAACATAACTACATAATGTACTTCTATACTTGAACAATATTCTACCAAATATAACTATAATTTCTTACTTATGTATTTAGTTGTTATGTAAACATGAGTTTTTTTTAATTTTCAATCATCTTGTTAAATTTTTTTCATTCCAGCAATAAGCAAATATTATAAACTGTTTATAAACTTCACTCATATTTCAAAATATTGAAATTTAATTTAGAATTTTTATAGTAAAAATTATTGAAGAAATAATTCTGTATGAACTTAATAAGAATTTAATATATCAAGTTATTTTCTTTACTTTTAAATTAATCGTCTAAACTCTAATTCATCAATGTTAAATTGTTTTTAATTTTTTTATAATAGAAGTTGCATGTGAGATCTGAAAAGTTCTTTTTACCCATATATTATTTTTATTATTTAATGCAGTATTGAAATTCATATTTTTCAAAACTGAAAATGTTCACTAAAAATATAGTTTTCTAAGCTATACAAATCATCTGATATTCCAACCTCATATCAGCCTGCTCTCCTATATTTCTAAAATTTATTAAATACCCATTATCTTATTAATTTCTTAACTTCTGCTCAAATAGTATATTTCCAATCTCTCAATGTGGATTTAGAGCAGTCATGCCCAACATTTTTTCTCGGGCTGGCCACATTAGGAAAATATTGTCTTCATGTGGACCACTTATTATAATATAAACTTAATATTTCATTACTATATTTTTTTTTAGTGTTTTTATAACATAGATATAAATTAAAATTATTTTTACATAGGTAAATTAAAAAAAAAATTAATTTTTCTCACGCAATAACAGGCCACAAGCCTCTCCTGAGTCTAAGATGGGCCACATGTGGCCCGTGGGTTGGGCATCCCTGGTTTAGAGCCAAACATAGTATGTATATTAAGTTCATTGAGGTGTTTCTCCCTCCCTTAAAAAATGCTTTTGTACTGCTTCATTTATAGATCTCTCATACGCTTTTGACAGGGTATGGCCTGGAAATGTACTTCACATAATTTTCTTAAATCAAATCTTACCTACCTTACTGATTGGCATTTTCAAGTATGTTCTTTAACTTCAAATATAACTATAGTTAGTGCTGGATTTCTTAAAAAAGGTATTCTTTCGCCTATTCCGTAACAGTTATGCTTTTGGTTAGTCTACAGCACTTAATACTCATCCCATTTTTACATAATTATCTATTAACTGTCCTGGTTAATTATCATCCCATATGAATCCATTGTCAGAATGGTTTGCAAATCATCAATTTAGTTAAAAAGAGTTAAATAAATCAAAATTAAATCACAATAAATCCATTCATATGGTTTTTGTATTTCTACACAGCCCCTGTCTAAATATTACTGTAAATAATATATCTATTCCTTCTTTCAATACTGTGAAGTATTTAGGTCTTAAATTTTCAATCTTAATATTTGGGCTCATACGCTAACAATTATTGTGGTACAAAACTAATTAACCAGTGTACATACTAAACTATATTTTATAAAATGCTTTTGAATCCAATTTATTGGTTATGGGTTACAACTCTTGGAACGGCTAAAAAATGTATTCTAAATAAAATATAAGTTTTTCAAAATATCCCACAGAAAAATCCTTAACTTTCTACCATTTATCTCTTATATATAACCTTCACAAAGACATTGGCAAATTAAAAAATAAAAATGTTTTAAGAAAAGCTTTTTAGGGTTTGTAAAATTGGTATGCATTATTGCTAAAAACAATTTTTTTTTTATTATAGGCAGTGAAGCTCCTATTCTTCAAAAACTTGGTATAGAATCTTTGGCAGAAAAATATTCAGCGAAGATACGAGAACAAGATAAGCGGTTGAAGAGACATCATCACAGACGTCGAGATGATAGTAGAAGAGGCCATAAATACAGACGCCGTTCTCATTCTAAATCCAGGTTATTATTTGCCCAATTTTTTTTCCTAAGCACAAAGACTTTACTAAATCCAATCATAAATATTTAGCGCAAAAATTATCCACAGCAAACAAAAGTCCCGGGGCATCAGCATTGTTGCAATATTACTCTATAATGTTTAGTGAAGGAAGCGCTGAGCACTTTTTGTACCTATTTGATATTTACATTATCATTTAAATAGAGGTATATCAATTACCCGAAATTATTTCAACTGAAAATTAACTCCGCCACAAATTTTATTTTTTGTCTAGGTCCAGGTCAGCAGAAAAGCCAAAAATGCGGGCACTAGAAGTCAAAAGTTGGAAAGATTTCATCAATGGCGGATTTCATTTTGACAAGTTTCGTAGATTTAAATTGGATGAAACTGAAGAAATTAAGGAGAAAGAACGCAAGTCAAGAATGAAGAAAAGACATGGAAAATCTCGATCAGATGGAAAAAATCAAAATATAGAATCTGCTTCGTAAGTATAAATTATTTTGTTTTAAGTATTATGATGGGGTTATGTATTTTTTTCTCTTATAATCAACTCTTGAACAAAGCACTGCATTTCAGGTATACCTGATTTGGCCTTTTTTGAAATTGAACTTATGAATGTTGTAAAATTGAAAAACATTTTATAACACTATTAAGCAAACTTATTAATTATTATTTAGTATTAATATTTTTTTCTCTCAAATATACCATTGATGCAACACTAAACTCTAAAGTACTTATATCATTGGTTATTTTCACTTATTAATTGATAATTCTGTGATTTAGCTCCCTGTTTATAAAGAGTCACATATTATGCCGATGTAACTCCCAGTGAAGCAGGTACTGAAGGCAAATCAATGTAATGCAATAGAAAGATAGCACTCTAATACTTGGTTTACAGGGTGCGTAGTACTTGTCATTAGTACTTGTCACTCGCACTCACACATTGCGTGTAAACAGAAAATAGTGCTGAGTAATAGTTAAACCAGGAGTGCGTGTGAATAGAACGCCGTTCTATTTACTAATGACATATAGCTACTCCCTCCATGACTACTCTACTTGTGTTTGCACTTGCTACGTGTGACCATCTGATGATAGTATTAGTACTTAGTAGTAGTAATTATTATGTTTGAATAAAATTTCAAACTTTGTTTTACGGTACAACAACAGTCCATCATATACTTCTTGACGGCTAGTAATTAATTTTTTATATAATAATAATTAATAATATATTATTCACTTCTATTAATCACTAATAGGTATTATGATCATATTTATTTCATTTTACAATTTAATATTATAATTTGATTTATATATATATCAATGATTATCATTTTATCAATTATCATATTATACTATTATTTACTAATACACCTCTTAATACCCCCTTGTAATTTTTTCATATTTTTTCTATTTTAGTAGTTACATTTTTATACTTATCTTTATACTATAGTTATAGGGAATTCATGAAATTCTTTGTACAGCTTAATTTTACTATAAGATTATGTAACTAGAATTATTTGATTTCAATTTACCTTTATATAACTTTTCTTATGTTATTTTTACAAATACATTTTTGATCCAAATATCTGACTGTGAATGCGTTATAGGCCAGTGCAGCAACTTGTTATCATACATGTAAATAATTTATTATGTATAACAAATAATTTACTTGCAGTTATAACATTTTATTGGATTTTATTATTTGATTTATTTTCAGATCGACTGAAACAGAAAAAGGTGTTGGGGATCAAAAATTACGTTTCAACTTGTTGGAACGCAAAAAAGAAATCCTTAAAGGTCCTGAGGTTCTAACACATGAAGGAGACTATTCTAAGTATTACCCCAGCAGTATCACTCGATATACCCAATCCAAACCCGCTGTAAAATTTAGTGAAAACCCTGCAAGTGCTACTTATCATCTTCAGAATAGACATCAAATGTTAGCTACACTTCTTCCAGAAATTGAATCTTTTGTGCACAAGTTTCTATCAAGTATAAAACCAAAGAGGTAAAAATAATTTTAAATTCTTAAAAAATAAAATTTTTAAAAAAAATAAACTTTCAACCTTCTTTTATTACCAATTATAGTAAATACATTTTATATTTAATGACACATTAATATATTTATATTTTTCCAGGCTCAAAGATAATACAACTGATGACAATTATAACAATTTAGATGATAAACTATTAGTTATGATGAAAGATTCAAATATTTATCCATTCAAAGGTTGGTGGCCAAAAACACATTTTATTGTATGTCAAGCTAAAGAAGATCCAAATGTAGAAATAGACAAAGATGCATTAATAAATGAGATTGCTACAAGTAAGCGAACAAAAAAATCTAGATTTAATGATGATACATCTATGATTGATATTAGACCTACAGTTCCATCAAAATGGGATAGTGATTATGATGGAAGTCCAGCCACTGATAAAGTTATGGATGTTGAAGTTTCTCAAAATTCAGAAATAATATCTACTGATGGTATAATTATTAAACCAGAAAATAATCCTCCAGCTATGAGTTGTCAGGATGAAGAATCAATGGACACTACATCTGATGTTGGTGAAGTTGAACAAAAAGTTATTTCTACCTCGCCTAATCTGTCTCAAGAACCACAAGTCCATGCTGTATTGGATACAGAATATGAAAAGTTTTTAAAAATAGTAAGTGTTGAAAAATCCGAGAAAGCAGTTGAAAATAATTTACCCATTATTACAATTACAAATGAGGTTGAAAACAATCTATTGGTGAAATCATCAACATCATTGAATGGTGATTCAGAAGAGGATTCATCAACTAAGTCTTCAGACGAATTTGCTTCATTTCATAGTGCTGAAAAGGTTAACAATAAATCATTTATTAATAGATTATCTGCTGTTGATATAAAATTAAAAAAAAAAAAAACATCCAGTAAAAAGTCTAAAAAAATTAAAAAAAAAGAAAGTAAGAAAATGAAATATAAATCTAGTTCCAGTGAAAGTTCTCAAGATTCAGAATCAGAGAGTGACAGTAGTTCAGAAGATAGTGATTCTGAAACAACTCATTCAACCTCTTCAGTTGAAAAAAAGAAATATAAATCCAAAGATAGAAAGAATAAAAAAAGTAAAAAAAAACATAAGGGTGTTAAGAACAAGACTAAAATTTCTGAAGATGAAAACAAACACATTATGTTATTGGGTATGATTGAAAAGGCACTGAATGTTGGATTAAAAGTGAAAAGTTCGGACAATTATGAACTTCAACAAAAAAAGAAGAAACGAAAACATGAAAAAAAAGAAATTAATATAAATGAAGAAAACGATGATAATTTTGAAAATGCTAATGAATATTTGAAAAAAAAATTAAAAACATATGATGACAGTAATGTATACAGTGAAGTGTTAAAACAATTTATAAATAAAAAAAAAAAATCCAAGAAAAGTTTCAAACGGAATCATGAATCTGATATTTCTGATGAAGAAATTACCCCCAAAAAATCTAGGTTAGATGCCAGTTTAAAAATAAAAGATGCTGAAAAAAAAAAGAGTAAGAAAAAAAAATCTTCAGAAAAAAGATCTATTGGTTCTGAAGAACGTGTACCAAAGAAAAAGTCTAAAAAAAAATCTAAAACAACTGACTCTTCTGAGACTGATGAAGGAGAACAATTTGAACATAAGAAAATGAAAAATGAAAAAGATAATTTTTTTGGACAGCGACCCAATGAGTGGAACATGAATACCATAAGTTCCATGAGGGGAGTCGTCCATTACTCGGATGTTAAAAATATAAATTGTACATTACCTACAAATGATATTAGTGGGTTTGATGTAGAAGTGACAGTAAATAGATCTATTAATTTAAATGAGGAAAACTCATGCCCTTTGGATACTAAAAAAAATGAAAATCAAGTACTAGGGTCGCCTAATGTATTGATTGAACAAAGGAAAAACTCTGAGAGTGAGTCTGATGAAAAAAATGAATATAATATTGATTATGATAACATATTGATTAAACCTAATAAATGTGATGATAATATATTCAAACATAAAAAAGACGTATTACAAGACACTACATTATCTATGCATGATAATATTGATGAGCAAGTTTTAAATATTGGTCTTAATAATGATTCAAAACAAATTCAAATTAAATCCCGTGTTACCAATACGATTCAGCCCATTGGAGATACTATATCTTATAGAGACAAAGTGAAAATTAATTTAAAGAAACTCTCAGCTTGCCAAAATATACCATTTGTATTTGGATTTTCTTCGCCACTTAGCTTAATTAAACCTACAAATTTAGAAATAGAAAAAATCAAACCAAATTTGAAAGAAACTAATGAACACTTAAAACCAGTTGTAGATGAATCAACTCTTTCGAAGTTTGATGAGCAAAAATTTGAAATTAGTACCCAAACACAAAAGAAAAATATATCGCCTAAAATTGGTATAGAAACAAATCATGAAGTATTTGATTCTAGTTTAAGTCTGAAAGATTTTGAAGAATCTGTCCCAAGTTCATGGGAATATTTAAGTGATGAAAGGCAGAATGAACAAATAAAGCCTAGTTTATTGAAAAACCAATTATTAAATAATTATAATGACAATCAATTATGTGAAAATGATTCTTTGTCAAATTCTGTGGTAGTTACAAAAATAAAAGAACATTCATTTGATACGACGGAATCAAGTAGTTGTGATTCAGATTCAGAAAATCAAAATGAAAAAACTTTTGAATCTGACAATTCTGTTGCAGAAAGAGAAATAACTACTTCATCAAATTTTACTGATGTCAGTAAATTTAAACTACATTTAGAGTCTAACAATACTTTGACTCAAAATAATAGGTTGGTTCAGATGACATCTGTCATAAAAGATTCTGATTCTTTGTGCCCACCAAGTTCTAATATTGATTTAGAAGCTTCATTAATTGATAATGAACTAATTATTCAATGGACATCGGATTGGAGTAAATTGAATACATCTGTTACTGATAATTATTCAAGTACCCATCAAATTGATGGTCATCAACCAAAAAAATCTCGTTGGGATGAACCACCCAAGTATGATGAAATAGATACTCCTAAGATTTTTATTAATGAACAGAATGATTTAAAAGATATATTTAACAATTTAACTTCTGACAATTTAGAAAATATAAATTCACACCCTAAAGGAGAGTTAGTTTCAGAAGAACAAATGTGTGAAATAAATTCTGTAGTAGATGAAACTAGAAATTATTCGGAAAATTGGACAAATGAATATGCTGATGATTGCTCCCAATCTTATGAACAATGTTCCTTTACACCACAATATTCAAAAATGAAAACTATTGAGAAGGATAAATTAATTCCGGTTGACTACAGTGTATACGAAAATTATAATCCAAATTACAATTGCAATGATGAATATTACAATAAGTGGAAATCATTAGATACTTCTGATCAGTTGGCAAGTTTAGCCATTACTAGTGAAACTCTGTCATCTATACAGGTGAGTTTCAAATATATCAATTATGTGTGTAGTGTGTACATGTTTGATTTACAATTATTTATAATTTAGGTTGGTAATGTTTTGGAATTATTACCCTCTGATGAAGTTTCAGTTGACGAATCACATATTTTGAAAGATGAAGCTACGAATGAAAAAGTTTTCTCTATTAATTCTGATTTCCAGGTAAATTGACAATAATTATTGATTATACCTGTTCTTTGTACACAGTATGCTATCATTGATTAAATATAAAAATGAAACTTAAGATTGAGATAACATTTTGAGTACATAATAGTTAACTTCTTTAAATTAATTATTGCAAATTATCTATTTACATGATTAATATTGTTGATTACTGTGTATATATATAACTTATAATTAATCCTGTGCAGCCCAAGGTGAAGTTGTTTTTATTTCTTTTAATAGTTACCATTAGTTACCACCTATAGTTACCAAAAAATACTCATTTGAATTCAAATGTGTCTAATTGTCTTTAAAGATTAACTTTTCCATATCAATAAATAAGACACAGGTCTCTTTATCACAAATCTTTGCTTTATCCATGAACAAATGATGTCCCTTCCTGTATTAGCTTGGTAAAAAATTTAAATGTGTTTGTACCTAACCAAAGAACAAACAATATTATTTATCAAGTAATATCATAACATCAATAACATATTATGTAAATTAATATAGTTAAAATAAAAAATAAATATTAGAATATAAGATGATAGTTTGCTTTTTTCAACCTAATTTTTTTTACATCAAAATATTGCTATAAATATTCTGCATTGCAATATAAAATAGTAAAATAAACCCTTGGTAATATCGGGTAAATCAAATATTATATAAATAAATGTGTATATATATATATGATTTTATATAAAATTGTACTATCATTCCTTCATGTTTACAGTAAATAAACCATTGATACAAAGTAGATTAAAAAAAGGACATTTATCTTACATAAAACTTATTTAACCAGTTGTGTGTGTGCTATTTGTTTTTCTAGTTTAATCTAATAATGGTAAATAATATAATGTAGTAAAAAATATTCAAAAAATAAAATAAAAATATAGCTTATGATTTTTGTGTTTAGTTATTAAATAAAATTAAAAAAATTCTTGCTTGGATTAATATTGTAAAATATTTGCAATAAACTTATAATCATTTTTAATGAATTACTTCTTATATATTTATCATTTCATAATACTTAGTTATTATTTTAGTTTTATTCATTATTAACAACAAAACAATGTTATGATGTGTTTTATATATTATTATTATTATTATTATTATTAATAATTATCATTTATATAAAATTAAATTAAAAAGCTGGCAGTATAAATGTATATAACATAATAAAACTTTTTTTATAGGATGGTATTGTTGAAAATGAAAAATCATCAAGTGTTTGTCGAAATGAACAATTTTTCAAGCTTTATCAACAACATTTCCAACACTACAATAAAAATCCTATCAAGTACTCAATGAGTGAACCCATTCTTGATAATATAACTGCAGTAAATATCTTCCAAGAATTGCCAACCAAAGAGAAGTTTAACACTCACCACAAACATAGTAAAGCAGTGTCTATACCTTTACAAGATCGAGCTTATTCTTGTGCAATTCAAGATGATGGTATGAATATTTATCTTACCAGTGATAATTATTTAGCCTATTGTGCTGTTGAAGATAAATGTATGGTACACATAGCTCTTAAGTCCAGTAGTCGTGATGGGGTTGGGAATGAAGTTCGACATTGTTTTAATGTAAACCAAAATGGATCAATTGTTGAGTACTGGTTGCATGCAGATTTAATTCCTTTTCATGTTCCATCTGATGTTGAATCAGGAGTGTTTAGTGATGATGATGTGGTTTCTGGTAAATCAGATTCAAGTCAAGAAGATAATATCGTAGATAATAATGATTATTATGATGACAAAGAAGCTAATGAAAATATAGTTGAAGGAAAATGGGAAATTATAGATTGTGTTAATGATGAAAATGTTGATACTTGGTTGGATAATCCGTGTATACTTAATAAATATGGAGGAAACAACCTTGGTGATGTTGGTCAAACTGTCACTGATATTAATCAAGAGGAATCTGTATCAAGTTCTTCAGACTATGACACTGATACTAGTGACTTTTCTGATTCATACTTTGAGTTAAGTTCAAGAGGAAAGCAAAATATTACTTTATATACATATCAGAAGTTATCAAAAAACAAAGGTGACAAGAATGAATTAAAAAATATTGCTGATGCAGTGATGCCGGTAAATGTTATGGAACAACAAGAAAATGCTGTTGAAAATTCAGATTTGGCTGTAAAAATGGATGAAAGTACTGCATTGTCCATTAATTTAGATTCAAATATCAAAATTAAAAATGAAAAAGATGTAATAGAGGTCAATCCAGAATTAATTACCAAAAATAATGATGATAATATTTTAATGAATCTGGAAGAAAAAGAAAGTTGTATCTTGAAAGAATCAGGTAATAATAAGCAATATTAAGAATTCTAGTAGATTATAGGAATATCATTTTAAATCTAATATTTAATGTATTATTATGTTTGGTTATTTTATTGATGTTTAAAATTATTAATCATATAATTATAATGTTACCTATAAAATATAAATTAAATAATATTTTATTTTATTTTTGATTAATACAATTAATTTCATTATTTTTATAATAAATATATTATATTTATACTTTATAGGTGTTGTATCTCTGAAAGAAGAAAATGTAGTAGTTGACGATATTTCAATGATGGAAACAATTTATAATCAAAAGGTATTACATTAATTTTATTTGATTGTTTAACTGATTTTACATCAGTGGCTTGTGGTAGTATTTAACATTGAGCTTAAACAAATTTTAGGGTTATTATCTGCAGCAATTAGGAGAAATCCAAAATTTAATGTGCGAACATACTTTCTGTAATCTAAAATATAAATTAGTGTCTTATGTCTACTATTTTACACTACACTGTTATATATTATAATACCAAATGTATTGCATATTTTATAAATATTCATAGTAAATTGCTTTTAGTATGAATATTATTCATTATATTATTTACTTTTAAATATAGACTCATAACCCCCATATTACCTATCATTATTCATAGTTTGGTAATCTGTCATATGAGCAATTTTTTCAGTATTTTGCCCACATACAATGTCTAAGCTAGTACATATAGTTAATAGCCTTATCTTGTATGTCCAGACTACCACTAGCTTGAACACAGAATACAAGATAAAATGATCATTAATATAATTATTTTAAGAGAAAATGTGATTAATTATTGTGTTTTCATATTGTTTGTATTTAATTCTTCTAGACAGGAGTTTAATCTAATTTTTACTGTCTAGATTTTAATTAAGAAATTGTATGTCCGCGCAAAAGAACAGATTCAAGATAAAATGCCAGATACAATAATGGTGAACTATAGTGACAACATGGAAACTGTTAAATATCCATTTTTGGGACTGTTTCAGCCACCAACTGTCAGTATCTTATCTAAAAATCTGTAAGAATATTATATTTATAAATAATAAAAGTGTTAATAATTTAATGTTGAAAAAAAACATTGTTTAATTTATTAAAAAAAAATTGACTGTATTATTATTGTATCTAGGAATACTGTGAAAAGTAGTTCTAAAATGTCTAAACGTGTAACTTTTGCTGATGGAATCAATCCCGGTGATAATTTAGCTGCGTCTCCAACACACAATGAAAATGGTCGACCATTATCTCCACCACCTATCAAAGCATTGTTACGAGAAATACTTAAGTTAAAACGTAACATGTATCCGTTAAAAAAATCAAAAGTGCGTACTAAGTTGACTATGGTTAACAAAAAAGTTGCCACAGTAACTCCTTCGATTAAGACAACTACATCTGTCATTGAGTACTATATTAGTCGGAAACGTCTTGAAGACTTGCCTATCATAGATACATTCAATAATAGTGTCTTGAAGTCTGATGATTCATCAAATAGTGATAACACTGATAACAGTCTTAATAGACATGGGAAGAACACTACACCACCTAGACCCACAAGAGAACTTACTCCTGTACCATCAGACAGCGATTGTTGGTACGATGATGATAACATTAAAGACTTCAGTTAATAGTAATCGATTAAATGCTTTGTAGATGTGATATTTTTAATCAATATCTTAATATTCATCTATATTGTTTTAATTGTAATTAATTTGTATATACATATTTTGCATGCATATACTTATCTAGATAATATGTATGTTTTATACTTTTTTCCATTTTATTTTGTCTAGGTCAGTAATATGTATTAATTTATTTTTACTATATATCGTTAACACAATTAAATTATTTTTTAGAAAATCTGATGTTTTAGTTATGTCTGGGAGAGAGGGAGCTCAAAATGCTACCTTGTAAGTGTAAAAAATGTAAGAAGTAAATAATATTTGTTAAAATAATTTGATTTTAGAACATATACTTTATTATGGAAGATTTTTTACTACTTATGACAAATATTATTTTTATGAAACACTGGTTATGTTCTAAAATATATTTTTTTCACAACAGTTTTTTTTTTATATTGTAAATTAATATTAAACTTGACCATCAACATTTTATTTTTATGTCGTCTTGTCATTCTGAAATTCCTACACCTTTTCTATTATATACAATTAAGTCCTTTGTGAACTCTAGAATTGTTACTCCTTTATTCTATCTTTTTAATTATTTTATTATGTTTGCTGTTAGCATATTTTGTCATTTTGAAATAATATTTATATAGTATTTACACCTTTAACACAATCTAATATCTAGGTATAAATAAGATAGCGATAATAGTTAACATCGCTGAAAACTGAGAGAGCTAGAGACCACATCACAACATTACCAACAATATATACTTGCATATTACCAATTTTTGAAGCGAGTGTAAAACTGAATAAATATAAACAAATTTGCTTTCAATTTCTTTAAATTTTATTATTGTACAAAATTTAGTGTTGTTGTGTGGTATTGAGTCTGTGAGATCTGTGTCATTGCTTGAAGCCTTTAACATACAATTGAATTTATTTTATTTTCGTATTTGCTATACGTAACATTTTCGAAACCACATATCTGATAAACTATTAGTGATATAATTAAAAGTTGCTATCTTTAGTTGTATGCGTTGAATAAAATTTAATATTATGTATTTGATACATCATGTTCAGCGTATTATATTATCAATTTATAAAAGAAAGGAACACTTGTGTGATTTTACGTTGGCATACAATATTGTCTATTTATGAATAGAAGAAGCACACATATAGAATAACAGTGTCAATAGGTCACATATATATAATATGGACTCGTCTGACACTGTGGCTACTGCATTATGGTATTAACTATGTGTATCTCATGTATAAGTAAAATATTACTTATTGTTACTAATCAGTGTAGTTAATTGTATTCATGACTGATCAGCACAAGGGCGGATACAGAGATCCTAAACGGAGCGGGCAATATACATATTTATAAATGAATAAAAAAAATTAATAGGAATCGTCTTATTATTAATCGACATAAAATTAGTTGTGTACAGAAATCTGTCATACTCTCAACAGAAATACAGATGATGGATCTTATCGTTTTAGAACGCAAAAACTTTTAACTTTGAGTATGTAACTTAATTAAAATCAGCTTATACTTAAACAAACTCAGTACCTACTAAACCTTAAAAAAAAAGTATTTTGATACAAAAAAGTCGAAAAGTGTTATTGAATATCGGTATAGTTGTATATTTGTATAAATTATAAAGAAATATTGAACTTGCATGAACAAAATTGTTACAACAATTAATTTCAAATAGAATATTTGATAATTTTTTTATTTACGGAGGGGGCAATTTCCCCTATTGCCCCTCCCTTGTATCCGCCCTTGGATCAGCAACATAATCTTTCATTTCAACAGTATGCTATAGTAACAGTGAAACCTTACTTAACGGACACTTCTGAATAGCGGATATTTTTTCGGGAATGGAGACATTTTCATTATTAATATTGTTAAAAAAAAATTTAATTAGGTAAATTAAATTTTTTTTTAAATTCTACTTAGCTCAAGTTTAGCCAATTATAGGTGGTTTAGAACACAAGTTGATACATCAAAATGACTTGAAAAAAATCGACGAATTCGAGTATGATATTCAAAATAGGGGTTGCCATTTAAAGTGGCCCCTGTTTTTTGGGAAACACGGTATATACGTAATTTATAATTTTTCCGAAAATTTACGGTCGCCATCAAAACTATAGCGCCCCTTAACATATGACAATCGGGCTATTGCCCCCTCCTCTGAACCACTCTTTCAATACGGCCACAGCCGTGAGCCTGTGAAGTGTCGGTTATTTTGGTGTTCGCGAGCCGCAACATGGTGATCTAAGGAAATAGTAAATAAATAGTAAATAATACACGTACCTGCACCTTATACAATAAAAAGTCAAGCTTTTGTGAAAAAAATACAAAATATGTTCGAGGCATAAGAATTGTCATGTGAGAAACATTATTTGGCCAATTTAAAGCGTCCGTGATCAAGATAACAACAAAATATCGATAAAAAAAACGTTCACCGAGTTAACCATCATCGTATCTTTCGTTATCTTATATGAATAATATTGAATTCTCTAAATTCTAATCGAAGCTTAACCCAAGGACGTTAGATGATTATTTATTACTCTATATGCGCTTCCACGGGAAAATTGCTCGACGCAAGAGAAAATATTATTTTAATTTCTATGGCAGAGCTGCGTTTAGTTTTTACATATCCCCTCTTGAACACGATTTATGTTTGAATGTGGACAATTCTCTCCGTCTTACTGTTACTGTATTAATTCTATCAACGAAATGGCTACGAAACCTGCAGGTAATATTATTATACACATATAATTGATTTTATCGCTGTCCGTTCAATAAATTATTTCTTTTGAATTCGTATTCAATTAATCCAATTCATTTTTGAGTCAAGCGTTTGTGAACTTATGATTCGAATAAGTATTTTCGTATTTTAATTTTTCTACACTCTACGATGATAGCACACTTGAATAATTAAGCTGTAAAAACTAAAAGTACAAAAACAATATTTCGACGTCAGCACTTTCTGCAGTAGCGCCGGGGTTTATGTACAACATCGCGCGTCTCTCCTATCAAATGACAAATTTTGCGCATCTCCATTCTTTAAATATTTGACGGTCCCGGTTCCGATAGTGCCCGACTCGGGTCATCGGTTTTAAAAGAAGGAAAACATTTTAACGAAAAGATAGGATTTTTTACGACAAAGTTTGTGCGCTTTAGTTCACGGGTTACGCACGATTACTGCTCAAGCGGCCCATACACAATCAATAATATTGACAAAATATTGATGAACATTGACGATGACCATCAACGTATCAATATTATTGACTGTAAACAATATGATTATCAAATCACTTGGTCCATTTATCCAGTTTATCAATGTTTACAATTCGTCTAAACATTTTAATTCGCTTTACAATAAATTAGGTACAACAAATGTATGCATTTTAGTTACGAACAATTATGTCTGATAATTTAGATAATTCTTGCTCTTGCTCTAGCTATTTCTTTCCTCGATAAAAGGAAGAAAAAATGGAAGCAGAGGTTTTGGGCTAAAGAGTGGTTACAAAAGCAAAACCAGTATAATTGTGAAAACCAAACCAAAAAAAAATTGAACTTTTATTGTACATCATAAATTTAAAAAAATCATAACAAATCAAATTAAAAAAATTGAATTTTTAATGTACATTTTTAAATATTAGATACCAAATAAAATAAAAATCTTTAATTATAAACAAAACGCATTATAAGCATCATACTTTTCTACAATTCACCAAGAATAATTTTGATTACGAATGTCGACGTAACGCAATGTGTAGATTCCTATGGTTAACTTTTGATTTTGCACATTTCCATATACGAGTACCTAATCGCATAAAAAATGAAATTTTTTTTAAATTGTGTTCTGGTTCAGATCTTTTTAAATGCTTATATTTTTATTTTTATTAACAATCTATAAAAACTACTTGCATCATATTATCTTTGGTTTTACTCTTGTAAAAGTTATTTTGAGCACTAATTGACGTCGTCGATGGCTGATGACAGTCGATCGTTCAGACAACTTGGCACACGGCGACGGCGCGGCGTTGTCTGCAGTGCAGTGGTTTGAAAAGTGATTTTAGCGTGCCGAAATTATTATCAACTACAATTCATTATATATTATCGATTTTACACTAAAGAAAATGTTTTCTAGGGCAACAAATACAAATTTGGTATCATTTTAGATTTAGATTTTAACTTTACCATGTGGTTTCTTATTTTATTTTTATTTTTTGTGTCATCCACATTTTCCTAGTAATCGTTATCCTATTAACAACTTCAGAGTAGGTTTTCGATCCCAAATGTTGTCTAGTTGGTGCATGAAACATGTTTTTTTTAATTTCTCAAGTTTTTCCAATAATTGCGGAAACTGACTAAACATTTACGGAATGCCGATTTTTGACATTTTTTTTTTTATTGTAATTCAAAAGTACGAGTATTGATCGCAAGGACTAGGAATTTTCACCATATATTTGGTGAAGTCATAGCGTGGCTAGTCGCTAGAGATGATGTAAATTTCAAACGGTTTTGGATATTTTTTTTGTAATTCCTATGCAATATAAATGTGTATGTAATATTTTACTGTGTCCAAAAAAATGAAACCTCCTAAATGCTTCTATATTTTAAAATTATTTTTTATCCATTTCCAATTTTTCCATAAATATCTCATAACAATATGTTCTTTAATTTTGGCCAATTGTTCGTCAAGCACACTGGTAGAACTATGTAATTTACATTTTAGTTTTTCAATATATTTAAACATCATTCTATAACGGTTTATCATATACGTCTACAATTTTATTCAGTTTTTTTTATAGACTCTATGCTCAACATTTGGTTGTTTAAGATGGCGTTTTTCCCGGATTAATTCAAAACGACCACTGAGTTACGTCCAGCAAAAAATAAAATAAAAATATAAAACAACCATAAGGCCTATTTGGTCCTATGGTATTGCTTTCCTTGGTCCAGAAAAACTTTCTATTTTCAGACCAATACAATCATTCAACACGTTCACTCAGTACCATGGTGTATCGACGTGCGTAGCCCGTAACCGCACCTTATAATAATTATACAATTGTATATATGAGTCATTGAGTTATAAATCAAGTATTAAGCTACAAAAATACATAATCGCGTCCTCGGCAGGTCGTCTTTATCGACGATTTCCTGGGAAAGAATAGCCATAACATTGCTAAAAATAAACGAAAACGAAATCCAAATATACTGTTGAAACGAAGATATTTCGATGAATAACGACAAATAAAAACGGAAGAATTGTTCTGAAAACCAACTATAAAACCATAAAGATGTGTGCATAACATTTGTCGACTACGTGTCGACCATGGCGTTGAACTACACGCTCCTTGGCACATATCAAACCTTACCTTACACAAGGAGTTAAAAACAACCGAACTTACTTATTTCTCACATTTTTACTGTCAAACTCAAAAAAACCCACATCGTAGATTGAAGCGAAAATGGTTTAGACTTTAGAGACTATAGCTATAAATGTTATATTTAATTTGAGGTGTTATCAATGGATGATTTCCTCATCATGTTATTCACGCCATGTACCTGTCTAATTATCACATTAACTTATAGTTAAAATCAGGGCTTAAAGTGGTGGGTGGGGATGCAAGGGGACTCAATCCCCCTACCTCTCAAAGCGTTTTTAAAGCGTACCCTTATATATATATATATATATATATATATATATATATATATATATATATATATATATATATATATCGTCGAAATATTACCTGAAACACTCAACTGTTGGTTAAAAATAATCATCCACATTCAAATAATTTACAAGTTATAATACAATTTCGAGAAAAAAATGTCCTATTATTTTTTAAATTTTACCCTACTGCCTAATAGTTCTGAGAAACAAATTGTCACTATCTATCATTTGAAATACTGGCAATGTACCTACGCAATGCGGTAATTATTGAACAAAATATTTATCGAATTTCTACATGTTCATCGTACATTCGTACCTACTCAATCGGTTATACCGTCTTGGTCTTAATACTTATATAGTAGGTATGTTATTGGGTCTGTGTTCGCTTCACAGTTCACAGTTTCATACCATTCTGATTTTTGTGTGTATTTTGTAATCTACAATTTTGGAGTTACCTAATATAGTATTCATATTATAATTTTCACCTTCTATAACGTTACAGTAATTATTGATTATTATTATTGGTCATTGGATTTTCAAAAGTTATACTTGATTATTTATTTCCATGATTCATAACTTTACGTAGACGCATCAAAATCGAATTACACGATTACGTATTTACTTGCACATTGCCATTTTGACCGTATATTTTTATCAATGTAAATTGTAATATTATTTCTACACAATTTTAACAGTATTTAATAAACAAAAACTAACTTATTTTAAATATGAATTTTAAACTATACAGTAATATATACCTATAATCTATGAATAATATCTGGAAACTGTATAAGACTACATGGCTTTTTCTTTATTAAAAAAAAATTAAAAATACTATATGGAACGCTCAACATTGTGTAGGGATTAGAGTCCCCCTTGGCTTTTTTGCCTATTTAAGCCCGGGTTAAAATTATTATACGGATTGTAAATTGTCTTATTTATAAAAAAAAAATTAAATAAAACCAGTATTTATCAGTAATTTTGCTTTATTTGGAATGATATTATTGAAATGTTGAAGTTTAAAATCTAAAAACTATCTAATTTTAATGACTAACCTTAATTTAAATGATCAATTGTGTAAATTGATAAAAAATTCTTTTAACTTGTCAAGTATGTTCACAAAAGCCATGTAACACATTACGTGAGTGGTAAACTTGTAAACTTGTTACAAATTTCCGATATTATTTTATGAACTTTTCACTCGTAAATGAACGTTGATTGTGCTTATGTGTTATGGCCACTTTAATCTACAACCAGTTTACTTATCGTCCTGGTAAAGTCGTATAAGTTGTTAATATAAATAAGATTATAAGAACCTCGGGTCCACAAAAATAATTCTGTTGGACTTGTATGGAGATCACCAGTAATTAAAACAAACACGAAGTTTTCGTTGTAGGACAAACAGTTTTTTATTTACACATGTTTCCACAAAGCACGACGACGATACGGTGTCCGGGTACGGAGGAAAAAGCGGCGTTATAGTACAATATAAAGTGTCGTCGTGTCGTGGAGTTGGGCGTATAGACGGAGAGAAGTCGTGTCGCGGTCGTCGCGTCCGTCGGGCGGCTCATGGAGGTCTCGTACAATTGGATTTTGCCAAGCTAAAATCAATTTTCAGACCACTGATAACGGTCAAATAATAATATGAAAACAGATTACAAATTTACAGCAAATCGAGCGAAGACTGTACTTGATTATAAATAAAACTATCGAACGATCGCAGCACAGATTATACTAAACCAGATGGTGCTCTGCGGAATTCATTGATACCTAACTCGAATCGACATCAAAAAATTGATCATAATTATCAGATCGAATCATTTCCAATACGTATTGTGTATTTAATGTACACGTAGTGTCATTTGTGTCAATACAAATTAATTGAATTCCAAAAAATTAGTCGAAATGATAAAAAAATTAGGTTTTAAATAATCTACGACCGTATGTTCAATAAAGTTTTTTCCCATCAGCGGTAACACTAATCTGAGTTTGAATTTCATTTGTTTACATTTTTGAAAATACCATGAATCTAATGAATCGCTAAAATATTATGTACAAGGTATACTTTTTTATGTCATGCTATCACCTGAAAAAGTGCTGTGTCCCGGGGGATTCATCCCATTCAATACTTTACTCTGTACGTGTTTAGCGTGCTGTTTTTCAATAATTCTATGACACCCGCAGTAAGACATACTAATAAGTAATAACACAATATCGGGGTTTTATAATATTATTATTTTTAAGTCTAAATAAATGGTAACCGCATTGTTAACCAACAATTTATTTCTTTACTATTTTTTGGCGATGTATATTTTCTCTAAATAATGTACCAAAAATAAATTTACTATGGTATCTATCTAAAATTTTTAGACAATAGAAACATTTTAGGTGGTACAAGAACTAAGGAGCTTTCTACTATTATATTTTAGGAATTTGTCTTCAAAAAATAAAAACCAAAACATTATTTTGGATAAATGCATCTAAGTATATGTATACGACTTGCTTAGCGAAGTACAATTAAACAAATATTATCTATGTGGCAACTGGAAAGTTCAGTAAACTTTAAATATAGAATTTTATTTCTACTTTTTAGGTGATTTCTCCGTTATAGTGTGTGATAATGGTTCATATTCGGTGAAGGTTGGTTATAACCATAGTAAGCTTCCTTGTTTAATAATGCCAACTCTGGTCGGAACACCCCGGAAAGAAGTATGCTATATAATCTATAACCATTTATTTTAAGATTAATTTTAGTTTAAAACGATACAAGAAACGGGTTTTTAATTCGGTATAGTCACTCGAAATACGACGGACAAGATTTCATAATAAATTTACCGATGAGACGAAAAACAAAATATTATTATAAAAAAAAAAAACCAATTGTCGGTAAAGTACATGGCAACGTGTTCGTTGAAACGTTAGGTACCTAATGATGTGTTATTTCACGAAAATTTAAAACAAAATTTAATAATTAGTGAAAAAACAGACGTATTATAAAATATTGTTTCATTTAATACATATATTATTTAAATCCATTACAGTGTAACTATTAAAAAAAAAAGATCTCAAGTCGTCGAAAACGAATGCATTTTGTAGTAAACATTTTATCGACTCGTTTTATTGGAATCCGTGCAATATTATTATCGAAGCTTCTGCATGATAATAAATAATTCTATAGTTAATGCAATGAATTTTAATATTTGTATTACTGTTGTTTTAAGATGTCGATTGTTGGCTACGGTAATAGGGCTAGATACGCTGGCGAGACTGCCGTGGAAAATCGCGGGGTTTTAGGTATTAGTCGCCCTATAAACAATGGAATAATAACCGACTGGGAAGCGATGGAAGATTTTTGGGAAATCATGTATTATGATCTGTTGATGACGCCTCCTGAAGATCATGGCATATTACACACTGAACCAGTAGACAACCCACCTGAAAATCGTGCAAAACTTATCGAGGTTAAACATTTATCGTCTATTTATTTATATTATATTAATTGTATGCATCATGTATAATTATATTACACAGGGTGATTTTTATCCATTCTTACCCTTTTTTGGCCGTAAAAATGCTTAAATTTGGATTTTTTTAAAAGTTCAACTTACCATAAATCCTATATTTTCAATAATTTTTTTTCACTTAAGGGTGTTCTGTGATTATACAATTTTCTTTTTTAAACGGAAACACCTTTTTTTCACTGCTGTATTTCATTGAGGTGATTTTTCTGTGATTTGATCAAATTTAAAATTGCGTATGAAAAATTCGCGTTATTTCGAGTTTGTAGCAATTAGCGATAACATATAATTACAAATTATATCATCATATTTGGTAGTAAAATACTATTTTCCTTAATACTTTATTTAGAATAATTCAAAAATTACTCGTTTAAATATTAATTTCAGTAATCAAAATTAACTGAAAAATGCCCGCAATAAAATACAAAATAACTTGAAAATTTAATAAAATTCTAAAAATTAACAAATTGTACGCCTCAAAAAGGGGGTGAGTATAGTTAAAAAATCACCTTGTATAGTAATTAAACATTATACGGCAATATTTCACAATATTGCAGAAAGTGCGCAACTCGAACGGCTAATGTAGCATAATACGTATTATAATTAATATTCGTATAGTTTTTTTTTTTTTTTTTTTATTTAGCCTTTAGTGATACTATTTAGCTCGACCATTAGATTAATAATTCGTATAGTTATTAAGCCAAAAAAATATATTTTACGAAGGATCCTTTAAATAAGTTACACTGTATAATGATAAGCTCAATTATAGCTCACCGTGTTGAAATAGTTAAGTGCGTGATTCAGTCAACATTGTACGTCATAATGTAATCAAATAGTTTTCAAATTTTTTACTTTTTTGCGTCAATTAATTATATTTGATAATTTCATGTTTTTTTTCGTTGTTTTGTCGTAAGATGTCGATATAATTATATCTTGAACATTGTAGACTTACGTAAAAAATATCATATTATAATCAAAATTTATTTTTCTCAGCATTTTAAAAGTTTCAATAAAAATCACGAAAACAATGTTATTACTAAAAGGTTTGATTTCGAGCGGAGAGTTTGAAGCTTCCTTCCAAAACGAAATACTGTGCGACAGTCGTACATATTATACTCTTTTTCCCCCGTATCGTCGATTTGCTTATATTATCCCCTACACAGCTCATGTTCGAACTGTTCAACGTGCCCAGTACCGTGCTGATGACTACCTCGACGCTCGCCTTGCACGCCAGTGGCGTCACTACGGGCTTGGTGGTGGATTCCGGGTACGACGAGACGCGGGTAGTGCCCGTTTACGAGGGATTCGCGTACCAAAAAACCCAACGCATGCCGGTCGGCGGACGGCAAGTGACCGAGTACATGATACGGATGATGACTGATCGCGGCTTCAATATGACCACGCCGAAACATTGGGACGTGGCGAGGACGATCAAAGAAGAGCAGTGCTACAGCGCGTTGGACTTTGAGAAAGAATTGGCGGAGAGTGAACAAAACGGAAAAGAATATCAACTGCCGGACGGGATTCCCTTCAGAATCAAACACGAAGCGTAAGTATTTTTTTCTTGCACTAATTTTTGATGGAAAAGTTTCTAGTTTCAATATTTCAAAAATAATGAGGGCATATCAAAAAAATAAAAACAACTGTATGATTTAAAATGTCACTGTTCAAAATTAGTATAAAAATTGAGTACATACTCGTGTAATGTACAATATCGTTATGGGAATAATCGTATTGGAATAATCGTATAGGAAAATGTGTGCAACTAAATATAATGTTTAGGTACACTTAATTTTAGTGATTGGAATTTATCATGATAGTCTATAAACACTTATAATTATAGCTATAAACACAAGAGTATGCATAAGATGAATTTACCGAGTGTATTTATCCAATAATTGTTACGTCTTCTTGTTACGTGCATTTAGTTTTTAACGACGTACTCGTACCTAGGTCTCTATACGAAACTGTAGTGAGTGTAACCGCATTTCAGTTTATGTACAATTTGTTTCGCTTTCTTTGGAAGTCCTTCCTCATTTGATGTACTTTGATAATTTGATAATTCATTATTAACGGTAAAGAGAAAATATCATATTGTACTAGTTAAATCCTCCAAATGATATAATACACATATACATATTTTTTATTATTTATATTGTTTTTAGTTTCAGAGCTCCTGAAATCCTATTTAACCCTGGTTTACTCGACATCGAGTCCAAACTCGGAGGTGTCAACGATCTGATAATGAAAGCGATTACAAGTTGCAGTGAAAGTGAGTGGAATGACATGTTCACCAACATCGTGTTGGCTGGCGGCAATACGCTTTTCCCGAGGCTACAGACACGTTTGGAAAGTATGATCAAATCGCAAATTATTGCGAAGCCTGGACGCAAGTTCGCCTCGTGGATCGGCGGTTCAGTCGTGGCATCCTCGCTTAATTTCCAGCAAAATCAACTCATCAGTAAAAGCGAATACGCCGAACACGGAACTCAAATCGTACTTGCTAAATGTACTCAGTGATCGCTGAGGGATGGCTGATGATAACATCAATCCTGCAGCAGATAGCGCTTCAAATGACTGCTATATTGTTACTATTTTTTTATTCTATATTTTGTTACTTTTTATATATTCATTCAATTATGAATACACCTTTAATATATTGATTAGGGTCAGCACTCAGTGATGCTGTTATTTCGTCAAAGCGTCGATTTACATTGAAGATTTGTGTTTTCTATGTTGCAATCTTTGTAATTTTCTCTTCAGCAAACTTTATGTATAAATAGATCCCAACAAAATGCGTAGTGCGGTAAGTTGCTACGTAAGCAATAAGACGATCAAATTTGGTTCGCAGAACGCGTCTTGCTGCATCTCAAGCAAATTATCTATCTAATCGAATAGCGAAACGAATTCGAACGTTTTGAATATACAATCACGCGAAAACCACGTGATGCGTTCCATACTCATCCAGCTGCATTTCATAACAACGTGGCAATGATTACAGAGCACATAAGTTCACTATCATCGGATCGATGGACGTTGTGTGTCTACATTGCAAAGCACTTAAATACAAAAATGAAGGACTTTGGGCTGGATATGTGTGGATACATTTATTCAATTTTTGGTTACCTGGAAAATATTTTATTTCGTTAAAATAAATTTCATTTTTACAATTACCGATTGAGGTCATATTCTACAGCATATTAACAATTAACTAGATATAATTTTGCTACTGGTGATTATAACAACCGATGATTATTTCTGATCGACTTCGTGTTACCATAAAGCAGCTGATACAGTAAAAAAAAAACATGATTTAAGTACCTAACTATTAGTATCTACATCATCATGATCAAAAAAACGATAATACGTATGAACAGGGTTGGACTAGCTCTAAAATGTTGACCAGGAAAACCACTAGTAACCAGCCTATATTTACATATTTTTTTTAGTATTTATATGATATTTATGGGACAACTTCAAAATTTTAGATTTGATTGTAAATTACATACAAACAAAATAATAAACAAGACAAATTATTAAATTATAGTCATTATACAATAGCATTTTCCTTTATATCTTAAAATGTTAATATATAAATAACATAATACAACTCAAAAAGCTAATTACGAGTATGTTTGATGAGGTATACTTCGGTATACCAAAATAAATTATTACAACCTTTTTTAGTAAAGAACTATGTTTTACTTCTTCTTTAATAATGTTTTCATTTATTAATTTTTCCAAAATATCGTTGCTTGAATTCATTAACAACCAAGCATCGAACTTATCTAGCGTTAAACGATTTCGTAGACTGTTTTTAATATCACATAATGTTGAAAAACTTTTTTCACATCCTACCTGCGTGCAAGACAAGGACAATATATATTTATAGGTCAAAAATAAATGGCTACATGCTTCAACATTTAATCTGTTTTGAAGCAAAACATTGAAACAATCAATTAAAAAACAAATTAAGACACCGAGAGAACGAAATAAACGCTTTGCATTTATTTTGTTCGCTTTCACTTTCTTCCAACAGTTATTCTGGTTGCTCAGTTTCTTCAATTGTATTATAACTTGTATAAACTTCAGATAAATTGAATTTAAGCTTATCCCATTTTTAAGTAATATCTTGAGACTGGTCCCTTAAATCTGCACAATTTCACAACCAAGTACTTTTCTAATTTTAGTAAGAGCATTTTTCGGTAAGGGTTTTTAAAATTGACGAAGATCTAAACAAAAAAAATCTGAACCTATTTCTGTATGCATAGCAAAACGTTGTTCAAATTTAGAAATTACTGTATCCATAGGCGGCCGATGATAACAGTAAAAACACAATTGGAAATACCCAAATTTTGCAAGAACTATAAATAATATTACTGAAACTTTTGTAATCAAACATATCTTTGTTTGAGAACAATGATTATTACTATTTTTACTATGAACAGAAACGAACAGCTGCGGCCTGCCGTGAAATAGTGGTTCTTTAAATACCTACTCTAGATGCTTATAATAATAAAGAAATTGTAAAAGAGTTTTGTTCAGGCTGATTAATTTTGTTTTTGAGCGCATTTCACTTCCAGTTCGTATATTGTTGGGCATGGAGAATTTGCAACCAATAATAATCTATAGCCAAAAGCAATATACTTTTATACCTTAAACCAAAAATGGCTAAGATTTAAATAATGAAAGGAAGTAATCCGTTAAAACCAATGCTGTTCCAGCCAAGACTGATCCGTGCGGAACCGGGTTATTCAGATTATAGTCAAATAAAATTACCACAAACAGCACTGTGTATTCAAATTTCAAAACGAAACAGATTTATTTCAATTGGATATCAATCAAACTATATTAATAATTATGGTGCGCACAACTCGCTATGAATTTTCGTCAGTTTCATTGCCTCGACTACGATCATATAATTTTGGCTTACCTCGCACGTACGCCGAACGATATTTTGACGCCTCATTGGTGGCATTTTTGCCAAAAGCATATAGAAATATAGTATGCTTTTACGACGTAGAATTATAGTATATTTTTCCAAAATATTAGAATGTTTGCAACTGACTTCCTTGCAAAATATCAATGGACTTATTATTGTTGCACGGAAACGTCACATTTAATTTAATACTATTATATAACAGGTGTTGGTCGACTTTAGATCTATGCGTTGCCAGGCGCTTTTGTTTTTTCATCCGTGTACCGAGGTTACTCACTTATCAACAAATCATTTTTTTTTCTGAAAAACGTGCAACGCTAGACATTTCCCGCTCCCGTGAATTTTCCAAAAATTTTCTTTCATATAAGCTTTGTGCTGACAATTACGATCCCGATGAAAAAAAAATCAACCAAATCGATAGAGCCATTTTTAAGTTATGCCATTACTAACAAAATATAATTTCATTAACATATACAGATAATTGATTTTAAAAATGTTATGCCCTATATCAAATTAAAGAAGTAGGTTATCAAATCTATTTGGTCTGGATAAATTTTAACGATGAGAAGTTTATTTTTGAACATCGTTAACTACAATGATAGACTGTTTAATGCAAAACGCAAATGGTAAAACATGCACATCGGTCTATAGTTCTATACGTACATTTGCTTCTGTCCTACACATAAAATACCGTGTGACCATGTAACCACCATCAGACGTTAGTCTGTCTTTCATCTCTACGGTTGCAAGAACTATCCAGGCTGACTTACAACATACTGACTACAAAATGCTACCGATCGCTTAATGCGGATAGATTCTGATTTCACAAGTCTGTGCAGTTAGCCTTCAACCAACCCAAGTACCTGTATCCAGTGATGTCATTGCACAATTATTGTGTCATTTCTAAATAGCAAGAAAAGTGTATTCATGTTTCGGTTAAGCCTTACAAATATTTGCATCTGAAAATTCACTTTGCATTCGTTTCATAGACGTACACATCTTGCACGCTGCGGAAATCAAATGTCTCTGAATCCAAGTGATAAGGTGGCCAGGCGAGAAATTTAATTTAGGAAAACTGCATTTTACATATTGCGGATTTGATTCAACACGATTTGGAAATTTTAGTGAGTATTGTTATTAATATCATACATAATATTATGCGTATAACGTCAAAAAGTATAATGGCCAATCGAATGTGTTATTGAATTTTACAGTTGCAAGCAAAATAAAGCCCGAAAGGCACTGACGACAATTTATTCTTGGACAAGAAATCGATAAGAAATGAATAGGGGGTGTTATCTACTTCGAAATTTGCGAAGGTCACCAGCAGGATTGCAGAACTATCGCATACTTTGTATATTGTACCAGGAATGATTTTAATTAGATATGTAAGTAATGTTTCCCAAACGCATATATGTACTAATTTTGCCTACACGACGCGCCGCGTTATTATACATGTTATAATAAGCATTTTCATATAACCGACACAAGCTACAAGTGTAACCAATTGCAGTGATTAAATGAAATCGAAAATTATCCCTAGCCCGAAGGATTTAGACATTTAGATATTTGGACGTAGTTGATCATGAAAACAAACCGTTCCGGTTATCACTGAACCGTGCGCATGTGTATGCAACATGCACGAACGGCACGATGATTTTATGCTGGTATAACAAAGGTATGTGTGATGCTGGAATTTTAAATGACGTTACAACGTTACAAACAATTTATTTTAAATAGTATTTATCTTACAATAATAGAAACATAGTACACGTATTGAACGTAATAATTTATAATAGTAAAATATCAGATAGATTTAAATACAATACCATTTCGATATAACACGATAAAAATATGCAAGTACAATAATAATAATAAATATATGTATAGTGTAGGTCTTACATTATACGTTCACGATATAATAATAATATAAATTGTATAAACATATAGGTACACGTAATAATAATATAATAGTATATAAATGTAGAGAAATATCGAGACCGGATGTTCCTACCTACGTGTTATTTGAGTTTCACGGTCGAAGGAGGCACGAGGACGACTGGACGAGTGCAATATTGATATTATGCTGTAAGGTTTAAACGAAAGCGTTACAAACATCGGGGTATTTAGTGTGAGCTCGTAATATAGTAATAGATATTTTATTTTTTAAAAAAAATAATACTACGACGTACACCCGCTAATGGGCAGCGTGAACAACGTTCAAGTAATTATTACAATTTAAAATGCACATATTACCGGTGGGGGGGGAGAAGGAGAGATTTAGTTTTTTTTTAAAAACCGCGTCCTTCGAATCACGCGGTACCGAGGTACAGAAACACATTTCGTATCAGTCTTATCCGGTACAAAACGATTACTGTTATAACCACTGTACGCGGCAGCAATAATTGCAGAGATGACACCGAATACGACTTCCGTCCGAGACATATTTTCAGTGGTCCGTCTAAAAATAGGTGTCGCTGCAATAATGATGTTTTATAATAATTGTACTTTGGACGAGAAATGGTCTTTGGAAATGTCTTGTCGTCCGAGATGATCCCGACAAACCCCCGACCTGTATGCAGTGCCGCGACTAGGTATTGTGGGACCTCGGTACGAACAATTTTACGAGACTCGTACCCCTTCTAAAATATAATCATAGATGAAAGCATTTTTTTACACTATCGTGTGTATTTGGTCCATATAGGAACCAGCCTCCACAACTGAACTTGTTTTTGTTAATGTTTGAAATGTTAGCACTAGGTACTTAGAACGAGGTACAACGAAAATAGCATTTAGTATTACAAAAAAAGTGACCACCTATATTTTTCCAAAATCAAGTACTTCGTCGGACATATTATAGGAACAGTATGTATAATTATATATTCAGCCAATGAGAATTTTCGTTATTTTTAATCTACCTTTTTGCTTTTATTTTTAACTATGCCTCCTCTCGAATTTACTTTATAGACCTACAAATTTCAGGACCTAAATTGTTTTCCATAAACGGACACCTTTTGGCGTCGCTGCGCACCTCCGGTCGCGTCTCTAGTCGCGGTACTGGCTGTATGTGTGAATACTTTTTACCGTGAAATGCACTATTTCCGTACAGAATTTTATGGTAATATTAACAATAATTATGTGTCAAACGTTAAGAATTAAAAATTCGATAGCAAAAATAATTCGTATTATGAAACATATATATTGTATTCGTTTCCGATAGAATATTATTAGGACAAAAGGTGCGAGAAATAAAAAAATATTGTAATATTTGTACATGATTTGTGAAACTTAAAAACGTTCTGAAGTGCACAGAACAAACAACTCAAAGCTTATATTAATTGTGTAGTGTACATGATTATTTGATAATAGTCTTTCAAATTATTGCATACGAGAAATCATCGATTTCCGTATGAAGTATTTAAGTTGAACAACTAAAACCTATGCGAAAACATTACACGAGTTATTAAATAGTAGTACATTGTGCGTTTGTAATAAAACATGATTAGTTTTTTCAAATCGATATAGTTTAATTGGCATAAATTATATTTAATCCGTTTCATATACTATTATAATAATCATTATCAACAATTACAGACGAAAAGAATAATTTTTTTTTTCAAATATTTAGCTCGATTGGTTTTCGATCGAGGCCCAATATCATGATATTACTTTTTTTAATTTACCCCGCATTCGTCGATGTAGGGCGCGCGAAGGAGAATCGAAGAAATATTCGGATGACCTCCTATTCTGCAGGAACTATAAATTAGTAACGCTGAACGCGGATAAAACACAGCGTCAAAAGAAAACTGCCACTGCGTCACACCAAGTCTGATAATCACATTATTATTTCCACTTATAGGTATTAATGTTGATTCAGTCGAATACACGAAGTTTTTGCCGATGGGCGAAGACGGTAATCTGATATCAATTTACATATTATTATTATATTATGTGCCTGGAATGAATAATAAATAAGCTTCTCATCGCGATTTGTATGTAATACGTTCAGGTAGAACAAGTATTTGCAAGCCGAATTAATTGTGCGATTTAAAAAAATAAATAAACATCGAGAATATCAGATTGTAGTTGGAATAAATATTTTTAAACCGTTTTTTTTTTTAACATTTTTTCTGAAAACGTCAAATGTATATGAGATTTTTTTCAAAACATCATCGAGACACGAAAACTCGCTATCATGACAAGTACATACACAACGATTATCTAATAGGCGCATTATGATGATTATACGATATATCGTTGGCGGCGGACGTCAGCGATGATTCTGGATATATATTAACACGGACAAGACGTATTATTTACACATAGTACGTATAATAGTACACTGTACATTATATTATAAGCTACTATTGGAACAAAACGAAAGGGGGAAAAAAAAACGGCAATCGACACGATTATTACATTTCAAAAACGGAATAATATACATTGTACACGGACATAATAGGCGTGCGGCCGAAGTCTGCGAAAACCTGCAGGGTACGCACGTGGTCGCAATACGTCGGCAGCCGGAACCGCGTACAACCAGTCGAGTCGCGATAACCCGGGAGTCCTCGGTCCGGAACAATCCGAATCTTCGATCATTGCGCTACGGGGATAGAGCTGTGGCGATTGTCCCACCATAGCGATTGTCCTCAACGTCACTCCGGTGCGCGTTTTTTGTCTGGACAATCGCTCCCCCTCCCCGTCCCGCGCGCGCAAAAGAGACTTTGGGAACAAAACTGTCAGCTGCTATGACGAGCTTCACGCACCGACTACACGCGTGATGTGCAGGCTATAGCTCAGGCGACGGCAATTCTTTCGTAGAAAAGAGCCGGCATTTTTCTAAAAAGTTACAAAAGTTACTTGTCCTGCAATGAGCCGCATCGGTGCGAATAACCTCTAGGCTTTAGCCGTCGTTCAACTACCCTTCCCTTTGTTCAACTTTGGCAGAGTATTACGGTTCACTGGTCAGTAAGTAAGGAAGGAGTAAACCAAGCGATTCTATTATTGGTTATTATTTATATTATAAAGAAAATAATCTCCATTTCGAGGCGTACCCTAAGAAGTCGACCACCCAGCTACAGCTCTATCCAGTGCGCACATGATCCGATGAGCTCCGTATGTGTATTTCAACGCGTGAACACAACTCAGACCTCTCTCTCTCCCTCTCACCAGGGGCGTATTTAGTTATTTCAAGAAAGGGCCAACAAAAATGTTCATGTTTTTTTAATATGACAAGAGAAGGGGAGGGGTAACACATTTGCGGGAAAATTATGGATTGACATAATTGTCGGTCTCAAGTTTGTAATGCAAAACATTCAAAATAAAAATTTGCCGCTCGGTGCAACGGGACCCATAGTCCCTACCTAAACATGCCTCTGTCTCTCTCTCGCTCTCGCTTTTTCCATCTTTATTCGGACTCGAGTTATCGCAACTCTAAGCAAATGTTGTGCACCGGCGATCGGTACAAATGGTTACGGCCCGCATTCGGATAACTTGGCCGGGGGGTGGGGGTGGACAGCTGGAAAGAAGAAGAGGTTTTTCGAACGGTGCGCGTTACAGTTACATCGTATTTTACACTCGCGTTATTATGATAATTACGTCGAACGGAATATTACACGTGTATTGTACAAATAAACTTCGCGCGTCGCGCGTACTTCCG
The DNA here is from genome assembly GCA_949715065.1 of Periphyllus acericola. Classification (NCBI taxonomy): domain Eukaryota; kingdom Metazoa; phylum Arthropoda; class Insecta; order Hemiptera; family Aphididae; genus Periphyllus; species Periphyllus acericola. The sequence goes on along the minus strand of OX454265.1, from coordinate 4,659,050 downwards.
CCGTACACATCGTCGTTCGGGCGGCGGACGAGCGCGGCAACCCTGGATCGCGGCCGCCGTCTCGTCATCGTGGCCGAGGCGATCATCACCTCGGCTGGCACGGGTCGGCCGGGACGAAGCTCCGCGGTTGGAGGTTCATGGACACGGACCGGGGCGGGCTGCGCCGCGCCGGCGGTTTCTCGGCTATGGGCGACACGGACTTGCAGTACCTGAGCGTCGTGCCCGTGGCCGTGGCCACGGTCGAGCACGCGTCCGCGGCCGCGGTCCAGGTCCCGACGGCCGACGTCTTGCGGTACTTCCGTTGTTCCGCGAACGCGACCGGTTTGCCGCCGCCGCCGCCCGCCGGCGCCTTCGACGAGTCTCGCTGCGCGGTCGCTCCGGTAGCGGCGATCACGACCACGTTTTGCGGTTGCTGCAGCGAGCCGCTGAAAGCGGACGCCGACAGCAGACGGCTACTGCCCATCGTCACGGCCCTCGCTACCATTCCGCCGCGAGACGGTTGCTGTGGTTGCTGTGGTTGCTGTTGTTGTTGCTGCTGCTGCTGCGGTTGTTGTTGTTGTTGCCGGTTGGACACGCGGAAACTGCTAAAGTTTACCAGCCGGCCCGGGTGCGTGCGGTGGTATTGCGACTTGGTGCGCGTCAAGTTGTTGTTACCTGCAACATCTACAACATGTGCGCACGCGCGTCAGTCGCGTTTACGTATTTATGTATATTCTGGTAGCCGTTGTTACACATTATATTATATTCATCATCATCGTAATAGGCGTGACCTATTTTGCATGTCATGCACAAGCTGACTATTATGTTAAATGTAACCGAAAAGGGATAAGGGATGCGATACGCGTACTCTGAACTTTGAAAAAAAGCATTATCACCCGAGTGAGCAATTATACCTATTAAAATAATTTCACCACATTTTTCCCCCTACAAGATGTATAAATACAATATCCAACAACAATAAATGGTGATTGTACTATTCATGTGTCATAACAATGTGTCTTTCTGTTTTATATTTTTGCTTTATAGTGAAGAATCGATTAAAAATTAGAAAATAACGATATCAAAATACGATTGACAATTAACATGAAAACCATGGTGGCAAGTTATTTGTCCTTCCGCACTTTAATAACTAATCGGTGGTAATATCAATAATGCAATTGGACAATATTTAATAATCTATTACGAATGGTGGGAAACCTTTTTTTTGGTCTTTGTATCGTGGGGTTATTGTTATACAATGTTCACAATACCTACTAAAATGAAAGTTGTGATAAAAATGAAACACCGTTGTTGATATTTAATATGATACGTGATTGACAATAGATATTATTCGTCAGATTTCGCAGGTCATGTCCGAGCATGATAGGCACAACCCGCAGACACGACAATGATTACTCATCGTCATCGCCCTGAACGCGGTTATTGAGGTGCATTGTACTACACGTGGGGATAGTTGGCGGGACCAAAGAGCGTTAAACTAAAGTCAACTGCAACGTGTTACTTCGTATTGGCCCATCGTCAGTTTATGAAATCTTATAACGACCGGAAGAAGAGCAGAGCCACGATCTCATCAGTAGGATATATAAAGCTCTTTCGTGCCATTAGAGTACGAGAAGAAATAAACCACTTACTGTAAGCAGGTTTTTCCAGGGTCCAAGAACTCCCAAGGCTCAAGGCTTATAACCCATGCTTCTACGAAACTACGCAATATTTCTGTGATTTCCAAGATGACAGAATATACGCGTTTTGTAAATGTCTATACATCATATTATATCTGGTTAGAGTTCGATTAGAATATAAATCTACATTTTTGTTATTCGTATTATGCATATTAGTTAAAAAAAAAAAAAAAACGTGAGTAGAAAATCGTATAACGTTAGTACCGTACCGAAAAAAAAATAAAAATAAAAATCTCACGTACGATTCTCCACGTATTCCGAGCAAGCATTTTTATCGAAACCGTGATCAACCGGTAATTGGATTTATAAAATAATTTTACCCGTAGCTGGTTTAAAAACGAGGCGTATATTCAGGTCACATTGTTATAACGGTGACAAAGCAAACCGATCGTTTTTTTTTTTTCATTTCTACTGTTTTTTTGTCGACACTAGTCGCTGGTCTTCATCCGCGGTGCTTTTAACAAATGCGGGTCGAGGGGACATTACGTGTGAATGTGTGATCTATTTATCCATGCATATATACTAGCATACCCATTAAATAACAGTATGCCTCCCAACTAAAATAATGATCGTGTACGGATATCTTATAATATTGAAACTCGAAGTTGGCCGATCACTGCACTGTCTCGCGCGATCCACCGTTTGTCTTAGCAATATATTTATATTATATGTAATACAGGATGACATTTGAACTATGCAGGGGGTGCCTGTTTTGGCCGGAAAAAATGCTTAAATTTGATTTTTTTTTTAATGTTCGAGTTCCCATAAACTTACGTATTCGATAACTTTTTTTTCCATGCCAACTTAACGGTATCTTGTGGCTATACAAACATTGTTTTTTTCGAATAGAAACTCTATCTTCTACGCATTATAATAGTCAGGTAACTTATCTAGAAATGTTGATGCAACGTAATCGAAAATCGCACCAATGATTTCGGAATCGTTTAATTTTAAAATTGCTTATAAAAAATGTGAAATTCGCGTTATCTCAAAATAGTAGAAATTAGCGATTACATTTAGTTACAAATTATATCACAATATTAGGTATTATAAGACCATTTTCTTTACTATAGAATAATTTAAAAACCACTCGTTGAAATTTCGATACATCAGAATTCACAGAAAAATTCCCTCAATAAAATACCGCAGTGAATAAAGGGTGTTTTCATTCGAAAAATAAAAGTTTGTATCGTTACATAACACTCTTGAGGTGGCATGAAAAAAAAGTTATCACAACTTAGCTTATATGGCGACTCGTTTATTGAAAAAAAATCCAAATTTTTAGCATTTTTATGGCAAAAAAAAGGGAGGTTAGAATAGTTACATAATCACCGTGTATATGGATACAACTACATCTGAGGGTGTATTTTTCGTTTACCTCGCACGGGTGGCACGTGTCCGGAAATTGATTCGTCGCAAATCTTTGCGGTCGTCGTATCACGAAGGATATCGGCGACGACGCGGAAAAAAACAATTGTGTCATCGTCACGTACCGACTGGATCGAACATCATCGTAGGTGATATATACACATTGCAACAATAATATACGAATATATAACGTAAAACGTGTCCGTCCAACTGTTGCACCGCACGCTCGTAACGTGCAGGTATACAGACCAAACTTATAGGTATAAACGTAACACGGCTGAATAACGGTATACATTACGCTGTATTGCACACACGTCGAACGCACTCGTACGGATCTCTCCCCGCCCACAGACATACCCTCGCCGCTCACCCACCCCTTCGAGCGTGTAATCGTATTCAGAACACGATCGTTTGTTTCCCCACGATTATCTCGGACCCCCTCTTCAAAAACCACCCTACACCCGCCGCGGCCAAAAACTTTTACCACTGCGGTATAACGTGGTACACGCACGTGTACGCCCGAATCATAATATATGATACTGTATAGTACAATGTTACCCATTAAGCACACCGATTATTGCTGTTGTTATTTGCGATATTATATTATTGTATATCGTACGATATTCTAGCTACATCATATTATCTGACCAAAGGAGAGAATAATTGAGTCGAGCTAGTCAAGTTGATTCAACACAAGAACGTCAAGTTATGAGCTAGGTATAATAATAGTTACGAATAATCCGTTTGGCTCTACGAATGAATAAAGGAGAAACATATTGATTCGATTCAGATATCAAAAAGGTAATGTAGTTTTTAATACGCTCTTTTAGTCATCCGGATCACCTACATGAAAAGTGACTGCGCAATTTTTAATTTTTAAGTTAAAACTGTACAAGTTTTTTCGAATCCTCGTCGTAATGATGATGCGTATTTCAGCTGCATAGTTATACATTTTACTAATGCTTCAGTTTCAAATGCAAAAAAACCTTGAACTTTTTAACGTAGCTGCAATTATTTTTCAAATTAACTCGTAAAAGCTAAATTTTAATAATGGTTATTTAATTGAGGCATCAAGTATATCATAATAATGAGTAACTAACGAAGCGTAAAAGTTGTAAAGGCATTAGATTCTCGACTTTTTTTCTTTGACCGTCTCTATAGGGACGCAAGGCTTTTGGTAGCGCCAAGACCCTCGTAGTTTTTAATATATTTTTGAAATACCCGTGTTCGGTTTAAATTCTACAGGGCTTTGCGTGATATTGGACATTTACGTACATGTAATTAATGTATAGTAAATATTGGGGATGGTATTTGTTTCAAACTCGGTATTGATTATATTATATAATAGTATTTGCCTCAGTTTAACCTTGGGGCGAAGAGCCCTGTGTACATTAATATAATTTACGGCGTAAAAGTCATGCGGGCTGTTATTATCTATTGATCAGAACGATTATCCAGAGGGATCATCGAGGTTAAAATATCTGCAGAACGTGCGGGCATCGTGATGATGACATTAGAAAGACTCCACGCGAAGAAAGAAACGTACGGGGACGTGATGATAACTCGTATTTCATTTAATTAAGAGAATATTTCCGAGATGACGTTATAATATATTTTTTGTAAAATATGTTATTTAACAATGAAGATATATGCTTATTGCGTTTTGCGTTTTCTTATGTGTTATTTTTATTATTATTAATTGAACTGACCACTCATAACTGTCATAAGACTATATTTATACGAGTATATAATATATTCTAACTGTTTTGTTAGGAATAATATTTTACTAGAACTAGGTATAAGACCCGCAATTTCAGTGGTATTCTTCGCTTTAAATTTGGTACCAAGTTAATCTAGAAACCGTGGTCTTATTTCCCGCGGTGGAATACTGGTATATGATGTATTATTATGCGTATGCCCGTCGGATACGATGTACTGAGACAGTATAGGTACAATACGGGATATACGGCAATCATGTCACGTGATTCACGTGCTCTATGGGTGTTTTAGAATAAACAGATTCACGGTCTTCCGTATGCGTATCATTTATGAGTCATATCATTTAAGAGCCGTGGTAGACAGAAAATAATAGAATTCACCAATTCGCGGTAGAGGAAAAACGGAAATATTAAAAAAACACCGCCTGTCGCGCCGTGGTATATTAAAATGTGATAGCGGCTCGCGATAGTCGAGTTGAAGTGTGCGCTATGTATACGCTATTGGAACATAATTTTACCATACACTTCCCGCCCACGCACGAGTATTAGCATAGTTGTCCGGGCAAATATATCACGTGCGCACAATATATTGGAATTCGCCGAAATTTTACATTTATGCGGAGCACATAACCGGCCGAAGTACCGTGACCACGATGAGCTCGGGCGCGGGTGCACACAGTACGTACCATATTATTATTTTTTCGCAGGTAACGCGAACCGACTTGCCCGAAGCTCGAACGCAGTCAACGGGTGACATTCCGACATTTTTTTCTTTCTTTCACATAAGACCAAACTCCAAACTATTCGCTCGTGCTCACGTATAATGTAAATGTATAGGCACGTGTTTTCCACCGGTTTTCCGCGTCGTATACACTCTTTCGTCTTACACGAAAAAATATACTCACTGAATGGTTATTTTTTATAAATGCGTCATGTAGGTAAATTAAAAAAAAATACGATATAATAATAATTATTAACCATTCACTTATTACGTTTTTGTTATAACCACAATTTTGTAAAAGTCTAATCTCTAATATATCACCTTTTTTCGCGCAAGTGCAATTCGACTATTCTCTACTTGCCAACTGTGCATTTATAGACATCATTTTCGATCCAAAATCAATTTATTAGTTTACTAGTGCTATTTCTTTCTTATTCCAACAGTGATGACACCCGTAGTTTTCGCCCCCTCATTTTCTACAAATGCGCTGCTGTGATACGACACGCAAAAATTAGAAGTTACAATTTAGTAGATTAGGTATACTGCAGAGTGCAGGTGCATAAAAGACGTCTGAATACATTAAAATGTATTCTATTCAGATGCATGTGTTTTATTTTTTGGGTATACAAGTATAAAATTATGCACATGTATGATTTAATTTCAAAATTAAGATTAAATTTATTTTCAATTAATTATAAAGCTACAATATTTATAACACCCAATGGCTAATTTTGCCGAGGGTGATTGAAAAAAGAAAATAATCGATTATAAAGGTTTTAAAAATCAAAACAAAATTACATACTTTTCAATTAAAATACACAAGAAATATCATAGTTATATATCAAGATTTTTTTTTTTTAATTTTCAAAACGTATCATAGTACAGAATATAACATATGTAACAAAATATTACAATAAAGTAAACTTAAAAAATGAAGATAGTTTTTATTTATTTCTTAACATACAGGGTAGGATTTAATATATTATTCGGGTGATTCGTATTTGTGTATAGCAAGCAAGTACCCTGGTAATGCTTTTAATTTATAAACTCAATAGGTTCACGGCGTAAATATTCCAATTTATTGCGCAAAAGGTTTGGTTGACCATATTTTAAAATATCTTATTCATTTGTTAATTTGAAAGGCCGAAAACATCGATTTTTATTTCCCACGGTTGTCTGCATGTGACATTGTTCATTCCTGTGAACATGCGACTTTTTAATGAAAATAACGGTCGTAGTCATGGGCGAGAAAATCGTGTCATCTGGTCAAAAACCGAAGTAACCGATCAAATAAAATGAACGCATCTAGAATTTAGATATAAAAATGGTTGTATATTATATAATATACTTGTACATACGGATACATCAAAACCACCGAAAAAGACGATCCCACATACACTACAACACTGATAGAAATAAAATTAAAAAAATGACCGTCGAAACGATAACAATGGCAATTATTTTTGATGACCAGGAGGAAGTAGAGTGAATTGATGCTCTTAAAGGGCAATGTTCCTCTTTATTTTATTTTTAATAACGAAGACAAAGTGTCACACAGACATAGATGAAAATACTATTTTTAATGATATAAATAAATGTAAAATCACAAAAAAAAACTCTTTAACATGTTCATCTAACTCGTCGAAACTGATAAAGGAGGGGAAAATATTTTAAAAATCTGAAATCCGTGTAATGCAACTCATTTATTGAGATCGATAAAATATCGAGTGCAAACTAGAACAAAAGACTAGGGTCCAAGCCCACCACCTCCTCTCCATCAAATAAAAGCCATTGTACGATAACATTAACAGGCACGGAGACAGCGTTTTATTTTGGATGAGTCTGAAAAAATGTCATCCTCTCAACCAAAAATAAGAACATTTTACAATGATTAATGAATTTATTTTTAGTACAATTTTCTTTCATATACGATAAAAAAAAACATTTTGTTTTTAATTACCTTCCGAATTAAGAGTATTTTATTTGAATTTCAACTATAAGAGATTACGCGTACGGAAAAAAGGCAATAGGGGTGGGAGTTTATGCCCCATTGATCACCCCTCTTCCCCCGAATGCTAGCCTGGCAGAAATATTAAAACGATCTATCTACGTTTTACAGCATACAAACGGACTTCGGCTTGAGCGCTGATCGTACTATGATTAAAGTGGGGCAAGTACAACGCGATGTGTAAAGTGCGATGTTAAAATATGTTTGAACATAATCATCGTAATACATCCCGTACACGTGTATAATATTAAATCGTTTCCAATTAGCGGTTTCGACAGGCCCATCAATCGAGCGTTATTTATTTATACTACATATATGTCTATATCAGTACACTTAACTACGCGATAGTATTATACATAGGTCTGTGTAGTTTGAACCTATCGCAGTTTGTCAGTCATTATTAGGGCTTGGAAGTTATCGATATTATAAATTTAAATATATGTACATAATATAACCGAAATATATGCGCTTTAAAACGTGAATTTTTTCTTCAAAATTAAAATGTTAGTTGACAAATTTCATGTTGATAGCTTAAACGTGTTGGAAGTACTGAGCTGATAGCGTGGTCATAAAACAATTGCTTAAAAGTGCTTGAATTATGTAATAGTTGACTAAATACGAGTATGTAAGAAATATGCATAAATATGCAACATTGTATGAAAGACCAACAAGTTCCGACTCTAGTCATTATGATGCGCGCACGCGTTCACCGTTGAGCACGTATAAGTTTTTTAAACGTCTATTGTTATTTCTTCTTCGATTTCAATAATAAGTTGACCCGATTTTTCGAATCTCGACCAAGTATTATGTTTTTATTTAAACGGTACGGCGACATCCGACGACAACGGTGAAGCGTAGTTGGTTCTATACGTTTATACACAAAAAGACGTCCGGTTTAAAGAAACAGACGCACGAAGCATATGATATATAAGCACCCGAAACGTTATAGCGGCCGGATCAAGTACAACAGTTTTGTTACTGTGATTTTGTGAACACAACAGTTAGGGGGATAGGCGCAGTGCCCATCTCGAGTCAGGAAAAGTTTGTAAAATATTTCACTTCAAATACAACTTCGTGTTGACTTAAGTATTTTTGTCCTAAGTAGCGTATTATTGTTATTATTATTATTATAGATTGTAAGCTGTTCGTCAATGTTTCAAGTTGAATTAAAACACAGATGATAGTATATACGTATATTTTAGCGAAAAAGCCGCGTGTCGCAAGACTGATTCTTATTCTGCGAATATATTTTTTTCGTACGATAAATTACGAGTCGGACAACTTTAAACAGGTTTAAGAACTTAAAAACAAACGATAAATATAGTAGTAATACGCTTGTATAATTAATTTTCTTGGGACATGACGTGACGGAGTGCGGTTGGTCGGTCGCCGGCCGGTTCCGGTTAGGCTACTACTAATGCGGAGACCACCCGAGTACTTACTATTTAGCGATTGACAAGTGATTGAGCCTTAAAACAACAACTATCGTCGAAATAAAATAACCCAAATATAGAGGTATTTGAAAAAAAAAGTTATTTTCCCAATACTATGGATACATATCTGTTAAAAGTAAATTAAATTATCGTTGGTTTACGATTCATATCACAGTTTTAGATTCATATAAAGCAAATAATAATTCACCAACAAGGCAACAACAATGATTATTTACTTGGATACATTCATACAGAGCCAAACAAATACGAACCAGCCCACAAATAAGCAACATTTATAATTAATTAATAACATAAAACAACAATAAACCATAGTATTGTGGCATTTCAAAAAACTTATATTCCATTAAAACATTTCAACGGCAATAATAATTATTATAAGTGGCGTAATATGTAAGAAATATTAATCAGTAGCCAGTAGTGTTTATACTATTAAAGAAGTTTATCGCTTGGGGAAATAAAACGTCTAAAAATATATTATATAAAGCATAATGTAATACTAATATACTGTGGACGTCAAGAGCGTTTGGTTTTTTTATCAGTTTAATATAAATAGATGGATAATTCTGAACAAATTTTTTTTCAGTGAAAAAAGGTTTCAATAAAAATGATTCATTATTATTTATTGGCTTAAAATGATAAATTCATTATAACTATTATAGTTTGTAGTTACTAGAATGTGAAGTCAATCTATGATTTATACTGCAACTAACCAATGTCCACGACAGCAAAATCTATATTTATATTGTCAGAATTAAATAGGACATTCGTCGTGACCTAATAAAGATGATTATTTTTTTATGTGGTTTTCCTTATAAATGAAATTTGATATGATTTAAGGCCTTAAGGGGATCCAAATGTTCTGCCAAAATGATAAGTGGTATCATCCTCATTAAATCTTAATAGTCAGCCAAATCAGAAGTAGGTATAGTTACAATAAATGCATTTTATCTATATGAGGACGTATGCAGATATTATCAATATCAGAAAGACTGCAATTTAAAGTGTTATACAAGTGTTGGTTCCAGTAATTTTTTAATTAATACGGATAACGGTGGGAGATTTTTAATTTCATCGAAACTGTTGTTTTTTAAGAAAATAAACTTTATGGTATACTGAAGATAATAATAATAATATTACAAATTTTCGTCATATCTAGAAATGGAATGGAATAGAAGTCGAGACAGAACAATTACTCGTAATTATGTTGTAAGAAAAAAAAAATAATAATAACGAGTGTAAATTGTTCGGAAATTGATAGAATATAACAGCACAAATATATTTTGTATCTTTTTCATTCGCAGAACTAACTACTCGATAGTATGAGCTCATAGTTTAACCCGGGGTAAAATTACATAGATAATAAAAATATTGTTAATATAATGTTTTTAATCATTTTATAATTAATTATGATGAATATTAACGAGGGATTTTTCCGGAGGGGCGATTATTCATGGTCTAATAATTGTGAGCGTCGTACTTTAATTTAATTGAAAACTTGAACTTTATACGAGTACCTGTAACCCCAAAGGTAAAAAAAGGATAACTAATTTCATGTCGTTAAATAATAAGCATTCACCTTAATTCATGTGTATAAGAGTTTAGAGTAACTTACTCTAATTACTTAGATTAAACTCTGCAAGGATGCGTTTCTTAAAAAATGCGGTACTTGTTTCCATCAAAATTGTATAATATTCGAAAAACATGTTAGACAACATTTTTTTTTTATTTAGAAAATGTGGGTGAATTATTTTTATCTGCCGGAATTTAATTACAAAACCAGTTACGAAACAGTTATTTGTTTAAATTAAAATGTTTATTTGAGGAATGATTAATGTTTATGGACTTTTAAAAACATTATTTTGATTGATTGCATTAGGTGAATTTAATTATCATCTATTTTAAAATGTATTGAGCAAATTAAGACTTAAATTATTAAATGTTCACGATAAATTACACATTTATACAATTTTAAAATAATAGATATTTGTACGTCCTCAAAAAATAATTTCAAATAATCAACAACGTCGGTGAAGCAATGTTTTTAATACATAAAATAATACATATTTTCACGCTGAATTAACGTCGAGTAATTTTATTTCAAACATTTCATAAGAATAGATCGATCTACCGATATAGTTGTCAATAAGACATAAGAATTTGTTGTGTTTTATTTTGTTACCCGCTGTCCATATACAGACCATATATGTAATATGCACTATTTATATATATTATATATATATTATATATATTATATATATTATATATATATATATTATATGTGTTCGATAAACGTTGGATTATTCAAGTTTGATTAAAACGCACTATCTTGGCGCAACTCTGAACTTTTTCAATAAATTCTCATGGAAATTAATACGTATAGAGGTACCTGTTATATTTATCACATATATATAAATATGTGTAGGTTTTGGCTGAATAAATTGTATCCCCCATTGCGGAGTGTTGTTCATTATTTACGTATTACACGTGAGTGTACGTGCGGCACATGTATTGTAAATTTGTAGTACGGGGGCGCGCATCCTATCGACGAGACTCGTGTTACCGCACAAAACAATGCACTGGGCAAGGCGACTTGGACACGCGTAATAAGTACATGTATATAGCGTATAGACGCACGTGTCGTAGCGTTTTCGATAACGGGCTAAAAGCGTCACGTTACTCCGTGCACATTCGGTCCCGCCGAACAAATATATATAATTTACGAATGTACGTGTAAATACGCGCACCGCACGTGTATGGTATAGGGTTGGTAGGCAGGTAGGTAGGTGGGTATACGGAGGTGTAAAAATAACGGTACCGAAGACGAGACTTTGGCACACGCCACGTATTATTATTATTATTATTATTATTGTGCAACGTTGTTGCGGAAACGGCTGTAATCCTGAATTAGCGTAATGTTTCGGTGTATTAATGCAAATGTTACGTTATTAGTCAACGGAGCAAGATTAATGTGATTCAATTTTGGGGCCAAACCGAAATTACAATACGCTATTACCGTCAATACAATACGGCTAATAATTACCACGCGCGCACGCGTCCTCAGCACGATAAGCTCGTACGTATTATATTATGTTTAGTAGGTATATTGATAATATATACGTACTAGGCACGCGCGTAATACTATTTTTCCTTCCGATCTCCAATCTCGCGGCATCGACCGGCACCGTACGACACACTGCAGTATATTATAGTCTGCCACGATAGTCACTAAACATATTTCGATGATACCTTTATTGGTATCGTCAAAACGATACGCACCGTGGGCTATAGTAGTAGAGCTCGTCATCGGCTAATGTACCATGTTACAAAATAGGGGGTGGAGGAGATATAAACCAAACGGAATCGGAAAACAAACAAAAAAAGGTACAACTACCACCCTTCTTACCGCGGTTATAGCTATTAGTGTTGTTAGTAGAAGCGCACTCACGATGGAAATGTCTTTTTTTTACTGTGTTTTGTCGGCGTCTGGCCTGCACCATCCCGTAGACGACGGTCGCCAAGCTGCTGATCTGACTGGACTGCCGGCTCAGGTTGTTCGTCACCGCGCCTTTCTTGCCCACCACGAAGTAAGTTTTCATCTCGCCCTTGCCCTTGACCGCGATCGAGCCTCGGAATTCCGTCTCGTAGCCCCTGTCCATCAGGATCTGCACAAGGGTTTACAAAACGGACGGGTTAACACAACTTCCCACGTCGACGACGACAACGGAGATAATATAGTAATTGGGCGGTGTCCGCTGGTATGTCTCGATTGGCAACAATGAAAACAACAATTGCAAGTTAATCTTTTCATAAAACCTTATGAGAAAAAGGAAATTTGGCATCACATTACTAATTTTAACGAATTGGCTCATTATGTTTTATTCCTTATATATATACATACATACATAGTGAGTATAAAAGAGTGGATGTTAAAAAAATGTTGCCCAAAGGAATAAGTTAGACTTCTGTAATAGGGAACAAGCCAAAATAAATACTGCCCAGAAGAAACGTAAGTCACTTATTAGATTTACGAGTATAGGTCGAAAGTTAGTCGAAAAGGCATTTCAAATTTTAGGAAAACCTATACTTGAAGAACGAATTGAAGATCAGGCATTAAAAATGTTGATAGTTTACTTTTACTTTGAATATTAACAGTATTTTTAGTTTTCTCGAAATTGTGTTTTCGTATACTTATTGCCTTTTACCCGGGTACCGTCCAATTAACTCGCCTACTACGTGAATATCACCAGAATTACAATAAGTACTATATAGTAAACATCTTAACCAAAACTTCATATTTTTCGTTGGGACCGGGCTATGATCTCTTTGAAAAATCAAAACGTTCTTCGGCATCAATTAAATGCTATAATAAAATATACGATGTGAAATTAAATTTTCAAGTAAAAGGTAGCATTACTATATACGTGCGAATATATATTATAGATATATTTAAATTCAATATTGCACGTTACGTAATTATTATGTTTCGAGTGTAGCGGAATTGCGGACGATTTTGTGTGTAGGTGACAACCTCACGACCCGCGAACACTATATACGCGCGCGTACTTGTTACAATAAATCTTAATATACGCGGTATATATAGCATTTTGTGAATAACTACGCAACGCGGTGTTGTCAGTTAATGGCTAGCCTTTAAGGAGCGCGTTTTACCTCGATTGATGTCATGACATCATGCAGCTGTTTATAATCGAAAAGAAAATGGCGTTTGAAATTTCCAACGGAATATTTTTACATAAATTCGGAAAATATATACTGCGTGTTTAAAACACATGCATGTTTTTTCTTTATAGCATGCGGACCAATAAAGTGAATTATGCGTTGTTTATTTCAACGGCCACGGTCAATGCTGTTACGATAAAGGGATTTTTATACTAACAATTTTCAAAATTGAGCCGTTGTATCCAATTTTCATTTAAAAAACACACTTTATGAATAATGTATGTACGTGAACGATTCTCTCTCTATCTATGTATAATATATTCTGTATATATATTTTATACTTTTTATTAAACATGTGTGTGCGGAAATTTTTTTATTTAACAAATTTTTAAACAACGTATAATAACGTATAAATAACACGTACAACTTTTCCTGAATCTAAAACCTACCAAAACAAATATATATAATATTTAAAATCCTGGCTCGGAACTTTATGCAGTCAGAAATCAGTCAAATATGCGCAAAGGTATGTACGTGTTAAAAATCAAATTTTACTATTTATTTAAAAAAAGAGGCGTGCATTCATATTATGCATAACTTTATAAGAATGCATGTTCGTAAATTAATTGTTTTTATACTAAAACATATGCAACGAAAATGTTTAAAACAATATATTAAATTTGTAATCGATAGATGATGTATTATTCCGTTTCACAATTGTTATACTATTGACGCAGACTGGTATGCACTCAAAAAACAATATCTATTTTCCATGTGTGGTACGTCTGTATAAATCAGTTGTGTTTTTATTACATTGTAGAAAGCGGATTGGGTGGATTTGATATTTCTGTACCTTAATTTTTTTTACGCAAACAGCGGTATCAAATAATGGTGGGCTGACCGTCGCGGGGTGTTTTTTAATCTCGAGTATAAATATAAACGCGGGCAGCAGATGCGTACCTAAAATAATTTCTTTTAAATTATTTTTAATGATTTATAAACAAAATTTTGCAACGGTGTGCGTTAATATACATTATTAAACATTTAAAATATGCATTGTCGTTAAAAAATCGTCGCATAATACGAGAATTCGCAGTGGCGCTTTTTAATTTTTCGAACTCGAGATAACTATACGCAGTATGGGTGGGTGGGTCAGTCGTGTGTTCTCGTGTTGGCTGTACAGAAAAACGAGGGGAAACTCAGTAGCAGCGTAGGGTATAGATGTACGTACGTGCATAACACAAAACAACGAAACGCATACACAAATCGGACTTTGTACATGCGATTTACCTAAGAATATGATGCAAATGTTTATAATGTACAGTGGATTATTGTTAGGGTGCAACGATTGCTGCAGTCGGAACTATCACGACGATATACGAGCCGCGTTCGAATTATTTCGACGAATAAAGAAATTCGTACATGTACCTACACAGGTTCTAGAATCGCTACATATATGCGTACGATAGACGTGGACCAAATGGCTGGAAATCAAAATGTCATTCCGTATACACCGACTCTGCGTCGCAATCGAGCGAAACCCATGCGTACGGTGTCGCGCATCATTAGCATAATATGTGTCGTTATACAGACACATAGAGCATCGATTTCCCGGTATATTCGTTACAAATAATAACGTGTCGATTTCGTTTTAACGAAATGAATGTCGACGAGTTCGGCAATATACGTGCTCGGCGTGCTCTCGAAAACTTCGCATAAACTTCCCAGCTGCAGTTTGAACGGACCATGATCGTTCGGATGATTTGTCAGCGTGTCGTCACGATAAAAACGCACCCGGACGAAGATAAGTCGTATATTTGTACATTACATAATATTATAGGGCGTTTAAAATAATAATTAAACCGGGTTCGACAACAGTCATCGGTTCTTACTTTGGCGGTACCCTCCGGCACTTGTATCCGACCCATGGTGCCCGTAGAATCCATTCTGGACGCCTCGTTCACAGTGTTTCCCCATATGTCGTACACGGGTTTTCGCGCTCCAATGACTCCGCCCACCAAGGCGCCACAGCTTATTCCTGTAGAGTGCACACAAATCAAACGCGTTTAATAAATGTGATATAAGGAGTGATAAATATAAATATCTTGTTCGTAATAATTCACGTGCGCTTTGAAACGTCGTTGTAATATCGGATTTGATGACGTAATATTATAATATTATATACGAATAAATATTGTAAAATAATTATGCCGAGAGAAAGAAAAAGGAAAACAATATTTGTTTAAGACGTATTTAGCATAGCGTACGTAATACGCTGATGCAATAACCACGGAATACCGTGTACGCTGAAAATTGAAAATTTGCTGCAACGTGTAATCCGGGTAGTTTTTATGACATTTATTCCGTACAGTATATTATAATACATAATAGTTGTACACTTGTACATGGTTTGATTTGATTATTTTTGATTACCTAATTGCGCACTTTATACTCGCATCAAATGAATATTAATAGACGCTGACTTTTTTCTTCAGTTCTATTTTTTGTATACTTACCAACCCTGAGTTGAAAATTATTAAACGAATGCACATTGACATCTTGTAAACACTGTTTCATGGCCAATGCGAAGTCAACAAGAGCGCAGAGGTGACTGTACTCATCTTCCCCGTCCTAAGACAACAGTATAATACAATTTACTAATAATCGATTTTTCGAATAATTGTGTTTGTGCTCTAAACTGTATTTGTACATTCTAGTCTTTATTAACTATCCAAGAAGTTATTAGTAAAAAAAAAAACCCCTTAAATATGTCATATGAAGGTAAATTGTAAAACGGGTCACCAATAGAACAAATATATTTTTTTTTTTTCTATGAAAACTTTATTTTTATGTTGTTTTTGAAGTGTCAAGCCGAAATCAGTCGGTTTTGAAATGAACATCGAAAAAAAGTTATTGGAATCTTTTTCTATGAGTGTAATATTAGTTTTAACCAAGTGAGAATAACGCGATAAATATAAAAATTGAATGAGATTTTTGCGTGAACGAAGTGAATCAATATGCGTTTTAAAATTTGACACGTGCCTGCAGGTACCTTGTATACGGAACGGTGCTTTTGACAAAATTAAATAAACATTCGCATACTATCTATGGCACCAACCTGCACGTGCCCTTTCTGTGCTATTGAATTTAGGCAATAGTAATAGTAATAATATAACAAAAAAAAAAATCTTTACCTTTATGCTTGGATTTAATCCAGACGCGGCCATGTAACTTGCACCGACGGTCTTGATTTTTTCAATCGAACCGAATTTCGTTTCCGACAGAAGCTCGTCGAAATCGGCTGTAAAACCGTACAAAATAATTGATAAAACCTGTAGTACTCGTAGAACGTAGGTACAGGAATAGTGCACGTGATCATCGGACATTATAATTATTGCTAACGCCGCGATTGAATATATGATATTAAAAATGTTTTTGTACATCTTTCGATTGATTTATTTGTTTGGCCTACCCTCTTTTCGGCGAGCGAGGGGTGGAAGGTGTTGGACGAAAAACCGAAAAATGTATACAAATTAAATCGTGCGTATGTCATTATATCTACTTAATTAAGCGCTACGCCACAGCAACGACAACGTATATACTATATATACATATTTGCAAAATCATTTACGTGACAGTTTTAATTTAACCGAACACCCAACTGACATGATCAAATAGCTGCCACCTTCGGAGTGTATACTATTATATACACCCACGTATAATATATTGTGCATAGAGATCGCGAAAACATCGACGACGCGATGAAACTGACGTTCATTCGTACCTGTTATTATAAATGTATAGGTAGGTGTATACATATACGTATACGCGCTTTAAACGGATCTACCAGGATTACGGATTTCGTTGTGGAAATCCCGGCCGAACATTAACATATATACAATAGCGTATACTGCTGCACGGCTACGGTCGTTTTCGACTGGCCAATTTCGAATGGCGCGCCTCGAAACAGTTGAATTATAATGCCACGTAGTAAATCTTTAACTTGTACACATACCTGCAGTCCTTTTAACTTTTTAATGATATTAATATTTTAACGTTTTGAAAAAAAAAAACATTGAATTAAAAAATCTTTTAAAGGTAAACTTTATTTTACCATGATATCGATAACGGATGTTTGGCGGTTTTCCATGAAGAGCGCGGAGAAATATTTAAAAATTTTCGATTTGGTTCCGAGGAGAACTCATCGCGTCGAACGTACTTTGAAAATGTTTTATCATTTTAATTCGCACTGTTCGAAATCGACCAATCGCAAACGACCGGTCGTGTAGTGTTTTATAGTATGTTAATATGCGACCCGTCGTTGATCTGATCGCGTCGGGGAGGGTTAATGGAGGAGGGGAAACGATGTTATATCATCACATAATTAACCACCACATCCGCCCCCCACCCATCACACCTTTTCATGATATCCACGAGTGCTTACCGATTATTTCGTTCAGCAACCTGATGCACTCCATGCCTTTGTTTATGTCTTCCGAATAAAATTCCGTGAAGTTTGGTATGCTCGCGAACATGACACCGACTTTGTCGATCGACTGTGAGTACAGTTCCTGTAAAATGTCAATGAGTATACGTATACGATAAATGATTTACAAAAAAACACTTTAACAGCGTATTGAAAACGGAGCGATATAGTATAGGAATTTTATGGGAATAAACTTGACAATTAGGTAAACTTTATTATTATTATTTATAACACTTATAATTGTCCAAAATTATTATACCATATATCTTTTTTATTCATAGTTTATTTATGTGTTTACTATATGTATAGCTATATCTAATTTAATATGATTACATAGTGGTACTATATTATTATTTATTAGTAATCAAAGTTTCACTTTTGTTTTATATTGTATTTTACTGAATCTCATACCATCGGGCGCTTATTAAATAAATTAATATTATTCTTATTCTTATTATTTTTTTAATACGTTACATATAATAATAGATTAAGGACAGTACGTTTCAGGGACGCTCGCAGAGGAATAGCTCGGCGTGTGTGCAAAACGATTTGTATAAGTTTAAGACGTGGCAGACGTTGCCCTCTCCAACCCCCAACATGCACACACATGTTCACTAATTCTATAAATAAGTGTGTTCAATTTACATCTTTATACACTGTTAATTTTATATATTATTTTGTGTTAGTACTTAGTAGGTCCCGGATACGAATATACGATGCTTTTAAAGTCTATAAAACAGGTTTAAAAATACGAAAAAGTGTGTAAAATGACTAATTAACGGCGTCAGAGAATGAATAAGTAAAAAAAAATTTGGAAAATGACCTTAAAATGTCAAAAAGTGTAAAATATATGCTTTTGTTATTGAAACGTATATTTTAACTGAAAAAAACATTGTCTAAGAAGTTCGATAAAAAACGGCAAAGTTTTTTACACCCGAGTTTTAATCATTATAAATCAATATAATATTTACACCACCTGCGTCCCGTTCCAGTCGCCCATGATTCGTTTCGTTATTTCGGTATATAATATTATATACAGGGTTTCCGTCCAACCGAGGATTTATCCATTGCAATATCTCCTGAGATAATAAAGATATTCAAATTTTTCTTTTTTAAAGACTCACAGGGACAAGGACTACAAATGTTTCATATTTTAATTGAATGTTTTGGTAAAACATTTAAAATATTTTTATTTTCATAAACCTCACGATTTGTAATATTTTTTTTTAGTTTCCTGAAACTTTAGAAACATTTTAAAAAATTAAAATTAAAAATGATATTTTTAACTTTTTTACCAAGATATTAAACTTAACTTAAATATGAAATATTTGTAGTTCTTGTCCCTGAATGTCTTGTAAAAGATACAGAATTTGAATATCTTCATTATCCTAGGAGATATCGCAATGGGTCTTCGGCGAGACACCCTGTATGCATCGAACGGTTTTGCGTGGTAGATATGTTTTAGTTATGAAATATTCAACACGTGTACAGAAATTCATTTAGCCGTTTAATCGAACGAGGAAATTATGTTCTCTAAAAATGCGCGATAAAATAGTTTGCGGTGAATGCTTCGAAAAAATGCTTTCGACGGCGATACACCGTTGTTATCGATTTCTCTTTTTTTTTTGTTTAATTCTTCGACTTAATAATGGGCCTGATGGCCCTAAACTGGTTTGTGTATGTATTATTAATGTTGTTCTCATACATAATATCGTATTTGATTTCAGGTACAACTCCAACGAAAACGGAACCGACCCTCCCGAGCCTGGAATTTGTGTTTCAATTACTTAGACCTGTCAATATTTTCGTGTCACTGTTACGCATTATTACATAACGACGAACGGCATGCAGTTCAAGATCTAGAAAAGAAATAACCGACTACGTTTAGATGGGTTTGCGCAGCGTAAGGTGGCGTTTTTATTTTTCGGTTTGTTTGGTGGCAATGACATTTTCTGCTCCAACCAAAAGCCGGCTTACACATAGTGAAGGGCACCCACTAAAGTAACTATATTACTTATAGAAACAGATAATATTTTAAAATCGTTGAGATTGACTGACAGACTGAGACGGGCCCATATCTAACGCCACTTTCGTTGTTGAAGTTACTGAAAAAATCACAGGCAGCGTTCCGCACAAGTTTTTTGATGTGCACTGGGCCTAACTGCCCCGGGCGCAAACATTTTGGGGGAACCAAAATATTATTGCAGGAAATTTGTTTATTTATGAGTTGCTAAACTTTTAAAATTGAAATTGTGTTAATAATATGATGAATTATAAGCAGGGCTTAAGTGGCATACGCTCAATTTTACCTCTAGAAAAGGAAGAAGTTTCATAAAATTATTAAAAAATATTTTTTAAAAACTCTCATCATTATAAAACTAATAGTTTCTTTTTGTTGAATCTAAAAAGTTCATTTTCCTTATTATCCGTTGGTAGGTAGTCGGGGGAGCCAATTATTTTATGCACCGGTGAGCAAAATGTCTAAATGCGGCACTGGATGTACATACGGTACACGGTTCTCGCCGGAATCGATATCATTAGCTATTTAACTATACGGTACAACGGTGTCACATTTACGGGGTGAGTATGAGAGAGTACGTTTTTTTGTGAGTAAATACTTTTTATAACATTACTTTTCTCTCTTGCGAACGGTTTAAATTAAAATACTTAAAAGCACGACAGAAGTATAGTGTTTAATTGTATCGTAATCTTATGTATTTCGATTTAACTACGGTACGACTGAAAATTCGTTAATTCCGTTACTATGGAGTAAGTAGACATCCACCCCCCCCCCTCTTTGGTGAAGATTCATAATGATACGCCACCGGACGGTGGGTTCCCGAAAACGTCGGGACGGCGACGCGCATGTTATACTCACGTCTGTGGTGTGCCTGCGCGACGACGACAAGAAGTGATGGGCCACGTGGTCGGGCAGTATGTTGCGCAACAGTTGCCGGTTGTTGGTCCGGGTCTCGCGCATCTCGGTCAGCTCCCGCTCCGCCTCACGTTTCCACAGGAAGTCCAGCCGGGACGTGACCTCCACCAGGCGCGCGTGGTAGGCGACCAGCACCAGGAACACGATCAGCAGCAGCATCATCTGCGACGACAGCGGCATGGTGCGGCGGTCCGAGTCGTTTTGCGTGAACACCTGCGGGTAGGCCAGCGACGTGAGCCCCGTGTACACGGCCACCATGACGGACGCCAGGAACGTTTTCACCAGGAAGTACAGCTTCAGAGTGGTGGCGAGCGCTATCAGGCACAGCACCCACGTGAACACCAGGTACTCCGGGTGCACGCAGTCGCCGGCACTGGTGTCCTCCGGCGGCCGTTCTGCTCTCCGGCCGTCCCCCTCGTCCGACGGGTCGCTCTTGAACGGCTTGCTCTTCCGTATCAAATGTTCGTCCGGCGTGAACAACTGCGGGCAACACGTCGGTCCGATTAGATTCGAGGCCAACCCGGTGAGTCGCCCCAACCTCAATATAATATGTCTTGCGCTTCGAAATAGTGGTACGTGATCAAAATTGCCAGGATTCAATAAGAAAAAAAAAAAAATCCAAGAAAATTGTCTGCACATATCAGTTTAAGGTCTATTCACACAACAGCAGTGACGTGACAGTTCCGTTACCGTGCCGTACCCGTTCCGGGATTCTACCGGCCGTGATTTCTATTCACATTGGTCAGTGATTCATCCGTCGTTGAGTAGTGTGCATTGTATCTGCCACGAAGACTTTGTTTTCGGAAAATTAACTTTTGATGATTGCTTTGATTTTGGGCAAAGAAGAGGAAGAATAAGTAGTGAAAAAAAACGGATATGGGTTCATCAGGCATGGAAGAAAAGGCCAACAGAAGGGCAATTTTCTACTGTATATAAAGAATTGATGGATGATGTAACAATGATTTTTTAATACTTTAGAATGTCGGAAAATTTATTCAACTTACTGTTAAGCAAATTAGAAATTCATCTAAAAAAACGAGACACACACTGGAGATAAATCATACAATACGGGATATTTCCGCACTAATTCTATAAGTTTTTCGTTGTTCATTTTTACAAACATTGAGAGAGTCAATGAATTACAACAAAAATCACTGCCGTGAATTATGAAAAATATCGTCGGCAAGTAATCGCAAATTCACGGTACGACGACGGCGACAACACTGTTTTCGTCGGTACGGTCACGCGCCGGACGAATGAGAACTACATGCTTATCTTTCCTTTAAGAATATTATAAATTTCGCCGGGGGAATCCCGGAACGGTCACGGCACTGTCACGTCACTGCTGTGTGTGAATAGACGTTTAATCGATCCGCCTAAAACCGCCAACTGGTTACGTTAACATTTTTTCGAAGCATGTCATGTATATACGCATCGTCTTAGACGATATGCAAGGTATGATATGATATACGTCTAAGTACTCCCAAGAAAAAACCATAAGGAATACGCCATTTTTATGTTTAATTAGGTACTGTTTATTTTACGAATACTTTTCGATGAGGAAAATGCTATATTTTAAAACGTAGCAACAAAAAGGTAAAAATAATAGTTTACTTCAATTTTTATATTGACCTTTACATACATTTTTTTTTGACATTTCGTAATAAACAATAACTATGTTATCTCGTCAACCAACGGGCAACTAGATACTAAGTAGGGTATAAATTGTACATCAAAATAGGTTGACAGTATTTTTATTATTACATTATTAGAAGTTTGACTCAAGATGTTCAATCCAAGTTCATAGTTTAAATTAAAATTTATTGTTCTGTTATTTTGTAATCTTATTTTAGATGATCATGAGTAGGTATTGCATTTCTTCCCATCATTAAGTTAAAAAACACTTGCACTGTATTAAATATTTTGTTATAAAA
The DNA here is from genome assembly GCA_949715065.1 of Periphyllus acericola. Classification (NCBI taxonomy): domain Eukaryota; kingdom Metazoa; phylum Arthropoda; class Insecta; order Hemiptera; family Aphididae; genus Periphyllus; species Periphyllus acericola. Next base: position 4,636,070 of record OX454265.1, on the reverse strand, counting down.
ATACATGAATAATCTCGACTAGAGATGGAATATAGTATAAAATATACTTTTTATAATATTTAAAAAAAATATATTTATTCACGAGGACACTTACGAGACTTAGTGTGGAGGAAAAACATATAAGACCGACCACGGCGCAAATGAACATTGTTCTCCTGAACCGATTCTGTACCAACACCGAGGACATCCGTTGAAGAGCTGACGGCAAGTGCATGAACTCTTCGGCCATGACCAGCGTCAGTGCAGCGCAAAGCACTACGGTGGTGAACGTTAAGGCCACCAGTAGCTTCATGCACCGGGGCAACATTATTGTTTGACAGGACACGACGAAAAGCCATATGATAAAACAACACGCCATGTTCGATTTGAACATGTCTTCGCGTAATTGACAAAACTGGAACAAATACCGGGTACAATTTTTTTTTTTGTACAAAAATGTATTATTTTTATTACGATTTCTTTTATCACTATAAATCATAATACAACTGTATGAAGAAAAATGGTTTTCGTTTTGGATTCTCACGTAAACAATTTAATTTTCTGACCCTATCGGCCTGACACACCAAAGGTCCCTGGAACAACTTTTTTTAAGGGGCCTCATAACTAAATACAAAGGATTTAATTTTTTTTTTTGAAAAACCATCCGATAATCCAATGCTTCAAAGCAGTGAAGTAACCAACAGCACCCGTGCGAAGAAAAGTTAGGCAGCCAAAATTACGTATGGTCCAATTTTTTTGTTTAACAAATACGTGACGAAGATCTGTCGAAAATTGTTCTGACTAGTTAGGGTCTCTGTCCTCTAAAAACTTTTTTTGTTACTGCTTATAACTTAGATTTAATTTCTTTACGAAATGATAACATTTTTATATATAAAAAGGAAAGTAAAGGCCCCGGCCGCGATCGCGTCCCCATGGCCACCGTCAGGCCGACCCTGGTTACAACACAATAATTTAATAATTTATATAATATGCTTATCATTATAAAACCGTTTGTTATCATCGTTTTGGGTCTAGAGATTATTCAATATAATATAATTATATACCGAGATCGACGAATATAACCCGCGGTTGCCGTTCTTACCTTTGATTCGATTTCGGGTTGTTTAAACCTCAATGTCCATCGACCTATGTTTTCGTTTCTCATTCTTTCGTTGCTCTCAACTTCGATACAATGGTCCATTATGTCTTCGGCGTGCTCGACATCGCCTTCAATCGTTATCGGAGTACCGCATTCGCCGTCATCGATTTCCAATTCTTGATCACTCGTGTTTAGCTAAATACGAAACATGTTTAACGTCTATTTATACGTGATTTATAATATATACATTCGTGTTTCGACGAGTGCAAATACCACGGGTTATAATACTTACATTTTCAAACGGAATCTCCGGGGTCCATTCGTTGCATTTGTTGTCATCGGCATAATCCTCTATAAACCATTAAATTTTATTAGAATCTACATAGACGCCCATGTATTGTTCATGATGCGTGAATTAATAATAAACGTGAATGTTTATGAATTCGATAGTGTGTTTTCCCTAAATGAGTAAAAAATTTTCATCTCATGTTGACAAAGGTTAAAAAAGATGTACGTAAAAATACAGAGCAACTCTCGAAGTTTTTTTCGGTATTTAGTATTCACACCGTTTTTGTCAGCAGTCAATTTCGAATCGTCTGTACCGCGATAACGCTCCAACCAGACATGTTTTTTTCTCTTATGATTGCACTGCTTTTTAATATATTATATTATATGATATTCATGATATTCATATTTTTATGAATCGATTGCATTTTTAAATATTTTTAACCAGTAACCAATCAGAAACTTGTATTTTTCGTCGATACGAAATCAATCAAGAACAATTTATAAATATTGATATTATGCGGTTCGATTTGATCTCGGGAACCGTAATTTTTATTGATCGTTACTAACAACAGCAATAACTTTAAGTGATGTAGCAGTTACTGTTAATTTAAATAAAACTAGTACATTACCACATGTGCATCCAATCGAAACCATCAATTAAACATTATAAACACTATGCAAAAATAATAATTTTTCGCCATCAATTACGAATTGTTTACTGTAAATAGATAGAAAAAAAAATGTCAATCCTTCCATTATATAGAGTTTAAAAAGTAACTTAACAATTTAGTACTTTATCACTCTGTAACTCGAATATGAAAGTGACACCTCAAAGGAAATAAATCAAATTATAATAGATTATCAGTAAACTTAATATTTTAGAAGTTGAGATCTTAAAATAATTTATGATGTGGTCGTTTAACGAAATATTAAATTTTCAAGTAAATGCTTAATTTTTTCACTATTTTCAACATAATTATGTAGAAAAAATGTTACCGCAGCTTATATTTTATATTTTCACTATTCCAATTTAAATTTTAAAAATATTCTACAAACTTATGACCGAAATAGGTTAAGACTTCATTCAAAAACATATAATATTTAGTTACATAAATATTGTTAAGAACCGTAGGTGTTACCCGTAAGCAACATTGCAAATAAAGTAATTTATCTTATTAATGTTTAAGCAAACGTTTAATATTCAGCATACCTATATCACTAGATGTTTTGTTTTACTCGTCCTGGTGAATTCATGAACAAAGGCTTATTAAATTTATAAGTAGTGTAATTATAATGTCAACTATTAAACTGACGGATAGGAAGCTATATGGTATGGAACTCGGTCGTTCATTACAGAATAACTAAATATGGGTTATTATAGCAGTATGCAGAATGACGTAGACACAATGAACTTATTTATAATATTATGTTACAACAGAAAAGTCGAAATCAGCAGCAAGACGAACAATCCAGTTTTACAGTATATAAGTAGCAGTTTACGTATATAATAATAATAATAAGCAGCTTAATATATTAATACTAAATTAATTTATATTATAAAATACCATATCGTCAGTTATAAGAGTTTCTTTGGGTATATTTTATATATTTAATTAATTAATATATATAGTTAATTAAGTATATTAATTAGTTTAAAACAAGTTATTACCTATTTTTGGCGATATTAGTCTCTGCGCATTAGGGTTGAAGCTCAATTTTTCGTCCGACCATAAACGGGGTCTCGAAGAGTTGATTTTCTGAAGCTTCCGATGACCTCGGCAGGGTTCTTGATCTTTAATTAAAAACGTTTCAATGCCGTGATCCTGAATACAATGAAACACAATATCACGGAATATTCGGATAATTTTGGCTAATTGAAATTACTCGTAAATAAGCGTCTCTGTTTTCACCATGACCGGGTTCCGTATCGTAAGCTTCTTCTAAGCAATCTAAAGTCGCCTTGGATATGTGAACACGTCTAAAAAATGGTAACTCATTAATTAGTATTAACATGGAGAATACGTGGAGGGCAATTATTTAATCATAAATTGTAAATACCCAGGTATTCCTCCTGATTCTAAATGGTTGGCTAAAGTTACGTCGTAAGACCACACGTCAAACTGCCACTTTCTCAATCCTAGAACTCCACAAAGGACTGACCCTGAATGTATTCCAATACGCATATTTAGATCAACCTGTTTTTAATTCAATTTACTCAGTATTTGCATTTTTAAACGATTCATCATTGTGTTGTTCTTACATTTAGTTTATTTCGCACGTCCTTAATGGCATTAATCATATGTAAACCCATTTCTACGCAACACACGGCGTGGTCCTGTCTAGTTTGAGGAAGACCTGATACACAATAATAACAATCGCCCAAAAGCTTGATACGAAGACAATGGTTTTCCTAAATGTTAAAAAACAGTAAGTGGTAGGATTAATAAACGAAAAACAAAAGGAAAAATAATGTGAAATTTACCGCGGCTAGTTTATCGAAATTGGCGAATAGATCGTTTAATACTCTGACTAATTCTTGAGCACAAGTGCGACTCGCCCATTCTACAAATAAACATATGTAAAAAAATAAAAAAGAATAATGATTGAAAACGTCAATTTATTTATAAGATAGTGTATTTTTTTTTTCAAAATCGGTTGAATATTTTATAAAAGATAAATATAAAATGTGTCCATTAGTACAAATAACTATAGTTAGATGTTCAAAATTATGTATATTCACACTAACAATCTAGAACTGAATATTAATGGAGTACAATAATAATGTTTACTTTAAGGACGAATTAGTATATATTGATTTAATATGTTATAAGTATTGAATCAACATTAGAAATATTTATTTTTATATACTTATATTCAATACTGAAACTAATATTTTATTAGTGTCATTAAAATGAAGAGTTATACTGTCTTCAATCGTATGAGTATACGAGTATATACACTTGCCTGTAAAACCTTTTATGTCCGCGAAGAGAATGCTAACGTCTTCATAGCGATGGATGTAAATCCTGTGAAATTGATTTGGCATAAAAGGTCCTTTGTCCGTTTCAGAAGCGATGTCCTTTATTATCTCTCTGGCTACAAAGTCCGGTAAAACTATGATCATACGAAACGTTAATGATACAATAATAAATTCATGTACACCTTCTATAATACTGCACAGTGCACATGCCGCAGGCATAAAATCAAATCAGGTATTTAACTAAATGCCTAATTCAAGTTAGGCAGATAATTATAAGAAAAAAAAAAACATTTTTGTACCATTTTAAGCTACCACCTAATCTTATTAATTATTTATTGCTATTCTGTGTAAAAACTATGTACAACTTATAAATATTATATATCAATTACTATAACTATACTTTAACTACTCGTATAAGTGCCTAGGTGGATATTAAAATACCTGATTTGACTATTTATGCCTACAGACATGTATATTTATGTAATATATATTATGTACCTGAGAGTAACAGTTTTTCTTGCTGTTCGTTTTCCTTTTGGGTCTTGAACCGCGCTTCGGTGGACCGGTGTGTTTCCAAAAACGCTTTTCGTTGGCTTCTATCCGTGAGGAACTTTGTGTACATCCCGGCAAAGTTAACGGCAGCGTACAACAAACTCATCGCAGTCAACTGGCGAGTGACGCAGAGTGTGTTCTACACGGGGACAAGACACGAATAATAATTACAAATCGTTCGTCGAGCATTGTTGATCGGCCATAAGCTTCTATCAAACCGTTTTATAGCGGAGCATAGTTACTTTTTCTTTCGACGACTTCGTGTAACTGGTGATAAGTATGTGCAGCAGTGCGGTCGAACAACCGGCCAGTATGCACCATCGCAACGGCAGAGGTAACATGGCGTAAGTGACGAAAACTATGAACAGAACGTACCACACCAGATATTCTCTGGATCCTTGGCCGTAGCTTTCCCATACGAAACCTGTGACGAAAATTCTGAATAAGATTTCCGCGAATCGTGTCACCTATATGACACCAAAGGCGGTCAACGTAACGGAACAAATCAACTTAAGTTATAATATTGCGGAGTCAAGTCAACCAAAGACCGTCGTCCGACTAGTCATGATAAGTCGGTATAGTTTACAAATAAACGATTTGACTTTTTAAACATGAAGTCCGTACGAAAAAAAATAAATATTAACGTATTCACTCGGTTATTACAACCTCGCATTCCGTTACAGACGTACATCATAACAACGTGCTTACATATACACGGTAGTTTGTACGCGCTCGTACTCGTATATTAGGCACTACGTACGCGAGCTTGTACAATGTTCCAAACACGATTAAATCGAAAATGTTCAACCGACTGGGATACAGCCATGTTTTTACAACGATTATCTCAACTGTTCGGTGAAACAGTTACGCTAGTCCACTATTACTACAGTATGCGGTCGAGTTTAAAAGTCGTAGGACAAATGGCAATTCTTAGCTTCACGTAAACTACTCAACGTCCACGGTTGGCAGTCGCCGTACGTTTAACGGTCATCGACGTTATCGGTCAGGTGTGTTACCTTGTACGTTGATGAAACACCACGTGAAAACGGCGGCCCACTGGAGATAATTGTTCGCGAAGCATTTCCACCAGCCTAGCAGGCATACCGTGAGATTGGCGAACATGGTCAGACACGTCCATATGGCCCTCTGACTGTGGTACGGGTACTCGTGATAGGTCGGCAACAGCCATACACCTATATACGCGTGATTTAGGCACGCGGAAATTCCATGTACGGTTATAGCAGGTGAAAATAACATTTAATTATCGGGGGGAGGTAAGAAGAATAATTTTATCATATATTAATCTTAGGTGAAATTCGATTCGAACGTTTTAACATGATATTTTTGTTTGTACAAAAATGAACTCTCAATACTCTGTAGACATATTCCTGTAATATTCCTGTGACATAGCAGTATTATTATAATAATTCCATAAAAGCGGAAGTAAACTCATTTATTATCATCAGAAAAACTTTATGACATACAAATCAAAATAAAGTACAGTCCATAATAATCCTATCGGTCAATTAATTCAATTTTAAAGTATCTTAAATATTCTTATGAAAAAATAAATGGAACTTATGACAAATAAATCAATATTTTTTAATTAATTGACGAACCCTTTCGTTGCAATAATTTATCTTAGTTAAATATTTTTCGATGTGATACAATTCACTCAATCGGCCAATGTATTTATATTTATAATAAAGATTAAATTCTTAGAAACATTTTTAATTTCTAACGCTTTTCTATTCATAAAACATAAATATCCTCTCACAGTTTGGCTGATGATATAACCATTCATAACATTAATTTGTAACAGTTATAAGTTTTAATTTTAAATATTTTATGTGTAAAGAGAGATTTTGATACTAATTTAAATAATCAAGCACAGAGGTAGTAATTAATATATTTCGCCATATATTTAAAATTTATTTAATAAAATATATTTTAATTAAAATTTATTTGATTTAATTAAATATATTTAAACCATATTTCGACACTCGTTAATCGACGCTTCATAGTTTATATACGCTTCTACGTATTATTTTTGTTATGGTTATAATTTTATAAATATTTTCAGTCGCACATTTTTTAATCAATAGCTGTTGATATTTTAAGAAAATCTTAAGACATCTTACCGGCTAAAACTGCTTTAAGTGTCATGTCGACGAAATTAACGATGATTAAGGACTTCTGCCGTTGTCTGTGTGAGTATCTTTGATACGATAGCTCAAGACTGGGTTCTCGGAAACTGTTGGTAAGCGTTGGACAATAAATGCCTTTGTAAACTCTGCCTTTTTTGAATACAGGTTCCGTGTACTCGGCTGAAACAAACAACAATTATATTATATTATTAAGCATGTCAACCGCCACAAAGATAAATGTCGTATACTAATGTAATTGATGATTCGAATGGTATTATATATTTATATGTATCCATTGTCCAAACACAAGTTTTGGAAATAAAACGATTTGAGAGGTATCAGGGGAATTATATAATATTTTATACTATTATCCGATTAATTATTGTAATAGTTATTAGAGAAATTAGGTTTGTTTTTCAATCATTTTTTACTAAAAACTATAGTATTTGTAATAAAATAAGATCGCCCGCAGGTTTTTAAAAATGTCGTACTTAATGCATATTTTTCATGCGCTCTAAATTATAAATAAGTATCAAAGTTTTTCATACTTATAAGAAAGATTTCAATGTTAATTTTATTTAATTAAGCAATTAATTTAGTTCAGGTAAACCATACTTAATTAATCGTGCTAAATATTTAAATTCGAATAAGCTCAAGAAAATTAAAAGGGAAAATGCCAACATGACAGAAAAAAAGATTATTTTTACAAGCTGTTGGATTCTTCCGTTGGTTATCTATACATGAAAACAAGTTGCCATTTAGGTAATAAAAGGAAGCGGATGAAATACGAATAGGAGTTGATGTCCAAGAATGGCGATCCAGGACTTTTTAGTTAATTTCGTGCCAACAGTGAAGTGCTATCAGTTATACTAGACAGGATGTTGAAGAACACCGAAGAGAGTTATGTGAATATGCGATCCACCGCAGACTACTAGATTAAGTATAACTGCAGACAAATAGGATTGTTACCATGGAGATGAGGATAGGGTATATACAAGAATAGATAGCAATACGCAAGTATTTTATCGTAATTAATTTTACAACTAGTTACAAGTACATATTAGGAAGTATATTTATCTTTTTTTTCATTTTTCAATCGAAGACGTAATACATCGAATACAAGTTTATTAACAAATTATATTTCATGTACAACAAAAATTATAATATGTTACATTATAGGTTATATAGTCATACATAATAATCTATTGACCATGTTCATCCCTTTTTTTCCATAAAAATGTTTCAATTTGAAATTTTTCTTTTAATGTTTAAGATGTTTCTCATAAACCTCTAAGGTGTCCTGTGACGATACAAATTTATTTTTTCAAATGGAAACACCCTTTTTTCACTGCGGATTTCATTGAGGCAATTATTCTGTGAATTTCGATGTATCGAAATCAAAATTCGAACGAATAGTTTTTAAATTATTCTTATTCATGTATTACGGACAATAGTTGTATAATACCTAGTATTAAGAAATAATTTTTAATTACATATAATTCTACTGATAACGCGGATTTCGCACTTTTCAGACACAATTTTAAATTTGAATAATTCCGAATGTACTGGCATGCATTTTGGCTACGTTACATCAAACATTCCAGAAAAATTAACTTAATAATATTTTGCGTAAAAATTTGTTGTTTTCATTTGAAAAACAAAGTTTGTACTGAAATAGGACATCCTAAAGGTTTCATGAAAAAAAAAGTTATTAAGAAAACAGAGGTTAAGTTTATGAATCACCCTGTATGCTGCACATATAATAAATACATAGTTATTGTCATATTGACATAGAGTTTGTTTATTTATATAAAACTAAATATAAAAACGGCTATTGTTTAAATTATTATGGACATGATCATTCGAGATTAAATATGCTATGGACCCTTCAGTATTTTAGATCTTATTAAATATAGATTTAAACGGGTCCTTGACATTTCCTGGTTACTATCCTTGGGGAAATAATAAAACTAAAGAGTGTCTGGTTTAGGGTAAATTGGTATTGCGAGAAACAGTATACTCGTATTTTCTATACTGTAGAAATACAATTATAACAAAACTTAATGCACGGATTGAATATATATAGTATAAAATATGGTCCGTACGTCTGCCCTCGGTCGGTTGCCAACCGTTGTATGGATTAAAGTATCAAAGTGAAAGAAATTAAGCATTCTCATTGCTCAAAACGCTTAAAATGCGCACCGCTGGGAAACAATATGAAGTTAAGGGTTTTATTTTTTTATCTATTCCCACGAGAAACCCGAATTGACCGGTCCCACAATGAGCGATTTCGAGGTTTTCAACTTTAAATATTCATGCAGTCCGCATAAGAACGGCAGTTTAAACAGGTTAACGATGTATTATTGTTATTATTCCTCGTTATGCCCGTCTATAAATTCGTTTCAATTCATGACGGGGAGATCATAAACAAACATTACCACCGTATTGCACGAATTGTCTGTAAACATGATAACAATACCTTCGTCGACGACCCGGTGATCTACGGTGAAGTCCGTGCGCGGAACAAGTAGATAGACAACGTTTCGGAACTAACCTATGCATGGAGATCCATCGAATTCGCGCGGTCAAACACGTTATTCGACGGCAGCTGTGGAGCAAAATAATTACACTACATGTCGAGTATTTAGTGTGAGCAACTATATTGTGATATTATTAACGGTGCGGCAGCCGGTGTGGAAACGTATACACATAATCGATCGGGAAACCGAAAGCCGTACGGATCGTATTACGCGCGGGCCCGCAGCCTATAGCATGGTTTTTGAGTTCGGTAACGCGCCGTGGTAGCGGTTAGTGAATTGAAATCGGCCACACGGCAATCCGTACATTATATCTGATCAAAAACGTAATCGTAATGAAAATTGAAATACAACACAACACACGCGGTGTTCCACAAAGGATTGCCGGTAATCGAATCATAATAATGCATATTGCTTAAATGGTCACACAGATTCCGACGCGGATTGCTGTTCTCTTGCAGCGGGAAAACATACAATCGGATATCATATTAATTCCCGGACTCGTGTATATTGCGGTACATCGCGTATAACGGTGATGATACATTAATACCTTTATGCGTGTTCGAATGTTTTTTTTTTTGTTATCTACGTTGATCGTATTATAAATAGTACTTTTTTTCAGCACTCGGTGTGTACCTTTTTTGTTCGTCCAACTGTTAAAACAATATAATACATTTACATATTTATTTTTTGATTTATTTATAATTCAAACGGACAATGTCCAATTCACAGTATAGTAATAATCGTAACAATAATAACATAATAATACTTAACAGTTTACACGTTTTTAAATAATACAAATTTAAATAAAATAATAGTATAAATTATTGATTAGATAGACGTAAACCTAAAAAGAGCGAAACCCCATGGTCAGGCGAGATACAACGATGGATTAATTGCTGTATTTGTCATTTAAACTTAAAACCAACGTACTATCACTCTCGAAAAAAAACGATTCTGAGTGAAAGAGGTCGGGTGCATCAGTTTCAATTTTTATAGATAATTGATATAGTAGTAGAACCAAATATCTGAATAAGGAAAGATTATAAGTTATATCGGTCTCATTTCATAAGTACCTATTTAAAATCAGGAAAATTAAGAAAATTATGTATTGAATATGGTATTATATTTATATTAATTTTGTCATTTAGTTTAATTTATATACTCTTATTTTCATAATTAATAAAATAAAGTTAATTTTTAATACATTTGTAATCAGAATCATGGATTGTAATCTAGACTCTGTTATAATATGTGTATAATATCTGTACAAATATGTATCAAAGGGTGATACTCCTAAAGGTGATACTCCTAGGTCGGGTGAGATACAGAGATATTATTGCTGTAAGTCTCACTTTTTTTAAAGTCTGAATCTAAAATGTACTTAAATTTAATGTTACTATTATATGAGAGCATATCGAACATGGAAGAAATTGTATTATATCTGGTACACAATCGTGCATATAAAATGTTGAGATTTCTATTCAATTCTAATATCGGTATAATTTCTATAATATATATGTATGTTTGGAGTTGCTACGGTTTATTTTTATTGCATAACAACCATCCTCTACACATGAAAAATAAGCAAGTAGCTAATGCGTGGTGACGAGAATACTAGATTCTTTTTGATTCTCGATCTCAGTCGAAGTTGTTTGCAAATGTTTGCTCTGTTTTTCTCACTTTGTCGGAGAACTAACTAGAAATTAAAAAATGACTTTCCCAGCTAACTAGACAAAATTTTCTTTCAGCAAAGTACCAGGTTTGTATACATCGGAACAATCCTTTTGGTCGAAATCAAATACACGGATAAAAAAAAAATTAAAACGAAACACACATCATGATAAAACCAATACATTCCTCGTTTTACTCAAAATCTAAAAGTGGGAGAAATAGTATAAGTTATGATACAAAAGAATATTAAAAAAAGTAAAAATAATATCTAGGGTATATTACTTGAATAATTTATTGAGAACTTGATTTTTGCCGGAAGACATCAAAATATTTAGGGGGTCATTTAACATGTACCTCTGTGTGGGAAATGTGGAATATAAAATAAATGACTACTGCAAAATTTATGGGTACTGGCTATTATTTTTAAAATTTATCTGGTTAAGTAAAAATGAATACAAATGCAAAAAAAATTGCAATTGTAGTCGAAAAATTAATAAGAGAGGACAAGTAACTATTGACCATACATCATTATAACGAATGCAATAACAATAAAATTACAACTGCACGAACGGTAGTCTTGATGTTTTTCAAATATTTTTAATAACCTATAAATATAAAGACTTTCAGTCGGTACTTTTTGTTCTTCTTAGATGGTATAACACTATATATATATTATATACTAATCAAATACGGATATTAATAACGTTTATTATTTTAAACTTAAAATTGCACAGAACTAATGAGGAAATAATACGTTGGCATGAAGAATATATTATTCCATAACATAATATATTGTACATTATAGTATAGATTTTCGTAATTATTTATAAAAAAAAAAAAAACAACAGTCGAATTAATGGTCCACAAATGATTGATGGCTCTGATCGAAATAATATGTAAAGTATAAAATAATATATTACATGAACTACGCGTTATAATCATTATTATTATTTAGTTAATAAAAAAAATCCAACCATGCATATTATCATTTTCCGAAGTTCGTAAAATACAATATTTTTAAAGATCTTGCTTTAGAACTTTTAAATTTTGTGTAACCAAAGCATTACTCTTTTACGTCACTGGAAATAGTGTATATGCTTTCAAATATGGTTTGTTGTACTGCATAATTATATTTGAAAAATGTATGCTTTTATAAACATTTATTTAACTCACTAGTTAGGTGTTAGCTGAAGAGGCGATTTCAACACCAGACCCGCAGGAAATGGGATGAAGTGTTACAATGGATATTGGTTCACGGAACGGTCTTGTTTATAGTCGCGTTTCAGTAAGAGTCAACTGCAGTGGTCTGCTGAGGTAAACTAGTAAAATTAAGTGCTACCAGTGAAATTGGATTACGGATCGGCCGCGTGTTCAAGTTGGGATAGTAATAGGAAATGAACAGTTTGACAAAGTGTAGACGCGATAAGGAGGAGGGATGACTCTGAGCAACTAATTTATACCTATACTAGCTACCGCAGAATTAATTGAAATGTTAGAGTCATTACTCATTATATATTATACCTACATCTTATATAGACTATATATAAATCTTTGTTTTTAATAATCGTTGAATAACCATGTATTTACGATATTGAAAAATTATAAAAGTGTTCAACTAATTTCACGTGCAGGTTCCGGAAGCAACTTAACCACATCTCCTTCTGGCCTACTATAGTACTATACCATTGATGTTTATTTTATATAATAGGTATTATATTAATACAGCGTGGGAAATCCAAGTATGTATGGATGACAGTGCTGAGAATAAATTAAAAAAATCTATTCTTAAGGTAAAGTTTAAGTTCGATAAAGCACTCGATGGGACCTCGGACGGGCACAATATTGTTGAGCACGGTATGCGGTATAATAAACAGTGCAAGTACCTACCACGCTATAATATACCACCCTACCAAACGATAATTTAGTCACGTCGTACGTGTTTGAAGTTTGAACACATTCTATTTTTAGCCAAGCGACGCACTGTATTTTGTCGGTTATGGAACAATGAAACACGTGTTGAGCAATTAGCAGTGTTGTTAGTGTTCTACAAGATACACACAATCGTAATATAATTAAATGTTTTTAAATATATGCTCACCACATACACATACTTCATACAGTGCACAGCGCTAGTACCTGTGTCGAGAAAACGTTATTAACGTGTTTAATAAAACGTCCCCCCCCCCGAACCATGTATCAATTGAACAGAATCACAGGGTCAACTACTGATTGGTCGACACGTCATATTATTATATATTATTACTTATTAGTTATTACCAGGGCTCGGAAGTTGTGGCACTAAAAATGGTAAATTTTAGTTCCTTAATAAGCACTAAAAAACTCCAAAATATGCGCTGTAAATAGCACGAAAAATCAAAAAATATGCATTTAACTTGAAAAAATTATAATTATAAATTTATTACAAAAAATATACATATAATTATTATACTGTTGTATAAAACGTTTATGTTCATTGACGGTTCAGGGACTGGCTGGACTGGTTGAATTAAAACTGTTAACAAACATGTTAAATTATTTAATTATGTGTGCTTATAATTAAATTAATTCATATATTTACCCTGGGAATTACACTGGATTATTAAATGTTTTCGTAAATTTTCGAATTTGAAAGACCTGCGGTTATTTGATAGTATAGTCTTGTAAGTAGAAAATGACCGCTCAACGTCAAAGGACGTTATTGGTGCGTACTTATAAAATACCAAGTCATTACAGTTTAGATCTTCAGGTAGCCCGTCTAGATTTTCAGATGTTTCTTCACCCGTTAAAATATTAGATATTTTTATTAATGCCGACAAACCATGATTTTTTTCAAGAACTTGGTGTAACTTTTTGTTCACAACTTTCCCATTCTGATCCCTCAAAGTTTCAAAGCTTCTTTTTATATAAAACTATAAAGGATAAAGTAATATACTATACAGACATATCTGTAATCGTATTGATAATCTATTGCAATGATACAATAAGGGAATAACACTGACGTCACGAACTATTAATACATCGGACCGTCGATGAATTGTAGAACAGTAAAAACATGAAATATTATTCGCTTTATTTCCAATAATTTGAATATTTTTAAAAATATAACCAAATAAAATCATTATTTTCAATCTAAATGTGGTTATTTTCCAAATTATCTGATAATATACCCAAAAATAGCACTAAAAACCTTAAAATGGCAAAATAGCAATAAAAATCATAAATATGCAAAAAATGGCAAAATAAAATTTTGTGTATGACATCAGATAAGTGTGAAACATATTTGTATCTTACTTTGGGTGTTCTAGGACAAACCAAAAAAAATATGCATTTGCCACAACTTCCGAACCCTGGTTATTACACTGCGACGCGTACGGCGTTTCGAAATCTTAAAAATTGCCATTTCCTGAGCCCGAGGACGCGTGATCCCCGTACACGAATAAAAATGATCCAAGCAAATATTATGGTGTTTGTGAAAAGGTAAGAATCCGCGGTCATGTAGTATGTACGTGCTACCCTCGGACCCGTAAATAATAAATTATCATTCAATACATTATCAATTTACATTTCACGTACCGCGATAATGATGATAGTCAAACACTAACATTATTACGTAGATGGTACTAAGATATTTATTGATTTTTATCATAATAATAATGTGAAATTGAATATGATTTTCAGTAAAACCGCGAAAGTTTCATATTCTACGGGATAGTCTAAAAATATTATGCAAAACATACTCGCGTGAATACCACTACGTACACAAATAGGATTATCTTAGATGTATTGATATTACAATATAACTTATGCCAGTTAAACTAAAATGTATTATTCGTGATACCAAGTCGAAACGTGTAAGTCAAAGGATATTGTTCAATTAATATTTTACGATTGCCAAAGATGATTATGATGGATAACAACGCGGTGTTAAAGTTAAATTGGTTTTGTCTAGTCCACATATAGCAATTAACAGTTCTTGTAATTATGTTGTCAGAACGATGGTTATCCGAGTGACGAGGGGAAGGAATGCACGCGGAGCTGTCAAGAGGAAATTGCAAATATAACCAGTAGATCTAATAGCTAACTGAAAACTTAACGTTGTCGTCAATTTGTCAGTCGTTGAAAAACTTTATACAAAGGTGTAGTAATCGCATTGCGTCTCATAAAATAAATCGTTAAACGTTTAAAATGTGTGTATAATAAATTATCGTTAAAAAAAACACAACCATGAAAGTAAGGTCGGAGTTAAAACTGATCGCCGTTTCAAATATAAAAACGTACTATTTGTACAGTATTTATTCTCCAACTCTGATTGCGAAATTTACTTTCGCTTGTTTACCGAGAAAAACGATAAAAACATTAAAGCCCGCAGGATTTTTAAATCCAACCAACCAGGTGCACCGTCGTATTGGACGAATATAATAATATACCTCTTGATAAATAATAATTATTACGAATAGATAAATAAAAATTAAATATATTTAGATGTTAAAATACATTCAGAATATAATATACTCTATGAATCGTCGAGTATCAAGGTAATAATTATTGTTCAACAACGTTTGTTTTGTCTAACGATTACATAACGATTTGGCTATTTAAGTTATGGTAATTTATCGATACATCACTAAACAGATAAAATGAAAAAAACCAAGTGAAAACAAAGTCTGTACAGTAGTATTCGTAGATTTGATTTACATACTCGTACATTCTATAATACGAGTATACCCTAGTTTCATTATGTTACCGATATAAGTTATATATGATAAAATTTAAGAGTTGACTGACTTGGGTAAGAAAATAAACGACAAATATTTATTTAAAATCAGGATGCTTTTAAATGTATAAGTCATTGTTGTCATATTAATAACCGGTGTGCATAATTTATCTCAAACTTAATATCTACCTGTATGTAGGTACTTGAAATAATTAAGCCGATAGTTTTATATACATCTAATAATTTTTATTAAAAACATTTTGGAGATAATAAATAAAAAATAAATATACGGTAAATGTAACTCGAATAGAAGATCTCAAAAGCAAGAATTATGTATTATGAAAATAATTAAATTGTATGGAATATCTCTGAAAAATCGTGAAATTAAGATCATATGAAATATTCGAATGAGTATTATTGATTAAGTTCCAGACGGGAAATGTTACATCTACATAGTACACATGATTTATAACTTGATCAAATTGTATGTAATCATCCCAAGGGATTATTTTGAGCGCTGTATTTGTATATTGAGTGTTAAACAACTTTTGTACGAGTAATTATCTATTTTGGAGTACATTTCTGTTTTGCTTTAGATTAATTAATGATAATATTAATGGTAAAGTTATGAGTAACTATATACTCGTACACGTATATTTATATAAACACTGGTCTTTATTATATACTAGTCTCACGAATATAATATTATAAAAATAATTTGTATTAAATTCAGGAACACACTAGACACTTGAGGGCTCTAAAGTCAAATGTAAAATGGGGACCCTTACCCAAGAATATGATTTTTTTAAATATTGCAAATTCATAAATTTGAACCATATAAACATTCTTAAAGATCCAAGAGCTCTTTGTAAAAAGGAATCAATAAAATATTCTATATGTTAAGAAAAAAACATTTTAGAGAAAATAACTAAAATAACATATTATAATCTTATGCAATTCATATATGCTTATATACAATATATATTTATAAATACATTATACATTTAAGTGGAGAACCTACATTTGTTTATACTCGTAAACCGTCAAAGTTCTTAATTATAGAATTTATTAAAAATATTATATTTTGTTCTTTATAATATATATGATCTGAAGTCTTAGATAATTTTTATTGATTGCCATCCGAATTAATTCTTCTTTATTTTTAGGAAATAAACAATATCACATAACAATATAATCACCTAGGTACAACAAAGTAAAATATTTTACACAGTTTTATCAAAACAATTATTTAATAGAAATAAATATATGTTTAAATTAACTAATTATTTTACCATAATATATGTAAATTTACTGTTTCACGTTTCTAAAATGTAAATACAATTAAAAAGAAAAATAACTTGATAATAATACACTTGTAAACATGAAACATGTAACATACCAAATTAAAATATCATCTTTGAAAATGATTACAAATAAAAACAATCAAGAAACATACATCAATTAATTAATAAATGTCACCTTATTATTTAATGACTCTTAAATGTTAATGCTTTGAAAAAGGCTTAATAATATTGTACTGATATTTTAAATATTTTTTAGCAATTTTATTTTTAAAAGTTGACTTTTCTGGCTTAACCATTTGCAATTGTATTTATCGCATCATGTAACTATATTTTTGCAGTAACTTTTCTTTCTATATTCGACATTTTATTATTGGACAAGCGATCTTGTACTATGTTTTTTCGCAAATTGTTTTTTTATCAATTTTAATTTTGATAATGATTATTCTGTTGATGCTACTGTTATTGATAATGTTAAATTATACTAGTTATTAATAAAAGTTGGACATATTTTATTTTTTATTATAAATAAAGTAAGTTCTTCAATAGATTTGATTTTTTGAGGAATAAGTAAATTTCTAAATACGTAAAAACTATCTGCTAAAGTATGTTGATATATTCTCTGTCACTTTTTTTAGTCCTAAAAATCTTAAATTTAGTTCAAATACTGCAATTACAAGTGAAACAATTTTAATGCGGAAATTTTAATTAGATACACAGAGCCGATGATCTCCATTTAATTCATCAAAATGCATCACAGCAAATCATTGTCATGAGAGTTTATTAAAATTTCCCATTTGACACATAAGTGTTGGCATTCTGACAAAATATTATCATAGCTGTTTCTTAAATTTTCTAAAACTTTTTTAACATTTTACAAGTTTATAAAAGCATTATGTAAATTTCTATGTAGGTCCTGAAGTGTCTTTGATAAAAAAGTATTTTTTGTCCTTTGAGTAGCTACTTGCTTTATTGGCGGCTCTGATTAAACGGGTGTCCCAAAGTTTCGCTTTGCTAACTTACTTACTAACCCACTATTTCAAACTTTTAATATAAGTACCAATATATTATTTTTGATGAATCATATAATTATTTTACAATATATTAATACTTAATACAAATACACATTATTTGGGTGGTGAATTGTAAAGTACACATATTTATAAAAGAACATTTATACGCCTCAATTATTATAGAATATTTGATATTCAATCAAAGTTTATTATAAAATAATGTGGCAAGGTATAAAATATGTAATATATAATCAGATATTATATAATTTACAAAACATGAAATAATCACATTAACCGTAAATTATTACTGTGATCATAATTTCATTAAAATTAAAAATATAATGTTTATAAAAATGGTAACCGGAAAAGTTATGCAAGAGTTTATAACGTATAAGTTTATAAAACCCATTTAACGATTTACCTCATTTTACAGAATTAAAGCACTATTAATATTTCATAAAAAAAATAAAAATCAATACATTTTTCGAATGAAGTATGTTTATTAGCTGATATACCATTACACTTTAAGAATCAGAAAAGTATTTCTTGTATTTCGCAGGAGCCCGAGGCATTTGAAATCTAAGGCAAATATAGATTATAATTAATAAGTAATTGAGTAGGTACATACTCACGCGCTAAACAACTATGACCACTTTTATTATTATTGATTATCTCGTCAATATTTGATGAAAATAAAAAATGCCAGCGAAAAATGTTGATATATTTTTAGCCCTATAAATTTGGTATTGTAAAAATCATCTATATCATTCATGAAATATTTTTTCTTATTATTGTTGTCATAAATATACATTTTTTTCTTCCTATTTCTTTTCTCTCATATAATACAGATATTTACAAATATAATGCAGTTATAAGAATATATAATACATTATAACATTTACAAGATCGGAAAATGAAAACGTTATACGTATAATGCACTCATTGGTCCAAACTATTTAGTTTATGCTCTATAGTCTATACGAAACGTTTTTTTTCTAGAAAATGTCTGTTTCTTTCAGACGCTAAATTTGTTTTCATGTTTGTTTTGAAAGTACACATTATTAATAATGATTTAATAACGAAAATATTTAATAACAAAATGAGTTATTTTACTATTATATAGAATTCTCAGAAACTGTTTTTTATTATATACATAATATATATATTATATACATAATATATATATTATATATATATATATATATATATATATATATATATATATATATATATATACGTATATAAACACAAGGCATCGTAAAAAGTTCAATTAAGTAATAGACATTCAAGGTAAAAAAACAATTTATTACGGCGAAAACCCTTTAGCAAATATAGATTTATAAAGAAGGTGTCCACGGAAGATCGAAGTATGACTTGTGGTAACAAAATAAAGTACCCAAGGAAAAACAATAATAACCGAGAAAGATGGGCGATGATAAAATTTCCATAGAGACTGTTACATTCAGGAACTTTATCTAGCGAGCGGAGTATAGAAACATAGCAATTTAGAGATATAAATGAAAAACACAAGATGGGATTCGATTGTGGTTCGTCCTTAGAGTTAAGATTGACTGTGTGAAAATATTAATAATATTAATAATATTAAATTATAAGATATTCGTGATATCGGAGGAAGACATTAGAACCAGAGTCACGGTTGAATTTCGATAAAACTCCAATTGGGATCAATACGTAATAGACGGGGAGTAGGTGAGAGAGACTGAAAAATGAAAAACAGAAAAAAAATGGTTTAATGAGAGGAAATATTGCCGTAATAATGAATTCTGTAGGAACATCGGTAATTTTATTTTAGTATTACGATGTCGAAAACGGGCACGTTAGGTTGTATATTTTATTCACAGGTTTTTCCAAATAATTGTATACTAAATTCAAAACCTAAATGTTGTTTTTGGTTTAGCCGCGAGTTGTTCGGTAAAAGCGACAAACGCATAATTCACGAAAAACATTTAGGGTATCCACTGAAATATACGAAGGAAGGGTTTTGGTCGTATTATATTAATATTACTTTATCGTATACTGTTACTCTATTGTACATGTTCTTCCGTTCGAATGCGAAGCGATATATTTAACATTTCAGAGAATATAATACATTTCCACTCCTCGGTGATGTGTAATTTACCCAAATAACCAAACTCATTAAATTCCCGTGTATGTATAAGCTCCGATGGCAGATACATATGCGGTGCATAATGTAATGATCAATAATTAAAAAGAATTCTGCATTTAACCGTTTAAAGTTTGATTTTGTTTGTAAATGATTCTTATGGGATAATATGACTTTTTTTATGTAGATGCGCCATTGTTCCGAGTGTATTGAATTAAAAAAAGTATGTACGTCTGCAAACCATAACTATAAAAAAAAAAAACACTGTTCTCAAATAATTGGTATATATTTTGCGACATTATCGCAAGGTTTTTTTTTAATAACATTACTCGAGTATAATACGTTATTTTTCTTGCACTACACTGAGTATTGCCAAATACGTGTTCAAAATAATAATCGAAAAACCTACATGATAAAATATCATTAAGTATTTGGGAAAAATTCCAACTGAAATACTATTGTAATTTTAAAACAAAATAAATAAATAGAATACATCATTTACATAATTAATGAAAAATAATTTAAACATTAATATTAACTAAGAATAAATTAAAGAGTTGAAATTGTTTTAGGTATCTCGATTTTTCATTTTAAATATTTTTTACGTTTTTACTTTTATTCAACTGGATTAGTGGACACACGGTTATTTTTGGATGTAACAAATTAATTTAAAAATAAGTCTTAATAGGTGTATTTTTTTGACTACACATTTAATCAACCCACACGAGTACATTTTGTATTTCGTTCCATTATTATTATAATGTAATCAAAAGTCAAAATTACTGTTTTAATAATATTGTCAAATCGATTGCATGCTAATTAGTTGTAATATAAACACAATATGATTGACTTTTTTAATCAAGTAAATAACGTAATTTAGTACCAATAGTTAGTTTTTACTTTTTACAATATCATATGGTAATGGTTTTATTTTGTTTAAATAATACGTTGTTAAAGTGAATTAAAAAAAAACAAAATTAAGTAACGCTTATCCGTAAAGGAGCGTTATTGTTATAAAAATAAAGTACAGCTACATTAGAATTAAGTAAGAAACTATATAAGGGTCGGGTAATTTTTTCCCCCCAATATACTTACGAAACAGCCAATAAACACAATGCAACTATTTAACCTTAAACACCTATATAACTCGTTTACTTGGCCTGTAGCCGATAAATTGTAAGATTTAAATTAAGTTATTTCGAATAAATAATACGCTATGAGTGTTGGATGTCTTTTATTTTTTTTAAATGTATTAACGACCTTTCGCATTAGTTCGTTTCATACTTTTTTTCCCCCGGATTTACAGGTCAAAATTATTTGAGATGTCAATAACACCATGATTTACGAGTTTTTATATTATCATTATTTAATATACTTATACATGTTGAGACAAAAGTACAATACTACATTATGTTAAGTATTATAATACCGTATAGTTGTCCATTTCGTTGAATTCGAGAACTGCGTGAATAATAATTTATTAAATTATAGTTAAATAACATATTATAATAAGTATTATATACATTAATATTTACACATACAGCAATGTACCTGAGTTTCGTGGTTCGTACTCACCTACAACTACGGACTTCGTACATTAGTTCTGCGATCTACTCACGAGCCGCAGAGCAGTCGTGATTCGAGGGGCGCCTAAACGCCCCACCGTTATTAGGGTCGTCTTAGGGACCATCAGCCAACAAGGTCCCTTGTCGATCTGAGAACATGGGGCTCGTACCAGTTGACACATCCCTACCAAAATCGCCTTGTTCGTGCCGAGACCTATCTATAACCTATGCCCATTTATGGTTATGGACAACATACGGTGTATGACTATTAGAGCTGCTATAACTTCGGAAGGACCGCCATTGTGTGCACCACGCGTCGTTCAGAGGGGTTATCAACATGCCCAACTGTCCGCCGCACCGACGAGTAGCCATTACTGGGAACTTTCACCTGAACTAGAATTTGTCCTTAACCAGATGAATTTCTCACGCAACAACCACCACGAAGCCAGAGAGCCTATGGCGGGGCCATGGTACCTGATTTTCCTCTGTTTAGCTCGGAACATCACCGGTTGGATTTTCGACTACAGGCGACGTAGACCGCATGGGCCATGTAAATCTTGCTGGATTCCATCGCACGTATCAACTTAACAGGATCCAAATGGGCTTCTCTCGGGACGAGAAGCTCGTCCGAGAGCAGTATCTCGCTAACCCCAGTTTTTATGTATTTAGAGAGTATCACTGGTCAGCCCGATATTTACATAATATACAGTCGTAGATAAATAAGTGATTTTTACGTAATATATTATTAATTATTGTATTACTTAATTATGTCTATTAATTAATATAATCGTTTCATAGTTTATATTTATCGCGCTAATTACGAACGAATTCTTATCTGTTTAAAAACACTTTACGACGGGAAAACGTAAAATGTGATAGAAAAAAAGAAAATTAATGATAATAATTTTAATAATAATAATAATAATAATAATGCCTTAACAAATGCAATCGATAATTTCCACCTGACATTCCGTGACGTGAAAATGAAAGTTGTAAATCACCACACTCTACAGTGTGTATACTGTATAGTGTATACACATGATTCCGTTGTTATCCAAAAATTCTATTAATTTTTGACATGATCGCACAGTTTGTTTGCGCACGCGACGAACGGAAATTGATATTAAAGTAAACAAACGTCAAACTGTATAGAATATAATCTTTTAATGCGATTCAAGTTCAGAATAATCGTTGCAGTTTTCAAAATACCTATAGACAATTCTAATATTTGTCTTAACCAACAATAAAACAAAGTTAACCACGTTTAGTCATCAATGAAATCAACACTCGTGTATGCGAGTGAGACGAAAACTATTGATGAAAGTTTACCCTATAATATATCGTATTAATCCTGAAAAACCATATAACATTTCGATAGGTATTAAAACGATGCAGGCAATCGTATTTATAACTTATATTCTGATTGAAATAAATGACTGATGTGATATCTGTCGAAGTAAATCGATGATTTGAATTATCTACACTCGCATGGCTAAAATCTAATTTCGATCTCGTTCTACTGCAGTGGCCACCAATTGAACTTAAGCTAGGTACTCGTATTTAATTTCTTCAAACGTTAAGACGATCACGCAAAGAAGTACTATAGTTTTCCTTATACATTTTGTACCTCAAGCAATAAATTCCAAGTTAAAAGGATTATTATTCGTCGATCTTGAAACCATTAAAATGTAAGAGGTATTTTCATTGAGAATCGCATTATTCTTCGGAGGGTGTAAAGATTTATGTACAAAGTGATGAACCGGTGATAAATACAGGGACTTTTTACTTCACTTAAGATAAAATGATAGTAATTTCAATAATATCATGTTGATTTAAATAGTATGTGCACATTTTTTCGATTAGGTTTATTATTTATTTAGCTTTAAGAAGAAAGTCGGTAGGCACCTAGGCATTGTATAAAATATTGTTCGTTAACGACGAGTTCATCATTATTAAAACTGAAAACATACAAAATATAAACACTGAACTAAATAAAATTGGTTACACGTAGTTTTCATTGTAACAATTGATGTGCAATTAACATCTTATTATTTTATTTTTATTCACTGTAAGGTTTCATTCTGGTTAGAATTTTAATTTTACATTGTTCCGATTCAAATTGTATAAAAAAAAATCACTGATTTGTCCATGAAACTGTATTAACATTAACGGTATTTCTTGTGGTTTTTTCCTTCTTTTCTTGTTCTTATCTTTCTTGTTTCTCTCTCAAGTCATAGATTGAATGTATTCTATTAATCTTTCCTCATGCCAAGTGTTACTAATGGCCAACGGGTGATATATTAATCCTGAATCTACCGGCTATTATTACTTACTTCTCAGATACTTATTGTGCTCTTTGTATATATTGTATGTTTGAATGTTTCTTATAACAATAAAAAAAAATATATATATATTGTCGAATATTCGAAAAGAAAACTAAGAGTTTCAACGTATCCAAAACAAAATCACTATTAATGATAATAGAAGAGAAATATCTAGTGTTCTTACTTCTTACATTAGTAATTAGTAAACAATATTTCTATATAGCCGTAAGACGACATAATAAGATTATAGTTTATAAGTGAAAACTTTGATAACGACAATTTGATTTATGTAGACAGCTACATTGTAATTTAAGAAATTTTAATTTTATATTAAATAGCTTATTTAGTAGATATGCACGAAAACAAATAGCTTTAATACCTAGAATTTAAATTTGAAAAGCTGATTAACATTGTACTCATAAAATTAATTCTATAACATTGTACCTATTTTATGTATTTTTTGAAAAAAGGGCCTCGCCCGTATATCTTAATAAAATAAAATAAAATAAAAATAAAATATTCTTTTATTATATAATATCTAAATAAAATACCGCCAAAATTATAGTTTATTTTCTCCGATCAACATTCTGCTCATATATTATACTCCAGTTAATTGAATAAAACATATGATTTCTTGATTCTACAATGAACAACATTGTTATAAATCTTTAATGGACGCATACTGTAAGTAATATGTATTTAGATTTTTGTATTCTTACAATATCAGTTGGGTGTATGTAATAATTATTACAAGTCCAATTTTAGGCGTATACTAATACAATTAATAAATAAAAAATGAGAGGAATGCACACGCGATGTTTCAAATTAAATGATGTAAATTCGAGTGACTTAACAATCAGTTGTTTCATAACGGGACCGAATAATCGGATTCAAAGTCATGGTACAATTTAGTGAGGGACGCTATACGCAAGGACCCTTAACGCATCCAAACTAATATTGTCACTGAAGCTCTTTCGGAATAGTTTCGCTATCGTAACTGTTATTTCGCTATTGATGTTTTATATGATATACATTTTTTTTTTTCCCCATCGTTTGGTACTCCAATTGCACCACTACACATCTGTACTCGTATGATACGCGTCGTATAACACATATTATAGGATACAATTAACGCAAAGTGCTGCAACATCAGTGTTGAATTCAATCCTGTCAAAACATCCCATTCCTCCCGTACAATGGCGCGTGGGCACGAAAGATATTATAATAACAACATATTTAACCGAACCGTCGCGGTCGTCGTGGACGAAGTCGGTATGCATACGAATAAGTGCAAAATATGAAATCCATATTACACGACTAAAATATATACAACCAGCGACATTGCGACATATCACAGTAAAGACAGTAGTCGTGATAATTTCACAGTCAGACTGGACAATTCAATGCAGTATTTATTTAAAAATAATATCTTGTGCGCGCGTGCAATCTCTTATAGAGTGTACAGTGTACACGTTCAATATAAGGAGTCTCCTGATGCGTATTTCCGAACCAATTGATACGAGTTATAATTTACTGGTCAATTTATAATGCGTTATTAATTTGACATTATATAATAATGAACATTTCTTTTAACGAGCTCAATCACGCAGGAGGTGAGGTTTACGATAAAAAATGTTTGATGGTTGGTATATAGGTACATTTAAGAAAAAAGCTCCACTTGTATAAAACATGACGTTTCGGAACAGATAAAAAACAATACGAGTACATTTAAGAATCCAGTTATGTTTAAAATACGCATGAATATTTTACAATTTAACAATTATATTACTATTTGTAACAATTGGATTATAGAATTATAAATAGTTTATTTGAGCGTATAATTTAAAAACTTTTATAGAACACGAGAAATAAATTATACGAAGATGTCGAAAAACTTTTTCTTTATGGATACTAATATTTATAACGCTTTTCCCGGAATTGTAAACGAATGTGTCACAACCTCATAACTGTACCGTATTTCTGTGTTACATTGTGCTCAGAGACACAAAAGAACTTATTATATTTTCTCGCTTTTCAAAAATAATTGAAGCTTAAGACTACTATGTGATTATAACGAAGTTATTTGTTCGATTTGAGTTATCATAGGAACCTACCAAATCATTAATCAAACAATGAAGTATTTTAATTTGATTTAAATTCATAAAATTATGCGCACATATAATTACTAGTTTCACAATAAAAAAAATGTAATTTTTAATGGAAAAAAGGCGAAACTCCTAGGTGAGATGAGACTCCATGGTTGTGTGAGACACAGCTAATGATGGGTGAATGATATTATTGTACTGGTTTTTTAAATTTGAAACTAATGTATCATTGTTCATTGCTTTCGAAAGAACGATTTTGAGTAAAAAAGGTGGGGTGTATTAGTCTTATATTTTCAAGAATAGTCAATATTCATATAGTAATAAACCAAATTTTTTTATGAAGAAAACTTTTAATATTGTAAATAATTAAAAAAAAAAAATAATTTTTTGAAAAATTATTAAATGTTTATTAAATGCTATTATAAGTATTCAGTAAATGTTCCGAATCGCTATGACTTTGGTCATGAGTCATGAATTATGACATAAAGTATAAGGCTTATCGTACTCGTAATTTAAAGTAGTAGACACCCCATGTTCCATCCTTTCGAAGAATGCCGCGCAGCCTATTTGGTGGGTACGTCACCCTATTCACTGTACACCCGACTTGAAAAATTAAGAAAAAATTCTATTCCATCAATAAAACCACGTGGAAATGCGAATTTATTATCTAATTTGTATAGATTATTTAAATAAAATAAAATAAATTTAAATCAATTATTTATTTATTTAAATCAATTTATGTATAGAAATATTCCCGAAGTACTATTATTTCCCTGACATTGTTCAGAGGTATCTACTGGGAAAATTAGTTTGTCGGCGAACTGAAAGGCCCAACCTCAGTACCGCAGACCAACAACGCCGGTGGAGATGGTGACAACTGCAGATTTTGCTCGCGTGAAATAACTTTAACTTACGCGTTTATGGCCGTGGTATACAGTATAGGCGCGGTAATATCGGTGGTATTTTATTTTTACGGCGCCGTTGACCACAAGGGCCGTCGCCGGCAAGTGCAATAGTATAATACAATACATTATAATATGAAGTAATGGGGTTGTCGTCGAGCGAACAACGATAATGACAGACGTGAAGTGAACGCTGGCTGCGCGGAAGGGGTTGCTGGCCGGTTAGGGAAGTGCCGAGGCACTAGAGGGGAAATAAGGAGTCGCGTGATTTCCGACGACGCGGTCATTTGTCAACGTAGGTACCTGTGCAAGGGTATTTACTGCGCGAGGGTCGTCGCATGTAATATTCGTGTTTTGGTTCGCTATATATATAGGTACAAACGACACGTCTGTTTTGTCACCAAAAACGCGTTTCAAGGATCGATGACGGGGTGGTTGTTTTTTCTACTTTTCGTCGCACCATCCCCTCACTCCCCATAATCTTGAAACTCTTTGCGTTATTTATACATTATTACCGTCCGCGATGCATGCGCGTCTGCGCACAGTGCGATGTGTGGCGATATCGCATTTCGTATTGAAATTATTCCGTCTCGGGTTCTCTACTTGGTCATGTACATGGGTAGCTGCAGCTGATGGTGGTGATTTGTATTTAATATTTTCACACATGAAACAAAATACACTGGCAAGCACGACGGTTCTCTATATACGCACTTTTAAGGGTTGTTGTTTAATCGTCTTACGATACTATTATTTTGTATATAGGTACATTACGCTAATAATACACTTACGATAAAACGCGGTTTATTTTAACCTTTGCCTTTATTATTTACCGTTTACGATTTGTTTTTAAAAAATATATTAAATTTTTTTAGTAATCTCGTGTTTTCACTAAAGTGGTTATTATTAGTATAACATGTAGAATATTATTTTTAATATTATTAAAAAATATTTTCAGTTTTTTTTTTATTAACTTAAATTACAAAAAGCTAAAAAGAAGGGGGATAGTATATGCTAAGAGCTTTGTTTACTTTTAAATAATTATGATTTTATAACTATACTAAATTTTCCGTTTTAATTTTTTGTTGGAGTAACACCAATTTCCACACATATAAATTCTATAGATCTAAAATGAAGTTGGATGAACTCCAGAGCAATTTACATTATTATTATACCCTCTTCAAATTTCAAATGTGATTTGACTAAAATATTTATAGGTATCTACGAATGCTATTATTATTAACCATTAGGTAAATCTCGTTTTACAACGTGTGACAAATCTTCTATTATATTATAGTTAAAATAGACTGAATAAAAATGAGATTATGAGTCACATAATAAATATACATATTTAGTAATGGTTGTTAATATATACCGTTTTTGATGGTTACTTTATGTTTTATTCAGCGAATTTTCACACGGAATATTCTTTAGGCAAAAAACGCTTTCAGCTCTTTTAATTATCGTAATAGTATATTACGATAGTAATATAGTAATAGTATAGCTTTGTATGCACGTCATCATGGGAATATGTGGATTTATGATTTTAATCGTACTTTTAATTGTACTTTATATCTATAATAATACCCGCAGGATTCAATACGATTCGATATGACAGTCTAGACTCTAGAGCAGTGGTTTTCAACCTTTTTTGGATCGCGATCCACCTTTTTTATTTTTTTGTAGTGTGACCCCCTTCAAAAAAAAAATTTTGTTTTATTCATCAAAATTTGATTTAATTACTGATAAAACATTTATATGGTGTACGATTTTGATTAATTTCCACTTAAAAATTTAATTAATTTATAATATGTACAACATTATTTTAAAACAAGCATAAAATATCTATAAAATATTGCTATATAAAACAAAATGGAAAATTAACTTTAATTTATTTTTAAATAAAGTGGAAAAATCTTTTCGTCTATTGTTTTTGGCGACCCACAAACCTATGATTTTAGACCCCCAGGTTGAAAGCCACTGCTCTAGAGTCTACGCAATCGATAAATAACACTATATATTATCCATGTATCGTAGCGTGATTAGCAGCCCAACCTTTCTTATTATTTTTTCTGATGATTATTTTGAAAAATTCGTATTTATCTGTCTTATTGTTCCTATATTTGATTGGCTCTTATTGCCAGAAACGATTATATGATTATTATACAAATATTGACCCAGCCTTTGCATTGTCGTTTAAAGTTGTTGTTCGTTTATAAAAGCAGTGGCAGTAGAATATAATCTATAGTATATACATAGAATATAGTTGGGAATAATGAGCATAATTCACCAGTATTCTATTGTAAGGGTTTGAATGTTATTTTTTTTTAATTTTAATTTATCTTTTCTTCTACTGATTACTGAATGCGCTAAGAGAAAATTCAATAAAAGTCCATCAGTATATATTGTTATATTATGCGTCCTAACTCCTATGGGATGTAATAAAGAAACCAAGTGTTTGCTCGTGTTTATTGTTTATATACAACCGACAATCGGTAAAGTTTTGTTGTATACATTTAGTCTCGATCGAAGGAGACTGTCAACGCAATATTATGTTGTTTCCGTTAATCGCATACAGGCATTGTAAAAATCTTCGCTTTTTTCGTACATAGTGGCCGTGTGGTTCGGACCAGGGTAACAAAACCTTAAACTATGTAAACTATCAAAGAAGTCACTAATAACATTATCCAACACCGCGCGTACAGGGTGATGAGAATTCCAAGTTCCCACGGTCTTCTGACCGGAATTATATACATATAAAGATATTATTTTCTGTGTTTTCACATACAATTTTTAACGTGCAATTCTGATAACCCTGAATAGTGATACATTGAGATTTTACTTTTTTAACAAAGCATTAAGAATTCTAATAAATTCTAAATTATATTATACTGCAGTTTAAATGTTAACAATTTGCTTGGAAATAAAAATGTCTAAAAAAAACTTAGAGTGTCATTATAAACTATTGTAATTTGTACTGTATTTTATATTAATCGAATTCTACTCTCTATCTAGTTATAATGGCCATCTAGCCATTAAATAACTAAATAAGGAATTCCAAGAGCGGTTATGTAGCCGTTTCGTATGTAGGTATACGTGTTTAATAGAGAAAAACAAATGCTGCGTAGCAATTCTCTTTAAAATATTACAAAACATGTACTTTATGTTATTTTTAAATTTCCCGTGTTTTCACATCGTATTTCGAAGACAGAAAGAAATACCTATACTGAATTTAATTTTAAACTTTAAATTTTCTTTAAATAACGTGAATATTACTTTTTAAATAAAATAAATCTTATTGATAATAAAAAAAATAATCCACAGTATAAATGTAGTTTTACAAACAATGTAAGTTTTTCTTGGACTCGTAATTTAATATAGATTATAATTTTATAAAATTACGAGTCCAAGAAAAATCGGTTATTTGAACATCAAAATAGGACATAAATTAAAGTGTAAAAGCTTTTAATTTCATTTAACTCGAATTTTACGGATTAAAAATTATTATAAAATATGAAGCTTCTCGTATTATACCATGAAAACTCTCATCCTAAATTATACTCGCTTGTATTTTTCAACAAAATTATACATACAAGTTTTCCATATTAATCGTTCCATGCTTAAAAACACACCTTATCATCATAAAAACGAACAAATTGTTTATTTTTTTAATAGATAAAATAAAATCATATCAGATTCTATAACTATACCAATTATTATAATATACTCGTATTCTAAATTCGTGAAAAATCTTTACTCATCTGCGACAGATGTTCACTACACAATTTTAACGAGCGCGTATTAGTAGCACGCAAAGAAATACAAAATTAACCACGAATTCAATAAGTTAAAAGGATTTGTATAAAACAAACATGAAAACAGTACGAGTAATTCATTAATTTAGTTTCAAGTAACTTTAATCTTAAGATCCGACTCGCGATATCTGCACCGCATAAACATATCTTACTTTGAACTTTTCTTATTGTGTACATTGCAATTTCTTAATATATTTTGTTTTGTACAACCTCTATTAGAATACGATTCAGAAATATTTTACCATTTAGTTTACCATTTAAAACTGTAAAACGAGATCGAGATGTAAAATTAATATTACGTATAGTTCAATAAAAAAATTCAACCACAAATATCTGTAAATAAATATGAACGGTAAAATTGTATATATGAATATATTCAGCGAGAGTAGGTAAGGAATACAATTTCTTGCACTTTGTGGAGATCAATTATATTTATTTATTTTCTTTTTTTAAACTTTTTCGTTTACATGTTATTTAGTATTTTTATTAAGAATTTTCTATCTACAGTTTCCTTATATACTATATTCACTTGTATAATTCTGTTTCTTTTTAATTATTTCATTTGTTTGGTAATCTCCGGTCCTAGGCTCTCCCGTAGCCACCCGAAGCATTGCCTCACGGCGGTTCCAGATGGCGAGTGTATTGCCGATATATATATATATAAAAAAAGGCTCTCCTGTAGTTGGTCGGGTATATTGTTCTTCTTTGCAATAATTAATACTGTATATATCATGCAAACCGTAATTATTACTGATACTCTAAACCGTAGCATATCATATAAAATATGTAAAATGTATTTTATAATAGGAAAATATTCGTGAAACATAGCGTCCGATTTCCAGCGTCTAAACGAAATTGAAATCTAATACACTTATGATATTATATAAACGTATATAAGCAACAACGAAGTAAATATTAACAGATACCCATACGTTATCTTGTGTTTCTTTTAATCGCTATAAAAACCATACAAACTTACCCGGTGTGAACGCAATGGGTAGGGGTTCAACCACCTCCACAACTCGAAATTTTTTCTCGCTCGTCCATGACACTTTACATGTTTTCTCGAAAGATAATTTATCAAAAAGCATAAGATTGTAAAATTTCTGAAATATGCTTATCACGGTCTATATTTTAAAAAATACTAATTAGTCGACTTTTCATGTTTCATATAATATATTATTTTGATAGAAGCACGCCTAATGTATATTGGTTTTCAATGATATGTCATTTATCGCTTGATAAATAACTTTATTGTTATGGCCCATGTATTTCGCCAGGAGAATTCCTAAATCATCCATATAACGACTACAGAGATATTATTTTATTTCCCTATTATTTGATTCTTACTCGGAGGATTTCTCAGCGGGGTAGCATATTATTATCCTTTCTTTCTTCAATATTTGTGCCATTAACCCTACACTAAAATCTGGTGATTCTTCCATTACTGAAAACCGTAGGCTCATCACTTACTTATATACCGAACTTAGCGAAATTATTTGGACCTCTGGTTATATGTAGGTAGTAAATATAGTATTATATAAGAACTGAAAATATATTGTTTTCACTTTTAATCTAAGAATAACAAGTCTATATGTGGCCCCGTTATTAAATTGAACTTAAGTCGTTGTACATTTTTCTGTATAATAAATTTGCCAAGATAAATTATAGGTAAGACCAAAACAAGTAATGATTTCAATATTTTTTTATTGAAATAAAATCAGTACGAGCAATTTGTTTCTATAATTCCACATATTTTCAACAAATTGTAAAATATATTAAATTATATAATTTTTTTAAAAGTAATATTTTCAATAATCTCCGTAAAAGTTAAATTTTTTAAAACAGTTTTCGAATGAACTTTATAGCTTTTAAATACTAAAAGATGGACCGTTTAAACTTTGATGAATGAGTGTATATAAACTAAAATCTTAAATAAATCCTACAAAGTTTTAATTTATTATAATTTATCTTCTAAGTTATGCCTATAGTTATTGCAGATAACCCTAGAACGTTTTCAAATACATACTTAATTTTTTATACGTGTTAAATTATGATGGGTTAAAATAATGTAATACTATTATACTGAAATATTAAAACATTTTTTTTTAGCACTTAGTTATTAGTTGTAGTATTTACTGGCAATAAATTAATTATTGAACTGAATTTTTTAATTTTGAAAATAAAGAAAAAATATGATTAATTATTATTATTATTTTGTTGTCGCATAAGAAAACTTAACCTATTTCATTTTTAAAAGAAGATGCGGTTCCATCCATCCCTGTAAGCCGATATTTATAATATTTCGATAAAAAAAAATAAAAAAAATAATGATCGTTTATAATGCAAGACTGATGGGAACAATAAAAACATAAAATAGGTACTTTAAATTAAAAACGCAGTATAATTTATACAAACTGAAAGCGTTAACAATGCTTACTAACCACCTGAGGTACCGGCCGAAACGAAGTACTTATATATTATTTACTCACATAATTTTTAACACTGTGAAGTATCCATTTTTTTCTCGTCAGTATTTTAGTATTATAAATTAGCAACTAGCTCATAAAATATTGAACAATCATTATCAATTATTATTTCATAACCAAAAAAAAAGTCATCTCAAATGCAAACGCGTTTATAGCAATAGTTGTATTGATATTAATTAAAACAAAAACTTTCTATAAGAATATATAAATATGAATGGTGCTTTGATATAGTTATACTTATATGAATACGGTGGTAGTTAAAAAAAGTACTTAATAAAGTTTCACAACAAAAGTTAGCCTTCTTATAATTAATACATTTTAATTTCGTACTGGAAATTATATTACTTTGATATAACATCGTAACTTGTGTTATGCTCGTATGTACGCAGATGAAGAGTAGTAAACACATTTTGTTTATTTCAGTTATTATCGCTAAAATAAACAATGACTTAATAATAATTATTATTAATATGTTTCTTTTTACATCGCTAGTATAACTTTTATTTTTTTGAAGGATTTAGCTTTTTTTTTAGGGATGTATGGAAATTGCATGTAGGCACCTTCACGGTTTTCTTTCAATGAAACATTTTCTATAACCAACTGATATTTTGAAGATAAATTCGTTTATTACCTACATCACTGGATATATAAAATATATTATAACATTGTATTTTAACCAAACATTTGGTTTTAACGTTCTGATAAAATATTTAACTGAAAAATAAACACTAATTATTACAAATTTCAATACTGTGGGTCCTCGATACGGTTCGAAAGAAAATTGATTCACTTTGAAAACATTGTAATAACACTAATGACGAATCAATAAATCGAAAACACGAGACAATTTTTAATTATCACTTTAAAATTCGATTTGTTGAAAATCTTTTGTAGGTACATAACTCATAAATCTCCTAAGTTTAATATTTTAGGCCAAGGATTTCCAAACTTTTTAATTCGAAGGCCAACTAAAATATCAAAAACTGTCCTAAAGGCCAAAAGTGTTATTAACACATATAATTTTTAATTTTATAAATATATATATATAGTAAATACTTATAAATATTTTATTAGACAATTCTTATATTAAACTTGTATTAATTATAATAACAGTCTTTTAGCAATTGCCAATAACCCCTTCCTCTCTAGTACTCTCCCGTTATTTTAAAAGCTTGTCTGTTGTCCCTCAAAATCAGGTCTTTCATAATTTCCTTTATATGGATTTCCAGTCAATGGCAATGAGCACGCTGAATCTTTATCAGGCTCCACCACCAAACACTCTCACTCGGGTCCTCTGAGAACCGTGCTATATCATGCATGGTGTATACAACTTAAATAAGTCTCAAGAATTTTACCTGGAATTTGTGACGTATTGTTGGCGTTATACTCCGTACCATCAAATGTATCCTAAAAAACAATTTTGTTAACAATTATAATGTATTGTGAATAATATTATTTTTAACAAGATTTAAACCATACCACTGTCATGTTTGAAACGGAATTTGCTTTTTGTAAATCGACCTGTATATTCCGCCTTTTCTGGCTGTGTATTCGATGGATTGCTCTCAGCCATAGTTCTCTGAAACACAAGGAGGCAATTATGACTATTATTACAGACGATAATAAGTGCAATCGTATAGAAGTATAGTATAAAAAAAAACAATGGAATTATCAAGTATAATATATTGTAATAATTTGTTGTAATACTGATAAATGCAATTTTTTTTCATTTGTTTTTAAATAATACATCTTACAAGTAATATCAGAAGAAATATACACAATTGATATCATCATAATAATATGTTTTTCTCTATTGAATATTCTAAATATACTCAAAACACAAACTTCAAAATAGTATACTGACGATAACCATGGTTTTCCAGAACATATGAAGTTCAAGCGAAACCAAGCCAAATGGCAAAACAATAAAGATGGTACCTACATTATAGTATTTCCATAACTGTAAGCACATAAGTAAGCTTTTTTTCTTTGTTCTATCTTTTAAATAAAATATAAGAATTTCGGGCTTTATATTTGCATCTTCAGACTGTTTTTTGCTATCAAAAGTAAGACCTATCAGAAAAGTTATTATTTTAAAAGTCCTGTAGAACTACTGCTGGGATACAAATTGGAAGAATCGTATGCCGTATCGATCTCACCAACAATTTCGTTACATTCAAATAATATGAGTGTGTCACGGAAAAAAAACTTTTTAAATTCGGGTTTAAGAATTTTTTATTAAGTTTTGATTTTGATTTTATCCATATCGCTTTTATTAGTTGACATTTATTTTTTTTTCTTCCTCGTGGCTATCACCAACGTATGCTTAAAGTCATTCGTGCACAACCATACACCTGTAATTAAAATAAATGTATACCACTTTAAAATGTAAAAAGGATAACAAACAAACAGCAGTATAATACAAAACATAATTTGCTCGCCTGAAATGTATAAATAATAAAATATGTTAACATCAACAACCTTTAATACATTAATCAATACTGTCTCTGTTGGTTTGATTATCAAAAATATAAATTTATACAGAGAAATGTCATGATTAAAGACAATATAATGGGACAGAAACCATGGAATAAATGAATATTTTCTTTGGAATTATAAATTTATTTAATCCAATGACTTAAGGTTGTTTACTTCACGGCAGTAAAATATTCTTGCATGATTTAGTTTGGTACAGTCAACTGTTTCCCAATCTTTTTACTACTTATATTTTGTACATTAAATCGAATTGATGTTATATGGTAATATTATGATCGTCTTAAGGTTCTTTTTTTATACACCCGTTAAATACAAACCGTTATTTGTTAATTCTAATTGTATGACGACGAAATATTCAATTGATTAATAATGATAATAGTGTAACGAAAAATAAACCAATGAGACACTTGGACTGCAAAGTGTTTGTTTTTCGCATCTAGTCAGTTGGACCATTGCATGATATTTTGTAAATATTACAAGGCAATGATATAAATCATATTGTTATATTATTCGAATATTTATGGAATACTAATAATTTTGTTGTCTTAAAATACTCACTATTGTTACTTGAAATATAAGCAACATATGTCCTTATATTACCATTATATTATACATATAATAATAATTTTGTACGATTTTTATTAAACTAATAAAATAAAAGTCCCAAGGTTATTACTTTTATTTTTTTCAGAAAATTTTGGTTTCGATATGACCAAATATTGATTACGAAATAATAAGGTACTTAATACTTATAATACTTTCTAATACAGCAATAAAAACTATTGTTGGACATATAAACTGATTCTCCTACACTCAGAATCGTTTTTCGAAAAATGGTACATTTATTTCAAATGTATAAGATCAATATTCACTTATATCAGTCATCCGTCATTGTACCTCATCCGATTCCTATATATCACCCAATACCCATGTAGTCCTGTACTCCGCCATTTATTTTGTTGGTTCGATATTATACCGTTTTTAGTACCAGCTTCGTCTTAATAATTATGCAAAGCAATCCGGAAGAATATGTAAAAAGAACAGAAAATAAGGAGACTAAGGTGATTGATGACATTGATGTCGTAGTTTTACTAACGGAGGGAAGATTTTTACTAACTCGTTGATGTGAAGGATTTAAAAGTCATCGCAAAGAATCTTATTTCGTTACAAACTTTAAAATGCACGAACGATTATTTAAAAAAATACCTACAAATTTTCTAAATGTTAAGTATTAATTATTGAAAAAAAAAGGGTAAACATTTATGTAAATAACTAATCTGTTTAAGGTATTAGTATACTATTTTTTTAAATCTTAATTTTATCATAAATACAATTGTATTACTTAATATAGTGAAATGATTTAAACAAAACAACCTACAGGTTATTATATTATTATATTCATACAGTTGTTGTCAAAAAATTAAAAATATCTATTTTTTAATTAAATACGTAATAATATATAAATAATAAATATATATAAATATACTTAGTTTAGTCGGATATTTTTATACAATTGTTAGTAACATAATGTATTCGAATTCAATGAACTTTAAAAATATTTTACGAGAAAACTTTATTAATTTCAGTTTAATAAACAGTAAATAAATATTAATGTAGACATTAATAAAGGGAGATTAATTTATTCATATTTTTAATTAATAATATTATTGAACGTAGTTATGTTTTTTTTTTAAGTTCGTATTTTCTAAGGTCACACGCTAGGTTGCATAATGTAACAGTTACTAGGTAATTCTTGGAAACGGAGAACAGTTAACGTAATGTTTTTGATCGAATTGCCTCAGAAAAACTGTAATGGCGGTGAAGAAGTTACAAGAATAATATTTATTTTTTCCATAAGTTCAACCCCTATTAAATATTACGTTATTTTAACTAATAACCGTGTCTAACAATCACCAAAATGACCAAGATAAAACGGCAGTTAAAATAGGTAGCTAATCATACAGAAAATGAATGATATACCCAATCTATGTATGATATACTTGCAACCTGTTAATTTGTCAACAAGTAAAAAATATACGAGAGACTGCAGCGTGTATGAAATCCGTAATTTATATCGATAGGGGGAAAAAAAAAGTTCAAAAAAACAACCAATTCGTTTATCTATTCCCATCACGATGTATCATAAAAACATACACTCCATAAAGACGTGTTTTACGATTTAGTACTTGTACATCAGTTACGGGTATAGGCATATATAACAATACGACTGGTCCGTTATTAATACTTTAAACGTCTATTATTAGGATCTATGTGATCTATGAATAGACACGCGTTCCGTACTTTCGAATTAAAATATATTCCATCCATACATCGTCTCGAGTAAACGGTTTTTATTTATACTCTCAAGGCTAACGGCGGTCTGGCCTAGGTATGATAATTTAATCACGTGGACGCGTTTTCACAGGTCAAACCGTTTCTCGCCGTTCGGTCGTAGGTAATACCTGTAACCGCCTATCGGTAATCATTGCAGACCCGGGGACCGCGGCGGTGAATATATTATTTGGAACCGATCGAAACGGTGCGGTGGTGATCGAAAACGACGACGATCGCGCGCTGTTCGAACCGTGGTTTCGGCGGTGGTATCCCTCGGTTACGTGTCGTTGGTAGATACTAAATAAATAGAGAACGGATTTTATTGTAGTATAAAAATTAATATATGTACCGATTTTTCTTAAAATATGGAATAAAAAATTCAAAATATGTAAATATCGAAAAAATATATTAGTATCGGAAATTACAAAAAAAATTTAGATTTAGTTAAATTTAGATTTAGTGGTTTCAGAACATAGTTTGCCGGTGATTACATTACCAAAATACCTGCCATCTGCATCTATTTATTGGTAATAAATATTTTTTATACGGTACATATTATATACACATATTATTATTGTCTGAAGGGCATCGTGATCATCCAAACCCGATGTAGTTACGTTTCGTTTTTATCGGCCCACACGGCTACACTACACGTATATGCTTTGAAATGATAAATATAAATTTTATTGTGCATTGAAAGGACGAATCAAACGCGGCCGTTCAGTGTGTCATCGAGTATCGATTTACCAAAACACATAAATTGAGGACTAGGGAAATGATGTACTAAAAACCTACAGTAAGGCATAAAAAATTTTGCAATAATGCAAAAAAAAAAATGGTTTTTAACCACGAGAATGCTACTAAAATTGAATTGAAAATGTATAATTTTATCTAAAAATTATTTTTGGTACCGAAAATTAATTACTTATTATTGAACAAATGTCCATTTGTTTAAACACATTTAAAACAAAATAATACTTAGAACAACTAAATACAATTTAATATTTACGTCTAATTATAAATTATTAAGTGTTTTATAGAACTATAGGTATGTGTTTAATGTATGAATTGATGTAAATACTTCATAACATATGTATTATTTAAAATATGTAATGTTTTTCACATTTTCACTAATATTTATTAATTTTTAAATATTTTTTTAATTCTTTGAAATAAACAAATGTTGAAATATGTGCTTTCATTTTTCAAGAATTCCGAATATGCACATAATTAACAAAACCAAAGTTTTAAAGCTAATAAGCAGACACTTAATTACCAAAAATGCATTAATTCACGAATATTATAAGGAAACGCAAAAAATGCAACAAAAAACTATTTACTTAAACCCTGTAGTTCATCATGTATGAATCGAATTTCATTTTTAATAAGCAATGTTTTGAAGTGTATGAAAAAAAATGCAAACACTACAAATTCCTAGATCTTCACATAATATTATTTGTTTTGTAAGTTTCGACATCGAGGTAAATTGGAGATAACTTACCCAGTCTGCGAAATCAACTCCCTTATACGAGAGCTGTAATACATTTGTTTTCGAGATTCTATTTTAATGTCAATTGAATAAGACACGGATTAGCTATGGATATATAGCAATATCATATTTCCCTTCAATGCGATTAATAATACGTTTAGCAGGGATTACGTTTCATGTACTACTCCGTTAAATAAGTTCGAAGGTCAAATCAACGTGAGTCCGCTATCTAAGATCTAATACAATTTTGATAAACCAATATTGTAGCAAGTGAACTACAAATTCGGCATAATATTATTACAGTATAATCAATAATCATTATTATTATTATTCTAATAATGCGCAACATGTACACAGTACACAACATCAAAGTGACTATTATTATACAACACAGTCTGCAGCCGTTACAATGTTAGTGAAACAACTACTTCAAAATATTACGGTACCTATGAAATTTGTTTCTCGATAATATTGCTTTTAATATCTTTTATGTTAGTCGCGAAAGTGCAAATAGCCAACACGCCGCGCAATGAACGAGTGTTGTATACTAGGGTTCTAGGTCAAAATTTATAAAAATAAATAGAAATATATAGTAAATCTGACTTTGGTACAAAATATTTCTTATAGAAATATCTCCCACGAAAATGTTTTAATATTTATTGTATACAAATATAAATTTGATAACAAGGCAAATCTCTCCGAATCGAGTTAAATAATTTGGATACTTAGTACAAATTGGTCTGGTGTAATATTGTGATTAGTTATTATTGGCTGTGTGATTATTTTCTAAACATTATTGCAGACACGTGAAAATCACTTCAGACATCGGTCTTATTACAAATGTACAAAAAAAAGTATTTATTCTCATATTTATAATAACGTTAGTGGTATTGAAATTAAAATATTCTCATGGGAGATATTTTTTAAAAAAGATATTTATTGTACCGTTGATATTTGTACATCGAAGACATTTTTAACAAGTTATTTTGTATCCCATACATTTTGTCGAAGATATTTTGACCGGGCCCCGTATATCAATACATACTATGTCAGCGGTAACCAATTAATATTTTTGGAGGGAAAAATTGGGAATTTTGAAAATTTTTAGGGGCCATTAAAACAGCCAAGCAAATATTTTTAACGTATCATATTATAATGCAAAAGTAACATAAATAAAAAATAAAATATTTAAAAAAATATAATACAAATTAATTATAATTATAAAATAAATAGAAAATTAGGTTTCAATTAGTGGGAAAAGTGGTGAGTAATTTAATCTTTCGTTTTTTATTATCGGTTTTTACTTTATTTTTCTTGTCTGTGAGTCGGATAAAATTTTTTTCGCGAGCCGCCATTTGGTGACCACTGTACTATACCATGTACGATTTTCGTTAGAAAAATAGTATGCAACGTGTAATATCTATTACTATAGTTTTCAAAACCATTTTTAAACACATTAGATTGCATGGCACTAAGCAATCGCGTTTTAACAAAAAAAAATAAAAAAATTACGATTATTTACTTTTGTCCTTTAATTATTATTTTTATGCAAGTGTTTTTTCGGAGTGTATAAACTTCAGTTTTTATAATCGCCAGCCATTGCTTGCTCTATATAGTATATAAATAAATAAATATCTTCAGCTGAACAAAATTAATCCATCACGACATTAATAACGCATTAGTTTACCCTTTTCGACCCTTGAAATACCTGTCACACGGAAATAAATTAATTGCCTTGAGATATAATAGTAGAAACCCATTGAGAATATCAAAAACAAAGAGCATTAATGCAAGCCGTTTAAAACATTTTATTTCAATTATTCAGACACTGATTTGTTTTAGCCAAAAATGCGATTAAAGTTTGATTATTTCACACATATTATAATACAATATCATTTCACGGAAGTTACTGATGCGGAGGAGACTAGGATACGTATGACATGTTTTAATGTTTTTGTTAAAAATTAGTGGTCAAATATATAATATTAATTGTACTAAGACACTATGTAGGCACATTTATAATATTATTCATTGGACAGATGTCTTTAAATAATAAATGGAAAAAAGTAACTTTAGAACAACAGCGCTTATAAGAGTGTAATAAACATTTTCTTATTGTGTTTACAAATCTTATAAACTAACTATATATTTATCGTATTGATATGGACTTCTATCATATACTTGGTAATTGGTATACACAAATTGTAACTAATCAAATACTACTTATACACAATCATATATTATGATAGTTATGGAAAATTACTACTGTAGCTCTAAATTATCGTCAAATATGTCAAAAAATATTATGCATTTAGAACCCCCAAAATATGCGCTCAAAATATTTTTTTTTTATTAATTACACGCATTTCTCATAAAACATTTTAAATGGTAAGGCAATGCCAGTTCAAACTTTTGGAATTTTGGATAATACTTAAAAATGTAGGAGTTAATTAAAAAATAACAATATGTAAAAAAAAAACCATAGATCGTCAGAGAAACACTGAACATTCTCGTTGGTTTAGACGGGGTTTCCTAACGAGGATCCGCGGATTGACTCTGCATTCTTTTCAAATAATTCAAAACTTGTATTTTAGTCAAAAAATAACTTAAAAAAAATTAGTTATTTATTTATGTGCTATAAGAATTGTGAAATTTTTTTAATAAAAATCAAAATTCTTAATAATAGCCAAAATCTAGAATTTTTTTTTTTTTATAATGAGGGGTTAGGGAAGTCGATGGCTATACATCTTTAAAGGGGTTTATTACCTAGAAAAGATTAAGAGCCCCTGGTTTAGAACCGTTTGATAACGCACCGTGCACTAATGCCTAATCATTCGTTGGCGAGTCCGCATATAATGTTATCGATAATTAGAGAATTTGAGCCGCGCCATGATTATATTATTATCGTTTTATCCATAGATTAAAATGCTCCTATAATTTGACCAGCATTTTTTTCATCCTTCAACACAAAATTATTGGGCTTTAGTCTATACCAAAACGCTAACAATCATGCATCACAGATAACCAACATATTAATATCATAAATATTATACAACAAATATCGACTGTTTTAATGTTTTCATTATAAAATCAAACAAAACACATCGATGGGGAAAATATTAAAAAAAATTATTAATCATAATTTTATAATATTTGCATAGAATCGAAAGTCCATAAAATATGCACAAAATAGTATGGAAATATAGCAACGAAAAAACCCGAAATACGTATTTAAATGCAAATGCTACAAATCCTCTGTCCCAATGATAACTGTAAAAATAAAAAAGTTAATTTAATAATAAACTAGCGATGGATATTAAAAGAAGAAGTATGTAGAATTTCTTTGGATATAATTATTTCAGTGTTAGAAGAGAAAATGTACCTATACTGCCTTACTACTGCAGAAAACAGTAAGCAGTAGGCAACTACAAAAATCCAATTTTCAGGAACACTAACTTTTGTGTTCTTAAAAATAATTTAAGATTTTAAATTTACATTTTGCCTGGAACAAGAAGAAATACATGGTAGAAATTCAAAATGATAATAATTTTGTAATGAACAAATTATTTTGGACAATTTTTACGTATAGTGGCGCAGTTACTGCGTTTCACTTTAACATTACCCAGTACCCACATCATATTATCATCGCGGTGACTGGTAAAATTATGAAACGCAGTATCATCAATCGAATATACCACATCTGCCATAATACTGCCAGTATTTACGGGGAATTGATGATAACAACAAAGTTGTTTCGTTACGAGAAAAAAATACAGAAAAAGCAGTTATATGTTTTGTTCCTAACGGTTAAAAGCAGTAACTACAGTGAACATACTGCTTTTTAATCGTAAGAATCGTTAATTACTGCGTTTTCCAATTGAACAATTTTTGTGCATGTTCGGCAGTTACGACATCTAAAAATTGAATGTTAAGCCGCTAGATATCTTATTAACGACATAAACGATATAACACCAAATTATGATTTTTTATATTTTTGAATTTATTGACACAGTTATAAGTAGCAGAGCAGTATAAATCAATAAAAAATACTGCTGCGCGATGACAGAATTGAGTTCAACAATGATTTGATAATTTAATGTCAATTTATAACTGAGTGAAATCACACTTTTTTCTTAGGAAAAGCAACACAAGAGAACGTAAGTAACTAAATAATGCCCAGTGATTTGTCAAAGCATTTCAATCCTATCGAAGTTGAATTCCAACCAATTAAATATAATAGGATATACGTCTTCGTGATGCATGACATGTTTTTAGGATAAGTTAGAATACAATGCAAAAGTCATAACTCAACAGCATTTTATATTTGTATTTGAGTAAAATATTCTCAATATTCCCAATATTGACATTTATACTGTGTTAACATTTTTTATCGAGTACAAATTTTAAAATGTACTTTATGCATCATTTTGATTTTTCTCGTTAAAATGTCCAAAATACACAAATATACTGTGTACGTATACCGATAGAACAAAGTTGAAACGATGTAAAATATCTTTGAATCTTTGATTTAAAAAAGTTTTAGAATGAATAATTAGTCTTCATGTTTAAAAAAACATTATTCTAAGAATTTGTTCCACTATGATGTGTTTTGAAGTAATCATCC
Organism: Periphyllus acericola; assembly: GCA_949715065.1. Taxonomy (NCBI): domain Eukaryota; kingdom Metazoa; phylum Arthropoda; class Insecta; order Hemiptera; family Aphididae; genus Periphyllus; species Periphyllus acericola. The sequence goes on along the minus strand of OX454265.1, from coordinate 4,591,521 downwards.
AAAATAATATGATATAATACAAAATTTCAAAATGATTTCAACTGTACTTTTACGGTTTTCGATAGATTGTTAAAATCTTCTAGAGAAGGACTTATACATCTAATAAGTTTCTAATGTGTTGTGTTTAAAACTTTAAAATCTAATTTACCTCCATGACGTTATATTATGGGAAAAGAATAGACTAAGACACATTTCCACTTGATAATGTAAGAAACAGAAAAGCGTATCGCTGAAAAAACTTGAAAGTTGAAACCATTAGCGCCCAACTAACATTAGGATCCTATCAAATAAGACCATCAAATTACGAAGTGTTCTATAGGTAGGTACATACAAGTTTACCTCGATTCATTTATTGTTTAAATATCTTATCTCATACCTGTAACTATTGGGAAATTTCCCGTTTTATTCATTTGAAAAAATTATTATTTGTTTTATTTATTATAATTTTTAAGGTATAATTATAGTGTTTTTGTTTTCGACGTAATTGGACTGACAAATGAGACTATTTCAATAGAAAAGAAATAAAAAAAATTTAAATAGTATTTAATATGATTTAGAGTCGAGTTATCACAACTCGATTCAATTTAATACATTAACAATATTAACTTTATACATGCATAAAAATATATTTTATATTTCGTACAAGCTGAATGCCCTTTTTCATTTCAACATTCAAATGTTTAGGTAATCTTGGGCAACATATTTTCATATAGATGTATAATGATTTAAAGTGACAAGTTATTTATATTTTCCACAGTTTGTACATAAGTGACAGTTATTGAAGAATTCTGAAAGATGGGTGTTCCTGTGGGAAAACGTTTTGCTCCTGAAATTGTTATTAAAGCTATAACTATGTAAAATTGAAAAAAAAATTACACCAAAAATATATCGTTTTGACCGAGTGTAAATGTACAATAATGTTGAGAAAATTGATATAAATTCGTTTTTACACATATGTGCTATTAATACATACATTAAAACCGCAAATCAAACATGACAGATAGAAAAATAACGACCATTTAGGTTTTATTGAATCAGTCCTATTACGATTCACGACCAATAAAAAAATAAACTATCAAAATAATATAAATAGACATTTTATAGATATTTGCAGAATGTATTGGTTAACTCTTTACTAGTATTCCTTATCCTGGTAAAGTGTTACTTATACTAGATTATTGTGATTATAATGAAAATAAAATAAATAAAATATTTTATAAAATATCTCATCAATGTGTCAGGAGGATTTAAAAATTATCTTATTTATAATAATTTTTTGCAATAGTCGTTACTCATTACATACCTTGTGGTATAACGTCTGACGCGTATAATTATACAAATACCTAACGCGTTTCTTATTTTCAATACTTACATTAACATTAAACTATAACTATAATGATAACTACGAAACTAAACATCGGCTTTATATATAACACTTTAAAATTTTCATAAAATTATTATTTTACAATTATTATAAAATGATTAATAATAAACCAAAAAAAGTTGATAAAATCACCTTTAATGAAGATTTATTTTCATCGGAAAATTTGCTGGATAACCATGAACCTACACAATACTACTCAAATAACAAATCTAGGTAGTTTAATGTTTATGCATGAAATACAATTTTTGATCAAACGCGTAAAAATGAATGCTTTACAACGTTTTCAATAGTATTATTTTTTTATTTAAAACCATTTAAAATCCGGGGAAATTATTATAAGAATTAGTTGAAATTAAAAAGGTAGACGACTTTTTTTAGTAAATACTTGCTTTACTTCAGTTTTCAATTTTATTGTACAGCAATATGTTAAACAATTTAAACTTTAGGTTTGATGATCATGCAACAAGATTTTATAAAAAAAAATAATTAGTTTAGTTAATAAAAGTCTTAAATAATTAATGTAAAATAAATTGTGTCACCCTGATAATTAGTGTTTTCAAACAAAGCATTAAATGAAAATATAAACTTTGATGTTTTAGTTAACATAAATTTAAAAAAATATACAAATGCTACTTTTGCAGTTTTAAGAACGGTTTGCTCTATTTAATTGAAATATATGGATTGAAAATATTAAAACATAAGTTACGATTAAAAGGATTTATTAATTTATGAAATTTGGTCTTATAACTGGATAAATTATTCAAAATAAATACATGCAATCAATAAAAAGTACAAAATATGGTATTTATATTAATATTATATTAACTAATATAAGAATTTAAACAATAACGAACAATTATAACAAGCAGGAATAATATTTAAGTCATCACTTTATGAATTTCATATAGAGGTTAAAATATAGATGTCGAGTAAGACATTCAAATTTCACGAAATTTTGCAAAACCAAAAAAATTAACAAAAGAAAAAATAACAAAATAACTAACCATTAAGCTCGATGTTAAACGCCATAAGAATGCATTGTTTTTCCTTCGTGGGAACATAAATATGGTCCCGGAGAAACAAAAAACATTTTTAATACTGTTAAACATTTTAGTTTAGAAATCGACGTCGATCGAGGCCTGGGGTTAACGTATAGATTCTTATATCGTACGAGGTAGCGGAGCTTCGTAATCGAAATACTTGCAGTCGAGGGAGTAGAAACAGTGGCGGGCATCAAACTGGACCAATCGAAACTACGACTGATAAATTGTCTTGGATTTATTTAGGCCGGATTAGACTTGCCGGAAAACATCGATCGCAAAGTAAAGATTGCGCAACGACCACGAGACATCGGACAAGTCATGTGAGGACTTAAGTCTGTCGGGAACGATCATTATGAAAAAGAAAAGACTCTCTCACCGGACAATGCCGGACTTATAGTATGCTTGCGTTTCTTCCTTATTCCAAATAATTTAATAATAATTTAACGGATAATTATTAATTATTATAAACCCATTTGTAATTAAACGTATGCAATTAATATAAAATTTTAAAGTGATAATATTTTCGTTCAATCATCGTATTTTAACCGCCCACAGTGTCCGTTAAGAACCAATCAAGACGTTTAAACGTCGTACAACATTATACGAAACTTTCTAACCGATCAGAGAATGATAACTTTCTACTCGCAACGCTGACTTGACTGTGAGAGTCACAATGACTTGGAATAGTAAGTTGGGGCGTTCCTATATTAAATCAATGATACTTAACTGTATTGTATCCGCTATGGATAAGGAGCTATTAATAATTGTAGAACTGTATAGATCTCACTTGTTATTCTTAAGTTAACAGACTTAAGGTACAAATAATTGTTTTGATTTGTATAGTCGAGTTTCGGTGTTTATTAGTTTTTCACGGGAAAACAAGTACAAATATTATAAAATAAAATCGATTGTGAACGAATTATTTCTAACGAATGATAATTAACTATACGAAAATGAATTAAACTTAACATAAGAACGAACTTAATTTAAAATTCCCCAGGTGTTATTCGAAACGATTCCTAACCAAAACATTTTAGTATCAGTTTACTATTTTTCCGGTTGGAGATATTTTTTTGGAAACGCTTGGGAACACAATAATTCGTAAACATATACATGTATATACCGAATTCATTCCCTATGAAAAAAATTTCCAAGAAGTGCAGTCGATATTTCACTCAGTTTACCGTCCGAGTTAGAGCATTAAAATATATCCGTATAAAACAATCATCAATCATGATGATAAAACACTCACCACGCGCGCACACACACTCGTACGCACGCACACGTATACATTTCAATTTTTTTCTTCTTTTCCACGCTTCGCGATAACGTACATTAGTGGAGGCACTGAGGCATACACATGCGATATACGATCTCTGAGGTGCACACAGATTTATTTAAGAACTAGATGGCCGACTGTTTTTTTAGGAATGATACCGATAGCCGTATTGAACTTGCAGAGCAGAGCATCTTTAGAGCAGATGAGGTTCCGAACATTTCTTGACTAGAGCACCCTAAAATGCTTTCTACAAGCCCGGAGGCACCCTGTTGTATGTATATACGTAGTTTATCATGCATTTATACACTAAATTTTATAACTTCGGTTTTCTTAAGTTCTAAGTGTAATCAAACATATTATACACGCATAATTGTTATAGTTTAAAAAACAATTGAAATATTTTTAATGTTACCTTATTACAAAATATAACTAAAAATAATTAAATACGTTTAACGAAACCATTTTAATGGATCATTATACAGTATAACCACACATTATATAAAACCAAGTAGGTTTTACATATTCTGTGTCATCACATAAAAATCTTAAACAAGCACGAAAAATCGTTTTTTTTTAAAACTGTGAAAAATTTGTACGATGTTAATATTTTAATTAATTTCATGGTAACCTCAATTCAATTTCATGGCACCCTGTTTGGGAACCTTTGGCTTAGAGTAATATTATAACTAGTAATACAGCACCAGTATTGGAATAGTTTATAAAAGTGTTACACAATTCGTTTGCTGGTGATATAAATTCAACATTAGGACGGTATAAAAACGATAAGTATTTGTGAACATTGTAGCCCCAATGACAAACGGCGCTACCCATAATAATTACCTATGCACGTCGGCTATCTGGTTATTGGAATAGATGAACTGTGGAAGTGCAACAATAGTAAATCGTTTGGTAAATCGTTTGGTAAATCGGTCTGAGCGGCAGCGCGGGTGAGCAAACGCGAGGGGTGAGAAAAATATCAGAAACCGTTCAACAACAACAAGTCGTTACTACGCACAATCGCGGGAAGTGAATGAAAACTTTCGCGATGAACAATATTTTTCGAACCCTGTTATTACTACCCACACCCCCTGTCCATATGCCGTCGTCAATGCTTTATATTATGCTACACCTCACGCCCTCGTCCACCGTCGCGTAGTATGTACTAGCGAATACATCGCGGACGGACATCACGCATTATATTTCTTAAGCCTTCCCTTTGTCGTCGCGGCAATAGCAGAGACAGTATATATATATATATATAATAGGCGTGCAAGGGGAGTTGATGTGATGGTATGTAGTACGTTTTTGTGATTTGGTTTTCACGAAAGGCCATCTCGTCTTCTTCTCGCGCGATCTACGTGACGTGAATTTTTATCGCCCACTCGGTTCTTAACGGCTATGCCGGAATTATAACGACGCTTTATAGAAGGAATATTGTTTTTTTTCTCCCCCCCCCCACCCCGTCATCTTGTCCTAACTGCGACGACGCGTTCACTTCTCCTCTCTGCAAGTCCGACGATATTATTATATGGTTTTTCGAGTGCTGTGCGCGCTGTTATATAGTAATGATATCCAAGACTGCAAGGTCAGACTATATAATTTACGTAAACAAGAACGATTTACGATTGCTATAACATAATATGTACGGTAATATTACGTGTGTACGGTGTACGCGCCTAGACCGAATTTCGTTCCGAATGAAACGAAAAACATCTTCTCAGGAAAAATATTATCACGCCCGTATATACCCGAACTATACATAACATTTATTAAAGTCTGTCGAAAATGTAAATTATGTTTGGCATTAATTAAATTTTTCCAATGACCAAGACCAGTACTTAAAATCTCAATACTGTGTATTAATGTTCTAGCGTCAAAAAAAAAAAAATAATTCAATACGTATTTGACGAATATTTTTAAAATTACCATATTTAATCGCAGGTTATAAATTAATTCGATTTTGTGGAAGATATATTTGATTTTCAAGCAATAAAAATGATTATGCAGCTTTATAAGTACCGATAAATAAAAGCTCATCACGATATTATTATTGTAAATGTATAACGTAAGATATTTAATTTTTTTTGTGTGAATAACTTTACATAGTCACATGCCTCAGTGCGTAAGAAAACATCATAATAATCTACGTTGTTCAGAAACAAAACCAATCGTTCCACGTTAGAGTGTTTTCACGTCCCAGTAATCAAATAAGAGTTCTAAAAGAAATCAATTAAAATTAATTAACCAATACAAAAGTTTTAGTATTTTACAAATATTGTATTTACAATGTATTTAACATAATTATAGTAAGTTGGTTACGAGTAAATACTTAGAAAAATTTGATCACGTAAAAGTAAAATTTTTTCCAGAAAATGCAACCTACGCGCACCTTTCAGCTGAGAAAGTAAAGTTACACTGATATTAATCGCTGGATTATATATAAATAATAATATTATAAAAATAAATAATTCTTAAGTACATAATATTATATTTTATTTTAGTCTTTTCGTTTTAAAAAACTAGCACACAAAGTGCAGCAGTACGCACTTGATATAAATATCGCGTATGTATTTGACTCTTTAATATGGCATATTATTGTAGCGCACAAAAGTATAAATTGTATACACGCAGCACATATTAATCATTGTTTTCTGGGTCGCGTTAAAATTCATTTCTTATATTTTTTCATGAATTAAATTTAAAATATTTCAACAGAGGTAATATGGCACATATAAGATTTGGAATTTAATTTCATAAAAACAATTACAATATATCATTCTATGTACGATAACAATATTATTTAGTATTATTTATTATTTATGTTTAGTTACCCCACACAATATACTAATGAACTACAACAGTGAAAGCGTATGTGATATTTTTAAGCAGTTGATGGACATTTGATGAATAGTGTATTTACTATTTATATTCTTGACCAAAATAAATGAGAACTATAGTATTATCCTATAATTAAAACATGTTAAATGATTATTTACTTAAAATTCCATTGTAATACAAATGTATACTTACTATATTTATCTAAATATAGCATAAATACTATAAAGTAAATTTGAGCAATTAAACCGCATTGACAAATACAAGCGTGAAGATATATATATACGTGAAATCGTGTAAATATAACTACGTCATTAACGACTAAATTATGTTAAATTGACCGAAATGTACGTACTATTATATGCACTAACTATGATTAGAATTTAAAAAGGTTTGTGCTTAAACCTTAAACCTTAAACACACAAAGAAAATTAAAATATAAAACAATACGGGATAATTCTTGCGTATAGGTCAACTTTACACACGGTACTTGAGACATTTAAACGCTTATAGGGAAGTATACTACACACACACACATAAATAAATGTATGAAGATGTACGTAAAATACACTTAGGATGTCAAAAACAGACAATTTTTCTGGTCGGAAATCTTTATTGACTATCTATAAAACGCTGAGAACCAATGAATATTTTACGTTTATTGAAGCGGATAAAAAATTATAGCTTCTTGACAAACGATTGATGACATCTGTAAAATATACATCTTTAAATTCATAGGCAGTATTTTATAGGTGGGCGACGTTATTCGTAATCATGTACATCATGTTTTATTGAAATATTAAAGACTTGAAATTGGGACTGAATACTGATTAATAACTCAAATGAAAAACATACAAGATTTCTTGTTTTTTTCCCCTAAACCATTGAGCCGTCTATTTTTGCATGATGCGTCCGCACGAGAAAACCACACCTAAGTTCAATACGTGTCACAACGTGTTTTATTTACAGAACAGTTGCAATCTACAGCTATTTCCATTTTGATGTACTTCAAATAGATAAGTATACAATATTTGCAATTGAAATATTATATAATAAAATTACGTATGGTAACTATATCTCATCCGTACGTTCTATAAACATTATATATCTTTTAATATTAATAGAAAATAAAAACACTAAGGTAAAATATAAAAGTTATTAGAACAAAGGCAAAAACATAAAAGACAATCCAGTTTTAAGTTTTTTGTTTTAAGTACTTTTTTCTATACAGACGAATAAAAGAATTTACATTTGTATTAATTTGAAATAGAAAAATATGGTAATCAACGAAGTGTATTTGGATTTAAAAAAACCTTTGATACCATTCACGTAAACCCTATTGTTCTGACTGCACTATGCTCGATTGTCAGTTTAAGGTTAAGTTTAAAGATAATACAATGAACGGTTTGAAATTCAAAAACATTTTTTATAACAATTGTTTAATTTCAATTTTTTCGTGCATGAAGATAAGATGTATAAAATATAATATGTTATATATAATATAATCTATTATTGTAAGTCATATTTGTCTAATTTTTGAGCTGTATTAGTATTATTACTTAAAGCTATATAAAAAAAAAATAAAAAATCATATTATGAATTGTAAATCATTGCGTTCGGTAAAAATAATAATAAAAGTTAATTTTGGAGACATATTTTTCTACTTGGGAGTCTCGTGATAATCTTTAAATCTAAAACTTTAAAGAATAAAAATTAATTTTTATAATATATAAAGACCGTTTATATTTAAATTTAAAATAAAAATGGTATGGTAAAAATAATATGGTCATGTCGATAACGATAATTGTCATACATTTTAATTACACGCTAGTATGTGCTGCGCGGTTATCTTATTGTTTAGAAATGTTCAAAAGTATACCGATCCTGATTCGATGATATCGCTGTGGAACCCGGATATATTATATCAATAGTAAATATTCATTATAAATTATAATAATGCAACAATCAGCATTCGGTAAAAATTCGAACGCTATTATTATTAATTATTACTTGAATTATAAATAATGAACAGTATTGATTCAATGAACTTTAGTTCTAATGACGTATTTCAATAAAATACTAAAACTATTAACGAAGCACTTGTGCATTTTTAATTATCTTTTTTGTAAACTGATTTCTGAACACTGTCAGAAACTATAAATACGTATTTGTAAATTAATCAACCATACATCCTACTATAGGTCTTTTAAATTAAACTACGTCTGTTGTACATGACGTATATATAAAATGTATATACGAACGTGTGCACGGAAGCCAACGTTATTGTGCATGTGTACTTTCGTAAGTACGTTTTTAATCGAAAAAACCGCAAAACCTATGCACATACATACATCGTGCACCAGCTATCCTCGGCGATGTTTTTTTTTTTTAATCTAACAGAATGGAATTAAACTTCCGAATCCAATCATAGTATTCTCTTGTAATCGATCCATTGCTAAAAGTTCATAACGGCACGTGTTTATATATGAAAACCATTGGTGCTGTAAATCGAGGTAATCCGACTCTCTTGGTCGTCGACGTGTAACACGATCGTGGTTTTTAAATATTATATAATATGGTGCGGTGAGGCCTGTAAACATCTCCAGCAGACAAGCAAAGGTCACTGTCGCGCTTTCAGCAGCCAGTTGTTTGATTTCGCTCGATGTCTCCTTCGGTTCGCGGGCCAACAATAGAGTATATAATATATATATATACAGTAAACGTACATGGTAGTGGTGAAATGCACAACAGTTTTAAGAAAAAAAACGTGCGTGGGAAAAGGACTAGACGAGCTGAAGATATTTTTTATTGTTGTCGCACATGATGCGCCGCGCAGGATAAATCAAAAATGGAACGCCGGGGGAATGGGGCCAGGGCGAGTGGCAAATAATGCATTGATAAAGACTAGATAATGTGAGATCTGAACAAATGTTGAATGGATTGTCGCCATTGTCGCACACTTGACAATGGCACACTGGTCGAAATGACCATGTTGGATTTTCAAGAGAAAATATTGAAGTTTGTCTTCGTTTTTCGCGATGGATTTGTGTGTGGCTAGTAATAATATATGTATTAATCTCATGACTTATTTCACGAAGGACGTACAATATTTTCCGCTGGCATTTTTTTTTTCTCCGCCGTAACCGACCATTTTAAAATATTTCTACTTTTATTCAATCGTCTATGTATGATAAAATCTATCATATATATATAAACGAAGACATTTCTATCATGAAATTGATGTCATTAAACAAATCATGCGAATCGAACTAAATGAGAAAATAACCATATAAAAAAAGTCAAAAGACGAGAGAAAAAAAAGATACTTTGAAGGATTATTTTCCCAACAGTCGTAGAAAACGAGGATATTAATTTATTAAATCTACTAAATAATTATAAGAATTAAACGCATGACAAAACAATATTTAAATTGCAAGAAAATAATAAACGGAAAAAATTATAAAAAAATTTCTATAGTAGAATCTATCTACAATCTAAAATGTCTTTTGTTTATAATATTATGCTTTGCTATGATAGTATAGAAATAAATAAATACGAAACTTTAACAGTTAAATAGTTGGCAGAAACAGTTATACATTTAACTGAATAGTTTAGGTAACGCATATTTATACGCTAGTAATTATTTAAAAATATTATTATTAATATCGATAAATATTGTCGTTTTAGCTTAAACTATAAGCCTTTACCTATACTCGAATAAAGATTTTAATAAGTACACACAGTTTAGAAGAACAATTAATAGCGATGAATAACAAGCATAACTAAAACTGTTATTTCAATAATCAAATTAGTATTGATCATACTTACTCGGTTCATGATAAAAATAAATACACAAAGACCGCGCTGCTAATATCAAATTAATATACATACATTATTATACGTGATTTCTATATTTAGGTACCACTTTTATAAATCGAAATTGATAATCGTATGCAATTTTTAAATACAATCTGTATTTAATTATTAACTGCGAGAAAATAAATTGATAATCATCTAAAAGGTTTAACTAAAATTAAATATATATTATAGATATATATATATATAACGAATTCTAAATTGGGTAAATGCTATAATAATCAAGGTGGACAATTTATCGTGAACAGATTGAGCTTGTAAATAATACCAAAACGGTAAAATGGTTGAGGGATAATGGTGATTAAGAAGGTGTTTTAAACTCGGCAAAAAAATAACAACCAAGTTTCAGGTACAGGTTTTGAAATGAAAACAAAACGTACGTCATAAAAAATATCACATAAATCTTTTTGTTGTGTTCATAATCGTTATGGCACCTCGACAACAATACTTAATATTTTTGGTCGATACACGAATATAAAATATAATATTTCAATTCCATTTAGAAGAAGACTAGTTCAATTGTGTTTCATCATTAAAATAATGTTTTTCTTTTATTTGTGGATTGAAATTTTAATATAATCTAAAATATTCTTTTTAAAATTAAAATAAACAATTATCTATATAGGTATTTCCTATAAAGTACAAGACATACCAATTCAATTTAAATAGTCTTATTTAAAGAATAATATGATTATTATAGGTTTTTTACATATAACATTTCTATTGAAATAAGTGAAATAAAAATGTATTACTCAGGAAACGTAAATAATACCAAACGATTAGATAATCTGAGAAAACTATCTTGTTTGACATAGTGTAATACGTAATAGTGTTGAACAGGATGTCTCACCGAGGATTTACCCTTTGCGATATCTCCTTTGCCCTTTGGCAATGAAAGTATTCAAATTCTGTTGTTTTTCTTTATAAGATTCACATGGTCAAGAACTATAAACATTTCATATTTTGTATTTAATGTTTTGGCAAAAAGTTAAAAAAAAAATTGTTAAAAAGTTATAAAAATAGCTTTTTTTTAAAATTACAGAATTAAATATTATTTTTAGTTTCCATAAAAATTGTGTGTTATTCATAATTCAATAATTTGATATTATCTCGTCTAATTTTCTGATAAGTTTTGGTTAATACACAACTCCGAAAGATGAGGTAAATAAAAATAAAAATGTTGAAACGTCTATGTTTTCAGAAAATTAAACTCTATAAAGTGACGATCTTCAAATACTGGAGTCATGATGTTACAATTACCATACTAGAAGTTATTAAAAAATGAAATTCGTCTTATTAATTATAAATAGTCTACGCTGTATATTTTTCAGCTTATAAAAATGAAAAGACTATATTATTAATTATATATAAGCAATGAACAAAAATAGTATAATTATAATGTAAAGTTACCATGTACTTTTTCAAACTCTAAGAGAATATACCTTATAATTACATATTTACAAATCTATATAAGATTACTTTGAAATCCTTTGAAGTTTTGAAATAAAATATCTCGATATCAAACTAGTTTCCATATAATCCGGACATCTTAATTAGCCAATGTTAAGACAAAAAAAAACTAAAATAAAAAGATAGTTCACGGGGAAAAAATGTCGAATTAATTTGATTCGCGCACGCAGTCCACGTAAAGTAATTTAAATTGAAATTCTCCGTAGTCAGAGCTTGACTACAGGATGCCTTCGTGTACACTGTAATCCTTCATTTATACGGAGGGGGAGGAATGTTTATTTTTTAAAAGAGGAACGTATTTTATAAATTCATTAAAACACTTCCAACTTACTAAAGGTAAATATTTTCAATTATTTATTATTAAAATATTATAAGTTATAACTATATATTGTAATACGGTTACTCTAATGGGATGTGGCCGATGTGGGTGATTGATAATCATAATTGAAGAATATTCATTATTAAAAGTCAACGTTTACAAAAGCTAATATTATTCTATATAGTGTAAAAGTGGAATGGGACAAAGAATGGAAAAAATCCTATTAAATGTATAGTCATAAATATATGTTACATACATATGCATTTTTGCGAACCATGCAATATCCGGAACAATGCGTGAACAGACCAAGGTGATTTTACGAATGCAATGCGAGATCAGGAGACCGATATTTATCTCAATATGTACTTGACTCAGCCGGTTTGGAAATAATCGAGAAACTTGATCAAAAGTATACAAACGCGTTTTTGAAACTGTTAAGTGCATCGATGTTTTTAGAGGTAGAAAAATGTACACACAGATATTATGTTATATTTCGTGTAATGCGTATAAGTAACTCTTATTAGGTACTTGGATGGCAAAAATGTTTACTTTAACCAACAATGTTCGCTCATCATTGCGAAATGGAAAATTCTACACGTGAGATAGAACATTAAGTTACGAGCATGCGAATATGTAGGTACTAATTATAACCGATATGAAGAGCTTGTTATTATATTACAGCAAAACCACAGCAGAATATGACATCATGTGGCTAAACGCTGGATAAAATAAAATGTATTTAAAACAAATATATTAATGTTTATATTAATAAATTGTTATCTTTTGTTGTGGATATAGGACTGGTATTTAAGTGTGTTATTATTTTATTTAAACGTTAACCATACAAGACGGTCTTAAATTAATTTTTAATATATTTTGGGTGGTTAAAAGAAACTCTTAAGAATTGTATCAAATTTTCTAACATTTTTGCTTTTATGATATTATGTTATTCAAATTATGATTAATATTAATGTATACAGTACTTATAAATTGATCACGGGTGTGTAATAAAATATAGAAGTTTAAGCAAATTGTAACTTATGAAACTGTAAAAAGGTAAAAAGTATTTAAACAGTTTAAATAATTTTTTTTTTTTTTAGGTATTCGTACAAATTATTATGATATATAGGATATTAACTCATTAACGCGAAGGCAACATTTTTTACGTCACCATCATACATTGAAACATCTCAGTGTATTGAAGGGTGTTCACCATGCTATTTCTGAGATGAATTCATTAACATCTCTTATAATAAAGTAATACATTTTTATTAAACAAACATATAATTATAATAGTATATGTGCAATTAAGAATTAAATAAATTATTTGGTCAAGTACTCAAGTGTAAGTAATCACTAGTGTATACCTATAAATAGCATTATTATTATTATACTAAATAGTTAACAAACAGTCATGTTTACTATTTTATAGTTATATATGTATTGTGTACTACACCACTAGTATGATCTAAAAATAAAAATAACATGTACAATGTGCTCGTTATAAGTAAATTAATCATACGGACGATCCCGTGGCAATATATCTGACGTTTAATTTATTATTATATTATGTGTAACACGAAAAAACATAAGCGAGTACTGAAGAATGTGTTATAAATAATAGTTAACAGAAAATGGTTATATAATGTACAAACGGTTTTTTTGTTTTTGAGAAAGATGTTCGCGAGATGTATATTAGGACGCATATGTTGCTGTCTTTTACCTAAGTGATGAATACACTTAACATACATTAATACGACATTATAAAACGAATTATGCTTTTAAATAAAAAAAAAAAAAGATTTAACCTAAAGGGATTATTATTAATTATTGTTTTTCGTGTACGATTTCCGCCAGATTTAAATGTTTGTACTTGTTTCGTAAAGGGTAAAATGTAGCTGGTGATCCTTCATTCAAAGCTTTTCTGGCTGAAATGTGTTTTATAATTTATTCTGATAACAAAGCAATTATTTAAAATTGCTATAGTCAAGTATAAATACCTATTACTGTTTGACGCCATTTTTTTTTTTTAAAAACGTTTCATATATCGTGTTATTTGTTTTGGAGTTGGCATTTTGTCGTATAAATCAGGCATTTAGTGTAGATGATGAAATTATTTTATTATTTTAATTTTTAATCCATTCTATTACTCTATACTGAGTCTATGGTATGGAAAAATTGTTAAGTTAATAGGAATGCGATGATTACATATTTTAGTTGTTTTCCAAAAAAAAAAAAACGTGGCTGTCATAACTATAATGAACTCACAAAATTAAAAACGTTGAATGCAATATTATTACTATTTACTAAATAATAATAATATGTAATACAAATATGTTAAGCATGCTACTCCTAAAATTACCTGTTTCCATGTCTCTAATGCAAAAGTGCAATGCGGTTTATTTGTGTACCGTATTGTTCTATAATATTATACATATTTAATAATTTACTCGTATAATACACTATATAATTTATTGTATATTGATATCCGTGGTCGGCTTTATTCATACACGCTGGTTGCATTCGTATCTACGGTGAAAATCTACGACGTTCAACGAGAATAATAGAGTATATAATATGTTACAAACGCGATGTACATACTGTACGTACAGTTTGATTATTTAGAGACTATATAAGTATTCTTCACTTCATTGTATTTGTATAACAGTTCACTGTACATGTTTACACGCGCACACGGTGTCATAATATTATTATAATAGTCAATGTAATTTATGGACCCGGCAACAGCATTATATTAAATTGCACCTCGAGCGGTTACTATTATATAGTTGGGAAACGTTAACTATTCAACGTTTAAATCGATACGCGTTTAAACGCTCAAAATCGGTTTTCGATATTGTGCATAGGAAACAGTGGACTTTTGTTTATCTGAAGTTTGTTTGTGCGTCCGTGCTTTAAATATACAAAAATGTAGCATACACGAGT
This sequence comes from Periphyllus acericola, assembly GCA_949715065.1. Taxonomy (NCBI): domain Eukaryota; kingdom Metazoa; phylum Arthropoda; class Insecta; order Hemiptera; family Aphididae; genus Periphyllus; species Periphyllus acericola. Next base: position 4,576,369 of record OX454265.1, on the reverse strand, counting down.
TCTAGCTGATTAAGAATGCACATCGTATTATAGAAAACAATCGCGTTGAAACTTATCGTCGTGTGGAAGAGCAAGTAACCATACCGTACATACTCGAATAACTAATAATATGGTCTATCAGAGCACACCACGAGTACATTTAAACCTGTGTCAGACCAAGTACCACTCGGCATTCCCTTAGACTTTAGAGTTTCAAATTTCTGCGTTTGTCGCGACAAGTTTTACAGTATCTATACTGTAGCTATGTTATCATCGTGGTATTGTTTATGAAAATCATAACAGCTGGTTGATAAATTTGAGAAACCGGTGAGACGGACAATGTTCACATGTTTTATTATTTTAACTTATTATTTATTTATTTAAATAATAAACGCCTTGTGGGCATGGAGTACAGATATAACTCAATTGTATATATAAGTAATTAATATGAAATACATGTTTCCTACTTAATTACTAAATAATAATAATACAACCGTTATTTAAAGAAATTATGGATGTACGATGGGCAACAGATTAAAATTAAACAAAATCATTACAAATCATTGCTTCGAATTATAATAATAATTATTTAAGCAATATTTAATTTCGAGAAGAATTGTTTAGATAAGTCTAGACACTGTACATAATTAAGATAATATTTCAAACAAAAATATCATCAAGAATAATTATTTTTGGTTTGGTTTAATACCGCAAACAAATTGCACCTCAAATATACTTAATTATTTTTCATTTCATTGAAATACCTTGACTATATAGTTTCATTATCATTATATGCCCGTACAACAACGCGCGTATTGCGGTTTGATATTTTACTCGAATGTGTATAATTATAACTCATGGGCGACTTAAAAATGCTTTTATAATTTCAAACAAATCTAATCGTTGGTATTATTTGATAACACATGGACACTATGGAAACTAACTAGTACTTACTACATTGCAGAACTTAAATTAAGAAGAAGGTACCAAGGTAACATATGAGATCGTCTTCCTCGGCCAATCAAATGGACCATTATTTGGTTTTGCGGACAAGTAAATCCTAAATATTATTGAAGAAAATATGAAGTACGAACATTGAAAAACTACGGTAATATAATGTGTGTGTGTGTGTGCGTGTGATTGACTTACAACCGTATAATAATTTACTCACGTGAAACGCAGTTCTCTTAGTTCTTTATAAACGAATAGACAGCCGATAAGGTCAATGTATTGTTAATAAAAAAAAAAAATTTAAACCAAAAAGCGTTTACCTTTGATCTTAAGATAGTGTTTCCTGTAGGTAAATACTTATACATAAACAATGTTCGTGAAAAAAACGGGTATGTTTATTATTTACTCGTCGGTGCGAAAAAGGACGCGTTCGAAGACGAGTTTGTACAAAGTAATAACATAATACAACGCACCGAAGGAACACCAAATAATTTCACGCACTTGGTTTGATAAAGTTATCTCAGGCGAAAAAAAGGCAGATTCGATTCTCAAAGACTGTGATGATCACCTGCAATATCTTTTTGGATCCAAAGTCTTATGAAGTTATCGATTTCCACGACAATTGTTACCACACAAGTCCCCCATTTGGATCGCGATAAACAGCTGTCCACTGAACATCTTTTTCTGAATTACATATTGAACGCGTCTTAGCTTTATTCACATTTACTGAAACTCGAACGTCTGCAAATATCCTAATCCTCAGCAATAATAGTGATTTTGGTTAGAACTATCATCGTCGTTTCTGATGTAAATTAAATTGATTAACAATATTGACTGTATAGTAGTTTAAATTTTAAAATATGAACATGAAGAATTTGAAACTGTAAATTTTCAAATGTCGAGTAGCAATGAAAAATGTTTTATTATTATTATTATATAATTATTATATATTATATTAGTGATATAATTCATATGGGCACATAATAAGTTATTATAAGCACACGATAAGTACATTTGTGTTTAACTAACAAAAATAAAATAAAATAATTTTTAGAGATAAGTTACAACTTACAAGTAATCTAGTAATTATTTTTATAATTTATTTTTATTTTGAATGATATTACAATAGATAATATTCACCAAATAACACGATGTTATAAAAACTATAGGTTAAAAAAAAACTAGTCGTCAATATTTCGTGTTTAAACCTATAAAAGGAAACATACTGTGTACATAAACATAATATTGTAATTACAAAATATTATTAATACTCAGCTTCAAATGTTAAATAAGACAAAATAAAGTTATAGTCATTTCCTAGAATTTCTATGGGGTGGTGTTATAACATTGTTTAACGGGATAAGCCTCCAAACTCTCTCCGCACCCTCGATCGCGTTCGCGCTTTGGATCATTGTTTGGATACACAAAATCGACATCAATGTCTCCGAGTTTTCAGATTTAAACTTTTTTCGTGCAGGACGGCCTTCCGAAACGTTCTCTCGCACTATTTAAACATGAAGCCGTGCGTACTATATGTATTATTATGACGGAGTTTCGGGTATCCGCGCAGCTATATCATTCGGTTAAATGGAACGCGCACACAATAAAGCGAAGCGATGTTTAAATTTAAAAGTAGAACTCGCACGCGAAACGTACTGCAGGGATGTTCCCGAAGAACGTATACATTTTCCATACGGCTGCAGCGAGTATTGTGTACACATAGTTGGTTTGCGGGATATCTTTCAGAACCTCAACTTCGATTTGATTTAAATCCCTTAGAGTGGTGGAGAACACGAGAAGTAAAATATCCAGCAATAGCAACTATTGCCAAAAAATATTTAGCAATCCCATCTACGTCGGCAAGTTCAGAGAGGTGTTTCTCAACGGCAGGTAACATTGTGACGCCAAAAAGAAGTTGCTTCCTTCCTGAAAATGTAGACATGTTGGTATTCTTATACCAAAACAGAAAATTATATTTCTAGAATTTCCAGACTATAGATCTTGTTATGTTTAGTTTAAGTATTATTATTATTATTGGTTATTCAACTGTGAATGAGGTTTATAATTTATATTGAACGTTAAATAAATATCGTTATTGATTATATAAGTAAATCCTCATTATTTCTGATACAATACATTTCTTTTCAATACACGTGTATCTCACGTGTATCTTTTCACGTGTAGGATTTTTAAATACACGACATTCACGTGAATCACGTGAACTACGGATTACACGGTTTTCATCACGAAATTTTTAATTTCACGTGTACACGGGTTACAAGAGCTCTAGTTTAAATATCATAATGGAATATGCACCGTATACATCAATTGCGCACGAATCCGTACAATACGAAGCCATCTTTGAAAATCTTCGCCGCGCCAACGGCCGTAATATTATGCGTACTGTTAGAGACCGTATAGGGTGTTCAGCGTTTTTGCAGAAACCAATTACATGTTTTACGCAGACACCGCACGCCGCCGTCAGATGCCACGCCAACAATATGCACATACATAATACGGCGCGCAATAATAAAATACGGTGCACGTATGACACGCGGCGTGTATAACTGAGGCGAAACCTTTTTTTATGAGAACACAATGTAATATATTTCAAAGTTACCCGAAAATGCTGTTGCGTTATAATGTTTTCGCTATTGGCCCTTTACGGCGGCGATAATATCGTATCATGTTTTTTATGATATTGAAAAAATATATATATATTTTCGAAACGAACGCAACAATTTCTTTTCCTTCAGTGTTCGCTTGTTTTTTTATTTTTATTTTTTTTCATTCGTTCGTCTCCACGTGCGACTACGGCGACCTATGTATGATATAGTATACGCTGTACGTAAATATTAAAACCATTGACGACGCAGACACGGGTTTAATAAAAAAAAATACGTTATCGCCCGTCGAATTTTTCCTCCGCGGAGTACGTTTTGGTTAACATTTACATAATTATTGCGAGTATAACGGAGCAGCCGGTATACGTATACAGTGAAACCTGACTTAACGGACACCTGTATATAACGGACACCTCTCTTAACGGACATAATGACCCGGTCCCGGCAAAAATATAGGCATTCCAATGTATTTCGACCTGTCTATAACGGACTCTTTCTATTACGGACACGGACACTAATATTTAACCCGACAATTTCATAACGGACAAAAATACATACTATGAAACATATGTTCATACAACTCTTGTAAGTGTAAACTGTTTTAAGTGCATTTTTTTCTTAGCAATGACACCTCCCGTGCCGCGTAAAGCTTTAAATTTAAAACAAAAGGTGGACATTATTCGTTTTAAAGACTTTAGCGGAGGTTGGTCTATTCGTAAACTTGCCGACTACTTTGGCATCGGTAAAACGCAAGTAGCCGAAGTTTTAAAAATGTATAATACATTTATAATGTGCCATTGTTGTATGTAATATAAAAATAATAATTAAAATTAAATTTATAATGTATGTGTATATATAATATATAGTATTAATAAAGATTATACCTAATACATATTATAAAATATAAAACAATACAAATGTACGTAAAAATTGTATAGAACATGTTTGAAGATTAATTTTATTTTTAAAACATTGAAGAACATTGTACCTAGTTTGTTTTTGATAATAATCGAATATTATTACCATGATTGTATCGGGCCAATAAATTGTGTTTACCGGTAATTATCGCACCGAACGCTTTTAATCCTATCCACAAACAATTACTATGAACCAATTATTACTAGGACGCTATTAAAACCTAGATAGGTATTATACACAACGACATAGGTTACATATACCATTGTGTCCTAATTGGCTGCCCTAGGGCAACAAAAAAAAAAAAAACGTCCAATTAAAATTTTTTTTAAAAATGTATGTATCACATGTTTCTAATTAAAAGAACTTTTTTATTAAAATGAATTATAAACCGCGTATACTAGAAACAATTTTAATTTAAATATTAGACGTAGGAAATATCAAATAGTAGTAGACTATACTCGTATGTTAGAATACAAATGTAAATTATCAGCCGCTCTCCTGATAGCTGCCACCCGGGGCAACATCCCCCTATTGCTACACCCCAGCCCACAAATACAGCCCTGTGTCCGATAATTCTATGCATTTCATTCCGTCACGAATATATAAAACGGCATATTTTACATCGTTTATTCGTGAGCACCGAACACGCGCAAAATTTTATTTTTATTTTATATTCTTTTATATAATTTTATGAGTACGATAATCAAATCATTAACCGATACTATAATCTTGTTATTAGGGAACATCGAATAAACGAAAAGATTTTTAATATGGTACATTGTTATTTGTTGGATACGTTGATCGTAAACTCGTAACCATAAAAAGCTGTTTATCCGTAATACGCGCGGTGCATCTGCGACGGATTTATGCGCAAAACGTGAAACTACTAACTACTAGAAGGATAAAATATTATACTGGTTCCGACAGATTTCAAAATAAATTATTCTTATTCGTAGAAATTGACTTCATTCATAAATATTGTAAGCACAAATCTATAATGAAATTATTAACAACTCGTTTATTTTAAAATTGTTCTAAGTTTCGTAACAATGTTTTTATTTTATCCGATTAAACATATAACAGAAATATATTTTTTCTATTGAATAAGTATAAAAGATGTATTTATTTTATGTTATATTATTTTTGGTAGTTTTTTTTAGTTAAAAGTATTATAAATAAATAAGAATCTAATGAAACTTTAAAGAAGTTAAATTAATGTTAATAAACATTAGATAAATTTGCTAGTATTTTATAGTTTTACTTCCAAATATTATGAACTACCATAATTTTAAGATTATTTTCATTCAAATATCATGAATTTGATATATTTTCAAATCAGTACTGTTATTTGAAAGTTTTAAAAGCCCCGATATTTACGCATTTTTGATTTTACAACGTAGAAATACAAAGAAAATGTTGGTTTAACAATTAAATGTACTTTATTTTTCGTACACGGCTCAAATATTTTCTTAATATTTTCATGTGTGTTTTCAGTCGGTCGATACAAAATAACATGTTAAATGTACTTAAGATTTGAACTAATTGCGATTTGTTATTTTTTGGGATTACCAAAAACAAAAATATGAAACATAAGAAAAATATAACACTCTATGACGCACTAGGAATACGACAGTATATTATTAGCGCAGTAAATAATATTCGTTCGGATGAAAAATAATTAGAAATAATTTTTGTACCACTCTATTAATAAGTAGATATACCTAGGAAGTAGATAAATAACAAAACAATAATATGAATGACAATTGTTAAGCGAGTTTTGAAGACAAAAATCAAATAATTCATACTTTTCTTGACAAACAAATAAAAAATTTCAATCAATATTTAGCATTCATAAAATCACAATAGTGCGTCTTTAAAATATGTCGTATATGATATATAGATGCAGTATAATTTATCGGAGTATAATATACCCTCTTTACGTGGTATAGTTTTGGAGTGTAATTCAATTGAAAAATAAATGACCGAAAACTTATAATGATATTTCGTCGTACCTATATATATTGTATACAAATCAATATATAATATATGTATAAGTTTCAAACGTATTTTAATACTTCGTTTGAAACTGAATAGCTTTCTATTTCGAAAAATAAATCGAGTAATCTTTCGAAAAGTGGTTTCTGTATTTAACCACCGTGGCCCGTTAATTTGAAGACTTTTCGGAATATAATATTGAGAGTATTTCAGCCGTCAACATTTATAACTTAGCAACTACATTATACAACAACAATGTTCAGACGGCCATGCTAACGGGAATAATTAAATAATTATCGTGCGAAAGACATATCTTTTGTGTAATAAGGACAGCATACCACACTGGGGCTTTGATAGTTATAATCGTATTGGAAACGAATTTCCAATTGATTTTCACGGCCTTCAAACAAGGCGGCGTTTTACCTATCCCCCGATACACTTATATATATATACACGTCTTAAACGATTGCGGTTAGTTTGCCAAAACTCTAATAAAGTGCGTCGTGCAGTTTCAGCAACCCCAATGAATCGTGGTTTATTAACGTGGTCGCATCGTAAACATAACTGGAATATACCTATATAAATGTTTTTAATGTTATTAATTTCAATGGCTTTCTTATTAAAGCACTTTAATTTTATATTTATCAAATTTCTTGGCAAACCGAGCTTACTAAAATATTATATTACGTTTAAATGAAAGATGATCGAATAAACGTACTATAAGAGGTTGTATAATTTTAACTGTTATACTGCAGTTACTTCGTAAAATAACTAATTTTAAATCGAGTGAAAAAAAGTAATAAGTTGTTTTGTTTTTAGTATGGCAAACATTAAGGATATTAAGTGGCCTTGAAGACATGACAAATAGAGGGTAGTTATACAGACGAATGGAAACGTTTTGCGGTGAACGAAGAGCGTTTTCTCGGTGAGGGGAAAAAAACACAATCATCTATAATATTAATTGGTCGTCTTCACGATTATGCTGTTATTGTCTGTACGAATAGTATACCGCAGAATAAGTTCTATAGCAGAAACAATGTATATGCGTATTATAATATATTATATTAATTTAATTTTAGAACTAAACGTTTGTGATGTGCCATTGACACCACTAGGATGATTACCAGACGATTCACAGTGATTGCATACTTTCATAGATGATAAATGCATACTATAACACATACACGGCAAACTTGGGGATACAAACACAAATTATACTGCGGCAAACGCTAAATAAAATACGGAAAATGGAACGATTTTCGATAGATTACACACAAACGTTCGTGAACTTGTTTTTTAAATTTTTTTTTTAAAACCCAGGAGGGTGCAAATCGTCCACACGGCACCCAAGTAATGTGAGTTAAATTACATTTACTAGTCGGGTTACGATTATTATCGCATTCGTATACATTTCAACAAAATAAAATATACAAGAACAATAAAATAAAATACACACATTCTCCTCGAACCGATACGAAAATGTTAAACGTTCGAAGTCACCGTAGCTGAATGTTATCCCACGAATTATTCAATACATTTTATATATTATGTATTAATAAACATGTTTAGGTATTTATCAATTCAAAATATGCACCCAAAATAATGCGAACGTTAACTTACGTAATATACTTTATGAAATAATTTAAATAATATGTATATTTAAACGAACGTTGAGTATACCTACCTCCTTAATGTACACCGCTTAATTAAAATAAAAATCAAATTAGTAAATTGCAATTTTAAAAAGTTTACATATTATTCTAAAGACCGTCTCGAATAAATTAGATTAATATACCATAAAATATATTCATGAAGTTCTTTTGACGCTTTAAAATATTATATTCTCCTTGCCTATCTCTTGAAAACAGCGCACAAGGATATATTAGTGTTATATTAGTGATATGAATTGTGCACAAAAATTATGACGTAGGTATAATTTCCAATGTCAGTTATATATATATATATATATATATATATATATATATATATATATATATATATATATATATACACTTGTATCTAATATATTGCAGTAACTATTATTTTGTATGACTACTGATAAATATATTAAATCTTCCTTAAAATCTAAATGCGATTGTTATAAAATTTTAAAATATTATATAACGTTCTATGTAGGTATTACCTATTTAATCTAGAATTTCAGTAATGCATACTCTAGGAAGATTTTGGTTGAAGATTTTAGTACATTTGGCTTTACGTCCATATGCGAAAAAAGTTTTCTTCAAATTTTTTTTTTATTTTTTAATAAGTACCTAAGCACGCAAATGTGTTCTTTTTATACACTTTCTCATTTAAAAAATGTCCCGTTCGTTGCTTCAACGAAACTTCAACCATAGAGCTGTGAGAAGAGATGATGGTAAAAAAAACTAATTCAATATTCCCAATAAAAAAAACATCACAATTACACCTTTATTTTAAAATAAAATTCAAGTCGTGTTATTTAGTTACGTTATTTAAACTGAATTGTATTATAATTTATTCGATATACTCGTAATGTACAAATGTAAATAAAACATAAGAAAACATTATAGGTTTACGTTTTTAATTTATGTTAAGAAATAAATACATATCATATATTTATAAATGATACACAAGTGTTCATTCGGTATAGCACTTAATTAATTAGTTTTCTTTTACTCGACACAATAGAGAAAAAGGTTGGTCACTCCTGATCAAGATGCATGACTTAAATCCTGACTATTCATAAAAAAAACCATGTATTTACCACAGTCCGTTTCCGATATTATACCGCTATAATATTCATTAATGCGCGATCAATACCAAAATTATATTATAGTATTAAACAACAAATGAAGGGAGGGATTTATTTTGAACGAACATATTTCTTGATATTTATTTAAAAAATTATAACCCAGCCATAAGTGGTACTATAAATTATAATTAAACGAGGGATTAATTTTTTTTTCAATACAATTTGTACAGAAAAAAGCGAGTGTCTTAAAAAGTATCCATGCGCTGTGGTACATTTTTATATTATGATTAATCGTAAAGCATAACGAATAAGAAAGCTAATTTGTAAGCTAAAAAGACTAAAAAAAAATCACTACCGAAAAAAAATAAGTATTGCTCAATATTTGTTGAACTAGTGAATTGTATTTTATTATCATTAGTTAGGTTATCAATTATAACTGACTAGGTAGTATATTACTAGCAGCGTTCGTAAACGAGAATTATAAAAAAAAATTCATTCGGTCCATATTTAATGAATATTTTCAAAATAATTATACATATATATATATAAATATACAAATATATATATCAATAAAACCTCGCTTATTTCTTTTGATTAAATACGCGTTATTGTTCATACCAAAGTAGAATTAAATTCAACGTAACCGCACGTCAACTGATGCGATGCATTTGAATAATTTTAATAATATTAAGTGCACAATAATATCGTATTGTATATCGTTATATAGTATCGCTCATGGGGGGAAATTAGAGTTAATGTAATTTTAATAATATTAAATTTGTACCGTCTACGAAGAATGTACAGCTAAAACGTGTACCTACCTCTACATATCATATAATTGTAGATAAATAAATAATTATAAACACAATCGAAAAGTGACGACAACACTATATAGCTGATGGTAATCATCAAATGATATTCAACAAAGATTGGCTTTTATGATGACGAGAACCGGAATGGCCAAAGACGGTGGTTTTTTTATGGTTAAATGAATTACTCGTTTGTATGCAGTCCCGTGGCATGTATACAATAAACGCTCTACATTGACTTCCAGCAGAGAAATCCGAAATAGGACATGGACTTATTATTACCGCTTATTTCTGAACGCGCACGCAACTGAGAAAGCCTTCGTTCATCTTTATATATAATTACTATTTTAGGTATAAACCGGGGACGGCACACGAACTTCTACGGACATTTCAAACGCTACTATACGTATACAAACGCAATGTAAAGGTATATTATTAATATATTGTCAACGGCCAAACCCTCCGAAAAGACGAACCATTCGAGTTCAGTGGTATAAACCTCATCATATTTTCTGGTCCGTATGCGTTCATTCATAAAGTACTGCAGGTATAAACTGCTTTCATAATTGAAATTCAGGATTTCACTGGCAAATAAACAGTTAATTATTGTCTTAGGGCGGAAGGACTATAACATACCGGTTTCAATACTACTATATGCTAGGTATTCATCGGTCGGTTTACAAAACCTCAGGTTAAAAATCATTATTTGTTATACGTACTTTAAAAATCAAACTTATAGAACTTGGAAAGTATTTATTGACAACGCACGGTGCGTTATAATGAAAAGTGTCGAGATATGCATATAAAGTTATCGATAGTTGTTTGAATAATAACCAACCGCATATTCTACTCATATTTTTAAAAAAAAAATGGTAAATAACAAATATTTGTGTAGACACTAGTTTACAAAGTATTGGGACGGTATATATTGATCCTAAGAAATATTTTCATATTGTGAGATATTTACTTGTATTACTCAGGTCTGTTTTCTTTTTTTAGTCGTATACAATAATATAGATGTAAACATAAAAACTTACAGCTCTGCGTGTCCGTAAAGTATTTCTACGATTATTATTCATATCCAAAGTCATAGTATAATATCACAAAAACGTGCACCTTTAATTTTAATTTCAACGTGACATATTTTAATCAATCATAATAATAATAATACAATATTCGACCGCGTCTCTAATTAGAAAAAATGCCTACAGAGTAGTCTCCTGCAGAAAATAGGTGTAAAAGAGTGAAAAACGAGAGAACCTTCTCGACGGCGAGTTGCTATTATTACTATGCTGCGTGCAGGAGTCCGTGGGGGCTTGCACGTAATTAGGGTAACAATCGCAAGTTCTTTGCAGGTGTACGCAGGCTTTTGACCACCAATAACAGTTTTGGTCGGGGAGGTAAAAAATAATCATGTTTCCCCTGAGTATTAAACCATGGCAAACAAAGCGAGCGCATGTAATCAAAATTATGCATATTTTAATGAATAAATACAATAATAATTTAAATGTATGTATAATATGTGATCAGGGATTACTTTCAAATAATATACTATTCCATCGGACCCGTTCGTAAAAAAATCGTAGTAAAATATGAGTGCCAAAACTATAGCATTAACCAGCTTATCTTATTCCATAATAATTTGTTTTCGCGGCGGACATGATAGATAAAAAATTGTACCGCATGATAAAAAAAAGGTTAAAAATCACGCAAATGTACGTGACTCAGTGCCTTATTTTAATGCTACTACGTCGTAAAACAGTGCGCCACCGATCCAACGCGTACATATAATATATTATTGTCAATGGAAAATAATCAATACGTATCATTTAACCCCCCCCCCCTCACAAGCTTTTTAATTTACGTGTTTGTGTGGGAAACTATATATATATATATATTATATATATTATATACTACTGTACAAGTATTATGTGTTACAATCTGCACGGCACATGCTTAGTTGATCTAAACTATATATTATAATAAACACAAAGACGGTTCTTTGTAATAAAATTTGTAAAATAGAATTACAATTTTCTCCCCTTTCAAACACTCGTTTTCTCTGTACGAAATCTATGCAATTAATGTTCTCTGTTCAAATACCACTCACTCACTTATTCACTGTTCAGCGTACAGCCAATACTTCCACAACGATTCGTTTTAAATTTTTTTGAAATGTACTCATCATAAAATCATATGGTGTATATGAATAGACGCACTAAGAAAGGACTTTAGAAAGAAAATGTAATTTTTAAGGGTCAAGATGGTTTTGGGCCATGGGTTGGATGTATAATTATTTTTATTTTTGGTTACCTAAGAAATATTTTATTTTGTTTAATGTATAATATGTTGATTTTAATGGGTATATGGAAATTAATGTAGTAAAGTTGAAAACAAATAAAGACCATTAGCATATACGATAATTATGCGCTTTTTTTCAACATCAAATTTGTTTTTACATCGGAGTAGTAAATTACTTTGATCTAATAGTGAAATAATTCTAGGGCGGGGCCGGGTAATTCAGCTAGTAGTATTAATAGTATATAATAAACTGTATAATAATGTATTTAACAATAGTAATAATAATAATATATTGTACAGCAATAAATAATAAACAATTGTATCGGTACACGAAGTGCATCCATATCAAAGCTCGTTAAATTTTTTTTACCAAAGATTATTATATTATTGTGTACGCACTCTATAAATGTTATTACGACGGTTTGAAATGCACTGTAGAATACAGTATTGTAAAATCAATTCGGTTAATGGCAGCGTGTTCAAATGAGAATCATACGGTTACACGAGAAAAATGGGCTTTGCGGAGAGAGTTTCGTTAAACAGAGGTTCGACTGGGCGTATGGGGAATCGATCGATCGACAGACTATAAACATATTCACCGTTCATAATGTACCGGCACGGGCACGTGTTCATGGTGTGTGTCGACGCTTCGCGGGCACGTTGTACATGTTTTTCATTTCCGCATGGGTGGTGACGGGGACGGAAGGGGGCGGAACGGACGTGTAGGTACGCGAGTGTTAATTCCGGTCTTCGACGACTCTGCTGAAAGACGGTCTCGGGCGGAAGATGACGGACACCGGAAACGGACCGAAGCCATGCGTACTGTGCCGAACAACCCGCGGGGTGTAGGACCGATGAAATGATGATGACCACACGACAGGAGGGCGGCGGAGGCGGTGGCGCCGATGACGGCCGTCAGGTAGGGGGTGACAGAGGTGATCGGTCGGAAATAGGTCAGGTGCGAGGAGAAAAGAAAAATAGCGGGATGCTGCGGCGGCCGGGTACGCATAATATACACGTACGGCGTACCTGTACTGTAATAAAATAGTTTGAGTATTTTTTTGACGCGGTCTCAAAAACGGCTTTGGGTAACAGCTTTTCGGTTTTCGCGCGTCCGGACGACAATGCCACGGCGTACCGCAGACACGACACGACTTATCGAATTAATAGTGTCACCTCTGATGATGGGCTTTTCAGACGACGAGCCAAAATACGTAATGTTATAAAACCAAAGTTCGTAACGATGCGGCCGGCCGACACGTGAGTGTGCGTGCGTGTGTGTGTGTAGGTATATTGTACAAGTATATTTGTGTGCGTAACGTGTACGTATAACGGTACGAGTATGCTTGTGTCAGTGTGTGAAGCTTAATGTCCCGGAATCGAAGCCAACGAGGCGATCCGCGTACACACGTCGGTCGCGTCGACCGCGACACGTAGCTGAATTTCTTTGTACGCAATATTTTATTTATGGAAAATAGTACATGATGCACTATAAGTATAGTATAATGGTCGCCCCGCGCACGCGTTACCGTCGATAACAATTTAATAATCATTTTTGCCGAATTTTGTTTCGTTTCCATGCGATATCATATATTACAATACTCGTATGTGATTTTTTTTTTAGGTTTTCCTCCAGTATCCCTGCATAGTGCGTCATATAATAATATGAGTATATATCGACGATATTTCAGTGACGTATTCGATCCGTCGAAGCCATCGTCCGGCACTGCTGATTGATTAACGATGTTCTACTAGCTTTGTGAATATTATTTTTTTTACTTTACGCCGTGTACCTATAACAGTCTCGCGATAACTCATAAAGCCATATACCTCCCGGATTTATCCACCGCACGTCTACAGACAAGTCGTTTGTAATTCCTCAAGAAATTTCCAATCACCGACGATCGGTGGTGTAATCGTGTTATTTCGAAAACTGCTGCGAGCACTTGATAAAGAGCTTAGTCAAAGTCAATTTTTACCGGTTATAATATATTATATTCTTATAAGACGTGTTACCGTTTGATCGCGCACTGATAATGGTAACTGAACAAGTATAATGCTGCTATATAGGTGATCAAGGACGATTTATAGAACGATATTATATTTTTCTGTTTTCAAATTTGACATGCGATTTCGGGCACAACAATAGCGTTATTATACTGTTTCAATTAAATAGTACAGAAACGTTTGAATAGTTATGTAGTTATAATAGTATGTATAAAGAAAAACCGTAATAGCAAATTATCAGAACATTAATTTTAATTTTAATGTATAGTACTCATACTTATATGCTATACCTTATCTTATATGTCTTATGTTTTTTTTCATGTTATCTCATATTCTCTCTCAGAAAACGTCAAATAAATTGTTGAGCACTGAGCACTTTATCCACGGAACGTACCATTCCTCTTTTAGTTGGCGGTATAACAAATCGGTTGCTCCTAGGTTTTAATTCCATGTTTAGTTTTGACACGTCTCCATATACTTTCAATCGTTTGTGTCTGTTGTACGATCAAACTGTATTATGATATGGCTATAGTATATTGCATAAGTATAGATATCTTAAATCTCAAAGGCTCAAGTCACAAATTTGCTGTAAAAAAAAGGAATAAAAGTATCAAAAAATTCGATAAATTAAAACAATAGGAAGAAACAATAAGCCATTGAACGGAAAAAAATCATACTATGAAAATCATTAATTTCAAACATTTTTTAAATCGTGTTTAAGACAGGTAATTATTGACTGATGGGTAACATACTACAATAACGAAATCGCGGTAGGGACCATACTCACGGGTACCTAAATGTAATTACTCGTTAATTATCTTTTTTCGTACAATCATACGGAAATTATGGATCAACAATGAAATTTAACGGATCATAGTAAAATCAAATGTATAATTTATACAGAAACTAAAAATGTAATTAACGAATGTTATCCTTTAAAACATGTGTAATAAAATTAGAATTTGGAGCAATCTTTTTCAATTTTATTTTAGAAATGTGTGTTCTTCGTATATCTAGTTTTAAAATCTCTATTACCAATGTAAAATTTATAACAACTACATCGAAGTCTATATATAAACCAGCACTATCAAGTATCAGTATATCTTATCATTATTTTGTTAGACAAATACCATAAAAACTAGAAAAAAAAGACAATTTATTGATCAAATTGTTAATTATGGCTTATACTTTACATGGATTACAATTTAAACCGATAACATAGTTTCATGTAGTAAAAGTTTCTAAACTTTTACAATAAAATCACTTAGACCCATCATAAATTGTCAAAAATTGGCAAAATATCGATTGACGACGTAATTTTGTTCTATGTTTGTTTTGTGCCTTATATAAGCGTATATATGTATATATTTTCACAGGTTATAATTAAAAATTAGAAATTCTGAACAACAACAATAACAACAACTATACACAAGTAGCAATTAATTTTAAAACGTGAATATCTACTGGTGCATTGTAATTGAAACATGAATAAAGTTTTCATATCATTGATTATTTTCATAATAAAATGATATTATAATGGCGTGAATATCGAGGCTTTACACCCGAGTTGACCGGAACCCTTTGCGCCCTAAAAATCCGAAATTAAAAACCCGTACGACCCGGAAGGTTATAGTGGGTAGCATAACGGTCCATATATACAATATCATACAGCCCGATTAAAATTTAGGTTCGCACCCGATTGATCCGACTGGACAACTCAAAAAATTATTACGTCGCCGCGATAATTTGACCATACACATTTCACATACGCGGATAATGAATTTCGTCCCCGGTTTAATAGCCGTAAACATAAGCCGATATGGGAAATTGCTGGGTCACTGGACCGGCTGGTATTAAACTTTCAGGTTATGATAAATATTATTGCAACACATGAACGTTTCCGAGCGTACCTCAGTTAACACCGTACACAGCTCACAAACTTGAAATGCTCATAAAAAGTAAAAATTATTAAAGTTATTCGAGGTCCTTGAAATATTCCCAATAAATGTTTAATAATATGTATTCGTATAATGAAATACCTACCTTAAGTTTTTAACACTCAAACTACATATTTTTCCGTGAAACAAGCTATATCGTAATCAAAATATGTATGAAAACAAAATCAATTATCGTAATTTGAACTTTAAATGTTTATAAAAAGTTTGAAGCTTATGTAGTGACAAATGTGAGAATAACTTATAAACGATACTAATCTAAATGATAAAATCCGATTGAAAATGTTTCCAATCTAAGTTTTGATGATTTACAGCAAACTGCAAATGGGTTATCCCAATCGTATCGAAAAATATCGAGAGATCACCTCGACTAAGTTTGAGAAAATGTTTTAACTTATAACCAAAATCGTTTCATACGTGTCTTACCGTAGTATTAACAATTTATATTTATTTTAGCATTCAGATAAATTGAATAAATACACCAGTCGAAATGCCTACGAAATAATTTGTGTCTAGCCAATGAGTAAATCACAAATTATATATACACGGCAGAAGACGAGCACAGATATTGTGGTTATAGGTACGATCCGGACGAAGTGAAACAAAAATCATAATAAATACAAAAAAGTATTCGACCATACCGGCATACCGCTATATAAACCTAAAATGATTTTCATAAAAGGACAAATATATTTTTAATCTTGATATAGATATTTATTTAAAATTAAAAACAATATAAAAGTATAAATAAATATAGTAAACCAAATATTATTCTTAAAATTTTCGTCCGGGTCTAAAACAGACTATTATTTAAAGTATTATTATAGCTTTTACCTCTTTTTTTTTTACCTTATTTTCAAACAAATACAATTAAATGTTTGCCTCGTACATTTATGAAAGCATGTCAACTCTGGCATATAATATGACTTTTACATAGAATAAAAATTAATTTTCTTAAAACATTTTTAAATTATAAACTTAAGGTCTTATCTAGTTTAATAGGTAATACGTTTGTATAAATGTACGGCAATGTAAAGCGCATGTAAGTGTGTAATATAAATCTATTGTCATTCATAATGCATTCTCTATAATATACTACATCGACGTGTAAAGTTATTGTTTGAAAACTGATTTTATTTTATTTTTTCTTAAGTGTTAAACGTCAAGGGGTTAGGAGACCACACAAAATAAATTGAAACGCAGCCAAATTACTCTTCTGTAATGTCTGTCAGACTTGACATCTTCCAAAAATTATGCCGTTGAGTGACAAATTTATATTCTAAATATATTTAAATTAATTTTTATAATATTTGAAAAATTATTTAACATAATTTTTGCTTGATTTATGTCTTCTTTTAAGGGTCTTTTAAGATAATCGATTAGATTTAAATTTCAAATAAAACTACAAATGGAATATAACAGTATATACCTATTAAGTTAATGTTGACATCAATTTTGAATATGAAAATTAAAGACTTAAAATTATTTTGTGGAAAATCTATCACCTGTATTAATATTGTTATTTTTTTAACATGATTTTGATGGAACTCGAAGATCACAAAGATCACTATAAGAATTATAATGGTCAGTAGTTTAAACATATAATAGTGTGTATTACCTTAAACTCTCAGTATTATTACAAATTCGGCAAACATTAGATATAAAATATTCTATAGCACTCGGGATGTCCGTAGAATATAGTATCAATTTGAATTGTATTGTTGAATTAAATAGCATCTTAGAGAAAGGACTTGATTTTTTTTTTATTGAAATAATATTTTTTGAACCATATTATAATAAACAGATGACACAAATTTCCAGGAAAAGGGAAGTATCCACAATAAATAATAATATATTGGTTTCATAATGATGTATAATTTTTTTTGTGTGGGTTTCACTGTCATCGTTTTTTTGGGGTAGAAGTGGTGTTTCAAAAGTTACAATACAACCCTTCCATATATACTTGTTCATTGGAAATTTGACACAGATGGTACTTTAGAACACCGTTTCTTGACCTTATCTTCTGATTCCGTTCGAAGTCGTAATAAATTGTAATGGGATCGCCAACATAAAATATAACTATTTTTTTGCACTAATACGAGAACACAAGTTATCTAGTTTTGTGGACACACCAAATACAGTTCATTGGGTTTGAGTGTTTGAATTTTCTGGGTTTTAATTATTTTATTTTCTATAAGGAAACTCATATAAATAAATTTTTTTTTTGAAACTGAGTGAAAATTTAAAAAAAATTATATTGTAGCATTTTTCTATTGTTTTATACCGTAAGTTTGGGGTTATTTAAGAAGTAAATTATAAATATAAATATATACAAAGGTTAAAAGGATTACAAAGCTTTTCACTAGGTAGTAATTATTTATATATAGTTTAATGCGGTCCAGATAAACTCTAGTGGATTGAATAAAGTTCAGAATATTGAAGTAAACAATACTATATTACAATACTACATTATAATATGATCTATAGAGTTATTACTGATTAGTATTGGAATTGTTTAGTAATTTTCCTGCGGAAAATTAATAAAAGTAACTGAAAATCTGTGACCATACAGAAAACCGGAAAGCTACTCAAGAGTTCAATGCTTAGCGAGAAAAATATATTTGATGATTATTTTACTGCCGTCTCATAATCTTCGGGAAAATTCATATTTACATCATTATAACGAAATTTGATATTTTAACAGAATTAAATATAGTACAATTTTCTTACTCAACTATACTCTTCATAAATTGACAAAAAAAAAATTAAATTTTCCCATTTTTGATTTTTAAAGTTTAAAATCATAATTTTGAAAACTCATAATTTGTTCTGAAGGAAATATCCAAAAGAATTTAAGTATATTCAGTATTTAAAATATATTCTTTAAATTTATTCGACAAAAGTTTAAAACTTTAATATTGGTAAACTTATAAGTTTTGTAATTTATAAACATGTAATATATTAAGTAACGATGATTATTGAATAATTAACGCAATATTTTTTTAATTAAATAGCGTAGCATAATTCATTATTAGGCATAATACACTCTTTACGGTTATTATTTATTAAAAACAATTAATATGGAAACTGTATTAAATATATTTATGCATCAAGACGTTATTCTTCTACAAACTGAAAACAATAATTTTATTTTTTAATATAACTGATCAATTTTAATGTGTTATCCATCCGAGCGTATTTTTGTGCAGTTATATAAGAGAATATTTTGGCACCTATCCTATTCTGCATATTAAGTATAACGTTTAAAACAAAGAACTGTTTTGCCAAGAACTCATTTCGTTGATATCTGTCAAACTGTTTGAATGTTAAATCAATTTTAGTTAACCAATCTAAAATGTGCATTAATATGTCGATTTTATTTTATTTTTTTTAAATACAATAAACGACCGTTTTATTTATTAATATAAATTAGTCGTTTTCTAGAATATTTATCACAGTATGGTATAATGATGATGTTTATACATATTATGTACAAATTTTTGTTGTTTTAATGTAATAATTACACTTTCTGTACCCAAAAATATGTTTGATGACAACTTTTTATCGTTGTGATCGTGTAAAAAATGTGAAATTATCTTACACGTGTCACTATCCCACACGAATTCAGACTATGCTAGGTCATCTATTCTAAGATTTATAATTAATATAACTCTCGAGAAATTCGCATCATTAACGATAAAACGCTTCAAAGTAAATGTCTATCAAACATTAAAAAATAATAATTATTAAACGCCAACTATTTTAAACTACAAGCAATATTTTAAGTTTCAACATTATTCCGTATTCATAAAATGTTGTACGCAACAAAAAAATAAATGTCCCTTGGCTAATGTTTAATATTAAATATCCAAAAACAACCTTGTAAACAACGTTCAACATAAATCTGAGAGAAAATATCATATTTAAAATTTATCATATTCTCAGACGTATCGCATGTTTGCAAGTCGGAATGCAGATTATACAATATTTAAATACAAAACGAACACAAAGTAGGTACACGTTTTTCAGTAAAATCTAAGACCTGTGTGGAACATCTATTTTGGACGACAGTGTTTCGAATTTGGTAGTGGAACGTAGCCAAAACGCCCTAAACTTAAAATGTACAGTATTATTAGAAAGCGGTAAACGATGATTGCCGGTAGGATGAT
This sequence comes from Periphyllus acericola, assembly GCA_949715065.1. NCBI lineage: Eukaryota > Metazoa > Arthropoda > Insecta > Hemiptera > Aphididae > Periphyllus > Periphyllus acericola. Next base: position 4,555,927 of record OX454265.1, on the reverse strand, counting down.
TTTATATCTGTAAACAAAGGTACATTTATAGAGGTATAAAAAAATAACTACCTCATGAGCACACCAAAATCGCATGGGACTTCACGATAACACGCCGTTGATTACGCTAACGATAATAATCTTTTTTGTACATATACACTTACGCCGAGCTGGTATTATCTTACGGAACATCTTATACCATAAACTTCCTCAAACACTTCACGGATACTTGCAAGATTTATTGGTATTTAAAGATATTTTCAATAAAAAATAGTAATAATAATAATAATAATAATAAGGAGAAGAACACGCAAACGTTTTAGCAGATTATCAAACTGATTCACACAACTCAACGGACCGCATGTTGGGTTCACGTAAATAATAAAAATAAAATAAACGCTGTCAGTTGCAGTACAAAAAATGATTAAATATTGCTTTACACACTGGACTTTTATTCCTAAATGGTTACAGATATTAAAATAATACATACGCTATATTCTTGTGTACGCGAGTATATTCGCATTCGCTTAAAATATGTCTCACGGAGTTGTGTCAGTTGCCGTTGTGAGCAACCTACATAATATAATATATAGAGATATATATCTCGAATGAATACTGCTATACATCATGATTAGGTGTTATAATTATAAAGAACCAATACGAATGAACAAATTTGAACATACAAATTGTTATCATCGATTCCGTTGTATTTTCGAGTTGCAGCGATTTAACTGCTAACAACAGCCCGTTTATAAAATAATAAAAGTATAAGATCTACAAGAACTTCTACAACCAAAATCCACACCAAAATAGAACGGTTCCGTTTTGGAATTCTAAACATTGAAATGCTGTGTTCATTCCAACGCTGATTTTTCTCGCCTCATCGTTACTGATGACTCCTCTCGACCGCAGCAATCCATCACCGTGCGGTGGCGTACGCACTAGATCTTCAACAAGATACAGGTATATGCGGTTTTGTAATAACTACTTTTTCTTCGCGTTTTCATTAAAGTGGTTTACTAAATTAGTATTGACATCATCGCGGGCCCCCAAGTTTATCGCCCATCGTTACATCTATATTAATTGTCCTCCGATAAAACCTCAACACTTAAACTTGGAATTTAACTGCCGTATACGACTGCATCGCATAGTCGTAAAGATCTTGGGCCAAACACGACGTTATAATGGCATTCATTTTTACGTGTTCATTAAGTACAATATAACCTACAAGCTGTATACGCAGTGTTTGTATGTATACAGTATGTATATTGTTTTGTATACAGGGTGCCCCACCGAGGATTTGCCCATTGTGATAATGTTAATCTCCTGGGATAACGAAGATAGTAAAATTATTATTTTTTATACAAGACTCCCAGGAACTAGGACCACAGATATTTCAGATTTTAATTGAATTTAGTGTTGAGGTAAAAAAAAGTTAAAAAAATGTTATTTTTTATTTCATTATTTTCGAAAAAAATTGAGATATTTAAAGAATTTATATTTTTCTGAAAATGTCGACGTTTCAACATTTTATTTTCATCAAGTTTTTTAGTAATTTTTTAAGGTTTTTAAAAAAAATGTGCATTATATTTAATACCGCATGGCGCATACCTAGTTTAGGTTAAGTTATTTTTTATACAATTTTTTTACCTTAGCATCAAATTAAATTATAATATGAAATATCTGTAGTCCTAGCCCCTATGAGTCTTATAAAAAAAAACAGAATTTGATTATCTCAGGAGATACCGTAATAGGAAAATCCTAGATGGGACACCCTATATATTATTTTAAAAGGTACGCGTACAATCAACGCGTGGTTCTTTAACTTGTTCATAATTTACGTGCTTTTTTCTGTATATATCTCGTTGGTAATAACGATTTCGGCGGCAAGAAACTTGTTGATTAACCTTGGTTACAAGCGCTTAATAATACCTATATACCTAGTTATATAATATAATAGACTGCGCGCGTAGGTAGATACATAATATTATAATGACTCTTCGGAGATGAATGGTAATTAGTTAATGTTTACCTTTTGAACCATTGTTTTTCGTTTTTGATTGACGTACTTGTGATTTTATTTTACAACATATCATATAAACCACCAACCAGTTAATTACTCACCATATATACGTTACTTGCATTGCGGGTGAACATGGTTGCGATGAGAAAACTATAGGAGTTAGCTGGGTGTCTTATTTAACTAATATGAAATCTATATCATATAATAGCAAATAAATACATTCGGTTTTGAACACGCTTAGAGCGGATTTCGATTTTTATCCGATGACTTTACGATGAAAAGAAAACGATATTTACTATCAAGCTTTTTGAAACGTTTTAGATGTTGTCAAGATTATTTTAAATTATACCCCTCTGTGCTTAAAGACTAATTCTTAAAAACCAAATTATAAAAGTTTAAAGCGAGATAAATGAGATTTGTGAAAACAATCATACGTTTATTAAATACGGTTCTAAAATTGTATGAAGAGTTATGATTGTAAATGTATAATACATATAAGTTTAAACATCGGAAATCGCCAAAACTCAACCCATAAATCCCATCCATCGGCGCAAAAGAAAATATTGAAGAGATCTATTAACCTCAAATAGCATCACGTTGGATTCCAACACTGGTTGGCCTCCCTCTTCATATTTTTCACTGTTAAATGTATATGTATATAATTTTTCACAATTGCTCATTGTGCTATTCTGACACATACTCGTATTGTAAATATTCTTTATAAAAAAAAAAGTTTAAACATGCGTCTATAAAATAGTTTAATGTCTATGAATAACTATTAGAAATATAATCACATTTTGTAATACCTATCACATTTGCGGTATGATTATATTATACTTTAAATTTATTAAATTAAAATAACTATACTTTTTGAACGTCTATTAAATTATTACAAAATAACTAGCAAAACCTATATAGTTAAAAACTACTAGTGCATTGTTTTTCTATGGTTAAGGATCGTACGTATACCATCGTAAACAAACTAAAAAGACCTTTTTTATAAAACAATTCCAGTCTGTTAAATTTCCAATCGTTAGACGGGGTCGCGTAATAGAACTTTCAACTTTGAGGGTAATTTTACTGTCCAAAAAAGTTATTGGATACATAAATTGGATAACACAAAACGATTACATTTATCGTCTTTTTCTCTGGGCACCTAAATTATATGAAAACATTTTTAAATGAAAAAGCAAACCTTTTGGATTTTGACTACATGTTACTTCCGATCGATCGATGGAGAGAGTTATTGACGGGCTCTCAATTAATTCGTATATTTTATAGCATATTAATTTTATTCTAAGTTAATTTAATTTAAAACTCTGGGGGACTAAAACACTTAGTATAATAATTATTGCTATTCATTTTTTACTTTTTTTTTAAATGTTATGTAAATTTTAATAACAATTACAATTTTAGTTAAAACGGTTTGTAAGTCTTATGTGTTTATAAGTGCAGAGCCGGGTAAACTAATATTTATAAATACTCAGTTATGTAATAATTAACATACCAATTACTGAGTAGATGATGAAATTATGATTGATGACAATATTTATTTTTAAACTGAACGGTTAAATAGTGTCACTCAGTTACTCATTCCAGTGGAACAATTGGATAAATAATTTATTCCGAAAAAACCATATAGAAACTATATGGTATTATAAATTGACATAATTTATTTTCGCAACCTTTACATTTAAAATTAAATAACTTGAAAAAATATATAAATTAAAAAAAATAAAGTTGAACAAAACAAAAGATTCTTTAAAGTTTTTAGGCGATTGTATTTTTTTTTTGAGTATTGAATATGCAGATACATAAATATAATACTATTCAGTACAACAGGGAACTGTTTTTTTTCGTATACGAAAGCAAGACACTACAATAGTAATTGTTTTTTAAATTATATTATTTCAGATTGCGTTATTTTTACAAAACATAAATAAATACATTTGACTAAAGAATATATTCTTTCTGCAAAACACGACAATAAAGAATTCATGCATTCACCATTAATACATTTCAAATGCAAAAACTGTTTGAAAAAAAAAAGATCCTAGTACTATAATCTATACTCTTTAGTACCGTTTACGCGTCGTTAAACGTTTAAATTCATTACAATTGTGATAGATATAGTTTTATAATGTAAAATAATAGATATTTAAGACTTACTCGTATAAACAATTGATGAAAATTTATTCACAAGTCATGATAAAATTCAAACTTTTCCATTTTATGAACAATACTTTTCAGGTCGTAGAATACGTGTTATATCGTTATATCGCATTACAATATACTTACACTTAACAAATTTTAAATTAATAAAATATTATAAGAACTTTGTACTTTAACTTTCGCACAGTGTTCCTTAAAGATATCTTGTTTGGTTTAACTAGCAAGGATTACAGTTTTACTTATTTACATTCCGTCAAGTTTGTGTTAAATATAACTCCTTATGTGTTATTGCAGCACGCGCGTAACGTTTTTTAAATTAAATTTTTATTAGTTTTGGTGTCGTCAACAATTTATCTGACGTTTCAATTTAACAACATTATGGTGCATATGTCATGCAGTAGATGTATCGTATGCATTATCGGATTGATATTTAATGAATACAATATGTGATATTATTGCCATAAGGATGAGTGTTTTTGTATTTCTTGAACTTCAACCTAAAACAACCGACTGGGGATATGCAATAAACACAATTATTGTAAATAATCGAACAGTAAGTATACGAGTACGTGGTGTCCGACTGAAGATTAACGCATTGCGATATCTCTTGAGATAATGAAGATATTCAATTTTTTTTTCTTTCTTATACTCATAGGAGCAAGGACTATAGATATTTAAAATTTTAATTTGATATAATGTTTTGGTAAAAAGTTAACAAAAATTAGTTTTAATTTTATAATGTTCGAAAAATTTGAAGATAGACATTTAAATAGAGAATATTTTTTTGAAAATGTTAACATTTCAACCTTTTATATTCACTTACTTCATTATGATTATGGTTATGATTCTTTATGATTTTTAATTTCCGGAAAGTATAGACAATTTTTCGAAAATAATAAAAAATTAAAATTGTATTTTAAACTTTTTCACCAAAACGTTCAACTGAATTAAAATATGAAATATTTGTAGTCCATGTCTCTGTGAGTCTTAAAAAATGCATAAAATGAAGATATTCATATTATTTCAGGAAATATCACAATGCATAAATCCTGGGTGGGACACCCTGTGATACAGTGGATGATTTTCGACGACAAAACTCATATTTTATGCTGTGTTACATTTAAGTATATAGTGTATACGGTGCATAAAATTTAAATATTGAGTTTGTAAAGATTTAAGATTCAATTTTCAATAAAATAATAAAAATGAAGGGAAACTGACGTAAAAATATAACATGCTAAAAATTGAATAAATTATCGTAATATTATTATAATGTGATTTTCATCACGCTGATCCAAACATGGCAATATTAAATTATTATATTGTCATCAAAGCATTTAATATATGTGTATGTTTTATATTTGAATAAAATGACCATATATATTCGGAAACATTTATTTCGTATTAAATATGAATGCATTAGACGCTTGTATTATTTAGATACCTATTATTTGTACATAAAATATCGCCCATTTACCTAATTTCACTGAGTATTATAAATTAATATTTAATTAAAAATTATCTTCATAGAACGAGCTAAAACAATATAAATTTTAGTATACTATTAAAAATATAACAGATAAATAACACTTTTTTGAATTTATAATGGAAACAATTTTTGAAACACTCTTTTGGTATAAATTTTTACAAAAAAAAAAAAGGTTTTACATGTACAAGGATTTTATCATTATACACTTTTCAATGTTTATGATTTATTGTTAATACTATTATTATTAATACGACTCATATACGATATACGATATACACAGGTAGGTACAACTATTTTGAATACATAAACGTATTTCTAATATGTATCCAGTCAAACGCCTAAAACGCAAATGGCTTAGAAATCTTGTCAAACCATAACGTATCATTCTTATTCATTCTTATTTTAAACTTAAATTAATTTACTATCATGTTCGAGCGTTTCTAATATGAAACGCCTTCAAGATTTTTATTCATTGTTCTATTTATTGTACCAATCATACAATTTACTAAATGTACACTAACTAGATAGATATAGTAAATTAAAATGAAATAAACCATTTTTTTAAAAAAAAAAAGGTTGAATTTCTCAGATTGAAATATTAAAACTAAATTAATATTTAAATTATAACGCATTTTAGGCGAAGGAATAATTATTTTATAATCTTGGGACGTCATATTTTAAATTACAAAATCATTATTTATTTCACCACAGAGTTTGTTAAAAGTTTTCTAAAAACATCGGTGACCGGAATTACCGGTGAATTTAAATTTGGCTCGCGGCAAAGTGAACTGGGGGAGTCAAATTCGCCTGTTACACCGGTATTCACCCATTATCCACTATAGACGAACAGTGTGGTGAACGTTATTATAATTTTATATCTATCCTAATATTTTTTTTTTTTTTTTTTTATTAAACAAATAATCCGCGGCAACAAGGCCATTGGACATTAACATTTACATTACTTAAAAGGTTATTATTATTACATATTTACAGTTATATTATATTTTGTTTATGAGTAGTGTGTCTTCTAAAAACTTTATGATTTTGAGGATGTTGTCGGGCTCTGGGTTCAGGATCTCTGTGAGGTGGTCGGCGATCTGATGTTTTTGCCTTGCGGTGTCGTAGATTCGGCATTCTGTAAGTATGTGCTTTACAGTAATTTGGACCCCACAGCACGCGCATATGGGTGGGTCTTCCCCTCTCATAAGGTGAGAGTGTGTTATATTTGTGTGACCAATTCTGAGACGGTTGATGGACGTCTCGTTTTTTCTTGTTGTATTGGGTGTGGAAGGGAACGGCTGAACAGAAGTCTTAATTTCATTTAATTTTGTACTCATTCCGCTCCATTCCCTTTGCCACTGGTGTATAGTGTCGTCGTGTATCATTCTCTTTATATCGTAGAATGAGAAATGTGGTAAGGTGAGGGCATCGGGTGACGAGTGTGCAGATTTGGCGGCCCCATCTGCTTGTTCGTTACCCGGTATATTGGAGTGCCCAGGGATCCAAGTGTACGTTATGTTTTTGCCTAGCTGTTGTGCTCGGATGTGGGCATTTTGTATTTTTCTGGCGATGTCTGATGGTGTGTGATGGTTTCGGATGCTGGTGAGAGTAGAGAGGGAGTCACTGAAGATATTTATGTTGTTGTCGGCGATGTTGGATATAGTGTGTTCGATAGCTTTGAGGATAGCTAAAGCTTCGGCGGTATAAATTGAACATTTGTTTGATAGTTTCCATTGGATAGTGTTCCGGCCGCACACAATAGCCATCCCAACGCATCCCTCTTTGCTGGAGGCGTCAGTGTATATATGTGTTTGTGTATTAGAGAGGTTATCCTTGAACGCATTTCTGTATATGAGAGGGCAAGTTGAGTTTTTGGGGAATCTGTGTAGTTCAAGGTTAATATTAATGTCGAAGTGCCAAGGCGGGTATATAGGATTTTCTTTTTGTATTATGTTTGCCAGATCGAATTTTATGTAGTGGAAGTTGTATATGTATTTTGGATGGTGTACTAGAGACAGGGGTGAACTTGATAATCTTGCTGCTAGTTTTGCTGTTTGTTCTTTCCATCGTATAGCGAGTGGCGGGATTCCTGCAATGTTTAGGATGCTTTGGATGGGGCTGGAGCGGAAGGCACCAATGGAGAGACGTATTCCGGCGTTATGAATTGACTCTAATTTTTTTAGGTGTGAAGGTTTGGCTGTTGAAAAGATTGGAGCACCGTAATCAAGTTTTGAAAGAATAAGGGCTTTGTGTATTTTGAGAAGTGTTTGGGTTTCGGCTCCCCATGAGGTGTGAGAAAGGGTTTTGATGATGTTGAGTCTTGGAGTAGTGATGTTCTTTAGGTTTAAGATGTGGGGCGTCCATGAGGTTTTATGGTCAAAAATGATGCCTAAAATTTTAACTTTTGATTGGTTTTCTATAACATGATTTCCAATGTTAATATGGATCTTATTCCTTGACCTCTTTTGATTGAACACTATAAGATTGGTTTTTTCTGGGGAAAAACGGAAGCCGGAAGTTTTTGCCCAGCACATGAGTTTGTTAGTGGAGTCTTGTAATATATGTTGGACAGAGGTGATATTTGAGCTGCGACATAGAATGGTGAAATCGTCGGCGTATAATAGAGGTATATTTGGGCGTGTTATTTCTTCGGCAATATCGTTGATGGCAATTAGAAAAAGAGTAACGGAAATGGTGGAACCTTGTGGGACTCCATTGTCCTGGGAAAAGGTGTCGGAGAGTGCGTTGGAGGTTTTTACTTGGAAGGAGCGGTCCTCGAGGAAGTTAGAGATGAAGTCGAGCATGTTACCCTTAGCGATTATTTTGTTGAGTTTATCTATTATTCTGGGTCTCCAGGCCGTGTCGTATGCTTTGGCAATATCAAAGCTTATCATTCCCAGTTTTTGCTTATTGAGTAAGGATGTGCTAATTTCATTTTTGATTGTTAGGAGGTTGTTTATTGTACTTCTGTTTCGTCGAAATCCGTTTTGTATGGGTGTGAGATGGTTAGAATTTTCAAGGAACCATATGAGTCGGCGGTTAACTATTTTTTCCAGCAGTTTACATAATGTATTCAGGAGACATATGGGTCGGTAATTTTCTGCAAGAAACTGGTTTTTGTTGGGCTTGAGAATGGGTATCACATGCCCGTGTTTCCAAGAAATGGGGAAGAAGTTGTTATCCCATATTGTGTTGTATATCGCTAGTAGGTGATTTTTGCTATTTTTTTTGGTAGGTTTTTTATGAACGAGTATGGTATAGCGTCCGGACCAGGGGCTTTGCTTTTGCAATTTTTGAGGGTGTCCTCTAGCTCCTCTATCTTCAGCGGTGAGTTGAGTAGGGATTGGAGGAGGTCGTGTGGGTCGACCGTATTGACGATGTTGGTGTAACGTAGCGAGTATTCCAAAAAATCAGTGTCATAATTAGAGTTGCTGGAGTTGTTATGAAAAGTGGTTCCAAGAGAGTTGGCTACGTCTATAGGAGATGAGGAAAGTTTTTCATCGATAATTAGATTTATTTTGTTATATCTGTTGGTTCCTTTTAAAGATTTTATTTTATTCCAGACGATGGATGTGTCGGTGTGATTTTGAATGCTGGACACGAAGTTTTTCCAGCTTATGGCTTTGCTTTTCTTTACAAGGAATCTTGTACGTGCTTTATATTTTTTTAATTTTATAAAATCTGCTTGTGACTTGGTGAGTTGAAAAGATTTAAGGACTCTGTTTTTGTCTTGGATGGACTTTTTTATATCTTCGTTCCACCAGGGAACTCTAGGTCGGTGAGTTTTAGTGGGAGCTGTTCCTATAGAGATTTTGGCTGTGTCTTGGATAAGGGTGGTGAATTTTTCTACATCGGAGTTTATGCTAGAGCATGAGGGGGTGTGTAAGGCGTGAGTGTGTTCCTCCATTAGCGACGAGTAGAGGTCCCAATTTGCTTTTTTTAATTTCCATTTTGGAGGGTAATCCAGGTATGATTTGTCCAGGGGAAGGGTGATCGATATTTTTATCGGGATATGATCACTGCTATATATGTCTGGCAGGGTCTGCCAGTCCAGTTTATGGAAAAGGGAAGAATTGACTATGGAGAGGTCTATAATTGACGGATGTCCATTAGAGGGGTTTATTCTGGTAGGTTGACCGTTGTTTAATATTGTAAGATTGTCGTTTGATAGTAGCTCTTCGATGGTCGTGCCTCTGGGGTCGGTTTTGTACGAGCCCCATGTTTCGCTGTGACTGTTGAAGTCCCCGACAATTAAAAAATTGTTAGGGAGTTGTTGTACAATATGCTCTATGTCGTTGAGGGTAAACTCTTTTTGGTTTGGTATGTATATGTTGCATACCGAAAGTTAATATTATCCAGTCGTAAGACTGGAGTGTCAATCATTGTGATCATCGTAGTTCTAAGAAGTAGCATATCTGAAACATCTGTACATCTTGACGCCACACCCGCATGTGTTGTCACCATCTTAGACATACTCGTACAACAAATCTGAGTTCAGTAGAACTAATTTTGTGCTGTAAGATATATTAACAGAGAAAACTGACCAATCGTCTAACTAAGGGAATAACATTATTTGTACGACTGTGCGATGTCATAGTGTTTTTTCTTTAAACTAGTTATATTTATGTAAAATATATGTAATATGTAAAACGATTTAAAAAAGCTCACAACTATATTAAAAATGTAAATATTGTTAAAAAACCTATGAATTGATAGGTCAGTTTACTCTAGTAACAACACTCTGACAACAATCTTCCAACTCGTGGTTTGGCAACTGTAATTCACTTCGCATTCACCATAATATGTTTATTGTATTTCAATTTAATAATATAGATAATTTCGTTTAGAATAAAAATAAATAAAATAAATAAACTGCTTTGTAACGTCGGAAGTACAATAAAGCGGAATTAAAAGTAAGGCGATGAGCGAACACAAAATCTAAACAAATTTTCTACGAATTCCGTGTAATCGATAACAATAATAATATTCGTTATTTTCAATTTATATAGCTGCGCGTACAGCGAACATGTAGGTTTCATTATTTGTATGCGATTCGAATGACTATATTACATATTATTATTATTATTACATATTCGACGTTTTGCGATTTTCATTACAAGAATATAATATGTAATACATATTGTATACATATCTATCAATCTAATCCCAATAATCTGATGTGTAGACATGCTGTTCCGCGGTAGAAATACGTTAAAGTATTCTTATTTTTTAATACCTCAAAAAGTAATTTTCTTTATTTTAGGAAAAAAAAACATCATCGTAAAAACCCATTACGCACAGCTTCTTCGCTCCGCTCAGATTTTGAAATCGCATTTCATCAATAATGGCAGTACATATTAAATTGTTTACGGTTGTACTTTTGTGCGCGCGTGCGTACATAACGTTATATTACGTATATAGGTACATAGGTACGTCGCGTGTATGCAAACGTATTGACAACGATGTAACAAACCTTGTGATTTACAAAAACTAAATGAAGCTCCTAAATCAATACAACACGAATTGCTGCGGCTCGGATCCTTTTCCCAGGTTGTACGATACTTAAGATCAGGACATACCATATGGTCGCATTTTTTTTTTTTTCATTATTCCAATGGCAGTACATGAATAATATTTATGATGAGACTGAACTTTTTTGTGTAATATATAGTGATTATTATTGTTCATAGACGTTTATATTAGTTCATTTATTGGCATACCAATAGCAATAAACGAGCACGTTCATATAAGTACATTGCAGATTATTATTATAGTTTATAGTTGCCAAAAACAGAATTAACTTAAAAAAAAAAAACGATATTTTAAATATTGTTCGGGCCGAAGTGAATTATCATCAGAACAAATAATATATAGGTATAGAAGAACTTTGCTCATCAAAACAATTAATATTAATTAATAATATAACAGACATGAGTCATGCAACTCGCAATTGTGTATTAATATGTAAATTGTGTACATATATAGATACAGTTATAGAATCCAGAATGTTTGTCTCAAATGATAATTTCATCTATTACTGGTAAGCTCTACTATAAGCTCTAATAAAGTGCAATATCTAATAAATTAAAAAATAATAAATTACCTGTAGTTGTACTAATGACTATTGCAAAATTAGTAAAATCACCCCTCATTGTTCTGCACCCAAATGTCAGTATATTCTTTTTCTATACTTCGCAGAACGCTAATAAAATTATTATCCGCAAATCATGACGCATAGCACAACGGATCGTTAGGATTTGCACGTGTTAATCTTGTGAACACCGCACCGGTAAAAACCCTTTTGGCGTGAAATGGTGAATATTCTTAAGCCAAACACTGAAGCATATTGTTTGGGTAAATTTCAATAAATTAAAATTTCGTTCACAATTTATAATTATGTATGACCGTGTTTGTGATGATACGTTCTGAATGTTTGAATAAAGTTACAAACTACAAATCGACCTAAACGAGACCATTTTTTTTTTTTTTGTATGATCTGCCCCCATAAGATTTAACCATCTCTGGTATAGTAGTTCCCGCTTTATGATTTACTGTTAAAAAATAAAATGTATCATCAATCAATATTCGGTCACAGCCACGGTTAAACACTTAACTCAGGTCGAAAAGGTTTTTGTTTCTTCTTTTGAAAAACAAATTATTCATTAGCGTCGAACAGTTTTCTCGCCATAAATAATTTATTTACTGACTGATAATATGCGGGTAGTAACTCGAAAATGGTAGAAGTTTTATGCAAAAAACAAAAAATAAATAAAAAATAAAATACAGAGCTAACAAATTAAGAAATTTATTAAAACTAAAATATTAAAATTAACAATGAACATGTATCAATAACGACGAATTATTCAAGGAAAAACATATTATATAAAATAACTTTGATCGCGGTAACGAATTGGCTAAATCGTATGCATATGTAGGTACATATACAGCTTATTATATTAAAAATGATATTCGTATACATTTTCCATCGACATTAAGATGCTTTTAAAGTATGGTGTACTATACTAACAGCTGTAACCAAAAAAGAAAAAACGTTTAATGTTTTTCCATAAGTACTATGCTACCCGCAAGCACGCTCGTGCAGCAGAACGTATAGCACACTCGCCGACTAGAATATTATAATCATTCCGTTTTTATTACATATAATAAATTCGGGTTTTTTTTTCTGAAAAAAATTATTTGCAAAATAATAATACCAATACATTAAGTATGTTTTATGTTGACACAAGAAAAAAGTTAACACGAGTAGTAGCTCGCGAAGGAAACAGTCGACTATGTATAACACAACGGAACTTTGGAATTTAATTTAATGTTTTCGTCATTAAGTTATAGGCTTTTTAGTTTTTTAATAATTCATTTTTTTCATTATAAACCATAGCTGGTCTGCGCTGTGTACTATATAGTTACGTTTAAGACGCATTAAGCGTTACACTACACATATAATACATGTAGTCTCACGGACCGTGTGAGCGAGTCGTCATCATCCTCGTCCATGTGCAAGGCAATACAGTATAGTCGGTTAGAATGTATTAGTTCTATCATGATGTGTTTTTTTGTCTATTATTTTTTGTGTATGTCATCACGACTTTTCCTAGTTAACCTTTCATCAATATTAGTATATATTTATTATAGAGATATCATTTTTTGAACATCTCAACAGTTTTTCCAAAAATGTAGAAAAGCTGACGAAAAATTACAAAAAAATTATTGATCGTAGGGACTTGAAATTTTCACCAAATATTTATATAAGGCTATTTTTTAGAGATCGTGAAATTTCATACAGTTTTGAATTTTTTCTTCTATTTATCTCTATTTGAAATTTGAGAGTTTTCTTAGAATTTTGTAAAATGTTAATAAAAAATTTTTGGTTGATTTTATATTTTGAAATTTTAATAAAATTCTTCTCATTTATTGTTCTTACTCGTGTGAAAAATCTTAGAAGTGGATACAATTTTTATGAACAAGCATTTGAATTAGAAATGTTGATAAAAACCAATAAAATCACGAAATGGGCCTAATTTTTTGTAGTTTAAAGTTTGTAAACAATTCAATATCAATACTTAGGATTTGAAAATATAGTTTAATATTCTAGAGAAGTTGCTCTTTAACTAAAAAAAATTGTACCGGAGAAGCGTAAAAAAAGGTTATAAGCGTTAGAAAATTAAATTTTTATTGAAATGGGGTTTCCTTAATGTCGATTAAATGGTGTTAGTTATTTCATCATAATTCAAAATAAAATCATCGGAGGAAATTGAAATTTTCACAAAACACTTATATAAACAGTTAATAGAGATAGTATAAACTCAAAAATAATTCAACAATTATTATGCTATTCTAAAAGTATTTTAAATTTTGATAAAAGACTATCACTTTTTTTCATAGGGATTTCTGTTTGAATGGTAATCTTTTTGCTTTCTTATGAATACTCGTATAAGCATTATAAACTTATTTCCTCGACCTCTTTCACTCAGAATCGTGTTTTCAAAAGCATAGTATGTACGTTGGTTTTAAATTAAAATGACCATTAATACAGCAGTATGATTCACCCTTCCCCGTAACTCATCCTACCGTGGAGTCACAACAATTGTTTTTTCGTTTAATTTCGTCCACGGCGTTCACGTCGTTTATGTTGCTTTGCGCTAAACGACCGACGAAATTACGTACACGTGTATACATGCTAATTTATACGCGTGTAATATGTACGTCTAGGCTCCACATAAGTCGATAATAATATATTACGCGTTGCGTGAAGAAACATCGACCTCGACGACGGGAGGGATGTTGAGGGGAGGGCAACAGAAACACGCGCAATGGACAGGATTCTGTCGGCGACCGGAGCGAGTTGTCAACGGGAACGTCGTGAACGCATTGTATAGTAAGCCCGGCGCGGCGGCGCCGGGGCAGCTGAAGTCTTATTAGCGGTAGCCGCCGTCGCGTCTGTCTGCCGTGACGTTGTGCACCACGGTCGAGGTACTCGCGCGCAACACGATCGCATTAAACCGGACAAACTTTTTTTTCCACCGCCGAGGGTTTTGGCGACGCGGATTTTTTTTCCCCCAATACTTTATATATCTTAATATATCTTAGCCGCAATCGTATAGTGAGGCTTGTCAGAACTAAGGGACTGGTCGTACAATTGAATACATATTTTCTGAAGAAGAATTTTTCAGAAAAATTAATTTTTGATTGCTCGAGATCTGGAGAAATGTTGCACACCCCACCACAATACTTTTAGAATTGCTATGAAATCGTAGCGGTATAAATTATGCATCAAATTGTATATTCTAGTTTGACATTGAAAAAACGTTGTTGTCGTGAGTGAGATCCGATCATAATATATTTGTCGGAACTATTTTGGCGAAATCAAATTCTCAAAACGCATATATAATTTGTAAAAGTTACAAGAGCGATATTCAGGTTGATTTTTAGACATGCTCACCCTCTTTTTAGCATAAAATGCTTTAATTCTAAATTTTTTTTTTCAATGTTAAATTTTCCGGTATTTCATTAGTTATATATTTAGACAGTAACTGACACTTGGTAGTCAAAGTAAGTTCGTCAGCGCTTACGTGAAATATTATAAATAAATGTTTTTTTTATTATTAAGTTCAACCGTCTACAAGTAGATTGTCTTTTACTTTCTTATGCTTATAAGTTATAAGCTAAATTTATTTTAGTACTCCTTTTTGTACATTCCATACGAAGAAGAGTATTTCTGATATTTCACATATACTCTTCGACTATCCATCAGTATCTACTTAAAGTCCTCATTTAATCAATTTTCTTAACTCTCTAAATTCTCCTTTTACTCCCCTCGACATTCTTCATCCTAACTCTGTCCAAGTTGCAAGCTAAATAATTTTTTTTATCTAGGCAGCTTGATTTGTAATTTGATCTTAAATTGTAAATTACTTGTAAATATATATTGTTAATTTACGTGATGGACAATCCTTATAGTTAATTCTAAAAGCTAAATAAAAAAATAAAAATAAATGTTTTTTCGTAGATTGTTCGCTAGTATTACGACGGAGCGATTCGATATAGTTATTTTGGTCTTGTACGACAGTGTTTCTCAAAATGTTTTGCGATGCGGATTATTGTACACAAATATTTCACGCCCCCCCTAGTATTTTTTTAAGAACATTTTGTTTTTTTGTTTTAATTTTATAAGCACTATGAATTAAATAATATCCTTAAATTAGGTGATATATGTTGAATAGTTATCATAATAAAAATTGTGAATTCTTATCGTGATTTTTGTTGCTGTTTCTTAATGGATAAAGTTTTAAAGTCAATAATTTGTAAATTGTTAGTGAAATAATTTCGTGCCATAGGTTCAGCACCCTTGTTTTGTAGCATGTTTCCGTATTTTGTGTTTAACGCATGGTACTAATTATTATGTTACACGATATCGTCATACACCCATAGTACATTAAAAATATTTCAGTAAACGACTGCTCTAAAGCAATTGTACTTGGTCGTTCAAACGCACAGGGTCGGACGCTACAAGTGTCTGCGTCCGGCCGAAACTATGTTTTGGCGCCAATACCCCTCCGTCCACCAACCCGCTAGTTGCAGTTCAATTTGTTATTTTATTGAGACAAAACAATCGAATTATATAAAAACATAGGTTCTCGAAATAAAGTTTTTGAGTTTTGATTAAATAAAAAATGCTTGAGCGATTTTTTTTTTCATAGACGCTTAAGTTTTAATAATCTACGGCTGAATAGTTAACTATATATTGTAATTACAATTAATAAACATTGTATTACTACCTCATATTGTTTTTTTATGAAAGGTATTGTTTCTAAACCTGAAACGGTACGGTCTTCCGACCGCACCGCCTCGTGATGAATAACTCGTTAGGTTGGTTATAAAAATAATTTATTTTATAAAAACGAGATATTTACAATGAAGTAGTTATGTGAGGATTTAAGGGATCAGGATGGATTCTCCGACTGCCCGCTCAAGCAAGTGGCGTGTCGGAAAGGAAGGAGTGGACTTTGTCTTCGACTGCCCGCTCAAGCAAGTGGCGTGTCGATAGACAAGGAAAGGAAGGGATACAAAATATGTTACAGAATATGTTCTAGGATCGTTCGATCCGCGTCGTGGTGTATGTGGTCTTGAAGACGTCCGCCTTGAGATGTGGGTTGGCTGGTCGGTTTATTCAACGATCGGAAGATGTCGGCAAGTGTTGGTTGTAGTGCAGCTCGCTGGTCGAGTGCCGTATATCCTGATAAAGCTGGTTGTTCGCGTTGCCGTGAAAACGGCAGTTTTAAGGATTCAGGATATATGTCACTCGATCGGCAGGGTCAATGGCGGGTCGCGATGTCGGCAGGTGTCTTCAGTGTCGATGTCGGAAGTATCGGCGTCAATGTCGTCGCTGTTATCTTCAATGTCGATGTCGGAGGTATCAGTGTCTCAATTTCCCACAGTTCTCAAAAAGTGTATGATTGAGATGAGTGAATGGAATGGAGTGATGTCTCGGGTCGGATACGCTCGTATATAAACATATCCGTCGGCCTCCCGGACATCGCTGATTTGTTG
This sequence comes from Periphyllus acericola, assembly GCA_949715065.1. Taxonomy (NCBI): domain Eukaryota; kingdom Metazoa; phylum Arthropoda; class Insecta; order Hemiptera; family Aphididae; genus Periphyllus; species Periphyllus acericola. Next base: position 4,538,699 of record OX454265.1, on the reverse strand, counting down.
GCCTTCGATGATTATTGTCGACGAAGATTGACATTTTTGACTCACCTTTGGTGCTATCAAAAATGTCATTTTACGTTGGTATAATGCTCCGTTACAAACCATACATGAACTATGTAACAGATTTTGCAGTTTCGAAATGTCTCGCAACTATTTGATTTGCTGGTATCACAGGAAGCCCGTACCGATGGAAATAAAAAAAAGAAATTGCCCCGAACATTTTTTTTTTTTAAAAGTTTGTCCCCTAAGGCTAATCTAACAGCTCCTCTGCATACGTCAGTTCTCGGGGAAAAGCATAAGACTCCCGCGTGACACGGAAATGGACACATCATTCACCGCATCTAACGCCGCATTTGGCCTCGTCTTGTCGTACACGTTTGGAGGGTCAGTTCACACCCACGTTGTAGGCACCTGTACCTATAAGGTATTCAATAATCGCACGCGTACGGCCTGTGGGGAGAACCCGCGTAAATCACAGAATAATTTCACCGATTCGACGTGATCCGTAAACATATATTCGCGGGCATTCGTAAAGATTTACGAAAACCGAGCACCGCATCACAGCATCCGCACATACACCCCGCGGTACGATTTATTACAATCTCATCGACGGAATATATTTTGTAGACATTTTGAAACTTTGGAAGCTTATATGAATTATTTATACGTCCAGAGGTCATTTATTCGACTTATATATACGCTGGCAAATATTATATAATATTATTTCGGCTCAAGTTTTCTGAAGACGTTACGACAAAATAAATGGTTGTAAACGCGTACCTACATCGGCTATAAAAAAATACAAGAAAAAAAAACAACCACACAAATAGGATATAATATCCAAACTCCAATTTTACAGTAAACGTAATACCCTGATAATACCTATATATTATGACATGTACCCGTAGCTACGGGCGGCGTATAACTCTCTTTGTAAGTACTTATATTTTAATACTTTTTTTATTTTTTTCCGAGATCAACCATATAAATACATAAAATTCGCCTTATATTATAGATGTCCAAGATGCTCTTATTACATTATTTCATAGCTTTTAAGTCCGAGATCGATACATCATTTCACTTGTGCGCACGTAGAAAACATTATACTGCAGTAATCGCGCACTGTTCAGCAGCAGCAGTAACAATACTGTTAAGTATACGGTGATAACATTATTATAATGTTCGTTCGGTCCGATATATTAAGTAATAAATAATTGTTTCTAACGCCTCGGACAAAGGATGACGGTCGCAGGGTGTGGCAGCTTACTCAACCTCCGCATCGGGATTCGAGTATCGCGATGAAAATCATTTGACTATGAGAAATACATGTTTTCGAAGGTAATAATAATAATAATAATAATAATAATAATATACATGTACATAGAGCTACGTAATCGCATAATTTTATCGCGTTACACGTGCGTGTATATTATGTATAGGTATACCACCTAGTACCTACACATACGATTTACACATTATTAATTATTACACATAGGCGTGTACTGTATGCACATCTACCGAAAATTGACGTCTTCAGGACATTTTATTGCCGTTACAATGTCTTATAAGTATTTCTTAAAAACCTACAGCATAATGTTTGGTTTCATTCGTTTTTTCTCCGATCTTTATGGTACTACGTCTGTCGCGTTCCGCTATACAATATACATGGTATAATATTATTCTCCACACGCGTGAGTCGTGCGCCGTGCATGTGTGTGTATGTGGGTGTGTGTGTGTGTGTGTGTGTGTGGATAAATTATGCACTTGAGATGTCGACTAAAAAACGCATCATATAGATCTTTACGGGGGGAGGGGGGTATATATTGGGTCAATTATAATATGTATTCATTTTCTATACAATGAAACGAAAAATAAGATACTGTTACAGCTGTCGTATACACACGAATCTTGAAATAATATTAAGTAAAAAGTACGAGAAGCAGTGGCGGATTTAAGGAAAAATGCCCAGGCGGCATACAATATAAGGGGCCCAAGAAATATGAATCGTCGTAACTAATACGTAACTAATACTAACTCGTGAGGGCCTCCCTCTTAAAACACTGTTAAACTAGATAGGTATTGAAACAAAATAAAAAATAAATACATTTATTTAAATCGTACAAACTGGATATAATTTCTAAATAACCTTAACAATATAAATAAAAATACATGCCGGTGCGCGGTGTATATTTGACAGTATAATATGGGCAACTAACTATAGTCACATAAACAATTTACAACACTACACAGTATTATTATTACTGATTTCTTATTATTATTACTTGATGTGTTACAATCTAAAACTTCACAAACAAAAATGACCATTCACCAATTATATTTTAATTTTTTTGTTGAAATGAAAATTAATGAAGACTGAAGACTGGGTCCGGGGCCCGGGGGCCTTTTCGGGTAGGGGCCCAGGCGGCAAATGTCCATTTTTTTCCCGTTAAATCCGCCACTGACGAGAAGGAAAATATTTACGTTACATTTAAAGAGAACGGTTTAGTGGAAATACATACAACATATCATACATTTTATATACACGCGAAGTATGTTACCATTTGCATGGTTAAAGCCTAAAGGTAAATACTTAACAACTTTGCGAAAAGACGTTATAATATATGTTAATACAGATATTCCACGTCATTACGACAGTACACTAGACGTAAAAAGTAAACATATTTCGTTGATCGTTTTCAATATTATTTGGCTCTTCTTAGTCACGTATTCATTTGTAATATATCTCATATATCTGCTAAATAAGAAGCTCAGTTTTGACCTCAACATTTTATTCTATGTTATGTTGATAAATATTTTTAAAACTTGATTGAACTCTTCAAGCATAAAATTAATCAAATTAAATACGTTTATTGAATGTCCTATACCACTGAAACAACATCAACAATCTATTAGACAAAACATTTTAAATTATTTTATGTTTTAATAATGAACTAATTGTATATTAACTTTCTATAGTTGTAGAAATAAATTGTAATACTAAAAAGTTTCAAGACAAAAAATAAAAAATAATAATGAAGTGTGAAATATTTGTTATGATATTATATTAAATTTAATTATAACTATGCAATATATAACATATATATGACATGATGTAAATTAAACCAAACATAACGCACACTATTACTAAAAGAAAACAATATAACAAATACTAACGAAAATATTGATTATCATCAGATTTTTATTTGACTTCAATTAAGATTTATAGTTACAATAAATGGGATTGAACTGACGGTGCCAACACTCAGCATTTTATAATAAAAATGCTGTAACTTCACCCTGAAAAGTATATGAAATGCTCGCTCTGGTGTTCTAAAAAATATGTACATGGTAACTTAAATTTACCATTAATGATACTTGCAAGTCACTGCTTTTATTTGATAACCTTTCAAATTAATCAAAGCTGATATAATCTTAATTATATTTTACTTTAGAGGACTGACGGTTTAATAACTTATCAATATTTAAAAAACAATATTTAAGTGTCTCTCATCATAAAATACCTCCACTATTGTAAGGCTTAGGGACATCCCAGGTAATGGAATAGTCCCTTAAGGTACCTCAACGGTTTACAACAATTTCATCTAAACGCTGATGAACAATAGATGTCTAAATATGAACTATAGCTTAGTCAAACATGGTCAAACTGAAGAAAAGTGATTATTCCACTGAAGAGAATTGTTATTTTTTCCTAATCAAATTACAATATTATAGTAGGATCATTATTCAAATAAATATATTACTTTGTCCGATAATTTTCAGTAGTATAAAATAATAGTAACAGTGTTTCGTGAAATTGATGCACTGACTTTATCCGATGAGTTAGAAATAATATTAGTTTATGTGACTTATCTTATAAACCTGTATAAACTTATTTTATAGTTTACTTTCAAATATAGTAACGTGAATGAATACTTTTTTCAAATCAATTATGTCCTACGTGAGAGAGCATATTATTAAATCGATTTAAATATACAAACACATTATGAGCAGTATAATCATATTATGTAAATAAGTATTTATTTAAGTTCTATATTTTTAGAAATTAAACATATTTTGAATATGATAGAATACAAAAATGTTGAGCAAAACGGAATGTCACTGACGACGACGTCGCGTGAAGTCGAGTAGCCATTCCGGCGGTAGTGAGGACTTGGCTCGGACGTTCCCGCCGCAACGTGGGCTTGACGAGGACGCGATCGCGGCGCTCGCCCGGTGCACATGTAGTCTTATAGAAATGAAAAATTCAAGTTATTTTTCCCTATTAGGTTAAGTGGTAAAAATTAAAATTTAATTGCACGTGTGGTCCCCTTATATTAAACTGAACTTTACCAAAAAAAAAATAATAATAGTAATATCCATGGACATATTTCCATCAGTATCACATCACCTTGGTGTGCCAGATCTGTGTGTAATTTTTAAATTGATGAAAAATATTTGCTGGTGACAATTATGGTACATTCGTCCATAATGCAATAAGATTTATACTTTTTGGTCATCTGGTGTATATAAAATAATATTTAACATATATTCTCGAGTTGTTACAAAGTGTGAGGTAACCATAGAAATTTGGAATCATTTGTTAGTATTTGCGAAAATCAATATACGAGTATCTCACTCTGTGAACTTTGAGCGATCGAATTTACATCATTTTTGCGATTATTTTTTTGAAGTCATTTTCAACAGTTACAATGTGTAAGACAAGGGTTGTCTATACAAACCAATTAGGCTTTAAGACGGTAAAGAAGAGCCCGCGGAAGTCTAACTTACAATGCAGTGGCTGCGGGAATTGGTTATGGAAGACTTTCGGCTATGTTAACGGCCTCAAGTCCAAAGCTCGGCAATTTTTACAGTGAGTAATCTTTAAACAGTATAATATATTATATCATCTGGTGCAAATTAATTGACTGGATGGGTAAAGGGGTGAGGAGAGTTCAGTGAAATTCCCACCATGTTCTGCATATTAACATCGTCTATTCCATCAGGGTGTAGTTGAAAAGTTTTAGGGAGATGAAAGGTTGATATGATAGGAAGATTTGTTGTTCATAACAGCGATATTGTTTTGTTGCTCTCTATATTGACATAGTCTATTATCAGGTTCATAGAGCGATTTCGCATAGATTTAGTCCTGTATTTAGTGAGCATTTTTTAAGTGACTTTGCTAAATTATTATAGCTTTGTCAGTACGCATAAGACGAGAATGCTTTTCGACAAATTCCATACGTGGTGCTGGGTTGGAGCTTGTAGCTGTCCAGACAGCTGTTTGAATGGTTGTTTACCACTATGAATCTATGTTCTCGGGCGTTTTTAGTTTAATACATGATATTATTTCTTCATTTATGTATATGATTATTTAATTAAGGACGATCTGTAAATTTATCACAGAGTTGGTAAGATTCTTACCTAACCGAATTAAAATCAAAATACTAATCTTGTGTTATAAATATGTAAAACAAAAGTAGTGTTGACAAGCCCGTAAGAGTTTCCGAACTCAAATATATGGATTTCGAGGTCAAAACGGAAGAAATGGAAATGGAGTGTGAAAAGAATGCGATGGAAGTGGAATGGGAAGACAATGAGATGGAAATGGAATGGGAAGATAATGAGATGGAAATGGAATTGGAAGAAAATGAGATAAAAGTAGAATGTAAAGAGAATGAGGTGGAGGTTGGATTCAACGCTTTTGATATGATAGCTGAACTCGACAACATCATAAAATATCAATGTTAAACATATTATCCGTATCATTTATAGTCTAGTTTTAAGTTATTGACAAAATCAAAGAGGAGAAATATTAAATTAAATTAATAGTTTTAAGTTAATTTACTTATATTATATTATTATATATATATTATATAATATTTCATTAATCAAAATCATTAATAAAATAATCTATTGTCAAAGTTAAAGATATTAAAGATATATATAACAGACACACGAGTACTACAGCCAAACCACACATTATGGAATACCAATAACAATGATTGAGAGTAATGAAGAAAACGTAGAACGACAGTTACAGATGGAGCGAAAAAATGCTTAAGATTATGTAAAAATACAAAAAATAAAACTTGGTTTAATGAGAATGTCAAAGAAATTTTAGACAGAAGAAATAAATTACGAGAAATTTGTAGAGAAACTTTACATTAAAAAAAAAATATATATATATATATCTTTTAATGCACGTAGTATGTGACTAAAAAAACAAATGTAGGTTTTCGTGCGTCAAGTAAGACGATGAAAAATTTACATTTAATAAAAGCGCCTCTACATAGGTAAATATATTTAATGTTATATTTAACTGTGAACACACACACACTATACTTATATCACAAACTAATACCGTTTACTGAGCACGTTGCAAGAAAGATGTTTTACGATTTTTGAAGCGTCACGAAACAAAAACATTTCAAATGATCTGTTTTTCCATTTAGCTTGAGTGCATAATATTATACTCGGTATATATTCAAATAACTCTTTATAAGAACAAATAAAAAACTAATAACTCTTCGATCGTACACAGTTTTGATTAATGCAAGGCTTTTGTATTTATTATAAACAACCAGAAACATTAAAAAATATTTAATACACTACAAATTAATTAAATATACTAGATTATAAAAAGTACAACAAAAAGTAGAATCAATACAATTTTCTTTCTATCCAAACAAATAATATCGAATATTTTTTTAATTATTCGCATGTATTATAAAACATCATAAACTACTTTATTAATAATTTGGACCAATTCAATAATAAATAACTCCAGAATAGAAATTAATTAATTTAATGAGTTCGTTTTAAAATCAGCTTTCGAAGGAACAGGGCTATTAAATAATGATGGTTTTCAAACCTCCAAATTAAATGTTGATGCTCACTTTCATGTTTCGAATTACTCGTTATAAATTATATTGGACATATTATTAAAAAAAGGACTATAATTTAAATTAATTGGGGTCCGGCTAAATGCGATGGTTTATAATGCGATATTTATATAAAATGTCACAAAATAATTATTTGGAGTATTTTTCCAAAAGTTTTTTTTTCTCTTAAAATGTTCAATCTAAATATTACCACATTCAGTAACTAAAAAAAATAAAAAATATCATATTATAATATGGTGTAATATAGCCGACTTATTACCGATTAATAAGTCTCCAAACACGAGTCAAGTTCGATAAACGCATTCGTAATTTAAAACAAAATGCTTACAATTTTGGCAGCCGTACTACTGTTAGAATAGTTACATTAGAAATCTATGTGTGTGTAAATGAGTTCGTAATTTATGTACACTGAAATCTCAACCAACAGAATATTGAAAGCGGTCTGATGGAAAAGGTTAGGCTATAAAGCTAAACGAATTATGAAACGCCCAAATTAATATATTATACAAGATTCAAAATGATTCATCCGTTTTCAAATAGTTATAAGACAGTAATAATTGAAAAAAAAACTATACGTTTACATACACCAATTTATATTACGTGCAAATTCCTAGTTTTTAAAATATTATCGCTTACAGCGCGGCGATAACTTATAGTCTCCGGTCTTCCACAAATATATCGACCGGATAACGCAGAGCGTTTTCATGTGTTGCAATTTTCAAAATGTGAATCGGTAATAACCGTGCGACGCGATTCTCGTCGATGGTACAAGGAGTTTGAAGAACACAGGTGGCCTGGTGTAAAGACAAAAGCACAGTCCGACCTCGAGTATCGAAGAATAATGAGGAGAGAATTAGCGAGAGTTTTCAACGCAGTCCGTGTAAGTCGACCTACCGCGCAAGTCGAGAACTGATGGTTTCTCAAACAACTGTTTGGCGTGTTTTGAGACTGTTATATAGGCATTGACGCCCAATGATAATTATTTAATTATCTCGAATTCAGCAATTTTATACACGAGGCTAATGTGCGAGAAGAACATTTTGCATCTCGCTTACAGTTTTCAGTGACGGAGCAACTTCGCGTCTAAGAGGTGGGGTAAACCACCATAACGTTCGCACATGGGGTACGAATAATCCTCTTGCGATAATCGACCACGGACGTGATTCACCTACAACTAATGTGTTCTATGCCGCATCAAAGACACAGGTCTATTATTTTTTTACTGAAAACTCAGTAAATGGTAGATCTCACGTTGAACATTTACAGCTAGGTACAATTAATCAAGTTATAAATGTTTTTATTTTATATAATGTGTTTTATTTTTCACATCATTCTATAATACCTCACACTTAAAAATATATTATCATTTGGAATCGGATGAATCATTTTGAATAGCCCTGTATATATAATAGGTATAAAGTATAAACTATATAAATAAGCATTATTCTGGAATAAAAGGTTTAAAATATATGTGTTCTAGAAAAGTTTCCACGGCTCGAAGGTGTCCCGTAAACAGAAGTTTCATCGCATATACGCATATACGTGTTATCGTATCAAAAGTTCGGAATCCCCGACTGGAATTATACGCCAGAACTAAATTTTTTTTTTTTCCCGTCAAACGACCAAATCGTTATTTTTCGTTTATTATATTAGGTAGCTGATTCCGAGCTACCTAATAAATTTATGTAAAGAAATAAATAAATATAATACAAAATAATTTTCACTTAAAGCTAGAAAAAATATTCAACACAGGTACTGATGGCAGTTTGATGAATTATATTATTTTTTGGTACATATAATATGAAAATTTACAATACTTCTTGGTATCTATACTTTATTGTTCGTCTTTAGATTAGGTGCATGGATAGATAAATTATTTTCCGAGCCAACTCGAGAACATTCAACGCAACAATTGAACGTGTTATAAATAAATTATTTATTATTATTATTTATTTATTATTATTTAAAATAATTAATCAGTTAGCTTGGAGAGTTGAAATTAGGCATAAAATCTTTTCCACAATTTAGTCTATCGTTATGATACAACCCGCAAGACGATTGGATGAGTAGTTTCGGTGATCAACAATATACCATTTAACATGTATGTACTTATAAAAATTATATTTACATCATAATTCACAGATAGAAAATCAATCGATTAATATTACATGAATTTATCACGTACAATAAAAATAAAAATCAGTAGTTTTATCGTCGTCAGGGCGAAAAAATATTTTATTATTTATAATATTTTATTATATTTGTATTTTAACACAATATAAAGTAGTGTTTACACGACCCAAGTATATTTTTATCGAACGAGAGATAATGATGATTATTATTCTTGGTTTTGTTTCAATGATATTATTTTAAGAATATCTGTACACTTTTTTCAAGAAAACTTTAACTACACATTTTTGACACAGATTTGATGAAATCATAAAATGTTTATTTATTTTCAAATCGAGTAAATATATCATTTATACCCATTTAAGTATTTACTATTATATATATTTTCTTAATTGTATTCATGATAAAACAAAATGTTTTAATGGTAAAATGTAATGCTTATATTATTATACTATACAATATAAAGTTATATACAATTTAACTTCTCAGAACAAATATTACAAAGAACAGTTTGATCATATCTCCTTTGTAATACATATAAAGAATTATAGAAAAACCACAAAGCTACAGTTATTACGGTTCAAAATTGAAGTTATATTAAAAAATTTTAGACCTTTATGAAATAAGTATACTTAATATAAATAATATATATACTATAAATAAGTTATACTAGTAATGAATAAAAACGGTACTTGGTATTTGATGTCTTAAATACTTTTAATAAAACTGGAAGCATGGATTAATAGTGTGATCTGTATTTTGATTACTTCAAAAAGCTCTGATTTTTAATTATTGTTTAAATAATTTCGATTAATATGAGTGCAACTATACATTCATTCCAATAAATCTCACATTTTCATTAAATATTGTTTGTTTAAACGTGCTGAAATACACAAAGTATAAACATATATTATGAACACATGACTGATCAAAGAAAAGAACAAATCAAATGTATAATAAAACAAAAATATTATTACCATAAATCCGAGTACAAAAATACCAACATTGTAAATCGTATAAGATTTATTATCACAACAATTTGAATACAAACAGAACTTTGATCGTTATTTATCAAAAGACGAATCCGTATTATTAACATTAGGAATAAAGTGGGATATTCCAGGGGAATACGTGTAAATTATAATATTATGTACATAATTTATAACATAAATAATGTATAGTACAAAGATAGGTAACAAACGTGAGTAAAATGGTACAATTATTGTGCACATTGCTACAACAGCTCTTATACACGATACACCTAATGAACGCCATCCGCACCTGTTCGCCAATTAATTTCAGTACCTATTAAATTAGTGGTGAAAAAGTGTATATCAAGTCAAATAATAGGTATGTACATGCTAAAATATAAAATAGAAGTTCATCATAAAATGTATTTATTAAAATTATAATATTGGAAAATGAAAACCATTAGAGTAATGTGATTTTTCTTTTACACTTTATGAACAGTTCAACCTTGAGCTGAATGTATACATTTGAGGTGCCACCAGCGCATAAAAAGTTGTCAGTTGTCCCTATAATTATTTCGAGCCGACTGAAATGTAACGGTATATCTTTGAGAACAACTCGGAAACAAAAAAATATCAACATATAAGTATACTATCATCAGCTCACACGAGAAAATCGTCGGAGTATAGCCAATTGTCTAGTCGACATTTATCTTTAACAAATTAAGTTATACATTTTGTATAGAATATAATAATAAGTCGATTGTAAATTATGGATGATAGATATGTTTTCTCGGGTCATCAACATTATCTCGATAATGTAATCCAAATTTTATTTGGGCCTATACTATTGTGTTTGGCCTAGGTAGCGATCGATTGATTGACTGAGGAAATGTTGGAGAGCCACTGAAATTATTCATTAAAATATTTGTATTATTATTACTACTATTGAGGTATTGATATACCCTTATAATACGATAATAAGTGCACGTACCTATAAAGGTAAACGAAATTTGCATTAATTATTATTTGTATTTCGTACCGTAAGGAAGTCTTTATTATAGAATAAGATCGCACAATACTGCAAGAGCCCGTAATAAAAATTATATAATGTATGCTAGTAGTAAGTAGTAAGTAATAATCTAAACTGCCATGAACCGATAGGTGGCAACATTTTGATCAAGAAGTCTTGTGCGAAGTTATTTTTGTTGTCCTAAAAGTGTTTTTTTTTTCTGCGTATAATACGAAAGTACTCGACAGGGCGCAAGAAGTAAGCAGATGGATACGTGAATAATAATTATCGTAAACACAATTCACTGTTTTATGGTAACCTCGTTTATATTGCTGTCACGTCGGTCTTTTATGTTATATAAAACATGTATAGTGTATACCTACACGACATATTATCATATATATTTTGTGTTTACTAATAAGAATAAACCACATTAGTCTCTATCTATAGTTTATTTATGCTACTTTGCATAATATCAAAATATATTACACCCATTTGTCAATAGGTCAATTGTCATTCAGATAATTCGTAGTTATTTCGTGTTTTACACTAAACCTAGTAGATTTGATTTTTCTTCTCACGTAAAACATTCAATCACGCCGTGTGTGTAGTATTCATAAACGTACAACTATTGAACTTATGCATTGTTTGCAACAATTTAACAACGGCTCGTGTAGGCAATATTCATGCAGTTTTAACTTATACATCAAATAATATGATTAAATTCTGTTATTTAAGTATTAAATGTAAGCCCAAGACTTTTTAATTTACAATATTTTCACGTCATTCATTTTAAAGTAAATGTAATTGATTAAACGAAAACAAGATGAAACAATTAGTTAAAAAGGATAGATTTCATATATTTTGTGATTTCGTGTACTATTTACTGGTTGCTATACACAATAGTTTTTAAAGATAATCATAATCCCAATACCTACACACATTTTTCACGAGAGTAAACAGTTTTATCTGAACCTCCGAAAATACTCTAATATTATAATCTTATGCTGGTGACTTTAATTGACTTTGATCAATCAAAGTAAACTATACGGCCGCAATGACAATAATTAAAATAATAATAACGAATTTATACCAAAAAAATTATATTTCGTGACTGCAACACAACATAACGACTTGAAAGTCAATAAAATCAAGTTGATGAATAAATACTGAAAACGATAAATTATAAGTTTATATATTATGTGTATGAGTAAAATATATTAGTAAAGGCGTATTTAAGGACAAGGAAAATGAGGGTTTTGCACTCAAAACATTTTCTCTATTAACTATGTAAAACTTATCTTCGCAAGTCTGAAACTTTAGTACTTACAATCATGTTAACTACATTTCACTCCTGTATATATAATTTAATCGTGTGCTATTTTTATACGTCAGTTGCGTATTAAAATCATTAATTATTTTTGAGTTTTCCAGTCCAAAGAATAGAACATCATAATTGACGAATTCGTATTTGAAATATTGGTAATATATGTATGTATAAATAGCAAATCAAAAAGTAATTAATATGTATATCTAAACGATACAACATCTAAGGTTAAATTAATTTCGATTTTTTTTTTTTATTAAAATTCAATAATATAATTACTGGTGTTGTAGCTAATCATATACTTTAAGAATAATTTTCCTCCTGTTTTTGTTTAAAAAATTCTTTCAAAAAAGCAAAATATGTTCATCAAAACAATGAGCACGATATGAATCACATTATTGGGTTATTAAAAAAATAACACGGTATTCGGTGTAACACAATTCCAAAAAAATGTTTAAATGCAGTGTAATAATGTGTGGCATATGCTTATATAATTTATTTTACATTTAGAAATTACAAAGAAACATTTGAAATTTTTTTAAGCATCTGATTTCAACATTTTCAAACTTGATTCTTTGGAGTACATATTATTATACAAGTCAACAAAAGTCAATAAATGTTTTCTCCTAGATGTTGTCGATTCCACGATGTTCTTAGAAAAATAAAATCTTATGCTTAACCGACTTCGGTTTGAGACAAGAATATCAAAAATCTTTTCTGTACCACTTTCTAAAGGAGAAATAAGATAAGAGTCCATAAGGGTTCAAGAATACGTGTAAATAAAAGAAAATTCTATTTTCCGGATCAAAGCGACTTATGGATTTCTCATTTTCTAGAATCTTTGCGTATTTTCTCGTCGTTGAATTATTCATAACATTTAGTTCATATTTTAGTACAATAAGTATTAAAATATATCAGTTTTATACCAGTTGCACCTGTATAAAAATTGTATGAAACTGACCAGGTTGATGAAAATTAAAATCTGTTAATTTTATTAATGTTCATAAAAGCATGTTTTTTCTATAATAACTAATACGTACGTATAATAACCGATAGAATTATTGAAAATAGTTTATTCAGATAGGTGTAATATTATGCCAAACTTATCGCTGGTAAGTAATAAAAAATCATAGGTGAAGCCTGAAGTAATTTAACAAGCTATAGAAAAATCGTAATTCATATAGTTTATGAGTAATTTTAGCGAGTTTCAAAAAGCTAATAAAAGTATAATATACGTAATAAGATGTCTATTATATGGAGATGTAAAAATTTATGATACAAATGTATAATACCGTATTATACCTATACATGGCAATATACAGGCGTATAGAATTCATTAATACAATGTATTAATTAATTTATTAATACAGTATTTTTATTTTATTTTTAATTGATCTAAAGCAACTACGAGTATGTCCATTAGCTGTAGGGTAGTATGTAACGGTTGTTTTTTTGGAACGGCAGGTTATTATTTATTTTGAAAATGTGCATGTATATATAGTATGTACATGTATTCGTCGCTAAAAACCCGTGTGGTCACCCATCCGGGAGCTAGCGATGCCGGACGGTGCTTAATCGCAGCACTGATCAGTGTGATCACATCACAGCATGCCCAAAACAGTTTTTATATTTTATGTATAAGTACATAACTAGTAACTACAAGAAGCAAAAGTAATTTTGATTAATTGTCATCAAAATTATTATTAATTACTTTATAATTTATTGTCCGTTGGTTATTCTAATTCTTATTAATTTCATTTTAATTTCTAATCTCTCCAGTTTTTATTTTCAAACGGGAAATGTTCGAGTAATCATGTCATAGTTTTTTATGTAATTTGAAATTTGCATATCTTTGAATAAAGGATTTTTAATTTTATACCCTACAATATGTGTATAATACATATGTTTAATACGGTGAAATACAAGAATTAATTATACTATAAGTTCAATTCACATAGCTCATATTTAGTTTAATACACGTATAGTTCAAGGTATGAAATACAAAACTGTAAATTTCTACATCTCTACAGAAATATATTATTCATTATGCTTTTAAATTTAAAGCCATAATCTAATTCGGTAATATACTTTTTTTTATCTTTGTTCAATATTCAAATACAAAGTTTTCTTTTATATTGTCTAACGAGCCTTTAAGACGTATGATGTCAAATGCCAATACGGACCCCACTTTTCTTATTTAACCACATAAATTATTTCTTTTTGTTATATTCTGTAACGAAACTGTCAGTGTTTGTTTTTGTATAATACTCTTTATTTAACTATAATTGTTTAATTTGTTCTTAATAGTTCTTAATTGTAATTTATATGTAAATCTGTTATTCTTATTTTTTAACTGTCAAAAAGGCTCAGGCCCGTATATATTCTAAAATTAAATTAAATTAAAATAAAATATTATATTGCTCATACGTGTGAAAATATGAATTTACAATATACAAATATACGGAATTGCCAACAACCATACATACGTATAGTGCTATAATAACTATACTTCGGTACCGAGGGAAAAATGATGTTTGTTTTTTTTTTCATGCTTTCATTTCCTAATCATGTTATCGGCGGAAAATTACACGTGTTATTACAGTGCTAATTTTGATATTATATGTATGCACCACTATACGGTTACGTTCTTTTTTGTTAATAATTTCCCAGACTCGCTGGACATTTGTGATTTATATTTTACAAATATTAGGCCCGTGTTTCCTGTTACGCGTTGTGCAATTATAGATAAATGCATGATTGCATAATTACTTTGCCGACCGCGGTACTACGTAAAATATCGTAATATTCCGCAGTGGTTGCACTTGAATCCGCTTAAGTTGCTCACGGTAATATATACGTTTATAATTATTGTTTCATAATTTAAATATTTTTTATTTATCATACGAAAATTCCGCCACTTATTCTCACACAATATACGGTTGGTCGTGACTGTTACGCGTAGGTATACTTTAGTTCAGCAGCAAGTGGTTCCCCGTTAAACATAATAGTACGTTACGTAGTATATAGCCAATTACAAAACTGACATAATGTTAAATGTTGTTTCTTTTACCATAAACATTGGCACAACAAGTGAGGGGCTTTGGTTTATTAGCGCGTTGCATCTATCTTAATTAGCTCCCCCTGAAAATTAGGAGAAATGTAAACGTCAATACTGTGTATTGCCGCGTCGGGGCTAGAAATACAATTTATTTTTTCGTCTTTAACCATTAGCTACGTACAAATATTACACACGTTGCTCGCAACTGCGATTCCGCTAATATATGATTATAATACTCACAAAGAATGTATAGCTATGTTGGCGTAATGTTTAAAATTCGTTCCTTAAAATGAAAAATGTTCTCACTCTCGTTTGTACATTTGATAAGTGTGCATATTTTCCCTTTGCAACGAAATATTGAGCTTTTGTACGCACCGTAGTAGATTCGTAGAGCATAATTTATTATGTCAACACGAATTAAATTCCGTTGATGTAACTTATCATTTGGATATGCGGGATACATGCGTCAGTTTTTGTTATTTTTTTATTATTTTTACTTTATTACTTTTCCAATTTCTTCCATACAAATTTATAAAACGTTTTCTTTAAACACAAAGAAATTTGAAATAAAACGAACAAACAACGTATGCGCAGTGTCTCTTGTAAATTTTATGTGAAATGAAATGGAATTTTCCAATGTCACCGTATAAAAAAAATGGTTTTATAATTCAATACTAAGAAAAATGGAAGCGAGCGAACGAGTGTGACAGAAATACATATGAAATATAGCTGGTTTTTAAAGCGTGCAATCCTACATTCGTACATATAATATGATATTATCTTTTGTACAGTTCAATGCTGCCATCTATAATATTATAAAAGAAAATATAAAATCGTTATTCAAATATTATATTACACTCATAAATTAAAAAAAAGGATTCTTAAAATAAATAAAAAAAAGTAAATATATTAATTTTATGTTTATTTAATTAATTCATATCACATAGAACAAAAGATGAATAGAGCGCATACACAAATTACCATAAATTAAAAAACGGCTGTCAAAGCTAGGACAGAAGATGAAATTAAATGAATATAATATATTTTGAGTTTAAATTTCCTGTATCTGATTTTAATTATTTTAAAATTTGTAGAAAAATATTTTTGGGTTAAAAGCAAACGTTCTAAAAGTGTTGTGCAACACTATCAAAAATAATCAAATGTAATTCAGCACAATAATAGTACTTTAGCAAAACAGTTATTTGGTTTTAACAAAATCGATTTCATTGTTGTTCCGGAAACAACTGTCTCCATGTGGGAAATGGGAAGATCTATTTATTTTAATATGATAATAGTAAACTTAACTTTTATCGGTTAAAAAGTGTAAGAAGTTTTTTCCTGGTTTTTATTGTATTATATTAGGTAGTTATATCTAATCAACAACCTGAAAATGTCTTTGAAGTTTATGCGTGTATCATTATACGTATAAGTACAAAAAAAAAATGTTATTTTAATGAGCAAACAAGACTGTAATACCGTACTAGTGTTGATTTTTTCAATTTCTTGACGTAGTTAATCAGATTTGTTTTAAAATATATGTTAACATGTAAACACGACAAAGAATTTTAACCAGAGATTCTTCTTATCACGCTCGGAACTACATTAAATTAATGATTTATTATAGTAAACCAATTTACCTAGTTTAAGAATCGTTTTTCAGATAAAAAAAATAATTTACTACTGCTCTCAAATTACTAAAAATCAAACAACAAGGCAACTCTATATAGTTAAATCAATCCTAAAATAGTAGGTAACAATACATTATTGAACTAGTAAGTTCTACACTGCGAGTGGTAAAAATACATTAACACTTAAAAGTTTAAAGGTATTTACTATTTAGTAATGTACTTTAAAGTATGAGAAGTATTTAAATGTACGAGAAGATGATATCACCTGATGATCCATAAATGTATTAAATTATATTTATTTATTTACATGAAGTACCTAAAATCCACTTATGGACGATCTTTCGACATAAATATTGTAACATTTCACCTGTCAGTAGACAATTTATTTTTATAATTTATCAAACTTATCTATAGAACGTTAAAAACTCACTTGTTTTTAGTTTGTTTCGTAGTGAGGGTATGAAGCGAAGATGATTCTGATTGCATTTTCTACCTGTAAAAAAACAATAATAATAAATGCATCTATTTCGAACTTTACCTTTAACACTTAAAAGCATTTTTTTTTCTTATTTTTAAACCTCGCTTAAAACCAAATGTTCCTAAAGTTGATAACGTATTATATACTTAAAAAATTATTCAATACACCAACCAATCAATCATCTCAGGAAATTGATAGCATTTTTAACAAATGTTATAATTTTTAATTAATCTTAATGATTCGTAAAATGTAAACAAATCTACTCGTTGACCAATTGGTATTCGTGATACATACGTAAAATACGGAATCTGCAAACAATATACGAGTAGACGGTGTATACATTATAAATATAATAATAATACCTGCAGAACAGGTTTATTTGTTAGCTCTGGAAGGAGTAAGAACTTCGTTATATTTCTTCACAATTAAAAGTAACTATCTTTATATTATATTATTATTATGTACTGCGAGTACCTATACTCTATAGTAACATTTGCCATATTATATTAGTATATTACATTGCTAAACGTGATACGCTGACCTTTCACTGTTTATCAAAACCAAACCGTACATTAAAGTTTAAATCGTTTGTTCCGATAATATATGATCGCGGAAGTAAGAGCAATTAATTATCACCATTAACCTTTTTATCGTGCTAGCAAAAAAAAAAAAACCCCAAAACTTTTTTTCTTCTTATTCAAATGCATCGCATCTGAATTCGTAACACGTTGACGTATATATTATATTATATATATATTTGTTCTGGACACATCGCATGTCACAAATTCTATTCCGTATACTTCTTTATCTATATAGATTATAGATTATAGGTGCTATTTACGTATACAGGTCAACACCGAGATCACATATTCTCTAAAAAAGGGTATTCCGGTACATTTTTTATTTTTATTTTTTTTACCGTCAACCCGTGTTTTTTATAATTTTTCTGATTCGACTATAGGTGTGCCCTATAATATTATATTAAATCATTGCAACCACTCAAAGCCGAACATTAAACGTCATAACGTGAGGGCGTGTACAAGAGCAAATACGACAAAAAGTTCACACGCGTAAGAAAAATATGGAAAATATATAGGTTAGACGCTGAATACAATATTTTGGATAACGTCCAAAACATCGTGTCCGCCCAGCTACGTACACGTCGTATACGTACGAACACGTACTGAAACAATAAGTAACAATAATCCGTTCACCCGCGTAGACTTTACATAAATATATATATATATAATATATATGTATATCAAAGGTGTGTACCCCACCCCCACCGCAACGAGATGAACGTTTTGGAACTCAAGTTTGGAAAAGCAATAGGTATCCACTGCGAGAGTGTGTTATAGGAGTTGAAGAGAAAAAAAATGAATCGCCCGGGTTTACTTAAGGGTTTGTTGCCACGAGGGAGGTGGTGGTGTACTACATACAATGATCAACTTATGGATATACACATGCGCCCACCAACGCTCACACACACGCAAACACATGTGTATTTATATAGGTATAGTACGTATGTATGTGTGTCTTGCCACCGCGTTATTTTCGTATATTATTGTAATTTTCCCCTATATTCGGTCCCAAAACTACACGGCGCACCCAGCGTTGGTAAATCGAATTTTGTAGCCGTCAAACGAGGTATTCGTCACGTTTCCCACCTGTACACGGCGCAGTAGCGTTTCAATAGAAACGGCGTTTTCGCCGTCCCCCCTGCAGCTCTTCGTCGTAATAAATATGCACCGAGATTGTCGCCTAAAAAGACGGAAATTTCAATATCAATCCGTAAACAAAAACCGAAATCAATCCATCAACACGCCACCACTACAAATAGGTACGTTTACGCGTTACCGTGTTGACTGCTGCACGTATTAAGACATGTCAACACCATAACTACGCGCTTACGGAGAGGTATAGCACACGTATTTGACAACAACCAAAAAAAAAACGACAAATTAAAAAAATTAAAAATAAATGTGTTCTAATTTAAAAAATCGTCACACTAAAATAATTAGCAAACGATGAATATGTCAACAAATTACTATATTAACAGATGAAAAAACGTACAGGTTAATTTTAAGAGTACAACAGCATTTCGAATAGAGTAGTGTACATTTTATTTCTTTTTGATGAAACAATACGCAAAATTAACCTTTCGAGCGAAGTAATAAATTCCAATACGATATACTTGTGTGTGTTGAGGAACAGCCACTGCTACTACACGCTTGTATAATATATACGCGACTAATAATACGAGTGAATGAATGATGTACTAATATCGCGTTACAAAAAGTAATTTATACTTACAAAAAGTTTTAAACGAATAAATTCAAATATAATGGAAAAGTTAAACAATAATCACGGGAGGGTATTCTAGCTTCGGAAACGTATGTACACATTACACAGTGCAGTATTTCTGCGTGCGACGTATATATTCATACAAAACAATTGTTATTTTAATGTTTACAACACACATATGTTAACGGATACTCTTTCACATATATGATTTTTTTTAAATATCTTACGCGCTAAAAATGTTGGTTTGATTTTTTTTTTATTTTGCTTTTATCTCCACTTTAGTTTTTTAGCTTAATTCTGTAACATGAGTACAATGTCGTACACACGGTTCCAACCGAACGCACTTATAATATATATGTACTGACATTATGCACTTTGTATACATTTAAAATTTAAAGCAATATTTTGTCAAATGCGTTTATTTAAATGTTTGGAGGGACGGAGAATCTATGTATAATGTTTTCGTTTAATTTTAAGGAACACAAGTTCTGTGGTTCTATCTACTTATCGTAGTGCTCCAAATTGTTTATGTGCTGTAGTAATATATGAGCACATACTATGTAGATTCAAAATGTCACTTACATAGGTATAAAATGTACTTTGTACATCGTCAAAAATGCAAAATTGGATTTTTGTTTTTTCGGTAAAAATAACGAACGGTGCAATTTACGTTGAAAATCTATAAGCTATTGTACAACAACTCTAAGCCCACCCGGAATTGTTTGTAATAATTAATCGCTTTTGGATTTAAAACGACAATGGAATTTTCGACGAAATAAAAATCTGATAAAACCAAACGAAATTGATGAATAAGCTTGTTGTAATGAACACTGAACACTTTTTTATTATATTTATTTTTTAATTTAAATCACAGCTGAAATAATAAAACATCTAAAACATTCTATAAAATTCAACAGGTTTTTGATTGTGAACATTCTTCATTTAGTTTCATTTATCCTGTCTGACCAAATAATCTTAGAACGTTTCGAACATAGTCTTTTCTACTGTAATACGCGACGTGAAAAGTGTCATTTATTTCTAATACTATTCGTATTTCCTCAGTGAATCACTGCAATATTCTGAGGGTCGTATAATGGTTTGTAGAGCAGGTGGCAAAATAAATGCAAATAACAGAGTGTTATCAATATTCCGAAGATTTAAAAAAATACAACATTTCACCCAACTTATATGAAGCTCTAGGACCGAATACCGAAAACACATTGAACATGCTAGCCTTCCTCAAAAAATCTGATTTATACACCAAAATTTAAACCTACTGTTAAAGAAAATTGTAATATAAATTCAAATAGCAACTATATATAACTAACACCATATAAATATTGTAATTTTTAATCAACACTATGTAATTTAACAAAAAAACTAATAACCTTTGTTGTTGATGTTTTTTAAGTTCAATAAAAAAAAAAAAAAAAATGCGAGACCATATTTTAACAACGTACACAATGCATACCTAACACGATATGTCATGAATAAATGCACCATAAGAATAGGTACGTTTTGTTATTTTGAAAAATATTACATCATTAGGAAAAATAATCATTTTTATGGGTGGTTATAATTATTAATGCAAGGTACTTATTAGAAGATAACACTGAAATAAACGAAAAATCATTAAAAAAACAAACATTTTATCGAGTTGTAGATAATGTAGAAACGCAGAGAGCAGGGGGGCTGCGTTTTCCCAATTTCTCGTGTTATTATTAGCTTATTCCAATCATACCTGCTGAATTCATATTTTTATTAAACCATTTTTCACATGAGCCGATACGTGCATAACATAATATAACTTCGAGTACATTACACTGTACCATGGTTAATTTGTTTTTATAATAATATGAATATATGATTCATAAAATCATGATATTTCACAATTGTATCATTTACAATTTTTTTTAATACGCACGTACCTACATAAATAATTGTGCGCATGATTATGATGTTATATTATTATCGTTCAACGTGAAATGAAATTTCTTTTGGCATTAAAGCTAAAAACACATTTTAAATAACTTTTCGTGAAACTAGATACTCAATAAACACGTTTAAATTATATAATTAAAGACATTATAATTTGAACATCCAATTAGGTTTCTGCTTTTTTTTTTTGCTTTGTAAATTATTTTGTACAATCATAAGTACATTGCACCGAGAAAACTTACATAGAAATTATGATTAAAAGATGAGTTAATTTAATAATATAAGCTAATGTTTTATGAACTTTGTTTAACTACACTGCAACTCATAAAATTCAAACGATAAATGCTAATACATTTAATTTTTTTTTTCATGCAATAAAATGCCTTATAGATAGGTACTTATTTTTATGTTTGTTAATAATTATATGACCCTGTATTTTTTTACCATTATCGAATACAGACAACAGCTAGTCCTATTATTTAGGGGTTCGAAGGACTAGATACGCAAATCATCAATAACTTTCCTTTTAAGTAGATTACTGATTTTTTTTTATGTTTAGCTAAAATATTTGTGTTGGGGTTTTTACGACCGCGTGCGTTTCTTTGAACTTTTAATCAAATCATTAATTTGATTGATTTTCGACGAAACACTTGCACACGACTTCAAGCTAGGATGGATCTTTTCATTGAATGTAATTTTTAAGTAACTTAAGAAAATTAAATGATGAAAAGATAATGTTTTCCATTTTAAACTACATATATACTACAATATATTATTTTCATAAACTCTGTTGACGCATCGTTCAAACACAATACATATTATATGGACACACTTACATAAAATAAAAACAAAAAAATCATCTTTTATGAGATATTTTTAAATCGATCTCAACACTGATCAACTACGTCTATGTGTCTAATTCTATTCTAGTATCTAATAACCCTTTTCGAAAATTCCTACCGTCGACTTAAATTACAGCGTTGTTAAGACCTTTTAACATAACTGTCACGTAGTTAATTAAATCTATATAAATAGGTACCTACTGCCGATGAACTGGGTTCTCCTTTACATGCTATTCTTCTCATCATTATTAAATGAAACCCCGCTAATACAGTGTAGTGCATAATTGTGTGTTATTACTCGTCGTATGGATTATCGTATGCAAAAATGTTATGTTTACTATATGCACACATTTTTAATGAAAAGCGCATTCTGTTTTGTGTACATGATAGGTTATAACTTATAACTTATAATTTATAATGTACTTATAATAGCTATATTGATTAAAATCTGTGTTAATAATTATTCCACAAAAATTGTATTTCCGATCTTAAATTGAGATTGAAATAAAATAAAATCGTAGAAAAATATGGCATTGAAAAACGACTCTACTTTAATTTTTAGAGAATCAAATGGTGAAGTATTTTGAAACACAAGAAACAATCATATTGAACACCTACATTAATCATATTATTCTCTCCTTTTGAGCAAATTATTCCAAGAGTTGAAAACGACGTCGATACTCGGCAAATACATTTGAGTGTTAAGTTAAAATTGATGCATCTCATATCAACTTATATACAATTTTAATAGAATCACAAAAATAATAAAAATCCATTTTTCCATTTTAAAGGTGCTTAAAAAAATATATATCAAATTTAGGGTTACCTTCAAAGCAAAGAAAAGCCGATAAAAATAAATAAATCAAAATTATATTTAGATAATAGAAAATTTCATAGTTTTTTTAGAAATATATTTTACATTTTCAAATCGATTTCTTTGCGAAAAAAATCATTTATTTGAATTAATCATTATTACCAACCTCTATAACTAACCAAGCTTAATATTATATGTATATATATATATATATATTATATATAAATAGTGATTGATTAATGTAATTTTATATCTGTAGACATATCGACTGTGTCTCGTCGAGCACTCGTCCTAATTCGCTCACTCAGACGCGAGTCAGTCTAAAAGCATTTGTACAGTTTTTTTTCATTTTGAAGCAATGATAAACTTTTTCTCAATCGTAACTAAGCTCAATCTAATTTACTCATGTAGAGTCAATATATCTCTTAACAGGTGTCCCGTGAATTTCACAATTTTTTTTTCGTAGTTTTTGTAATCTTTTTTTGTCATTTATTAAGCCTGGGTTTAATTTCTAATTTATAAAATATAGATAAACAATGGCCGTGCAAATGTTAAGACCACTTTTATAACTACAAAAGTGGTTTTCTAATAAATAAAAATAATTTTTAAAAAAAATGAAGAAAATAACATCATCTTTGTAATAATACCAATATAGCACACTTGCTATGCTCGGAACCTAAAACTTCTTGGCCACAACAGACTAAGCTTCGATTTGGGAAGGTTTTAGAGTGTGATTAATTGCTTTCGGCCTTAAAAGACTATTCTACTGGACATATAAATTCCAAGTAACTTGCTCAAAACGCGATTCCCACGAGACCAAAATAGACTATCAAATACTCATATGCCATTTAAACCAACAAAATGGACTAACCTTCTGTTCGAGGAGAATGAAAAACATCTAAATTAATGTTTAACTGAATAATTAAAAATTTGTAAAGTTAAACAGAATTCAACGAGGATATATTTTAATAAGTAATTATTACAATTGAAAAATCGACTATCGTATACGCTGTATAAACGTGATGGTTATTTTTGAAACTTAAGTCGAAAACTATATTACATTTCGACAATTTATATCCATTGGTTTATTGCTCAAACATAATACTACACAATCAATATTAAATTTAAAATTTTATAATTTATTAACCGTAACTGATGAATAGAATGAACTCTAACAAATATTCGAGTTAAATCTCTTTATTGGTGGATATACGGAAGTAATAATCAATAGACGGTGAGTTTCATCAGAGCGTGTCGTTTGTTCAAATTTCATATATACACAAAGTTAAGACTTACGTGATACATAGGTCCACATGGAAACGTTTGACGTGCACCAAAAACAGCTAATACGATTTTGTTTTTTTTTTACGGGTAAAAATATCCAGTGAAAATAAAAGTTATTTAGTATTAAGTATTAAGATGAACTGAATCACTTTGAAATATTATTTAACGCACTTACCATAAGTATATGAGCTCACAAAGAAAACTTTATGTAAGTGTAGTTAGCAGTCACAATAAGATTGCATAATAATATATTTTCATTCTCATTTGTTTTTCTTCATTATTTGTTATTACTTATTAGGTTCTAAGAATTTATGGCACCTATGCATACAGCTCATATGTTACATTTTTAAAATTTATAAATATTTACAAAAGGTTTAAATAATAATCGCATTTATAAATATTTTCACTTAGGTAGATACATACTGGTGGCTACATGCTTCATTGAAGAAAATGAGGCTACTACACCAATAATCCCATTTCTCAACATACGTAATGTGAAAATTTGAAGGGTTGTAGTTAACTACAACAGTTACAATTGTAACTACTGTTCTACATTGTGTAATACAGAATATATAATAATAATATGGTCAAAATCCAATTTTTTCGAGTATTGTTTAATTACTTCACACAATTTACCAACAATATTATAAACGTGTGATATATAATTATATTAGGTTTTAAATTTTAATTTGTTTGTGTACATCTATTTTTAAAAATTTCAAGTTTTAAATGTAGACTCGCTCGTTAAATATAATGTTATCGCTATGAACAAAGTTTATTTTGATCAAGTTAAATTACTTAACATCAATAGCATTTTGGAGAAATGCAAGCTAAAAAAGGGTTTTAAATAATAAAATACTATACTCTCTCTATCTTTATCTCTATCTATCTCTCTTTCTTTCTTTATTGCAAATGCGAGTGTACCCCGCCCTGATTTGGGAAAATTCCTCTTCGTTTTTTTTATACAAAACTATTATAAGGCTAATTTAAAACATTTCTCATGCTTTCAAAATAATTTTTTATATTTTATCAGAAAATCTAACATTTCATAAAAACTAAACGAGTACAGTAAATATTATTCGTTTAAATTTAAAAAAATAACCTCATTTGGTTCAAAATTGTATATTAAAGCATTTATGAAATATACGTTAAGATTATAATATTAGATATACATACACATACATACAAAAGAACAAATATACTTATAAGTTACAAAAGTATATTTTCTTTATTTATATATATTTTTTAATATCAAGGATTCTGTTTGATCTTCTAACATATAGTCCCACAAAGCAAATAATCCCTTTAAGTTGCTCAACCGATTTATTGGAACTTTGGTGTTTAGGAAAGCCAATAATAATAAAATGTAGTTCCTTTTTGGGCTCTTTTTAGATGTTCTTATCTCTTTCTTGTCACAAAAGACTACGTTTATATTAAGTTTTTTTGTTTACTCAGAAATACTCAAAATATTTGTCGATATATACTACGTTATAAGTCTATTTAAAAATTAGATATCGAACATATGAAATCGTTTTAGAACTATCGAGGGTATTTTCACTCTCCCATCTTAAAGTGTACAAATAATTATAATAATTCATGAGTAGAAAAAGTAAGATTATAACTTGATGAAAATATAAATCAGACAAAAATATAAGTAGAACTACTTAGTAACATTAAAATGTAAAAATCATATATTTTGTTCAAATTATTTATAAACTATTGTAGCAGTGCTGCGAAGTAAATTTTAATTCTGCGGTTACAGATTTTAATTTATCATGTGGTAAAAGGACGTATAGTGAATTGTCCCTAGTCGACCACGGTTATAAGAGTTAAAACTCTTTTGAGAACGAAAAATGTTAGGCTTCAGTAAATACGAGATAACTTACTTAGAAAATGTATTCCGTTTTAATTTTCGAATAGATTAAACTTTCCTCACGACAAAAACTATAAAACATACATTAGTTATTTATTTTAAGTACGGCACTTATGGTATCATTTGCATTAGCATATATTATTCATATTTTTTTGCCAGTAACAAACAAGTATCTAATATACATGTACTATAATATATACTATATCACATTTACTTTAAGTAATCATTATAATATTTACTTAATAAAACCTGCAATAGCTTAAAATTTTAGTAAAATTAAACAAATATTCAAAATTTCAAAGTATAAAAATTATATTAATTAATTAAAAATGTGTAATAAGATTAATTTTATTAACTGTCAATAATTCAATTTAATTTTTTTTTACTTTTTCCTATCAAATAAAATAATTACGAAATAATACCAAATTAGGGCATATAATATAGTACCTACTCGTATTTTGCTTTTCTCACCACGGACTAGTATAAATTTACTTATATTATTTATTTCTACGTCGGTTTTTTTTCTCCATTACCACAGATATATTCGATAAACAATTTTTTAAAATTGTTCATTCTAAATAGGTGCTGTGTATAAACTTTTCAAGCTTTTCATTTTCTTAAAAAGAGTTTCCGGCCTAAAATGTATAAAAAAAACAAATCATTATAAAAATTAATAAGCTCGTCTTTGCTCCACTAAGAATATGTTATATTAATTGGATGAGTAATCGAATATTTAAATTCGGATAATTAGCTATAATTTATCTTTTCACTATTTTTAGTTGTGCTTACAACCAGAAGGAGGATTAACATTGCTCTAAGTTTTTTTTATTTATGCAACTTTTAATGGATATAGCGTATGGTTAATTTTGATTAAAACCAATTTATAGTAACAGTTCATATGTATAATAATACTAAATTATTTTAAAGAACATTTTCGCTTGTTAAGATTTAGTTAAGCTTTAAAACACGCGTGAATATATATAGTAATTAGTACTACTATTCTCTTAATGAATGACGGTTAAAACTTTAAGATCAAAAAACAATAAATCAAGTGTTAATAAAAGTACAAATTCAAACATATCAATTTCTTTTGTGAAACTGAATACGATTAATTTCGAGAAACGAAACACAAACTTTTAATATCAAATCGATGCGACTAAATGTTATACCTACCTACTTTATAACAGTAAATTAGTCGACTGCCAATTTAGTTAATTTCCTACAAAATCCCGCGACAAATCTTATGCAATAAATAACACAGGTAATTAAATAATCACTTTGGTCGATACTACAACCGAACGGTCCAATATATAGGTACTTATACGGTACCCTAAAAGGTATAGTAAAAATCAGTTTTACTGTTGCAATTGATCATCGTCGATTACATTGAATTTTAACTGGCGCAAAAAAAACATAGTTATACCTTCTATATAATATATAAACTATTTTAAAAGCGCATTAGCTCACGACGATTATAGGTTTTTTTTAACCACACCATTATCAAAAATAAGTATACGAGTATACAGTTGAAAATATACAGTTACTATAATAACCCGTTAAAACACATCCATTTTTTAACACACCGTATAACTCGATAAAATTATACGAATATAAGTTATAATACATTCAATTGCTCAGCACGCGTTCAAATAAATGCTGCGAAGAATGAATCCGGGAACGGTATCGAATATTTATTGATTGTCAAAAGTTATGAGCTTTAACTTGAATATAACGACGTGCTAAGCTGCTAAATAAAAGTGAAATGTGTATGCAATTAAATTTGTACATAATTAAGAACAATACATGTGGTAATGATATTCTTGGGTCCAAACCTACACAATATATAATTACGACGTAAGTACGACATTTTATTCACATTATTGTAAAAATATGCGAGTAAACGTATTTATGACGAACGTATGTAGAAAAGTTTAACAGACCTATAATAATATTATTATATACTTAAGAAAATGTTCCTCGATCATAATGGATACGTCGTATAATACTTGATTTATGTACGTTTAAATGGGAAATTACAGTATCTTCGGCTTGCCGTGGTAAAAATATCGGAAATATATCGTCTATATATTATATTATTGATATTGATGATATGAAATTATGAACCCACGTGGTGCGCACGCAACATGATAATTACGTCGGGTCTGCTTAAAATATTGCAATATTTCGAAAACCACGTGGGTTATACAACGACCAGAAAACAAAATTAATTTGAAAACTCATCATTTTAGTAACTGCGAAAAAAACTTTTTTTATTTAATCTATAGCATGGATTCGACACGGTGTATAGAAAACTATAACACTAAAGACTTTTATCTAATCAAAATATTATGATGATTTGAAACACTATTATAGTACCATACACCAAACAATTTTTTTTTTTTAACAAATTTATTAAGGCTTCAACAACAATGATTTTTAGCCTACTTTATCTTAAGATTACTATTACTAATTATGTTTTACATTGTTTTAGAGAGAGAAAATGTGTACAAAAAAAAATAAATAAATAAAAAATAGTAAATTAATATAGAAAAGGAACTTGTATTGAATGATAGTTTTACAATTTTTGACTTAATTTTATAGAGTTGAAAAATGTATACATATGTATATATGTATATAGCTGCAGTGTTTTCTTCTTTAAGGGCTTCTTGTATCGAAGGAGGATTGTTGAGGATTTGGCGGGCTACTGAGTATCAACCAAATTATTGAATCACAATAATATAAGTATCATTATTCGATAAACCAAAACTAATAAAATAGGTACACAGAGCACGGACTCATCGATTATTAACATAACAGAATCACAAGTTGATTTGAAAAAAAAACTTGAATCCCTATCATAAAATAGCACAAGCACACCGATTACGTTATTTAATAATAATATCAACTCAAGGTTTTCGAGTAAAAAAAAATTGAATAGTCTCATTTAGAATATTTTTAGTAGGTTACATAAAACAACTATTTTTTTCGTCACAGAACTAACCGAAATAACCTAAAATAATTGGTCACAATTGTGAGTGAACATCATCAGAAACGGTTTACATTGTATTTATTATATTTCATCAGAACGCATATATGATACGCAACACTGCACACTCGACATTTAAATAACTATGCATTCCATATTTTTTACTTAAAATATTATTTAACGTCCAAAAAAACGTGGTTCTTTTTCTATATATTTTCAAATATAATATTACAGCTTGGACTATAAGTATTTATACTTTATACATTAAGAGGTTTATCAATGTTTTTCAATGTTTTTTATGGCTACAACAGTAAATCAAAAAATCAGCATAACGACAATCAATTATACGAGAAGATGAATGGATAAAATATGGTTTGTGTTTAAGGAACTGAAAAGGAGCGATGATTCGTGTGGATGAGAGGTTTCAACACTTTAAGTACAAGAAAAGATGATGGATACTTCAATGGCAAGAGCAGCACAATCAAAAGGGATGTGTTAAAAGTTCGAAATTACTTTTAAGCTGATGAAGCCCTAGTAAGTAGTAAGGAGATAAGCTTACCGATAATATATGGAAATAAAATGTAAGGAGATTATAACCTATGCTACTATGTCGGATAATTACGACGGGGTTTGTCTGAAATAATAATTCTAAAAAATAGTTTTCTTTCAGTGTAATCCATACACATTATCTTACAGATATAAAATCACAAAAATAAACAAATGCATCATAAAATGCAAATGTAGATTTACATCAAGCAAATGGTATGACTATAAATGCTTTATTGGAAAAAATATTCATTAACAATACTCCGCCTTAATAATAAAACTAGACCAAAGAAGACATAACGTTTTTTATTTGCTTATTACAAATCAAGGAATCTAAAATTCAAAAACGTATACACTGTCTGATTCACAACTCATAAAGTCACATTCTCTTCCTTTAAGTAATTCGAGAATTCCGGTAAAAAAAGAATTATCCATTACGATTACCAAGGAAAATAGATATTGTATAAAACATTTATTCGGATGATTTCAATGAAGCATAATATTAACATATTATGATATATATATATATAATATATATATAAACAAAATACATTTTAATGTACCTATACATTTGTTAAACAAAAACATTTTTCATGATTATTGAACATTAATTATGTTTTATAACATATAAGTACGTTTTCACTATGTTGTTTTTATTATCAAAGTCACACGAGTATTAACGTAATCCAGCGTTTCTCAAACTGTGGGTCGCGACCCCCTGGTGGGTCACGAGTCAATTTTCGGGGGGTCGCGAGAAGTTTTTAATTATATAGATTGTATGAAATGTATGTTTTTTTAAATTGTAAAGACTCTAAAAGTATATACTATAGAACAATAATAGAAGTAAAAAGTAATATAAGAATTATTACGACGGGTATTTTTAAAAAATTTTGTTAAATTTGTCTTTTGAAATTACTTTTTTGATCCTATTAATGTAAAACTATGGGGGTCGCGATAGATTTTTGGAAGAAAATTTGGGTCGCGGTCCTAAAAAAATTGAGAACTACTGACGTAATCAATAACCGTTTGGTAATTCATGTAAATACAAAACGGTTGAAATGGGTTACTCTAATAATTACATTGTAATTATGTCATAACATAGTTCTATACAATTTCTGTAAAAACTTAATCGTTTTAAATATTTTTGTTTTACTGTATTGAATAGAATTTGGGAATTATAAAAAAAAACCACATCGATGCCATAATTCAGTGATGTAAACTTTATTTGGTGAAAAAATTACCGTTTTTATGTTAATTATAACTATTTAAAAAAATTAAAGAATATAAATCCGAGAAAAAATGTGAAATTGTTCGAAAGATTTTTTAAAAACATAACAAATAATAGACGAATGGCATAATCAACGTTGTGTGTGTCGTAACGTTTGAAACGAGCTAATAACAAATTGTTAAACGACAAATCATTTTTCAGGCACGCCTATAGTAATAATATTTGCAATTAAGGTAAATGTGAATCGATGTGCAACTGTGCAAGTGTTTAAAAGTAAAAACGTGACGAGGAAATTTAGAGACAAGATGATGATGATTATTATAATAATAATAATAATATCATCGTAGTGCGATTCATATAATCATATACATATTATGTTTTAATGCACGTGTTGGCCGAGACAGAATAAGAAACTAACCGGTATATTATAGGTGCTGATTTTTATTATTATTATTATTATTATTGATGCGGCGAGATAAAACCAGTTTCGGTCGTAGTAATATGCGAACTCCCGACAACGAAGCTATCGCAGGCAACGCGTGATAACGATTTTCGATTTTATAACCGAATATTTTTCCACGGATGTTTGATGTCGTTGACAAACAATCGTACGAAAAACTAAAACATTACTTTTATCATACAACAAATAATATTATCACATTGGATAGAAATTATTGCGCGTTTGTACTGGACACTATAACATGTATGTAAGTAATAAGTATAACTGAGCGCGTTTGACGGGAGGGAAAAAAAAATTAATAATAACCTAACTGGCGATTCTTTCGAACGTGGTATTACTCATTAGGTAATAGTTATACGGTGTGTCGCGTAAACGTATCGCATGTGGTAACTGGTAAGTGACTACACGACCGCAGTACTTAGTCCTTGCGGTGGAGACAGAAGGGTGAAATCAGTTTTTGTCGTCCTAACGACGCAATGTTCGTTCTTTGCGTGTTCACTTTTCGCGGGTGCGATAATAAACGGTCCACACGTAATACGTATTAAACCGTATG
This sequence comes from Periphyllus acericola, assembly GCA_949715065.1. Classification (NCBI taxonomy): domain Eukaryota; kingdom Metazoa; phylum Arthropoda; class Insecta; order Hemiptera; family Aphididae; genus Periphyllus; species Periphyllus acericola. Next base: position 4,506,371 of record OX454265.1, on the reverse strand, counting down.
CGCGCGTGTCAGTGGCGGATCCAAGACGAACGAGATGCCGGTCGGACATAACGATTCAGCGGAGCCCATGTATTATGTAATACGTGCACAATATTCGTTATACCACGGTCGAGGAATTTCTTGAGAGAAAAAAAACCGCTGAAAAAATGTCAATCCAACGGTAAGAATTGTCGTGGAAAAAAAATCAACCCGTGCCACCGTGTTACACAAGTGCGGTACAAAAGTCTTGGGTCGGTCGGACATGCACGTTGGATCCGCCACCGCTACGTTACATTTAGGTACGTACTACGAACATGAAAAAAAAAGAAAATAAACTGAACACATAAAAATATGATTTGTACTCGTAGTTCGTGTTAAACGGACGTCGCGGCCTATAGCGTATTAACTAGTATACACACTAGTATTATCGTTTACCGACGATAACCGTCGGACCCGACTGGCAACCGCGACACAAATCCACCACACGAACCAACACCTTTTGGCAGCCGTTAGTAAACGGAACAATTATGGGGGAAAGAAATTAATAAAAATGTCCAACGTTCTCATACCTAGAAATCGTCGACGAGCGCGTACGTGTGTTCGTGCTTGTGTATACCGATGCGTTAGAACATTAACACCACCATGATGTACGAAAACCGCAATATTTATTATAAGGCGACGGCGACGGCGACGAGTTATCACGCGAAGAGACGAAACGCGCGACTCGCGAGAAACGACGGCGACCACGGAGGAGCGAACGACGACCGCGTGAACTACCGTCGCGGCGACGGATTACCAAGCTTTTGGCGGCCCATGTGGGATCGTCGCGGCGAATGTCTCGCGTCTCGGCGGTGGGGAGGTATGACCAACTGTCTGCGGCGAATAACCGTGCGCGCGGACGGCGGCGCGCGCCGCGACCGCAACGATACCATTGCGAAACGCATCGTTGTTGCTTATACCTACACTCGGCACTCAGGTGCGTGCACGTGTGGTAGGGGTTCCACATCCCCTAGAAATTCTCAGAAAACTTATAGTTATATTTTTACGCTCACACACGTCTTAACGATCAGCATAGTTTTTGTCCGTGCGAAGTATTACACTGGATAGGCAAAGGTAGCTAAATCAAATTGTCCGGCGCTATATTTTGTTATTTAGTTCAATGTTGCTAACGTAGCCCTTGAGCACCTTAGAACCCTTATAAAAAAAATATAATTTTGCATTACGCGATTGTCTGCCTGTATAGGTATTTTAGTATTTAATGGTATCGTAGTAATTACTATTATAATTGCAATATTATGTTTACCGGGTGTTTTTGCGTAGGTACACCACGTGAGTAAATTGCCAACGCACTATTGTGTTAATAATGATAATTATAGTACTTGGGACGCCCGCGAACCAGTAGTCGTAGGGAGTGTTATCTGAAAAAAAAACATCCGAATTCGGAACTTTTAATACGTTAAACCACATTGTACCACATAGCTTAGGTTTTAAATGTATTATTAAAAAATAATTAAAAAATAAGAAAAATAATAAAAAAAATAATAAAAAAATAATAATAATAGTAATAATAAAATATAATATATTTTAAACCGTGGTACTAACCATAGGGTTATCCTAAATTACGTGGGCCCAAAAAATGTAAAATCTTCTCCCTCCTCCCCCCTCGTTATCTTGGTCTGGATCAATCTCTAGCCAAGTATATATTTATAAGGGTGTCAAGAGAGCTTTTAATTTTAAACTTTTTTAATCTTATGCTTCCACTTTCAAAGTCAAATATTCAAATTCAAAATTCGAATTCAAATTCGCAAATTATACAAGTATTAAATACTAACCTTTGATAGCATCATGGCTGCGTCTCTTGGAACCAACGTCAAACCACCATTCGATTAATGTAGTAATCGTTTTTCATCAATTTTCTCACTGCGTTTCTTCTCGATATTAATATTCTAGGGTTTTCATACCGATGACTATAGTGGTATAGAAAACTATAGTTTCTAAATTGTTCCTATTGCGGTTCCAGTTTTGGAAAAATATGAATTTGTGGATAGAACTAGGACTCCATCGTATGGATTTACCGTGTCTTAAAGAACGTAAGTCCTTTCGAAATGTAATCATTTTTTAGTTACCTATTATTTATAGTAACAATTAAATTTATTATATTTTAATCCACACATATTTGTACGCGCCGTTTATCTATTGAAATAAAATATAAATTATATTTTGAACATAAATTAGTGGACATTTGGTGGTTAACTTAAAATTTACTACATACGAGTAGCACTACATAACAAAAACATTTTAAATCAAAAAATAAGAATATAATATAGTATACGTATTTTTAAATTGTTGAATGTTTAAGTTTTTAAACCAAGAATTTCCGGTTCTTTTAATTTATTTAATTTATGTTTCAGTTCTCAGTAATTGCCGTGGCTTTGGGTTCCAGATCCTGGGTATTCTGGGAATTTACCTTATTTGCGCTACTGGTTCCGATATACACGCCGTGTGTCGAGGTTAAGGTCTCTCGCATAATATATCCTTTGGAAAAATAGAAACCCAGACGATGTAATATTATATCGATTCACACTGTATACACTGTCTTCCAAGATAAATAATACACCACAATGTGCTTGTTCTTGTGACCCGGGCCATTTTTCACCAGGGGCTTTGGACGAGATATACTGCGATTGAATTTCCCACAAAACCTATAGAATAAATATATGTCAACGAATTCGAATGCATTTACAACATTTAATACTACAACTGTATGCATAATTTATTATATTTCACCCGGTTTCGTCTTCATACATATATATATATATTATATACCTATATTTGTTATACCAACAAATGCTCAATTTCTAATCTCAAAACACTATAACCGAGTACAGTCCAGTGCACGTATATCAATCAATATAAAATACCAGCTATATAGTACCAGTGTCCGGTTGTCATGTTTTATTTGTTATTCTAGGACCTAAAGTTTAGGTTAAACGTTAAACTCTTAAAAATAACATTATCACCTAATTCAAATCTATTAACCCGCCACAACAGATCTACACTTCGCCGTCGCCAGGTGTCATCTAACCAGTCCTAGAATTCTTTTAAGGGAGAGGATTTATTAATAAATTTATATTTTTCGATACTCAGTACATAATATAGCACTCAAAAGTTAAATTCTCTATCCTATCTTTATTTTTTATAAGATATTATATAATAAGTGTACACAAATACATTTTGAGTATATTTACATGTCTAACTGTTAAAAATAAAATTATTAAACATTTTCAGGATCTACAACACCAACTGATCAGTTTAAACAAATTAAAACGTTTTCTTAAGTTGTGAGAGCTTATATAAACTTATAAATTTATATAAAGTGCCAATACATTTTATTCCAAGCAATGTGAAACTGGATAAAAAAAATCTTAAGTTATCTTAATATTCTCTTTTAGTTTTCGTTTCAAGTTCGATTAAACCACCACAAAAAGTTTTGCGAAAAAAACTTTAACAGCGTTTTTATTTTATTTACCAACCAACATACATGATGAATTGACAACAAATAAAACCGAAAAAAAAACTTTGAGCTTACCTGTATAATCTGAAAGAATTATTTGATGTACGCGCGTGCAACTACACAGTATAAATATATATATTTTATTAAATCAATTTCAAAACGTTTCACGTTTCCGTTAGTAAAATATTTAAATTGTTGGCCGTTCTGTCCGTTCGGAACAATATCCACTAATCTACACTTTAATTTTATAAAAGATTAGTAAAAACTGTACCGTGTCAACTGTCTACTTTATTTTTGTTCCGACTACGATATTTTGATCTGAATACATACGATAAACGTGACATGCGTATTATGCGGAACACTAAATATTTAAATTCGTATATACTTTGCATACATGGAACAGTGTCCATGAGCATTCGGCGCATTTATATTACGTTTTATCTATGGGGTTTCCGTTTTTTTTACGTGATTAATCTCGAAGAACAATCTTTTAACTTCCTTGTGCATTGTACACTTGTTCCGTGTACATATTTTATACATCCGCTGTAAACGCGATGCGCAGATACTTCTCAATTGTGTCGGGAATAGCATTTTTCTTCTCTCTGCTGAATTTACTGGAACATTCATACTCATGCAATTTAAAAAAAAAATGTAGATCCATTTAGTCGGCATGCGCGTAGGTAGTTATACTAGGTACTTATATTATATACGATTTACAATCTCCACGCATGAAAAATATTCAAATTCATCATAATCATTACATCTATAGTGCACGAAGATTACAAAAGCGTATGGGTATAAGTGTATAACTACCTCGGTCAGTTATTTAGTCATCATTTCCCCAAAATTGTGCATTGTATGTACTAGGCAGCTGGCACCTGCATATCTATACAATAGATAATGGCAATATCATTGTACTACATCTTATACGTAACCAACGGTATTTAGTCACGTTTCAAATGCTTCAATGTTTCATTTCGAGAATGAATAATAGTATACACTATACAGCCATCTTCAAACTGTCATTAAATAATAACCATGTTTTTTACAACGAAAATCTGAATACTTAAGGAAAAAATTCGGAAACATAGTACTGCTATCGCGTCAATAAAATTGGTTAGATGCTGTATTATCAGTTTACAATTATTATATCATGACATGCTATATAGAAGGAGGGGGCACTATCAATATGTCCGCAAGCCGCATGGATGAATACAATGATAATTTCAAGGGCTAAAATGTTCATTGTCAAATTTTGTATAATTTGGTCTTATAATTCTGTACTTTCATGATATAAAAGTAATTAAGATAGCCAACAGACATACTTCTCAAATAACCTATTAGTTCAATATTATTTTATTTTATCATTTTTTAAAAGGACGCTACATGAAAGTAAAACGTATTCAACGACCGAGAGGAGGCACTGTTAGGTGTTAGCAGTATCACGAGACACAAGCATGCGTTTATCAAGCCAAAGACCAATTGTACCGAAAATACCTATTGAAAATAGATGTCCAATATGGCAGTATCACATCCTATTATAACAAGTAAGGCTGATCTCGAAGTAGAACTCTTAGAGTTATTAAAATCTGAAGGTCTTAAATAGTTCAAAAACAATTGTTTCTCAATATTGGATACATGGAAGCATTGTTCTTATTTTAAAATACCCAAATATTAAAAACTGTATAGTAAAATTAATATCAAATTTTAGAGCGAAATATGTATATGATTCATTTTATTCAAAAGTGAAAATAATTAATTCGAATACCATTTAAGTTTAACTAATTGTCGTCTAATAAAATTACTAAGAACTGCTCTTTCATTTTTGCAACCAAATCTTAAGAAGCTCACGCAAATAAATGTAGCTTAACGTTTATTTTATTAATTATTATTCTTTTTTTCATTAATTTTCTATATTCTATAAATTATACAATAAAGAGTTTTAGATTCTGAGGAATGTACTAGTTTTATCATTATGTTTTATTTATTTTATATAATTTAGGGTTGCTTTATAATATAGGTACTGAAATGTATACGTCAACATTTATCAGGTTTCTATTAATTCTGTTAAGGTGCCTATAAAACCATTGCATGCACCTACACAAACAATAACCAATAATGTATTACCTTATAGTTTTCACGTCAAACGTACTAGAGTTAAAATGAGAACCCTAAAAATAGGACTTATTTGCAATTGCAAAAGTTTTTGTCTAAGAACTACGAAGGTGGTGGAGAGCTGAATTTTAACACTAAAAATCCTGGTTACTAGAATGTCGAACATTGCAAATTTGTAACAATAATTTAATCTAATACACATTACCTCTATGTATACAATGTAGGCCATATATACCTAGGCATATATACCGTACTGCAATAATTTTGAGTAATTAACTGTTTTATTTCTTAATTTGAGTTTAATGATATGTATAGCTCTGTGGGTAATTTCTCTCAATAAATTATGCCACAAATCGATTCTATTAAAAATAAATATTTTAATTTTAGTAATATTGAATGACTGGAATTAAGTTAGTAAATTGATCTATTGTACTTCGCCAATCATGTTTTATTAAAAATTAACTGTTTTCTTTTACGTCCCGATTTTTTAGTATTGTATCTAATTTATATTTTATTCAGTTTAATATGACCTAAATTTCAGTATTATAAAACAAGTGACATCCATGGTATCCAGTATCCACATAATAGGCGTGCATACAGTCAAACAGAAACAGATCGAATCGAGAGTTACAGTCGTAACTGACTTATCACATATTCCTTATGGTCTCAATAATGTCTTGACATTCTACTTAAAATATTTTAAATATTAAAAAAATATTAAATATTCGCATTTGGAATGATCAATAAATAATACAGTATATATAAAAAAAAATCCAAGATATTATTCTAAGACACGACATACTGTAACTCAAAGTGCAGAAACATTTGAAATATTCACACAAGACAATTGTATACTATATTGTTACATTGTTACGAGCTCATCTGTACAATAATAATAATTGCTTTACAACGTCTTGCTATTTACTCGCTGTAGGAGAAAATTTTGTTAAAATTATTTTATGTACGTTTCACACGAATAGCCGTGAGTGAAAATAATATTTACACTCAGGCGGCCATGCCAAAATTATTGTATGCTCGATTTCCGACAGGAAACTGGTGTCTGTGCACGTCTATATAGTGAGGTAATGTGGTATAATTATAATAAATAATACATTCCCCGGTCCGCTCGGAACTGAAAACGATGACCACGTAATCGATACCAGGCTACTTAGAGAAATTGATTCATCGGAACTGGTAATGTTTCTTTAATATTCTGTTTTCATATAATCTTGCGTCTTATTATGTTCCCTTATAACAGTATATACATATATATATATATACAATATACTTACATTATATTGGTTACACTTACTGGTACACAGTAGTACACAACTGCCGGGTTACACGAACAGCTGAAACAACCCTATTTTTACACAATTACACTCAGAACAATAACACGACATGGGTACATTCTTAGTTAATTGAATTTGAATAAAATATTATATTTTATGGTGTATAAGTGATCCACCGTATATTGTCTGAAAAAATAGTTACTTTCAAAACAGTACTTTTCGTCCGGAAGGGAATATTAGTAAAATAAGTTGAAAAATGAATCGTTAACTCTTTTTTCCACCGCTGCTTATTGTTCGTAAATCTTTACCGCGAGTCTGTTTTTAACGTGTACATCGAACGACTTCTGCGAACCGTAGACTATCCGCAAAAGTTGCGGTTATTTTGATGAAACGAGAAGTTCGTCATCCAGACTAGGTAAAAATAATACTTATTTATATTTTAGGTAAAGGAAAGGGTCGATGGGCTTACAACCAATGGTCAATCGACAGTCCATGAGGCCGAAAACATATAATATAATATAATTTTTACAAAATTTAATTTTTCATAATGTTCTTATATATCTGTGCTTATCATATCCACCGTATAAACTAATAGACCGACTGTTGCAAAATACCACAAAAACTTTTCAATATTTTTTTGACTTCGATCATTTTTGTATCTTTTGTATCCTATACACGCGTGCAACAGCTAAATACTCATAAAGCTGGCAGATTATCACCTACAATAATAATTAATACCATCATGTATAAATTAGCCCGTTGTGCATATTGCACTAATAATATCAATAATAATAAAATCCGATCGCAATCCAATTGAAGTGATATAATATTTAATTTTAATTCAGTATTGTACTAATACATCGCGTCGCGTCTCTTTGAAGTTTAAGTTTTATTAATTATTTTTTAATAAAACCCACTAATAATGGAAGTTTGGACGGTAAACTAATCTAAAACGGCTATGTGATGTTAAAAAATAAAATTAGGGATAATCGTTATTATTGGTAATTTGAAAATAGGTGTCATAAAAAAAGATCTCTATTCACGGGGCTTCTTCATCACATAAACATGCTCCTGAGAATATAGAAAAATAATAATAGAAGTATGTAAAAAACATAATGAAAAGGCACAATTCACCCATGACCAGCCATCACAAATTTTATAAGAGGTAACAAATAATATACCGCTTAGTTCATAACACTTATACAGAAATGGGCATCAAATTAGAAAATAAAAATTAACGCTGAAAAATCCTTTCATGTTCCATTCGCTTTAAGAAGATAAATCTTTTCTGATCTATATTTTGGGGGTACAGCATTCTCGACCGGAACCCAACTTAAATATCTAGGCATGACATTAGAAAAACGTCTTACCTGAGGCCCAATTAAAATCTAAAGGAAAAATTATAATCTGTAGACTTCACCTTCTCTATCCTATAATAAAATCTAATCTTTCACTTAATAATAAAATTATAATTTATGAAGCAATGCTAAAGCCCAACTGGGCTTACGACATACAGATGTGAAACTCTCTCAAATCAAAACAGTTCAGGCATTCTTATCAATTACCCTTCGTTTAACAACTTCTGTTTCTTGGTACTTTTCCAATAAATCACTTCATGAAGAAACTCAATTGCATTTAAACACTATTCAGCCATATCAACCCACTCTGCCACCGGGCAGACTCACTCCTCGTGCTATTCAACGTCATGGTATAACCATTTTAAAAACACATTTTCTTATTGTACATACTTGTTACAGATTGTAAATTTCCATATTAATTTAATAAATAAAAAAAAAAGATGTACGAAACACGCGTGTAAACTATACAAACCTTAGATTGAAATACATCGTATACAATGCTATTATAAAGAAGTTATATAAATGGTTGTTGACAATAGTTGACAAAAAAAAAATTGTCATTTTATGTGATACAACCATTTGATTCGATAAACATTTGCCATCAAATGCAGTAGGTATATTGTATTCTTTTTAAATTCGATTTATTCGTGTAATATAAAATTGATAAGTTGTGAAACGGACACGTCTTGATGTCACTGGTAAAAATGAAAAATTCATATACTCGTCGGTTGAAATGTTCTTATATACACATTTGACAGTTTTGATCCTAAACCGGAGAACGCATATTATATTATAGGAATACTTATAAAAATGTCATCAAACGATGCGGTTCTTATAACTGTTTCTTTTTTAGAGAATATGCATCGGACACGTGAGTAATATATACTATTTTGATAATATGAAAATACAATATTGCCTACGGTTTCTATTTTTACCACAGAGTTCTTCAACATTTATTCGCGTGCTCGAAAAGTGTTTTATTTCCTTCGCTTGCATTATTATACCTTTGTCCGAATATTTTGCAAAACAGTGAAGGATGTGGTGATTATTTTACCATTCAGAATCACTACGTACATAAAATATACTGCGTTTTCATCTTTCCGAGGATTGCACGCGTATACGTCAATGACAAATGGCGAGCATGTTGCCAACACGCTCGACTGTTTATCGTACCGTGTGTGTGATGTACAATATATACATAAACATGTCGAACAAAAGTGCACCGAGGGTACAGGCCAAAAGCGCACGGTATGATTTATTTTAGTGTTAAAGTGTTAAAAAAGATTCGCCGCAAACGTGGTATAGGTGTACCGCGTATAATACATGCGTATTGTGCAAGGGTCGACGTCGCGCGCCGCGTACAGATTATACACATATATGCATGTACGGCGAGTGCCATTATGAAATGATTTAAAATATTCAACTACTACACGTGAGAGATGTTATTGCGGCGGTGATTTATGAGGTGCAGACGGATATGCTTTTGTCTTGAAATGCGTTTTTATGTATTAAACGTGAACCGTTTCGATTAATTTTACAATTACCTAAGGACTAAAGCAACGGGTTAGTGAGGGGGCGGCGGAGAATCGATATCGCTCTTATAACGGATATAAATATTCTGTGTCGATCTCATATTATTATTATTATTATTATTATTATTTCGTTTTACATACTCGTATCAGCGTATCATGATATACGGTGTATCGGTCTTAGTCGTCTGAAATACGCTGCATGTTGAACACGCGTATATCCAGCAAACATAAAATACCCAAATGTTTATTGTTACTAAACATCAGATACCAATATGATTTTTGCCTAACTCGGGGCAATGAACCCGGCGGCTTATTTGGGCAGTACAGTTTTTACCCTGAGAAAAGTATCCGTCTTCCGGAGCATAACGAGGCTCTTCTAACATCGTGCGTACGGTCACATGAGCTTTTCTGAGGACTCGATTCGCCGGGACCTTTGAACATTAGGTGGTCTTGAATTTTGAAAAGAGGCGATTCCGGTGATACTGCACGACCTGCAGCTGATAACATTTGATATAATGAATATACATATATTCATAACTAATTTCGATTGATCTAATTAAATTTGGCTGTCATTATGTTAATGATGATGGACACCGCACATTATTTATCCATTTACGAATTACCAATGCTCTCTATCAATTATTCGTGAACGGCTTTTATTCGTTAATCGTTTACTTTCTACCGCATATGCGAATTGTACCGAAATGCATACGTCGTGGCACACATCTAGTATACGCTTAGCAGGAACCCACGTCTTGTCGACAAAGGCGACGTGCAGCATAGAAAGTCACTTGTCTATACGTTTTGAAATAGGTTTGACGCTATGGTTATAATAAACCGCGTAAAACTGTTCCGAAGTTGATACTCAAGTACTTACGTAAGTGTACACAGTAGACCATAAATTTAAACACTCTACTTTTTAACGACTCTTTTAAAAGTGATGTCGTTTCAAATATAAATACATTTGCGAGGAAAAATAATTAAAAAAAAACCCGTCGTCTCATTAAATGAAAGTCGTGCGATACGTATATGCTCTGTACTGTGCACAGCTATACTGAAGTCTCGCTACGATATAATACGATGTAAATACGTACGGAATCATCAAAATATACCATTATTATTATTAATTATTGTTGGGATTTCTCGATCGCATGACCGTGTGCTGCTATCTGTTGGCTTTGCTTACAACTGTTTGCGAATCTTCCGCTGTGAATAGTCTTGTTATTGTTCATTATTAATATTTCTCGTATTTTTCTACGAATTGCGTGATCATGGTAAAAGCCAAAAGTATGCGTTTACTTATGATATATATTCAAGACTGCTGTAAACTATTTAAACAATGCATTTTTTACTCAAAGGTGAAAGGGTTAATTAATAAGTTACAACGATGTACTTTTAAACAAAATAAGAACTCGATATTATATTATTCAGTAATTGTTCAGACTTTTCTTGCATTTGTAACCCGTGGCACCTCACAAGTCCGCCACCCCAGTACGGGTACCTTAAAACTTTGAAAAAAAAATTTCACAGAATTGTACAATAATTATTATTATTTAATTTGTAATAAAATGTAACAACCATGAAAAATGTTGTGACCTGCCCTAAACACCTCTAAAAGGCATTTTCTTAAGGTAGTTGAAATTCTGAGAAAGTTTTATTTAGAATGTGCTATAAAATCTGGACAGAAGAACAAATGCCAACAAGTTGGCACGAAGCAGTCATAATACCACTACATAAAAAAGGGGATAAAATGGAGTGTGACAACTACAGGGGCATATCCCTCCTGAATACAGCTTACAAAACATTCTCCAAAATCCTAGTGAAACGTCTGTTGCCATACGTAGACGAAAACATAGGCAGCTACCAATGCGGTTTTAGAAAAGGGAAATCGACAATAGACCAGCTGTCAATCATAGGACAAATCATTGAAAAAAGGTATGAATACAGACAGAACGTATAGCAGCTGTTCATAGATTTTAAAAAGGCGTATGACAGCATACATAGAGAAAGTTTATATAACATTATGCATGAATTTGGGTTTCCTAGAAAATTGATTAGACTAGCCAAACTCTGTATGGAGAACACACAGTACACAGTGAGAGTAGACAACACAATGTCCACCCCCTTTACTGTAGACACAGGCTTGAAACAAGGGGATGCTTTGTCCCCAATTCTATTCAACTTGGTACTAGAAAAAGTTGTAAGAGAGCTACAGTGCCTAAGAGACAGCCAAGTAACAAACAGCGACAATGGACTGCCTATACTCGGTTTCCCAGATGACCTCGATATTATAGAAAACTCGCTTACAGAAATAGCAAATGCATCAAGGGAACTGGAAATAGCCGCGGAAAAAGTGGTTCTAACAATAAACACAAACAAGACAAAACTAATGGAACTAATAGATAGTGATATAGACCCACAACAAAGGGAAGGACTAACGTTTGAAAAAGTGAAAGAATTCAAATATCTAGGGGCAACGCTGAGCATAAAGAACGACTGGGCTAAAGAAATAAATATACGTATAAACAAATCGGAAAAAACCTTCTACGCACTATTGAAATTTCTCAACTCAAAAACGCTCTCGAGAAGATCTAAAACGAGATTGTATGTGTCTTAGTGTCTATTATAAGACCCACGTTGACCTACGGATGTGAAGCCTGGACTACAACGGTGACGACGGAAAGGAGGTTGAGAACTTTCGAAAACAGGATATGGCGAAAAATATGTGGCCCTGTGTTTGACGCGAATATGGTATGTTGGCGAAGAAGATTCAATAGAGAACTGCAGGAAATTATGAATCTGGCTCCAGTTACTAACTTTATCAAAGGTCAAAGGATCCAATGGCTAGGTCATATACTAAGAAAAGAAGAAAATGACCCTGTACGGGTTGCTTTCGAGTGGAAACCAAAGGGAAAACGACCAAGGGGACGTCCCAGGAAGAGGTGGATTGATGGAGTAGCGGAAGACCTAAAGGAAATGGGCATAGAAGACTGGCGTGTAATTGCGCAAAATAGAGAAAAGTGGCGGGATATTGTTGTGACGGCTAAAACTCTTAGAGAGTAAAATGGCCAATAGAAGAAGAAGAAGAAGTTGAAATTCTGGAAATTTCATTTGTGGTCACTCAACAAAAAAGTTACATGCTAATTGCAGTCACCTAGTTTTTGGTTAGAATACTAATTGCAGCCACCCACCACAACTCATGAACCATTTTATTATTATATACCTAATAACAATAATTATTAATTTTATTTTTATTCTTATATAATTAAATTTAAATTATAATTATAATTTAATTTATAACATAACATTTTATTTCTAACAGACCGTAGGACTGTCTTCAATTTTATAGGTATGTTTAAAAATGTTGATTTTATTTTCATTTAAGCCATAGTTACTGGTTAGACTGATGTAAAATAAATTAAATAATATGTATTGTAAAGCTTATATGTTCATATTTATAATATTATTTAAAATGTATAGTGGAAAGGAATTTGAAAGAAATCGACTTCACGTACACAAATGGATTAATGTCGAATTAGTTGCATTACAAAATGTTGTTTCTCGGTCGAAGTCTTATTAGTACGGATAGTACGTGAACAGTTTTTTTTCCAATAATTTTTGTTTTGGACTTCATTTTGAACTCCAAAAATGCATAGATATTATTGGATGCGAGTTGTAAACAATACTATTGAGCTTAGAATGAAAACTTACGCAAGCGTTGGTCGTTCGTTTCATAAAAGAAGAACATTCAACCCGAGTTTATGGTGGGTAGTTCGAATCTTCATTTACATACATTTCCAAATCAGCCGTCACCGCAACTCGCTGGATAGTTGGATGTACACTTGAAACGACGCAACTGTTATATCTACTTATCAACGAAAACCCGTCGCCGACAGCCGCAGCTCGTATGCAGCCAAATTGCACTTCCGTATTCGCAACTCGAGTGGAAAATTAGTTTTGGCGCATTCGTGCAGTTTAGTTCATCAATAAATTACGCACGCTCACAACCATTAAAATATTCATAAGCAATTGATTAAAAACAAAAATCAAATATATTCGTGTCATTTCGTGATGGTTTTTTTTTTAGTATAATATATGATATGTGGTCGGCTGAATGTAATGCGTAAAATTAAACATCGCATACACCGTATATACCTGATATCCCAGTTGCCATACGTGGGACGTGTAGTTTTAGGCAGTACATATTTTAGTCGGCCGTAAACTGTAAAAAAAAATCCAAAAATAACACGCGTGTCATATCGGTTTCAGATTCCGAGTATAACGCACAAATGTATTGGTTTTGCGATGATGTGGGTGTAGGTATGTGTTTGTGTGTGTGTGAGTTTATAGTTAGTTTTGTGAATATGTGCAATCATATTTTCGGATGAAAACAACTCTCGGAAATAGTTACATATTTCAGCCCATGGCATTAGATTGGAAATGAACACAGTTTTTTTTATTAATTTCTCGGCAGTTTGCTTCTTTTTTTCTTTTTTTCTTTTTCTATACAATATTATACCTGAACACCAATTATTGTTTTGAACATCCTCTAGACGACATTGTAAACGCCGTCGTCATATCTTCGTACCTACTAATTACTACAGGTACACGTCTACCGACGTGATCTTTAAGATAAACACAAACATACAGTTTTGCAATTAAATTTGGAGTTTATTTTTCGGTTGATGTTTTGGACTTCAAAGAAGTTCTTTATATCCTGCATTATCTTTTAATGCGATGATTGGCATCAACGCGAGAAGCTTCAATTCGGATTAAATGCGGCCTGCGTACAATATCCGAGAACGGTCTAGAGCTCAACGCTTGTAATATTATTTTCGAGCGGTTTTTTAACTTTTAATAAGGGTGGGATTTATAATGTTTGAAGATATTGTAAGTTTAATATATACCTGTTAGGTTTTAATATTTATACTTCGTTTGCATATACTTCGTCAGTGTCTGTGACCGTAATTACTAATTACATTGCATACAATTAATTCGTTTAACATACCCGGTTAAAAAATAATAATTGTACTCTTATCTGAAGTCGATAGAAGTTCATTAAAAACTTTGCGAACAAACGCGCTTGCGGAAAATACAAAGTAGTTTGATATTTCCGAGCTGTTCGGTACTCATCCAGGAATCATGCAACACCAGCTGCAAATTGTTAAATTCGGATCGTTTGCGATTACCATTTCTGCGTACCAACGCGCATTAGCTAGCGTTTGCATTATCGTCGAAGCAATGGGTTTTACACACGATTCGGGGAAATAAAATCAGTCAGTTAACCATAATATTACAATTTACAGTAGTACGTAGACAACGGGCGCAAAGTATGGTATTGTCTTTGAGATTTTGTGCTAAATACAATAGCCATGTTCCGAACTTCTGATGTTAATTTTCACATTTCCGTCTCACGGCAATATTCTATTCATTCAACCTCTGACGATTTGCACCGCAACCTGTATGAATTCGCAGCTATTTACCATTCTATTGTACACTCATTCGTTCACATGTCTTTCTGACCGTCCAGCAAGCAAAACAAAAATCCCATTGATGGTGGCAATATCACCTCAACCGGTTTATTCGATGGGGTACTCGTACTGTAAATATTATGTAGACCAGCGCTACCCGACCTGCGATGCGCCTACACCTCTAAAGTCTAAAGGGTTCGTGAAAAAAAAATGGGCGACTGAGGGAATATTTAGAATCTGAGTTATTTAAAACATTCTCGAAAATGAACGGTATAAATTAAATTAGTCATGATAAAATGTAAGTCACGAATCAAACCAGAGTTTTTTAATTTCTTACATAAATGTTTACACGATAATATTATCAAATATTGTATAGTAAAATATATTATAGTTTATCAAATAGGGATTGCAGGGCACCCGAAGATTAGCGACGGTCCAGTGAGTGGTCAAGGCCCAAGGGTAATGCATGTGAACGGAAAAAGGACGGGAAACGCTGATGTAGACAAATGTAAACATCTTTCATGTTATCGCACTCGTTATCCGCTGATAGGCGAATATGTAATTAATAACATGAAATTGGACTAGGTTCAAAACATTAAGGACTCGCGTATTTTATTATCGTAATCGGATCTAGCGCTTTCAACGCACGTATAATAAATGCCATTTGTGCAAAAGCGTATATAGAAATTTTAGTTTTATTGAAACGAATCGCGAAAGGTTTAAATTTATTACTCGCATTGCCTATAACAACCCTATTCCACGCATTGATACGATATAATTTAGTCCCTCAATTCGGATTGTGTTTGTTTGGAATCTCATAAACGAGTAGATAGGTGTAACTGATAAAATTAATCCAATATCTGACGTAGTGGGGCTTTAATGGAAAACGCTTTCATTAAAATCTAGACGCGATTATATTGATACACTGTTTGTTTTTGAACTTTTGAACGGCTAAAATATGCACAGTCCTGATATATTATTACAAAGGGATGTTACCATTTAACGCATTCCAAATCAACACTCATAATCTCCGTTGTTCAATACCGGACCCCGAGTTAAAAAATGTTCTTCTAATCAGCCCGCAATGTCATCACATTTTATATTCATGTAATAACTATATTTTGATCTCTATATCGATAATAACGTAAAATTAAAACATTGTCCTCTAAATAAGTTTATCAATTATAATATTAAATTATATATTAATCGACTGTTTTCAATTTATTTCATATACAATAAATGTGTATTATACTTATATACGTTCCATAATATATAATATGTAGATGCGAATAGTAATTATTGTTGTATTTGTACTCCCCGTGGTCATAAATATTTTAAAATAAACTAAATATTTAGCAGTCACGTTAAAAATGAAATAGCTTCCTGATCTCT
Source organism: Periphyllus acericola (assembly GCA_949715065.1). NCBI lineage: Eukaryota > Metazoa > Arthropoda > Insecta > Hemiptera > Aphididae > Periphyllus > Periphyllus acericola. Next base: position 4,489,718 of record OX454265.1, on the reverse strand, counting down.
TTGTTTAGATTGCAAATCGATTTTTCAAATTTTGTACACACCTCATCAATATCGTCTTTGAAAGACCTTGTTATAGACCTTGAATAATTTCCAAAAGTTGATCGGCCACTGCAGTAGGATTATTTTATTTATACATTTTAATAATATCTTCTAGATAGTGGATAATAGTTGATTTTAAATTCTAAAACTAAACTTACATTGAAATTCGAATTACGATTCAAGGCTTCCAACTATTTCGAATGTACATAAAATATACATAACAATATAATATGCATGCTATCAAACATTTATAAATATTGGTGTGTGACTTTTAGTTTGCTTTTAATGTAAATTATGTACATTAAAGTTTTGAGTTCTGACCACTCTAGTGAGTCACGAGCAAATACCGTGTCAACCGTTTGGGTTACCTGCTGGTTGCTATACGTGTGTGACCCGATTTTAAAAGATTCATTTGTACTCTTTCAAATTAATAATTATTGATCGGCAAGTGTTTCGGTAGAAATGAAAACAATTACTTTTCATTGATCTGAAGAAAATCAAATTATTTACAGTTGTTCTTACAAGAAGATATATTATAGGTAAATATTTGTACCTTTATGGGAAAAGGATTCGTAAAATTAGACAATTTAAACGATAAGTTACACGTATTTGTTATGCCTAATGTTGTAGTTATGAGTTTGCAGCAAACCACTTGAATACTGTGCTGAAAATACTAGCCTAAGCCAATTAGAATGATTGGAAAACAATGACGATACAAACATTTAAGTATTTACATGTGCTAGTCTTAATTTATAGATTTTAATTTACAAGCAAACGCAATGACTTTATGTCCTGGAACGTATAATAACATAATATTATTATTGGTATTATTAGTTATATTATTAATTAAAACATTCGATTTTCTGCTTAGAAAGGCGTGAGTTACGCAGATTTGCCCATTTTTGTACAAACGCAACGTTACGCGTCCAACGTTTGGTATTTTCTAGTTTTTGAAGTTCAACAATTTCCGTACGATAACTTATAATTCCATCTGCTGTGTACATAATAGATATATTTGTTACGGTTAAATTTCCACCTGTGAAAAACAAAACTTATCCGTCTCGCATCCTGGTTTCCCTCGACAATTTCTGCTTTTTTATCTCGAATGAAGGGTGAATATTGTTGTACCGTAAAATGTTACGTATTTTTTCCTCCTTTCTAGCGAACATAATACTCAAAACCGTGAGAAAAAATCTTTTACGCTCCGCTGGTACAAGCCTAAGATAATGTTTTTCATGATTATTCCATTCCTAACACTATTACCATAACTCGTCTAACATTTTACTCGGGAAAGAAATCTTATTGTAATATGTACTTCAATACTTATTCAGAAACGTCAAATAATATTAATGTACAATCTATATACGTATTGGAATAGGCGCGATTCAGGATCAAAAAAGAAAAGAACCTTAATATTAAAATATAAAATATGATTAATATTATAGGTTCCATTTGAAAGTTGAAAGTGCGCTAAAGTGAGAACGTTCATAATATCGTAATTTGAACATATTTGAACGTTTGTTTACAATAGACAAGGACTCGCTGAAAGAAATCTTCCGATTCTTTGCGTCAAACAATCCAGTCATAAAACGTACAATTATTATAATTTGAGCAGAGGTCATAATTATATGTGAGCATTTATAGTGCGAAATTTAAGACTTAAACATTATAATTACTATTTATTATCAGCTCTTGGTACCGAAACAATGATTCATCTGTAAAATACCGATTTGAGGTCGGTAAACTGTGACTTTTTTCGAAACAGAAAATACTGAATATAACCGATAATATTGAAAGAAATCGAACAACCCGATTAATCGAAAATACTTAATATACCGAGTACATTGACATTACTGATTTTATCAAGCTATCGAAAATACCTAACTATTGATTATACCAAAATGACCGCACAGAAATATCGGATTTACGATATTTTCGGTGTACCGACTCGTACCGGTACAAAATATCATACCGAAATATCGATAAAAAAAAATTACCGTTAGGATCTAAATTACTAATACCTATAACTCAATGCACGAGTACATTATCTATAATATTACAATAGAAGTCGATTCGGCATGTTATTCGTGTACGCGTATTATAATATAATAAAAACCGTAGAAAAATGTAATTTGTACCTTTTTTTTTTTAATTTATAATGAATCGTTACTCGGGTAGTATTATAACCTTTTGCGATTAAGATTGTAAACCGAGTCGCATTACCAATGATTTCGAGGTTAACATTTGTTTGATTTCTACTAGTAAAAAGTGCCTATACATTTCTAATACAGGTACTGTTAATTTATGAAAAGCGTGATTTTTTTATTGCTGTAACAATCATCATCATGTAGATTATCTAGATTCTAGGTGATACATCAGAACATGATTTACGTTGCATACATTAATCGCCAAGCGTATAGGATATGCGAATAATTATAGGATATCATTATACATAATTAGATTCGTATATGGGTCCTTTTTTTTTTAATGCGAGCCTTTAGTACGGTTTACTAACGCGCGGGGAGCTTGACGACTAAAAATGTCAAGCTTTATTTCGCGGCTAAATGCTGAAAAAATATATGCATAAAATAAAGAGGAGTTTGTACGCATTTTAACGATTTGTTTTATTTTTCAGGCTTTTAGTGACATTCGTTATTATTATGTTTTAATAAATTACCGGAACAAAACGATTTTAAACCGTAATACGAACTAAAAGACCCTATAAGGTCAAGTTTGACGAGTCAATCTAGTTTTTTTTTATTTTTACATTATTTTTTAAATCGTTTTCATAAGCGTCATAGCCGACGCGACACTTTATCACTCTATATTATTTATTATTTTAGCTCTCCTCGAAACCGTAAAGGATGTATTATATTTTCTCCGATCATTTCACAACAATTTACAATGTAAACGTTCTGATACTAAAGTTTTAAAGCCGTATTGCAGCCAACAATTCTTGTACACAATAATATTGCTGTTAAGCACTTAATACCATATTATCACGCATACGTTGTTGTGTTGAAATGTATAAACAATTTCAAATGTTAGATACGACGAAGACCTAGTCCTTACCAATCTCGCAATAAAATTCCATTTTACAGTTCGGATGATTCTTGGATATTAACATATACAGGGTGATTTTTCATCCATAGCCCCCCCCATTTTTTTGGCCATAAAAATCCTTAGATGTAGATGTTTAAGACGTTCAAGTTATCATATTACCTATATTTGGCATTTTTGGTGTCATAGCTGTGGAGATACAAACTTCTTTCACTGCGGTATTTCATTGAGAAGAAACTCCTTTTGACATCCACCAAATCTATGGACTCAAATTTGAATTTTGAAGTACCTAAAATACCATTTCAATGGTTTAAAGTTTAAACACAACAATTTTGTTCAATACGTTTTCTTATTATGCGCTGACGACCATTAATTTTCCTGTTTCAGTAAATTCTATTAAAACAACAAGTTGGTACTTTTCTTTTACCCATTTAACCAAACATAACAAGATAAAACCGATTGAACCCCCACGACCCACTGGAATACATTGTGAGTGGCGTATACATAATTTTTGTTTGAAGGGGATCGGTAGAAAAAATCTTAACCTATGTACAAAAAAGACTGTTTTAAAGTTTTTATTACGCCTTAAAAAAAAATTAGGACGCTTAGAGTGTTAAACTATTTAAATGTAATTGTTATGGCCAAAAAATGGGGTGAGCATGGTTAACAAATCTCCCTGTTTAAAACGTTTCTGTGGTACATTTATTTCTTTACCTAATGAAATTACCTCAGAAAACGCAAAGGCACCTTTCCGTATATAAATATACGTCTTATAAGAACATTCAACGTGACCTTTAACAGCTAATTCGTAGTAGGAATAGTTCATCGATAGTATATAGGTATACTTTTCATTATATTCGCCGTCTGAACAGGGTAAGACTATGTACGTTTGAAAGTATGCGAAACATTAGTGCGCTTGTGGCTGAGTAGATTAATTAGTATTGTGCTCTAATAAATAGTAGGCATATATGCGAGTAGATGTCTCCCTTCAAACGAGTACAATTTTGTGTTTTATTCGTTAATTATTTTCCGAGAAAAAACAATACGTCGAAAGTAACACAATCGCAATATGTTCGTTCTTGTCGAATTGCTGGTCGCCCCGTGTCTATATATAGCGGTTCCGTAAAAAAAAAAAAACCAACATCTCGGCCAGTCCCGGGCTGTAGCTTTCGATACGAAAATGTCGAACATAATATCATGTACAGTAACAGAAAGTACTTGTATAAAAACTGGCTAGGTTACGAAATATTCACTTTTCCTGGACGGCATGTACCAAGAAAATAATTTAACGTATTCGATTAAACTCAACGCTACAAACGTTCCACAGTCGTCGACCAACGTGTTATGTTTATCAATATCAGTTGTTCTATTGTTGCGATTCCAATCGGTATACGAGGTAGGTGTCGTCCTCGATTTGAATAAAAAACAAAATACGAATACATTTTAATTTTTCAATCACTGCAGGATGTCGCAATGAAACCGATTTTAAAAATGTAGACATACGAGTATTTGAACAATTATCAAAGGGATTGTGTAGCCCTAAATAAAAGCAACGATTCTGCTGGATATGCGTTTAAATGGCTCTTTGAAGTTACTGTTGGAAAAAGCGATTGCTTATCAAATGGAAGGACCGTTCAATGCACACTAATTTCCGAATCGCCGAACTCTGGGACCACGACATACCTACGACAAAAACACAAAGTGAGTCGAATTAATTTTTTTTTTTTTGTTCATGATATTCAATAGAAATTTCGCGTTTTGAAAAAAAATGAGCTTAAAAAATAAAACGATCGTAGTAAATAAAAAACGATGATTCCGGGACATAATATTATTATAATTCTTTCGATTCGCTCTCAATACCTTTAATGACTTTATAACTGTGTTTAATGATAATGGAAACCTGATTACAGTATTACTAATTATATAATCGCCGCTATAATGTTTTTTTTGTATTCTAAACTAGATGAATTATATTATATAGTAATACGTTGGTCGTTTTTGAGATGTAGCTTTCAGTGATTGAGTGAGAGGTATTTGAATTTACATCTTATATAAATTGTAAATCAATATTAATAACTCGATTTTAAAAGATAAATATGTAAACAAAAGAAAAAATGTATCTCGGTGTCGCACGACTTTTAAAAAGTTATACGGAAATCAGACCATTCATAAAGTGCACTTCTCAGCTTGAGCAAGATCCACTCGTACAACTAAATTTCATAAACTCCTATACACTCGATGGTTACTATAAGTATGGTGAATTAAGCGTCAGGTGAAGTAGGCAGTTGCCTAGAGTAACACATTTTTAGGGGTGGCAATTTTAGGCCAATATTTTGTTGAAAATACTTGGTTTTTTTAAATTAAATAATGGGATTCAACAAATACGAGAAGCCCATAAATATTTTTGTGAATCTTTTTCTTTTTTAAACACACTTGAAGAGGATGAAAATGAAATATCAGGAAAAGCTAAAAAACTTTGTCAAATTTATAAAACTGAATTTGACTGTGAAGAGTTTGAACATGAACCATTACATTTCCAACTATAATAACAAAAAATTCACCACACTAAAACTTATGGAAATAACTTTTAAAAATGATTTGATGTCAGTGTTTCCAAACATAGAAATAATTTTAAGGACTTATATTTCAACGCCTGCCACTAACTTTACTGCAAAAAGAAAAACTTACTTGCGATAAAAATGAGGACAAGAAAAATTAAGCTTTTTAGCGATTTTGTAGATTTAAAGTGAAATGACACAAGAAATACAAATTGAAGACGTAAATCAAACTTTTGTAAAAAAAAAAAACAAACCGCAAATAAATGAAATAGTTTCTATATTATAAAACAAGGAGTAAATGCATTTAAGTGTTTATAACACACTATGTTTTTCTTATTTTTTGTTTACACCAGTAGCAGTAAGGTTTTATTTGTTTATTAATGTACTTATATTGTAATTGTTTTATTTGGTCGAGCGAATTTATTCGAAAACATCATAATGGATTATATTTCAATAAATGTTGTATTGGTATGCTATTTTCTCGATTTGAAGGTTAGAACAGCTTTTTATGAACCTATCCAATTATTGTTTAGTATCAGTCTATATGATTTTTTTTTTTAGTAGTTATGCCAATGCTAAATAAGTAGTTACTTAAAAAGACGTTTTACTCATGGATAAGATTAATGTAGTGGCAAAATAAAATTTGCCTCGGGCCGGCAATGTGTAAATCCGTCTCTGGTTACTACCATTATATTATATTCTCTAAGTTTCCGAATCAATATAATTGATTTAAAATCGATTCTTTTGTGAACTCGTTTCTGCGAAAGGAAAAACATGCTTCCGAAGGTCTATAATATAGAGACACAAAAATACGCATGACTGCCATACGATCACCGTTATAATAAATATCTAGGTATACGTTTGGATGAACGTAAGATATTAATTATTAAATAGTGTTCAATATTTCAATCCTGCAGGTTCTCTGTTTTTATCTCGATAATTTTCTACTGTAGCAGAATCTAAAAAATTATAAACCTCGGCTGGCACCGTCCGTTTTTTAAATTCAAGTTTTGTCTTGACCGCAAATAAACCCACTGTAATGTGTGATATAAAATGTATTTTTATTACAATTTTTTTCTATTGGTGTTTCGTTTTATACGTTTTTGCATCCGTATAATAATCATAGCGTGATCATATAGAAGCAAGACAATGATGGATTTGATTTAGTAGGTTGGGCTCACGCGAACGGAAGGTGCGGTTACGTTAAATAATAAACGGAAATATTTTGACTTTACGACAGTCGACACTTGGTTAATTAATAACATAAATATGGAAGGAAAAACCACGATATAATCGTATTAACTTTTTTATGAAGCTTTAACAGCATTTCATTATAATATACAATAAAAAATATGAAAAATTCAAGATTTTGGGAAACTAATGGTTTCATATTAATGTTATCGCAATATTGGAGTACGATTTTCGTTGATGGTTTCTCGCAGTTGAAATATTATATGCACCACAGTACCTATTAAAAATGACGGGCATGTACACTTCGGAAAGAGCCATTGACGGGACCAGTGATGGAAAATAAAACGAGCTAAAACATATTTATATAGCAGGTAGGTTGGTAGATAATGTATGGTAGATAAAGATAGCAAGCCTCGAAAATCGATAAACATAAATCATAATTTATTTGCTATTACGCGATGAAAAACACAAAAAAAGGAAAAAAGTGAAAGCCCTGCACAGTAGTTAATTATTAATGAAGTTTAGATGAACGAAGTATGTATATTTAATAAATATATATATATATATATATATATATATATAGACAATCATTTTATGGGAAATTTCTTATCGCTTCATTCTACGCATCTAGATTTAAAATGCTGACTTTTAATCTTTTAATGAATCCAAAAATTAAAAAAAATGTTTCGATTAAAATTATTATCTAATAGTGAATTTATTCGCAAACAATGTGGTACAGTTTATAGCTTCAAACTTCCTGATATACAGGGTGTCCCACCGGGATTTACAAAGAGCAATATCTCCCGTGTTAATAGAGATATTCAAATTTTGTTTTTTTATGAGCATTCATGAGTAAAGGCAATTTTGCTGACAATAGCTTAGTAAATATAAGTGTATTACTAAAGAAGAAAAAAAATCAACTTTTTGTTTTATAACTTTTATATATTTTGAAGATTTCTAATTATATTTTAAGGGATTATTTTTTTATTTTTATTTATTTTATTTAATGTCAAATGCATATATTAATTTATTTTGCTGATAATTTGATTAGTTTTAATAAATTATTTATGTATTTAACAATAATAATTTACTATTGTCTTTTAAACAAGTTTAAAAGTGTAACTGAGTTGTTAAATATTACAATTGTTTAATTTGAGTTAACTTATGATTGATCTACGTTGTGATGAAAACTGTGTAAATTATGTTATCAGGGTAGTTAGTATGCTTCCCCAAAACTAAAAACCCTAGGTACTCCACCGATATACCGAGTTGCAGTAATAATAAAGTTGCCGTATAGTCGCGGTTGGTGACTTTGTCGATAACGCGGACGAGAAATCTGGTCAATTGTTTCACTCAGTATCGGTGCACTGCATATTAAAAAACGAAAATTTGATCATACAAATTGAATGTTAATGTCAACGCGATGCTGGGTATGAACGACCACGGAAACTCGACGCACGTGGGGAACAATAATAATAGTGATAATAACAATAGTAACAATAATAATAACAATTATAATAGTAATAAGATGTATATGTTAATAAACACATACTGTAAAACGCGTGACGCGATCGACATGGTTTGCTGGGTGACAAGACATTTCGCGGTCCGCCGAACACGGTTGACTATTAGACGTTATCATTTAAATATCACTCTGGAATAAATTATAACGACGACCGCGACGAGAAGATCTTCAGTAATAGAGAGAGAGTTCCGCTTAATGCAGTGATCACATTGGTGCAGGTCATATTTTGATTCTAACAGCGGCCACGTTTATTTCGTAAAACATTTTTTTTTTAACAATTCGTTATTTAAATGCGTACAATTAAAATTTCAAGTAACATAATAAGTACGAATGATAAAAACTGGTAAGATACAGGGACGGGGTATTTGTCTTTTAAACTTGAGACCAATGTACCCCGTTGATCTCGAAAAAACGATTCCTAAGTGAAAGAGTTCCGTTGGCCTATAACTTATAAAAGGTTTCAATTAATTAGTGTGATCAGTTTTAAAATCCTTTAAAATCATGAAATCGATATAAATGTAAAAAAAAACGCCGAAAAGTGATTTAAATATCTATAAGTACATAATGGTTCTAATAAATTGTCAATATTTAAAATCAGTAGCATTCAAGATTTGGTTTGGACTTTTCGTTATTGATTCCACCAAAATTTTAAAAACCTTAGAAACGTGTACCATAAAATATGCATGTATGCTTTTATTTAATAGAAATATATATGCCACTGAAACTAAAAAATATGCGGAACTCCGATTTTCTAAAAAAAAAAGTATTCTTTTATCTTCATATTATTTCTAACTTACTTACATACAACTGACAAGTACACATGAATCGTTTTCTATGATATCTTCGACATGTTTTAAATCTGAAAGGCCATATCAACTGCATTTATAATTTTATACTAAAACAAGATAAGGAAACGAATTCGTTAATATTGGTATACGTGTGGGCAGAACATATGTGTATGGAACACGTTGGCACTCCGTGGACTGTAAATATAACTGTAACAACTATAAAAATATATAAAATATATGACCAAAATAATAGTAATATGAATTAAAAAACTATCTGTGTGCAGTGAAAAATCGTACAATACAGAAAATATATGCAGTCCCATATGTTTCTGTCTTCTGAGTACATGGAAAATCATGCAAAACTATGCAAAATAAAACTTTGTAGTACGGATGTATTGGCCCTAGTTCAAACTCATATAGCTACTTTAGCTGGGTTGTTCGAAAAAAAAAACATGCCGATGCATGTAAATCCGGGCCCTACTAATAACGCTGCACACTCTACCGTGGCGACGACAACGACGACGACTACGGCAACGTGATAACTAGGGCTAGGAAAATGATGCACTAAAAACCTACAATAAAGACTTTAAAAAATTGCCAATAATGCTCCAAAAAAAGCATTTTAACCAGGAAAATGCAACAAACGATTAAAGAATCATCGGCATAACGTATTAACGACAACTGATGTGACTCATGGGCCATGGCTCCGCGATAAATAACAATACTCCGTACGTTAGCGTTGGAATATAAACCCTCATGGAAATTCCTATAATTAGGGAATGCTAAATAATATTATTGTAAATTTGTTTTATAGACATAGTAAACAATTAACAAGTCAATAAATATCGTTCTCATTGCGTCTGAAGTCTAGATAGTCAACGTAACCACAACTCCCCACTCGGTAATCACTTTGACAAAATCTAAGAATTTATTTTCAGAAATATTTTCCGATAGGTGAAGCCACGAAATATATATAAAAATATATATAAAATATATATAGTAATGAAAAAAAATTGATAAACAATAATTTAGATAAATAAGTACGTAAATGTTCTAAAAATATCAAATATGCGTATAATTAATAAAAACTAAATAAAAAGCTAATAAACTGACACTAAAGTACCAAAAAAACATTTACTTACGAATATCATAAGAAAATGCAAAAAAAGCAAAATCAAAATTGTAAATTTGAACTATGTGAAGTATGAATCGAATTTTGTTTTTGATTAGCTATGTCCTGGAATACTAAGAAAGAAAATGCAAATGCTACAAAATCCTAGCCCTAGTGATAACTAATAATATAGTAATCATAACGAAACGTAGATAATAATTGAATAGAGTCACGTGCACGTTTTAATTAAAATGTTTAGAACGCCGAGTGTTCAATTTATTGTGCCCTCGTTCCGGAAATGTAATTACGATATTCAAATATCGCCGCGGAGTACCGATCTGCATCGATACTCGTGGGCTAGACGGTATAATAAATAATATTACAGTGGACGCCTATATTATTATTATTGCCCATTCGTTTATAAATATTGTGTCAAAGTCATGAAAGAACGATGTGCGATTACAGAGCTTATAGTGGCGAACAAAAAGGAGGGTAGAATATGGTCCTTGCTATACCGTTTTGAACGTTCCGTGTACCGTGTCATTAATTAACATTAATGGCTTAACTAGACAATGTTCCTTATATATAAGGAAAATATTTTTTAAACTTACTTATAATCCGTTACAAATCCGTGATATCTCTACTAGCAATAGTTATCAATAACGTCATCATGCGGTTGTTTCTCTAATAATCAAAGAGTAAAATCACTTCACTCGGTTCTAAATAATGGCCAGCTTTCGTTTGTACCTTCCGTGGGCCTTCTTACTCGCCTTTGGATTCAAATCTAAATCCCGATATTCTTGATTTCTTCATAACTAATATTCCGAACCATTTAATTGCAGTTATCGACATTATCGGCCATATATTTAGCGACCATACTCCTATAATACTCTCAATCGGAAGATCTCTTCATCAAATGTTCGACTCTTGCTCACTAAACTTATACGTGCAAGCTTGTATCGTGTACGGGTTTTAATCTCCGGCAGTTATTTTTAGATAATGTCACGGATGACATCCACGGCCGTGAATTCGCCAAAATAATCCTAGACCCGAGTGTATAATATTATTATAACCTGTTAATTGCTGGCAACCGAGCGCAACGATCCTGTTTCTATCCGATTTCCAAGAGATCACTCCAGAACAGCGGTTCCCAAACCTTACGACGACGGCATGGCACCCCTGGGAAACGATTTGCTCTCGTGGCCCATTCAATGCCAGCTGGACTTAAGATTTTAATCTATTTCCGGGTAACTATTCCTATTTGTAGATTTTTATATTTAATGTATTATAGAAACAGGTATATCATTGGCAACTGAAAATATCTCACATCATTTCTATTCGTTTTTATCTTTTTAGAAAAAATACAATACAATCTTTAAAATTGTTGAATAAGAACTAACCTAACTAGAATATTTACTATAAAAATATAAACTTCATTATTACCAGTTTGATAGATTTCCGTAAAAGAAAACTTATAATAATAATACTTTCAGCAGTGTATTTTTTCCAGCGCGTCATACATAAATGTTATTATACTTGTGGCTACAATACATAGGGCATTAAAAATCGAATGGCAAAGCTTTAAGATCCCGACCTCAAAACTTTCAGTTTTTTATCCATTTTTTTTTTTTTTTTAATCATACATTATTATAATTTAAACTGTTGAACGAAGTAAAAACTTCTGTCTGCAAAGCCCTCTCAAGAATAATAGAACAACGAAACAATCCACTTTATAAACATGTCACAAACTCAAAACCGCAGTTTTGTTTCAGAATTATTATATTTAAATAAACGAATACGTTATTCTTAATATTTATCTTGTATTATGTACCTTAAAACATAAATGAGATAATTTTCAAAACCATTAATTCATATCAATGGAATCGAAAAAAATTAAAATATGCAGATATACGACCATAAAGAATATTTTATTTTATATTAATTTAATTCACTCATTTAACATCAAAATACGACCGAAAACGGTATGTAGTAGAACTATAACAAAGACTATGCTATAAAGTATAACGAATAAATAAAATAAAATTTGCGTACCATATGAATTGGCTTTAGTCATATCTATATAAAAACGAAAATTTCGGTCTGTAGAAACGTTATGGAATCCTGAACCAATCATGATGATATTTATACCTTTTTGTTATAAAAGGGCGAGTAACATAGGCTGAAAATGTTTCAAAAAAAAAAAACCAACCGCACTTTGACACGGATAGAACAAAAAGCCAACATATTATATAAAATATATATATTTATATATATACATACAAGGGGTGTTCCACCAATAATTTTCCCATTACATCCTGATATAATGAAGATATTTAAATTCTGTTCTTTTATGTATAAAACTCAAAGGAAAAAAGACTACAGATATTTCATATTTTACTTTAATTTAATGTTTTGGTAATAAGTTCAAAAATAATTGTCTACTACAATGGTATTAAATAGTACACAATTTTTCTGGAAATTAAAAATGTTAACATTATTGATGTATTGATGTTTTCCTGTGGAGCGGAATTTTTTTATTTTTTTAATTTTCACTAACGTATTGATAATAACTTCAAGTGAAGGGTTAAATCCATGCTTTTCACATCACACATGGCCAATTATGTGTTGCATGTTCGTGAATGGGACAGCCGAAAAATGTATTGGTTTTTGCTAATGACGAGAAAACTAAAATAATATTGTTCATCTTAAACCACTCGAATAAAATATATTTACTAACGCTTACAATTTAAAATAAGGATAAGTAAACACGGCTAGGCTCTAAATAATTGTTGCAGGGGAAGCCGGTACACCTACAGTAAAATTGATAAAAAAAAACTACTTTAATCTGAATTTTAACAACAGTCTATAAAACTTGATGTTTAACGTAATATTTAATAACATGAGTATATTCATCATTTTTGTATTCGATTTATTAAATAATTAGCGTAAAGCAAAATTCATAATATTATTCTATAGACCGTGAACAGAATTTATACATATATGAACAATATTATCAAACATTTAATATTCCAACATAAATACATTTCAATAAAATAAACGTGCCTTTGTGTGTGTGTGTGTGTGTGTGTGTGTGTGTGTGTGTCTGTTTGAGAGAGAGGTGTTGTCATAATATATGTGTCTCACCATCCCTTGCCAGCTATATAATAGTGGAAATTGGCTCCTGACACTTGGCAGGGAAAAATTAAAGGTTGAATGACACGAAAACGTAAATACTAAAAATACAAAGCTAATAGTCTTAAATGAATATTCTTCTATGTATAAATAAATATTTATTTTTTTATTATTTTCTATATTGTATTCTGAGTGTAACGATGAATGTATTAGTTTTACCATGATATGGGATTTTTATTTTTTTTTAAAGATATTTTAATTTAAAAATGAATATTAAAATCTTTCACGTGTCAGTACTTTCTTCTTCAGTTGAATATCAGAATATTCATGTAATACACATTTAATAATTTTATAACATATTAAAAAATCATTCTTCCAAAAGTATGAGAAAATTATGAAAAATCACTTGACTCGTCCCATTCGAATGCCCAACATTGTGTTACATGGATCAGGAAAAAATTGGTAAAAAAAAAATGTTTGCTTATAATATTCATTATCATTTATAGTATTACTATTGAAGTGAGTATACCTACACTAGGTCGACCGTTATCCTTTGGAGTATTTTATAGTGCAAAACGTGAAAACGCTCGTGAAAAAAAAAAAAATATTAACTCGAACAAAGATCCCAACGTAAGGCGAGGCATTATAATATAGATTATGTTGTATGGTATATAACGACGAAATGACCTAAATAACAAACGCCTTCAGTGTGACAAATGCGGTGTCACGAGAAGAAGATTTCAGACCGATTATAGAAACTAATGGGATTAGAGAAAAGATTAAATTATTACTATCCCAATCCGAGTAGAGCCTATAGGCGGCTATTTGACTATATGTATATATTAAATCAAGATTGATCTAACTCATTCGGAAACACGCGGACGAGTGGATTACACCGGTGACCGGAGAGGCAACATAAAATATTATATTCTTTCCTCAGCGAGATGGGCTCGTATCGGTTCGCATCACGTGGACAAGAAACAGAATCACGAGTCTGTTGGTGGGTCGCCGCAGATATCATTACCGCCAGGAGTCAGGACACGTACAGGATACGCGTGCGTATACAAGTAGTATGTAAGTATCGATCTTGGCACCGCCCACTTCACCACATCAAAATGTTGATTTTAAAGTGTTAAAATGGACAAAAAATATCCAAAGATTTTGAAAAAAATAATGAAATTTATTTGTTGATTCGTGGGTTACCTAGGTAACATGGATAAAAATAGAGAAAGCAATGCACATTTCTAAATACCTAACCACCCGTAATATAATAGAATAAAATAAAATGTGACATTCCCATAACCACAATAAATCCATTGATATTTTGGACGGGAGTAGATCGCAGACATCGTATTCAAACAGAACTTAAACGACAACGGTAATACGACAGAAGATCAGCAATGGCAAAAGTACTTCGGCATTTCAAAGTGACCATTTGGCATGAGTGCGCGATGGGGCACAGACGAGCGTTGGAGGCACTCGGTCGAACGTTCAAAGATTTGCAAAATAATCAGGAGCTCTTCGGATGTACCATGATTCTGAGGGCCGACGATTTTCGCCAATCGCTGCCGGTAGTTCCAATCGATCAGCCGCTGATGATATAAACGCATACTCGAAATCATCGAGTTCGTGAACGTACGTGAAAACTTCATCAACGAATGTGCGAGTCGCTCTACAAGATGATGAGTTGGTGGAAGTATTTCCCAAGCAATTATTTGACGTTTGCAACGGAAAAACTCCGGTTGACGCTTCCACATAATATTTGTTGGAAACCGAATCCTTTAAAATGAAGACATGGGCAACACAACGCGCGTTACTGCTACGTATAATCATCGCAGGAAGCTTCAGGATTCACGAACAATTTTGAATGAGAAAGCCTCTAGCGTCATTATAGTTGAATTATTTAGCTTGCAACTTCACCGACGTAATGTGAAATGTTTATGCAGATGTGTCGAACGACCTTTAAAAATCGTTTTGAATAATATCAACGAAGTTATACCGAAATTAATTATAAATAAGGCATTACAAAACAATTAGTAATATCCCCGGCGGCCCGTTTACTACGCGACCGGTTCATTGGCAACAAACGTGGATAAATCCCCACCACAGTAAGAGTTATTATCAAGGAATATTGTTTTTGGTTTTATCGTACTACATTTGATTATAAATACTATAGTATATATACTATAGTATTTATAATCAATGGTACTACTATCACAGATCCTAATCTTGTCATCGTACTTCACGCTTTTATGCTAAATACTGTCTATTAATTTATTACTAATTAGTAATTATCCTTTAATTGAACACAGAAAAAAAAATTATTGATAGTTCAAGCAAAACACTCCGCTATACTCCGTGTAAAATAACGCTAAGTAAAAAAAAAAAAACCCTGAAAGTTGCGATATAATTTAAGAGTTATATCTTTGAATTATTAATAAAAATTATCTACTAATAATTGAACTTAGCTTGTCAAATTGTCTAGGTGCCTATGTGTGCGCTTACCACATAGATTAATATAGATATAAAAATCAAAATATATTTTAAAATTTAAATACTATATCTGTTTAACTAGGTATTTTATTGTTCTACAAAACTAAATAAATTTTATTAACATTTTATGAACGCCAAAAGTTCGAAAATATTACTCCCTTAATTTAGCGAGTTATGTACAATTAAACACACATCATCATATAGTGTGCAGCCATTGATTTTATAACATATTATTATACATACATGATACATATAATAAAATCGAAGGAGTAGCTGAGAACACTGTCATTCCGTGGAAAATACGTTCGGTCATTAAGTGTTGGGGGGAGGGGGTTAACGAATAAACGAGGCCTTGGTTGTGCACTGTGTACACCTATACTGCACATCCGGTCGACAAATGACGACAATCTATATTCTATAATACGGTATCGGTATTATTATTACGTTAGCTCAACGTATATTCTATTTCTGTCGTCACTATCGTTAATATTTTGTTCAGATAAAGCGATAAATTATTTCGTTTTATTACAAGACATTATGTTACTTTTCTGTTTTCAGTCTTCGGTCTGCGTCTTTCGTTTTCGTTAACGTAGCTATTTACAGTAATGAAGGCATAGAACAGTTCATTAATTCTAAATAAAAAAAAAACATTACTTCATTTATAAAAATATTTAATTTTTTTTTATGAATATAAGAATTCAATAATACTATGGTTGTGGCACTTTTGCTTGTTGTTAAAAATAAAATATCGTAATAATCGTAATTTGGTGTTTTTTTTTTTTTTGTTTCTGAACATTTCAATAATTGCACATCACGAACCGCCACTGTGATTTACAGACTCAAGAAGAATAATTGTACGAAATGCAAACGAATGAGATTTTGAAAGCCCGCTTTACGGATGGTTGAACTCCATATCAAATTATACATTTATACTGTGTTTATTATTCAGTTACGTGCACTCTTCGAGTAAGTCTACCGTTTTTATTTTTACTTGAAAAGGGACGTTGCAAAATATTTTCGCTTCTCTTGGGGGAGGAGGGCGCAGCTTTAAGGAGATTGAGAACCACTGTCCACTGGCACAGACTCTACTCGCGCACGGCATGATCTGACATTTCAGCGTGATATTTATTGTTAACTGTTATTAAGCACAGCTACGTGTACATTATAGACTTTCGTCTGAAGTTTGCGGGTAGGTATTATACCATATGGGGCTAGTATGTACGTTCGACTAATATAAATCTATAGAACTGCTTCTACCGGAACGGAAGGAAATTGGTCGTTCCGGAAATCCGTTTGTACCTACGAGTATATACTGCCTCCATAACACCAAATACGATTGTGTCAGCGCGAGGCAATACGTCTCTTTTGTATTAATATAATAATAATAATAATAATAATAGGTAATAAGTACATACATAATACAGTAGTCACTCGGTAATTCGAACCTCAATAATTCGAAAAACTCCATAAATCGAACTTAACGCATTGTCCCCTGAGAAAACCTCTATGATTAGAAGAAAATACATGTATTCTGGTCCCCTCGATAATTCGAAATGTCTGTCAGTGGTACACACTCAATAATTCGAATTTTTTTTCCAGAACCTCTATAATTCGAATTCCGTTAAACGCGGTTCATATGTATAAAGATTATGTACAATCTGACGTATTCGCAATGTATATCTAAAAAGATGCGATACAATTTTCAATGCCATCAGTAAGTTAGATACCGCTATGGACCAGATTGTGGCCAACAATGTAACACAACAAAAAATAACAGATTTCTTTGAAATGTAAAATATAATAATATAATAAATAAATGTAAATTATAGTACATAATATGTATAATAAATAAATGTCAATTGATAAATGTAATACATACATATAATTTTTCACCTCTCTTTAATTCGAATTAATTATTTTTCCCTCGATTATTCGAACACTAGGTAAATCGAGTTTTTAGCTCGGTCCCCTGAATTTCGAATTATCGAGTGACTACTGTACATTATTATTATATTAAACACCATTATAGTGTCCCGCGTCAAATCCGATATCCTGATAATACCTGCCCCGTTTCATTTGTTGAGCAATAATAATAAACGCATTGAATCCTTTCGCAAAGGTCGTCGCCGGAATTTGTCGTTACTGTCGTCGTTTCGTCGAAAATACCTGCCAATTCCCTCTACGTATATATTATGTACGAATGTATAAACGAGTGTTTGTACGTCTCGACTTTGTAAACCTCTGTAGTACCTGTGTAATGCGTTAAGGGGTGGACAACGGGATTGTAACGCTTAAATAGGATTTTATATAAATTATAAATACGGTACAAGTGTCACATATAATCGGGCGCCGAGATATTATAATTATTGCTGTGGGTAAGTGGTAAATGTTATAAATAAGTAAAACATTCGCAATTCGCTGTCCCACGACCCGCACTCGTGTACACGTCTTTATTTTGATCCTTCATTTAAGATTCTGAGTGGAACGAGAAATGTATAGGTTTTATCGTGATGCGTGTTTTTTTTTGTGTGTCCGTGTACACGATTTCGACCAAAAGGATTGCTTCGATGTATAGGAGCCAGCAATTTTTCTGAAAGGTAATATCGTCTAGTTGGTACTTTGGAGAGGTCATTTTTTGAATTCCTCGACAGTTTTCCGAAAAATTGATAAAAACGGTGCTTATAAATACAAAAAACTTCCACCGAAATCGAGAATCGAACCCTGCACCGTCCAGTATTTTCGTCACCACGCACTATAGATAATATTTAAAAATAAATAATAATATTAAATTAAGTACATTTTAAGATATTAGATTCACATGGAATATGGTTATTGTAATAAGGTTGCCTTCAAGGGCTTCATAAAATTACTTGTTATTCGAATCGAGCCTAGGAGTTTCACCCTCTTTTTCAATTTATCTATTGCACTTCTTAAACGTTCCTTTTTGAATTAATACGTGTACCTTCACCTTCCTATTTTCATTCAATAAACTACACTTTAGTCCCCTTTAAAAAAGGTGATCTCCTACCTTCCCCTCAAAGTGATTTACGTAAGTAATTTTACCATGCTTGATATTCACTACTCGCGTTATCGATAAATTATTAACCGTGCCGTCCGTTAGTACGCACTTTTCAAAGTTCGCGATCGTTTGCCTCCGGCACCGCACCTCTTCACAACCACCTTTTCGTTTACCCGCAATCTCCTATCGCCCAACGCAAAAAAAGAACAAAAATCCAATTGTATACCACCGCTACAGTTATCAAAAACCTAATTAAACTCCAAACCGGTGAATTTTCACCTTCCGAACTATCCGTTTATGATTGACATGAAGTTCAACTCAATAAACACGCAAAATCTCAAATTCAAATCCAAGTTCATCAAAACCACAAAAAAACCCTTAGATAAAAAAATTTAAAATCGCACAACTTATTCATGTATTTGTCAAACATATATTGATATTATTGTATCAAACGTCAAGTATCAATAATTTTTCTTACAAATTCATTACGTATATTTTTTTAATTTTAAATTAAAAAATCTGCAACTCAGATTAAGTGCTGTCACTAACTCGAAATATGTAATATTTTATATTATTATATTGTAAATATAACTAGTGAATTTGTTATGAATAATTTATTTAACTTTTACATTTAAGAAGATTGCTAATAAACTAAATCACAGCTAATTATTAGATGAGATTTATAACATTTCCTATGATATGGCAATTGATTCTGACATCGATGGAGATTCTGATGCTGATGAATTTGGTTTTTAGTTTGGAAATATTTTATTCTATTGTTATAGTAAATGTTAAGGTATACCGTTTATAATAAAAGGATTTTTTTTATCATTTGAGAACATTTGTATCTACAGGAGTGTTATGAATCCAAAAATACACCTAAATTCTAAAAATAAATGTATTATATATACTTTTTTGCATAAAAATAGTTAAGTTAAAAACAACATGAAGTATGGTATTAAGTAGGAAATGTTTTCCCTCTGAACATGGTATGATACTCATAATTATGATACTGAATGGTCATCATTTTACAACTCTGAACTCTTCTACTTTACCATATCACCGACACCATCACTTCGGTTCTAAAAACCAGGAAATATTGCGCATTAGTGTTTGTTGATGCCACCAAAGTGTTTGACACCGTATGACATTAAGGTCAATATTCATGATCAAACTTTTTCCTGCTCCTTATTTTCCACTTATCAAATTGTACCTAGACGATTGATCCTTTAAAGTTAGACGAACCTTTAAATTTTGCTACGAAAGCCAAGTCCTAGCTGACGTCCCCCAAGGCAGCAACATTGCTCCTTTCCTTTACATAATTTTCACATCTGGCAAACCCACTACAGTACTGAAATCTGGACAAGTTAGTCATTTTTTTAACTAGTTCAAGTTAAGTTCTTTTAATATAAAAACTAACTAAGCTAGAATATAAGTTAGTTTCTGAAATTTTCCAAATTTCTAACTTAACTTTAACTTTTTAACTAGTTAGTTTCCAGCTTTGACAGTACTACACCATGATTGGAACATTTGTTGATGACGTCCCCCAAGGCAGCAACATTGCTCCTTTCCTTTACATAATTTTCACATCTGGCAAACCCACTACAGTACTGAAATCTGGACAAGTTAGTCATTTTTTTAACTAGTTCAAGTTAAGTTCTTTTAATATAAAAACTAACTAAGCTAGAATATAAGTTAGTTTCTGAAATTTTCCAAATTTCTAACTTAACTTTAACTTTTTAACTAGTTAGTTTCCAGCTTTGACAGTACTACACCA
Source organism: Periphyllus acericola (assembly GCA_949715065.1). Lineage (NCBI taxonomy): Eukaryota > Metazoa > Arthropoda > Insecta > Hemiptera > Aphididae > Periphyllus > Periphyllus acericola. The sequence continues at coordinate 4,469,025 of OX454265.1, read as the reverse complement.
TGATTGGAACATTTGTTGATGATATAGCACTAGTGCCATGCAATTCTGACCTAAACGTTGTTAGTCTACATTTATTAAATCATTTATCATTTATCTTCTATATGAATGGTTCTCCAAATGAAGATTAAAAATAAATGAAATACAATCTTCATATAGTTACTACTATCCCTCTACAATGTAGAGTCTACATCCTAGGGATCGCCTGTTAATTTCACCAAACCAATCTGTCATTCCTCATACATCTCAGGTCAAATATCTTTTTTTTTTTTTTAGTATTATAGACCATTTAGGTCCTTTACTGCCAATATCAAATTCTTCCACTCTTCTCTATTATATGCATGCATTAGGTCTCCATGCCAATCTGGTCTTAATTCTTGGATATCTCTTCTGACTGCATCCAGCCAGCGCTGCTTCGGTCTGCCGCGAGGTCTTTTCCTGCTCAAGTTGTTTAAGAGTACCTTCTTGGCAATACTGTTATCCGCTCTCCAAACGTGACCAGCCCACTCCAGTCTTGTGCCTTTTATAAATTGTACTATATTTCCCTTTCCATATAATTGTTGTATTTGATCGTTTGACCTTCTTTCCCACACTTGGGTATCAGGGTTATAAACGGGACCATAGATTTTTCTTAACACCTTCCTTTCAAATATATTAAGTTTGTTCTCATCTCCTGCTGTTGTGGCCCAAGTACAGCATGCATAGGTCACAACTGGTCTGAGGTACGTAGTATAAAGTTTCACTTTATTTTTCCTAGATAAAAATTTTGACCTAAACAGATGTGACATAGCAAAATAACATCCATTTCCAGCTTTTAAACGGAGTTTTATTTCATTGTGCATACAGTTTCTGTTATTTATGTTGACTCCGAGATATTTGAAGTCATGTATTTGTTGAAATGATACCCCATCGACTTCCAAGTCTGAATCATCTTCATTATCTCGTGCTTCTCTAGTCATGAACATATATTTGGTCTTCTCCTGGTTTGTAGTCAACCCTATATGTTTGCATACTTTCATTAGGTCTAACATACTGTTTACGGTATCTTGCTTCGTATCACCCAAAATTATTATATCATCCGCAATATTCCGCATATGCTAGGAGGGTATGGTTCTCATTTAATTCCATTGTCTGTCGTTGTGGAATTCTCCTTAACACACTTTCTAACGCTAAGTTAAATAAAACAGGTGATAGTGCATCACCCTGTCTTAGTCCTTTAGTAACTTCAAAAGGGTCTGATAACTCTCCTTGAACCCGAACCACACATTTTGTGTTACTATTGCATAATTTTATTAGGTTAACTATTTTATTTGGGATACCTAGAGTTGTCAGGTTTTTCCATAATTTATTCCGAATTATACTATCATATGCTTGCTTGAAGTCTACAAATACTAGATGGATATTTTATTATATTCGTAATGTTTACTTAGTATTTGTCGTAATGTGAATATGTGATCTATCGTTGACTTCCCCTTCCTAAATCCACACTGGTAATCTCCAATCATTTGCTCCGATATATCTTGTATTCTTCATAGGATACATATAGACAGGACCTTATATCCAACATCTAGGAGAGATATACCTCTATAATTTTCTATGCATTTGGGATCACCTTTTTTAAATATTGGACAGATAACTGATGTTCTCCAATCAGTTGGAATTTCTTCTTTACGCCATATCATAGATATAAGGTTAAATATCCCATCAGTTAGGCTTGGGCCTCCAAGCTTTAGTAATTCCGCGCAAATTCGGTCCTCTCCAGCAGCCTTATTATTTTTAAGTGATCTAATAATTGATTCTATTTCTGCTTTGTTTGGTTCTAATTCTAATTCTTCGTTTCTTAAGTTGTTGTTTGTGGATTCCCCCCATTCTTCGTCATCTTCTCCTTGGCTTAAATTGGGTTCGCTATTCAGAAGTTGGTCAAAGTGCTTCCGAAACTCTTCTGCTTTATCTTTACTGTTTGACAATAGTACTCCTTCACCATTCAATACAAATTGCGTTGTTGGTTTGAATCCATTTTTTAAAGTTTTACACTGCCTAAAGAATTCTTTAGGGTTGTATCTATAACTTTCCAATTTTTCAATCTTTTCCTTTTCCATTTTCCTTTTTTCTTGTCTTAACACCTTATGCGCTTCTTTTCTCTTTTTAACATATAACTCCACATTTGGTTGAGTTGGGTATTGAAGCATTTCTAATCTAGCATCATTGCGTAATTTAATGGCTTCTGCACACTTTTGATTAAATCACTGCTTTGCTTTACATCTAGAAGGTTGCTTTATCATGTTGTCTGCTACCTCCAGGACTGAGTTCTTAATTATTTCCCACGAGGTTTGTACTTCCGGTTGCTCTTCTAGTCTATTCGCATGGGTATCCAGTGCATCTTTTATTCCTAGCTGAAATTGTTGAAGTATGCTTCCCTCTCGTAGTTTATCCACATCGAACCTAATATTATTATTTGTTTTTTTTCTTTTCGCTTTCCAATGGTTTGATAATATTAATTTTACTTTAATTAGTACTAGCATTGATTATAAATACTATAGATCGCTCACTGCCGGGTAAAATCCTCTGCTTGTTCAGCGGCGTTTGCCACTAGAAGCCGCTGTAGTTGGATATGAGTACCGGCGTTTCACGTTTGAATCGCTAGTGCGGTTTATTAGTCCCACCCACCAAAATAAATTAATATCACGTAAACTCGTGTGCGGATCGCGAAGTGTAGACTGTACTACTGTAGACAATTATATAATGTTATTACAAATTACAATATTAGTTATTACCTATTTGTTAACAACGATACGTTTGCTTGCAATCGTAATGATTACGCATCACGTTGCTTTTTTGACAAACACTTGATGAAATAAATAATATTTATTATTAATTACTCATTTTCGAATATTATTTTTCCAGTATTGGAGGCTGATATTAATCCTTTACATGCTATTGTAAAAAAACAATAAACCCTGTATAGGGAAATGGTATATTTGTATATTATAATACATTTACCACCAAAAAGTTGTGACCCCAATAGTCAATAACATTTTGTTTATAATAATTATTAAATATAATTAACATACAGTTAGTTTTCACCAAGTTACTAAATAAAAAAAAAAAAAAAACATACAGTTATTTATATCAAAATTGCTCGGTGGCCGAGAGGGCATTAATAAATAATTTAAGAATTAGAATCAATAATCATTCAAAGGTATTGGTGTATATTAATATTTAATTTCATAATAATTTTGAAATTAGTTGTTGTGAGAGACAAAATATGTTTTTTTTTGTCTATTTTTACTTATGAATTGTTATGTTCTAGCTCTGTCATTGATTATAAATACTATATGGTATTATATTCTATTTATAAACAAATGCACTAGGTATTTATTTTCAAGTTACTTGTTTTGAATTTATAAACTGTACATTCGAATAGTCGATTCAGTCGTGTTGTCGATAGTTTGATACCTATTGTATAATTTTTGTTCTTGTGATACTTTTTAAAAAATAAAATGTCTGGTGGCAAATGTGACTATTTTGATTGCCAAAAAAGTCGTAGGCAGTTTAAGCAATTAAGTTTTCATCATTTTCCAGTATTCCGCCGTGCTTTTCAGGGATAGTTTGGACTTCAACTGCGTTACTTAAACTATACGAGTCAGAACTTATCGAAATGACTCAAAAATATCCAGAAAATAAATTTTTTTAATGACTAATCGGTTAACCCAAGATCCGTTGGAAAATTTATTTTCAATAATCAGACAAAAAAATGGTTTTAATAGAAATCCAACAGCTCGCACTTTAAGAAGTTGTTTTGGAAGCATCTGTTCATACAGCTTGATCAAATGTTCAGATAAATGCAACTGTGAAGAAGATGACGATGAGTATTTAAGTATTGATGTTTTAAAAGAATGTTTAATTGATCCTGTACACACATATTTTATAGAAACCGATATCGATGACGAACAAAATAATTTACAGTCCGATAATTCCTCTGAAATCAGTTCAATATCTTTAGACTATAGCCCTATACCCACTTCACTGGAAACATGTTCCATTGTTTATTAATTATTTTTCAGGATATTTAGCAAATAAATGTCTTGAGAAATTTAAGTGCTTTGATTGTTTTTCTAATTTGATTACTGAAAAAGATCCTAATGATAAAAACCAATTATTATTAACTTATAAAACGTTTGATAATATATTTACTAATACAAAAGGTTTAAAAATGCCTTCATCCACACTTTTGACAATATCAAATATTTGTCTTGCTATTTTTAAAAGAAAATTTGAAGACATCAAAATTGGAAAAAAAATAGTCACTCAACTTGTAAACGATGCTACCAACAAAATTATTAAACACACCAACATTTTAAACTCTCCGTGCAAAGATCATTATATATACATAATAGAGGTACTTTTCAGAACCAAAATGTATAAACAATGCAAATGGATTACATCAAAACTTCTCAATAAAGAAATTCAACAGGCAGATAAATTAAAGATATTCCGAAACAATTAAAACATGTTTATAACTCAGAACTACCATAGGCTTAATGATATTTTTATAATAAAAATACCTAAAATATCATACATTTTTTTTACTAGTACCAGTAGTACCTACCTTTTTATCTGTATTGTACTATTGTACATTTGTACCGACATATTGTATCATGTCAATACGATTTAAATGTTGTTATAATGTTAATTGTTATCCTAATATTTGTGTATATTATAAAATAAAAATAGCTTATAAATAATATGTTGTATTTAAAATAATATGCCCTCCCAAAAATTGAAAAAAATGTTAACTAGTTGCGCCCGTGCGGCCAGAGATCGACGATGATTATAATTATTTTTAATTTTGATTTTTGTTTGATTCGAGTGTTGCCCCGCAGGCACAAATAATATTATTCGACATGAGAATGCGGGTCGCGGATCGACACAACACGTGCAACGGCGGTTTTGACGACAATGCGGTGGGCGATAAGAAAATAATATAATATTAATTTTATTGTAGACAAAAATAATACCTTACCGCGCTCTATCGGAAATAATTTCCGCGCAGCGTATTTTGTATTGCAGTGAGCGATCTATAGTATTTATAATCAATGGTACTAGGAAATGATCAGAATCACCATCGGCTCCTCTTTTAGACCAAATTTAGGTCAAATATCTAGGCCTAAAATATCATTACATAATGAAACCTTAGCTTATTTGCGTATATACTACTTTTTAAATATTGCTAATAAAAGTGATTTTTAGCGATTTTCAAAGACAATTTATTTTTATCATATATATAAGTGACTAAAATACTATTTACCATAAGGTTTTAACATAGGGTTTTTACTAGGGACAAATATAATTAAATTTTCTTCTAATCAAGATTCAAGTTCACTCAAATATTGTATTTTTAATATTATTTTTGGAAGTAGTTACCACGGTTATCGAAAACCGCAACCGTTGCAGTAGAGTAGTTAACTACGATAGTAACTATCTTCTTGACAGTTTTCATCAAAACTGGCATACATATTTTTTTTTGTAAGTTATATATTGCTTATCCGGTTAAGTACGCACAGGCAGTACTAAAACACTATGTAACGATAAATTATTGATATACATACTGTGGTGATTTTGATCCAAGGAATTCACTGATTTTTCTGTTCAAACTCCTAAGATTATAATTTATAAATTAAAAGCTAAATCTTTTTTTTTTTTTTGAGTTACAACTGCTCTCTTAACTGTCCAATTTTGAAGAACATTTTTCACAATTAGATAAATCAGTAAATTAATTTAAACAAAAAAAAAAGAAATAAACAAAAATGATTAAAGTATTAAAAATTAAAAATTAAAAAATAAAACAATTTAGGAAAGCCTATTCTGTGGACAGCGAACATACCAAATTCATGGTTTCTAAACTAGTAAGGTATTGTAACTACTCAGAAGTAAGACAAATAATTTACACAAACATAACCTTTTATAAAAAAAATAAAAAATAGAGCATTTCTTGCATGTATTGTAAATATTGTAATTATCATTTAGATTTCCAGAATATGTTGTTAAATATAAGCGAGAGTTTTTATTATAGTCAAAAATTATTGGATTTCTTATTTTCTTCTAATCAGGATTCAAGTTCACTCAAATATTGTATTTTTAATATTATTTTACTTCATTTTAGGAAGTAGTCACCACGGTTATCAAAACTACAACCGTTGCAGTGGATTCGGTAACCACGGTGGTAACTTGTCTTCCACTGTCCAGTCTGACAATTTCACTAGAATTGAATATATTTTCATTCCTCTTGTCAAAAGGATATTATAAAAAAACGCAATAGTTTCATATGGCATTACGAATCATTGGTGTACAGTACGTATAATGTATACTATGTACAGAATAACTAATTACCTAATACCTTCAATAGTCAACATCAACTGTTGAAAATCGATAATCTACTCTCAGGTAGATGGTAGATCTACTCTCAACTTCTCAAGTTGTGAAATGTTTACTATCGATTTTCGCTCATCTCGAGGCGGATACGTTTATTCCACTTTGTATCTTATCAATAATTTAAATAATGACCATGGTTTAGAAGACACAATTGAATCGTTCTTTGGTATATGTTTCACGGTTCTAGTCCGAAAGACCGCGATAACGCTCTTATCAATGTTGGAAAACGTTATCGTCCCGGCCCGTCGGCTGTTGTACCGTACCTCACTATAATGACGCTCGTTACAGACTATAATACAGTGTGTTCATTACGCTATTGGTGATGGACTCGTTGTAGTCAGGATTCACGTTCTTTTCTGGTTTCAGTCAAACGGTCGATAAGTGCGTGATCGTCAACGGACAACAGAATATTTCCAGGCAAATAGAATCGTTTCCTGTTTGTCGTCGTGATGGCAGTGACCCGGGCCGATGTGTTAAGAATCTACAAAAACCTGTTGCGGGAAAGTGCCAGGTTCTCGTTTTACAACTATAGGTAACACGATTGACACCGGTATTGGTTGTTACCTCGATAATCATTTACATTTTTCGATTGAAATTTGTATTTTACATGATCTAATTTGTAGGATGTACGCATTACGACGTGTCAAGGACTCGTTCAGGGTGCACAAATCGATAAGCGACCCTTTGGAAATCCAACAAAACATGGATGATGCACATAAGCTTTTGAACATCATCAAACGACAAGTAATATAATTGAAAGACTATTGTGAATCTATATGTAGACACAATACTCGTATTTATTTATTTTATCACTACATTTGTATCGTCTTGGCTGAACTCTAGCATTTTGTCATATGATTTGTATTGTTATATGAAAATGTATTGTACTTTACATTTTAGTTTTAACTAATTGTGGTATACGTTATGTTTGGATTATTTTTTGATGTCTTAATGAGAAATTACATGTTATATAATATACTTAATTACATTTTAATCTATGTTTTATGAACTGTAAACAATAATAACCAATAATATATTGTACTTTCATTCCAAAAATAAAAATGATTAGTGTTCAGGTTTTAAACAATACCTATTTAATAATTATTGATATTTTTGATCAAAGTTCTCTGAAATCCATTAAAGTTAATGATGTTATATAATTTGTTTATAATTAAGTGCTGCCTTTTGGTTTTTAAACATTTTTACATAAACAAATTTAATTGTACTGTGATAAAAAATCTTATAACATCTTTTATTTTATTCGTATAACGACTTACTTTTATTATTATAAATTGAATCAGGGTATTGGTATTAATAATTCCTATATTACTACTGTATATTTTATATTAATTTAAAATTATAATTTTCAATGTCAGTTTATGTCTGAATTTAAATTCATGTTATTTATAATTTAACACGTTGACTGCCACAAGCCCGCCGGCGACCCAAGTGATGTCTTTTATTGTGAAGCCATTTGGGTCGCCGGCGACCTAAATCATATTATTAATGTGTCGCCACTTGAGTCGCCGGCTGCCAAATTTAATATCAACATTATCTATCTAATAACAACAATTAGTATCTAATTCTTTATGGCTTGGAGAGAATAATATTTATACTGGACCATGGCGTAGACAAGACGATTTTGATCATTTAAAAAAAAAAAAAAATTTAAATCCTTCAACATTAATACATTTATATTTTATACAAAAAAATTTAATATTTGAACATATAAGTGTAGTAAATAGTAGTATAAAACGTTAAAATTAAAATTTTAAAAAATAAAGAGGTACCCTAGGTAAATTGATAAAAAAAAATTACTTTTTTTGGTAAAAAACGTCTTATTTTTCTGAGAGTTCCAACCAAATGAGTGTTTTGCCTTAAAACTGTTTCCGCTAATGGAACAGACGTATAAAAATTAAAAATTGTCAGTGACAATAGTTTGCCCTTCGTTCAGATAATTTTTACACAAAGAAGTTACTATTGTTTCACTCAACGATTCTCCGGATTTAGATTGTTTTCCTTCGTATATAATAATTTTATACGTGTAACCATTAGTTCCACATACTTTGAAAAATTTGACACCATATTTATGTGTTTTATTTGAGATATACTGCCGAAATTTAAGTCTGCCTCGAAAAGGTATCATAGATTCATCTACCGCAATTATTTCTCCAGTTTTCTGTATATTTTTTACTAATTCATTTGCCATATTAAGTAATTTTCTAACTTTGTATAAGCGATCGGCTTTGTCAGCAGTCTCATTGTCCTTAAAATGCCAAAACCTAAGAATGAGTTCAAATTTATTCCGACTCATAGTTTTATATTACATATATACAATATTTACGTAAAATAAAGTAAAAATAATAATAAAATTCAGAACTTAATAACCACGAGAAGTTCACACTTCTTGTTCAAGACGAATACTAAAAGATAGCAAGAGACAGCGGGCGACCCAAGTGGCTTGTACGAAATATTACATTTTTGGCAGGCCACTTGCCAGCCAGCGACCCAAGACTTTTCTTTTGTTCATAGTATTATCTACAATTAACTGATTCTAAACCTATCAATTTTATTAAAATCTAACCACTGGATCTATTTTTATAAATGTAAACATTTACGATATACGATGTAAAAATAGTAAGGCCTGACACACGCTGATACGACTTGGGTCGCCGGCGGGCTTGTGGCAGTCAACTTGTTAAGGAAATAATTTTACATTAAAAAAAAAAATGACAAATATTTTAATGATAGTATTATAACCCAATAACATGTAAGTTCTAAAGTTATTGTGGTCTGCTATAAATTGTATTACAATAATTGTGTTATTTCCTAACTTATGTTTTCAATTTAAAATGTTGATAAATTGTTATTAATGCATATTTAATTGTAATTCAGTAATTGAATGTTCTTTTTTATAACAACACATTGCCATTAAGTAAGGTTTGATTAGAATATATTTTTTTATTAGTTATAACTTATAACTTATAACTAATAAAAAATATCACCTATGTTGAATTTCATACTGTGCTTATGATTGAAATAAAAAGTATAGAGTTTACTTTTCTATGTACTTAAAATTGCATTTTAATTTCTAATGTTTCTGAAGTAAAGTTAAGATTTGAGACCTAAAATTAAATGATAGTCGTAGTCTGATAGTTCACGTTAGAATGTATTCATTTTATTTTAATTATTTTTCATTTTCATTTTTTTCCAGACAGCTGTTGGTGAATTATACAAATTTGATAAATTGGTTATTGAAATGAAGAATGACAGCAAACATTAATTTCTAGAATTGTGCTACATTTGGAGAAGAGTTGAGTGCATTTTAATTGATTGTATTGACTTTTTGATCAACTATACGCAAGTTTGTCATCTGAATATTGTTCCTAATGTTTAAAATTAGTATATAATTTTATGTTGTTCATTAATATCATCACAATGAGAGATTTAATTATCAAATTCATATTGAAAATGTGTTAGAAGTATTTGGTTTCATGATATTATGTGTAGTATATTTTATTTTTATTCAATGTTTATCGTAATAAAGAAAAGTAGATAAATTTGATTTATCTTGTTTGTGATATTTTATTATTATGGTGCTTAAAACTTCTTCTAGTTATTTTAATATTTGTATATATGCAACAGGAATCGGAAAATAATAAATATTTTATTTACTCCCTGGAAATGTAATTTTTAAATAATAAGTAATAATTTTAAGTTTTTATTTCCTGTAAATTGAATAAGTATTTAGTATATATTGGGTATGATATTAGTATGACGTAATGATCGAGTGTCCGTCCGGCCTTCAGGTGGTGTCGCGTTAATAATTCGCACCAAAATAAAACACCAGCAGGCATATATTCCACCTTTGCAATCAATGGAAGCCGTAGCAGTAACAACATCAATAAATAATGTAAATTATACCATAGTTAGTGCATATCAATCGCCGAGCTACAATATGTATACAAAAGACATTGATAAAATCCTAAACAATTATAATAAGGTTATTATAATAGGTGACCTAAATTCAAAACATATAAACTGGAAATGTAATACAACAAATCCAAATGGACGTAAACTATACAGTCCCACATACTACCCTTATGACCCTAATAAAAGTCCAGATATTTTAGACGTTGTTTTACTAAAATCAACTTCATTAATAATTAATCAGGAACCCTTATTCGAATTAGACTCGGATCATTTACCAGTTAAAATAACAATTGGGGCGTATTTATCACTTACAGATCCACTTCGCAAACTTATAAATGGCAAACCAGACTGGGATAAATTCAAATCCTATATGGTAAAAAATATTAAAATTCCGACAAATATCTCCAACCCATTAATAGCTGATGTAGCTATAAATCACCTGCGGGAAACAATCCACAGAGCAGCCGAAACATGTTCAACAGTACCAAAAGGCACGTCTAATAATAACTACAAATCTAAAATCACTCCATCTATTCAAAAACTAATTAAGACCAAACATCATACAAGAAAACAATGGCAAATGCACAGAAAACCGGAAGACCGTCAGAAATTAAATTATCTTACCAAAAAAGTAAAAATATTACTTGAAGAACTAAGAATAGACTCATACCAAAAATACCTCTCTTCGATACACCCTGCAGATTCTAACCTCTGGCTAGCAACAAAAAGATTAATCAAACCCAATAATAATGAAATTCCTCCCTTAAAGTCTGAAAATAACTTTATAAACACAGTTCTCGAAAAATGTAATCTGTTCGCTACAACATTAGAAAACACATTTACAACAAATGCACTTGATGATAACGTAACAAACAACTTGGTGTCACAGAAATTAAAAGAACCAGACATTCTCCCTCAAAATATACTACCTTACACAAACCCAGCGGAAATATCTGAAATAATCAAAAAACTACCAAACCGAAAATCGCCAGGACATGATCTAATCACTAACTCTATATTAAAAAACTTCCAAAAAAAGCAATAGTATTTATATCAGTTTTATTCAACGCCCTGTAAAAAATGAGCTACTTCCCAAGTGATTGGAAAAAAGCTACGATAATAATGATAAAAAAAACCTGGCAAAGATAACACTGACCCAAAAAATTACCGTCCCATCAGTTTACTATCGTCTGTCTCAAAATTATTTGAAAAAATTGTTCACACCCGACTAATTAATTATCTAAATGCAACAAACGCAATACCCCATTTTCAATTTGGTTTTAAGTCAAACCATTCAACCACCCAACAACTTCTCCGTATCACAGAACACATAAGCAACGGGTTTGAAAAAAAACAACACACCGGAGCAGCCTTTCTAGACATAGCTCAGGCATTTGATCGAGTATGGCACGACGGGTTGATATATAAATTAAAATGTCTTAATACACCTACAGTAATTTTAAATCTCATTAAATCTTTTCTCAGCTCCCGTTGTTTCACCGTTCGAATAAATGACACAAACTCAGATATTAAACAAATATATGCAGGTGTACCGCAAGGATCAAAAATATCTCCATTACTATTTAATCTATACATATCTGACTTTCCCACGACCTCAAATACTGAAGTAGCTTTATTTGCTGATGATAGTGCCATATACTCAAGTTCAGAAAACATTGCAAATGTAACCGAAAACATCCAAAGCCATCTAAATGAAATCCAAAAATGGAAAATTGTTCTTAACCCAACAAAAAGTACAGCAGTTATCTTTACTCTACGCTGACCTAAAAACTATACTAATCTGAAGCTAAACGGCCAAAATATTACATGGTCTCCTAATATTAAATATTTAGGAGTAATATTAGATAAAAAACTAACCTGGAACCCCCATATATCTTCAAAATTGCAGCAAGGATATCAACGTCTAAGAATATTATATCCACTAATCAATCGTCAGACATCATTGAGCTGGAAGTGTTCATTATTACTATATAAACAAATTATACGACCACTTCTACTTTATGCAGTCCCCATCTGGGGAAAATGTGCCCCAACTCACATTAATAAATTACAAGTACTACAGTCAAAAGTTCTTCGGGTGATTTCAAACGCTCCCTGGTTTGTTCGAAACGAAGCGCTTCACACAGATTTCAAAATACCAACTATCAATAATTACATTAAGGAAGTATCGGTAAGCTTCTTCAGTCACCTGAACAACTCAAGTGGTCCACAACATTACAGGCTAAATGTACGACCAAGCAGTCGCAGACTCCTACGAGGTCGTCCTCACGACGTTTTAAACTTAAACTAAATTAACTTCTCTTTCTCAACTGTACAAAAAAAAAAAAACTATTCACAAATGTGATAATCTGTAAATATTAACATTAATACTCTGTAAGTAATTATTTATATACCTAACCACTGTATGTTATATATTGTAAAAAACGCCCTAATTGTAAATTTATATACCTAAGTTTAGATGACAAAGTCAGGAAAACTTTTAAAATAATAAAGGAAAAAAAAAAAAAATTAGTATGATATTAATTGACCTTTTCACTTAGTTTTATAAACTTAGGCTCAAAAAATGTTGAAATTAATTTAGAGGTACACAAATAAGAATTAAAGGTATGATTATTATTTACAGTGTACTGTGTGGTAAGCGAAAGTTGTATCTTTGGCTGCCAAATCTTTCTGAAATTGTGACTTACATTAACATTGAAAACTATAACATTTCTGTTCTGTGCTAAGTAGGTAGATAGGTGATACTAGGTCTATTAGCATGGACATAGTGTAATCTAGTATTGTAAAGTCGCCAAGCTAAGTTTGATTACTATCAGAACATTTTTATCTTTAATTCAAAAACTTAGTTATCAAATAATAAATTATATCATTACTTATAGAGCTTTCTTTTTTTATTCTCAAAATTGTATACACGGAGCTTGATGGAATGTTTTGGTTGGAATTAATTATACAATTTTAAATGTTATTTCTCTTAGCCTTTCTTAACTGGGACAAACTGAATTGACAACGGGACATACCTTTAAAACTATTAAGAATGGAAAACCTAATTAATGAAATGCCCTGCTTGTAATTTATGAACATGATATGAGTAAAATGTTTTTATCTCTAGAGGAAGGTTGTAAATATTATGCTATTTATTATTCTACCTAGATATAAGTTATTATAATACTATTTAATGATTTAAAACAATGAATATTTAGATGTCTTAATGTTTATAAATTTTAGTGTGACAAATTTGCTAATTTGTAAAACAATTTAGACCTTTAAGTTCGTCCACTAGTAATATATAATACACAGTGGTGTTCATTCTTATTTGTGACTGCATACAATCGTTATGCAAAGTGTTGTGTGTTAGACAAAGGAAAAACAAATTGTGAATAGAAATGTCTAACACTAAACCTGAGAACCACCGATCGCTGTAATGATAATTTATATAAAGTATTGGGTTGATCGCTTGGTCAATTCGGGAGTCATATAAATAATGCTATCTTGAAACGGACAACAAAAAGAAATGTGTGTCGTCCCCACACAATATATAATTTGTAACATCGTTAATATTTGTATGTGCAAGTCATAGTGTCAAAATATGTCTGTGAACAATAATTCAAAACGGCTACACGCGCGAACACACAAAATTGTAAAAATAGGTTAACACGTTAGTCGTATACAATTGGCGATATTAATTACCATTTGAACCAACGCAACGAACCGAGTAGGTTAGTAATACAGTGCATTATTTCTATGTTGCAGCCATTATTTTAGTGACTCGACGCGCGTATGCGTTCCGCGAGGGTTTACTAAGTTTACTTATTGTAATTTGTCCATTTACACGTGAACAAGAAAATGAAATATAAATCGGCACTCCCGGGCCGACGAGGGATAATGTTATAAAGAAAACAGAACTGAAATACGACTGGTTTAAGGGGCAACACTAGGCATTTTATTTGACATGTACGTTGGGATTGTATGGGCGCGCAAGAAATAAATAAATGTTATTGTATGAACCCCACAATCTATTACCTATCTAATTTGAATTGTTTCAAAAGCGTTTGGACTGTTCTACGTCTTTTCTATGTACTGTTCGCAACGTATTTGTTATTTTTTATTCTGTCAACTAATGACGCACGATGATTGTTTTTGCCAATAAATTTAATACGCACACTTTTATACCCGTAAAATGAAAATGCATTTCCTACAAAACGTAGAAAAATAGTATTTAAAAAGTGGCTCTTTTGAAATTTTAGCAAACACATTTTTAAAATGTTTGTTTTCCATATTACGGCTGAAACGATTGTAATGTCATGTTGCTTGTTCACACTGTATTTCGTACGGTTTAGCTTACTAGTCCGTAGTCACCAAATGTATACGGTTAACGACAATTTATACGACGCATTGTTTAAAGCACCTTCCGCTGCAGCTGCACCATATCGGGATTTAAATTGTATGCGAGAATTGTATAATTATAGCTCAATTGATAAAAATATATCGCGAGTGGCTCTGCATAAATTTTAAAATCATTTGTGGTATCCAACTCCCGAAGCAGTTGCATTATCATTTTTCGATAAAAATATTTCTATGGATTCAAAAAGAAAAATCATTATTAAATTAAAAAAAAAAAACAATTTCAAATGAAAAATCAAACGGTTGAATCTTAAAGAATCAGATATCCTAAAATTTGTAAAAAATGAAATTTAATTTTTTAAGATGTTTAATTTGGACATAGAATTTCTTTTAAATAACCCATCAGAATGGAGTGAAAACTCATATTTTCAAAATGCATTTCAAATTATATCTAAATTAAGAATTGTCAATGATACGGCCGAAAGAGAAATAAAGTTAATAGAAGATGAAAATTCGACACTTACCACCGACGAAGAACAAAAACATTCGTGTTACAGATTGTAAGTGATTACAGAAAAATATTTCCCGACTCCAGAAAGAAAACGTTAAAAAAAGTTGTAAATAAACATATTCGGAATTACTTTAAATAAATATTATATATTTATACTTAATTTATTTTATTGTATTTTTAACTTTATAATTAATTTTGAGCTTTTACATATTTTTTACTTAAAACTGTCTCTATATCTTTAAGAAATAATGAAACGATGTCAAAAATGACATTTTTGAAATTGTCATACAATTTTCCATCCTACACTTGATGTTTGATGTTTTTTGGTTGAAAAAAAAAGTTATAGTACAATTTTTAGGTTTTTCCTTAAACAATAATAAAATTACTCAACTTCAAGTGCCCGGGGGTGCGGCTTAAAATTGAACGATTGATTTCAAATTTTGGAATTTGTATTTTAGTAGGTATTAATAAAAAATGGATGGGTGCCGCAAACTGTACAGTAAAAACTTACAAGAGTAAGCTAAGGGCCACCCTAGTATATACTCAAGAGACGAGTTGCTCCTTTGGGTCATTATTTGCAAGCCAATATCATAGGAAACGGTGTTCATCCTTCTATAAGAACCTTTTGGTTAAATTAATCGGACGAGTTTCGGTGTTTTTGTCTACATAATTATAGAATACCTAGTTGTAATTAATAAATGAAGATACGTAATTTATCATAAGATTCTAGATAAAAAAATTCGTCGGCCCGACTTCACGAAAACGTGTCAGAACACGAGACTGACCTGCAATCTTGAACCACTATCTATATCTATCTTTATGTTTTTATTCGTCCTTTTCGAAGGGATTAATTTATTTAATAAGCGTTCAAAGATTAATCGTCGAGTCCATTCAAAATCGGTGTTGTGACCCGACACCGCCGTCGACCTGCAGCCGTTAACAATTTCTCCTTATTAGACGTACCTGCATAATAGCTATTCCACACGCCGTTGCAGCTGGTACGCTACGAGTTCGGGTTTTCGGTTTATCTCGCTAACGGAATCTCTGACGAAACCGAATTTATGTGCACACGACGGCAATAATTATACACTAAAATATACTGCGGTTATGCTATAATATTGATAATTGTTATGGATTGTCGCGTGTAACGGCGAGACGGTCCCGTATGTACCGGCATTTTATTTTTTATTTTTCGAATCTAGTCTATAGGTGGTCCGTAGTAACATAACATTGTACGCGGTTATATTGTCGAGCTCGATTTAATCGTTTTTCCGATAGGTATCACAACTGTCCACTGTTGTACAGCATATTTTATGTTAGGCGCAGAAAGACGTAAAAAAAAGACCGCTCTCCACATAACAGATCGACTTTAGGTGAAATACAATTCCAATAATATTCTCTTGTAACAATCGCGTGATGCATGCATGTTATGACGTCATGAGAGTTCAGGACGAAACTCGAATTGCTACGCAGGTACCTAATTAAAAGTTGTAAATAAAATTTGATTTTTCATCAGTACAATGATTCAATATGAATACACGTAATATGGTATATGATTAAAGTTCACGAAGTCATTAAATAATAAATACACGTACGTACGGTTTAAACTTCAATTACAGGAATATTGCATCAGATAAATTGTACTTGATCGTGATGTCTTGAAGTACCGCAGTCGAAAGTTTCATCTGTTCGAGTTTTGATTAGTTGTTAATCATTTCGTTTTTGTTACGTCTTTAGTTTTTCTCGTAACGTTATACTGTAATAATACATTACATTAATAATTTTGCTTTCATAAGACGATAATTACTCAGAAAACACGTTTTGTTTTGAATACATTTATACGCGTGTAAACCTTCTTACCTTCCTAGCACGTACAGTGTATATTATTGTACGCGTAATTGCATCATGTCGACCGAAAAGTGTACATAATCGTGTTTATTTTAATTTAAATGTAAATTGTATACAAAATTAAATTCGCATACGTGCGTGTGCGTGCGTGTGTGTCATTATGAGTTCTTCAGTTCTTTCGGCTAAAACGCTCGAAAATAAAATATTCATTCCCGGCTCTTACGTTCATAGTCTTGTATCATATATAATTTTACGTTTAGACACCAAACAACATAAATATGTCAAAAATGTTTGTGTGTGTGTGTGTGCATCGCACAAAGAAATTCATTTTCACATAGGTATATAATAAAACCTGTCATGAGAAATCGCGGTCTAATCGTTTTCAAATGTTTCGTATCATTCATGCTCATCGCGAACCGGTGCAGGCAACACGTTATTATTAATTTTTTTTTTATCTTATCTATATGTATAATAGACGTATTATAATACGATTGAAATACAATACCGAAGAATTAATCGCACGACAAAGTAAATTATGTACTCTCCGTTATCGTACGTTAGGTGAATTATTATGTTATTGTGATTCGTGCATGGTTGTATTAATTGTTTTTTATTCAAATGCGATTATAATACATTACACAAAACTTTGCTAGAGACAAACCTGTGCAGCTGCTATGTAATACGAGTACGCGATTTTTTATTTAAATTTCTTGCATTTAAGAGATTTCGGTCTCCAAGGCAATATTGTGTAGTTACCTCGACTATTTATGTATTTTTAAGACTCGATTATCATACGTGATGGGTGCAGGATTTGGACGTAGGAACACATCGCGCCGCATAGACAAATAGTGAATTCTCGAACGGTAGTAAAATTGAACGCATCTTTGGTTATATTATTACAACAATTTTAAATTTGTTACCGATCATTTTAAACGCTGTTATTGGGTGTTAGCCCGTTCGCTAATCGAATAAATAAATAAAGGTAATGTCTGTAGATAATATTATAATTAAAGCGAATGTAAAATCATATCAATGTCCGAAATTCAGTGGTATAGAATAGCTATTTTGATGATGGACAATCATATCGGAAGAGAGTGTTTATTGTTTTCAATTTTATGGTAAACTCCCACGGAAACGCCTCGTCTTGTTCTCAAACGCGTTAATCTGTTCACGATTTGTGTATTATCTATAGACTATACGGACAGTAATAACGTCTCTAAAGTCTGATTGTATTGGAAATGGAAAAGAGAAAATAGATGTCTCCGGAAAAGCTGCTCACCCGACGACCACGAATCCCGGCAAGGTGCTATAATATTATAAATAGGTACGTTTGTGTATATATAATATATTTTCTTAATTTGTATCTAGGACTACGTATATGCCGTAAGGTGATTTGTAAGGTTTTATTACATTCGTAAGACTTCGACTAAACAGCGAAATGCATAAACTTCGTTTGTTGTACCTAATGCATTACAGTAATCAATAGTAATGTAACCGCATCTAGTATAGACTATACGGATAATAACAACGTATCTAAAGTCTGGTCGTGTTGAAAATGGAAAAGGGAAAAAAACCACCCTCGCGGGGTACATATAGCTCGATATAAGTTCTTCCAGTCACTCAGCTCGCGCATCGCGATCCGAAAGTTAACCGCTGCAGCGGGTACGTGTATTACAATACGAGTTAGCTAGTAGCGTACACGTGTGCATTTAACGATCGCGCGTCCCTACGCAGTCGACTACGGTACTGTCGAAAGCATTTCACGCGAAAGTTTTAATTGATAATCCGAACATATATTATCGTACGCCTATTACGCGCAATACGGTTGTCGGTCGGGGCCGGCGGCAAAGCGCAGTTCGGGATTCAGTTCGGGCCTCGGGCGGGCGGGCAGGGTGTCGTGGAGGTCTAAGTCGGCGATCCTCAACCGGGGGTCTCCTTGGGGGTCCACAAGAAGGTGCTAGGGGGTCCGCGGGAAAAAATAACATAATGGCGGAAAAAGTGAAAATCGTATTTGATATTTGTGTTCTTGTGATTTGGGAAATATTGTAAGTAGGTTTTTCTCTTTTCATATGAAATACATCATTATAAGCGTTAAGTCCATTAACCATTATTATATTATGTCCGCCGTGGAAAAGCACAAGGATCACATTAAAATTACATTTTTAACTTTACATCATATACATCATACATTGTATGGCACATACTGGTCGAAATAAATAAATATTTCCGAATTTTTCGGTTTAGTTATTTCGTAAACTCTTAACTATGTCTACGCGGAAATGTATGACAAGTTGACATTCGGGGGTCCGTAAAGCGGTGGCGAGTGGCCAAGGGGTACACGAGTGAAAAAAGGTTGAGAACCGTGGTGGTCGTAAGGGCGCGCGTGCCAACGGTATCACATAGTATGACGGACTTAGGCGGGCGAGGACGATGAATGACGGGACGCGCGCACGGGCACAAGAAGAGCGTACCGGTCGTTGAGAAGTCTGAACGCGCACGTGTACAAGAAACGTTGAAAATGATTTTTTATTTCTTTTCCAAAATTTCATGTTTCCATTCTATTCTATTTTTTTATTTTTTTTTTTCTTAATTTTTAAACGCCGCTATCATTTATCTCTTCGCTCCGACGCGGCGGCGGCGGCGGCGAACAATACGGGTAAAACTGGACGACGCGCGTGCGTGTACTGCAGCGTATCCACTATATATATATATACACACACGTGTACATTATATTTGGTGGCGGCGGCGGCGGTCCGCTAGGTTTTCGATCCCGCGGGCGTTTAGGACGTTCTAAATCATTTTTATGTCCGTAATTACAGAGTGGAAAAATACCGAAAAAAATATAAATAAATAGGTGTATAATATTTATACGTACACAGTTTGTATGTATATGATGTAATATACAGCACTTGAAAAAGCGCATATCGTCCGCGGCCTGTCTGTATATTTCATATCTCACCCGACGACCACGAATCCCGGCGAGGCGCTATAATATTATAAATAGTTTATATATATGTAGTTTCTTAATTTTTTTTTCTTGCTTTTATCTAGGACTACGTATATGTTATATGGTGATTTGTAAGGTTTTATTACATTCGTAAGATTTTGACTAATCAGCGAAATTCATAAACTTCGTTTGTTATACCTAACGAATACATCAATAGTAATGCAACTATCTACCTATGTATATACAATATATATGCGAATAAGTCGAAACGTTTGAAAAATAAATACATTTGACATATTATATATTATGTTCGCAGTCCAGTCGTAAATTTCACGTTTTTTTTAATAAAAGTATTTATTTGGCATTTTATACTTTATAGACATTTCATATAATATTTGAAGTATTTTAATGACATTTGTGCTGATTGTAGGCACTTGAAATGTCTGAATAAAATGTTAAGCCCACCTAAAAAATTGGATTCTACTATTATAGGAACCGCCTTTAGAAATATAAACTGATCCACCCGACCTTTTGGCTTTTTCACTGAGAATCGTGTGCAAAAGTCCAAATGTCCAATACTCAGCAATATAGGTGCTCCCGTTTCGAATTTATTTCTAAATGTTGTTATGGGTATATACTATATACGACGTATACCTCCGTATACCCACCAATACATCCTCGACTGCATGACCACTAGCGAAAACTATTATAACACATATCACGTGAAAAAGAATGTTGTTGCTATACGTACATAATATATAGCAATATATTAGTAGAAATATAATATCAGTATAGAGTTGTGGTCGTCGTGGAATTCGGTGTCTCCTCATCGAGCAGAAATAATAATTTTCCCGTCACTTCAGGTATATTGTATAGGCGGAACTAGAGTCGTATACTTGAGTGTGCCATTTCATAGCTATATGACTTTTTTTTGTCGTCAATAATTTTGTTACAAAAAAGGGGTTCTATGTACAAATTCACTAGCTCATTGTATCTTTCAACTTATAATTTTCGCCCGCATGGAAAGTACTTTATACAAGCAATAACAAATTTACCGCAACCATAATTTATCGATCGACGATAGTTCAAAATATTACCTATATGCTGTGGTTTGAAATGCAGACTTTAGGAATAACGTTTGATAGAAACGTAGAAATTATTTCAGAGACATATTTGAACACAACTTGCGGTTTTACTTGAAAAGAAAATGAAAATCAATTTGTATGCGTTATATTTACATTTATTTATATATAAGTCAGTTTTTTTGGCATTAATATGTGCTTTGGTACACCCGGCACACCCTCTAGTACCACCTATGGTATATTGAGTGGCAAGGGCAGAAAGTGAGCTTTATATAGTAGTGAGCCACATATCTTTATTAATGCGGCTGTGGTAATTAGCGACATAATCGCCGTGACACCACATTATGTTTGTTTATCATCTACGCAAACGCATGAACATTGAAAATGAAAAACTTAAATAGATTTGGCGCAAAAGAGATTGTAAAACGTGGCTGGCTGGAAAGTCGGCTACATCATGCAGATGCATGTGCATTTGTCATCTTTGGTTATTTATATATTTTTCCAAGCGTTGAGGGTATTTTCCGCCCTAGGACCGAAAACAAGTATTTTCCGCCCCCCCTCCGGACAGAAAATAGTCACTTTTCGCCGCGTCCGGTAGCGTCGGAAGAATTAAGCTTTCGGTACACGCGTGACAAGTAATGTATTGCTTTGGAACTTTCGAGAGCGTACTACAACGGCAGGACGAGACCGTGTCACCTCAATCGGCCGGCCGAACCCTTCAGCGCAGCGACACATGTGTCGTACCAGTGTAAATAGCACGCTCAACTGGCGTTGCCCTATTGTATTGTTATGTGCGCACAGCCGCGGTGGTCCTCGTCGTCGAGGTCTGTCCCGTGAACGCGCGTACGCGCTGCAAACACTACATTTTTGTGTACAAACGAGAACAATACGCGCGCGCGAGTGTGCCGTTTCGTATATTATTATTATCATCGCGACGTCGTGTTACATATTACGCATATATGTACATAAATATTTAATATTGTACCGCGGTCAATGTGCGGTAAATGAAATGCGGTGATCCGCGCGGCGCGAGTATAATAATTAAGGCGTTTAGCGCGCGTCACGTGGGGGTAGAAGGGAGAAAAGCTAAACGCGAGGGCGGCGTCGGTCAGAGCCGCTGCGTAAGGGTCCGTCGCCGAATGTTGATAAAAGATATTATCATAATTATTATTATCGCGCATACATACGGCGTACGCGAATTATATACATTACATATTATTATTATAAGTCCGGTTCGTCGCGGACCACGCGTGTGCACGGGGGTAGGTTCTGCGGCGACATCGACTAAATATCACATACACACGTGCACCACTCGTATATGCGACATGTGTGTGCGCCCGTGACGCGCGTGTGGTCCCGTCGCCGGTCTCGAGGGATGCGATATATATATTTAAGGGATCCGATAAAAATTCATGAGATATCACCAGTCGCACCGCCGCCGATACGACCGATCCGTTTAGCGCGTTCGTCGGGGAGGAAAAAATAAAATACACCCGCACGCGTGTATATATATATATGTGTAAAAACAAATCGCGTTAACCGTTACCCGTGAGCCTACATGTCGTTTAATATCAGACGCGTATAAAACGGTGCAGTATATTATTATCACCGTGCGTGTGCCGCGGTACGTACGAGTATATTATAATACGTGTACATTGCGTGTATGGCGGTATGTTATTAAATAAAACGTGACGCCTACGCGTATTTTTGTTTCCGCGAGGTGAGAGAAGCGTACACATAATACTATTATGTAGACGACCGAATATATTTTTACCGTCGCATTCTTGAAACAGAGATTTATTTTCCTGTTTCGACAAGTATTATACGTTCGTTTTTAAATTTTGATTTAAAATAAATTTCTGAAAATCCGTGTACGATTTGATAAATATTTATTACGTGCAAGTGATCAAAAATCCAATTCATCGAGGTCTTACCTCAGTGGTGAAATGGACCGAACTATTTTCGATTTTATTTTACCATCATTCTTCCTGTAATATTGTGAAATATGTAATGTCATTTCTCTTTCTCTGTTTGCCTAATAAATTATTATCTTATCTGATTTTATAAACCTTTTTTTTCGAAATAAAATATATAACATATAGGTATTATTATCATGACGACTCAACCCATTATACGGATTAATAAAAATAAGTCCTTGGAGTTTTTCTTGACGAAAAACTAACCTGGAAAATACAAAATAATAGAATAAAAAAATTAATTGTATATTGAAAAATATAAATATATTATATAATATATAATAGCGTTTAGCACCTATACAATTTGAGTTCCTTTTATAAAGCTTTGTATTATATTTTATAACAGATAACAGTGATATTCTAATATAGCCCAGTTATTAGTAAATTAAAATATAATTTCCAATTGTATATAAACGGACCAAAATAGAAATTATAGAGATTCTGCAGTAACTACACGGGTTT
Organism: Periphyllus acericola; assembly: GCA_949715065.1. Lineage (NCBI taxonomy): Eukaryota > Metazoa > Arthropoda > Insecta > Hemiptera > Aphididae > Periphyllus > Periphyllus acericola. The sequence goes on along the minus strand of OX454265.1, from coordinate 4,445,475 downwards.
TTGAATTTTGACTTGTGCTGTAGGAAAGAGAAGTGTTGTAAAACGCAGAGTTTTCCTTACTGAATAGAGATAGAGTTATTTTTATTACCTAAAGTGTAAAGAAATCAGAGATGTGCGATAAAATAATGTAATTTTTATCCGGTTATTGTTTACGTCATGACACTGTCGGACATAATACATTTTTCGTAGTCCCTGCATTTCGGCACCGATACCCAGATACAACCGAGGGTTAGCGGATTGAAGTTAAAAACCATCACAAAATATAAATTAGTTAAGTCTCAGCACCTGAAGCTTATGGATGAGAATGGGTGGCGTTCAACGAACACAGGAAATCGTACTCGTATTATGTAGCTACACTTCTCGTGGATTACCACGTGGATAAGTACAATTTTCGAACTTATCGGGTTATTATTATAAGTATTATAAAATGTTTTCGTTTTTTTAAACAATTGATCACTCTTATTTTGTTATTAATTATTAAAATTATAATTAGAAATACATTTAATAAAACTTTTGTTGAAACAAATCAATATTCGGTTAATATGCGTTATTTTCAAGAAGTCTGGTTCAATTTTTGAAATGCCTAATCTAAAATAAAAAAATTTAGCATTACAGGATTCTCCGTTATTATTAAATTTTTTCCCCAATGGTTTCATTTGAGTGTAATTATATAGTAGGGGAAACTGTAGTAGGAAAACTGTAAAATCAAATTCATATTTTCATCCCTTGGTTATTTTTCTAAGCCGGTCTAGGCAGCGTTTCTTAAAATGTTTCGTAAAGAGGGCTCTTTATTTAATGTATCCATGGCTCCCTTGGTTATATAAGGTGTAGACATTTTTTACCATAAAAATCGTTGAATTAAAATAGAATTTTTTTCTTTTCTATTTACTAAAATTAAATTGTTGTACGCAAATATTTCACTTCCTCGACCCACTGATTAAGAGTTAAAGGATGAAAATAGTAGTTTTAATACTATGTGCTTTATATAGTACTAGCTTATAATATTTTTTATAATTTTGTAAATAAAATAAATTGATGTCTTGTACATTTATATGGCTTCAAGACTGTATGTAAGGCCATTTCGATTATCGCTAAAAAAAAACGAAAGTACCTATTATTGATTTAAAAAGTATAAATTCTTAAGATATTCAATACCCATAATATAATTAATATTATAATGGACCACATTCATCGATCACATTATATCGTGTTGTAACAATTGTTACATATACTACGTTTACTACTATATATATATATATATATATATATATATTACTTTTAGTATTACTATTATAGAAACATAATATAAGCTGACTATACATTAAGTACCCCCCCCCCACTCACAGTTTATATTGTAAGGCCTATGGTCGACTATCGATATGTAAGAGAACGTCAGTTATCCGCGATTACCATCACGCTACCTAGAACTCCGTGTAACTACGAAACAGCACTATAATTGTTAAGTATGTCAGTAAGTCTTAATAAACCTTTATATATTAATAATGATTTCTAACAATACGCATTTATTTGTAATATTAAGATCCTATGTATATAAATAAATGTAAATGTAAATCCTATGTATATAAATCCTATGTATATAAATTCTTCCCTGAATATCTTATATTTAACGGGTCATCCCCGACCACGTTACAGTGTAATGACGCCAACCTTCGCACGAGATCGTGTCTTATGAATGCGTCGGCTTCAAATTCGAACAGATTATCACTTTACAAAATCTGGTACCACTAATTTAATTTCGCTATATGCATATACATGTAATGTACATCGACGTAGTACCGCGATCGTGAGAAAATAATAACAGTGCGATTCAACGTATCGCCAACTACATCACACTACGAAACAGTGCACTAAGTTTTTAGTTAATCTCGAAAAAATATTTAATCACTTTAAAATATGTTCGGAATAGTCATCATTAATTCCATAGGATGAACGTGGAATAGATATGGGGTAAATTATTAGTTATTACTTATTACACACGCGACTGCGCATGGACTGAGCCGGGTCCAACCGGTCCGAGTCTAGTGATGTGCAAATTTAGTTTCGGAAAATCATCCGGAATATGCCCAAGACCAATGAGTAAAATTGAGGAATTTATCGAGAATGTTATATGTATATTTTTAAATATTTTCATAAGCGTCAGTGTTTAATTAAACTTATAGTCGTACACGATACGAATAAAAAATATTTTATATCTTAAAATGTAATTGGAAGACTTTTGGGCTTGGAAGCTCTTCATTAATATTCTTTTGTAGTATTATATGATAACCATGCGATAAAAATACAATAATTACAATATGCCAACTACGGTGTACTGAAGGATGTTGTAAAAATTTAAATTCACATACCACATAACCTTTTACTTACACACGAAAAATAAAACAAATAATTTACTAGACATTAGAACTGCAATACTTTTGAATTTATAAATACAAGTTATCCTTGTACATAAATATATGAAATATTAGTTTCAGCATTATTTACTTTTTTTAAGGAAATTCCCCGGCAAGTGGGGGAACATTCGTTAAAGAATATTTCCAGTATGTCCGACTGCAGAACGAGCTATTGAATACTTGTACAACACGCGAGACGCGGATCCGATTGATTTGTACGACATTACGTTATGTAAAACATATAACGCGTACGTTTCGCCTGTACGGGTACGAGCGCGCGACGTGTAATGATGGTCCGACGGTATAAATTAAACGATTTAAACGCCGTTTTACATATTATTATCATTATCGTCGGTTACATACTATTTGTACAAACGTCAAAAAGCGGACGGTGGCGCGCGCATATGGATAACGCGTGCACTGTAGTGATTTGTCAAGGGTAATTTAACATCACGGGCAGTCGGTGCACAAGGGCAAAAAGCCATAATAATAATAATAATAACGTAATAGCTTATGTCTCGCAGTCCGTAGTTATACGTATATATGTACATCGGCGAGGTCCGACGTCATTACAGCAATATCACGACGATATAATATAATACGTATACGGCACACGGGCGTGCGGAGATGCGTATCTGTTCGGCCCTTTCCGAGTGAAGGGGTGGACCGGCCGCGCGCGCGCGTTATCGCGGAGGGTAGATAACAACATGTATTGTGTACACCATGCGCGGGCATTATAATACACACGACGAGTACGCTTTTTTAAACGCACACACTCGTCACACACTCGTATAAAAAGCGGGACACGCCCTCTCTTTGTAGAGTAAAAAAAAAAAAAAAAATAACGGAGACCGCGTAACTAATTTATGGTTTCATAAAGATGTTAATATCGTATTATTATTATCATTATTATTACGTGTACGTAGTATTTTGACGGCGACGGTTGCAGCGAATAACGTACGCATAGCCATCTGGCCAAAAATAAAAATCCGACCGTGACAAAACGGTCCTGACAAGTGCGCGCCCCCCGAACACACACGTACGCTACATCATCACACGACACGGCGGACGGTGTGTTATTTGTTCGCGATACGTACGCTGCAGTGCTATAACAATACACGGTGTACCAGATTTTTAGTTTACAGGCGATATTGGATTTCGTCGGAAGTTCGACGGCACCGTGGTCTATTTACGGGTAATGCTTATTGCCGTTCGAGTCGCACTTGGGGTTGCGACCTTTGAAAGATTGCCGACCCGGAGACAGGCCGATGAGCAAAAGAAGAAAAAGAAAAAAAAGTCGTCGGCAAAAGATGTATAGTGCCTGTGCCCCTATGCCAGGGGTCGGCAACCTTTTTTGACGGAAGAGTCAAAAGTTACAATATACAACATTTTCCAGATTTTAAAGAGCCATTAAAAATTTTCGTAATTTTTTAAATTTTAATAGACATAATAATAATAAAATTAATTTATAATAATATAATAAATTTATAATAAAAAAAAAACAGTTTTTAATAATAGGGAATAAATCAATGGGAGCATTGGCTTTGCATGTCTATTGAGAGTTCTTTTAAATTTGCCTCATAACTTTTTGTTTTAAGTTTCAAGCACGGCTCTAGATTTTTATTTTTTAGTTGGCTTCTTACTTTATTTTTTATTGTATTTATGCAAGAGAACGCTTGCTCACACGAATATGTTGACCCAAAAATTGCCAGCACTCCAAATGCCAACTTTTTCACCTCACTGTAGCATCCTGGAAGACTATTCCATGCGTCAAATATAAATTCCTCTACTCTCGAGATTTCTATTAGATCTGTCCACTTGTTCTGAGCGACGTGCATGCAGTTCTGAACCTCCAATTCTTCCAACTTACTCTTGAGTTCTATGAACTTGTCACTCCACAGTTCATTGTTTTTTAAATCCAGCAATTGTATTTGAAACGATCCAGCATTAATTTGTGTGTGTGTGTAGCTGGAGAGCCGCAACTTTAGACCAAAAGAGCCACATGTGGCTCGCGAGCCGCATGTTGCCGACCCCTGCCCTATGCAAACGGCTTAGTTTATGAGGTGAAAAGGTAGATAATGAAAATATGAAATACAAAAAATGTTTAATATAATCACATATTTTATCGTTAAAAGATGCGAAATATGTTTTTTATTTAAATTTATAATTATACTTTACATTTTTCCGTGCACATTTCAATAATCTTTCTTTTTTTTTGTAATTAAATTTGACGCACAGAGTTTTGATTTCACCGTTTACACCGACAGACGATTTATTTCGCAAATTGTCCATCAGAGGCGCGTTCAACAATAGCGTACACTTATTTTATGACGACCCGGAGAACAATTCACCGGCCCCGTAGCCCTTAGATTTTTATGTAAAACCGGACTATTCGGGTGAGACCCGGAGAGGTGGCAACCCTAGTCGTACTACGCTTAACGTCGCATTATTCAACGAAGCGAAAGACGCGCACACAACATGCAGTTCGCGCGAGTTCAAAATATTTTTTTCTCGGGCGTCCTCTTGATTTCTTCGCGGTCACTTCAACTGTTCGAAAATCCAAGTTATAAATTACAAATCAACCGTCGTCATCAGCTGTCCCTCCATCTCTTCCCGTATTTATTCTAACAATATTATTCCCTGTTGCTTTTCTCGTTAAACGCCCGCTTATAAGTTATAAGTCTGCACATTTCTGTAATCTGTACATATAGTTGCGCGTCATGTGTACAAAGTGTGTCTCTCAACTATCTATTTGCGTAATCGTTACATACCAATATGGCTATTGTGTTAGCATCCCGTTGAAAACCCAATTCTGTCGAGTAAAATGTTCGGAATAAAAGTTCTCTGTCGAGATATCACACGATATGATGTACAGGCGCTGACGTGCGTGCTGCTGTGTGTATTTTCTCTCAGTCGTACTGTTTGTTATTGTCGCGCCTCCGGCGATCGCCCACTTATTGCCAGTGCCTGGATTCGGCTGTACGCATAACATATTGACTCGTTCGAGCTTACAGTTTTACACCACGTGTTTCGCGTTCACCCGACCGAATTGATGATTTTCCGTATGCTACTCTCTAGGTTTCATAGCGACGGAGGTACCTACTTGGGACGTATCATACGGTCCACCCGAAACCGATAAACTATATATTATAGCTACTATCAGGGATATTCGAAAAACATATTGCAGTGATAGTAAAGTAGGACGACCGATCAGAAAATGATGACAGAGAGTGAATATGAAAAATAAACATAGGTAATACCCAATAGGTATACATGTACAGGGTGATTAGGTTTTCATGTTACAATATTTTTTGCTTATAAATAAGCGAAATACAGAAACATTTATAAAAGTGAAGTTTCATGAAATAGTGATATTATATATATATATTACCATTATGTTCTGTACCTTGTACCTTCTCATCAATTTCGATCACCTTGAACAATATAGTCACTATTCACTGGTTCCATTTTAAATGGACATTTCTAATTAAAAGCAAAATTATAACTTAACAGCGATAATCATTAGTTAGTATATCAGCGTAAATTATGTTTACATTAGTTATAATAGTTATAGCCATATTATTTTCTAGACAGAAAAAATGATTAACAAATTCCGTCTTTCTGCAGTTGCAGTATCTATAGCTGAAAGACTTACCTATCTAATATCTCATATGAACTATATGAATGATTTGGAGTACCGATAAAAAATACGAAAAACATGATATAGATGATATCCGTACGACGTAATATCGAACGTTGTAAAACTTCTGAGCGAATATAAGTATTACGAATAATGAATATTAGGTTTTGTATTTTGTAATGCGCAATTTCATATTCGCTTACCGTCGACATTAAAAGTATTTGATGATATAATATAATATAATTGCAGCGATGTTGACAAATACACGTAAAAAAGTGAAAACCAAAAATAAATATAACAAAACATTGACTTCACACGCGGTGATCAAACATAATATCGTTAATTTTTTGCAAATATTCAACAGCGCAATTTTATAATATGCATATTATGTTCCGGTTTTGATTGTCCATAGGATATATGCTTAAAAAATATAATCGCCGGACGCGTTTCACCGAGATCAAGACTGTTGAATACATCGCGAATCGAATAAAATATTTCGTTTACCGATGTTTGATCGAAAAATCTTTGGCTCGACCGTTTCGTATAATGTATACATCAAGTGATACGTCTATGTGCCTTACACCGCATCGATGTAAGTACCAACGGATCGTAACGATAGTATTATGGTTATATTGTAAGTCGGCAGATCGCTCTGCATACATATAATGTTTACGTCGCGCACCAAATAAACCATAACTGCATAATACACCCGGCGGCACGGCTCGGAGTCGTTGTCCGTCGCTGTCGGTAAATCGTAAATGTCATCGTCATCGTCGTCGTCGAAGGGTGCAGCTGTGGGCGGTACCTGACGGTGTACTCTACGGATATATAATATAATAACACACCTGTCAGGTATATTATGTCCGCGGTTATACGAAGAACACGGTTCGGACTCTGTTAATATAAAACAATATCATCGTTCGTCAACATCGTCATCGTCGTCATACTTTATCAGACTAAATATTGCTAGGCCAACGTGCCTGATTTGGATTGTAAAAACAAAATGTTGTCTGTGAGAATGTTTTTTCTAACACCAGCGCTTTTACTGAAACAATTGAAAAGAGGTGTCAAGATGGCCGATATAGTAGTAAAACCAAATTTTTTAGGTTGAACTTTTAATGTTTTAACTTATGAAAAATGAAATGAAAGTTTGGAAGCAAAAAATTAACTTTCTATTGAATGATATAATATCATACCGATAGCATAAGAACGTTTCGAGTCGGTACGATAATCTTCTATATATATATATATATATATATTATTCATATAAAATAACTTTTCCTGACTGATTCATCATTGCGCAGCTAGAACCACCGGATGGATCGGGCTGGAATTTGGCATACTGGCATACAGATAGCTATTATACGACGTAGGCGTCCTCTAGGAACGGATTTTTAGAAAATCGTAATTTGAAGGGTCCAAAAAGTTTTGGGCTCCAGGCTGGAAGTAAACATCTTTCAACTTTTTGGTTACCTAGAAAACGTTTTTTTTTTTGCTTAGTTTGTTGATTTTAATAATTACCGATTGGGTAATAAGGTTCATGTCGATTAATATAGCATAGTTAAACGAAAATAAATATCATTAGGTCATACGACGATTGTGCGATTTTTTCAACCTTACATTTTTTAACATATAAACATAATTGCTCTAATATAATATAGTAACATATCTCCCGGACGAGGCCGGATAATTCAGTTAGTAATTTATAGAAAAACAACCAAATAAAGAACATCTCTTATGAAAAATCTTGTATCCATAGAATATAAATAAGTGAACGACAAAATAAACAGGGTTCGATTCCCGATCTTGGTTTTTAAGTTTTTTTTCCAATGTTTTCTCTGTTTTTCTCAGTTATTCGGAAAACTATTGAGAAATTCAAAAAGTAACTGCCTCAAAGTACCAATTACCTTAAAATGTATTATCTATTAGAAAAGTTACTGGTTTGTATATTTCAGAGCAATTCATTACACGGTCGAAATCGTGTACACACGCACAATCATGATAAAACCAATACATCCCTCGTTTCAATTAGAATCAAATAAATATCATTAGAAAATACTATAAACTGTGCGCTTTTTTCAACCTAAAATTGTTTTTACATCAAAATAGTAATTTATGGTATCTCAAACAGTAAAAAATCTCATAGACGAGGCCGGGTTAATTCACCTAATGTTTTATAAAAAAGGCACTTTAATCTACATATTATATCTAAAATAAAATCATGATTAATTATAATCATTATGCGATACATAAAATGTAATCAGCACTACATAATACGGACCAACGGGTAAGGGGATCCAACCACCCTTCTACGATCAGGTTGAAGGCATTTCGTGAGTATTATATTTTTTTAAATCGTCATTCGAACGTGGACCTAGGACGAAAAGGAACGGTTATATAATACTAGGACTACACGGACATACGGCTGTAATGGCGATGCTAGTTTTGCAGAATCCAGCACGATTGGCTATCAGTACGGGGATTCAAAAATTTAATTTCAATAACAACATTTTTCTCCGTTTCGTTATTGTTGTTTTTTTTTCGCTGCGTAGTCTGTATACTATTTATTCGCCGAGGATACAAAATTATACCGAGGTGTACATACATTTCAGCTACTCGGTTAAAGCTGGGGTACGCGTTTTTCAAAGCCGAAGAAATGAAAGTTTTTAATTTCATTATTTGACCGCATCGCTCGCGACGGTGGACGGGGCGCGGCGGCAACGAGAAAAAATAAAATGTACTCGCCGTATAGATGTAGCTTACCGTGAATGTAGTATCAAGCCGCGCGGCGCCCCTTTATTTCCGTTTGACGTATTTCCTGCAAGTTGATTAAATTTGTATTTATTCCCACCGCGGTCGCAATTGCGTGCTACAGGACGAAGGGAAAGAGGGTGAGAGGGAGAGAGAGAAAAGAAAAATACCAAAAATTAGATCCCCTTGAAATAAATCCCGTTAAGACGCAATTCCTTCCCAAGGGGTATTAACACCCTGCGAAACAACTAAATGAAAAATAAAAACCCCCGTTCGTTTGCCAACGATAAGAATAATAATATCGAGATAAATGCATTGCTGTATATTATATTATATTATGTATAATATAAACTTGAACTTTACGTAGCTTTATAGTATTCCTAAAGAAGACATTAAGTATAGAAATACTGTAAAGAAAAATAGTTTTTGATGAAAAAAAAGTATTTCTCTAAAATGTTGTTTATCAGCCAGACTGCAATTTTATAAATAGGAAATTTCAAGGATGATAGACGAACTTAATAATCAAATAGTAATAACAATATAACATACATGTTCTACGCCAGTTTTTTAAATGTTAACTTTTTAGGTGTGCGCCTCCGTATTAAAATTCGCGTTTGTAATGGCTTTAAACCAAATGTTGGCAACGTTATTTTAATAAAAAATGATTTCCAAAATCTTCCCGGTTTCCAACCCATATTATCACCTAAGATTCATTCACACCGTAGATATATATAAGTATAAATTGCAATATTATTTGGTATACCAGCACTGTATTTTCACCAAACTAACAACTACATGATATTCTTGGTATATTTTTGATTGAACACTATGAGTATAAAAAAAAAATCATTGGCGGATTTGCAAAATTATGTATAATATACATACTTTAAACACGGTATGAAAATAATACTTTAAAACGACTCCGCTCAGAATCGTTTTTAGAATGTGATAATAATAGGTTACCAATATTAGAACACACCTCTAACACACCCACTCCTGTTCAGAAGCCCACCTATACAGTGGCCCACCCAAAACCGTGGCCTACCCACGTGTTGAATAGTACCTTCACTTGTTATGTTATGCGCTTTCCGAAAGTCGTTTATTATAAAGCTATCGTTGAAATATTCAAAATTTAAATGATTATAATAATTTAGTATTATATACAGTTTATAATATCTACTTTATATTTTAATTTTAACACAATAAATGTGTATATTATTGTTCATTAATATAAAAAATGTAATTTGAATACTTTAATTTAAGTAAAAATATTTATTTTAATTCGATCATAAATCATATACATATTTAATTCTGCCTAATAAAATACAATCCGTTTATTAATACACCTGAGATGCGTTTGATTAGTATAGGCATGGCACGAGAATTGTTCATATTTTCTTCAATAATTATAAAATATATAATTTGTTCTTTAGTTAACCACAAATCAACGTTTAGAGTTTTTAAATGTCAACGATTTATGGAGAAATAAATATCGCTTTCTTATCTTTAGTTGTTTTCAGCGCAAGGGCGGATAGAAGGAGAGTAATAAGAGTAATTGCAAGAGCCCCCTCCACATCCGTACACTTAAAATGGGATTTAAAAGTTGATAAAAATTATTTTTTTCATATAGTTTAGTAGGTACCGATTTCAATTTTAATTAAGTTTTACATTAAAAATTTAAAGTTGGTGCATTCTAAAACTCATTCTAAGACCCATCATCAGTATTTCTGTCGCCAGTATGATCGATTTCTGTACACATCTAATTTTTATATCGAATAATAATAAGACAATTTTTATGCCTATCCCTACCAATTAATTGTATTAATTTATATATATTGCCTCCCCCTCGTTCAGGACCTCTGTATCCGCCCTTGTTTCGGCGTAAGCGGACGTCAGATTTTTGTAATTTGTGAATCAATCGAATTTGGAAATTGCATGACGATGTAGTACGACGTGTTGTGTGCAAGGATATATCAGGTGTACCAGAACGCTCACACGAGAGTCCATAACCTTGCCAAGGCGAATTATCGAGAAGAGATAAACTAATTTGACATGTTATTACAAGTGTATTTTTTAAGTCAAATTTTGTCGTATATATGTATTGAGATGAGTATTGTTTTTCCAAAACGGCATATTCGACAAAAATAAAAAAAATTCAAAAACTTTCAAAACGAGAACTCGGAAATCATTCGGAGTTCGCGCACACGCGCGTTCTTATTGTATTATATTTGTGTGCGTGAAGTGATCAAAGGACACACGCAGGAGTAAGGGGTGAAAGTTCAAACGTTTGTCGTTTCCGCCACTGCCTGTGACGGGCCTTTGTCAGAGGATTAACGTCACCGTCGCACGCTCGTGTGTTTGTGTGCGTGTGTCCATGGTGTGTCTGTGTGTGTGACTATACCAGTACTCCGTCTCAGTCGTACATTAGTCTTCCGTAGGTACGTACACCGTATAGTTTCGCCACCCGTCAATAACACAAACAGCGTCCTACAGTCGGTCGTCGTTGTAGGTATACCGTATACCAGGTGTAACGTTATGTCCTACGTAGCGTGCAGCGCATTCTCACTGGCGCGCGGGAATAATAATTTATAACATATTATTGTATTATAATAGTGTATAGTATTGTCATGTTCGATGTCGTAGGCTCACGCTATACCCCGCGGGCGCGCAGAATAGGTCTGAAAACGTTTCCAAATAATAATATTCACCCGTCCATACGAGTATATATGAAGTAGGGCGCAGTAAGTCGCGCACGTTATAGAAAGATTTCATAATACGGTCCTGAATGCGATTGTGACTGTGAAAACTGGACTGCAACGGAACGCATCTCAGGATAATTTCAAGGACTGTCTGGACTAACTGCGACGTTATGAAGTTGACCAGAGACGCCCTCGGACGGTGTATACGAGTACATACTATATATCTTATAGATGCGATGATATCTATTGTTTATGTTACGATATTAATTGGACGTATTTTTATCCGTATTATTATATTTCTGTAAACATTATTATACGTTAAAATTGATTTCTTTTAACATGCGTACGTCACGTCGTGTCCTAGAATGTCATTGGAAATGGTAATAACAGTACGGTATAACGTGCGACGTGCAGGCGCGCGCATGGCATAGGACCGTGGGCTTACGTGCGCGTGTCCGTCGGAGAAGCTATACGAGGGACTTGCAAAGGGTGCAGTCGCTCAGATGACTCCGAAAGGCATCACCGTGGCGACCACGTTAGAACGTGCCACGGAAAGAACATTGAAAATATTGACATTCACTAGATGAGATCTGTGTAGTTCTTCGCAGAACATTATTTAATGGCAATCTTATGCGCAACGTGTTTACGTGGTATTTGTGTATGTCTGCGGGGACTGAACTTTTTCGGGGTCTTCATTGGCCCACTGAACACCGCAATTAAAGTTTGAAGTAACGTCTTTCGGATTGTAAGAGCATGCTAACGTGTAAATCGAATCCGCTAACCTAACCTTTTAGACTTTAATTAATTACATTTTATTCCTTCTGTATTTTATTGAGGATAATCATTTTTACTGTGCTAACTTATATTATAGTTTCGTAAATAAGATACTTTTCAAAAGTATTTTCGTTTAATTACAAAAATAAAATTCAATTCTAGTAAAGTTATTATTTTTATTTTTATTTACAAATACGTTAAATACTTTTATATTTTTTCCGAAAAAAAAACATAATTAGTAATAACAACAAGGTACTACAGTTAAAGGGTATAGTAACTTTATTTTTCATACTCCTCTAGCCCCTCAACAGGCTCTACGGCAAAAATATAGATTTATGTTAACAAGGACACCTGTACGAATTTTACAACCGAATAATATGGCATATTATATAATATACGTATTGTATTTTTAGTTTATTTTGAATCCCAATTGAGCAAAAAATACTAATTTGTATCCCATGTATAAATCAGGATATCATTTTAATAAGTAAATAATTATAGTAAGAAACAGTAAAATCCTATAAAAATTATTGAACAGGGTATTTGATTTAAAAGACGAAAGTATTTAAAATACGCATCTGTATATTTTTCTTCGAATACTTTGTAAAAGTGGGTAAAACTGGTAGCTGGTGCTGACTTTTTATTAAAACAAACTTAAATATGTTACAGCGTCTTTGCACAGATTGTAAGTCAGACATTGATTCGATAGATTAATTTCACAAACTTTTAATAAATTGAACGACGTCGTTATGCTCTAAAGCAGTTTTATTTTTTTCGTATATTTTGATGACAAAAAGATTTAATGAGTTTTTTGTTCATTGTTTTTTGTGACTTTTCGATTTAAAGCAATTTTACCCTTGTACCGTTTTCCTTTTACGTCAATGGACTCTCCAGAAGGTAATATATATTTTATGTTATGATAAACCATATATTATTATCTTCAAGATATTCTTTATTACGTGAAATTCAGTGTTAAGTCCCCTTGTTTAAAACGCTAGTATAATAATATTATTATTTATGTATTCTGTTTTAATAATTTATTTTAACATTCGATTTCAACACACATAAATACACAACGTTCGAACATTAGTCTCGGAAAATTTCACTTTCTGGAAAAACCGAATAATTATTTTAATGTTGACATTATTATTTAGTGTAAATATTTCATACTTATTGTGGTGTGTTTTGTGAGGCCTTGGGCAAATGATACCTCGATTTAGTGGTTACGTCAGTTTAGTGTTTAATCTATACAAGTATTTTTAACAATATACATTTTCGACACAGAAAGACTTTCTTTATTTATTTTATTAATTTTGTTCATATTGCAATGTAACACTGTACAGTCAATACAGTAGTATTACGAATAACGATCGATATTTTTTTGGCAACATTATACCTATGATTCGAAATTAAAATCCAAAATACTACATTTCAGTTGAAATATTTGATTGAGCTGTAAAACTTATAAAATGATGGCTTCTAATGTTCACTATATATAGCATAATACCTATTTTATATAATTCGTATACTCAATATTGTTGATATTTAACTGTTGAGTTTTGTTTTCGGAAATTTTTTGAAAAACGTTCGGAAAATTTGTATTTTGAATAATATTTTGGTCTTTTTTATTCGCCATACAAGAAAATTTTTCCCATTCGTGTATCAAGGTCGAAATGCAGTCATCTGTAAAGAATAAAATAAAATTGCAATAGATTCTATCTTTTTTGGAAAGTCCAACTCATTACCAAATTTAACAAAGTACAATACACATGAAACAAGTTCGACAGTTGTCACGTCTCACTTCGAAAAAATTACACAAAAAAATTCTCTAACTTCTTGCCAGTTTATATCAATGCATCCAAATCCCCGGAACTGGCTTTGCAATCATCGAAGAAGTAACCAAAATTCTACCTAAACTTTCTCTGGTAAGCAGTATTTAATCAGCGAAAAACTACGTCATTTTCGAAGCAATCAAATTAATCAATATGACTACTACCAATAACGACCTATTAATATTAAGCGACTTACTGAGCGCTCGCCTGACACTCCAAAACTCCTTCCCGACAAATTAAATAACCCAGAACATCCAAACAGAATTATATTTAACAAATAAAATATAGAATTAATGTGGGTACCATCACATATTGGCATTACCGAGATGGCAGATAAGACAGCAGATCTAGTGACTAAAACAATCTTTCATCCAACAATCTCTGAAATACCGAGAAATGACATTAAAGCATACATGAGACAAAAAATAAACAGCCACGGCAAAGTGGCAAAATGGCAATGATGCCAATGAGAGACTTAACCATTCCACACATCATCCAAGACTGCCCAGATTTTAAAACACTCGAAACACTCTAATCAATACCAGCTTAGAATTGAAGCTCTAACCACCCTAAACAGCATCATAAAAATCCTATATTTTCTTACCAATATTAATATTTTAAACAACTTTTGACTAGTTTGATATCATTATTCGGATATAAGTACAAAACTTGTATCCTTTAACTTTAGTTTCCTACACAACGTCACATGTACACGAGGATAATAACCTCAGATGTTGAAGTCCTTGTTTCTTTTCAATAAAAAAAAAAAATCACTCTATACGCTAGTCGTATTGGTAATACATATTTGAATAAAACAATAATACTGAAATTATTGCAGAATATATACGAGTATGTTGCGTGAATCACGGCGACTGCACAACGGCGTAGTGTAGTAGACGATGGAACAAAAGTGTTTTCCGATCTCGTCCGTGCACGTTTTAGAACGCTTGATATTGCAATATTATAATAATACGTTATACGCACGTTTATTAGGTATGTCACCATTGACATTGGTTATGATACGATAAGATCAACATTTGTTTACGTACCATTTTATAACGAAATGCAGGACATACGTATTGTGTAGCAAACAAAACTAAAACAAATAACATGATAAATATAGTGATGACTGATGATGGTAGAAATAATAAGTGTATTTACGGGTAAATATTTACATATATTGCGTACGTATGTGCTCGGGTATGTACAGAGTGCTTGTTGATAGAAAACATTTATAATGCACTGCTGCGTGCGACGGGGGTTCCGACGAAAAATTCCTTAGAGCGATTCGGCCATTCGTGGCCACGGTGTGACTTTTTTGTACGCGGCGGGTCGTCGTACGGACACATCCTTTTAATCCCGTCGGAAACGTTTCCAAGTCGCGCACGAGTAATGACCGCACGGTATAAACCATACTGTTGTGTGTGCACGGCGCGTAACCCTTCCCTTTACTGCACGATACACATATTATGTAAATATAATGACACGATGCATGATTATAACACAACGTTATCGGACGAAATTTCAAAGTCCTGCCGCCCGCGTTTACTCCTCGAATCCCATTACAGCACGAATTGGTATTCGGATTCAATGACGTACCGCAGCTACCGCCGCCGCCGCCGCCGCGGAGTGTATACGAGTGTATAATATGCATAATTATTTGGTATTATAATAGATCCGTTTCCACTCGTCCCTCCGCACCGCGGGCGTTCTCGATTATTTAAATTCTACCGCGCGTCCACAGAAGCCAAAACTCGCGTACGGACGATAATTCCGTACACCAGAAAATGATCAGTTATCGAAACATTTTTCAACGATCGGTTTGTTATTATTATCGTTATTATTGTAATTCACGGTGCACACACGAGAACCAGCTCCTCGCAGCAGTCGGTATACCTACACGGCGTACAACAATAATAATAATTATTGTCCGTCTGCGCGTGTACCTACAACGTGTACAAACGCTGCAAACGTTTCGATAACATTATAGTATGATCGCCGTACGTGGTATGCGCATCGCGGTGGCGTCATTTTTTCGGGGGGTTAACTGCCGCGGTCTAGACTAGTTTAGCTATAAACTCGGCACATCGTCGACATATGAATTCGTCTTTTTTGAAGCCATTGACATTGTGGGACGGAAAAATTCACAATTTTAAAATCGACCCACAAGCGTGCACACACGAGTAAGCAAGAAAATAAGGGCATGCCGACTGCCCTGCACTAGAAAACACTGAAATCACGCCACTGATATACGTGCATTGTTCATAACGATTTGATCAAAGTGTAAATCGTATGAAAAAAATCGCAACATTTCAATCCATCGACGTGACCCAAAATTAACACGCGTTTGTTGTTGCAATTTATTTTCCGAATTTATTTTATCATCGGTTCTGATACGAGAGAACTGGGGTGCATTTAGGGGGGGGAGGTCAAGGGGACCAACTGCACCCGGCGGCAAATTTATAAGGGTGGCAATTTTTTTTATATTTTTTAAAAAATAAATCAATCTATACACCTATATAATATATAAAGACTATACACATTGTATATTATATTCTGAAACGAGGAATGTTTTAGTGTTTTATCACGATGTGTTGTTTTTTATTTTTTGGGTATGTCATCAACTTTCTTCCGAGAAATCGTTATCCTATCAACAGCTGTTTCCGATCCCAAATGGTGTCTAGTTACACAGTTCAGTTTGAATTTCTCAACAGTTTTCCTAATAATTGCGGGTAACTGATGAAAAATTGTAAAAAAAAAGAAAACGGCATCATTTACGGTATGCCAACTTTTAAGAAAATTGATTATTTTTTCATTGTGATTCAAAAATTATTGATTAGAGAACTTGAAATTTTCACCAAATATTTATATGGCTATTTTTTAGGGATGGTGTAAATTTCAAACCTTTTGGGATTTTGATGTGTTATTTATAGTTTTCTTAGTTTTAAATCTGGTAACTCACTGTACCGTGAAGTCTTGACCTTTTTTTATTCTTAAAGCTGAAAAAGATCGATAAAGAACGATATGAAGACCAAGTGGTTTTAGCCTGGTTGTAGACGGACCGAAAAATAATTGACAACATTGCATGCAATAAGAATATTTTTGCTTTGCTCAGTCGGGTCGTTAAAAAACATCGACTATGCTTAATCGAGTTGTTAAAAAATATGGACTGTGTTCAATCGGGTGCCAAATAAAAGTGTAAGTTTCCTCACCACCTTAGCTACATTATTATACGTCAAATAATGCCGTGTAATTAAATGTAACATGAGGTATTACACGTGGCGCGTTTTTTTTATAGTGGTTTCCCTTTGCAGGCCTATTCCACTTAGGTATTTAGATTTATGTTGATCCCGAGAGAGAATATAAAAATATTATAAATATTCCGAACGAATTATTTTTTATATTTATTCGTTGAATATTGAAATTTGAAATAGAAGTTTATATTTTTTATAAAATTTTACTTTAATAATAAATGCTGTATATTTTTTTGCCAAAAAAACCGGAACTCTAACGGGCTTAATCGGTGACTAATATGGTTCGACCCGAACAGCCCGTTAAAAGTGTAAAGTAAATTTGGTACATTCATCATCAACAATTGTATTAATAACAACTCGCATAATATCGCATAGTTATAATCGGTTAAAACTTGCGGTGGAAACGGCTTATTGCCGCGAACCCGAATTGTAATAATTTAATTTTTTTTGTATTTTTATTATGTTTTTACCGTTAAACGGATGTAAGAAAAAAAAAAAACATTTTTATTGCGCTGAAAATAACATTATCTGCTCGTAGTCACAGTATAGATACTGTGTAGTTATATCGTATAAATATAATGAACTGGTACTGCTCACTCTTACCGGACTTCGTGTCTCCGCCCTACAGCATGTTGTGTTTGAAGAACAACAAACAGTTAAAAGCCGTATCAGCTTGGGCTTCGACCACCGATTCACCAAAACCTAGTGTGACCGTGTCAATTGGATCGATCGACAATTGCACGTACGAATAGTCGTCGGCTTAAAATTGTAATGCGACATTAAAAAAACGACAGACGGGAACATGATTACTACGCAATCATATAAGTTATCTTACCATCACGTCCACTTTTGGGCGCATACGTTTGGTAGCACAATTCCAATCCTTCTTCGATAGCTATTCGGTCCAAGAAATCGATACGAAACTGCATCCCAGGCCCTTTTATCGCGTCCATGTTCATTTTCTGTCGAAAAATATACAAAACAATTACCCACACGCATCCATGATAATACGGCTAATATAGGTTATTCTCAATCGCGGGATGGATCAGCGCTATCGCGTATTTTGTGGTCGGACGAATGACACACGCCAATCACCTTGAGTTCTCGAATGCGCGGGTTAGTCGACGACAACAACCGATTGAAAGCGACGTCGGAAGGAGTCGCGTCCTCGGTCATCATCGGTCCGTCGTTGGTCGACGACAGACGTGCTTCTTCGGGCGCGTCGTCCGGACGGTTGCTCGCTTCCTGCAGCTCCGACTTGACCGGCATTTCTGCTAACGGTTCCGCAGTCGGTTGTTTCACCTGCAGCAGGACGGCGCACTCGGACGTTCCCGGCCCTTCCGAGACTCTAGCCGTCATCCCGGAGGCACTTGGGAATGCTTCGACCGTGCTTGTTGCCGGCGCCGTCGCTTTCGGTTCAACGGGCAGCGCAACGAAAGCCTCTTCAACGCAGGGATCGGGTGACTGAACATCACAGTTCACGTCGGTTAATTCCTCGCATTGCCGGTGTTCCTCCCAGGCACTGAACAGGCCGTCCGCATGATCAGGTGCGACCGAAGTCTGCACGGGCCGATCGTCCCGATGTTCTACTGCGGTTCTTAAATCTTTCATTAAATCGGTCATCTCTTTTTTTAACCGATCGTATGCATTTTTCTCGGCCATTAGCTCGTCCACTTTATTCCGAAGTTCTTCGAACTGCAGAATTTGGACCTTAATGCTAGACGACTCGGCTGTATACGAAATCATTGTAATGTGTATTATATTGCGTTTGACGTCGTTTTTCGACTTTATAGGAATTATTTTGTATTAGTAATACCTTCCAAGGTTTTCAATTTTTCTGTAATCGCTTGGTTCTGACCACTCAGATCGGCCATTTTTCTTGCGGTTGTCACTTTTTCGATTTCCATATTGACTAAGAACCATTGATTTAGTGAAATACACAAATATTAATTATTGCATTATATTTTACTCGTGTTCAATGGACACAGTGTTTAGACTATAAACTTGAAGTTTTACCTTTCATATCGTTCATTTGCGATAATAATCCATCGATCATAGTCTTTTGGATTTCGATTGTGTACTGCATGCGACACATGTCTCCATTACTTTTACATTTCGAGTCCATGTTCGCAGCTGAATCCAAAAGTACAATCTAAAATGGAAAACCTAATATATTCTGAAAATGTTGCTTATGGTAAAAAGTTTTGTATATCATACAAGAGTAATCAACTTAGAAGAGAGTTGACAGTTATTGTAACAAAAGTTGAAAAAATTTAATTAAAAATGAACGTAATATACTGATATAAATACAATTCAGTATAAGCTGAATTCGAATTGTTGTCAAAATTACTATTCAAAATATGGAATATCAGACGATATAATATATTATCGAAGAATTGTACGGTTTACGAATTAGAATTCAAAACTGATTTCATATAGCGTTTGTTTAAAATAATCACAATACCTGCAATTCAATATGCTTGTGTTTGGAGATGTTTGCATTTTACTTAAACCAACTTATAAACAAACATAATTTCAAATTTTTTCATCGGCCAACAGCTACATGATACGTGTTTTTGAGAATAATGAAACCTTATAGTCTTAATTATATAAATTAATGCATATCAATGTACACAATAAAATATTCAATTTATTTCACTATTAAATGCATATTAAAAATAGGGCTGCGACACAGTGATTGTGTGGTATACAGGAACCGCGATCAATGGGTGATTAATAGACGGATTTTTCTCTTAATTTTGAAATCTACGAACGATTCTGGTTTTGAAAAATGTTTCACGAGCAATGGAGGATTGGTGGATCAGCCAATATACTGTCTAAAAATAGTTTACATCACTTTATCAGAATAAGTACCTATCATAATTTCGTAATCTGGTTGGTTAAGGGTTGGCAGTCTTTTAAAATTGTAAAATAGCCCTTGATTAAAGTTGCACATCAATGTGGAATTATGAGACACCGTATTATACAATATTTTGACTGTATGGCAGTGCATGTGCCATATTATAATATAACATGAGGTGTACCTATACCTCTTATTCGATATTATTTCTAGTATAGTACTACATTATTGACGTCATACCAGAATACGAATAAAAAAATTAAGTTTGAATTACCAACGTTTATACTTAACTTTAATATCTATGCTCAACCAACGTAGTTTACCTAACTTTTTAACAACTCAGCATATGAAACACCGTTATTTTTGCCCGAAAAGAAGCCTAAAGTTATGTTCGGTTAGTCCATTCAGTAAGAACGCCTGTTCTCACCATTCGAATACAATTACGGTATATTTGGGTTTCGATTTTTAGTTATCTTGTTGATATTTTGATTCGATGTTCTATACAGTTTACATGTTGTATATGCCCCGAGCCGTATTAAAAATTTTACCGCCCCTCTACCAAATATATGTCCATCACATTTAGGAAATTATTCACAAGTAAAAAATAGGTATCTCCAGCTATCATTTAAAAAAACTCTGTAATAAATTTTTCCAATTTTAATCAACGAGTTTCAAACAATAATTATTATGTCTTCTTTAGTATAGGTGTAAATCTGGTATTACTTTTAATAAAAAAGAGTATTAATTTTAATTACTACTTGGTTGATCACATTCAAAATTACAAGTATTCAAACGAGTACGCAGATAAAAATGTAATTTTTTAAAAATAATTCATGCAGTATATGTAAAATGTAAAAATAAATAATATAAGTTATATCTTAATTACAAGAAATACATTTTTATATTTTTTTCTGCCCTACTGAATATGCTAGGAAGAGCACCTCCTTAAACCAACCCTTAAATACGACTCTGCGAGAAAAGCATAGTCTTTTCCCTTTTTTTCGATTCCAAATGATTCTGTAATTTATTACAATGCAGTCTATTATACAACCACGAGATTTTAAGCGTACAGCTTACATACTCGTATGGGCACCCATTGAAAGGGAGGGAAAGACGTGGCATTTGCTTGCCCTCCGGAAATAAAATATGAACTCGTATGTTAATGAAAAAATGTTGAAACGTCAAAATTATCAGAAAAAAAAAATATATTTAATGTCTACTTTTAAATTTTTCGTAAATTATTAAATAAAAAGTTATTTTTTAACTTTTTTACAAAAATATTAAGTTCAATTAAAATATTAATTTTTTATAGTTATCACGTGCTTAGCTGTAAGTCTTATGAAAAAAAGAGAATTTTAATATCTTCGTTATCTCCGGAGATATCGCAATGGGTAAATCCTCGGTGGGATACCCTGTATATTGGAAATAAATACATTTATGTGTACGGCGTGTGCATCTCGCAAGAGGGAGTTGTTCGGAGATCCCGGAAATCCATCAGTCGGCGTGTTGCGTGTAATTTTCCGACGCAAACCGTGTTTCCCTTTATTTGTCTTTAAGACCACACCCGCGCACGTCCAGAGAAACTTTATACGTGACCAGCTACGGCACACAGTTCCCCGAAGGAGAAGGATGAGGAGGAGCAGAAAGAGAGAGAGAGAGAGAGAGAGAGAGAGAAAGAAAGTGAAAAAGAGAGATAGAAGATATAATATATTTTCATTTAACGGTTTCACTACGTACGACAATGCACCCTGTTGCAGCCTGTCCCTCGGGCGCACCCGTGGTCGCCGGGCGCGTTGAAACAATCGATCTCGCGGGCATGTTTGCGGTCACGGGGGACGAAATAATTGTGCGACTTGCGCTTGCGCATATATATGTATACACGTATGTTTAATATACTCGCACCCGTTTTTGTTTGATTGAACATTAAATAGACGTTGACGCGACATCGTTGACGTGCGCACACACGCGTTGTTCGCTTGTCACCGGCGGTTTGCCAGTTAATCTTTCAACCGCCGCGTCGTAGAGAAAAGGATTAATGGACAGGAGCGGCGAGCAGAAGCGCACGTCACGACGGTTGTTTGTTCACGGCCGAGGACGTTTGCACCTCGGTCTCGAAAGCCCGCGACGACGTCCGCGCAGTGATTGTTTCGTGACGATGTTCTCGCATACACCGCACAACGAGCCCGTGCCGAGGAAGGGATGAATCGCAAGCACGCGTTGTTGTTGTGCCCTTTCTCTGCTTCTCTTCGGACACGCACGTCACGGTAACCTGCGGTAGTTTAGATTCGCAGTGAAATCGCAGATCTACGGGTACTCTGGAACCCTTCTCGCCTGAAGCCACGTCTATATTTTTATATATTCTTATATTTTTATTCGTCGTCAGTGTGCAACTTCGTGCTGAAGCGCTTTCTTCGATAGAAACTATATAATTGATATCGAACGAATCGCGTTGCCTAAATATTAAAGATAACTAATAGCTGAAATGTCCGGAGGATATTGTACCATTTTGGATTAGAGTAATGATATACTGTTTCGATGTAGAAAAAACAAGCGAATATTCTAATGATATTTTATTTATTTATACTTTAAGATAATTTACATACCTATATTATATCTTCTCAATCGATAGTTATACAAATCAATATGTGAAATAAAATAAAATATTTCCTTGTTAACCAAAAAGTTAAAAAATGTACATATCCAGCCTAGAGCTCAAGTAAACGGCCTTGACCCTTAAAAACGCGATTTTCCTATACGTATAATAAGAGGTGCATTTTCTCAAAATTTCAAATGAAGCGAGTAAATGGTAGCTGATCAAGTATTTGAATTTTAGATTTTATGTTGTAGACGTAGAGTATTTTAGGTAGTTTATGTCTATTAATATTGCCGGGTCGTACGAGGTAATTTACGATAATTTTAGTTACAATTTGGTTGATATACATAATATACCACATATAAAAATTATCGAAAACATTATTATAAATTATATTCAATCATTTTCGCGTTTTCAGTCACGTAAAATAAGGGAAATGATCAATGAAACTGTAGAATGTTTTTGTAAATTATAAGAAAAAGTTCCGTTTGGCTAGTTTCTGCATCAATAAACGTCGTTTAAGCAGTTTGGATTCTTTTGGGTAATTGAATATTTGGTTTTTTTTTAACGCAATGGAACAAAGTTATTGTCAGTCATTGGAAAATCTAATAAAGCCCCGAGAGTTTCAGGTACTCATATAGTAGTCTTAAATTCCAAAGTTTTAACATCGTTCTTCTTCTCGTTTTTATGCCCTATTATATTTTTCTACCTCAACATTTTGATGACTCATTTATGGTTCAGTTATCAACGTTCGTTTAATGAACTTGGACCCTTGAACCAAACAATTAAAACGGTTATTATTATACTTATTAAATAGGCTTTTCAAGTGAAAGATTTCTCAATTTTTTTTTTTACTTTTACTGTGAGTTTATCAAAATAATCATATAACAAATATTTTGTATCATAGGGGTTGGTCAAAAAGGAGATAGAATCAAACTACCGCATATATATATATATATTACGTGGGTACTTAAATAAAATGTGATATAAACGATGGCAATTGTTTTTTTTTTAGTGCATCAGATATATAGCTATATGTATATTGTATATAGTAGGATGCGTGTAACTACTACATTATAACAACTATGGCGTTCACGAACGCTATTCTTCTTGGTATGCGATTGAAATAAAAGCATTGTTTAATGTCTAACCCATCGCACACGAATTCGTAGGTACGTTCAACAACACAAAGCTAGTGTTTGTTTAAGATTTATCGAGATAAAGACAACCGCGGTGCACGCCGGTGTTTTAATCTAAATTACATAGGTACATTAAATCCGTAACGAGACGTAACAATAATATGTATTTACCGGGAAAAATACTGTACGGTGAAACAAGTCACAATGTATATACATGGTCCGGTTATAAAAAATATTCTTAACACACTTAATAAAATACTACAGTTTTTTCAATGCGTATTCAATGTTGTACTAAAACGTTTTCCGAAGAGGTCTTTAGTAATCTTTACGGCATGTGAAAACATTCTGATGAAATATAAATAACGGTGTATTAGCAGGTGGCTATTATAGGCCCGTATTGCAAAAAAAGCGTGAGAGCTGCACACAAAAATCCCCGTTTAAAACAATGGGCAATATTATTATGATACATTATGACCAAGATCCGAAGAAATTATTCCAAAAACACTTTCTATGACCGTTATTAAAACATCAAATTAAAGAAGACTTCAGGATCTTGATGCGCCCTTACTGGTTAAATAATGTTTTGCTCTCTCGTCCCAGGCCTGGCTTACGCATTGTCAACGAAGACTTAAGCCACGATTACCAGGAAAATGGTGCAAAGAACTTATATGATAGTTTTTTTTTACAAAGCTATGAGGTCACGAAAATCATGAAAAAAACATCCATAGTCATTTACTCGTTCCGAAAACCCACCTAGAAACTTAATCGGTCAATAGATGTACCACGCACCATATAAATCATATACTACACAGTGAATGACTGTGTATTTACTATATTAAAATTCATATTTAATTCTTATTATTCATTTTGATTTTGACGTAAAATATGACTCATTATATTTATTATACTTACGTATAGTCTTTAAACAGAACTTGGCGATAATATTACATATTTACATAAGTATCTGTATTCTATATGTCCTATACAAAAATAGTGCTTTAAGCTAGTCTGACTTTCAGGATACTTTTCTCGACAAAAAGTCATTTCAATATTCAGTGATCTGTATTCAGGGAGTGTGCTTCTATTTTGATATATATATATATATACAGTAGTCACTCGATAATTCGAAATTCAAGGGACCGAGCTAAAATTTCGATTTATAGAGATTTTCGATTTAACGAGTGTTCGAATAACCGAGGGAAAAATAATTAATTCGAATTAAAGAGAAGTGAAAAATTATATGTAT
This sequence comes from Periphyllus acericola, assembly GCA_949715065.1. NCBI lineage: Eukaryota > Metazoa > Arthropoda > Insecta > Hemiptera > Aphididae > Periphyllus > Periphyllus acericola. The sequence continues at coordinate 4,420,276 of OX454265.1, read as the reverse complement.
GTATTACATTTATCAATTGATATTTATTTATTATACATATTATGTACTATATTTTACATTTATTAAGTGACATTTATTTATTATATTATTATATTTTACATTTTAAATAAATCTGTTATTTTTTGTTGTGTTACACTGTTGGCCACAATCTGGTCCCATAGCGTTATCTAACTTACTGATGGCATTGAAAATTGTATCGTATCTTTTTTCGTCTATTTCAGATTGCTCGAAAAATTGACGCAATCCTGACATAAAAGATTTTGCTTCTTTATTAACTACGATAATATTTAATCACCGTCGGTATTAGTTACATTGCGAATACGTCAGATTGTACATAATCTTTATACAAATGAATATACGTATAACCGCGTTTAAGGGAATTCGAATTATAAAGGTTCTGGAAAAAAAATTCGAATTATTGAGTGTGTACCACTGCTAGACATTTCGAATTATCGAGGGAACCGGAATACATGTATTTTCTTCTAATTATAGAGGTTTTCTCAGAGGACTAAGCGTTAAGTTCGATTTATGGAGTTTTTCGAATTATCGAGGTTCGAATTACCGAGTGACTACTGTATATATATATACAGTATACACTGTATATATATATATATATACATATGTCTAGTAGAAAACTAATGACAATATTTTTCATTTTTCTTTCTTTAAACTACGGTAGTTTTATAACTTATCAAAATTGTTTTTAGAACGAAGCGTGAAAAAAAATCTATTTTTGCATTAATGTCAAAGTGGTAGATAAATATGTACAATAAAAACGAGTTTAAACTAGTTTATTTAATTATGGTAAGAATAGAAAATATTTGAAAACGTCTTGTCTTAAATAAAAATAAGTGATGTATTAGTGCAAGTTAAACGCATTTATAGATACTATTAGTTATAGTACCTACGTCGTTACACGAATAATGTAAATGCAGCCGTCTAAAATAAAAATGATTCGAATACATTTAAGGAGCATTATATTATTATGTTTGTGGTGCTTCCTCCTGGATATTATCCTCTCTAAAAATAATTTACCAATGCATCCACGATGATAATATAGCTACATACCACCTACCGTATAAACCGTCTTGGACGTGGGATCGTCATGGAACCGAAGAGATATTATGTGCCGTTCGAGACTAGTTTGCTGTGTATTATTATAGATACGTTACAATATCTACGCTACGAAGTATTCGTAATGATGGGTCCAAATCAATTTCCCATCGAATACAGGTTTCAATGGGTAGCGCAACAGTAGTAGTAGACAGTAGTATTATTGTGTACATTTATGGTGCATAAGTAAACTTTTAAACGTTCCGCTACGGACTACAAACATGAGTTGTAACTTATAAGTATTTGGAAGTTTAATGCGTATATAGTCATAGGCCATACAGGATACGTCACTAGGCGAATAGTGTATATAACGTTTAAAATAAGAAAACAGGGGCAGAGATTTCGTGGGTGGGTGAGATACAGGGGTAATATCGGTCTTTTAAACTTGAAACCACTGTACCATTGCTCTAGGAAAAACTATTCCGAGTGAAAGGTCCGGTGGATCGGTCTATATTTCTAAAAATGGTCACGACATAGTATGAGAGCCAGATTTCTTAACGAGGTGTATAATACGTTGAACTTTTAAGTAAGAAATTTTAAATCAGAAAAAATGTGATAAAAATATTTGGAAAATTATGGTATGTCTGTATAATAATAAGATAAATAATATTTTCTAATATTATGGTTAGTGACAAAATATACTATAGGTGATGCCGAGTTTAAAACTCGATATGAGTTGAAGTTTTTTGTAATTTTTTCTCAATAATTTGTAAAACTATTGAGAAATTCAAAAGTAACCCTCCCATTGGTAATCGGGATTAATGTCCAAGTAAAAATATCCATTTACAAAAATGTCAAAGTACCAAAATAAAAACAAATTACAATATAAAAGTGAAAATATGCTTTATTTAATTAATTCATTAAATTGAACAATAACAATGGTTTATAAAAATAAAGTAATTTATTATTTCATAATTATTTTAATTTCACTGTTTACATGACAAGCGTGAAGTAGATATTGTTTGTGACCGCTATTCAAGAATCGTACAATTGAGTACCAATGTACAAAGCGAGTGTCAACTATGTATATGTGATATAATATGTCCATTGTCCATATCACTTGAATATCTTGTAGTATACATAGGATTCTCAGCATTTTATAGCAAGGCGATCTTTGTATACGAGGACATTTTTATAAGTAAACATTTTTTAATTTTGATATAAATTAATATAAATTGAATTTTTGTTGGTTTTGTATTACTTTTATTCTTATTTATAATAATTTATGCCATTGTTCTTGCTATATTAATAATACACTTGTATAACACCTAATCATCATCACTATTTTTACCATATATTTTAACAACATTGATTTTTATATATACGGACACTTTTGTACTTTGACAACAATTAATATCAATTACATTCTTATATATTAATTATTATAATTGTTCGTAGTTATAATAATATTTATATTGTTATTGTAATCTTGCTCTAATAATAATAAAATTGTAACCTTTAATCAAAAATTTTCTTCTTACAACTTACTATATTATCATTGATTTTTGTATTTTAAAATGTTTTTACGTGGTAATTTTTGTACTCTGCCGTTTAAAAACAGTGTAATTAAAATAATTGTTAAATAATAAATTATTGATTCTTATTAGCCCTTGTTTTTATTAAATCTAATGAACTAATTAATTAATTAGTTAATCAAACTTATTTTCACGTTTGTATTGTAATATCCGTTTGGTATTTGGACATTTTTACCTAGACTCCCGGCCAAGGTACCATTTATAGACACCATTCCCCCCCCCAAAAAAAAACCGCGCTTGCCGTGAAAAGACCAACGGAAAAATCGCTCGGAATCTAAACTACAATGATAACGAATACAATATGAGGTCCGTGCCCGCTCTGAACATTACTCTGAACATTACCCTCGTCTCGACTGTACAGTTTCTAATACCATAACACCGTACCGCGGCATAAATACCGTCTCGGTCACGGGATCACCGCCGTGTAACCGAAGAAATACTGTACCATTCCGTTTGAGACTACCTGTACAAACAGTTTGCGGCGTGTTGCTGCACACAGTTTACGCGGTATAAAAAACACGTACTTACATGGGTTTGTAATGCCTTGGATAGCCGTAGCACTTACAGAGAGATAGAATAATCTCCGAGGACGGACGTTGAGTAAAGTGATTTTAAAGGTGTGAAAAGAAATATTATAGACTGGTAAAATGAACTTAACAAATACTTTATTATAATTAAATGAAATAAAGGACCGAAGGTCCGACAAAGTATAACATGCAGTTTGTCTTACACCTCTATTACTAGTCTAGTCTTGTATACATAATTCTATCCTTATATGCAGAGGGTGCATATTAATATAAAAGTGGGCATTTTTATTAGTGTTAGTATTTATTACAATTTTAGAGTCTCTTTTAGCAAGCAAAGAGAGTACTGCGCGTGTATGGGTCAAACAGGTTAACGAGTATACGCGTAGACATTGTTTGTGCTACTATTGCTATAAATAAATATTAATATTTATTATATTGTTTGACGATTATTGTTATTCTGGGTAGGTATTAGGTGCATTACAGGTTCAAATGAATTTCCCGTCCGAGGCAGCGCTGACAGGTTTTATAGTAGTGGTACGTATCACGTATATGCGTGTGTGTGTTTTTGCGTGCCTACGTATTGTGCGGGCAAAACTTTTAAACGTTCCGCTGCGGACGAGCGATGGGGCACACGGGTGTTACACGCGTCGGTTGTTTTTACCGCGTCGATTCCGTGATCGGACCGATACGTTTTTACCGTACACATTACGTACTATATAGATGTGTACACGAGGTCTTGCCGTGAAACGCGTTTCGCCATAGCGTCTCCGCGGCAGAGTGCGTACCACTACCACGATATACATATGTTGTACGTACACGACCGAATTTATAATACGTACACGTATATACATATGAACGTGCACGAGACGAAAACACACGCCCGAGGGCCCAATTTGTTGCGGTTATAACGAGCGGCCCTATATATTATATATAAATATACGAGAGAGAGAGAGAGAGAGAGAGAGAAAACATCGGCGGCCGCGGCGTACATGACTTCAACAAAAGAACCGGTCGATTTTTTTTTGTCCACTATTAATACGGTTTTCCCGCTCACTCTCCTGTAGTCAATAATAATAATAATAATAATGATAATAATAAGTGTATATACATAATACACCCGACCGGCGTCGAACCCCGCGAGTTTAAAGGGACGAATTATTATTATCAATTTTAAAACGACTCCATACATAATGTAGACGACGACAATAACGGTTGTTATTATCAGATCCACGAGAGCACAGTATATTGTGCATAGCAGTACGGTCGCCCTCCCGCAAACATGAGGTTTGCCTCGTTAGCCGATGACTCACGCCCACGCGCACGCACGCACGCGTTCATACGCTGCACGTCGGCACACAAACGTAGTGTGTTATACGTGTGCATAACACGTCCGTGCGCGCGTGTGTGTATTCGCGCACGGCGGCACGCCGGGTAGTACGCTGGCCGGGCCATTGTGGGTGGTTGTTTTTTAGATTTAGGATTTTTTTATTTTTTTTCCCAGTACGGCTCTTTTGTACTCTTGTCACACTCGATGAACAAAAGGACGGGTTTTCCATTATTATTATTTTAAATACGCGCACGATAGAAAATAAAATAAAAAATAGCCGCACACGCAAAACGGCAGGGAATCGCAGGAGAAACGTCACGATCGGTCGGAAAAGGATAATATATATATATATATATATATATGTCCGCGGATTTCCTTCGCAGTCCCTCGCGCGTTATTAACAAACCGTGTATTATTATTATTATTACTACTACTATTATTGTAGCGTACAATGTGCGCGTATCGTTTGCGTATGATGTTTAATTATATTTTTATTTTATCCAAGATATTTTATTGCGATACGAATGCGCTTTACAAAGTGATAAAGGAAATTTTTTTTTCTTACATAAAATTTGAAATGTGTCAGCACTTGCTGTTACAAGTCTTGGGAATCCGTTTAATGTTGTGTTTATCCATGTGATAAGTCCAGTGTATTTTATGATATTAAATACACTGAAAACTTTTCCATTAGTATATAAAGTATATTTATAAATAATATAGTTCGGATTTTTTAAGAAATAAAATTAGGTTCCTTACATCTTTCGTGTTAGGTCCTAAGGCTTGACAGATTTGTTCAGAGATGTGGAATTGGTTACGGCAGTGTTTGAATTTTACAGATGTTATAAGATAATAATAACATAGTAGGTAAAATCAAATTAATGATTATTGTTTGTTTGAACACTGAATACGGTGTTACGGTTAAAATTACATATTTATGTCTACTTTTTAGCTACAAGTCACCTGCCTCATTGGGGCGAGCCTGTAATTGCCGACCAAGTAGATATTGTTGCTAATGTTTGTTCTATAAAATATGTAAAATTTTCATTAGTGACAACGAATTACTAATACAAACTGTATGCGATGATTAAATAATAAAAGGATTCTAGACGTGAGATTGATGTATAATATTTTACATAATATATGCTACGTCATGCATTACATTGGTGTTTTTGTAATATATGTAATATGTATCATAATATTTTAACTGTAAATGTATATTTTTGATTGCAATTTCTGTTGTTACCGTTATGTATGTATAGTTTATACTGCAGTTATCGTTTTGCATTCAATACATGACTGAGTAGGAAATCATAGATCTAAAACAGAATTTCCTGATTGAAAAACGGCTGTTTTATGAGAGGAGCCTTTGAGTAAAAATAAACCTGATGGTTTGAACAATGTTTCGGGGGGAAAAAAATCTGAACAAGCAAACTTGACGATTTATTTTGACTTACCAACCTCGGGCGGCATTTTATTTACGCTCCGTTATTCCGAGGGTGAATAAAATTTAATTTTTAAACTACCCTTTTTGGCTACAGTGACAAAAAAAAAGAAACGCTTTTTAAAGCTCTTAAACCTATAAAAACCACCGTCAAAGCGCAGTTAATGTTTTGCTGTACCTATGTGCGTTTTCAGACAGAAGTACAAATTACAAAAACTATAAAAACGAATGCGAAAACTTGATCAACAACATTAAAGTTTTTTAAGTACCGCGAACAAAATGTACAATATATACGTAGTAGTATTAAAATATGAGTTATTATACAATACAATTATCTAATATCGTTACAGCGAATAAAAAGCCTCGGCGTAAGACAATAAGAGATTGAAAGATCTCTTTCGACTACTGCGGTTCGTACATTAGGTATACAGTATGTTGTTGGTCAAACGTGTGTAACGGTTATAATCTAAAACGGTGATCGTTTTGACGTTTTAAAATTGAAACGAAAAACGCAACGTACACTACGGCCATTTCGTCTCGATTATATCGTTCGAAAAAACATAAAAGCCTTGACTCGGACCACGAGACACCCCCCCCCCGGACCGATTCCACCCTCTCGCGCGTGGTCCCGTTTGTGGCGTGCGGCGTTAATGACGTTTTTAATTTACTCGAACCGCGCGCACGTTTGTTTATTATGTACGGAGAGCGCGCGCGTATAATATCACTCGCGCGACCCCTCATCTGCGATCACACACGACCAATTTGTCAATACACACACGCGCGCGCGTACGAAAATATAAAAAAGTGCATATAAATGTGTAGCGTTGTTTTCCGGCAGGACTTTGGCGACCGTGGCGGCGCGGTAGTGGCCGCGGGGTGGTGGCGACTACGACCGGGGTAGTGGTAGCGGTGGTTAATCCGATTCGGGTCCTCGGGGCACAAATGTACCGAGACGGAGAGAAACCGAAAGAGAGCGTGAGAGAGAGAGAGAGAGAGAGAGCGAGAGAGAGAGAGAGAGAGAGAGAGAGAGAGAGTAGGAGAACGCGATGTGTGCCGCGTACATATGCGTATAAACTGTAACCACTGCGCGCGCGGAGGGCTAATCATCGGGAAAAAAAGGGTCTCCTCTGCCTGCCGTACACAACAAAAGAGTTTTATTTACATTCCCGGGACCTCCCGTGTCATGCGAAAAAGCACCCACGTCAAGTACTACCCTCTCTAGTTCACCGTGTTTTGTTTAAGACTTAACGGCGATACGTACATATACGTATATATTAATACGCGCCGTGTTCCATTACCCGACGTAGCAGAAATCGCGTATATATACCGACGGCGGCGGCGGCGGTGGTGGCGGACGTATGCAATAATAATCCCTCAAACGGTACGGGCACACGTAACGCGTGCATAGTGTACTACGCGCTCGATTCAATTACTTCAACTCTTTTTCGACATCTTATCCGTTTATTTATATCGTGTATGTCGGCTATATTATATTATTACCGCGGTGACGTTTGTTCTCGTCCGCGTTCTCTCGTCTACAGCTATTGTACGCACGACACGCACCGGTGATGTACGTCAATCACGCAACACACACGCAACTACGAATCGAAACGAAACGAAAACCTGCAATAATAATATAATATAATCCAAGGCTGTCGCGTGGAAACGACGAGATCACGCGTGCGTCGAAGAAAATCCCACCGATCGATTGAAATAATAAACGTGAATCGCCCGAGACGCGTGGATTATAATTTTATTTTATTTTTTTCACGATTGACATGTTTCCATATAAATTACGATCAACAACGCGTTTCTGCGCCGTCCGTCATTAGGTAATCACACAATATTATACGTATTAATGTGTTGTACACACGCGGACAATGTATCGTCGAACTAATTTTTCCTCGTGTCGATCGACCGCCGAGTGTTCCGTTCGAATGGGTTGTACCTACTCGAACGGGAATGTAATGCAGGGGGCGGATTTAAGGTGGGCCTGCCTCTTTCCTAACAGCCTAAAGTTTCAGGTTAATAAAGTTTCCCGATTTTAGTTGTAACTCACAACTAATGAGTAACTTCGGACCTAAAGTGGATGGTGTTGGATGATGACAGCAGCTTGGAGTTTTTAAAGAAACTCTTTTAAACAACTATACAATTGGTGCAGTACATGATTTTAAAAAATAGAAATGAGAATTATACCATAATCAGTCCGATATCTCTATTTTTATACAAATACTAATAATAATACATATCTTTCTTTTTTTTTTTATTTAAAGGAAACTTTGTTAACAATTATTTTCGACAATTTACATAATTACAAAGATAGAACATATAAGTATATAAAATTAAAAGATAGAAAATATATTACAAGTTATTACATTTTTAAGCCAGCCCGGTTAATTAATGATATAAGTGAGGTAATAATTGGTACAATTTGAGAGGAGAGAATGGATTGGGTGCCATTGGTTGAGCCATAAATTGGAAATATGAGATTTTAATAAGTGACAAAAATCGGTCCAGGGGATTTAAGTTGGAGAAGGACAGCAGAGCGAGGAGGTTGATAATACATATCTTAATACTGATATACGGTAGTATAAGTACACTAATACTGCAGCAGGGCCGCATGTTTGAATATTAAAACCGGAAAATAATAAATTGTATATCACATGAAAACAGTCACTGTTGCTGATTTTCGTTCAACCCAACATCGGTAGTTACCTCTATAGATGGTCCGCGAGTTGATTTTAAGGCGTCCGCGGTTGTGTCCAAATAGTGAAAATATAATAGGTTCACGCAGCCAAACTAGAAATAAAACTAATGGCGAAGTAGAAAAGTTCCGCTTGCGTCCCATAAAGTTCGGAAATCAACGCAAAAACTATAGTTCAAGTATAAAACATATTGTTACTTCATGAGCATATTATACAAAAATGGGAGTCCCCGGTACGACTTGAGTTGTAGCGAGGGGTCCGTGGGCTTCGTATAATAATTGGGAACCTCTGTCCTATATAATATGTACTGCACCGGCAACCGGTCTCGTTCCTCGCATCGTTGAGCAGGGGTCTGTTCATATAGCGTGTCCTTTTTTTGAACATACGACTGCATACGCATACAGGGGTATATATATATATATATATAGCTTTAAAATGTAAATGTATCAGCGGTGGAGCAGCTATTTATATTATCTAGTTGGCCCTTTGAAAATGTATCAAAAAAAAATATAGTTGTTAATGTATTGTTGGGTGCAGCAAAATAGACATTTATATTATTATAACAATCATAGCATTTAGGGGAGTGGTGCTCGTATATTTACGATAAATATGTATTGTGCATTTTCCGCAATGGCCACTTTTTGGTTCTCGGCGAACAGACTACCTATTTATAAAATAATGTAATACTTCGCGTTTCGTTAACGTTTATAGATGATATTATTTTAACATTTTTATTTACATCATACCGCAGACGGCCAATATATGGGCCGTGAACAAATCCTGTTGAGGGGAAGAAGAATTAATTATATAGAATCATCTTTCCCTCCTTCTGATATGGTTATATATTCATATTCAGTAGCGTATCCAGAATTTTTTTATTTTTTAGGGGAGCTGATCGGTTACATATCGCGATTATCACATTAAAAAATAACCCATGATTAAATTTTTAATTAAAAAAAAATGTTATTTTAAATTTCAAAACCACAAACTATACATTTAAATCAGATGTGGTGTTTTATTTTATATTATTTGAGATTATTACGATAATTATTTAAGATATCCTGAAATTTGGGGTGGGGCTGTAGTCCCCTCAGAAATTCTCTGAATACGTCAATGCTCATATTATAAGCTATACGGACAGAAATGCGTTGGTATCAATATATGCCGAAGAAAAAATACAAAGAACGAAAGGATCCGGTTAAGTTAACGTCCCACAGTCAATTCCGCCAAAATGAAAATAAAAACGTTATTCAAATATACCATGCACAATGGTGTAGCGTGCAGAGTGAGTATCAGCGTTCGCAGAGTACCTTTAACACTAAGAAACCAATATCAACGAACAAAATAAAATTCGGTTAGATGTTGGTAAAAAGTAAGCGAGTAAAAATATATTCCGTACGTGTATACGTAAAAAAAAAACGTATACAAATCTGACCACCCTCTATCGCATCCCCTTCGTTGGTTGTAATGTACACGTATTCATTTCCGTAAGCTCTTACACGATTTCCATTTCAACAGTGAAAAGAGCTCATCCATTCGAAAGTATAAGGCTGCCTTTTTTCTTCATGGCATATGTGTGAGTGTATGACGTATATCTATGTGCATGTATGTGTGTGTAGACTTTTATATAAATAATAATACATTAAATACAATGCGTAGGATAATAACCGCTTATAATGAATGATGTATTATACGTGATCGAGACGACCGAAATGTTTAGGCGAGTTATGGACGAACCTTGGTTCAAAAACATTTTTCCTAATACGTTTATGTACATGGAGGGGCTTTTTTAAGGAGATGGCATCTTTCTTACAATTTAAAAAGGTTAAGATGATTAATTATTATGTACACAGTAGGACCAAAGTAAATAAAAAGTACAAAAAGTGTTTGAAATTATGGAAGAAACAATAAACACAGAAAATTCGATTTTTGAACATAATTTTAAAAATATAAGGATAGAGATGAAAAAATATATATAAATAAAAAAATGTAATATAAATGAAATATTTCGTACAGTTTTCAATATTCCTGGGTTGTTTTTATTATTGACAATATTATTTGAAATAATATATACGCCTTACTTTTATTTAATTGATTACTACTCTTTAGTTCAGTTAGTGTTGCATTGTTGTTTACATAACTTGGCGTATGTCACATATTTTTGTATTGATTAAATTGTTTGTTACAGTTTATTTAATGTTTTCTATCAGTATTCCAGTTTTAATGATGCGTTTATTGTCCATCACGTTGAAATATTTTAAAGATAAAAAAAAATAGTAGTTTTTATCTCCAGCTTTGAAAAGTTTAAGCTTCCAGATATGGTTATACAGCTATTGCGTTCAATCCTTTTTTATGTCTAAGTCTTAATTTTGATGACACTAGTTTTCGTCAGCTTAGTTATTCGGTTCAATTCCGTTATGATATATTACTGTACGCAGCTCATATTTTTATTTTCCATTTCCAATTGCTCTTTCTTGTTTACTCGACGAACGTTTACACATCCTAAGACTGTTATACTATACTTATAAACTTTATGACGCTATTTCGCGAACCCGTAGCTCAGCGATTGAATTTCAATTATTGATCAATAACAATATATGTATACGAGTGTGCAGGATAAACCGAAGTGCACCGCGCGAACCACCGAACTATGCAGCAGGTACGCCTACGTCGAAATCATTTTCTCGCTGTAACGGATTCATCGATATTATGGCGATGTTGCGTAAACGGATTTCAAGGACGTGGCGTAAATCACGCGAATGGTAATGTTGAATTATAATATGTCCCTCAATCGATTCGAATCGTTTTCGATGTACAGCAGGTGCAAGGACCAATGTAATATATTATGTACAAGCATTACAGATAAGAGGTTCAAACGTTTGACTGACCGACGAAAGACGAGCCATGCGAGAAGACAATTACACAATATTATAATGTTCGTCGTTTCGCGATTGTTTACAAATAATTAAACACTTACAACTCGAGGTGGCCATATATTATATACACAGGGTGATTTTTTAACCATGCTCACCCCACCCTCTCCCTCCCGTAATGTAAGGCGGTATAAAATGACTAAATTTGGATTCTTTTTTTAATTTGTTTAAGCTACCGTAAAACGTATATGTTTTCTACTACTTTTTTTTTAATGCCAACCTTAAATCGGTAAAATTGACATCCGATGTTATTGTTTAGTATGTACGAGTTATGTTGTCGTAACAGCTGTGAGAATTCATTTTCCGGGTGTATTGTTAATATGTTATAATACTAATACTATTGATAATACTTATTCGTAAAATACTATTTAAAAAACCAAAAATAGATTTGAAATATATTTTTTTAAATTTTCTAAGCTCTTATATATAAATTTAAAGTAATTTTTACAATTATTATATAATATTAAAACTAATTAATAATGGACTTACGTCGAAATGATGATTACGTAACGTCAACGGCGGCGAACTGTCCTAGATCTAGAGCATCTTTAGAAATACAAATTGATCCACCCGACCGCTTCCTCTCAGAATCGTTTTTTCGAGAACAACAATGGTAAGTTGGTTTCAAGTTTAAAAAAAAAATTACTGAAATATCGTTCACCCGTCCTTGTATATCTATCCGGATCGATGAGCCTCATCCGTGTTATTAATCGTTATAATTGCATACAGTCGTACAACGCGTATATAGGTACCATCATTTATTTATCGGATAGACTATTTACTATAAATATATATTTATAAAATAAAAATTAATAAAAATTAAATTATTTATTATATACTACTACACAAACGAGTTTTGTACATTATTTTTCTATTAACTTTTTTAACTATTGACGATCCGTATATTTACACATACCTAACCAGGTTTCATATGCATTTTACACCATTGTTATCTGTAAATAACATTTAAAATCAGAAATTATGTTTTATATATAATATATGATCAATTATTTGTTGTGTGTTTATACAACGTGAATTTGAAAAGTAGCCAATTCCCGTAGGCAGTTTATCAGTAAAACTCATGATTTTTTTCGCTTTCGTGAGAACTTCTCTTTCTACATAATAAAGATAGTAAAAAAAAAAAGTATAATCTTCTACGCACACGCCATTTGCATTTACACAACTCCACCCATATCAATACGCTGTTATTAAAAAAAGCAAACTTTTTCAATACGATCTTATTATTCGTTGTATAATACAAAGAGAATGGTTTTGATTCGGTAGTAAAAAGTGAATCGTTGTTGTCATGTCCTGTCGATCTAAAAATAATTGGTCTGAATAGTTGACTAATTAAATGTGAGTTGTAATTATATGGATTGGGGCATATTATACCTATATTATAAGACTACTTTTACTTATTGCAGGGACTATTGGCCAATACGACTTACGAGTTAAATCTGTTCGCCAAATCCGAATAAATTACACGTAGATATTTAGCTATGACTTATACTAGTTGAATAAATCGGACTCGCTCAGGCGATATTTTACTATTTTGATGAAAAAAAATAAAAATAATTTAGGTCGAAAAACGCTTACAATCCTCGCGTATATTCAAACGATATTCATTTTTTATTTATTTATACTTTATAGCAGCATCGGTTCTCAATCTTTGTATGTTGGCGATCGAAGTTATTTGCAAATTTTTTATGCGACCTTTTTAAAAATAATATTCAATAAGGCTATATTAATATTTTACGGGTAATTGTTCTCGATGTGTAAAAAAATGAATTGAAATTAGAAACCTTTCAAATGTAATCATTTTTGTGACTATCAATACCGATGAAATTTTTTAGGATTGAAATGTTGATGAATTTTTATTTTATATTTTTAATTGTATTGTAATTCTTACATGATAATAATATATAAGTAAATACTATAATATCTACTTCTTTAAGCCGCAGTATGTGTATTGTGTATATTTATATATTTTATGTAGCTTTGAAAGATCAACGCTAAAAATAATGAATCTTATAAGATTATATAGATATAAACTCCTTAATTATGAAAATATTAAAATGTATGTAAATATCAAAATGTTCTACTAATTATTTTTAAGATTATTTCATACAGATAGTCTAAAATTAAAATATTATACCAATGTTTTAATTTTTTAGCAACACATTCAAAATTATACGTGACTCAATTTCGGGTTGAGAAACTCTGCAGTTCATAATATATTTATTCACAAATACCTCAATTGGTTATGGTTAATATCTGAATAAAATGTTTTCGAAAATAGAAAAAATGTGAAGGTACATCCTGCCCAGAGCCCAACACTGTTTCGGTCCTTAAAAATGGGATTTTTGAAGAATCTGCTCTTGGTGCACCTATACGCTTAATAAGAAGTACATTATCTCAAAGTTACAAATGAAAAGTAGTCTTGGCCGTGCATTGGTGAGTGAGTGTTATTTGAGTTTTGTATAAATGGATTGTATAGGTCTATACATGCATATCGTGTTCCATTGTACCAATCAATACCACATTAATTTATAAGTAATTTACAATTTTTTTTGTATATTACTTATTTGTTACTCGTGTCATGTATTGTTAATACTTATAACTTATAATATACACAGAGTTAAGACGCAAAAGTACATAGCAATAACGCAACTTCTATCGAACTCAATTATTTTATAGGTACGTAAAGTGCATAGTGCAGCGTTTATACACTGTACGTGTGTACTAGATGTGTTTTATCCCTTTTATCCGCACGAATTATTAACACATTCGATATGAACTATAAACGTGATTCGTAGTCGTTTCAGACTGAAATATATGACATGCACATGAACGTGATACTCGTCTGGAAAACGAGTCAACGTCGAAAAGCATTGCTATCAACTTCTTTGCTTGTAAGCCTTTTATGCCTGACAGTTTTTCATATATTTTTAAACATACACATGCGATGCAGTGCTATAATATACGACACATGCGATGCAGTGCTATAATACACGACATATACACTGAGAATAACAAAAGTGAAACGTCGACTTTTTTTCGCGAAAAATATAAAGGGAAAAAATACAGAAATAAATAAATAAAATCAAGAAGAACGACGGCGTGGTGGATACGGACGGCGGTTGTGGCAGAGTTAGTGGTGCTGGTGGTGGTAGACAACTATATAGGGGTCTAGAGTGGGAAAAGAAGTACACACACAAAAAAAAAATAATAATAATAATAAAAATAAATGAGATATAATAAAAAAAAAACAATCTTTGCGCGGTGTTGTATACGTGACGATAGAGAAGGGATCGCGCGGTATGCGCACGCGCATTATAGAGGGATTGGAAACGAGAGAGACGGAGAAAGTTGCAATATAGTAGTAGTGTATATTTGTGTGGAGCCGCGGGGAGGACGGAAGACGGCGGACGGACACGCAGAAATGTACGAGGCAAGAGAGACGGCGATTGACCGGAGAAGAGGAGGGTGCGACAACGACGATACGGCGGTAGAGGCGGGGGAGTATGCGAGAGGAGTGATAACAAAGCTTAAGTTTAAGGAGAAGATATGAAGGAGAGACTTAAAACATATATATATATATATATATATATATATATATATATATATATATATATATATATATATATATGCAAGACAAGACTACTATATTCACTTGGTCCGGGAGTGTGAGGGTGGTGTGAGGAGGTTGGGAGTGTGAGGGAAATATTGTACATATATTGTTGTATGCTACTATCGTACTCGTCGTCGTCGTACTATGTGTATATATATATTATTATGATGACGACTATACTACGACGACAACGACAATGAAGACGGCGGCCTAGGCGGTTTCCTTGTTTTATACTTAGAAGGGGTGAAACACAGTCGCCCCGGGGGCCGATGCGTGTAGGCACGGCGGATGGGGATTCGGCGGGGTCCTCGCGAGCGCGCGAAGGGATGTCGGTCCCGGCGGGGTAATGCCGGCGGTTCCCCATTGGTCGGGCTCGTAAAAGTTTTGCGGCCCCGGGCGTTGCGCGCCCGCCATTCCCCGCCACGCACCACCGCCACCACCTACCCTTCCCGCAAACGCTGGATCCCTTTTCCTTTGGAGCGCACGCGCGCCACGGCCGTTGTGGCCCTTCCCGCGCCCGATAGTTATGACTAATATCGTATATGTTTGTGTGTGTGTATGTGTGTGTGTGTCAGTGTCAGGGTTCGCTTCTGTTCTCCACTCGAGATTTGCTTGAATAAAAAATAAAAAAGTATACTGTGTATAATGTATATAATATGTAATATGCTAACATAATATTCAAATGTATATAAGAGCTCGTAAATATGGCGAATACTTTTTAGTTATTATTGGTTATAAGTGTTATTATAGTGTTATTACTGTATAGCTTGGGGATACACTGATCAGTTATGCGTGTTTATATTATACGCGTGTCGCAGACTCGAAAGCTCAACGATCTTCTCGATTTCGAAAATGTTGCACCGGTATTGTAGTTTTTATGTGTTAACCGTACCGTACATTTTTATAGTTATAGTGATACTTGATTTATACTATATACTGCTTTATGTATCTACTTGATATAAACTGAAGTTTCGTACGTGTGCTTCACTCAAGAGTTGTCAAACAGCACTATATTATATATAGATATATATAAATACAAACAATTATAATAATGTAATTACTGTATTTCAAAATAATATTATAATACTAATTATTTATAATGATATTTGTTTGAGTATAAAATATTTCATCCCCTACACATAGTACTCAGAATTTGACTTAAATTATTCAAAGCTACAGATGTCTGTCTTAAGAGTTTAAGGGGACGTGTGCACGGGGGAGTTCAGTTGAAGTGTTATTATTGTACTTGTGCCGAAAATAATTTACATTTTTTTGAGTTAAAATAAATTTAATACGTTTTAAATTGTTTGAAATTTTTTATTTTTATATAAAGAAAAATTACCATATTTAATTAGAAATATATAAAAGTGATGCACCAATATATATTTTTACGTTAGATTGCAGCGTTTAATGTAAAGTTAGTTAAGAAACCAAAAACCATATTAAATTAATTATTATTCATGCAGACGTAAATTTTAAGTATTATAATCTAATAACCTTCAAATTCCGTCTGCGAGAAAAATATTAAATTTAATACTTCTCGCAACCGGCGTGTATATCATTAAATCCCTATTTGTACCAAGATATTTATCAACATACGTGTTGAACTAATAAACGCAAATCAAGGTTGCCGCAATCACATGTCGTGATTAATTTTTTTATTCAAAAGTGTCAATATCACAAAATTAAAACAAAACTTTATAGGTGGTTTTATTCCTTGATTCATTTGGCATATACAAATACATATTTGAATGGATTTATAATAACATAAATATGATAAACAATGAAAACGTTATTACATTTTATTCGCGTATACATGTAACAATATAGTTTAAAGTTTGTATAATAATATGCGATAAATTAAATTATTCCAATATACATAATAATATCATTTAGGTATGCCTACTGGCTACTATACATTGTGTACACGATGGACACCGATAACTATTTTTCTTTTATTGGTATATTGATACAGCTCGACAAATTACGACACATTACGCGATTTCTTTTGGTATATTATGTTTTTAATATTTCACTACGTAAATATTACGACCGTTTAAGTAAATGTTGCGTTTTGAGTTTAATTTTATTAAACACCGTTGGGCAATCTTTAACTTTTGAAATATAATTATTTGCCTCATTATAACCCTATTAGTGTACCCTACCTAGTTTTTCGAAGTTCGAAATAAAACGCTTTGGTTATTTCGATACAATTCATAGATACATCATGTACGCAGTCGACCATCGGTGCTCGATTATTGCGTTCTACTAATCATTTCATTGTATAAATATTTATGTTTGGTCGTCTATTGGTTTATAAAAATTACTTGACACTTAGAGATTAGGCGATATGACTCTACGAGTGTTCTTAGTAAACACACACATGTACAAAGATACATATTATATATCTAACATGTATCTATCGAGGACTTAATTTTCTGTTTGTTCGTATAAAGGACTAAAGGGCGAAAAGTCGCTTATGGAGACCACTAACGTTTTTCGCAAAACGTTCAGTAGGGGATTTCCTTGGACCAACGTGACTGTTTATGGAAAATCTGAATCCTTAGTACTTAGTAGAATTATTATGTGTTATAAGAGTATTTAGCTATGTATGATACGAAAAGAAAATCAATGTTTCGTGTTAAGGTTTAATTTACAAATTTGAAATCAAACTAAACACAATTCATCACACGGCTTTCGTCAATCGAGTTTTCAGGCAGGATGGGTCATGACCAGGGATGTGAATGCACTTGAAGACTCAAATAAATGTATACGTGTAATAAAATTATGCACTCAAATGTTTTATTTTTGTTCGCTACAAGTTATAACTTATGATTTTGAAAAAAATGACTGTGCATTAAGGTATCGCGCTCTATCGCGGTCACTTAGCTACGCTGCCGCTGCGGGTCAAGTCTGTATAGTCACGCGCTCATCACGCAATTGATTACAATATAAAGTTCTTCGTTCAACAATATTATTCGATGTCCGAAAATCGTCCATGGAATCCGTTGCACACGCCTGCTAGCAGTAAACGTTAAACGCTGTTTCGAAATGAGTTTTTCCGCGTTAATTATAATATTATATAATATTTTGCCGCGCGAATAATACATTTGAGTGAATTAACAAACGCACAATAGTAAATTAAGTTTCCGTGTACGATTTCAAAACAGTTCGGTAGTAATATTCAATTATTCACAAGGTTGTCGGTCGGGTGTTCCATTGTCGTTGTAATGACAAGTGGTGCGGTTACGTACAATTAATATTGTACAATACGTAAACGAGCGTACTTAACGTGTTAAGAATGAATCGAATACTTATTGCGTAGCGGTATAGCCTCAACGTGATCGCCTATTGTGCTCAATCGTACGCGTATACGTTTCCCTTAATATTTTCGGAACGACACAAAAACAACATTTTCTCGCTCAGGGAGAGGACGTGGAATGTCCTCGGAACAATAATATAATGTTTTAAAATCCGGTATACAACATCTGTACAACATATATAATATCGTACTTGTGTATAGCGCGGCGTAGGTACACGTAAGATAGAATATATACGATCAAATGTTCACAAAAACGTTTTCCACGCAAAGCCCGGTCGACTGCTGAGCAAATAGGTATTAAATCAGCCCTGGGGTTCGGAAGAATAAAAAAAAAAAATAATAATAATAATAATATAAATAACAATGTATTTTTATTTATTTATTTTTTATCGCGTACACATCTCATTCAACCGTCGGACGGCGTTCGGCCGAAAATATGTCCGTGCCCCGGCCGTCTTGGCATTACACGACACAACCCGCACACGATTTGTTTGCTATACAGCGCTCGTAGCCGCTGCACGTCTTACCGCCCGTCTTGGCTATTATTATGATTATTATCATTATTGTTGTTATCACTATTATCGTATAAAAAACGGTTCGCTCGTCGCCGAAGACGTTCGAGATACGTATAATTGTATCACTGCGAACAATGACGTGCTCCTGGCCGTTGTCAACGGAGCGACGGCGAACAAACCGTTTGCGATTTGTACCTATACCGTAATAATATGTCCGCGCGGGATTACAATACAATACTACGCGTGTATAATTGATACTACACGTTTATTGTATCGTGTGCGCGCGGTATTATCTCGGTCGCTTGTCAACCAAACGACTGCACGACAAAAACCCGTTAAGTCGTGTAGTTCGTCGGATTGGTGTTTGTTTATTTTTTTTTTTCTCCTAGCACAGTCCTCGAGAAATCGGAGACCACCCGGAGGATGTGGTTTTTTTACCAAAAAAAATGGAAGAATAATAAGTATTTTATTTTTAACCACCCCATTGTAAAAAGCCTATATAGTATTTTCGCAAAAAGTTTAATTTTCCATATGGCCTACGACATACACAGCGATATATTTCGGAAATGGTAAACACTGCGGAGAACGAGCAGAGACGGAATCGCGCGCGGCGACAGAGAAATATTCCGTTTTAGGCGTGGTGTACACGCGCGGACAATTGTACGTTCCCGCACACGAGATATTGTAGTGCTGCCGATGATCGCCCATGGGTTACGACGTACGAGTTCGGGTGAAAAATAAATATTCTGGTACGTAAGTTCCGACGCGAAAAAAATACTTCTAATACAAGTAAATTCGTGAACGAATAAAAATTATAATAAATGAAAATGTCCTTCACACTTAATTCATGTATTGCCTACTGATGCTCAGGATCGTACGGTTGGTGCGGTTGAACTTTGTTTGTTTTTGTTTCATAAGAAAAACCACTATAATGTCTAACCGAATTTTTAATTGAACCTACGGCTATTGCATTGGAATGTTGAATGTGTACATGGTAATAGAAAATGATAATACTAGTACATATTACGTCTTGCAGTACAGTTCAGAAATGAATGCATTTAACGTTAACGCAACGTACAGGAAACTTCATATTTTTATTTACATCCGTGTACGATCTCTCGTATGGGTATATTTTTTTCGCGTCGGATTTTCCATAATACGTAACCGCTTACCTGCTATGTTTCGTGTTGCAAGTTAGTAAACCCCTTACATACAATGTGTCCATAGTGTACCTACCGGCTACCTGGTTCCAATATTCACTGCACAGTAGTAATATTATCGTGTAACTGGGCCAATTAATCGTCTGAGGACGTATCTGCCGCGTTCGTCTTTGGCATTGCGATTGACGTAAAATTGTCTTAAAGTATTCTAAACACTAGACCGTGCACGTATATTATTTTGGTACTTATATCGATGCGCGTTATGTACATGTAGCCACAACATCTCAGTCGGAGGTCATGACCTTCGTGGAGGCGATTAGATATTATAATAATTTTATATTGTTGTTGTTCTCGAAAAATAAATATAAATCAATCTACAGAACGTAAAATCGAATAGTTTTTAACGATAAACACGATAAACGTTAGATAGATAAATCATGATTTTACAACAATATACCATATCATACATAATCAGAATTTTAAATTTATTAACGATTATTCTTCACGCATTTATAGCTTTACGCAAAAAAACCGAATCGATTAAATGATGAAGAGCTATTATTTTGCGATTTCACTTAATCGGAGTCTGGTCGATGAATAAAATCAAATAATAACGTAACCAAATTCCGTGATAAACTAAAAAGGAAACGGAAATCAAACTTTGTACATCGTACGCAGTTCCGTTACATACAACGAAAGGAAACCATTGTAGTACGTAAGAATATTCCACAAATATTTATATACATAGTCGCTGTATTAATAGGTAGGTACCATAAATCCGTGCGTGCAGTATTTAGACTATTTCAATTTCGCGCACATATATTTAATACGATTGTTACCATAGTATATTTATGATTTATATGTCGTTCGTTTACTGTTCTAATTAACGAGGTGTGCGCCTGTGGTGTAAAATATCCGATCATTACGTGCACTGTTGGGGCGATTGAAATATTCCTCGGACAACGCATTCCTAACAAAGAAATGAGCTCGTAAAAAAATGATTAATTTTCGCTCTTCGCGTAGAGAATCAGCGTCGTATTATCTGTTTGCCAGTTTGAGGAAAACTTTTTTAAAACCAACAAAATAATGATCGAGAGTGCAATTAATTGTTATTTCGACAAACGCTTTACTCCTTCTTCGTAATAATATTACAAAAGCGCTTTTTTTTTATTCGCGCATTAAACGGGCAAATATTGTTTCGCAACAAAATAAATAAGTAAATATTGATGGGGGATAATATTAAGAATTTATTAAAAAAAAAAAAAATCGAAATTAAATACGCATGCTGCAGTCGAAAACCCGTGATCCTTGATTCGCATCATTTTCGTCGGCACCGCACGGCCGCGGCGTGTTTAGGTTGTGCGTTCGGATTGATGCGAAACGCGATGATTGTCCTACGGCCGGCTTAATCGCACGCGACAAAAGTTTTTAATGAAATAACAGGAATACGTGCTGCGCGTAATGTTATCATACGTGTACACAGCATTGTAAACCGTGAAATTAAAAATCTTCGATTTGCTGTTTTCTTTTTATTAGATAAACTCTACTGTTACTACTGTTGCTGCTGCGTACTATTATTATGCACACGCGCAACGATAATATATTACAAACGTGTGTGCGGGGGGGGGGAAACAGAGTATTAATTGTTTACATATAATCATGACGGCTATTGAGTGTTGGATAAAACTACAGTAAATAAATCTGTACACACGCATACGTACACGTACAAACGCAGCCCAACACACGCACACACATAAGCACTCACAGGCACACGCACTCAATCACACTCACGCACGCACGTAATGTACGCTTATTGTACGGCGATGACAAAACAAACAGTTATATTTTTCCTCCGAGCGAAGAATAAAACTCGCGTCTCGTAAGACACCGCGGCGTTTTCCTAAATCGATATCCGCCGTGGTACGGTCCCTGCACGGTGCTCTCGCGCGCGCATACCCACCGCGCGCGTAGGACGACGGCACACGACAATAGGCACGGCGAAAAGATAAATATTGTTTCGAATACATTCGTTCGGGAGGAAACGTGAAAAGTCTGCCCGCGGCGAAACAGCTCGTCGTGTACCGTGCGTGCGGACCGCGCGGAAAATAATTTCGCCGTCAGCGCGGACGTGTACGAACGGTAATAGGAGGCGGCATCGCGGCACGATGGAAATAACAAAACGTGGGTCGGTAACGTCGCAATCGTACGGCCTGAATACCTGCTGTGGATACGGGCAAATCGCGCTTTTGCCGGCCTAGCTGCTATGGTAATGATCAAAATATCTACCTGCTCGCGGTGTGCAGGACAACGGTCAGCGACCGGCAGGCAGCTGCAGGACACACCGTGGAACTGACGCGCGTAGGCAACTGCAGCCGCGACGACACAATATTAATCGTGTATACTGAAATACGTTCATTTCATTTTTTTGAAAAGAAATGGATATTTTATTCGTTTTATCGAACGCAGATTATGACGGTGCTGCCTCATGATTAATATCGTATAGTTTTCTTAAAACTTTTTAATAATAACACTTATCACCACTTATAACCGTACACTGGTAAGTAACACAACGAAGTACATTTCTTCCCTTGTAACTCGTTTATTTATAATTGTAATCTTCCGGACTCCGGCGTATATAGGAATTACTTGCCAAAATTCTGATATAGAACCTTTCAGTCCAGCGTGTGGGCCGGGCGACATTACACACACACACTCACACATCATCGATCACACACGCACACGTTCATAACATCACCTATACACACTCGCTCACGCTCAAGATCATACACACACGCAAGTACTCGTACAAACAAACGTACACACGCACACACTCGCGTACACACACGCACGCACACACTCACACATGCGCGAAACGAACACATTCATGCACGCACACACGTCTTGTGCGCTAAACGAATATAGTTCACCCCGCAGTGTACACCGCCGCCACCGTGCCCGTGGGGCGGAGATAGGCCGTCCCTTTGGCCTCGAGCACTCCGCCCAGAGCGTCGCGCAACCGCTACCACGGTAGCCGCTCGCCGAGCGTTTGTGTCGCGCAATTGTTGTGCCGCGTCCGTAGTAGCTCCAGGGCCGACGACGACACATTATATACACAGAGCAGTGCGTATAGTATACCTACACATACACACACAACTCGTCGCGTTTTCTTTTTGCCCCGCCGTCGACGATAAATTTTTATTTTTATTTTTTTTTACATTCGGCCGCCGTGAAACCGTACCAGTCTCCGGCTACAGGAAAAAGACCAGGTTCTTGAACACGTTGTCCGATCAATATTACCCGTACACGCGCCGTCCGTCCGTTTACGCGGGATCTCGCACACCGATGACCACGTCAACCACCACGACCCAGGTACGTACAAACGAGCTTTTATATACGACGCACACGACGCGACGGCTTACGCAATAGCTGGCGACCAAGGCGGTAGGCTTAGGGAGCGATGTGTTAGAAACAAAACGGAAAACCGCTTCGAATGCGGTACAAAAAAAAAAAAAAAACCGTTCGCCCGCGCGCAATGAGCAGTCGTCGCAGCGGTCGAGCTTTTTTTTTAGCTCATAGTCGATCTCATTAGCGTATTACAATACGATAATACGGCCGATGAAGCCTGTATGCGGTTCAAGTAGGACCACCCTTGACCGCGGAAACCCATGTTATAGCTACCGCCCAGGACGGATTATTAATCATTCGGTCTGGTCACAACCTATATGTACGAGATTGCCCTGTCGATAGTTTGTTTCGGATACATTTACTTTTGACAAAAACGTTGTTTAATATACCTTCGATCGGTCCCGGTATTCGATTGAGTCCCCGTGCACACGTTCGACCGATCACCTCCTCGCCGAATGACGTCGGTAAAATATTGTACCGGTGATAAATTTGCGGTAAAAACGATTTCGTTCGGGTGTTTTCGAACGACGATAATAATTATTTTAGTGCGTATAGCAATAGTGACGCGCGTGCGTCTGAATATTATTTAAACACGCGTTCCGTTCCGCGTGGGGTTCGCGAGCACGCTTCTTATTATTTCACATCGTGTGTACACACGCGAATCGTTCTGAGTCGAATACTGTCCAATCGCCGACAAGGTTAAACTATCAGGTCCGAATTATTATAATGATGCTCTTCGTATACATATATTATGATACGCGCCGTGTAGGGGCGGTATAAGTGTGCAGTCCTGTTTATCCTGTAGGACCATTGGTTACACAATGAAGTATGTATATTATGATAATTCGAGTGTGTTTATACGTCGTGATGTGATCATTTACCTACACAGAAAAATATATGCTACGTAATAATTATCGCGGTTGACTAGTTCGAAAAATTATAACTTTTCCCCCCCATATATACCACCATATTCTTATACATTTACATATTATGTTATTAAAACGTAACTTATAATAATATTGCCTACATATATATATATATTAAATTTAATTTGCGGTGTTGGGTAAAACTGTGTTACATACGTGTTCTAAAAGGTCAGTTTCTTTTCGTCCGTCATCGATTTCCCAGGATTTGTCGCCCAGAGCAATTTTATTGATTTCATTTCGGCCTAATAAATACGGCCACGGCATGAAATAAATCTCGATTATACTATAGTAGTTGTGTAATATGGTAATAGTTTTACAACTTGTAAAAAAAAAAAAAATTGAAAACTACTTTTCAATAATAATTCCCATAGTTGTGCGATGGCGGTAACCACAAAAAAATATAATGCGTTTAAATGATTATGGTCACGCACCGAAAGCGGATAATATATTATGTTTTCGAATTCCGAGGTCCATCGCGGTGGATTCACCGAGGTTTTGAAAGTTTCAAATCGGTGATATACGCAAATTTTATCTTTGCATTTTCCGATGCTTTCCCGGAGCTGAAACGACGAGTATATATTTTGTTTTGTTTGGGTGGACGGGGGTTGGGTACATGATTTTTAAAATGGTTATCAAGTTACTGTTTGTGTAAGAATCAACATTAACCAAGTTATTATTTCTGAATAATTTATTCTTAAGAAAATTGGACGTTTGTGCGTAGCTAGCTTATAAACTTTTACGGTGCATTATATTGTTAATACAGTTTACAGCTTATTATGTTTTAACGAAATTGAATAAAAATGAACATGTATATAGTACACTACACTTTTACCGTTAAAAACGACTGGAACTTTATTTTCCGATCATCGTCGAACAATTATAATGTAAAATGTATTGTCATTATTTATTTATGCTACATATATATATAATATTATTACCGTCAGTCTCCATGTCTTTTCTCGAACACAAATTAACGTAATATTAAATGTTACTGATTTATTTTACTTATACATTTTTTTATGATGTTCTGTTTATTAACTATATTTGTGTATAGTATCATCTTTGAAATGGTATCGTTTGAATAATAACTATAGAATACAGTAACCGCGCAAAAAAAAGCACTGAGCCTAAGCAACGTATACATTAATATCGTGGATTACGGTTAAGCACGAGAATTCAATTGTTTTTATATTTTACTTTTAAAAAGATTCGTGCAAAGAGTCGGATTAATGAGAAAAGTAAACTGACTTAAGAAAAAAAATTATTATTATTAATTTTAATTTATGTACATCGAATTTGGGGGTGAACGAATCATATCGGGGTACCTATTTATTAGCATTTTAATGTAAAATATTAATAATATAATATGACGGGCACGAATAATTTATTTTCAATTAAAATTATTATGAAAATAATAAATAAATCACAGTTGAAAATAATAACAATATATTTTTGGATGATGAGTCGGTTTTTTATGTAATACAAACGAATATTATATTATATATGACCGCACATAATAAATAAATTCAATTTCTTTAAAAACAATTTAAATTCTTTAAGTTATTGTTTTTTTTCATATAATTACCTAAAGCGTATGTGAGACTTTGCTAAAATAAGAGCTCATATTAAGTTCTAATCAACTCGATGATTTTTATAATCCATTTACGAGAAATTAAAATTATCATTACCAGTTGGTAAATTCAATATATTATTTTTTTGATTATCTAAATCAGTTCATAGTAAATGGAAGAACAAATAATTTAAATACATATGAAATGCCATATATGTCAATTCATACAACCCTATTATAATAAATTATGTGATTGTAATATTCCATAATCGAATTAATTATAATCGTAATATTGAACAATAAATCATAGTTTTTGTTAAGTAATACATTCAAACAGTAGTTATAATCATAGGTGTGCGTATTAGATATCTCATTGAAGGAAAAATCAAAATCTCAAGGCACATGCACTATTTGTAACAGTGAAAAATTATTTGCTAAGTAGTAGACTATAAAATAATTATGTTTTAAGAAGATTTATTTGTATTAAAATTAATTTACATTTAAGAGTTAAAACTTTTTTTTTTTGTTTTAATTTTTAAAATAAATTCGGCTATAATACACCGCGCCTGGCAAAAGTAAAACGCCCTCCGGCGCGGCCGCGGCGTCGTAGTAATCAATTTGGTATTGGCTGATAATAATCACAAAAACTTTTGTATTTACGATTTTTTTTTTTTTATAAATAACAATCATATTATAAAATAAGACGTGCAGTTTAACATTTTCAATTCAGACGATAACACTTTTGGCGGCTGTAAAAAGATCAGAAGTATCACGCAGCATGTTTGATAAGACTGCAAATGGAAGACAAATATTGTTCTAAGATGGGCTATTTTTTATTCTCTGAGAAAACCGTTAAAATAGTATAACAATTAGGAAGCACCCATTTTTAGTGACATATCTGCAATACACATTAGAGTCGAAAGATTTTTACTCGATATCATTAATCGAATACCACATGTATAATATACTATAATACATGAACATCATCACTTTTCTGTTCAAAACAATAATATACCCTGAGTTGAGGTGCATGTAATATATTTAAGTAATGTTATTACCTAAAAATAATATAGGAATAAAGTATCGGAAGGATTTTTATTTAAAATTTTATCTGATTATTATTTTCAAATAATAATTCTTAATCTGCAGCAGATTTCAGGTTAGTTATGAATGATTTTGTAGCTCGTTTAAAATTAATTTTTGATTTTTTACTTACAGATTATTTAAAAACGTGCATTTTCGGGCACGCACGATATTATCATACATTTACTTGAACATAACACGTACATACACGCTAACTCATTTACTACACAGTCGTTATGCTAATTCGCTAAAATAGAAATACCACTTAGCGCCAACAGTAAAATTATTTTACTGTACATGGTACAATTATTAGTAAAACAATTATAGTGCAATTATAAGTAAAAACTATTGAACCTCTCGTGTCCAACGATTTACTAGTAAGTTGTAACTTTTGTAGCTAAAAAAGATGTTATGGATGCATTTTATTCGCGTATTATATGTTATTATGATGAAGTTATGAACCATATTTTTGAAATAAATTAAAAATAAATATTATTTTTATTCAAAACTATATTACCGCGTACTATTAGAGTATACTAAGAGAACAATTATTCGGTAATTAATATTACCTTTATCAATAAAAAGAAGTTTAAATAAATAAAAATTATTTATTATTTTATAACTTAATTCTTTTCGGTAGCGCGTTTTAAATTTCGTAGGTACTGATGGAAAATTTCATAGAGCATTCTGAATTTGTTTTCAAATTACAAAGTCGGTTTTGTTTTTAAGTTCGAGTACATCTATGAACCTCATAACATTTTTTTGCAAGTGTAGTATATGTAAGTTTTTGTACACACGCGTGATCGAAGATTCTAACAATTGTATGCGGTAAGAGAGCATATATTTTCCGAGTGAAAAGTTATTACGTAATACTTAATATAAAAATTGATTTACGTTGTTCCGACGTGTTACATTCTGCATGTGAATTATAAGTTCGGCGTATAAACTGTATTGGAAGTAAATCGGTTTATCATAAAAAATTATCCTAGTCATAATACATTATACAATTATTTCTATATGAATAATTCACGTTCCGCTGTAATTATTGTATAATCTAATATTTCAGATTATTTTATGTATGCATCATGTACTCGACTTTTGAAATAATATTGTTGCATTTATAAGGTAAAGTAATCACTTGTTGGTCCATAGCGAACTGATACGTCTATTTTTGAGTATATAGTGTATTAGGTATGGACGGTGCACGCGGTTAAAAGGGAATAATGACATTTTAACGATTTTTTTTATTTATTTTTTTTATACCATATTCTTGTAGATTTTTATGACCCACATAGATTGCCGTTCGAAAAAGAAAAAAATATTTAGGCTCATTTTTCAAAAAACCTATGAGAAATAGGGAATAAGTCAAAAGTCATTGTACAAATAAAAACAACTCAACAAATTACATTTAAGTTTTAACACATCTGTTAATCATGACTTATTCATAACATAATCACTTATGTCTTATAGTATTAGTAATGTAATATACTAAGTAAAAAGGGTATACGTCAAAAAATGTTGCTCAAGGAAATAAATTAGACATTAGAAATAGGAATCAAATTAAATTAAATATATACTGTCCAAAGGTATTCAGTCGACTGATGATCATGTACAATAAATTGTACAAAGTGAATAAGCCCAAATTAATCCTGCCCACAACTAGTAAGTAATGAGCCATGGGCAAAAGGGAATAAGTCCCAATAAATACTTACCAAAAATAACAAGTCACTTATTGGACCGATCATGAATTTGAAGTTGATCAAATATTTTAAGTTGCATGAAAAAAAAAAACGAAGAACAATTAATATCGAAAATATTGATCGATTGTTTTAACTTTTGAATATTGTAGTAGACGGTTTTTTTAGTTAAAACAATATATTTTGTACCTAACTATTCCCTCGGCACCCAGGCACCGTCCAATCACACCATCATGTAACTGTGTAGAATATTATTGTAATCGATCGAGCGCGTGGATTTCGCGACTAAGAAAATGTATTCTAGACAACACGAACCGTTCTCGAACCCCCGAATATTCACTTATTATCATTATCGTTATAAATAAGCCGATGCATACATATTAATACGCACGGTGTTATACACGAGAGTGGTGCATCATCGTAGACGTGGTACGTGTATAACGTTATTATTTAGTATAGGTCTGACGTGTGTCTATTATACAGTTCTATAATACTACCGGGCGGCGGCGACGGCGCGTGTAATGCTAATTATACGGTTCGGACGCGTGTTTTACATACATTCTTGGGATACCTCGTGCGTGGATACCGTCCGCGACGAGACTAAACTGTGCAGTCTCCTCCCGAGGAATAACATCGAGCACGCGAGGCAGTCGGTATTAATGAAAAATACAACTCACGATACTACATACGTGTATATAGACCTCCGCCTCCGCGGCGTGTGGGAGATTTGAAAATTCTCGACCGTTTCCATATAATATAAAAGTCTGTTTTTTCTCTTCTTTTTTTTCTTCTTACGAAATTCCCATATCGTGTCGATAATGACGAGACGAATGCCGTTCAATCCTCGCCGTACACACGACACACACACACACACACACACACGCACGCGCGCGCGCACACATGTATGCAGTGTTTGTGTGCGCACATAATATATAATAAATGGCTCGGAGGCGGTTTCTTTTTTCTCTCGGCCAGAACCGTACCGGAGGGTAATACTACACGGGCCTGCTGGCGCAGTGTATGTAATTTCGAATTAAACGGTTTGCGCGCGCGTCAATTAACTTCTGATAGAACAGCCGATAAACAGTGTATGTCGTGTACACTCGCATGACTGCAGCAGTGCACCGCGACCGAGTGTAGGCGCACTAAACACGCGTGTACATTATAATTATTGCGGCTCTTCGCAACTGCTGCAGTATGCACAACCCTCTTCGTCTCGGTCGTCGCGACCGCGTGATTCTCGCAAAAGAATATCACTACCCTCATCGGCGCCACCACCGCCACAACCACCACGACGGCGGGGTCGTATACCATTTATGTGCGTAGTGCGACCAATCACTATCGTATTATACCGTCTCCGATGGTTAGTCGCGGATTAAATATGCACGAATAAATGGCGGGTTGATGATTGATTTATACTTTAGAACACGCGTATACTTGCAGCAAATGCACATATATAGGTAGTACCTCTATGTCCACGGATTGTTGTCGTAAGTTTTTCATTCGGTTTTTTTTTTACCCACCACGTCGTAATACTTTATAAGTATATTTGTATATTAATGGCTATTTGAAATGCCTAAAAGATGATATATGTTATCATATAACTTGAATCGAATTTAGATTGGTTTCATTCTATTTTTATCTATATCCTTATACACGTATGATATAGTGTTACATAAATTACATTTATAATTGAGTGTTGTCTGTTCTTGACGCATGGTGAGTGTAATTACATTCGTATTGTGCGATTATACATGTAACGTAATAACAAAAACACCCCAATTATAAATGTAGGTAAGTAATGATGGCAAGAAATTATGTTTTTTGTTTAATTCAAGAGTAGGTAGTCTAACTGACTTTTGATCAAACTGATTGGTGTCAGAAAAACCAGACTATAATGAGCTATAATATTAGCATAATTAAAATTCCATGGTTTAAACATGTTTGGTCATGCATAAAAACTATATATTTTGGTGAATGACTGGAAAAAATACACATTACTCTATTATATTCTTAAATGCTTAAGCTTAAACAGTCTTATCTTGAAAATATCGTTTAAATTAGGTAAATTAGTTGTTATAAATAGGCGTGTTTTCGTGGTGAAAGGGTAGTTATCTGCTCCCGTTAAATTGACGAGTTTTAATCGAACCAAAAAAAAAGTGTGCCCAGGATTGTATTGTTTTATAATTATTTATAATCGATGGTAAGATGACGACCACTTATACTTGTCTACACTCTAGTAAGGATCTCTACAATATATAGATTTTCAACCGTGCAATTTGAAACATGCATAAGCTAATATAATCTAATAATATTGATGCAACATGTTCTATCTTATCATAGTATAGGGTCCTTGTTAAGGTTTTATTTGAGTAGACATACCTGATAATAAGTATTTGATTGATCATTCTAGTTCCAATCGCTATTTGATCAATGGTTGACTATACAAAATTGTAAATTACTTGAATTTTACTAAGACAAATACAAATCAAAATAATGGTCTCTGCTAAAACTTATATATTTATGTGGTTTTGATTTTGGGCTGAAGAGTAGGATTGATGGTTTTACAACACGGTTCATATGTTCTTGATTGTCATTACTCATTACAATGTAAATATATCCAACAGCGATTTATGTAGGAGAACGAATGGGCCAAATGCTTAAGCTACAGGCAACGAATTTCGAAAGACATCATAAATAGTCAATAATTTGAGGTATTATTTTGGGTAAACATTAAGTATAGGTACTAGGTAGCCCTACATTTGAACGATTTATATAATTCATATGTTGCATCGAGTGCGTCGTATAACGAAAAATAAGAATTTATTTAATTTTTAAGATGATTTCAGAATATATATTCATAAATATTACCAACAAATTTTTAATTGATCCTCCTAGTACCCAAATATATAATTTCATATATTCGTAAATAATATAATTACACCAATGTCAGGGCTACTTCGAAATGTGTTCGCTACAATATATAGGTAGTAGGTACAATAATATAGGCCATGTCAATATACATAGATATTGACATATTCTATTTTATTTTTTCAGTGTATTCATTATAATGTAAACATTTTTTATATAATTAGTTTAATTAATTTATAAAATCCATTGTAGAATGAATAATAGGAATGGACCTAGTGTTAAAAAGAAGATTTGAGTCGACAACCTGGGGAAGATAGAAATGGGAAAAGGACTGGGGAGAAGGGAAGAGCTATTGAGAGTTAAGTGCTTTAAATCACAAATTGTTTCTTCTTGAGGTCGGATGTATAGTAGATAAGATTAATAATAGAAGGCTTAAATTAATGGTGGGAGAGTCAACTGTGGCCTATCCTAAGATGGGTAGAAGCAACGATCACGTGCTAGGAATGTTGAACTTCTGGATCACGAGTGTTGAAGGACTGCAGCGGAGACAATGTGTCTATGTCACTTGACGAAGTTGGGTGGTAAGGAAGACCATTTATATAGCCAATCATTACGTAGAAGTTCGGAAATGAAGAAGATCGAAAGCTAGTATCTGAGAGGTGGAAATATGGATAGAGGTCTACTGATTTTTCGTTGTAACTCTTATTCTTCTTTGAAATTTATCGTAAATATATTTATTATTATTCATATTATATTCTCGGTCGTTTATTATATCATTGCCAATAAACAACAATATAATATAAAATAAGTAATATCGTTATTGATTATTATGACTATAAAATCCGCTTGGTATTTATAATGTATAAACTATAATTTATAAACTTCAAAATATTGTTTATGCAGAAATAGCAATGGAGAGAAAGTGACAATAGGTTGAGAAACTCTTAAAAAAAAAATGGATGCCAAAGGATTATATGATTTAAAAGACCTAATATCAGAAATATTTATGTCTTAATACATTTTATTCTTATACACGTGTGTATAATAATAGAATAGTTCGAAAATGTATCAAGGTTGAAAACGCAAAGAGTAAGTAACATATAGTATGCACAATTGGTGAAACACAATTAAAATGTCCGGACAAAAGGGCACACTGTTTTCATGGAAAAGTTATGTACATGACGGAACGGGGTGGTTGGTCAGCCTTTTGTATTATTAAACCTTATTATTAACCTTTTCCATAATTAACCCCCACACACACACACACATAACATGAGCGTGAGCACGGAAAATACACATACGAATTTCCCTTTTACAATTGAGCAGCGGAGAAAGGAATTGAATTCCAAAATGGTTTCATCTCCCTTGAGTGCTCTATGCGTCTAATTTTTTTTTTTTACTTACACTTGTCTCGTTTCCCCCTTGTCACGAGAGGAGAAAATTTGTTTGTGCGTCTGTACATGTGTGTATGTGATCACGCGCACCCTTATTTCCACAGGAATGTGCGGTCACTGAGGAAATTCCAATTTCCCCAGGATAAACTCCATTTTACGGCCAATTTATTTCCGGCACTCGGCCGCCGGAAACCTGCAGGGTGGCACTACGCTCCCTTCCCCGTGCTACAGATTTTGGCGCTAAATCGTATTTCACGTGATGGCAACGATGCGTCAAAAAAATGAAATAAATAAATAAACCTTTCGTAAATATATATTGAATATAAATTGTTGTATATAACGTTGAATATTCTACAGACGTATATAATATTTATCAATCGAAAACCAAAACTTACCATTTACAATAAAATTTACTAATCAGTAACAGATTCGAGTTTTTTTTTTTTTTTTAAACTGCATTACCTACCAATTTAGTTCGGATTTGAATATATTAAAATGTGTGTTCTACCCGAGTCGTACGCAATAATAATATTAAAAATCGATTAATTTAAAGAATGCCTTCCGTCTAGACGTACAAGAAATATTATAATCGATTTCGATTTAAATCCGATCGTTGCTACACAAATGTTTTTTTATTCGTATAATACGGTCGTTATACTTATGACGTTCAAATATTTGTGCATTGTGGTTTTGCTGACTGCGGTGATAACACGTTGATTGTTGCATAAACCATTGTATCTATTTTGTTCGTAGAGATAAAACAAAAAACGTCTACGCAAACAATTGATACATAAATACAAGGTTATGGCTATTGTAATATCTCAATTTGCGAACGGGCGTTATTTGCAATGACATTGTTCTACTATATTGCACTTTTAAGCATAAATCTATCCTCAGTCAAAATGGTACTCTGGTGAAAAATGTGTAGAAGACATATAACCGTTTATAGAATTTAAATTCGTATATATTCGTATTTTGAATTTGAGTTTACTGAAAACATAATAAACCTCCACAGAATTTTCAAGTACACATGATGGATTAAATGTACCATATTATTTAAAAAATGTCTTATTTACATATGTATTCGCGCGAAAGGTTAACCATATAGAGACTATATTATTATTCATGTTAAATAATAATCAAGTAGGATTGTAAACTATAGGTTGTGTTACTCGTTACTCACATTGTCACCTGTCAGTATGCACGTGCAATAAAATAAATATTCCTCACGAAATTTTCGAACAAAGAAATATTTGAAATAATATCGATTGCTCAATACAATATTTAGATTATGCACGTAGTGTATCTTATAGTACGATATATCAAACGAAATGATGGCATAGTGCGTAAACGTTATTAATGGTTTATCTATACACGACACGGGGCACATATTATATTCATCATTAAAATATTGGATAATTTATAAGTTTCGCCCATTTCTTGTACATACAATAAAACATGTACGAATGTTATATACCTACTCCATCAAATAATTAAATGTATAAACTATATAACGCTCGCGCGTATATAAAGAGCAATAACATTTCAATTTAGACAAGTGGAATTAATCGCCCTAAGGGAATACAATCGTTTAACTTCTTAATGTTGGCACTATTAATGAGATTTCTTAGGCTCCGAGCTATGCACACATTTATACACATTATGTAGGTGTATACATAAGTTGGTTCGTATAAAAACGGAATGTGCCATCGCATCATGGGTTCCTTTTCGCGTTCATTGATATTTTGATGGTTACTCTGTGCACGCGCTCCGCGGAACTATTGCGGCGGCATGGGCAATACTATGTTTCACGCCGAACAAAACGCCTTTTTAGCCGCTATCTTCTTTTACAGTAGATTAATCATTATTGTTATCCACCTGCAGTGCGCTATCGTTGCTAACAAATCGCATAATGTACCGCGTTTCTACGAACAAACAGCACGAGATATTCAGAGATATATATCTTCATAGACACGACTGCGGGGTTTGAATTTGGACATATACCGGTGTTTTATTATCGAGGACTTATGGTGAAAAATCGTCTAGTCGGTGCGCAAAGTTCAAACGGAGCACTGCAGATAATATGATATCATGACGCGTGTATTACATAATGAAATGTATTGAGTGTGCGCTCCTCGAAGTGTACGGGTACTACGGGCGTGCGTATTATTATTTTGTACG
This sequence comes from Periphyllus acericola, assembly GCA_949715065.1. Classification (NCBI taxonomy): domain Eukaryota; kingdom Metazoa; phylum Arthropoda; class Insecta; order Hemiptera; family Aphididae; genus Periphyllus; species Periphyllus acericola. Next base: position 4,384,940 of record OX454265.1, on the reverse strand, counting down.
CGCAGAAGGGCGGCGCAGTGTTGTGCGTATACGAATTATACGAGACGTTATATTATACTCCTACACGCGGTTAGCGCGAGTGTATAATTGTTATAATATTGCGTATCACGTGCGGTCAGACGCGAAAGATCTATCATGACGTAGTAGAACCGCCCGAAAACATGTCGAGATGAAATGATTCGTTTGCTATCAGCATCAGCAACTTTACACGCGAGTATGTATTTACTATTTATACGCACACACACACACACACACACACTCACGAACACGCATATAACGGTTTTCGGTATTCACTCGTGTTATAGCTCGTAGTATATTACACTGTATCACGTGTAGTAGTGAAGTATACCGCATGTGTTTGTGTATTATAATATGATGTGCTCTATAACGTTACAATATATCATAATAATAATAATAATAATAATGTGTAGAGCGATAATAACGCGTCGTTCAAAACACCATTACACCGCTGTACAATATAATATTATAATGTACCGGCGAGTATCATTTAGCAGCAGCTGTAGTTGTACATCATACTACGTGCACACGTACATAATACCTACGCGCGTATAATGCAGTGCATCGCACAAAAGGATAACGAGGACGAGGCGCGTGTAGACAATATTATATATTATTATACGTTTGGCCAGGTATACCGCGTATACATACACCTATATAGAGTTGCATGTGTCGAACCATGTACCGTGGTTATCGTATAAACGTATCGGGCCACCTTGTTTGATACACACACACACACACACGCACACATACATATATAATATTGAATACGCTTCGCAACCCTTCGCCTGCGCCTGTGTATACCTACAATGTATAATATGCTATTCGTGTCGGACAAACCTCATCGTTTAGGAGATGAAAAAAAGGGGTTAATAAATCTACGGCCATGACTGTGTGTGCGGCGTGGTATACGCACATATCGTCTTATTATTATATATATATATAATACGTTGTTCTGACGTCTGTGCGAGTGTATCGCGTTTATTTTTTCTATTATTATCATTATTATTTTTTCCTCTTTCAAGTATTTCGGCTTTTTCCCCTCAAACATTTATATATATTATATACTCGCGCGCATCAATCATTCCTCGTGCGATTGTTTATCGACGGCAACCCCCGACGAATCCCACGCGAACGGTTTCGTTCTAATTGCACACGTCATATTATTATTATATTTTGGGTACACAATCGATCGGCGCGGTCGTATAGAGAACGGTGTAAAAAAACGCACGGCCCGGTAATTTAGATATTATTTTTACCACGGCGCTTTAACGCGAGTCTATACACCGCGATGTGCAACAGGTGGTGTAAAACAGTGAGTGCGCGGATCGCTAATCGGATACAAAATCGTTATGGATGACGTTTTATGTCGATGTTTGCTCTTTCGTCGTGTACATTTTGAATATATACATGCACGGTAAAAGCTTAGACTTATAGATACTGTTGTTGTTTACCATAGTAATGAATACAATTTTTTTGACATTTTTTAAGCTTAACCTAACCTAGGGTTTAGAACTACGGATATTTCATATTTGAATTAAATTTAATGTTTTGATCAAAAGAAAAAAAATATACTTTTAAGGTGTATTAAATAATACACAATTTTTCTGGAAACTAAAAAAAAATATTCAAAATGTTCAAAAAAAATTAAATAAAAATTAATTTTTTTAAACTTTTTTTCCAAAACAATTAAAATCCATTTAAAATTTGAAATATTTATAGTCTATGAGAGTCTTTTATAAAAATAAAATTTGAATATCTTCATTATCACAGGAGATATTACAATAGTTAAATCCTCGGCGGGACATCTTATATATTATATCACTACATAATAATATGTATATTATAGTCTAATAATAGTGCATGACAAATTACGCTAAGCGGTGCCGGGTTCGAAACTCTATCTAGGTTGAAACTTTTTGTCATATTTTCTCCAGTTTTCTCTTCTGTTCGGAAAACTACACTGAGAAATAATTCCTAAAAGTTGCCCCCTTTATAAATGGATTATACCACTATTATCTGTTAAAAACCTTCCACAATTGCGATGACTGAAGAAGAAATCCTCCGCCTGGTCTAAATCATGTTTACAAGCATAAAAAAAACAAAAAAAACATCACGGGAAAACCAATGGGTTAACCAACATTGCGAGATTTCATTCATAGTCTAAAAACCAAATGTTAATAATACGAAAAAATTGCATAAAATAATAGGGTTTACGGTCTTCCGAAACGATATATTATCGTATTCGGCAAGCTGCTGCTCCCGTGACAACGACGTGCGTTTTACATTCTGATAGAATTCGACTCTTCGATATAACATAAATGATATAAGGTGAACAGCACAGTAAACAAATTCGAGTTTCGCGATTCGGTACGCGTGTATAAATATATAGTAAATCTAGTGCGATCGCTCGTGAACGTTTTGCAAAGTGCTCATATATACACGCGTGCGTATTCTCTCGACAAACCGTAGCCCCGAGGTACGCCGTGCGCCACGAAAAGGTGTCGTTCGGTGTTTTCGTGAAATAAAACTTATTGCGCGGTTTAGTGCAACACCCACAACACGCATACACACACACACACACACTTATACACTCGCACATACGCATACAAACTGTATATATATATATTATATTTAAGACGAAGCAGAAATATTGTTTGTCACTGCGACACTGCGCCGCGGCCGAACACTATATTTGACTCAAAATCGATCGGTACAAACCGAACTTACACAAATATAATTAAAAAAAAAATTGTTTTAACAATCACTACTTTACGTATGAGGCTCAAATTTCGTAAGAAAAATCGTAGAAAATAAACTTTGGGTTTGGATTTAACTTATAACTTATGACTGGTTTCTATAGCCATACAATAAACTATGTATGATGTACAACAAATTATATGGCATTCCAAATTAGTTTGTACAACAATATATCGTAAATTATATACCGGGTGTCCCCACCGGTGTTAACACAGAGCGATATTTTTGATGTTAAAATAGATAATCAAATTCTGTTTTATATATGACCGTCCCCGGGCAAAGGCAATTTTGTAGACAGTAGTTTGGTAAATATAAGTGTAAAGAAGTTCAAAAATTAACTTTTTATTTTATAATTTCTATAAATTTCGAAGATAAAAAATGTATAGGGCTTATTTTTCTGAATATTTTGACGGTTCAACTTTTAATTTTCATTAACATTATCAACAAACCTAATCGGAAAAATGACGATGTGATAATATTTTACATTATTTCTTTGTAAACTAGAAAAATTATTAAAACAAAGCAAGTTATTAGGAAAATTGAAAGTTGAACTGTCGAAATTTTAAGAAAAAGAAACGCTTTAAAATTACTTTATTTGAATATCTCAAAAATTATAAAATAAATAGTTAATTTGTTAGCTTCTTGAATAATACACTTATATTTACCTAGCTATTGTCAACAGAATGACGATTGCCCTGGGATTCTTGTGCGAAAAAATAAACAAAATTTGATTATCTCTATTAACACGGAAAATTCCCGGTGAGACACTCTGTATAATGTGTTTGCGATATCCGCGGTTTACATTATAATACATTGTAGGTACATCATAATCATCACAAAATAATTACAAATATTCACGATTACTCCTATGTATCGTATACATAATATTATATAAGTTGCCGTACGTTTCCGTAAATTTTCGAAATATTAATTGCTCGTGTTCATTTCTATGTAGGCTTTTTCGTCGCGCTCATCGTTTCTTTGTCGCCACCGTACGCAATGCCATCGATTACGTCTTGTTCGTTGCAGGTATTATATTATATGCTGTATTTTGAACGCCGACGCGAAGGGGCTTATTTTTAAAAAACAATTTTTATTCGAGATATCGCTTCAGGGTCAAACATGTCTCGTGTATCGCGGCCGACCCGCCGATCGCTGGACATCTCTTTGTTGCTCCGAATAAAAACGTTCATATAATATTTTATGTATAACGTACACGTATATAATACGAAAAAGATATATACATGTAAAAACAAGTAATAACAACCTATACTATAGCGTGGTGCAGCGGCGGGGATCACTCGTCAAAATCGCATTTAATTTATTCCGCCCACCCTATAGCCGTGCTGCAGCCACCGCCGTCGCAGCCGCCGCCGCTGCCGAAGGCGACATAATTTTTACATAAAAACAAAATTTTCCAAATTATTACGTCAACGTGAGCACACGTGTACAAAAATATGTACAAGATAATAATAAGAAAAAAAAAAAAAATGTTTTTTCTATTTCCAATTCACCTACGACGGTGTACGCATGATTATACATAATTGTCTACAGCAAGTGTATGCGTACGAATAATAATAATATTAAGAATATTACAATAGCAATAACAGTCAAAATATGAATAATAATAAAAAAAATAATAGCAATAACAATAATAACATATTTTAATGAATAATAAGGTATCCACACAATATTCGTAAATAATAAATCACTAAACGTTCAATACGGCAATATAAGCACTACAGATAGTTGTGTGTACGAAACAGGGCGTATATAATGTATACAAAATATGTATCATATTTATTTATAATGTCCAAATTAAATGGGAGTTGTACTACGTCCAAGCTACGTTTTACATTTTTAACATTTGTTAAATCTGTTTTAACATTTCAGATCGATCATCAAAAAGCATACAACGTTATACTATAAGCACGAAGAATATAATATAATATATGTAAAAACAAAATATATCCGTCCATTTGATTTAGTGTAGTATAGCTGCAGTAATAACTATACACATACGATATAACCGTGCAGGCATAATAAAAGGCGAAATTAAAATAATAAGTAATAACTATTCAAACATGAAACTTGTATGTCCTAATCACCGATAACAATCTAAAACATGTTGCCGCGTACAGCGTATATAATATGTATATCGTCGTCGTTGTCGTGTATAATATAAAAATAATAGTAATAATAATAATAATAATTTATATATGTATATATGTGTATAAAGTATATTCTATAGTTCTACACTGACCGTGTGTAGCAACGTTTCTCTCGGTATAAAGTTCAAACGATTATTAAATTTAATTATACGTCTGCAGCAATAATAATACGGAAAATTATCGCTGTGCACACCGGTACACAGAGTGCATGAAGAAAGTCGAGTAGGTACTATATAATATACATAATATGTATGAGATTCGTTCATGATATAATCATCGGATTGTTTATTATGCGTATGGGTACCTACTCGTATATCATTTGAACCATTATTCAATAATCTTATTTTTTTAAATCTTTATCCATCCTCTTTGCCTCGATTCGTGCGCGCCTAACCACCGGGGTTGAAGTCGCCGGCGAATTTACATGTGATGCATTCAATTAAAAAACACGATATTAACGCTAGTTGCTGGTACATAATAATGTGATTTTGCGTCCAGTGCTGGATTTAGCGGGGGTGCACCGGACCCGGGAGGCTGAGGTCTTTTTTTAGCTGCCTCAGATGCGGGTCCTAGATTTTCATAAAATAATACATCGTACAACATTATACCACTCGTATCGTGCGTTTATTGCGTGTCCTAATCTTCCATAATACTATCCAAGTGCGCAAGATGGTAGCCGGATAATTGTTGGGAGAGCGGAGGGGAGGACTAACAAATTTTCCTACTTTCCCCCACACAAATAATTTCCAAAAAAATATGTTGACTATCTGTTAAAAACGTACCTTAATTTTATGTGCGTGTGTGTGTGTGTGTGTGTGTGATCGATTATGAAAAACGAAAACAAAGTATTATCAAAATATACTGTTATACTTTATTCTACTTCTTTTTTAATTGTTTATCGTACAATATGCATAGCAAGTATTCATACGTAGGTACCTACCAATATATACATAACGATCTGTATATATCAGGGATGAGCAACTGGCGGCCCGCGCTACATTATGTGAGTTACAAACAGATCCATTTTTATCTGCAAAAGAGATTGATGTGTCATTTTGGAAAACATAACCAGTTGAAAAATATCCAATTCTAAGAGAATTCGCATTAAAAATGTTATCTATGTTTGGAACCACATACATATGCGAATGTACATTTTCGAACTTGAAACATATTAAATTGAAGGAAATAAATCGTTTAACAAATGAAACCTTGGGACATTTACTAAGAGTTTCAACTACAGACATAGAAGTGGATTTTACTAAATTGTCTATTGAAAAACCTCATCCTCAAGTATCGCATTAAATAATAATTGTAAATATAAATAAATAAATATAGAAAATAAATGTTAGTAAATTTGAAGGACCTTTTTTTTTTTTGCTTTCTCCTATGCACTGCTGCCCGCTAGATTTTAAAGTACTTAAAAGTGGCCCGCTAGTTACTTTGAGTTGCCCATCCCTTTTATATATTATAAATTTCAGAATAGTTTTCGGGAGAGATAGTCATAAAACCCCCTGCTATTAAGTTTCGCGGTCGAATCCGTTTCTCCGATGAGGGATGACGTGTCCTAAAAACATAAAAAAAAATAACAATATCGCACGCGGTGCATATCACAGGACTATGTCACTATACAACGCGTACATGTCACTGTACACACATCGTATAATATATATTAGGTACTCGAAAGACGGGCCTCGTGCCGTCGTGTTATTCTTCCGTTTGCGCACACCTACGTATCAAAAGTGCCCGGCGCATTGTACAAATCATAATACGTTGCGCGTATACAATACGCGCTTGTCCGTCTGCAAGATGACGCGTGTCCTCGCACGGTCCACTTAACTCGGCCCGCGAAATAGGGGTAGGACGACCTCAACGTAAACACGAGCGACGCGCGCGACCACTCGACCGACCGGCGTCGGCGGGGGTGTTGACAAAACCGTTTTCAGCGGGCGAAAGGGACCCGTTCCGTCCTCGTCCGTCCCGCAGCGGTTTTCCGCGTCGGTGACCGCCGTTCGTTTTCGCCGTGCACGTGGTAATCAACCCGCCCAAGTCCGTCGCCGCGGGCCGTCCGATTCGACTCTAATTTACCGAAAAACCCTTTTTTTCTCCGCACCCGACACCAACGACGCGCGGCGTGGGGGGGGGGTCCGATCCTGCAATACGTTTTCGCTCGCGCCCCCTACGACGACGGTGGCCACGCGGGTACACTCGGCTCGTTATCACGATTCCCATTTAATAGGTCTTTTCGCGGTGCTAGAGCAGATAGTCGTTTTCTGGTTTCCATTCGGTCTTTTCGTTTTTCGTTTTTTTTTCGAAACGAGCACGTTTTGTTTTTTCTATTCTTTTATCTCACCCCGTCTCGCTGCGCGCTATACATAATGCTATACGTCACGCACGTACGACGACGACGACGAAAAGTCGATTTCGGTCCGCGTGCGCGCACAACATACACAGCCGTTTGATCGGTCCCGCGAGAGTATATTATAGTTGTAAGCACGCGCCCGCACTGCTGTTCCACATAGGATTATTATTTATTATAATGAGCGCGTGTGGTCCGACGATATTCGGTCGGTTGGAGGCGCGCGCGCGCGCGAGCCATAACTATACGCGATTTAAATGTACACATATTATTCACATTATTATAATACACGGACTCGACGCGTTTCGTGAATTTTTTCGCCGTTCGTTATAAATGTTGCGATACGAAAACCTCGGTCGTAACACGGCCGGCACACGCTCGTGGACCGTCGGCTCGTGGAATGCGCGCAAGGGAAATTATCGTGGAAAATATTATAATAATAATACACGATGGCTATACGCCGAGTTGTGCACGTCACGCGGCGGCGGCGGCGGCGGCGGCGGTGGTGTGACCACGCGGCGGCTCGTATGTGTATAATTATCGCGTTATACACGCGCGATCTAGATGTTTCTGTTAGTGCGGATGCGATGTTTTCCCCTCCCGGATTCCACGAGAAAACGGTCGGCCCGATGTTACGCTGCACGTCTCGGGATCGAGTTTTTGGTGAAATCGTTTGCGTGCAGCGGCCACGACGATCGTTTACGGAATGTTTCGAAAAAAAATGATTGATGGAAAACGTCGACGAAAACGGACGGCCGGCGTGCTGCAACAACTCGTAACACGAAAACGAGATCGTCTCAACGCTGTAATGCGCTCACTCGCCTATACGCGATCGCGTTCCGAGTGGATTTCGCTCCACTTAATACGTTTGTACACTGTACACACGCATGCGAACCCGTTGCGAATGTTCAATGTGAAACGTATCGAACTCGACAGGCGCACGCGTTCGAAACGGTTTACTTGGGTACGTTTTTAAGAAAATTTAAGAAAAAAATATCTTACAACGATCGCAACTGCGCGCGCAATACAATACATCGGAAATCTTTTGTTTTATTGATCATCAACTTCCGTAACTATTGCCAATATCCACTGGATAGGGTAGTGATTGTGGTTTTTTTATTTTTTGAAAAACTTTTATTTTTGCTTATTACGGCTTCGTAGCGAAGAGCCCGGGTGGTCACCCATCCGGGAGCTAGCGACGCCGGACGGTGCTTAACCGCAGCACTGATCAGTGGCTGCGGCTAACCACTGTGTCACACCATGCCCCCAGAATATATTTTAAAATACGTTCAAATTCTGTCTCGCCGTAGAAATCATAATAGTCGTCCGCCGTCGAGTAACCACCACGGTTATGCATTGGCATGTAGATATATTGTTACGTCCTACGCACAACACAAACGAGTGAAATGCACGTTATAGAGATCTATAACAACGATTTGATTATCCTAGTAAATTCATAAGATCATAGTCGAAATCATATAGCGTCGATTCTTATAAAAAAAAAATATACACTCAACATATTTATACCATAATATATACGGTTTTAACCGTGGTCTTACTATGAATTTACCATGACAACCAAATACTTGGTCAAGGAAACGGTGCAAATTTTACTCTTTTGTATTTTTCACTCGCGACGAGTGTGACATCCGGCGTCACGTTTCGGACGAAATATTAACGTGTCCCCCAGCGATAGAACTTATCCATGTTAATATGAACGTCTTACACTCGCGCGTGATTAACATTGCTCACGTACTCGGGCACAGAAGAAAATAATACTCACGCACGCGCACAAGACACATGTCGTTTATCAAAAAATTAAAAGAGAGCAACGGGAAAAAACAAATGTACCTGCGCAGCGTGGTGTTCGTGTGGACTGCGTACGCGTACTCTGAAATGCACTATAGCATCATATACGGCAGCCTATTGGTTCGGGAGAGGGGCGCACAGGGGGAGGGACTCGAATCTCGAAACGTACGCGCGCGTTTACATACTATTGTAATACCAACACAACACTATACGCACCCCCGGGCACGTTTTATACATATCTCGTTCATTAGTAAACGATTTTTACGGTCCGGCCGTACACGTATAGTACGAGTATATACAGTACACACATACGCGCATTATAAGTTATACACGTACACGCGCATACGTAGTAGTGTGCATGATATTATACGCTCGTCTACACGTGTACAGATGTTATTCCGACGACTCGCGGTCATTAACTGTCGCTTGTTTATACACATATACGCACATCATATTATTACACGTATTGTATTACTATATATTCTGCTCGTTATTGCTGTAAGTTTTTTTGCCCCTCCGCGTCGTTCGCCCATCTTCTCCCTCGCTCGTCGCCGTCGTCGTCTCCGCGTCTTCGGATTCTTCTCGCGTATATCATCATAATACACGGAATATACACACCGCCATATACCGTACACGCGCGGTGCGTACCTACTTCGTGTACGTATAATATTACGCGTGTAATTAATGGGAATCGGTTTTCGGACAGTTCATTTTCCCGTCCCCCGGGGTCGCGTCTTGTACGTTACGAAGACCATGCGCCCCGGCTGATTTAGGTGATTCGATTAGTTGTTCCATACGCGTGGATCGTATACGTTATCGGATAAACGCATTATTATAACTATTATTATCATTATTATTAGTATTATTATTCTTCTTCTTCAGCTTTACTGTCCTTGAAGGACTTTCGCTGCCTCTACTACTTTTTTCCAACTATCTCTGTCCATACTATCTTCTAAAGTTAAACCCTGGGCGCACTTGTTTAAATCTCCTTTAACCCTGTCTATCCAGCGCTGTCTAGGGCGACCCCCCCAGGTCTTTTTCCATTGATTTTTCCTTCCAGAGCTTTCTTTAGAATACCATTTGACCTCCATACATGGCCTGCTCACTCAATTCGTTTACTCATAAGGTACGCATTGATACCGGGTTTTTGATAAATTTGTTGTACTTCTACATTAGTTCTTCTTCTGTACACTTCATTTTCTAGTATAGGTCCAGAAATCCTTTTAAGAATTCTTCTTTCGAAGCAATCCATATTTTCCTCATCTCCTTTAGTAGTCGATTATTATTGTTATTATTATTATTAGTATTATTATTATTACAAACAGACTATGCGTACTGCTCGCACGTTGATATGTACATTTTGTACTGCACGTGTTATCCTATATTCACGCTCGTTATCCTACACATGGAACGGATTTATCTCATTTATCGTTTTCGTACATTCTCCATACGCGTAAATAATAGTAACTCAATGTGCATCCCAATTATATTTACTCTTTTTTCGACAAATTTCACAGAAAAATACCTCTAACAATCCGAGACGTCAAATCGGATGCCCAACTCGTCATCGTCATCGCCGAGTATCCACGTTACACAGTACCCACGGATACATTATCGGCACTTGGATGTATACGTGTATTACACACAACGCAAACGAGCGAAACACATCGTATCCCTAACAACGATTTGGTCGTAAGATCCTTTACCGGGGTTATAGTGTAATAGTAATTTAAATGTGTTAGCACTGCTTAAGTACTTATGAGGGTATACGTTTTAATAATCATGCGTCATGCGTATATTACAAAGACTTATTACTTATTATAATCGTTCAAACCATTTCCACAGAAAACCGGCGATATGAACAAACAAACGGTATCTTTTGCACATAGTTTTGCTCGGAGAAACATTATTTTGCAAGTGTATATATTATAATATATGCGTATAATATAATAATAATAATAATGAAACAGCAGTAGATAATATTGTTATAATATTTTGTATGCGAAATAAGACAATAATCTTATAGATGTTTCAGTCATAACATTATTTCGCTTCCTATGTAACTGAATATTTTATGAAAAGTTGTTTTGTATAATATCGTGTCTTGTTGTTCGCACTGTATACATAGTAATAATAATAATAATATACCGTACACACGTATTATGATTATTATTATTGTTCTCTCGTAGCGCGTAACGGTGGCATAGTTTAAGACACGTTTGTATTGTTTTCGGTATAACCTTTGGACTTTCTCGCAAGTTTCGTATTCGTTTAGGTAATAAACACGTTTGTGTGAATTTCAAATAACAAACAACTGCGCACATATAACTTGCAGTATAACTTGCTATATATACGCATAAACGAAATTACCAACACTAAATCGATACACGCACGCTGTACAGTGTATAAGATCAACACGTCCTGCAGCTACAATTTCCTCTTAAACGTCTTATTTGACTTCAAAGTTTATTTTCGGCATAATTTTAGATGTTGTTAAGACGAATTTGTCGACGTTTTACGCGTTTATGTATCCAAAACGCATGCCGAAACGAAATGGGAAAAAACCGCGAATGCTTATCGATGTTTCGGTTATGCAACCGCGACATGAGTATATGGGTACCGGTACAGTGTACCCGGTACACACTACACGCCAATACAACCCCGTTGTTACTGTCGACTTGTTCGATTCACTATGTCTTTGCGTTGACGTTTGTACGCGCGTTAATACGGTCTCAAGTACAGAATACGAAAATAGAGAGAGCCCATTATAATATTATACTGCCCTCCTGACAGTTTTTCTCCTGACAGATTTGAAACATGAGTTTCTGTTCAATATATATATATGTTCTTAATTTTAATGCTATTTTTATGATTCCTTGGCAAACATACCGTTGTATGCAATTATAGATTTTATAATAAACGTGATTACACGTATACGTTGTTTTAAAAGTATATACGAGTATATTATATGAGCTACAGACAATTTTGCTTAGTATCGGCTCGCAATACTAATGCACGGTATTTTCGTTTGGTATTAATAATTATAATTGATTGTACAACTGTAATTTTTGTTTTTTTCGTATCGATACGGTTAGACAACTACGACGTCGATGCGCGTCCTAAGCGAAAAGTACGTAATTGTGAGTTTTGAGGTTTTTTCGGTATCACGATAACTTGTTGATATTGATTATCGTACGCCGGGATAGTGAGTTCACGAAAAGGAAATTATTCAACTGTTGGATATTATTATGGACACTGTAATCTGACTTTTGAACTTTTTAGACACGAGAGAGTTATGGTGAGACGGCGTTCAGTCATCACGCACAAACGTCAACAATTTCGTATAATACTACACATTTTACACGATGGAAAAGGAAGAAATTAAAATTATACTTTTGGAACGTGGCGAATGCTATTATATTTCAATAAGTGTAGATTAATTATTATTGACTAGAAAAATACAAATTATAAACATGGCGTATCGTTGCTCGTAAATTCGTTCTCATTCGTATTGGTTTCGTGGGTCGGCGCGGTAAGTTCTTTGTGCATTTCAAGTATTCTCACTTGCCTGTAACAGTAATATTATAAAGTACGAATATGGATTAAGGACGTACTTTCTGGCAATAAAATGATATCTTATCGTAGTAATTCTGTTTATTCTGCTCACCCAAATATATATCAATTTATACACGTTTTAAAAAATATTCAAATATATGTTTAATGTTTATATTAAAATGAGAAGTCCAGAAGGAAAAAGAAGAAACTGTATAATATCTAAGGAAGATTTCGTAAAAGAAAAAATGACAGAAAAAATATTAAAAAAAATTAATTGCTACGAATTCGTAAAATCTATGTCTTATAAATTTCAACCCTTAAATTAAAATATTATTAATCATTAAAAATCAGATGAATGACGAACGATTGTAAATCAGGAAAAAGTTAGAAAAAAAAACATTTTTATGGGACCCAACTCGTAAAGTAGACTGGTTTACACGGGACCCAATTGGTGAACAATCTGAATCATGGGACCCAACTAGTATGCGCCGAAATATATAATAGGATGTTGTTACCGGGGGTAATTATATCCTAGGATATTTTGATATCACCTGGGGGGTAAATATAACCTAGGATATTTTTACCGCCGGTCAAAACAAACTAGGATATATTTACCCCCCGGTAAAAATTTGGTCTCTGGGGGGGGGTAAAAATATCCTGACGTATATTCTTACCCACCGGGTGAATATATCCTAGTTTATTTTTACCGAGGGGTAAAAAATTGTTGAGGGTAATAGAATCCTAAGACACCGGCCCTTTCGTCAATAATTTTCGATCCATTTTGATGCGCGCGTGCGGTCACGGCGGGTTGGTAATCGCGACGTTTTTCCGAAAAATATCCGGTTGCGCATTTCGCGTGTACATTTTGTCGTACCTTTTCGCGGGCGCACGACTTTCACTCTTTTTTTTTTTTTTTTTTAACTCTCCGATCCTTGTGGCCGATAATGTTACCGCGCGCGTCGAGTGGATATTGCCGGTCGCGTGTCACGCGTTACCGGGCGCGTGCCGCCTCTACACATCACGTATACAGTGCGTAACGCAGGAGGTTGCGCAGTGCACACACGGGGTATACAATATAATACAAAATATCACGGGTACATGTACATATATAGAGTACTGGTCTTTTGTCACGATGTTATACTGTTATAATTATTGTGTTTTATTTTTTTTCTTTCGTTTTTCCACCCTCTACCCCACCACGAGAGAGAGGACACTGCAGGCGCGTGCAAAGAGACTTTCGAGAGAATGGAAAAAAAAAAACGCAACACCGTAAACCCTATTTATACACATTAAAAGTGCTATACGCCGATGGGCGGATGTAGGTACATTAAATGAGGAACGCGGGAGGAGGGGGAATACGGACGTCCTCTTCGACGTACGCCCACTCGTCGTATACTATACGTGTGTGTATTAATTAACGGCGCGTGAGCTCGTTAACGTTTCGCTTTTCAATTATTATATTACACGTTATTTTCGGGTTTTTTTTTTTTCAAGACGCGCCGTGTGTTTGGATAGGGTGTGCAGGTCTCACGCGTTGTCCGACCGCGCGCGTACTGTACGTGCACGCTGTATACGTACACATTATGCGTATATACTCGTATATTTATGTACGTGTACGGGCCGGGTACACCCATGGAATTAGTCGTTCCACGCCCCGCGTGTGTCGCGACGATCAAATTCTCACCTCCACGATGTGAATAATAACTCTGATTTACGCGCGCGGTGTTAACAAGCGCACCTAAAATATATTACACATTAAACCGCGGCTATTTTATTAATATCATCGATTTGCGGCTTTATAGAACCTAAACGTTTCGGAGAACTAGTCAGGAGGTTATAGTCCTTATAATCCATCGTATACTAAGTTTTTTTTTTTTTTTACATCTTTCAACCTCATGCGCTGTCGTGATGGTCGTCCCTGATACTTCGACCGTTTTAAATCATTACACTGCCTACGATATTATACTAATTGTATTTTATACGCTCGAATGGTATAATACCGTTACCAAAACGTGAAATCACCATGAAATCACCCATGATGTGCCTTTATCAAGTCAGTGTTACGAACGATGTATTGTATGTACATTGCACATAATGTATACATCTTGTCTCTATAGTACTTTGTTTGGATTCATTGACGTCCATAAGTGAAGAGACACACAAATAGTGGACAAACTGGAACCAAGTTTCCAAGCACGTATTTAAAGATTTCTAAGTAGATAAATCATAGGTACAAGACATGTAAATGTTATTGAAGTTTGGTGGATCCATACCGAGAAGGTGGATCCATATATTATGTATTTATTTAATTTTAATAAGCGTATACTTACTCTAGTTTCAAAGTAAAATTATAAATTACGTTTATTCAAAATTTAAGGCTTTTAACTTAAGAAGAATTTACACCGTGGCTTAATGTTTTCACATATCATGATTATTTAAATTATTTTAAAAAGTGTCCGCCAAGACTCAAGAAAAACTATTCTTAGTGGGTCTTATATTTTCCGGAGGGTTGGGACATATTATCTCCCTCTCGCCAATAGGTGCCCATGTGTAGAGTCTGTATAGTAATTAATAATTATACTATTTGTAAAAATTACATGGCAACATACTTTCTATTGTACATATTGTAAATAGTGATCAGACTAGTATTTGTATATTTGCCGGTTTCTGCCTGCAATAGTCTATACAAATAATTATACAGTTATATATATATATATATATATATAATATAATACACAGGTTTATTATTTCAATATGTTCGATTGGTCTCAATAATACTAAGATCATTAGTATACATGATAATTGCATGGTTGAATGTCCATGACAAAGTATAAAAGATAATTTCGAAAAAAAGGACAGCTAGTGCGCTCGTTTTCCTACATGGAACCTGCAGATACGCGTTACTATATTACAGTAATATAATAATAACGTAATATTACTACTGACATCCATAATCAGTTTTTATAATTTATATTAATCACCATTATAACGATTAGTGAAATTGGAGCGAGTTTCAGTGCCATAATTACCTATTTGCTCTAGAAATGGGAGGAGGTGAAGGATTATAATTTTTTAGTAAAATTCTGTAAGCCATTTATATTACCTCCAAAATAACCTTAAACTCAATACATATTATATATATATATTTATATAATGATACAAATAGCGAACCATATTATTGATTATTATTTTTTTTTTATTATTAAATTTTTTATTGAAAATTTGTAAATACAATCGTTTATTATATATGCGCATACCTATATACCTATATACTACTACAGTACTACACTTACATGTAAATTTGTGTAGTGGCATTTTTTATTTTCCGTAAAATTATAATTGTAATACGTAGTAAAAAAATATATAAAATATGTATGTAATATATTATATATTTTAATATGATACATACACGTGTAATATATATTCTATAAATAATATATTCATTAGACTATTTTTTTTTTCTACTAGGTAATCATTTGAACTGATTAAAAATTATTTTCACTTAAATGGGTATTCGAAATTAACATATTATCTGACCACTGCACGGTCCTGCAGTTGTCGATACAAAATAATGTGAACGCAGTATATGTAAACGATATATATTATTTTTAACATAATTATTCCAGCTAATAAAGTGCAATGAACCGATTTTGATTGAAAACTATAAATTATATTGCCGGTCAGTAAGGCAACATGTAAGCTATTACTCGGTTTTCACGAGACTTTTAAGCATTGGTCAGCATCGTTGCGAGAATATATGCAGTCGACGTATATAATTATAATAATGGGGATGTGTGACACGCGTTGTGGTACTGAAAAAGAGATAAAAAAAACTCAAAGCAATCAAGTGAATACAACGAGCCAGACGAGATGTTCGAATCCTGCAGATCGCGGGTACCTCAGGACCAGTGGGATCGTCGTTAGACCGTAAGTTCAGCGCGGCGATTGAGGGATCACGAGGGTGCAGGTGCGCATTATTTATCTTTTGATCTTCGTCCACTATAACACGTGAATTATGCGACGCCCGCCTGCCGTGTTGGCTCTGCGTATTTCGCACTGCTCAGTTGAACTATTGTTGTTTTCGCGCGAACATTTCGACCGATCGTCGCGCAATCGAAGCGGATATACACACGTTTGAAAAACTCGCGCGCGCTCAGGACGAATGAATACAATAAGCACATTACAATTACACATTGTCATGATGTCGCCCGTCGTAATGGCAATAAGCGTCACGTGCGGTTCACGTAGTCAAGAAATGATCTAGAGAGAAAACGAGAACGCACTCGGAGGGTGGGTGTCAAGTGGCCGGAGCGGACATACCGCCGGTGGCGGCATTCGTTAAAACGCGTTTAAACGCAGTTTAAAAATCGCTAACGACCTGGGCCAAGCTCGTGTACGCGACGTAATGTATGTACGCACCCGTGTACACGCGCGAACACCGCCCGGTCTCCAGATGACGGTGCCGCAGCGCGATGACGCCGGACAATGCGACGCCGAGGAGTGCACCGGAATAATTCATGGTATTATTATAATGCACCGCCCGCGCGGGTTCGCCCGTTGTTTGCACTGTTAACATTTTTAATTAAACCCCATTATGCGACGCTCGCAGTGTGTATCATAATATTATATACGTATCACAATAATATAGTTTCAGCGCTCGTCGAACGAACGTGCACCCGCGTTTACCGCGTTGCACAAGTCCCCCGAGCTCGTTACGCGCCGCCGTGCAGTTCGAGTGGCTGCCACTACTATTTCTCTATCTATCTCTCTCTCTCTCTCTCTCTCTCTCTCTCTTATACGTATATCCGTTTCCTAGCAGAACGAGGACCCCCATTTTTCCCCTTGTTTTCGCCCCTCCTTCGACCGACCCGACCGTGTACGGGTGACGCGCGGCCAGCACTTGAGCGCAAACACAATGTACACATTGTATACGATTGACAAAGCAAAGAATACACAAGTCCGCGAGACGAAAATCTGTGCTTGCGTATTACATTTTCCGACGGTACAACGAATATCCTTCGTTCGGACAGTCCTCGAGAAACGTGTCCACACTTCTGTTATTGTAATATTTATGTATATCCGGGCACATCTCCATCGCCGGCTGTAATTTTGAAGAAGACCATCTACATACACGTGTATGGTCTAAAGTATAAAACAATTATTTTTTTACATTATTTCGTTAAAAATGAAACAATATTATTATAATCGTGTCGTATTCAACTATATAATTAATATAATATAATGTGCTGATTTCAAAAATTACTTGGTCATAGTGATAGACCAATAGTGTTTATAGTAATATTATAAAAAAAAAACTAAAAGACATTTACGAGTTTCAACACTTTAGTAGAACATAATATATTTCCAAGGCAATTGAATTCGTTGTTTATAAAATCTTGTCATACATGCTATCCTTGGTTAATACGGCATACATCCGTCCGGTTTGAATAATTTTCAGTGGTGATTCAGCACACATTGTGTTTATTTCTAATGCGCATAAGCGTTTATTAATCTCATATACATAATTGGAATTTTCTCAACCGTCCAAACTGTACCAATCTATTTTAATTTCTTTTCCTGTTTTAATTTTATTCATCGAGTGTATAATATTGCAAAATATTATACACACATATTATACTTAAACGTGATTTTCATAAGTTATATATAGTCATGCGCTGTGTTTGAAAATATTTATTATATAAAATGGAAATTATACACTTTATTATAATTCGATTCTACATACGAGTACTCGTACCAATGCACTAGGAGATTGCAATTAGTAATTATTACCATTATATAGCGGTATAATAGCGGTCGACACACATTTTAAACGAACACCCTTTACATTAATTTGAAAATAATGTTAAACGTACAGCCTACGGCCTTGGGTAATTGATAATTTATTCAAACATTTAGTGTCAAATTGTATTTTATCGTCATTACATTGTGAATGTACCGGTATATTGTACAGTACATGCAAATGATCAAACATGTGTGTATAGTGTTTACTATAAGACACCATAATGTTATAATATTTATCAAGTATACATTTTACTGCAGTGTAAAATAAATAATCCTCATTCCCATCTAATTCACCTGAAAATAACTGAAAATAATAAAAAATAAAAATACCAGGGCCTGTTAATTGCATACTTAAGACAGCTCATTATTAATAATACATAAAGCGATAAATTGTAATCGTTATTGATAGGCACAACGAATTTACTTATATGTATGAAAATATTCTGAAAATGATCACAATTATTCCTTTTTTTATAAAAAAAATAAATATTCAACTGAATATTAAGCACTTGAAATATTATATTTTTTTGCGGTTTTCGATAACATTATGTTATTGTACAGTTTAAGTATTTTTTGAAAGAAAATTCGAAAAAATCATAGTGGTAAAAAAATGCGGTAAAAATGTTATTCTACTTTTATATATGTTGAACAAATTTCTTATTTCACACGGACATTAAAAATGAAAACAAAATTCAGTGAAAGCCAACATTATAACTTATAGGTATGTATTAAAAATTATCTTTGGAATGTTACCACGGCTCTCTATAATTCATGAATAACTTTTACAGTAGATTCTGCAGCGTTCACATAAATTATAAGCATATTAGAACACAGTGTAATTTTCCAAAATAATTTATCTTAAAATATTCTACCCGGTTTATGTATTCAAACCGTGAACACTTTTTTTCCAGAAAATATATTATGTTTTGTACGACGTAAACGTGCGACCTAACGTGCGTCGTGCACACGTGGCGAAGCACGAAGACGAACCAAATTATTCACCATACCTAAATACTCTAATATTTATTATACTTTATAGTTTTCACCTGTACTTTGGTTTGTTAACGTTCGCTAAATTTTTTTTTTTTGGTCGTAAAAATAAAATATCGCATCCGCGTATAATAATACGTAAACCTGTAACATATGTTTCCATGGACATGGCTTATCCATGCAGGGGACCGTGCCAAAATACTGTCCGAGACGTCAGGGCGGATGTCACACTCGTCACGCTGAGCATGAATAAAGCACACAGTTTCCCTGACAACGATGTGGTCGTCATGGTGAACTCATAGTGAAATTATAGTCGAAATCATACAGTAAATGTTGTGTAAATATTTTGATAAAAGCACAATCGGTCGATGACGCTACCGTAAGACAACCAAACGTTGTTAGGGAAACGATGCGTCTTACTCTCGTCTGTGTTGCGTGCGTGAGCCGATAATGTAACCGTGCGGGTACCCACTCGACTACGATAAGAAGTGTGACATAATATTGTTTTTCAATAACGCGGAATCACATGCGATGCGCTTGGTACAACGATTGAACGATCTGATTTGAAAATACAATAATGTGTAGTCAATTCTTACGCATAAATACGCCGGAATTCCGTTGCAATAAAACGGGATGTGATGAACTTTTGCGAAAAACCATATTACGTCAACAAGAAGGCAACGGACGCGGGGAAACGATTAAAACGTAGTTATTATACCGTTAAATCATATTGTTTTCCGACGTGAAAACCGATTGTTATCAATGTATGCGCTGTATACACGTGTGAAAGTTCGGGAAATAATATCAAGTGTAGAAAATGTATCGCGTAACGCAATCGGTATACGGATCGAAAATGAATCAGTCTCGAATTTATTCCGGTGCGTTCAATTGGACGCGCTCGGGGCTAAGACCGTGCTGACCGCGCCGCGCGATCGCCACACGTACCGTCGTACAGGACCTTGGCACGTTGTATGCTAAGCGAATCGTATCAATTTTCAAAAAGTTTACACGTCACCATTGCGTGGAGATTGTTTGGTCAACACACCGTGCGATACGTGTACGGCAGGCTATAATATTATATACACGATTTGGTGGCAATGATAGTCGGGTGGCGATGGTGGAAGGTCGCCCGCGCGCATATTATCTTCTTCTTGTCGTGTCCGACAGTAAAAAATGCCAATAACAATTATATAAAATAATTATAACAAATAAAATACAATAAATCAATTTGGTACATCTAGTAAATCACATTTTTGGTAACGTTCTATATGTTGTGTTGCGACCAGTAAGCGGCCAACTCTATTGCATTTGTGTTTGTCAGAATCAGATCTTCCTTGGTGCACTGTGCTGGAATCGTGGTACATGACAAAAGGTGTTCATCGGTCTGTCGTTCTCCACAGTCGCATGTGTCATCTTCTCCATTAAATTTCCATTTTACCATGTTAGCTTTCGTCCTCGCCACCCCGGCTTTCAATCTGTTAAGGGTTTTCCATGATGGCCATGGAAGGTGTCCGCCCATTGGAAGTTGTTGTGTAATCTGAGTCAGTTCTTGCGCATATTATAATACGGCAAGACGGGGGAGGTAATACATATTATAATAAACGCACGTGCATAATATATATTTATGTACGCGTAATACAATGTATTCGAACCGCGGGGCGGTGGAGAAGGGGTGGTAGGTAAAGGCAAATTGTTTCATAAACAATATTCCGAGAGACCGCCGCCGTTTCGTACACGTATATAAGTATATGTATTTTTTTTTTCTCTTCAAATAATATATAATAACATAATGTATTCCTATGGGAAAACGGAATCGTGACATCCCCGAGCTACCGCCGATACACGCCGTTCGATGGCTACCGATTATGGAAATTCGAAAAAATTTAAACACAGGTTTTCGAGGGAAATAGGTACGCGCGCGTATATTCAGATATGAAATTTAAAATGTAAATCACGTGGGAACAATACGCAGTACAATCGTATAAATATACACGCCGCATACACGTATACGTATTTATATTTAAATAAGTGGTGAGTAAAAAATAAAAAAAAAAAATAAAACGTACACACATATTTGTCTCGGGGCACATGCCGGCGTCAATCACACACACACACACACACGTACGTACGTATAAACGCACGCCGAACGCGGCTACTGTTTAGCCCTATTATTATTGGCCAAACACGGAAATTATAGCAATCAGTAGCCTCGTAGCTACTGTTCGCTTGGACATCTCTGACCCGCGTGCGTATTTATATGTGTGTGTGTTATAATATTATTATGTATATAGACTACCGTGGTCGGTCCGTCTCGTGGTGCTTATACGCTCGCGCGCGCGCGCGCGCGCACACACACACGTAAGACAACGGCAAATTACTACTGTTTAAAATAATAATAATAATAATATATTTATATATGTATGATAGTAAATTCGGTAGTCAAGAGAACCGAAATGAAATGTGTACAATTAACGGTGTGGCGCTGCCGGAGAACTGTATACGCGATGATCGTGCCGGCCACCCCGAGGGTTTCGCCGCACGCTGACACCCGTAATCATGATATCGTATACGTATTATAATATTGATACACATAATATAAATATTATAAACATATACGCATGCACGTACGAGGGTGAGTGCTCGGACGAATGCCTCGCGCACCATGCACATATAATATTATTATTAAACAATTGTGTACAAATACATTATTACGAACGCGTATTGATTCCGTTCGACATTCCACGTTCATACGGTCTTGCCGTAAAGTCTATAATATACATAATTATACGTATTATTAACACAATGCTATATACATGCACAGCCGTTTCCGATGAGTTTGTGCGTGTCCGTGCGTTGTTGCGGTCCATATAAACTATTGTGATAGTATGATCACCGTGTACTGTATGCGCGCGCAGGGATGTTAAGCTCTTACATTTCACCCCCGCTGCGCTATGGTGTTATATCCTGCACGGTTCTACGAGCCGCGTGGAACAGTGACCGCGACGACGATGACGTTGGCTTCCCGGGAAACTATATCGTCAGCTATCACTCCATCCTCCAACATTCCACCGGAGTTCGTTGCGATGTGGTTTATAACATTTCGAGTCTTAAACCTTAAATTTGACCAGATCAGCTGCTGCTGCTATAAATCCCAAACATCTAAGTGTCATAAAATCGCGTTTTTCGCTTGTTTCCACATCTATGTAGATCGCCATAACTGCCATAATTTTACAATCGATTATTTTCCACTCTACTATTCTTTTCTGATTATTCAATATTTTTACCTTAACACTATATTCACTCAATTGCATAGTTCTATGTTTTTAATGCTTATGTTTGATGTTTGGTGCATTATTTTTGCACCATAGAGTTAAAAACGAATGTGCAAAGTCCCAAAGGTTATATATAACTTTCCTAATTTTATATAATTCATTATAAAACCTGTAGCGGGGATCGGATATTGGGTTTCTCACTGGGTAAACGTTGTTAATAAAAGTATAAACAGTCGTAGGTACATTTATTTTAATATTAAAAACGCAAGTTAGGTATATGCTCAATATCATGTAGCATAATAATAAGCTTTTAAAATAAAAGGTCTATAAAAGCTTGATCGTAATCACCATTTCGTTGCATTTGTCTTATGAAAAATTATGCTGACACCTTTAAAAATTAAAATAGACCAAATATAAGTCACGAGCCGAGCGATTAACGTATAGGTAATATTATTCTGGTCTTACACGCAGACAAATAATGAAGAGGGACAACTAACTACATCAAAGTGGTTTCTTCCAAAAGGTCGTGAGAATCTAAAAAACGACGTGTCTATAGTGAATAATTTTGGCGGTCAAATTCTTCTCCGTGTTCCGCCTTCTATCGACCTATATAGGTTATGTATACATAGTATTATCATTTTTTATATTAAATATGTTGCAGATTTTCATTATACTTGTACACCCATTGTAAAAGGTGACTAAAGACTGCGAGTCTACCTTCATCAAGCCAATCACAGTTTACCACATAGATGATAGATGCATGTACATCGATCTCTTACTTATTTCGTACTCATACAGTATACATTGCAAATTTCCAAATAAACCCTCTCTAATATATAAAAAAGAAAAAAATATTTTCATTGGATGCTTGAAACCAGTGACGGAGATATGACAAATACTCGTATAGTAAGACATATATCATCCGATCTTATTTTTCAGATTCCGCGACGATTTCGTGGTGTACGTATAATAATCATTGTATAACCGTTTATCGTTCATATATTATGGGTATACGCTTATTATAAAATGTTATTAAAATTTATCCGTTTCCAAATTGTTTGTATATGTTCATTATCGAACGTAATCTTTGTGTAATACGCGTCACACGCGCAGTTGTCAGCCGAGTAATAAAATTTCGTTTTACGGCTCCTGAGGGGTCAGACGTACTCCTGATAATGCTGCTTCAGTTACGTACAAATATGTTCTACGTTATAAGGACCCCGCGGTTCTTTCATTGATCGCGAGGGTTTTATTTTTCGAATTATGTTTTCGCCACCGAACTCGATGTGACTCTATTTGTATTTTTATCGCATCACAACACTACGAGTACAACGGGGATAATTAGTATTCCGTCTTTCTTTGTGCTCACATAAATATACCTTATATTTTTGAATAACCACATTAATCGTAGAAAAATGATTACCAATCGTTCAAATATTGTGCGCGTTAAAATGAACGAGACGAAATAAGGACAATCGAATGTATATCATATTGTAAGCCTACTACTTATAAAATAATATTATTTCTTTATTTTTCAATCACTATATGTTATACAGATTAAATTCGGTGCTGATTAATTCAAATACATTTACTCTGTATTTAGGTTTCACCAAACAAACGTTTTATATGTACGACACGGAATAATTCATTAACCATCATGCCCACCCCGTAAAAATGCTTAAATATAGATTTTTTTTATGATCAAGTTACCGAACTGTGTTTTCTATAACTCTTTTTTTCATGCCATATCATACCACATTTTTTATACCCATTTAAGGGTGTCCTGTTGCTGAATATAACTTTTTTTCTTCAAATGGGAGCGCAATATCTTAAGCAAAATATTATTCAGTTAATTTTTCTGGGATTTTTTATGTAGCCGGTAAAGTAGTCAAAATACAGACCAGTATACTTTCGAAATTATCTAAATTAAAAATAGCATATGTAAAGTGGGAAAAAAATGTTATATTATAAAAATGTTTTTATCACCTTTAGGACAGCCGTACGGTGGCACGAAAAAAATAGCTTCTATGGTAACATTAACATTAAAAAAAATATATCAACACTTAAGCATTATTATTTATTTTTTAAATAATGAGCCGACGTTTAGACTGATATATTTTTGACAATGTTATTAGTTACTGTAGTAGGTAATACTTATATTATTATTATTATTACTATTATAATGGGAATTAAAAACTATTATATATCGAGGGTGTTTTGTATTCAGAGTTCGATTGTCGTGCCAGCGATTTACAAACAATTATCCGGATTAGAGCTAATGGACTGTAAAATACATATACACCATTCGTATTATTGAAGGATTACAGAGAGGGTGGTTTTTTCACACTATAATATTTTAAACACGAACAAACCGTCTCATCGAACAACTCTCTTTACATTGTGTCATTTAAGTAATTAAAATAGCCATCGGGCTAATACGTATCATGTATGATATAGTGATATAATGCCAGCACGATAATATCTGCAGTTAAACTTCATTTAATGAAGCATTGGTACGCTGCATTTTTTCGTATACTATATTTTAGTCGAATATTCATTTGATATTTACTGAGCCGTTGCTATATTTATAACGTAGTAAAACTTCTGCGTGCAGCATGACAACCACCCTCGATAGCGAACACTAATTAAATCCCTTGTGATAAATTTCCACGTGTAAAACGCGAGTAAAATATAGTCATGTGTGACACAGCGTAACGATCACTGCAGATATGCGATAGTTATAATGTTACAAATAATTATACATTTTGAAGTAAACATTTTGAGGATAAAAATATTAGCGCTCGTTTTTGCTCTTGCGGTAATAATAGAAATAAATGGTATTTTATTATGAATAAATAAATGCTCACTACAACATTAAAACAAACACAATTATTTTTTGACGTGGTTATAGATTATATAAAATTACTGTTCGAAAATATTATGAATATATGCTAATTTTACTTACATTATCAGTGTTTAATTCCATTAACAATTTTACGTTTTGTCTATTCAGGACATAGGTGCAATTGTACTTACATGGCTGTGTAGAATTTTAAAGGTGATTCCTTCGTACGAATAATAAAGTCGTAACGGAAATATTATTAACTGTACATTATACATGAATACGACGAACGACACGAAAGTATTTTTTTTTTCAAATTTGAACTCTAATAATATATTATGTGATGAGAAAAATCGACAACGTCATCATCATGCGCTTGAAATGTTGATATTGATTTTTTTTTCTTTTACGCCAATAATAATAAAGGGTGACCGTCATCTGGGACGTTAATGATCTGATGGTGACAAAAATTTAATATTAAACCAACTTTGAAGAGGCGATAGGGGTGAGTTCAATCGGAGAGCAGACACTCGGAACGGAAAACCAAAGACGCCGCGAATAAAACGATTATGAGGCCATCAGCGGCACCGCGGCGCGGTCGTTGCCGGCGAGGGTGCGCCGGTCATGTGTGTTTTTTACTCTCGCCCGAAAGATTTGAATTACAAATCCAAAATTGATTTTTGCAAAACCAATCCGTCCATGAAATTTAAATTTTATCTCGACACACACACACACACACACACATATTTATATATGTATACAAAAAGGGTAGGTCTCGGCGACTTGGAGGGTTGTTAGATCAAGACCGTGTGTAAATGACATGTAAACAACCGCATACGTGTACCTACGAAATGAGCCAATTAACCATGGACGAACATCAAAAGATTCTGTGTCACGGGGTATTAATTGTCAAAAGGCTTGTAGCGAGAGGCAAAAAAAAAACATTTAAAAAAAAAGTATACCTAATGGGTTTTCAATTTCAAAATATTGTATCCGGCAACGTTGTGACGGGGCAGATGGCCTTTCGCGACGCGGCTGCGTATAATATTAGTGAGCAACATTTCGTACAGCGCACACAGCGGGCGGTGGCTGAACCCGTTTATATAACTCTATTATATTATTTTTAGTTTTTGATAAGCGCGTTATCGTGATAAGAACTACGGTGCATGTCGGGTTAATAATTTAAATACACAGCGCAGGCCCGTGCGCAAGGGGGGGGTTTTAGGGGTTCAAACCCCCCCATGGTCGAAAAAATCGTGTTTTTCACTATTGATCTACATATCACCTATATGTAATATTTTCTAATCTTATTTGCAATAAATAATAATGCATAGCATAATAGTACAATACTATAATAATTTAATATAGTGTTGTCTTCACGTTTGCTGTTTATCGACTTTCATCATAGTTGCCGTTATCGATAAAATATAATGACAATAAAATTTTTATTTTATAGTATTGTTAAAAAACATTTTTAATATAGATACTAACAAAATTAATAATAAATATAAATATGTTATAATACTATTTGCTAATTATTGATGTATCTGCGTTATACATTTTTTTTTTTCAAAACACCCCCCATTCTGAAATCCTGCGCACGGGCCTGACACAGCGTTATGGCGTAGTCGTTGCGTGTGTGTTCTGACGTGGTCCCAAATTTGCAATTTTCTCAACAACCTCGGAGTTTATCGAAAAATGTAGAGTACCTATATGTATGCAGTTATCGATTCACTGAGTATCGTTACGCGCATTGCCTCAACAAGTGTAAACGTAATTAAAACAAATCCTGGAAATATGCGGTAGGTTAACTGAACATTTTAAATAAACATAGCGTGAGACATGATGTTGAAACGTTTAAGTAAAAAGTATAATATTTTGACGGTCGCGACTGCGCACAAACGTTTTTGTGAGTTTTTGAAATAATGCTATTATCAAGTAATAATATGCGAATGGTTTGACGGTTCAGTGTTTTATTCCTTCTTTATAGGATCACCGATCAATCGACCTGAACGTTTTTCTGTAATTGGCCGGTTAGTGTTCTCGCAATGAAATTTATCTGTTGCCAAAATGGATTGCGATTGTTGTTATAATTGCGAAAAACATTTTTGAAAATGCAATATTAAAAAAAAACCCCGTACTTAATCAACGTATACATGATATATGAATCAGCATTCTTGTAATTGAAAATTATTTATTTGAGCGTTATTATAATTTGAACGTATAAGTTGTATATATAGCACCTACTGTAATATTGATTATTGATACGAGAAAATATTTTTCTATTTCAAATACAAGTTATATTAACGATAGTAAAATAAAATTGATTCGTAATCATGATTCTCGAATACGATTTTCATAATAATTTTACCACAACTACGCTCATACCGCATGTATAGGTCGCGCACGACCGTTTCCGTATTAAAATCAATAGTCCGAGTGTTCATTATATTCGTCAACGAAGATGCGATTTTCACAACGCATGTATGATATAGAAAAGATAAATTTTGTTGTATCGTTTTCAAAGCGTAATATTTCTCAAATATTTTTCTATATTTAAAACGTACTTAAAACAACATTTCCGTAACATTTGAAACTCGAACAGTTAGTTGATGGTATAAAATGATTCATAAAATATGTTAAATTTAAAAAAAATAATCAAGCCGGTGTAAATACTAATAAGATTACGAATTGAGGGATGAGTGTTTTGCGTTTGCGATGCCATTATACTTGAATTCTTCAATCGGACGTGTAAGATGAACAATTCCATTTGCAGCGAAAAAAAAAGATTCATTAAAAAGTTTGTAACATTATAAATTATTATTGCAGCGTAAGTGAAATTAAATATGGATTATATGATCAGCTCTTTTCGTCATCACACGTTATTGTTTATACGAAAATGTTTATGTAAATATCTTTAAGCTTGACATTTCATACATCTTACAGAACTATACAATTTTTTATCGACATTTTAATAAGCGACCTTCAGTTGCATCAGTTTTTAAGATTTTGGTGGTTTATATATTGCACGTTCGGTGATAATACGACGTCGTTGAACGGATCAACTGTATGTACTATGTACCGAATCCAAAATATTTCTGAACAGGCTTATGCGATAAACTGCAGTAATACTTTTAGTAATTTACTGTCGCTCTCGGTTTGTAATAATTTAAACCATTAAACTTTATGTCAAACTATAACAATATAAGTACCAGGGGGTTGATGTTGGCAGATCGTCTCGAAAAAAATGAAAGTGAAAAACGTTGTACGCGCCACGAGGTTAAAAGGTGCCTTTCGCGTCTTCGTTGTATTTTTACCAACCGATTATAGCGATCACGTTTTATACATTTTCAAATAAAATTCCGTCTGAATGTTTTTTCTTCTATTATGATTTACAAACACGTCGACTTCAGCCACATCGGAAGAGACCGTAAGTACCTCGCTCGTATACATTTTTTATTACCTATATATATGGCTAAATATATTATACATTTGAAGTGATTCGGTAATACACTTAATTCTTTGTCGTCATCGGTAACGGTACAATAATATTATACTTATAGTTGTATACCTTAGTCGAGGGCTGTTAGGTTTCAAGTTATGTATCTCTTAGGACAAAATAATATTGTGATTTTTATGAATACCTCACGCCCATCATTTAAAAAACGATAAACGTAATATTATTTATAACCTAAAACTCCCCGGTTAGGTTATCAACCATGCATTCGTGCGTAAGGCACGTAATGTATAATACATATATATATATATATGTACAGAAGAACTTGACCTGACTGACTGATTCGTCATCGCACAGCTCAAACCACTGGACGGATCGGACTGAGATTTGAAATACAGATAGCTACTCGTATTTTAAGCGACGTGGACGTCCGCTAAAAAAGAATTATCAGAAAATCGCATTTTTAAGAGTACAAACAGTCGTGGGCTTTGGGCTGGACGTATTCATTTTTAACTTTCGGTTACCTAGGAAACGTCTTATTTTGTTTAATATGTTTTGATGTTAATAATTATTAAATAAAATATTTCCTAGGTAACCAAGGCCTTTCTGAAAAACCACCATGATAACTAATCTGTATGCCAAATGTCAGCCTGATCCGTCCAGAGGTTTGAGCTATGCGATTACCGGTTGAGGTATAAGCCATAAAATACACAATAGTTAAATGATAATAATTATCATCAGGCCATATGACGATTGTGCGCTTTTTTCAACATAATTAGGGTTAAAATGTGTTAAAAATGAAGAATTATATTGTTTGGCCTGAGTGAATAATTTTGTCTAGATAAAAGTTTTGTGGACATTATTTTTACTAACTATTAGTATATAATTTTTCAAACCTTTGGAGTTAAAATTTAGCGCATCGATCCTAATTAAATTGTACTAAAATAATAAATAGAGTATGTAAAAAACTAAACACTAGGGCAAACGAAGTTGCACGGGATTGCTATGTTGTTAAAAAAAGTTTCTAAAAATTATGAAAATATTTAAAACAATACGCCGGGTAAATATTATTAGAATATTCGACGATTGTGCGCTTTTTTCAATCTAAAATTGTTTTTCACATCAAAATAGTAATTGCTCTAATCTAAAATCTCTCGGCGTATTACCTTGAATTTAAATATAGTGGTTTCTTTAATACTCAAGATGGTAATAAGAATGGATTCTGAAAAATGTTGGCCAAGACTGTTCCGTGCGAAGCCTGGTAACTCACATCTAAATATAATATATAGTATAAATAAATATATAGTATTATGGTTGGGTGTATGAAAAACCGTACCATTGTTATACGGTTTGGTATAAGCGTTATTAAGTTGGACAATATCCCGAGTTTTCCCTTACTGTAAAGATTTACATAAACCCTAAATCATGAATAATAATCATTCTAAATGTTAGCCACCCTCAAAGATCAGAGGTACTTTGAATTTTGTTAAATTTTTTTGTTGGTGCAATGTCTGTGGAATTGCTGCAGGAAGAATGGGACGAATCGACAGCGGTCAAGTGTAGCAGACACGTCACCAATTATTTTCAATCGAAGGTTAGCCATGATGGCGATAAGAAACTTATAAAGTATAAAAATTGTAAAAAAATAATACTTCCGATGCGTTCAGGGAACCCAAAGAAAAACATCATCGACGCATCAGGATTTGCCGGCTATTAAAGGCATTCGAGTCGATCGCAGGATTTTCGCTCGATCTGGACACCGAATGCGGGAGCGAAGAAACTGCGGTTGTCAGCAAAACCCTCCCAAAATTTGAATACGATTCGTGCGCTATATATAATATGTAAACAATTCGTTGTGGATCTCATTGATTTGATGAACAATATAACGTCGTATCTGTATACGTTCTAATATCAATGGCATTATGCGGGACGAGTGTTCGTCGTCGTCCGCAAGACACAAATAAATCACAAGTGGAAATAACATTCAAGTCGTTCGCTATGGCATGACCGTATTGCCTCGGGCGGGCGGGTAAGCTTCGTAGTCGACTCGGACAGGTCGCGTACGCGATAATACGGCATTACACGCGCACAGCCTCACATTTAATAATAATAATTGTAGTAATAACGAGCTATGGGGATACGACGAGCCCGCGGGCGCTTCAAATATATGGCAAACAAAAGTGACGAATTCGACACTTGTGCGGTACGGAAACGATTTATAAATATTATATGCCCGGTACATTGTGCATACAGCAGCGCTCGATAAAACCACTTGTGTCGCCAAACTCGCATTGTCTATGAGCGGTCGGAATTCGGATCGAACGTGTATAATATTATATATACACGTAGTGGTAATGAATACCGGACACTCTTGAAATGTTGTTCAATATTCAGAGGCGTCCACCGTTTAGAGGAGGTCCATTTCTTGTAGGGGAATGAAATTAAGTTTATTTCGCGTGTCGATAAAAACTACATGTTATTTTTAATGAATAATAATCACGTACTAAATATTATATTACCTGCGCACCATAAAGTTTAATTGCCTAATTGATTTTACGCTCCGTACGTGGGTGGTGTACAATAACTTCGGAAGATTCTCGAATACTGTATAGTAAGTGTGATTTTAGACTTAGCTGTCGATCGATAGTATATATACATAGCGTTCTGCCCGATATCACGGGTTTCACGAACTGCGCAGTATACTTACAGTACGACTTACAGTCGGAGCCCGTGTTCGAGCGTCGACCGTATTACCTATATTATAGTATAGATTATAGACTATAGGTAGACGAAGTAACTGTACAATTTATAATACAACAATAGTATACAAGTAATCTGTAACGCAGTATACCGCAACATACTGCAATTCGAATTACGTCATTATATTAATTATTATTATCGTATTTACTTTACCGAAAAATCTGGTATACGCGAAGACCACAATAAAATACATTCAAACGCCATTCGATAATTGAATCCGTGCAGCTATGAATAATGAGCACACGGGATTCAGATGTAATACTATATGTAATTTTATTTTTTCTAACAAACCAAATAGTTGGAAACGGATGAAAATCTATATTATGAATCATGAAATATATGTTTTTGAGGGATGAGGCCTAAGGGACTCGAAATAATTTCTTGCACAAGAATAAAATACTAATATTATAAACATAATATAGTATAATCTAGTATAATGTAGTATCAATAATCTAATATAAATAATAATAAATAATATGTAATATAAAATATTAGAAAATAACCATGGTAAAGAAAGAGTTACACAAATCGGCATCGCAAATAAAAAGTTGTGTCCGGTCCAAAAACATATTTTTGCTAATACGACTGCGTTACACGCATTATTATTATCATGTATTTACAGAAACTAAGGGTTTTTTTCACATAGTTGCACTTTAACAATAACACATAATATTATTATATGTATTCGTTGACGGGAATCCAATAACGATCGCATAACGTACGTGCATTGTGAAATCGGAGATAAACATACAGTCATGCCCCTAAGCAGTGGCGTAGCAAGGGTATGGCGAACTGTGCCTACGCCAGGGGCGCAAATTATGAAGCGGCGCAAATTTGTGCTTTAAAATTGGTACTTATTTTTATCGATGAATTCACTAGCCTTCAAGCAAGAAAAGAAAATTTTTAAAGTTTGAAATTTACATTGCAACAAAAACTGATAATTAAATAATTTTGTATTACCTAATTATATGAATAAAAAATATCATTCCGTATTTTCGTCAATTTTGTAATCGCTAAAAAGGCGCATTTTCCAGGGACGCTAACGAGTCTTCCTACGCCACTGCCCATAAGTGCATAACAATTGGATTCGCGAGTTAGCCACTACTGATATTCAGCAATCAAAAATCGTTCGACGTGTGCCAGCGCGATTGTTCACGAGCAATGCACCACGCGTTGTGTATTGTCACATAAACGGTACGCGCGCTAAGAACTAGCACTAGCCTATATGTATTTTAGGGTATCCCGTAGATTAGAAAAAAAATGTTAAACATTTTTTTCCGTATCGTCCCCTAAAGCTGTATGTAGGTATACACGTAAAAAAAAAGAGACGAGCTACAATAATAACTTTTTGCCAACACGGAGGTTAACGTGACGACAAGAAGTTGAGACATTTGAGTTCACTACATGTAGTCATAAATACAATTCGTTTCATAAATATCTCGCGGTCGGATGGGACAGCTGCAGGTGCGTTACTAAATATTTTCGACGCAAAATACAATATTCGTCCGTACGTAAAACGAAACGCGCGTTATCTTTGTATTTGCGTGTTATTATGCGCGATGTTATACGCGCGCTTATCGTCCGCGAGCGTGTAAAATAATATGTTAACGGATAAATAAATAACGAAACGGTCAGCGGCGATAGGGTGGGCAATATCGTAATGTGTCTCGTGACGATTGTGTGGCGCGCACGTGAATGCGAGCGAACGTTTGCGCGCGCACGAGGCGGGTCGCGTCATATCGAGCTTTCGCGCGCGTACGGCGATAACGGCGCAGAGGGGACGCGCGGCACGAGCTTCGCGCCGATCAATGCGCTTCAGGCGCAAACTCACCCCCTCCAACCACCCCCCCCAACCGCCCCGCCGCCCCGCACTGCCGGTTCGTTCGTCAGCCCCTTGGCAACCGCACGCCGCGCACGCACGGCCGTTTCCATCACACCTCTTCGTCTACCCCCGCCCGACGCCCGTTCGGCATTTCTCGTACAGTTCTTTTTCACATATATATATATATATATATGCGTACGTGTGTGTTTGCAACCCCCCGCGCGAAAGGGGAGGTTCGCGCGCGCCCGACGGACCGTGTGATAAAATCTGCCGCCACCGCGGCCGGGGGAGGAAAATAAAAATAGGGAAAAAGTCGCAGTCCGATTTCATTAAAACGAACTTTTGCCGAGTGCGCACTTTTTAGGCTTCAACTTCCCGCTTTCCGCTTCTTCGGTCGTTTTCTCGCCTCTACCACGCGCTTTTTTATTGCCCTATTTTTATTATATTGTCTTTGGTATATCTTAACATCTGCACCCTCTCACCCGGTCGCTAATAATATATATTATACATATATTATGATTCAACACCTTATAAACAACTGCAGTGGTATCTCTAGTAAACGTATTGACAACAATACACGCGCTGTTTAGACGTTGTTCTTGTATACGAAATCGTTTGCTATTTGTTAAAGAACGGTTCGTATGGTATTTTACGAAACGTATTGTACCGCGAGCATACTTTTCCATTTCGATCAAAAGTAAAACGAACACGGTGCGTAATCGTTTATGCGTTCTTAAGAGTATACAGGGTGTCCCAGGTCTATTTGACTAATGCAATAACTTTTTTTCTATTCAATATTTTTCAGTTTTTTTTTGTAATGATTTGTAGAGCCCTGCGCTATAATTTGTATATCTTATTCTTTATTTTATTTTTTTACAACAAAAATAAATAATTTAAATTTTGTATTTAATATTTTTCTAATAATAAACATGAATTTTAACACACTTTGAAAATTGTTTAAGAATTAACGACTTAACCAAATTAAAAGTTTTAAACGCCAAAATGGTTTTTAAATACTTATTTATGAAATAGCTATCTTGGATTATTAGAAAAATATTAAATACAAAATTTAAATTATTTATTTTTGTTGTAAAAAAATAAAATAAAGTATAAGATATACAAATTATAGCGCAGGGCTCTACAAATCATTACAAAAAAAAAAAACTTAAAAATATTGAATAGAAAAAATGTTATTGCATTAGTCAAATAAACCTGTGACACCCTGTATATATATAATATGAGAAACTTGAAAACTAAGAATATATTTTATTTTCGAACTGATCTGATATAACCTATATAGGTAATAACAGCAGAATATTATGTTTATAGATCAATAATCATTTTTTCAATATAAATGCAACGATCCAACTCGCAACTTAATAAATATATAAGCTAGTCATTAATAAGAAATTATTATATTATTATTACCTATATATGTAAATTTCGCTTAATATTTGACGCTATCGCGTTGTCCGTAAATCATGTCTAACACATTACCTATATACTTAAATACACATATGTATCGACTATTATATTTAGTATGAAATATCGATCTCACATGATGTATAGATTAATTGGTCGGTTTTCAAATGTTTCACTACAACATATTATACAACATTTTGGACCGGTACGATAACCTAGAACACACCCATTCGTAGTATTACATTGCCACAATATAATCAACAATTATTATCTGTGATCATCCCTGTATAAGGTAATCGGACATTACAGCGGTCAATACTGTGTTTCTGGAATATCTTGACTAACTGTTTAGTAGCCCAATGTTAAAATATTTTATTAAATATTCGCTTACCCAAAAGTGACCAAAAGTATACATTTTCGTTGTAATGTTTTATTTGCATTTGAAAAAAAAATGGTCAACCAAGCTTATCGTGGATAAGATTATTAAAACTATACGTGTATTTTATATATTTTATAAGTACCTATTGAAAATGGCCACCAACCCCATAGAGAAAACTATCACTGTTTATTATTGTATTAAAATATTCTTTTGAAATTTAATTGTATAAAATCTTTTTCAATAGTAAGACACAAGGTAATATAAATTAATAATTGTCATTTGGTTATTTTTATTGTCTTACTATTTTTATTTTTTTTAAACCCATAAATTACATATAAAATATAAAAACTATACGACTCGAAAGTTAGCATGTTTTCAGGAGGTGCTTGTGTATTATATTCTCTCTCTCTCTGTCAATTACTTTTCACTTTAAACACAATATGGTTCATTGGTATTCATCGCCAAATCATATTTATACTCTATAAAGATATTTAAGTTGAAGAGAAGCAGTTTAAAATCAAATTATTGAAAATTATAAAGAAATCTTAAATGTAAAATGTATGTGATATTATTATATTTATTTAAAATCAAACTCTGTATGTACTTATAGTAAATGAAAAAGTTGATTTATAATTGCATAATAAAATGTCAGTATGTATCTTAAACATCATCGTATTTTATTTTTATCACTGTCTCACTACATAATGATTTATAAATGTATCCAACACGAAATTCCAACAATTATTATTCTGCGCATTAAACATGCTACCTATATTATGATCAGTCTTGCAGCACAAAATCGTGTATCCGTCACTGCAATCACGCACTTACCTTGATATTAAATGTATCTTCGGTAAGAAATTTCCAATTTTTCGAATAATATTATAATGACCAAAATACACACATACACACACACAATATGCACAATAATTAGATGTACCTACCTATTATATGTATAATATAACTCGTTATTATAACTTATTAAATTATGATGACGATAATCATTATAATATTTTCTTTTTAAAAAATTGTACGTGATCTCCACGCGATACACTGATCTTGTGCGAACACAAAAACATAATATATAACAGTGAATCATAATATTTATTTCATATAATATATTAAAATTAAATAAAAAAATTAAAAAAAAAAAAAAAAACAAGAATCGTTTAATCATAATTATAATGGCCCGAGCTTTATAGGTCCGTGTTAATGCTGAGACAATGGGCGAGATGGGATGTGGAGATTTTCCGTGTCATAGGTATGCGGTTAATGAATGAAATAATTATATAGTACGTTTTACAGTGTAACGAGCACGTCGAGTCTTACAGGTTCCTCTATATAAGCATTTTTTCCTCTCCCCATCCCTCTGGTCCGCCCGCTGCCGCCGCCGCCGCCGCCGCGTCGTTCGGTTATAATATCGTAAGTAAAAATCTCCGGACTTGGCACAGTACACGCACTGTATTATTACTGTGGTTTTATACATATAGCCTCATACACACGCTCGCACACACGCACAAAGTGTATGCATACATATATTTATATGTGTGCACGTTTAAACGTCCGAGTGAAAAATAATCGATAAAAAACGCAAGACAACATGAAACATTGTCCTAGATGCTTGTCGCGATCCGACTGAGCGTACGCGGCTTCGTGGCTTAAGTCACGTGAAATATCGATGGGTGGACCCATAGTATCATACGTACGAGTTATGCGCAAAGAAAAACATCGATAACGAATACACATACATTATACTGGCATCGAGTTGAAATACTACTATTGGGTATACACTATACATGTATAGATAGTCCACGAACTTTCGACCAATCGATTTTCGAATCGTGTTCTCTTTTTACACTGCGGTGTTTATAGCTTCTAAGTTTTACAAAAACACATCAAGCATTGTTTGCATGGTTATTCGTACAATGTTATTTAAATTAATTTAATAACACGAAAATAACAAAGTATTAGGATTATTGTTGGAATTAATATATAAAATCACGATTCGTATTTTTTTATAATTTTTTTGTTTTTTTTAATTACTTTTAATTTATTTAGCATTATTATTTAATGATATTCGTTTTAAATGATGTCGACATAGTATCATAAATTATTTTAAATACATTTTACTTTACATTTAGTCATCTACAATAGAGGACATCAAATATCCGCTTACGCTGAAAGATTAACAAAAATTTGCTTCACCAAAGAGGTAAAAGTAAAATATGATTATTAAGTCAGTTCAATTTTTCCTGTGCATATATAACCTATCGGAATTTTATGTAGGTAACTATGTTGCAAATATAGTATTGTAAGTGCCACAATACTCAAAGTTCAATACTCATCGCAAAAATTTGAACTTTTATAAAATATTCTATTTAAACAGTTATTTTAATAATATTTATCGTCTAATATACTGATATAATACTATCAAACACGCGATCCAAATTATTCCGTTGGCTAAGAGTTCTGTATCCAATGCTCTGCAATTAAGACAACTGCCCTATCTCAAAAAAATGATTTATTATTAAAATTGTATTGGGCCATACGTTCTACTAGGATTACTTACCACTTTAGATATAGATTATGAGACTAAATATGTGCCCATTTGTAAATAAAGGCTTCAAAAAATCCTGATTTGAGGTTAAAATGATGTATACGAGAGAGCAAATGTAAACTGGGCCCGCGGTTACCTTTTTGTTGTAAACTCGGCCGGAAATTTTAGGTAATAAAATTGGTAGATTGTAAACTCGGCACGGAAATTTTAGGTAATGAAATAGGTAGATTGTAAACTTGGCCCGGACATTTAAGATAATAAAAAAGGTCGGTTGTAAACTCGTCCCGATCATTTTTGTATCTTATCAAATATCATGAACAATTTGTTGTTAAAAATTAAAAAATTAACAGCCTAAATGCACAATTTCAATTTCAAAATACAAAAAGTGAAAAAAAAAAGAAATCTTAGAAAAAAACAATTAAAAAATTTAATTTATATTGTAATCTTACATGGTTATACAACAATTTTATATTTGTGTTCTTTTTTATACTTACGATTTTACATAAATGCATTTTATTTATAATTTTTGCTCTGAATACTCAAATAAAATCCGATAATAATTTTTACCTGAAAAAACCCTTGGCCGAGTTTACACCTAAATCATTTTTACCTGAAAAAAACATGGGCCGAGTTTACAATAGACCTTCTGAACATTTTTTTTCTTCGAGCCAAGTTTACAATCGCCCATACGAGATGATGGTGAATTTGAAATAAAACCTTGCTCTACCTTAGAAATAAGGTTTCGACGGGGTTAGCTATATCATATTCAGTCTCCCTTGGTTCTGGAACAACCCCTAAAGATGTACTCCTTTGTCGGGTTTTAAATCATTTACATAAATTTCACCAATATTTATCTCTACATAGGATTATATAATTGTTTTTTTACGTATTATATATATTACGTACAAGTATAAATGTATTCTTTGATTACCAATTTGTATTTTACCGTGTCCGCGTGCTTTACACTACTTATTTCGCTCTTCCGCAGAGTAGTTTTCGATCTCGACTGCAATAATATATTTAATACGAATAGTTGCAACTATTTCCGCCATTACCGCAGCTATATTATATCCATCCGGCGAGCTGCCTGTGCGAAAAACAGCCTACCATCTCGGGGTTGGTGTTCTCGCGGTCGGTTCAACGCTGCAGCAACAGTTATTGCACTACCATACTCGTATATTGATATCCAGTGCATAATTGATATTGTTCGCTTCTTACTGCAGTAGTCACTCGGTGATTCGAACCTCGATAATTCGAAAAACTCCATAAATCGAACTTAACGCTTAGTCCCCTGAGAAAACCTCTATAATTAGAAGAAAATGCATGTATTCTGGTCCCCTCGATGATTCGAAATGTCTGTCAGTGGTACACACTCAATAATTCGAATTTTTTTTCCAGAACCTCCATAATTCGAATTCCCTTAAACGCGGTTAGTAAGTTAGATACCGCTATGGACCAGATCGTGGTCAACAATGTAACACAACAGAAAATGACAGATTTCTTTAAAATGTAAAATATAATAATGTAATAAACAAATGTAAAATATAGTACGTACATACATATAGTTTTTCACCTCTCTTTAACTCGAATTAATTATATTTCCCTCGATTATTCGAACACTCGGTAAATCGAAAACGTCTACAAATCGAATTTTTAGCTCGGTCCCCTGAATTTCGAATCGTCGAGCGACTACTGTACACTATATACGGCATTCGACGAGCCCCGTAAAGTTCGGCGGAACGCCGCGGCAGTCCAGTTGTGCGCTACGACGGGCAATGACGACTATATCATTACTATTACTATTATTATTATCGCTATGGTCGCGCGGGTCGCCCGAGCAGGATGACGATACGCGCTGCTCCCACTCCCGGCCGTTGCACGCCGTGCCGTCGCCACCGCCACCGACGCGTCACGCCGCCGACCAATACGCGGGCGTGACCGCAACCACTACTCGTACAACACGAGTCTGCGAGTGTATCCGTATGCATGTGTATGCGTGTACATGTGTGTGTGTGCGCGTGTATCTGTATGTGTGTATATATGTGTGTGTGTGTGTGTGTGTGTGTGTGCGTGTGTGTTTGTGCATATTATTAAACAGCATGGCTGCGGCCACAGATCCGGTTGTCAACTGGAACATCGATCTTTGAGATCCTCCCGCTCGCGTACGCCCCCGCCTCTCCTAATTGGACGGTCGTTGTCTTATTTTTTTTTTTAATTCGCTCCCAAGCCCTCCCCTCTCCATCGCACTACCGTATCACCCCTACGTCGGCGCGATACCTGATACCACCCTTCGTCGGACTTCTTCTCCAGACGCAATCCACCACGACGTTGTGTGATTTACAACACGTCGTATATATAATTCTATATGCATATAATATGTATGAGTAGATAAACAGAACCGCAATGGAATGAAATATCAATACTTAACGAAAATAATACGAGAAGGTCCTTCGAAAGGGATTAAGATAAAAATTATCCTTTATAATTCAACACTTATTTTACGCTCGTATTCATTTTCGAATCAAATGAATGTACATGACGTATGCACCTGTATTCCTACGTACAATTATGTAGATAATCATGTGATTATAGTACTAGCTGATAACGTACTGATGCGAGAACGTTAACAAGCAAACATTTAATATAGTATTAGTATAACTATATACAATTATCTGTACAAAAAAAGTCTATAGCATAATATTCGGTTGAAACAATATTGTCTGATATTCATACTGTTGAACCATTTCCGTTCAGTATATCGTATTTATACGATATATGAATATCTGATTGTTTTATTTGTTTAGTTATTAGGTACTTTGTAAGTTGTCGTGTTAAAAAAATATTCCGTTAAATATATAGAAATGTTTTAACAAGAAAATGTCATAGTTACTGAAAAAAAATCGCTGCAACACGTTTGCGTCTGTTTTATCTTTTTACATGAAAAATACGCAACACGATTGCGCTCCATAATAGATGTTGTCCTTTTAATAATTTTCTTTCTCAATTTTACAGGCTGAGGACTGACGACAAAATGAAATTGTTGACTTGGTTAAAAATCGTCATGTTATGTTTATGAAATTGTTGCTCATAAACATTATATAAATTCTCCTTCGGCATGTATTAATACACTTAAATAGTGTAATGTGTATCATACAAATGTGGTCATAATAATATAATATTAAACAATTTTTAATCAAGCCAACAATTTAATTTTGTTGTCAGTCCTAAGAGCCTGTAAAATTGGAAACGGTTAAGTGTTAACAGGACAACACTTATATTTTACGGAGTGTAATCGCGTTGCATTTTCTGCAGATAAAAATCGGTGTAACAGTCACAATCGTGTTACAGCTAAAAAAAAATTGCCCCGTATTTGTATTATGAATTTTGAAATTATTGTGATACTATTATCGTGTATAATGCGTGGTGTCATGCTTTTCTTTAGTTTTATTATTTGATATAAATTATACATCACAACAAATCACTGATTTAAAATAATTAATTAATAAATAATTATTATAAAATAATTGCATTGAATTAAAACCTTAAAAGTTTGAATTTAGAAACCAAAGGGTTACTAGGGTTGTAAAGGGAAAAAACAATTAAAAACAGAGCACATTTCCTCTTATCTAACAACGGCTTAGAGATATTACTTTTCTTATGAAAAAAAACAATATGTTCGTTGACTATAAAGTAAAAAAAGTGTAACTTATTTTTTCGGTCCGTACATTTACGAAAATTTACCTCACTGATAGTATAAAAACGAACATTATTTTGTTTAGTATGACGTGGTGGTAGTGGTAATACGCACACTCCACATTTTAACTTTTAACTAATGACTTCGGACCGCTGAATAATATAGCTATATAGTTATTAATTATGGTAAACTTGAAATTACTATTTTAGTTTAAGTGAAAACTGTAATCTCGCCTTATGCATATGCACTTTCTGCTCAGTTAATTAAAATAGTTTACTGGAAGCAATTTATATATTGAACAACGTATTATAATAATGTGTCATGACGTAGCTGGTTATTGATTTTATTCTCATCACTCAAACCAACTTTGGCATCAAATTGAATTTGATTCATAATTATTAATTATGTATATTCTTATTGATCATGTCAGCGGTATATATTTACTCCTCATATTGTCGTATCGTTAAACAATAAATACATATATTAATATTAAAGGTAAATATTAAAACTATCAAGATTAACCATACATAATTCATAGATTTCTATACAATCAATTATTATATGTATGTTTTTATAAAATATATAAGATGTTGCATAATTCAAATGAATAATTCTCTAACATGATGAATAATAACTTAACTATAATATTATATTTATTTATTGCATTTTTAACACCTCGGACTAAAATTTCACACACACACACACATAAAGCTGTTAAATACTCACTATTTTATAAAAAAAGATGTTTGTTAGCAATGGGCTTGAAGTTGTTCAACCCTATACGCTCATAAACAATTATTATTCTTAGTATTTCGGGATGATAACAGTATGTATACTCGAATATTTTCCGACAAATCTGTACAACGTATGATGTAATATATTAGTATATATATAAATTACATAATTAAAAATTAAATATTGGATGGTTCGGGCCCCGAGGCTTATATATTTATACAGCCAGACGACTGTGAAGTTTCAACATTTGTCCGCAACCGAAACATTTGAAAAATACAATTGAACATGAATTATTAGCTGTATGACAAGACAATAATATTTTTGTTTTCAATGATTTGCTTTACGTTCTGTAAAAATTAAAATGATCCAAAGCCATTCGGTGAGTGGCGTTTTAAAAATTAAAATATATACTTCAAAAATCGTTCGTACGGGATTTCACGGGTTATTATATAATAGTATAACATTATAATATGGGGCGTTCGCCACGGTAGGTCGAGTGAAAATATCTCAAAAACAATAATTGCGCACGCTACTACTTAACACGCACCGGTTTGATCCCGCGGGGTAAACTACCCGAGTTAATGCGAATTCACCGTTTTCCATTCGAACAATATTATACATATTATATATATACGTATATAGTCGCAGTGACTGCCGGTCTGAAACGTTTCTCCGTCGTCGCAGATGTCGTACGTTCTCATGCTCGCGGGCCCGTATCGCATCTATACATAGAACGGGACGACACGAAAAGCTTGAACTGGCATTTTCCTAAAAAAATAACACGTCGTACAATGCTATTCCCAGTACACGGAGATGTAGTATAATTTATTAAGACTTTATGTTTAAAAGTACGCTAGAGTGCAATAATTATCGCACGAGATATCACTATAATGAACACCGCGTCACAGACGTTCAAAGTTTCGTTTTTAATTTAATTTCTACAATGACTCCTCAGTTATACGAATGATTCGTCTTTATTCTTCCGAGCCAGAATATTTTGTCACAAATTTCACGCAGTGCAAATGCAAAT
Source organism: Periphyllus acericola (assembly GCA_949715065.1). NCBI lineage: Eukaryota > Metazoa > Arthropoda > Insecta > Hemiptera > Aphididae > Periphyllus > Periphyllus acericola. The sequence goes on along the minus strand of OX454265.1, from coordinate 4,341,509 downwards.
CACAAAACCGCACATCGAATCCAAAATGATTACAAATAATTACTTTTTGTACATTGTAGGTACTCAACAATATAACATGTCTACGTGGAATACACGTCATAATTAGAGCAGAGGACTCGTAGAATTAGCATATTTGTTTTACACGATCGCACAAATAGCAGGGTAAGAAACGAATACGTTTTATGGTTAAGACAAATAGGTAGTTACGTAATTCTATTTTTTACATATTATAAGTTGCATATATCGGGGCCTGGGGGGTCTTTTTTTTGATTTTATACGGTTTGATGCATATTTCATACTCTCAAAATAATTTAATTGACCATTTTTATAATGTTTTTAATTAATTAATTAAGCGACACGACATGATCATACAAAATAATTATCAACATTTACATATTATTTTTTGAAGGTAATTTAAAATATTTAACGCGAGTAATGAGTATGACATGCTGCTGCAATATTGTTGACTGCTATTAGTGCTTACCGATGTACGATTTTTCAGAAAGGATGTATTAACAAATATTTTTTATTTTATAGAATCTGTAAGTATATACATTATAATTCAACACTCATAACATATTTTGTAACTAATTCAAATAAAGTCAATGTAATATAAAAAAAAAATCAATTTAAAAAGCCTCTCTCTATTGTTCTCTAGTGTTTTTAGTGCACATTTGGTGATTTTTTAGAACTTGTAGCTCTGGAGGTCATGATATTATGTACATTCGAATGCATTGACGAACTTATTATTACGTCGTCGTCGCAGTTTTTTGTTCATTTTAAACACATTTTACAGACCATCATACAATTATACATATATTATGAAATAACTTGTTATATATTATAGTATCTACAACACGAAATGGCATTTGAGTGGTTTTATTTATTTTTAGGCGTGAAAATTACTCGGCCGCGGTTTCCGTTCTACGTTCGTAGCCCAATATGCCACACAAAAATGTTCGGTGAGTTTGTATAACATATTATTTTAACAATGTAAAAAGCTGATTAGAAATAATATTGTACAAGTCAGGGATGGTGAACCGTTTTTAGTATATTTTTTTAACCTAGCAGACTATACGTTTCGTCGTTATGAAATAATTTGAAAATGCACACATCAAAATCGGCTCTTTATGCGGTTCTATTTTTAAACTTTACAATATTTACTTATTTACCACGACATATTATTAAATTATTTTAAATTGTATTTTTTTTTTAAAGCTGTAGAAAAAGTGAAGTATTATGATGAATTATAATGTTTGAATCAGCGTGTCACTCTGTCGTCGTAGATTCGCCATCCCTGGTGTACGGAATTCTAAATAGTTACGTAGTTATCGGTTTTAAGGTTTATATAGTGTTGTGTATAAAATATATTCATAAGTATATTATTATTAATTTTTTTTTCCCCCATAATTTTGTGGATTTCATTTTACTTTACTAAATTATCGGTACCTATATCGACAAACCTCCGAAGCAGTCGGAGACAGGTGAATTCCAGAAGGCGTATCATCTTTATACGTATATGTAGGAAACACTGTATGTGTATACAGGAATGATAATATTCTATTGCGAGGGATGTACGGAGTGCAGGATGTATATATACACGTGGACCCGTCTATTAATTATTGTTTATTCATAATCAAACAAAGCCGCTTTTTTCGGCTCTTGTATTACACACACATATACGTATACATAATATATACTATTGTTTACGTGTGTGTGTGTAGATAACGATTACAGGCGGGCATTTGGGCCGCGCAAATGATACGTTTGCCGGTCGCGCGGAGACAGTTAGACCGTAAATATATATGTATACACACACACCGGGGGTGGAACCGACCCTTATAGACGGACAATGATGATGATGATGATGATGATAATAGTCTTAAGTAAATGGCGTCAATTTTTTGGTCAGCTAGACCCGACCGGCAATATGTATGTACACCCAACATTAGTGCGTTTCGTATAACGCCCATAAAGATATAAAATAAAAACATTGCTCTATAACCCCAACGTGCTTATGTCGTTATATGACTTTATACCTGTAATTACTGATACATACACACAGACGCGCGCACACACATAGACACCCGCACACGAGCACACGTTGAACCCCGAAGCCGTGGGAAACGGGTAATGTACCACTAAATCTTCTGACACTCTTGTATAGATGCGCGTATTTGTAGTCGCGTATATAGGTATATTATACGTGTATCGCGCGTGTTCAACAACGTATCGTGCAAACCGCAATGCTCCATAATTCTTAAACGGTAACATGCTATTTACCTTTTTGAGTTTTATTTTATTTTTTCATTTCCAAAAATCCCGATACGCGGGGACCTTACACCTGTACGCATCGTGCGCGTCGTGGCTCGCATCGTTTGATGCAAAAAAATATCGTACGGTTCCAACGCGGTATCTCCGATTATTACGGATTACACACCAAATCGTTTTCTAACCGTTTATCGACGATATATTGATGTAATAACATGCGTACGTATATATTGCGTACAGCCCGTAGATCAATCGCGTGTTTGTACCTTTTTTGTACGTATTTTTTTCCAAACCTCGTTTATACAAATTATCCTTTTCAAATGTTATCCATATAATACGGTGTAATGCTATGTCTCCTTTTTTTATGATCATTGAAGTTTTTACAATTACTTGTGTACCCCATCAATGCCGTGCGCATTATGTGCGATGGAATTATTATTTTTATTTTCAAAAATATTTTTTATATTTATAGTCATTATGTACTGGTACTGTAGGGTAAATGTATTACTAGTTCAAGTTAAAATAATATTTTGTCGAACGCATCGTATGCTGTTTTACCGTACGTAGTGTTTACAGAATGCCGTAATCATACAATACAAATTAAACAAATCGTTTTAGATTATCCGTATCAAATGAATTACGTCCTACGCGTTTTAAACATTTGTTTTTATTTTCACAATAACGGTAGTGTAATATTATTATAAAACGTGAGCAATTCTCGTGAATTACCTATATCGTCTCATTAAGTGCTCATTTTTATATTAAATTAGTGCCAACATTCGATTTTGATTTCCCATAGCAATATGAATAAAAATTGTTTTCGTTGTAATATGAATTTTAAATTCCTCATATTTATCTTGGATCCTATGTGTTTGTACTAGAAATTTAATATACATAATACGGTGGTGTAGCGGTGTATTTATTTTATTTTTTTTGTATTTTTTTTTTACGTCCTATAGACGTGGGTATATGATTTACAAACGACTGTGAAAGTGTATATGAGCTGCTTTTCACATTATGTTCATTCGGTCAGAAGTAAATTAATACTATACATAAATTCCAATTCATTAACTGTTCTTTTTAGTGTGGGAATTAAACCTTTTCATCTTCAGTATCGCGCTGCAGAACAGTGTTTGTAAAAGCGCACCGACCGGCGTCGTGGAAATCCTAAAATTGGTATACTAATACGTTATTAGTACAAAATTATTCTGTTGGTAATTGATTAGGTATAATTTCATTTTTCGTATAATATTACTTCAGAAGTACAATATTTACCGCAGTTGCTTGTCTTTCAATATAATAGTATTCTTACAAATTGGTAAATGTAATTATCATTTTAAAAGATGCACGCACCAGCATGGGGTTGATTGTTTAAAAGCGGTGTACGTCGAGAAAGGGTGAGAAACCGCTACTCTGACTGTTTTTTAACACTGTTACAATATGCGTACGTTCACAAATAAATTATCGTTTCCCGACTTACGGCATGAAGAAACGAGCACCCGAGCATATTTATTTTAATTATTTTTTAATACAAGCGAAAATCGTGAGAAAAAAAATCGTTTTTTAACTATTTAAATTGTAAATTAAACAATGATAATAACAAAACCATTTTATTGTGCTGTCATATGTATTACACGGACTTGGCTAAGCTAAAATAATAGGTACCTTCTAATAACGCACAGATATATCATACAAAATCTATATTTGTTTTCGTTTTATTTATAGTATGAGTTATGAGTATAAATGACCGCTTAGAAAACTGCTGGTTTTGGATGATTTTTACAATTTTTTACACGTATATTTGATAACAGTATAACACTGATAATATATTTTACTATTTTTCAAAAAAATGCTCTGTATTCAAAATATACCACGAAATACGTAATGCGCAATCGGAGTACTCACCACAACTCAAATTTCAAATGTTTTTAAAAAAAAAAATGTTGAACGCATTCTTAGTATATGATGTGTTATGCCTACCACTTTTAATTATAAATGTATCCATGCATTTTGATTGAATATTAAATTAAAATAACAAAATTATAATAACAAAATATCCTAAAAGTGGTAAAAATATTCAGTAGGTATTGCCATGGTTATGTGTTAATGTTAGAGTGATCACTGATCTCCAATGTCGGAATAACATAATTATAGAGTCGAACAAAAACGATTTGAAGAAAAATGTCATGATTGAAAAATCTTGATGAAATAATCATATCCGAAAATATACGAAAACATCGCAAATATTTTAAACCACAATGAAAGATTTTTCCATGGAGTGTATTTAATTTTTTTTTTTTGTATCTGTGTGCACAATTTGTGGTTACCATAATTTTAGTTACCATTGCTTATTAGATACCAGGGTGACCGGTATTGCCCGGTGACCGGTATTGCCCGGTGACCGGTATTGCCCGGTGACCGTGATTCCCCCAGTCGCCCCCAAGTTTTTATTTTTATTTTTTCTTACTTAGTTTTTAGTTTATACTATTACAATTATTCAACAATTATATATTTTATATACAACATAAATAGTTTAACAATAAACTATAATCAAGAAAAAATACAAAACATTTTAAAAATAGCAATAATCTTAAAATTATATGATAAGGCCAGCCTCCAAGATAAAATTGATAGTTATATTGACGACGTATTCAGAGTTAGGGTTGAAGTTGGAGGAAAGATTGAGGGGGATGTGATGTACCTATGTTATTTATGCATATCATTTATTCGAACGTTACAATAGTCCAAAAGCGTTATTGCGTTACATAGTATCTATAGTATTTCTTCTAATATAGATATTGCACACTAATTATATTATATAACCCGTGGCGGACTGGCCAGTGAGGCGAGGGGACAATCGCCTCCCGGGCCCTCGATCATGTCATATAAATAAAAATTATTTATAATATTAAATATAATGGGAAAACACCATTAATTTACTATACATATATTTTAAGTTCGACTATTTTTTGAACCGGTTGCATGAAATGTTATCACGCGCACGCCGGTCACCCTAATTCGCTATACCGTACCGTGTCGGCCTATGTGTGTAAAAATGTACATATTTGTAGCTCAGTCAGAGTGGTTGGGTTCGCCGCGAAAATCTGATGAGCTACGTGGTGTTATTGAGTGCGTAAATGTGTGTATATAATATGTTTTTGTGTTTTATAAGTACTTAAGACTATGGAAAAAATAGGAACTAAAATAATTGAACAATTGTAATAAAATAGTAACTATGATGCTGTACAATAAAAATAATCGGCCCTTCTGACCCAACAATTAATACTTAATAGGTATAATAATAAATGTACAGCCCTTTTGGCTCAACAATAGGCAGGTAGGTACTGTAAAATAATAATATTAAAAGAACGATTAAACTGTAACAAATAAATATGTACATTTAAGCTAATAGTGACACAAAGTTTTGGTGATTAGTACCGCCTCTCGCACTAACACACTGTTGCTATTAGAGCGTTTCACAAAAATAAAAATAAATAAATCAATAATCGTTCTAATAAATCACACGCATGCAAATAAAATATAAATCTATAGTTAAATAAGAACAATTTGTGGAGCGCAAAACTGTCAGATACCTCCAAATCTATATGACTATATGAATAATAAGAAATCATACTCTTACAAATAATATAATACTAAGAATTGTAGAGATTAGCGCGTACACATATAACACAATAATAAAATATAATCAAAATGGCCGATCACATAAAACACCAAAAAATACTATGTAACATAAAAATCCACGACGGCGATTAGCGCACGTAAACGTATAATAATAAAAAACACAATGAAATGGGCGATTAGCGCGCCAAATATACAAAATCTTTGGCGATTAGCGCTCAAAAAAAAAATAAAATAATAATAAAAAAAACTGGTTGTCAAACGGACGGCACACACCAAGATTCGACGCACGACAGACAGTGAAAATGTAATTCACACACGAAAATATGACAATAATACACAATAATTGACGAATATCAAAATTAACTTAGGGCCGTTCTTACAATGTCCGGTAAGCGTCCGCAAAGGCGGGTTTCCACTGTACACGTTCCCGTGTACGTGCATACAAATCCTTTGCTGTGATTGGTTGGTGACCATTTCACAAAGATTATAAACAAAAATTATAAAATAATTATATTAAAATTTAAAATATCAAAAACATTTTAAATGCAATTTGCAATGTTAACGACGATCAAGAACCGTGTATATATAAGTGACATAACCATATATAACTAATGTGACCACCCGTGAAATGTTTGGGACCGTGTTGACGTGTGTATTTAGAACACTTACACGGGAACGTGTAGTGGAAACCCACCTTAAAAGTATCGGTTACCTAACCCACGACGTTGGTTAAGTCCCGGTTACCGCAATCTGTTCTTACAACCTCCGGTTGAGCCACGTATAGCTAACCCGCAGTTTTACCCTAAACGGTTTCCAAAATCACAGCAGATGACTGAATTGAATTGTTTTGCGCATGCGTGGACATCGAATTTGTGTGTGTGTGTGTGTTGGTGGCAGGGGGTGTACCGGAATAGCGGAATATTAATATAAGTATAGGCTAAATCCCGGGCCCTGATTGCTGATTAACCTCCCGGGCTCCTCGACACGATAGTTTGGTAAATATAAGAGTATTATTAAAAAAGTTATAAAATTAACTTTTTATTTTCTAATTAATGGATCGGTCTGAAATTTGGCATACAGATAGCTATTATGACGTAGACATCTGCTGAGAAAGTAGTTTTCGAATTGATCTCTGGGATAGACGTTTAAATTTTTGGTTATCTAGAAAATATTTTATTTTGTTTAATATGTTGATTTTATTCATTACCGATTGAGGTATAAGGTAGGTTTATATTAATATAGTATAGTTAAATTAAAATGGATATCATTAGTTTACATACGACGATTGTGCGTTGTTTTCAACCTAAATTTTTCTTATGACGAAATAGAAATTGATCTTATCTAAAATAGTAACATATCTCCCGGGCGAGGCCGGATAATTCAGCTAGTATTAATACAAGTATAGGTTAAATCCCGGGCCCTGATTGCTGATTAACCTCCCGGGCTCCTCGACACCAAGTCCGCCCCTGTATATACCATATAACAGGTGAATACAATATTATATGCGAGATTGTAAAATTGCATTTTTTCTCTTTGAGTTCTTCGCCGTGATGCTATAAGGCCTATAGGTAATACATATTCATAAATGGATTAAGAATTTATGTAATACTGTGCTAAAATTGTTTTTCGTGACTGCATGGAAAAAATTACCTTATTATAATGATAAATATTTTAAAGATTATAATAAAATCTTGTAATGACCGAAGTCGTGATGTTAAGTACTTTTACCAGAACTCGAAAAATAGGTATACAGATGAATAGTACCAATATATAATTATATTGTTTTACATTATTCGACAACTTATTGTTTTGTTATGTTTTCGACTGGGTTCCGCATGACAATCGGTTTTGGTTTCCAGCTCTGTAAATGCGGCCATACGTAAACTGCGCCCAAATGACCTTTTTTTTTGTAAACTGCGCCCGAATTTTTATCTTAGTTGAAAAGGTATAGTGTAAACTGCGCCCGGAATGTTATCTATGTTAAAAAGATATAATGTAAACTGCGCCCGACTTATTAACTTATTAAATTTTCACTTATCAAAGTCTCTATGTTTGACGATTGTGTACTTTTTCAAGTATATCACAGGCATTTAAGTAATGACTATAAAGATAAAAATAGTGATATTAGAAGGTGGTTAGTGCATTGTAACGGTTTACCATTTCTAAGTCCAGAAAGTGTATCTGAGTATTTTGTCAATTATTTAATGAAATCAAAGCCTGACGACGAAAGAGTGACACGATTTGCGGATTATTTGGTAGATGTATATATAAGTGAAGAAGCTCAGTATCCATCTGAAGTATGGGCTCAAGCATCAGCAGAGCCAACTTTAACCACAAATGCATGCGAGTCTTTTCATTCTCACTTTAATTCCAGCTTTTATACAACTCATCCAAATATTTGCATGTTCATAGAAAAGTTAAAAGAAATTCAAATAGAAGTATACATTAAACTAAATAGTATAAATGAACCGTTTAAATTCCAAAACTCTAAAACAAAAAAAAAACGCGAAAAGTTAGAAAATTTAATTAATAAATATAATAGTAGTCAAATTCCAATTGATGAATATGTATCCACATTATTATTTGTAATATTTATAATTATTTAAATTTTTTAAATTATATTTTATTTTTAATTATTCAAATGATATGGCTGTAACGAATTAAGTATATTACCTGTAATTTTACCCGGGCGCAGTTTACATGTCACCTTTTTACTCTTGATAAAAACTCGGGCGCAGTTTACATGTGTGATTTTGTGTTTACCTGTATTTTGTGTATTTTGGGCGCAGTTTACAATCGCCGGTAAATGCGCGCATAACCGCAATTATTACATACCTAAGATCGTCGGCGTACGCCGCCGCCGCCGCCGTCTTGTTCGTCCCGTCCGCGTGCCGTGCGGTAGATATTCAGTAGATTATAGTATATTTCACGTTATTATGTATATTGTTTTCTGCCGTACACAAGTGCGGTCGGACCGCATCGAAAAACACAATATACGTTGCACTATTATATCCTCTCCGCGGGTCGTTATAAACATTTTTGTTTTTTTCCCCCGTTCCCGTTACACGCGTACGCACGTAATCTTTTGGGTTTCAATAATGTTTTAATTGGTCTATAAAAACCACGTGGCTCCAAAGATTTATTATATATTGCGTGCGTTTAAATTGGTTTCAAGCCGGGTAAAATTTATTCATGAAACATACCGCGTATAAACGCGTTCGCTGCCGACGCGTGGTATGTGTGTGTGTGCGTGTGAGTGTGTGCGCGCGCGCGCGTGTGGTTATACACAATACGTATTATATCTTATTATCATATATACCTACGATACAAATGCAATTTCGAAGGTTGTAAACCCATTATCAGCGTACACTCGTATAAAAAATATATAAATTTATGTACATGCTACGATGCCTCACACGGATATGTAAGAATTTGTTTTCGTTTGATTTGATCGTTTCATTTCAAACCACGGCGGCGTGCGCTTAAATTAAAATCAAGTACGTATACTCAGTGTTGAATCCAGGTATACATCAGGGAGGGAAACTGCCCCCCCTGAAGTTTTGTTTGCCCCCCCCCACCCGGTTAAATGACAGTAAATAAATGATTTATTTATTAATGAAAAAATTTGAATGGTCTAGGTGCATATTACACGGCCCGTGATTATAAGATTATAAGTCTTTTATGTTTGTTGCTTCACAGAAAGTTAAAACAAACGGATATCCAATCACTGACCTTCTTGAAGCAAATAATGGTTATGAACATCTGAAAAAATTATCAGAATCCATTTTATGTATTCCAATAGGAACGCCTACCGTAGAAAAATCATTCAGTGCGATGAATAGAATTATGACAAACCTTCGCAACCGAATGGGACAAGATACTCTTCAATACTGTATGAAAATAAGTATAGAAGGTGATGAAGATCCGTCAATTGATTATGTCGAAGAGGTGATAGATTTATATGCAGCAAAAAAAACTCGCCGCATACGCTTTAAATTATAATGTTAACTATACATTTTTTAAATATTAAATAATTTCAATTGTTTTTATAAGCTCAAGTTCAATTATATCAATTAGGTAAATAAAGTAAAATTTGTTAATTTGTATTATATTAATTCCACATCTCATAGTGCCCCCCCCTGGAAAAAATGTCTGAATTCAACACTGCGTATACTTATGTATAATACACAGGGTTGCGCTTACGACTTACCGGTACGTATAATGTACATCTGAAACACCGTCGGATTCCGTTTACCGTTGATTAAAATGTCTCATCACCAGTGCGATAATAACTGCATAAGGGGAACGAAACGGCGGACCAAGCAGCAAAGGAAGCGGCACAACCAAACAACCATAATATACAGTTTTTGGACATTGTAACATATGATGACATCAAAATCCAAATTAAAAACAAATCACTAATAACATGGCAAAACGCACTGGTTCAAACAACGGTCTAAAATCAACGAAATAAAAAACACAATTCTAAACTGGCAAAATCCAAATCTCAGCAGAAGAGAAAAAATTATTATAAATCGTCTCCGAATAGGGCACACAAGGCTGACCCACAAACACCTAATGGCTAAAGAAGAACCCGTTCAATGCACAGTCTGTCTGTGGGGTCACACTAACAGTGAAGCATATAATAACAGAGTGTTATCAATATTCCGAAGATTTAAAAAAATACAACATTTCACCCAACTTATATGAAGCTCCAGGACCGAATAGTGAAAACACATTGAACATGCTATCCTTCCTCAAAAAATCTGATTTATACACCAAAATTTAAACCTACCGTTAAAGAAAATTGTAATACAAATTCAAATAGCAACTATATATAACTAACACCATATAAATATTGTAATTTTTAATCAACACTATGTAATTAAACAAAAAACTAATAACCTTTGTTGTTGATGTTTTTTAAGTTCAATAAAAAAAAAAAAAAATAACTGCATATCACAGCAGCGGTAGACTGAGTATTGGAAATTCTAAAACATTACAATTTGATTCTACGCGAACAGCGGCTGTAGCTCATGTAAGATTAAGTGCGGTAACGACAGATCAATTAACGAAATTAATTAAAATCATTTTACACAAATGCCTGATGCGTAATAGGTACAGGTGTCTACTCGGATGAATAAATTGGCTTTCGTGGAAAAAAAAACCATCATTTACTCTCCACCACATATTATAACAATGGATAAATATCGTTTAATGAACGTTCAACATTTTTTACGCTGAACCGACTACGTAATATATACAAGCTGTGCATTCAATACAGATTTTTATAATAGCCGTACAATTGTACGATTTTACAGAGACATTTATAATCGCGTATCGTTATAAGATATTATCATATGTACACACATAGTACTCGCCGCTAAAAAGGTACCACGTACTACTCTACGTTTGATGCGTTTTTTCGTCCGTAATGTTATTATACGCGCGCATAAAACGTTTATAACATTATTTTAACTCGGCTGCAGGTTCACAGCTGTTATTAAATGCTAAGCGGTGTGTGTTTGTAGACCCGCGGTAGGAAGATTATTTCTTATTGGAGTACTGTCACAGGAACAAGCGGTCTTCTGCACTATAAGGCTTCTTTGTTTTACTCGGTAAATCTATAAGTTCTTGCATACGCTTTCGGCCATCGCAGTATTGTAATACAAGTACGTCGATGGCCGTAACGCATCGTTAAAGTATACACGCATCAATCGCTTGATTATAATCATAAATTGTTCTTTGCATTTATACAATACTATTTCGAGGACCAATATTGACTGGTTTGGAATAATGTTTTGTAATCCTTTCGTGAAATATATTTCTATACTCGGAGTCGTTTATTTTTGTTTTTACGAAATATCTGTTTACTTACACGCATTCCTCGTACTATCGGCATTTAAAATATTCTTAAAAATGTGCATATAATGTGGTGGTGGTGGTGGTGACTTACATAACGACCATGCACGTGATGTTTCAATAAAGTTTTGGAATACTGTTGCGTCTCTCAAACCGCTGGGAGCAGTACACGAATATTTTTACACGCATCGCCATATACTATACGCGAGATTCGCTATGCACCGCAAGAAAGACAAGACGTCGTATTGGAAATTCTCGGCATACCGATCAATCTTAATCGTGGCCAAAATAAACTCTACTAAATGTTTTCACTCAAACATAATAATATTAATAACACACGCCGTTTATACTATGTACCCGTACGTCTACGAGTATATGCTGCGAACGGGTAAACGGAACGCTTATGATAATTAATATTATATAGTCTACAACAGTGATGGGCAAAGTACGGCCCGCGGGCCACCTCCGGCCCGCGAAAGTATTTAATCCGGCCCGCCGAGGGTCCATCGACGTGGATAGTATAAAATTATAGTATAAAAAAATTCCAGAAATATTCTGAAAATGAACGAAGAAAATAATTTTAAATATATAAATGGATTGGCGCGGATTGTGCACGGTCGTATCCTCACAGCTTGGTTTAGATAGATACTAGAACTAGATAGTAGATACTATGATAATTTATCATAGATCGATAATAGGTATATAATTTATATTTTTGTTCATATTAATATATTTCCCGGATCTCGGTTTGGTGCGTCCTTAACGGAGTTTTCGTATTATAATATGTATGATGTACTTATGTGTATTAGTTTAAATATAGTTTTTAAATTAATTATTATTTGAGGTAAAAGGTAATTTGTAACATTTGTGTGTAATGCTGTAAGGTTTTTATAATATCATGATTCAAAGCTTTAACACAAAATGCATTTTTTCTATAATTCTGGCCCTCCTCTAGAATTTTTCTAACTTTGTGGCCCCCCATTAAAAAAGTTTGCCCACCACTGGTCTACACGATGGAATAGCGGTTATAATATTCCGAACTTTATGCAGCAGTACCTACATATCATTATAATACGAGTATATCGTTATATGGGTGCGCATGCAAATGCTAAGACGTGTTTTCAATTTTTTTTTTGTTTTCGTCCACTCCTCGGCGTGAGGGTGCGGGGATAGTTTTTAGTGGGTTTTTTTAAAATAGACCGAATAATACTGTTTACGTTCTCTCCTATGTATAATAATATGTGCCTACGAGTTTTTACGGCTATATCTTCGCGCGCCTAATGTTCTGGAACCCGCGCGCGCGCACGCATTTCAGTCGATCCGAGGAAACGGCGTATAATTTATGGACTGCCGTTGAAATCGCCAGCCGGTCGGCAGCGGCGGCTTATCATCGATAAATCATCCGTTGTCTGGACAATATAATACGCGCGATGCGGTAAATTACCGGTCGGCCGCCGGGGTGGTGACGAAGGGAGGTAAATATATAGAGGAACATATGTGTATAGCGCCTGCCGCCGAGAGATTGATACGTGAAGTATTCGGATCATCGGTTCTTCTGTTATTTTTTATTTTTTTCTTGTACCGTGCAACGTTATGCGCCAAGATTATTATAATAAAGAACAATTTGAATATTTTAAAACCATAATGTCTGACCCGGGGGCACGTGTCCTGCACCTTGACGTGGTCTCGTAATTAGAAATTTAGACTGTTATGTGTAAAACAAGAGAACGCGTACATAAACAGAGACGGCGATATTAATATATTATATATTATGTTTGTACGGCGAAGGCGAGCAGGGTGGAAAAAAAAAACACCAAGAGAAAAAGACGACCGTAATATATATATATATATATATACATACAAGTGTGTGTGTAATAAATATATATATATATATGTGTGTATATTTTTTTTTAGATAATATTATTATTAAGATTTTTCATTGCGCGCGCGGTTCCAGGCTCGACGATAAATTCATCCTGTCGGTTGTAAATTAAAACTCCATTTTTCTAGATAGATATGAACCGCGCGCGGCTCGTACAACCCGGTCCTATGATGGACCTACTTTTTTATATATTTTTTTCCAATTTACCACACCGCCGCCCGCGTTAGTTTTGTTTTATTTATATTAATCGTTTGTGTCTTCCTCGCTGCTATGCGTCCTCGCCGTTGCTCTCATGCCATAATTTCTACGCACTATATATGCAACGATAGTCGTTTCTCGTCTCGTATACACATAATATGTATACGCGTGCGTTGATAAATGTGAGATTGCCGGTGCACGTCCATATGTAATAATATAATATAATGCGCGTGTTCATCTACCTATGTTAATTTCTGTTACCCCGTAAATGAGCGTGGAAAACCAAATTTCAAATAAACAACGGCGGCGCGCAACATTTATATATATGTGTATTACCAAACGAATATTACAGATAACGTAATAACGCGCGATGTAACGAACAATACTATTTTTTTTTTCAAAAACCACCCACGTTCAAGACAAATTATTTTATGTATTATTTTTTTTAATCAATATTCGTTTCTCCTTTATTAACATTCCTACAGTTTAATCGAATTCCCGCGTTAACGTGTTCGTAAAATCATAAAATATTTATACGACACGCGGTCTTGGTTAAAATTAACTAAAATTAACATATGGTGTCGGCAATTAGTATAATAGCAATATAATAGTCTCGTCTCGATACTATTTCGTGTGAAATATTCCGAAGGACAGTTCAGGTGTAACCTATATGATATTATTTCGTATATTTGAACTCAATGATCATCTCTCATTCGAAAGTCGACGTAAGCTAACTTAACTAAAAATTATTAGAATTTTGGTGTTCAAAAATATACTTCTTATAATTCTTCATCGTGGTTTTCGTTATATTTCGTAATGGTTTTACGTTAATATTACGGTGTGACCCTTGCTAGTACTTTTCGTAATAATATTTAGAAACAACTTGTAGACATTTTAGTAAAAAAATGCGAAGTTCAAAAAAAAAATATAATATTGCTCGAACATTATTATACATAGCTCTATCCGTATAAATATAATGTTCATTGTGAAATATCAATTGCTCCGTGAGCTTTGCGAGGAAATCAGACGCAAATTGAATATCGGCGAAATTACAATTATATATACTCGTATCCGTGATTTATGTTGAGAAGTTGTGTGACCACTGACCATCGGTCGTCGTTTTACCACCGTGCTGTATTCCGTCAGATTGTCGAATATATAATGTACGAGCATGTTGTACAACGACGGGCAACAGCAGCGGAGCAATGTCCACGACCGCGGGAGGTCGAGTAAGCGACAAACCTCCCGCAGTCGTGGGCTCAACAGGGGCTCTTCTGATCCGTCCGGCCGACAAACGGACTGCTGCACAATACGCGCATTCAAACCGTCGACGGTGCTATTAAATGGGTGGCTTGTACGCTACCGTGTGACTGCGACGACAACGGTGGCAACAATATTATTTACATATTATTACATATAGATGCACCAACAGCTGAGGCCCCCCGTAGAATGCCGTGGCACGTGCCACGGAAATTCAAACGAGATACAGTATTATACGTATATGACTGAATACATTGTATTTTTTCGTGAACAGTATAGAACCGTCAACTTTTGATCGATTCTGTTCACGTGAAATGGCGGACTAATGGTGGGGAGGCGGAGAAATACCTCCGCCTCCATTATAGTTTTAAGTCTCGGGCCGATAGAGTTATGTGAGAAACTTTGGACCTAAAGTGAGTGGTGTACCTATAAGAGGACTGCAGAGGCTTGGAGTTGAAACTTATTTTATCAAATATAACGTATTAGGATGATTTAAAAAAAAATTGAGATGGGGAATTTCATAAAACAATCTTATAATCATATGGTGGTGTACCTATAAGAGGACTGCAGAGGCTTGGAGTTGAAACTTATTTTATCAAATATAACGTATTAGGATGATTTAAAAAAAAATTGAGATGGGGAATTTCATAAAACAATCTTATAATCATATGAATTGAAATTATGTAAATTGATGAAAGACCAAAATATTTACTAAACAACATTTTAGGCGTTTATAATTAAAACTTGCCAAAAGTTAAAAATGTTTTCATATTATGCAAATATTTTGAATTTTATACTTATACTCAATTATATCATATGCCCACTATACTAGTATACTCATACTGATACGCACTATAATAATAATATACGTTTTTTTATAAATACATATTTAATATGGTTTGAAAAACATGATCCCTGCGGACACTCCTCACCGTAAGTAACTGATTATCATTTGACATGGATATCGTTTGGGGTTATTGCTAAAATATATTTTCCGGAACGTCACGCCGGATGTCACACTTGCAATCGTCAACCAAATCGTTTTGGAAACGATTCGTTCTGCTCGTTTGTGTTGCAGTGTGTCAATGTATCCGTGTCTACTGCTCCGTAGACTTTTTCACATTATCACACTATTATCAATTCGTATTAGTTGCAAAACATTTTTAGTAGATCTGGATTGTTATATTTACATGTTTAGTGCCTATAAACCTAATTGTTATTTAAACATTACACTTCAAATAGTTGACATGATGTATAATAGTATCTAGTAAGTACAATAAATTTTAAATTTTAATCAATTCAGTGTTACTGTTGACTAAATTTAACAAATAGTTTATAACCGTTAATATATAATTTTAACAAATCACATATTACATTTAAT
The DNA here is from genome assembly GCA_949715065.1 of Periphyllus acericola. NCBI lineage: Eukaryota > Metazoa > Arthropoda > Insecta > Hemiptera > Aphididae > Periphyllus > Periphyllus acericola. The sequence goes on along the minus strand of OX454265.1, from coordinate 4,325,013 downwards.
AGATGCCTACTTGAAAATCAAATATTTAACTGCAATTAATTAACAATATACATGCAATAATATTTTTAAAAAATATATGTACATATAATTATAACTGAATAATGAGATATTCAAATAAATAGATACCTAAATTTAAAAACCAATTAGATCACACGATTGTGTTCGTAACGTTTGACGATATTCGTTAATGGACTTTCAATAAAATAATTGAAACACAATATACGAGTATATATCTATATAGATTATGCTATGACATAATTTATAACCTTTTCTATAAATATCATAACGATATGTTGTACAATGACAGTTTTACATACCATTCATATTATTAATTTATAACTTTATATACCGCAAGCACTATAATGTTATGTATTATTGGTCGGCACACTCGGCTGAGTATAACTCCAATCTCCATATATACCTACACTCGATAACTATTTTTATAGCTTGCCCATACTATATGTATATATTTAAGATACCTATAATAATACTATATGGTAGTCGATTATAACTTTAATTGGAAATACGGTAAATCATTAGCATAAAAAAAAGATTAACAATACAATTATTCTTGTATTTAAATGGGGTTCAATATGACTATGCGTATTTATAAAATGTTCACAATTGAAACGGTTGAACTCAAAAATTAAATGTTTGTTTATTCCTACGTGTGTGTGTGTGTTCATGTTTTATATGATTTTATGAATGTAATTTTATTCCATGTGATGACACTGTTACTGTGCCAAGCTGTTATTTCCTTTTCGTGTCCATAGTATTTTACTTTTAATTTCATAGCACTGACTGATGAAAATAATATGATATGTTTTACATATGGAATTAAAGAATTGGGCGTTGCTGTGGTAATCACGTGGGTTGGTGATAGGAGGAAAGGAAACGGGTTTAAGGAATTTAACGTAAAACACGCGTGTTGTCTGTCAAATTTAACTGCTGTGGTATACACCTCTAATGACCTCAAGGCAACCAACCAAAATAGACTATCAAAGCCAATAATCTGGTAATAACCGAAAAAAAATGATAATAATTATTATGTAAATTACACATTAAAAGATACGTACAATAAATAAAAACGTAATTTCACTTTAGTCATCTGTCAGCGTATCACATTTTTTATGTCAAATTAATGTAAATTCCGGACTTGCGTTAATAGTATATATGAAATACATAGACTCATGTTGATATTTAGGTTAACTAAAGCATATCATAACTCTATGGATAATCATCATGCTTTATGAATATCGATTCAAAACACAGATTTTTATACCATAATATTATATTTAAATTATAGAAATCTGTGATCCAAAAGAGATTTTTATTGATAGTTATCATTATTGTTAGTCTGCATGCTGATGATTGTTAATCGTCACAAGTTCTCATACCAATATGTTATTTCAGTTTATGTATCATGGCTATTATTATATTTATAGATACATATTATTTATACAATAAATACTATACAGTATACACTATACATACAAGAAATATATCAGTATACGTGTATAATATATTTTTAGGCATTTTTTTAAAAATAATTAGTCAATGCCAGACGGCAATAATTACGTTAGGTATTTACGATTATTAAGACATTTTACATTGTTGGTTATGTATGATAAAGTGGATTTGTTATAGAGTGTAAAAAAAGACAGTTTTAAAAATTGTAATTTTTCTACAATTTTTCACCATAAACGGTTAAACGTCAAAAACATATGGCCGATATTATTATTAAAACTAATCGAATTTTTTTCTCTTTAACTACGGTGGCACAGTTCGTTCGCGACAGTTATTCACAACGCACGCGTTCTGTACGCGCGCATGCTCGAATATATTATGCATTGGACGTAATAATGTGCAACTATTATTGTTCAATTCGCTTACATATTTGGGTACCTGTAACACTAAAGAGTCAAGGAACCCGAGATAAAATGTCGTGTAGAAAATAGACGTGCCCGTTAGTTATTTTACACGTCGTAATATTAAATGTTAACACATCAAAATATGCCTATGTGCCTATATATATATTGCGTGTTGAAAATGTATAAAAATTCGTTAAAATTCGTAAACACGTGATGTATTTAAGTATTTACGGGGTAGTATACAATCGAATTTTGAAAAATTATTTCAAGTGTAGTATGTAACGGAAAACATTTGATTCCGATTTTCTTTCATAAGAATGTAAAATTATTAAATATATATACAACGTAAAAAATGAGCGAAAATTGGACAAGAGTCGATTTTTTAATTCAAGTTGTTTCCAATCAACAGTTTACAGCTACTAAACATAAGGGCATAATGTGTTACAAAAATAATAATAACTCAACGTGTATTGGATGTGTGAACTGTTTAGTACAAATAATATTATGTATGAATTGTGAATAACTGTCATAGTAAATAATAAAACAACGTTGGATGGACGAAACTTTTATTTTAAAATGTATAACAAGTCTGTCCATCAGCACGGGTCGTAATGCGTGTACCTCGTATATTGTAATGATAGAAATAACAGCGCGCGGGCATGTACACGTATTATGTAGAAAGCCATCATAACGATGTGTTAAATATAATTAAGTGTATAATAATTGTATTATAGGTTCTGCTGTTGTGCTAACGATGTGTTTTTATTGTTATTGTTATTTTTGTAGTTAAGTGAAAACACAATACGCACCACTGCCAGCGATAACGGATAACGGATACTACGCGTTGTGGAGTAAATAAAGAACTGAGAAGTAATAAAATAAAACAAATAAAAAATTCTATTGGTAATATAAGATAACTTTCTCGTTACCGTGGTAGTTCTATCCGTACGAGTGGAGAGTGGAGACCCGAATAATAGATAGAGAGATAGAGAGAGAGAGAGAGAGAGAGAGACAGACAGACAGACAGACAGACAGACAAACAAACCGACAGAGTGAGACAGAGAGAGCTTCAGTTATGTATTCTAGAGATCATAAAATACAACACATTATAGGTCTTTCCATAGCAATCTGTCTGAGAATACTCGCTACCAATACGAAAGACTGCAAAACATAATATTATAACACGCATTGGAAAAAATATAAAAATAACCCGCGCGTACTGGCACTCGACGACCTAATTTTGTTCTTTACAGACGTGTGTACACAGAGGATTGTTTTCTAATATATAATGTATATGTGATGGTCATCATTATTTCGTTGGTTTGTTCGGTTGGAAAAAATATATGGAAAAGAATAAGTCATGATGAAGACCAGAGCTTTGTTTTCTTAGGGAAAACATATTAATAATTACTGCGTGGAAAGAAAAAATAATATTATAATGCTCGCTTCATTACCGTCCGTTGTGCGTTCACGACATTTGAGTTAATTATTCGTTAAAAATATATTATTTTATATTACACTATACGTCTCGTGTACACCGTGATGACCGTGTTCCCTGAACACGCGTATATTATAATTTAAACGTTATAGGACGTATATACCATAATATATATTACACTTGTCCGGTGCGTTTACCTTATACGTTTTACGGTAATAAATAACAAAAATAATTATTATACATGTTGCCTCGAGCGTTGTACGTAGTATTTGTCAATTTTAAGTTTAGGGAAACCGGGCAATCCGATCACAACGAATGCACTGAGAACGTTGATACTCATTACTCATTACTCATTAGCTATATTATATGCTAGGTATATAGACTATAGGTATTTTATCAAATTATCAATTACCATAAAATGAATCGACTGTGTGATATTTCTAACATACGAGTATACCTGGTATTCGTGGCATTTATAATTATTATCTTTATAATTATAAATGTAGAAAATAAATGACTGTGAATAAATGCGTTCATAAATAACATATGTACCTACTCGATATTTAAAAAAAAAAACTTCTCAAAAGCATAAAAAGCTGCAGTCTTACAAAACAATATTAAACTACGAATAATACATGTATGATACATAAAGCAATAATTTGTTATTATAAGGATATATCGTTTCAATTAAAAAATTATACTCAACAATAACTTTGATCTGAACTGTGAACACGAAATGTAAATATAATATAATATTTTGTAAGGTATAAACGATTTAAAAAAATAATTGTGTCAATAAGGCTTAAAATTACATCGATAAAACAATTGACTAGTTCACATTAAAGAATATTAACAAAAAAAAAATAACTGTACCTACCTATATAACAATATTTGTTTGAATTATAGAATTGTATGTACCTAAACAAGAATTCGATAAAATAAAAATTCTAATTATATTATATGATATATAATCAAAAAGTCTTTATCCTTTTATTCGGAAAAATTTCATATTGAATATAAATTATTCTAAATTAAAATCTAATAAGAATAAATAATATAAGTTTATTTAATTTCTTTGAGTTTATATATTGTTAAAAAGATCAAAGAAATACAAACAGAAATTACTAAATAAAACTTTTGGATTTAAAGTACAAAAATCACTGTAAAATATAAATTATATAGATACTTATACTACTTATATATATTATTTTGTAATAATGATGTACGAAAAATCATTATTGTGAACACAATGGTATTTTAAAATACTAATATTACCTATAAATCCATTTTAAACGTCGCGCATTGTGAAGAACAAATAACAACTTAATAATATTTATAAAATAGCCGTCCTTCACAAGGCTATTTACCGATTTATATAATAAGTGTATCAAGTATCAACCCACATAGTGTATAAAATAATAATAACAACTTTAACTATTATAATTATTGTTATTGTTATTGTAATTAGATAATATTATTTTATTATTGTTACGTGGTTTTAAATTTTTATACATAATTATTTATTTATATCGAATATTCAAAAAGTGTATAGAACATCAAACAATACCAACATTTAATGAATACATAGTTGCATATCAGTTAGAGTGTTTTTGCTTAAATATATTTTTAAAGAAAAAGTCGTCAAACAACTGAACAACGAATAACGAGGTAAAAAGCATAAAACGAGTACTGTAAATAAAACTGCGGAAGTATAATTGATACAAATGAGTTACATAAATAAATATATGTACATCGCATAAACTTCCCGATTCACGTAAAAATAATTCCAATTTAAATAATATTTTATTGTACCAATAAACATTATAAATTGATCATTATAATATGTGTACAGTTTAGAAACGTCTGTTCAAAAACCTTTTATATTTCAGTAATAAGATAAAAGTTATTAATTCTAAATAATGCATATTTACATATTTTATCTATTTAGTTTATACTCTGAGCTAATAATTTTCAATATATTATAATATAGGGTATAATATATAATATTTCCATTCTCTGAGGTTATTCCATTCAGAGACTTACAAAAAACTTGTTTTTAGCAAAAAATATTCGTTTTATATTGTCTATTACAAAATAATAGTTAAATTCGAAAAATTAGATCAAAAATCCTTAATATCATTCTAATATTGAAAAATTACAAACCACGCAACAAGTATAAAATATTATTTATTTATATTTTAACGTTTTTTTTTATCCATAGCCAATTTTAAATTGCAATATATACCTTCTTAATGACAAATAACACAATAATTTATATATGAGAACCATTTATAAATAAGCAAAAGGAAGTGCGATCACTGGATGGTTTCTTCCCTCACCCTTTACATGTGATATTGCTTGTAGCACATATTCTTATTATGCCTGGGCATAGATTGTATATTTCAAAAAAAAATTATAAAAAAAAAAAAAAAATTGCAATATACACATAAACTATACAACACTAAAAATTGCACCGTAAATTAAATTAATTATAATATTGTTAAATTACAGTATCATCTCGTGCGAGGACGATAAAAAATCGTTACACGATTTACGATCTACGATTAGAGAGAATCTTATCGATTATTTTGCTATAATTTGTACATTTCATCAAAAACACGCGACGTCTAATAGCGAACACCACTCCTCCTTTTGACATGCAAGACGTCTATATAGACACCTCGAAAAATAAAAAATACACATTTCTCGATAATTTTTTAATGAATATTTTATAAAAGTCAATAATATGTAGGTATATATACTATAGATTATAGATACTACATTATATAGTTAATTGGTGTAATAATATATATTGGTAAAAGCGTCTCTATACGGATGCTATAGATATATAATTTAATGGTTCTGTTATTTCTGAATAATTATAATATGATTCACGACAACGTATTAGAACAAAATACAATTTTCGTCAAAAAAATGTAAATAATTTTCTTAGAACGATTCCGCTGACTTTACGAACAAATAATGTATGAAAGTAGAAACAAAAATATTAGGTTTCCTTAACATGTGCAATTTATTTTTCAAATTTTAATTTATTGTCTACTATTTTTAAAATCAATTATAATTGTTTATTATAATAATACTCCAACGGGAATTTTGGTCGAAAGTCTTAGATAAATTATTTGTTTCCAATTATGTTAATAGTTTATACATATACTTTTCAAACTCGGGTATTTTCGGTATAATTTCTGAAAACTCATTAGGTACTACTAAGTGTGCAATAAAAACTAGATTTATAATATTTTAGTAATAATGTGTAATTACGAAACAATAAATGAACGAGCGAGTATTCTAATTTTCTATGAGTCAATAACTATAATATCAATATGTATGTATGTATAGGACATTGGTAGTTATGAATTTGGGTTTTTCGTATGCACTAATCATTATGATATTAATTATATTTGAATATTTTCAACATAATAATAAATTCATCATAATTCGCATTATACCGAATTACTTCCACTAAAACAGGATTCTAAGGCATTTTGTACGTTGTGCAACTATATGGTATATACTTGTATTAGATTATGGCAATTGACGTAACGGGTTTAATGACATTTATAATGCCATAATTTATATTATACTAATTTATAATAATATAATAATTAAAATGAATATAATACGAGTATAGCCTCTATTACAAAATGTATGTTATTGTAACTAAAAAAAAGCATTAACATAGTTAAAAATTGCAATTAATATATTGGTAATATTTTAGACATGGTAGATATAGGTATAATATATTGAACATATAAAAAAAAAAAGTTGATTTTTAACTTCTTTAATAATACACTCATATTTACCAAACTATTGTCAACAAAATTGCCTTTGCCCAGGGATGCTCATAAAAAACAGAATTTGTTTGTCTGTATTAACAAGGGAGATGTCACTCTGTGTAAATCCTGGTGGGACACCCTGTATATACACTGCGGTAGGCAGGGTGATAATAAGATAATAAGTATCTACACTATAAATGATATAGAATTTACATGAAAATTTGTTTCGCAGGATTTTCGCGGCGTATTTTTATACTATACTTATATATTACTACTTATAAACATAAGGACGTACGAAAGGCACAAAAGATATGCTTGTTCAAGTACCATTTGGCGCAGTTTCTGCAGCTCAGTCAGCCCGAAATCGTGATTTTTTGGAAGATAATTTGAGACCAATTTGTTACCCAGAAATTGGTAAATTTTTGTTCACAAATTTCCCGGTTACAAATTATTACAAAACGGTCGCATATTTTGTAGAAAAGAAAATGTTGAAATGTTGAGTTTCGGGGTGATGTGGTGCTCGGACCGTATTTGTGCGAGACACGATGACGACGTGGACGTCTGCGACCCGGTAACCGCGTGTCATTACGATAAAATTGATTAAAAAATATGCGTATTCAAAATAATGTTGAATAAATCATAACCATGAATTGAATTCAAATTTGAAAAAGAAAATGATCATACGACGTTTTGTTAGTAGCTATGTAGTTTTTTCATGCTCCCGAAAAATTGGTCATAATATGCAGGATCCGGATTTATATGCATCTGCAAAGTATTTACAGTAAATATAGGTCCGAAGTTCTATTCTGCTTCTTTTTGTGTGTTTTCAAGGGTATATCTCATAAGTTATGAGTCATAACGGATATTTCCATTGTTTTCAGAGCATATGAATCCGGGCCCTAGTAATATGTATACACAAAGTACGATGCCAGGCACAAGTTGTCGTTAGTGCGCATACGAGTCGTAAGTACCTACAGGTACGCATTTGTAGATTAACATTATTATATAACGCGCGTGCTCTCGAGTCTTGCACGAGGCAGTATAATAATATAATATTTCGTTGTCTCGAATCGTTTTTTATTTATTTATTTTTTTTTGTTTCGCCCCCATCGTGCATTACACTTGTACGTACTGCGGCGTGCGTTACGATCGCCACCGCCGCCGCATCACGACACGG